>OZ053306.1:13531249-14826874 GCA_964056655.1 Arabis hirsuta
GATTTAAGTGATTTTTGGGTCTATATAACTCGGATTTTCCTCCTCTTTCTGATTATTGCAACATCTCGCTCAATCTGCGAAGGTACGTGTCTCGAAACACACTTTTACGGTTCGAAGTTTTTGAAGAAAAAGGAGAATTCGAGTTTCAATTAGGGAATTTAGGTGATTTCGTGGCTTGTTATGCACTCCTAGAGTGATTTTCGACAAACCCCATGCCTTAATTTCGTCCATTTCAATGGTTGAATTTTTAGGTTGAGAAATTGACAAATTTTTGGGGTTTTTGAAAAAAAAAAAAAAAAAAAATTTTGATATGGAATTTGTTTGAATTGGTGTGAAAATTGTTGCTTATGATGTTATAAATTGTATATAATTGGTAGAAGTTATATCTATTCTTTCGGTTTTTGGAAATTCAACAATTTGTTATGTTTCGAATTATTCGCTAAATATGCATTTTTGTTTGAATGTGTAGGAAATGACAAGACGCGGTGTACCAGCTGTTAGACGACCGCGAGCAAACACTTACAACAGCGAGACAAGCGATGATGAAGAAATTCCTCAACCCGCTAGCCAACCTCCACCTGCTAGGAGACCTCAACCCGCTCGCCTTTCTCGCACCGCAAAAGAAAAAGCGGTAGCTTCCGCTTCTGCCGCTGCTGATGAGACAGAGGAAGAACGCACAACTCATCCATGGCCTCGCGCAGAAAAGACACCTTTCCTTGTGATGAGCAAGTCGAGAAAATTCCACGTACATCAATAGCCGCTATTCAAAAGATGCTTCAAGTGACGATAGCACCTACCAAATTTGTGTGCGAAGCACCGTTGGCGAGAATGGGAATTGAAAAAGATGTACGAGCAATGTTGACAAAGATGAGACTTGGCACGATTGCTTACAAATCCTATCCTCTGTATCCTGAGCTGGTCCGTCAATTCCTTGCATCGGTTGAAGTCCGGTACAAGGATATCGCCATCCATGAAGCTTCGGAGGGGACTCTTTCATACTTATGCAGGGGTGTTCAGTACGAGTTATCCATACCAACTCTGTGTGATATATGTGGATTTGAGAAGTCGTGGGAGCTATGCAGGTTCCCTTACTTTGGAGAGGCTGATGTTCTGTGGAATTTGATTGCAACAGGACCCTTCACTACATCTCAATCTCTTGACGCTAAGCTTAGCTTGATCCGGAATCCTGTGATTCGGGTTGTCGCGAAGATAATTGGTCAATCATTTTCAGGGAAGGAAGAGACGGGTGCTCTAAGGGTCGATGAGTTGTCTTTGATAGACAATGGGCTTCCAGATTAAGTCCGAGCGACTTACCACCGAGAACCTCCATTGAGATTACCCACTAACTTAGGGGCAGTGTTTGCTGATATGCTAGTGAAGAAGAAGCAACGAGGTTTGAGGACAAGTGGTAAAAAGAAGGTTGAGATTATTGGAAGTCTGTTAACACCGATCTTCCAATATCATAACATTGATTTACGTGGGACAGAGTGCATCAGGGAGATTGACACGTTCAATGCGAGGTACTTCACGAATGCTCACATCCTTAAGGGAGATTATGAGTACAGGTTCTATGACAGAGCAGAAGTCCCTTAGCGATGCAGACTACCTCTTCCGGCTTTCACACTTCCCCTGTCAAGGGAGAACTTGGAGTTCGTGTTGGACCTTCAGTACACACTTACCGGTCAACCTCGAGTTTCAAGATCACGGAGAGCTGCACGAGAGCCGGTGGATCATCCACAGCAACAGTCTCACGCACATCCTGTAGATGAGCCCGTTATACCGGAGTACAGTACCGAATACGATCTTCTACCGCTTGCCGAAGACGCTTCAGACACCGAACGCATTGCATGGTTGGTGGATTCGCACAGGAAGCAGCACACAATGTTACAGAAGATATTTGGAGTGCTGGGACGACTCACTTGTATGCAGCCATCTTCTTCTTCTCGACACCGTACTAGTGCATCAGGGGATGACGCGAGAGCTGGTCCCAGTGTTGTTGGACATGGGATTTCAGACTAGGGAGGTGAGGCTGGAGAGACACGCCCACCTAAGCGTCGGAGGGCACCAGGGGATAGCCGGAGCGCCAGCTCTGGAGAGCATTGATTCTGTTTTTTCTCTAGGTAATCGAGTTCGCCACATGCTAGGGAATCGAGTTAGCTTTATCATCTTCTTGTGATTCCTCTTTAATTATGGTTGAGTAGATCATTAGTTAGGTTTTAGGGATTTAAGAGATTTCATGGATTGTTGAACTAGATATCTATTGTTGTTCTTATTGATTGAATTAGGATTGATCACCTAGTTCTTGATGTTAGGATGTTTAATTCACCAAAAGTGTAATTAAATACCCGAAAGAGCAAAAGATGAGCAAATTGTCCTACCAGTGCTATTTTGGGTTAAAACCTGAGCATATCAAAATACAAATATAGTTATAGTCCGTCTGAATCCGATAAATAATCTGAAGGTGCTGAGTCCGACTCTTCATCAAACTCCCCAATATCTTCCTCTGAATCCTCAAATATAGCATCATCTGCGTCCGTTGTGAAATCGACGACAAGGTTAACCTCAAGCGAATGATCAATCGAGCCAATATATCCGGCGGTGCTCTGTTGCAAAGGCTCGGTATCTGCTACCCCATCTACCCTTCCTCTTGGGTTAATTGATGTCACTATAATCCATGGATCTTGTTTGTTTCGTACTCGAGGGTATGGAATATATGAAACTTGGTTTACTTGTGAAGCAAGGATGAATGGATCGTATTTTTGAAGTCTCTTCCTCGAATGTACAGATGTAACACCAAACTCGTCTTATCAAACACCGGTAAAAGGATCATACCAATCACAATAGAAGACAATGCACCTCAAATCGAGTAAGCCGGGATAATGAACCTCCAATATTTCACGCAAGACACCATAGTATACAAGATCACCGGAATGTGAAGAAATTCCAGAATTAGAAGTGGACCTTGTGTGCATTTCCCTAAGGATATGACATAGCAACCGATGTTAGGCAGTTCGACAGCTCCTCTAACCACGTTGGAAATTGATGGCCATTTGATTTCCAATGCGAGATCTACACGAGACAACAGTTTTCCATTAGTACACGGGCATTTAAATATTTTACATAAATTAGTCATCATCAATTTTTTCACTTACGTAGAATGGTAACCACCGGTCAAATTCAGAACTTTTTAGCACATTCAATTCATCTTCTGTGTAAAGTGGATTTTCCTGGCGTAATTGGTCCATGTAAATGCTGAAAAAATAGCATATCATCATTAATTTTTTATTATCATAAAAAGAAAGTTGTTAATTATTTATTTTGTTATTAAAAATACCTCTCGTATGGCATGACTTCTTCGCAATTCGTGAGAATGTACATATGCAAGTGTTTTTGCTTCTTGGATGAAACCCTCCTTGATTTTGCTTTCCCACTTAGACGGCCGACTTGTGCAAACATATGTGGGACATAAGCTGGATAAAAGGGTTTTTCTCCTCTGTCATCGTAACGCCCTGGTTTTAGACTCTTTGTTTGGACTTTTGAAGGGAAGTATTTTATCGCAAAGTTAGATGTTTCCTGATTGATGCTTTGAGCAACAATTGAACCCTCTACTTTGCTTAAATTTTTGATTTTTTTCTTCAGATGGAACATATAACGCTCGAACGGATACATCTACCAATATTGAACAGGGCCACCAAGAGCAACTTCTCGAGGAAGATGAACCGGAAGATGTTCCATAACATCAAAGAAAGACGGCGGAAATATCTCTCTAGATTGCAGAGGATCATTGGTATATTCTCCTCCAAATTCCGTATCCCGTCCACTGTAACGGATCTCGTGCATAAATCTCGAAAAAAAGCACCTACCGCTGCATAGATCAAATTTAATTTTTTGATATACAGTTGATATATATATATGTGATACTACAAATTGATTTAAATACCCAAAATTTACCTGCAATTGCTCGATGGACATTTTTTGGTAGGAGATCTTCAAAGGCAAATGGAAGGAGTCGTTGCATGATAACATGACAGTCATGACTCTTCAGTCCAAAAAACTTTTCTTCCCCCATATCAACACAATTACGAAGATTAGACGCATATCCATCTGGGAATTTAACATGATGCGTAATCCACTCAAAGAACTCTTTCTTTCCTAAACCATCCAACCTGAAGACCGGGATAGGACCTTTTCCATTCTCCATTACATGTAGTTCCTTCCGAGAACATATACCAAGCAAAATCTAGACTTCAAATTATCTTTTGTTTTCCCTTGCACATTGAGCACTGTATTGATGATGTTATCGAAAAAGTTCTTCTCAATGTGCATGACATCAAGATTGTGCCGCAAGAGATGATCTTTCCAATATGGTAAATCCCAAAAAATACTCTTCTTATGCCAATTATGTTGTTGCCCATAACCGTCAACATGATCATGCCCATTATCACCACAGTAAGCCGTAGTCATAACACCAAAATCACGAAACTGAGTCATAATATAATCACCATTTAACTCGGGGGGTGGACGATCGTGAAGCACTTTTTTTTCTTTGTAAACAACGTGGTGCTCCGCCGGTACGGATGATCAGCTGGTAAAAAACATCTATGACAATCAAACCAACACGCCTTTTTGTCATGCTTTAATTGGAATGCATTAGTGTTATCTTGACAGTATGGGCATGCCAACTTTCCGTGAGTTGTCCATCCAGATAACATTCCATATGCTGGGAAATTGCTTATGGTCCACATAAGCACAGCTTTCATCGTGAAGTCCTGATGGCATGAAATATCATATGTTCGAACACCATGGTCCCATAACTCTTGCAATTCATGAATCAATAGTTGCAAGAAGACATCAAGCGAACGCTTCGGATGGTCTGGACCGGGAACAAAGATAGTGAGGAATAGAAACTCTCGCTTCATGCACAAAGTTGGAGGCAAATTGTAAGGTGTGACAATGACTGGCCACAATGAATATTTCCTCCCTTGCTTCCCAAAAGGATTGAAACCATCCGTAGATAACCCAAGGTATACATTTCGTGGCTCTTCTGCAAAACTAGGATACAATGATTGGAAATGTTACCATGCACCTGCGTCTGAGGGATGCGCAATTTCTCCGTTAAAGGTATGCTCTGCATGCCATCTCATAGGACCGGCTGTGCGCTCTGATTTATATAATCTCTTTAACCGCTCGGCTAACGGCAAATACCACATCCTCTTAAACGGTACTCGACCTCTACCACTTGTGTCTTAAAACCGCGGTTGGCGACAAAACCGACATTTCAAGCGGTCGCCATCCTCTCTCCAAAATATCATACAGTTGTTGATGCACACATCTATCATTTCATACGACAAACCAAGCCCGGATACAATTTGTATCGCGTAGTATGAACCCGGGTGAAGATTATCTTCGGGCAGAATATCTTTCACATAATCAGCTATCGCATCCATACAATCCTCTGACAAATTCCAATCGGTCTTTATACTCATCATTCTGTATGCAGAGTATAAAGATGAAAGACCCTCTTTGCAACCAGCATATAACGGATCAGTTGATGCATCTACCATAGCAAAGTACCTTTGGGCATCTAAAGTTGGTCCTTCGGATCCGTCCTGAAAGAACGATGGTATATTCTCCCGATAGGCTTCGTTAACCATTTCTTCCATACCTACATTTTCATCTACTTCCGGTATTGGTTCCTCTATCCTATCCGCACTAGTACTAGCATAATTCCCCATTGAACCATCTTCACCATGCAAATACCATATCTTATACCCCGGCATAAATCCATCTCTATAAAGGTGTTGTAATACAAAACGCCCAAATTTCTTTTTACAATTCCGACATTGAGAACAAGGGCACGACATTTTACCTTGATCTTCTATGGCTTGCGGTTGGTTTAATGCAAGATTCATAAATTGTTGAACTCCATCGACAAACTCATCCGTAAGTAAACCCGTCTCTGGATCATGAAAAGGTCTATCCATCCACGCTCGAAAATATTGGTCTCTGTTTGAAGGAGCCATTTTTAAGTTTTGTTCTTCCAATTTTCGTGAGTGAAGGTGTGCTCTGTTTTAAAAAGCATTCTGGGAAATTTCCGACGGATTTTCCAACGGAATTCTGTAACGCCCGTGATCCAAAAAGTAATTTTTTGGATGGGTGTCAATCGACACAAGGTTGTGTGTCGATCGACACGGTTGTTTTGGACTCAAGATGAGTCGAGCAGTGAGCGTTGTGTCGATCGACACAGTTGGAGGTGTGTCGATCGACAGGGATTTCGATTGCCGTCAGAATGACGTATGGCTTGGTCATGTGTCGATCGACACAAGTGGGTGTGTCGATCGACAGAGTGTCGGCTGGTCTGGCTATTTAAGTCAAAAATCGGATTTTTGGGCAAAAACTTCAAGTTTTTGAGAGAGAAAGTGAGAGGATTGAGAGGAGAGGTTGTTGGTGTTGTTTCCTTCATGTTCATCAATCTTATTAGGCTTGTGTGAGTGTTTGTGAGGTTGTGGAAGCGTGGGAGGATCGTTCGGTGAAGGATCTCGGTTTTGTTCTTCGTGTTCTTCGTGTTCTTCGTCGGATTCTTCTCCTTTTCTATCCGAATTCGAGGTGAGTGCGTGACCATAGGCTTATCTGGGTAAAGGAATTGATAGGATGCGATTGTGTGTTGTTGGATCGATTCTTGTATGGATTTTTGGTGGATTTTTGTGTAGAAAATCGGTTTGATGAGTTTCTGGGTTGGTTGTGTCGATCGACACAAGGAGGTGTGTCGATCGACAGGGGTTTTGATGTGTGTCGATCGACACAAGGAGGTGTGTCGATCGACAGGGGTTTTGATTACCGTCAGTTTGATATATTGAACGTGTTGTTCTCGTTTGGTTGTGGTGTGATGCATTATTGTTTGTTCACCCTGGTATTGTATCTTTTGCTTATGCCTGTGTGTATAGTCTGTAGATGGGATGACCGTCTCACTGAGTATTTATGATAATACTCACGCATCTCTTATAACCATGTGATGCAGGTAAAGACAGTCAGTGATCGTGGAATCATGGCCGGGACGAGGGGAATGATCTAGCGTCTCGTTTTCGTGTAATAAGTTAGAATTGCTAGGGTGTTAGCAATTTCAGAACTATGTGAATTACCGAATTGAACTAGAATTAATAAGTATGGGCTTGTTAAACGATAAATTGTATTTGATTGTTTGAATCATTGTTTCCGCGCTGTTTGTTTATTGGACCGTTGAGGATCATTATTTATGATAATAGTGGTCCGGGTTGAAATTTTTTTTTATTTGACGGGTTGGGTCGCCACAAATTCGGTCAGAAATTCAAAATTTAAAACGGTTAAAAATGGCTCCAATTTTTTCCTACCGATTTTTGACCGCGTGAATTTCTGACCGTATTCCGACCGAATTTTCCAACGGATTTCCTACCGATTTATTTTCCTACGGATTTCCGACGGGAATTTTTCCGTCGGAAATTTCCAACCGATTTCCGACCGAAATTTTCCGGTCCAAAATCGGTCGGAAATCCGTCGGATTTTGGTCGGTAATTTCCGACCAATTGTTGTCCGTCGGAAATTCGGTCGGAAATAGGCATGTTTTCTTGTAGTGTGCTTTTGGGTTTTTAAAAGCTTTTTTTATAATCTTGTGTTTGGTGAGACTATCTTTTCTGATTGGTTTATTAATAAAAAAAAATTTTGAACGCGTTTTTCTTCATATAAGTAGTCTTTGATAATCACATCTCAAATTGTTTGTTTTTTATTTTGTGAAAATTTTACGGATTTTCTTCTCCACGTTTGATTCAAATTTTACTCTTTCTTGTTTTCATGTATATTTCAATTGTGGGCTACTACTACATTTCATTAGTTTTACGTTTACTGCATATTTGTGAGTACGTGATGGTTTTCATTTTTGCCATTTAACCGATTATATTATCTTTATAGGGACTTATTTCTTTACGATGGAGCACATTATTGAGGGAGATGAAGAGCTTCATCTTGAAGATGATGAATCAGAAATGGACATTATATTATTCATATTGGAAAATACAACTAGAGCTTATTTTACAAAGAACAAACGTGTCGAGCGTCCGATTCGTCAGCCGGTCACAAAAATTGGTTACAACTACATCCAAAACGCTCTAAAAAAAGATCCAAAACACTTTCGACAAGTGTACCTATGTATCCAGCTATCTTTTTGAAGCTATGTGATCTTATCAAAGATCAAACTTCTCTAAGAGATACCCGACAAGTGTGTCTTGAAGAAATGGTAGCTATATTTTTGCTCACTATTGGTCAAAATTTAAGATATTCTTACACAATGGACACATTCAAGAGGTCAAAGTTTGCTGCAAGTACAAATTTTCACAAGATTTTAAAGGCATTAAACACGATCACCCTAACTTTGATGGCTAAACCTGGAGTTACAGTACCTGCAAAGATAAGAGATAGCACACGATATTATCCCTATTTCAAAGTACGTTTTATTCAAACTATTTTGTTTTAGCTATAGTACACTAGAACTAACTATTATCTTTACAGGATTGCGATGGCGCTATTGACGGTACACACATTAATGCAATAGTGCCTGCTTCTGAGGCACCTAGCTTCCGCAATCGGAAAGGACAAATATCACAAAATGTCCTTGCTGCTTGTAACTTTGATTTAGAATTCATATATGTTCTTAGTGGATGGGAAGGTACAACTCACGATTCAAAAATACTAAATGATGCTCTAACACGAAGCACTAGCAGATTACCTGTTCCAGAAGGTATATATATTCAATATTCATAACATATAAACTTTTTAATATTTTTTTTTGTAAATATATGCATTAATATCTTTGTATAACGTATGATTTTCTGGAAAATTCTATTTAGTTGATTGCGGATTCGCAAATCGTCGCAATTTTTTAGCTCCATTCAGAGGAACAAAGTATCATCTACAAGAGTTTAGAGGTCAAGGTCGTGATCCTAGTAATCAAAATGAGTTGTTCAACTTGCGTCATGCATCTTTGAGAAATGTGGTCGAGCGAATTTTTGGTATCTTCAAATCTCATTTTCTGATTTTTAAATTGGCATCGCCATTTCTTTTTAACGTACAAGCGGAACTTGTATTAGCTTGTGCTGGATTACATAATTTTCTTCGTAGACATTGTCGGTCTGATGAGTTTCCTCCTGAAGCAAAAAATACGGACAGCGAAGAAAACAATTCTCAAGAAAATAGAAATGCAGGAATTTTCTATGAAGAAAATGGAGATGTGGGAACTCTCCAATCTCAGCAAAGAGAATATGCTAATAGTTGGAGAGACGAAATTGCTAATAATATGTGGGTAGATGCTACACAAACATGAAGCATAAGATGAAGATCGTGAGCATTACTTTTAATTTTTCTTAAGTTCGAGTCAATTTGTTTAGAACATTGTTCGATTGTTTAAACTTTTTTCCAACATTGAATCTCTAGTATGAATCTTTAAAGTGTTTGGTATAGATGTTCATTGCTTTTGTCTGAAACCATGGTTTAATTATTAAAAGATTTTTGTCTTTTGTGTTGGAGTATGCATTTAACACTTGTGGTTGAGTTTGTGTTCATGTTAATCTGCCACCAACCATATCTTCTGGTGCTAGGTTTAGGTTGCGTTGCTTGTGTGGGAAGAAATCTTCCATTGGTCAATTGGATTTATTATGTTCTTTTTTTAATATAAAAACACAAATACCATTATGAAAGAAAGATTTTGGTTTTACAAAAGAGATTAGCCATCTAAACTTGTCTTCTTGCCAAACAAAGATTAAAACATAGAGGGGTGACATAGGAGCTGGGAAGGAGACTTCAGTCCCTCCAAATCCAAATTTCAATGAACTTAGCGTAGTCAAGTGATGCGGCCTGGCCTAGTGTATACCGTGCAGTGCGAAAGGTTTCAAGGACACTTCGAGCCTTTGTCACCTTAGAGTCTCCTTCGACAGTGTGTGTAAATCATTTTGTTTATATGGTGATGTTGTGATAAAGGTAGTTAAAAAAAGTTTTCATGAAACCTAAAAGCTACAATTACCAACACAAAACTTTGATTGTTCTTAAAGAAAAACCACATAAACACACTTTCTCCTCCAAACGATGACCACAAGTTTTCCGACTACAAATTCCTATGTAGCTACGGTGGTAGAATCATTCTCCATATCAGAGATGGCAAGGAAACTCTCCGGTGAACTTTCGGTGCCAATTTCCGAAGGATGATCTCGGCGGTTGTAACCGTAACTTCCGAAGAAGATCTAACGAATCTCATGGAGGTATACAACAACCGACAGAAATCTAACGAATCTTACAGAGGAATATGACGACTCAAAACCATCATCGTGAGACTCGAAATCGTCACTGATTAGTAATCAAGCACCCAAACATGGAATCGAAATCATCACTGATTAGTAATCAAGCGGAAGAAGAATTGGAATCGAAATCGTGAGACTAGAATATTTCTATTAAATAACAAAAAAGATTTTGAGAATACCTCATGGCTGTGCATTACTTTGACAAGTAGATTTTGTGAAGAAAAATGTATGGATTCAATAAACCAATAACTTTGAATATGTTACTTTGATTTTGTTTGAATAACGCAAGATTATTATTAATTTTGTAAAATCATAAAACCAATAACTCTAGATTTTTAAGGATTTTAGATTACTTTTGACCAATTCATAAACCAATAACACCATATTTTAGCATACTCCTAAAAAGTCTATATTGAATAACACTTGAATCTTTATAAAATCTAAATCTTAAAAAATCTTTCTAGATACACAAACCAATAACACCCCCTAAGTGAAAAACAGATGTGTTTGAAGATTTCTAGAAACACATTAATTAAATTAACCAATCAAAATATTTCAATTAATTAAATTAAACTATCCACTAGACTAGACCTATACAATTCTACATTGTCAAAAAATGTTTTAGATAAATGTTATATAAATCTATCAGAAAATAAAAATGTCCAAAACTAATCTCCGTTTAATCTCCGATTTCTTCGCTAGGCGTTAGGCTCAACCCATGGAGAGTTTTCACTGTAATCCATCATTTTTTGGCTAATTTTTTGTTATTAATATCAAAAACTTATAGATCTGACATATTCGAACATCTTTCACCATTTTAAAGATGAAAAAATTGATATTTTCGTAGCTATTCCGAGTTTTTGGCCGATTATACTATAATCGCAGCGGTGGCTGGCCGCTAAGCGTTTAATCACCGCATAAACGATCGCGGCCGCCGCGTTTTAGAACATGGGTTGATTGTATCAGTTTGTCATACCGGTTGTTAGTTAGTTACTTAGTTTTAAGGTTATGATTGGTACCTCCGCAGAATGACGGAATGGCATTTTTAATGTCATTCCACAAGTATTTTACCAATCAAAAAAACTTGCGGAATAGTAAAAAAAGCAAAAACGCAGACTAGTACAACTTGTGCAGCCAAAAACGAATCGTAATACATGTATGAGCTTTATTTAAGTAAATGAAATACTTTATCTTAGGAAGAGTCTTTGTCTTCATATACCAACAGTTATGATTCAGCCACTTCCCTTCCTCTTAAGCTCTCTCACCACACGATCATTCCTATGTTCCTTCTTAACCCTTGCCTTGGGTATATCAGACTTATCATGTTATACCTAGGTCAAATCCATCATCTCTTCTATGAGTGGGTTCAGAGCGAGGGTAACAACATAACAAGGTAAATTTTTTTTTTTTCTTGTTTCATATTTGCCATTTCCTTTTAATTATTTTTTATATGAATAAGGCAGACCGAGCCCAGTGTAAAACTGGGTCCATAGCATAAATTATTTTTTTGGCCCTTGAATATATGAAATATTGTAAAAAAACCTTTTTAAAAAAAAAATTTCGGGGCTTTTTTTTATGAAAAAGTCAACTAATTTTTTTTTTTAAAGTATTGGGGCCCTGTGCAAATGCGCTCCTTACATAGGGTCTGGACCAGGCTTGATGAAAAGAATTTGGTATACGTGAGGATATCAATAAGAATCGCATTAAAAACACATTAGCAATCGTGATTGCAAAGATGGCAAAGATGACTTCATCTGAAATCTAAACAAATTAAATACGAGGCTAATAAAACAAGAAAAAATTATGTTTCCCATAAAAGTTACACGTAAACATGTCAAACTCATACAAAAGGAAAACAAATAATTAAAACACATTTGAAACAAAAAAACTGTAAAAAAATTCATTATAATTAAGGTATAAATGAATTTTTATTAAAATTTAAAATACAAACTCCATACGAAATCTGCTCCGGTTTTAAGATGCATGATGTGAAGTCTAAACAAATGAGCTAAAGGCTATTGTGATATAAGATTGGAATCAGCAAAACTTATTGATCACATGGTTTCAAAGATTACAAACTTTGAAATGGATCGATGAGTGTCACATAAAGGTGCGGAAAGCCTTTATGATAAAATCACTAACATAAGCCTCAAGGAATCCATCAGGTTGAAGAGATTTAACACGTTTTCCTGGACTTAAGAATCCACTTAATTGAAGAGGGACAAAATGGAACACAAGCACAAAGCTTACATAGAGTAATCTTGGTTTCTATTTAATTAAAGTCCAAATACATAGGCTACAATGATCTAAACATTATAGGCTCACCTCTAATGATCTGAAAACGTTCTAAAGCATAAAAATGGAAAGAGAATACACGAAATTTAAGCAAGAATAAACCACTAACAAGAAATCTATGACATATCAAACTATTATATATTTTGGTTCAAGTTTGGATTATTCAATTTTGATTTGGTTTAATTCATATATTTTGTCTATCTTTTGCTGAAACACATTCCTATACAAAAACAATGGCGAATTCAAATACAAGCAAACAAATCTCAGATTTATTATTATAATAATATTAGCCATAGTTGACGAAATAATTTCTACAATAACCTACAATTGGTTTCTATAACTAAAACTATACTAAATTTCATTCTAAACATTTCATTATGCATACGGGAAAAAAATAGTTTTTATTATATATAAATCATAATCTTAATTCTAAATAAACTATTTTATATATATTATTTAATAGTGCAAAGCACCAGGCCTAACCTTGTTTATTTAAAAGCAAAAGTTTTGACACATTTAAAAATAAAAAATCTATAGCCAAATTTTTTAAAGTTACAACTAATGACCCTCTTATTCAAATTCTTTGTGGTTTGATCCTATAATACTGTTTCATTGAATTTATTCTTACCCAAAACTCATTGCATACAATAAATGCTATCAGAGCCAATAAAAAGTTCAGCAAATGACGTATATATTTCTTTTCAATTCTTTTAATCAGCTAAAACTATAGTGAAACTCTATAATTTAATGTTGTCCAGCCAACAATATTTTATTAATTTATAAAGATATTAGTTGATGTGATCATGGAGCAGCATGAACTTGAAGAAAACTTGGAGCGTGGACAGCCTAAAGCTAAGGAGCAACTTGGAGCCGAGGATGTGTAAGGAGCTAAGGATGTACTCGAAGTTCCTAGTGGTCCTATGACAAGATCAAAGACTAGACGGCTTAACCAAACCATTTATACACTTCTACATCAGATTGAAGGCAACCTTAAGCATGACGCTTGTCCAACTACTCTGGTTGTGATTTAAACCGTTTAAGGGTTGACAATGGGATGTGTGTGGCTTGTACTCTTTTTCCCTTGGTCTGGTTTTTCCCGTTGGGTTTTCTAGACAAGGTTTTTAATGAGGCAAGTTCACATACTTCTACATTTGCCCCATTGTTAACATTGTCATGGAAGACTTGAAGAAATCATGAGTTTATCTTCTTATTGATATAATCATGGACGTGCAAGTAGAGGAAGCAATGGAGAAGAAGCTAAGGAGCAGCTTGTACCCGAGGAAGCAAAAGATCCCTTACATGTTTCCCTTGGTCCGATGACTAGGTCAAGGATGAAAAGCCTTAATCAAGCTATTAGCACACTTTTACATCAAGAAGAAGGCAACCTTAAACTCGATGCTTGTCCAACTACTCTAGTTGTGATTCAAGTCGTTTAAAGGTTGACAATGGGAGGTGTGTGGCTTGTACGCTTTTTCCCTCGGTCTGATTTTTCCCATTGGGTTTTCTAGACAAGATTTTTAATGAGGCAAGTTCACATACTTATACATTTGTTCCATTGTTAACATTTTCATGGAAGACTTGAAGAAATCACGAGTTTTTATTCTATCCTTTCCTTTTCTATTATATTTTGCGTTTTAGGATCACTAAAAAAGAGTCTTCTTTCTCATTAATTAGCCAAATGTGTTTTAGTGTCTTTAATTCGAGTCATGCATGTAAAGAGAAGTCTAGACCTGTTTTACAAGGCTTTCTCTTCTATATAAACTCTCATTTTCGTTCTAATAAAACTCTCAAACATTTTTTTATAAAAATCTCTTACTAAAATTCGTTTGATCATCTCTTGTAAACTGTTTCGGTGAATCTAAACAGAAATCAAGTTTCGATAGTCTAAGTGTCTCTCACAACACTTAGAAATATCACTCGTTCCAATCTGTTTCGTTCCACAACAGATCCATCTGCCTAGCCATTTCGTTCATCATTTTATTCCTCATCACGACAAGAAGTTCATAATTCCGCATTCATCATCATCCACATCCATTCCACCTCGCAAAGTGATCAAAAGACAAATCGATTCTATCTAGAATCATATTACTTATCTTTGGGTCTGTTTGCTTAAAGATAAAGATCCTTTTTCATTTATTAGTCAACATGTTTTTAAGACATTAAATTCGAGTCATGCATGTAAAGAGAAATCTTGACCTGTTTTCCAAGGCTTTCTCTTCTATATATACTCTCATTTTCGTTCTAATAAGATCATCAAACATTTTCTCATCAAAAATCTCTTCCGAAATTTGTTTGGTCATCTTGTAAACTGTTTGGTGAATCCAAACAGAAATCAAGATCCGTAGTTAAAGAGACGTTCATATCTCTTGGAAGTACACTTCAAATCATCAACTTGTGTCTGTTTCGGTGAATCCAAACAGAATTCAAGTCCCGATAGTCTAAGTGTCTCTCACAACACTTAGAAGTATCCATCGTTCCAATCTGTTTCGTTCCAGAACAGATCCATTTCGCCCCATAATATCAATCATCATTTCATTCATCATCACGTTCAAAAGACCATAATTCAGCAATCATCATCATCCGCATCCATTCAACCTCGCAAAGTGATCAAAGGACAAGCGAATTCTATCCAGAATCATATTAAGTGGTATCAGAGCCACTTTGTGAAGGTTGTTTCAATCCTTTCATATTCTGATCAGTTTTTACATCATTCTGTTAATCGTTTTAGGATCGATCTTTCATCGTTTCTGATAATAGTTGATTAAATCATGTAGATCGGAGTCTGAACTATGAGAAACTGTGCTAGATCATGTGTTTTGGAGAAAAAGTTCGACTTCTTAGTAATCTGTTTTAATATGCAGTTAGAAAACGTTTGAAATTTCCAGATTCTAATCAAAACTATTCGTGATTGTTTTAGGGTTGATCTTTCATCTATTATCATACTCGTTTAATAAATCCTATAGATCCGAACTTGAAATTGAGATAATCTGTGTTAGATTTCGTGTTTGAAAGAAGAGCTTATCAAATTCTCAAAACGGATTCTCTTACTTGATCTTTACGCTTTGTCGAACGTTTTTACTTGTGAAGTTTCTCGAATTATTTCAGGAACAATGGTGAGTCAAGATGAAGAAGAAACAAGCAACGCTCCGAACAAACTACTCATAGAGGCGATAACGGCTCAGATGACAAAGTTGATGGATGAACGTTTTGAAGCTTATGCTTTAAAACAAATTCAGAGCCAAACCAAGCGAATCGGAGGGAAAACACTAGAAATCCGTCTGATCAAGAGGCTGCACGTAGTTACTACAGCCAATCCTCTTCTCACAGTAGCCGTAGGAGACCAAGACGTGACAGAGAAGAAAGACATCTTCAAAGGGACAATCTGGCCGGTTTGAAGTTAAAGATTCCTCCATTTCATGGAACGGATGATCCGGATGTGTATCTAGATTGGGAAAAGAAGATCGAATTAGTGTTCAGCTGCCAAGAATACACAGAAGCGAATAGAGTGAAAGTGGCAGCAACAGAATTCTATGATTACGCACTATCATGGTGGGATCAACTTGTTACGGCTACAAGAAGGATTGGAGATTATCCTATTGATACTTGGAGTCAAATGAAGATTCTAATGAGAAAGCAATTTGTACCAAGCCACAATAATAGAAAGCTTCATCACAGATTGAGGAACTTGGTACAAGGAAACAGAACCGTAGAGGAATATTATAAAGAGTTGGAAACTCTCATGCTACGGGCTGATCAACAGAGATATTCAACATCAGTTAGAGGTTCAACACTATGAAGAGCTAGAAGAGCTACTGCACAAGGCTGTTATGTTCGAAAAACAACTCAAGAGGAATGGTTCTCAGACTAGTTTTGGTCCAGGAAGGTCTAGTTATCATCGAGAGGACAAGACTGGATTTCAAAAGGAGTATAAGCCATTTACTAAGCCTAAAGTGGAGATTCAAGATACTAAAGGAAAGAGTAAAGAGGTTTCACGAGCTAGAGATCTTAAGTGCTACAAATGTCATGGTTTAGGACATAATGCTATTGAGTGCTCCAAAAAAAGAGTTATGGTGCTTAGGGATAATGGAGAGATTGAATCCAGCGATGAGCAGCCTGAGGATAGTTCATTTCCAGAGGATTATGAGGCCGTACCATCCGGAAATCTGCTAGTCACCATGAGGAATTTGAGTGTTATGAGCAAATCAGAAGAACAAGAGCAAATGGAGAATCTTTTTCACTCTAGATGCATAGTTAAGGACAAACTATGTAGTCTGATCATTGATGGAGATAGTTGTACTAATGTTGCGAGTGAAACTATGGTCAAGAAGCTTGGACTTGAGGAATTAAAGCATTTGAGACCATACAAGCTACAATGGTTAGATGATAGTAAAGAGATGGCCGTGAAAACTCAAGTTAAGGTTCCTTTATCTATTGGAAAGTATGAAGACGAAATCCTATGTGATGGGTTTACCTATGGAAGCTAGTCACATTCTGTTGGGAAGACCTTGGCAATCAGATAGGAGAGTTACTCATGATGGGTTCACCAATCGCCATTCTTTTGAATTCAAAGGGAGGAAAACCGTTTTGATTCCAATGGCTCCTCATGAGGTTTATAAAGATCAGTTGAGCATGAAAAAGCAAGCAACATAAGCATCCAAACCATCCAATCTCATGATCACCGAGAGTAAGAAAAAGGGAAGTAATTTACACAAGTCTAGCTTACTCTTCGTGTTTAAAGAAAATCTTACTTGTACAACTAACCCAGAACCGGCCTTGCCGAGTAAGATTGAGTTTCTTTTACAGGATTTCAAAGACGTATTTCCAGAGGACAGTTCGGAGGGATTACCACCTATTAGAGGCATTGAACATAAAATTGATATCATGCCCGGAGCTGCCTTGCCGAATAGACTAGCATATAGGACCAATCCCCTGGAGACAAAAGAGTTATAAAAACAAGTTAACGAGCTCATGGAGAAAGGATACATCTGTGAAAGCATGAGTCCATGTGTCGTACCTGTTTTGCTTGTGCCTAAGAAGGATGGTAGCTGGAGAATGTGTGTTGAATTGTCGAGCCATCAACAACATAATAGTAAAGTATCGCCACCCTATACCTTAGATGATATGCTTGATGAATTATATGGTTCTCGCATCTTTTCTAAGGTTGATTTAAAAAAGTGGATATCATCAAATTAGGATGAAAGAGGGTGACGAATGAAAAACTGCATTTAAAACTAAACATGGACTATATGAATGGTTAGTAATGCCATTTGGATTAACGAATGCACCTAGTACATTCATGAGGCTAATGAATCATATTTTAGAGCTTATATAGGAAAATTTGTTGTAGTATACTTTGATGACATTCTGATCTACATCAAGAATTTAGAAGAGCATGTTAACCACCTTAGGTTGATTATAAAAGTACTTAGAAAGGAAGAGCTCTATGCTAACTATAAGAAATGCACCTTTTGTACGGATAACCTTGTGTTTCTAGGGTTTGTAGTAAGTGCAGGTGGAATTAAGGTGGATGAGGAAAAGATAAAGACGATCAAAGACTGGCCAAGTCCAAAATCAGTAAGTGAAGTAAGGAGTTTTCACGGACTTGCTGGTTTCTATAGACGCTTTGTCAAGGATTTTAGCACCTTGGCTGCTCCACTCACTGAGATTATCAAAAAGGACGTGGGATTTAAATGGGAACAAGCACAGGAAGAAGCATTCCAATGCTTTAAAGAGAAGCTTACTCATGCTCCTGTTTTATATCTTCCTGATTTTACTAAAGCTTTTGAAATTGAGTGTGATGCTTCAAGTGTAGGAATTGGAGCTATTCTAATGCAAGATAAAAAGCCAATTGCCTTTTTCAGTGAGGAGCTTGGAGGAGCTACCTTGAACTATCCTCCTTATGATAAGGAGCTATATGCTTTGGTGAGAGAATTACAAACTTGGTAACATTATCTCTGCCCGAAGGAGTTTGTAATTCATACCAATCATGAGTCCTTAAAGCACCTTAAAAGACAACAAAAGCTTAACAAGAGACACGCCTGATGGGTCGAATTTATTGAGACATTCCCTTATGTCATCGAATACAAAAAAGGTAAAGACAATGTAGTTGCCGATTCATTGTCACGAAGGTACGTTTTACTTACATCTCTTGAAGCTAAGTTACTTGGTTTTGAACAAATTAAAACCCTTTATGCAAATGATTCTGATTTTGGGAAAATTTATTCATCTTGTGAGAAATTTGCATTCGGGAAGTATTATAGGCATGAAGGATTCTTGTTTTATGACAACCATTTGTGTGTTCCTAATTCTTCTTTGAGAGACTTGTTTGTTAAGGAAGCACACGGTGGAGGACTAATGGGACATTTTGGAGTTGCCAAAACTCTTGATGTCATGCAAGATCACTTCTATTGGCCGCATATGAAAAGAGATGTTGAAAAATGTTGTGAAAAGTGTACAACATGCAAACAAGCCAAAGCCAAATCTCAACCCTACGGTTTGTATACTCATTTACCTATTCTTTTGCATGGACTTCGTTGTAGGATTGCTTAGGTCTAAAACAGCTAAGGACTCCATATTTGTGGTTGTTGATAGGTTTTCTAAAATGGCTCATTTCATTCCATGCCATAAGACTGAAGATGCCATCAATGTTGCTAGTTTATTCTTTAAAGAGGTTGTACGTTTGCATGGCATGCCTAAGTCCATAGTTTCTGATCGTGACACTAAGTTCTTTAGTTATTTCTGGAAAACGTTATGGTCTAAGCTAGGAACTAAGTTGTTATTCTCTAATACTTGCCACCCACAAACTGATGGGCAAACCGAAGTAGTTAATAGGACTTTGTCTACACTTTTGAGAGCCTTGATTAAAAAGAACCTTAAGACTTGAGAAGAATATTTGCCTCATGTAGAATTTGATTATAATCATGCTGTACATTCTGCTTCTAAGTTTTCACCGTTTCAAATTGTTTATGGGTTCAATCCCATCTCTCCTTTGGATTTAATGCTTTTACCTTTGTGTAAAAGAGTAAGCATGGATGGACAAAAAAAGGCAGAATTGGTGAAACATATTCATGAGAAGGTGAGGCTCAAAGTCGAAGCAAAGACAAGGCAATACGTCAAACATGCTAATAAGGGTAGAAAGGAGTTGATCTTTGAAGAAGGAGACTTGGTCTGGATTTATCTTAGGAAAGAATGTTTTCCTAATGAAAGGAAATCTAAGCTAATGCCGAGGATTGATGGACCATTCAAAGTGCTCAAAAAGATCAACAACAACGCATATTAATTGGATTTGCAAGGTAAGTATAACGTTAGTAATAGCTTTAATGTTACTGATCTTGTGCATTTTCATGCAGAAAAGACAGATTTAAGGTCAAATCTTTCTCAAGAGGGAGGGGATGATGTGATCATGGAGCAGTATGAACTTGAGAACTTGGAGCGTGGACAGCCTAAAGCTAAGGAGCAACTTGGAGCTGAGGATGTGCAAGGAGCTAAGGATGTACTCGAAGTTCCTAGTGGTCCTATGACAAGATCAAAGACTATACGGCTTAACCAAGCCATTTATACACTTCTACATCAGATTGAAGGCAACCTTAAGCATGACACTTGTCCAACTACTCTGGTTGTGATTCAAGCCGTTTAAGGGTTGACAATGGGAAGTGTGTGGCTTGTAATCTTTTTCCCTTGGTCTGGTTTTTCCCATTGGGTTTTCTAGACAAGGTTTTTATTGATGCAAGTTCACATACTTCTACCTGTGCCCCATTGTTAACATTGCCATGGAAGACTTGAAGAAATCGTGAGTTTATCTTCTTATCTTTGGGTCTGTTTCCTTAAAGATAAAGATCATTTTTCATTTATTAGTCAACACGTTTTTAAGACATTAAATTTGAGTCATGCATGTAAAGAGAAGTCTTGACCTGTTTTCCAAGGCTTTATCTTCTATATATACTCTCATTTTCGTTCTAATAAGATCATCAAACATTTTCTTATCAAAAATCTCTTCTGAAATTCGTTTGGTCATCTCTTATAAACTGTTTTGGTGAATCCAAACAGAAATCAAGATCCGTAGTCTAAGATAACAATATCTCTTGGAAGTACACTTCAAATCATCAACTTGTGTCTGTTTCGGTGAATCCAAATAGAAATCAAGTCCCGATAGTCTAAGTGTCTCTCACAACACTTTGAAGTATCCATCGTTCTAATCTGTTTCGTTCCAGAACATATCCATTTCGCCCCGCAATATCAATCATCATCTCATTCATCATCACGTTTAGAAGATCATAATTCCGCAATCATCATCATCCGCATCCATTCAACCTCGCAAAGTGATCAAAGGACAAACGGATTCTACCAAGAATCATATTATTAGTTGTACAAAAAACCAATTGTGGACCAAATGTTTTTTTTTATTTATCGAGTTACTAATTTATTGAATGTTAATGTATGGTTAAGTGATATTAATTTTTTTTAAACCCTTCGAATCACCCTTAAAACATGTAAACAAATTACAAATGCATGTGATAACAATATCAAACAATATGATATTCAGTATTGGATTGCAAAGTTACTTTTATGCTCTTTGGAATACGTCAACCGTGAGAAAAATAATGCTGCGGGTACATTGGCTAAGAAAGCTATTAATTATGATTTATTGCATGTATGTTTTGATTTGCCTCTATCTTGGTTGCTTAACACTTTGTATTATCTTTTTACTATTTAATAAAAGTTCATATGTTCAAAAAACAATATCAAACTATATATAACCGAAACCATAGTAACAATAGCCACAAATAACCACTAGGAAACCACTAGGATAACCGTAAACCTTGGTCATACTTATATGTGTGGTAGGCCCTTAAGTTTTACGAACCGGATATATGCTAAAGGGTCACAATTGTATGCATCATCCATCCTTATCCAGAGCCATAACCAAGACGCCACGTGGACACACAATGAAACAACCGATTTCGAAGCCCATGAAATATGAACCGTCCATTTTAATCAGATTGGAATAACAAAAGTCAAACCCACCAAAAGTCTTGTGATCGTACGGTTTTATTAAAAAAGGTCTTAAAATCTCGAGGTTTATTATTCCCAACTGAGTCCCCGATAAACGCTGTAACGATATTTGAATTGAACGACTTGTAAAAGGAAAGAAAAACTCAAACTTTTGATTTTAAAAACAATTTTCGTCGCAACAAGAATTTGTTTATTTAGAAAAACAAATAATATTTTCACCTAGGACTTATCGTTTCTCCTCTCTACCATCCAAGATTCTGAGAGAGATCTTATCTGTTTTACAGTTACTACAAGTCTGCAAATATTATTATAACAAAAAGAATTTGCACGATCTCCTCTTAGTTGTCTTCTATGATGTTCATTTGCCTCTAAAAACGTTTTCTATTTCGTTTTTTTGTTTGTTTACTTTTTCTAAACGAAAATACTACTCACTCTGCCTCTTCTCTTACGTTTGTGCTTCTCACGGTCTTGTCTTAATTAATTCGACAATGAATTTACAATGTAAGTTGTTTTTTTTTTTTTTTTTTCTTCAATATGAGTTTTCTTCACACAGCCGAATTCATTTTTTTTTTTTTTGTTTCCTACGAAATCCAGGTTTCTTCCATCGCCACCACTGACCACAATTCTCCCTGGCGTTGGTAAACCTCTCTTCAGCTATATATTATGTTGTTTTGTCACATGAACAAATATCATTAACTACGTTTAGATTGTCTTAAACGTATTCTCCTTGATTTGATTATCTTTTACAATCATTCTCATTTACCAGCAACTGAATCTATTTAATGGAGGAAACTCACAAACAGATCCACTAAAAGATCAAATACACCTATAAGTCGTTTGGTCTGTTCTTCATTGTTTACCTTATTAGTCAAGTCCCTTCTTCTTTTTTGCTTTCTGAATTATGTTTCCTTCGTTAGCTTTTTTTTTTTTTTTTGTTTTGCTTTGTTCAGTTTTGCTTATTATGGTGTTTTAATAAAAGAGAAAAGTAGATGTTAAAATGTGAACGGGAATTGTTTCTTTGGGTCATCAGATCCATCTCGTTGTTGTTCTTCTTATCCACAACATTGCATCTATTCTTTGTGATTGACTTACTATGTAAATCCCATTTTTGTACACATTTGCGTTCATGAGTGACTCTCACTCTTCTACTCTTTCGTTTCAACTTATCAGTATGTTTCTTTTGATCCATCTATTTAAGTGTTTGACTTAAACTTGAATGATTTGCTTTTTTTTTTTTTTTGCAGAGGTTTTTTGAGATATAAGAGTTTAGAGATGAATTTCACAGAATCCATGAGCGTTGTGCATAGCAGAATCCAGCAACTTGAACCAGAAAATGCATCGAAAATCATCGGTTATCTCTTGTTAATGCAAGACCATAGCGACCGCGACATGATTCGTCTCGCATTCTGTCCAGATTCTGTGATGCATTCAGTCATCAACTGCGTTAAATACGAATTAGCTAAAAATACTCGTTACCAAACCCCTCCTTCCGATCACCTTACCCGTACTTTTGGCTCATTCACAGGTTCATCTCTCCCAGTTTCTGTTTCTCCTCCTCCAGTTCTCTCCATGAGAACAGGTTTTTGGGACAACTCTAACGAGATGGACTCGTTGCAAAACAGTGTTCAGTTCTTGAATTTAGAGGATTCTATGTCCAGCCCTGAATTTTCTACCGGTTTCTTGCCTCATGAGCATCAAGGTTTGCCTTTGAGAACAAGCAGGAGATCCCCGAGTTTACCCGAGTTTCCTGTCAAAGTCTGCCATTACTTCAGCAAAGGGTTCTGCAAACACGGAAACAGCTGCAGATACTTCCACGGGCAGATTATACCAGAGAGAGAGAGTTTTGCTCAAATGTTTAATCCAAACAACAACCTAAGTGACGAAGAGCATGTTGTTTCCCACGGGTCACTTGAGAAGCTCGAAGGAGAGATCATCGAGTTGCTCAAATCGAGAAGAGGCGCTCCAATTTCCATAGCTTCATTACCAATGATGTACTACGAGAAATACGGTAGGACCCTTCAAGCGGAAGGATATCTCACAGAGTCACAAAGACACGGCAAAGCTGGCTATAGCCTCACCAAGCTTCTCGCTCGCTTGAAGAATACCATCCGCCTCATTGACAGGTTAGTTAACAACATTTAACAAATAAATGTACCTTGTTTCAATCCCATTTTCTTACTGGATGGTCTTTAAGTTGCAGGCCTCATGGGCAGCATTCGGTTATTTTAGCTGAAGATATATCAAAGTTTGTGGAATACATGGGAGAGAGAAACGAACACGGAGCGATCCTTGCTAGTTCTAGACAGATTTATCTTACATTTCCGGCAGAGAGTAGTTTTACCGAACATGATGTCTCAAACTACTTCTCCAAATTCGGACTTGTGGAAGATGTGAGGATTCCTTGTCAGCAGAAGACAATGTTTGGATTTGTAACATTTGTTTACATAGAAACGGTCAAACTCATTCTTGCTAAAGGCAATCCTCATTTCATATGTGGGGCTCGAGTACTCGTCAAGCCTTACCGGGAAAAATCACGCTCTAGTCGATACCTTGACAATAACAAGCCTCTGCATGGCATGCGATATGGCTCTCAATACTTTGACAGAGACTCAGAGATGAGCACATGTTAGTAATTTTTCAGAAATAAACTTATATATACTAATCTTGCCCTCACGTTTTTGTTTAACTGTTTTGTTTTGTGTTACTTTAAGTGCCACTGCGCGTTAGCGAGAGCTCAAGACTAATGAAGAAGCAATTTCTTGAGGAACATGAGCAATCAGTTTCTAAGTCCTTACCGACTTATTATTCCTATAACGGCTTTTCTGATGACTCGAAGCTAACAACAGATGGTAATTTTGCTTCTAACTTATACCAGATGGTACGGAATCAGTTGTGTGACTTTATTAATCTCTAGCAGAGCAAGAGGAACAAGCGGGACGGTTGAGCTATCTATTGGACTATTTGAACACTGAAGATAATGTCATGAACATAACCACTAACTACAAAGACACCGATCGGTAAGCAAATGAATGAGATCTTATGACAAACACATTTTGAGACTTTGTTTTTATCCATATATATAATTTGTCTTCTTATTCAGGAGAATCCACTGCGAACCTTTGGATAGTCAGGTCCTGAATCTACCTGAGAGTCCGTTTTCTTCCCTTTCCGGGAAGGAGATTTCGACAGTTACATAGTGTGAGATTGATACCTAACCAAAAGGGAGAAGAAGAAGAAGAAGAATGGAGCATAAAGGTTAGAGGAAATCCCCAAAGATCTAATCAATCATCGATCAGCTAAAAGAGATTTGTTTTTTACATTATCTTCTTTCGGTTTAAGACTGATCGATGGCATGAAAACCTTAGATATTTTAGCAATAACACCAAAGAGAAAGAAAAATAAAAGGTTTTCTGCAAATAAACTCTCAAAGTGGTTAAGATTTGTGATTTTACCCTCCAAATCAATTAAATACAAATCAACCCTCCAAGTAAGAGTTAACCCGTAATATAATCCTTCTACATTTTTCAAATCAGAATATTTACATATCAAATCGAAGTCCTTGAAATGAGAAATCCAAATTGTCAAATCTACTCTTAAAATTTATGAACTGTAATGTTTGTAGGCGTAAAAACTCTTTAATTTTTTAGATCCAAAAGGTTATAGTGCGGGTTAACACTTACTTGGAAGGTTGATTTGTATTTAATTGAAGTGGATAGTCAAATCGCAAACTTTAACAAGTTGGAGGGTTTATTTGCTGAAAAAGTGACAACAAGCCGTTTGCTTCACTTACAAGACACATATTGGGTATCTGTCGAACACTTATTGGGAAACATAAAGTACAGGGGTTATTATAATAATAATCATAATTGAAATGTTTAAAGGGGGTTACTTCTGTTTTATTCTTACTTGTGAGCTCATGTTTTGCTGCTTATATATCTCATTGTACATATGAAAATCCTTCTAATTTTAATAAACAATATATATACAGTACAAACTCTATAAATTAATACTAGACAAATTAGTAGACTATAAATTAATAAAGTTTGTCAGTTCAAGTCGGGTCAGTGTAAAATATAATCCAAATCGATAAAATAATAAGATAATAAATGTTATAAAAATCCTATGTAAATATATTGTCCCGATAAGATTATAAATTTATATTTAGTATATAAAATTTTATAAATATACAGTTAAGATATATTTGTTTGACCAAAAAAGAAATACAATTAAGATATATTTATATATGATTTTAATGTTGTTTGTTATTTTCTAAAAACTTAATTTTTTTTTTTGGAAAAATTATGAAAATACTCCAAAAAAAAAATTTAAATTAAAAATAAAGACCTATCTTTTAATATTAGAAATATACACCATGTTTGACTTTATTGCCCTTAAGTTATAACTATTTAAAAATGATAAAAATATTACAATAATAATCCATATATAAGGCAAAACCACCATCGTTTCCACTTCCACTTTGTCCGACCAAAGCAATCACTGTTAATTTCCGTATAACAAAACACTAGGTGACTCGCGGGTATGAAAAGAATTTTAAATTTTATTGTGAAGTATAAAATTGTTTTAATTAGCTAGGTAACAATTTATATATATTGTTGACAGACGAAATACTTTTTTCAATGAAATTAAGTGTATGTCAAATTATAAATAAAATGATACATTTTGATGTTAGCTTAATCTCCACCATATTCTTTTATTACTAAATCCAACTTATCCATTGTGATAAAATGTGTTGACTAAAACCACATTGATGGCTTAAAAAAGCTTGAAGTTTATGTTTTCGCCACTCTTCTATGGACCAAGCTTATTCTTTGTTGTCTATGTAAAATATTAGATAGTTTTGAATAAGTGATCATGTGATTTAATGTCAATGTATGCATCTATGTTGAGATAATACCTTATATATTAATTGGAGAGTGATTTGTGAAAAGCTATTTATGTGTCATCTCCACAGTCACTTTCACAAAAACAATTGTGACATAGCTTGTCAAAATTGTGACATGACAATTTTGAATCAATAATAAAATATTCTACAACTAAATTTATAATTGTTACCATGAATAAATCAAAAGAGTTTTAATCAATATATTATCAGATTTTTGTTTGTATTCTAAAATTATATAAAAATTTGGCTTCTCATTTAAAAATAGTTTAGAAATTGATTATTGTAATAATAAAATTATAGAACATTTTTATAGAATATATATTCTTTTTGAAAATAATAATAAAGACTTACCAAAATTTTTAAAAGAGATTTTGATATGTTTGTGAAAAAAACTTCACAAGTTTATAACAACAAATATAATTATTCTTTTGAAATATTTATTTTAGCGCAATACAATTTGAAAGTACTAAAAACATTTTTTATTTCGAAAGGGACAATTTTTTTTTAATTTATGTTTTATTTAAAAAATTTATGATTATATATTTTAATATTTTAAAATATTAAATAATTTATTTGTATTCTAATATCTACTTAAGATATTCGGACAAGCCAAATTTAACATGGTTTTTAACTCTAATGTATTAAATTATTATACATTTTGATTTGACATATTTACATATATAAAATAATTACATGGTAAAACGAAATTTCTAAAATTTATATTATTAATAAAAACGATATTATTGACTAAAAAATTAAAACCAAAAAAATCAAAAAATTGTCAATAATAAAAATCAAAACAACTACATATTTTATATTTTTAAAGACTAAAATTAAAAATAAAACTACATAAATAATTTATCCGCGTGTACGCGGGAGAATCACCTAGCATTGATGTAAATGTATGCATCAATGGTAATATAATATTGATGTAGTCGATTAATCCATTACCATTTACACCTGATGTGATCATGGACCAGTTTGCGGAACAAGGATTAGGAAGCAAGGAGCAAGGAAATGATTTGTTCATGCCATCAGGTCCTATGACTCGTTCCAGGACAAGGAGCCTTAATGAAGCTGTTGGAAACATTTCATGTTGTTTTGGAAGCAAGAGGAAGGTCTCGGTAGAAGCTTGATCAACCGTGATACTTTCATATCCATTCAAGCCACCTCAACCTCAAACTGATCATCATTTAGGCAAGTGTTACTTGTGGGTGCTCTTTTTCCCTTGATTGGTTTTGTCCCACTGGGTTTTCCAATCAAGGTTTTTAGCGAGACCTCTTGTTTCACTTCACATCTCTTAGATGATGATCTTGGCCGTGTCTTTCTCTCTTTTAGACCGGCTAAATATCTATCTTATGTTATATTATAGACTATGGTTTTATTTCTCTCTTTAAAAACGTTTTGGACTTGTTGTTTCCAAGGGAGCGTGTCTCTTTAATGCTTTTGGAAGTTGAAAAGCTTGGGTTCTGTCCAAGTCTTTTCTATATAAGTCTGTTTAAGTCTTCTAATGGAAATAACCTATCTTTTCTCTTAAACAAAAACCTTTGTTCTCTGTTTGCTTGTGTGCAAGCTTGAGTGATCTGTTGGTGTGTAATATCCAACGTCTAAGGGTGATTAAATCGGTGTGTCATATCCGATCTGGTTGCCTAGGAGTATCAAGAGACTTTTCATCCCTCTTGTGTCACCATTCGATTCACAAGCCTTGATAAACTTGAGTCTCTGATTCGTTTATGCAAGGATCTATCCAGTTCCATCCAGAGAAGCATCCTAGGAGTTCATTAAGTGGTATCAGAGCTGCTCTGGAAGGGGAGTTTTCGTTTTCCTTTTGTTGTTACGTCTTTAACTTTTCATCTTCCATTGTGTTCGTCATCTGTTCACCCATTTACCGATCATATCTTGTCATTCAGAGTCTGATCTTTCAGATTTGCTTTTGAATCATCTTGTTTGAAGTCGTATTCTGCTAGTTATCATTGTTTGAATTCTGGAGTTGCATTTAGAACTGTTCTGCGAAAATTGTCTGTTCGTCTTCTGTATTGCTCGAATTTTATAAAATCGCCTGTGACTTGTTTTGATGTTTCGTTAATTGATTCTAGTTCTAGGATGAGTTAACTTAATTTTAAAAATTGGAATCATGATTTTCGGAGTTGATTTGAATTTTGAATTGAATTTTAAGTGCATCGCTGTCTGTTTCCGTGATATTCAAGTTTCCTTTGAAACTGTGTTCTGTTCTTGGGTTAATTTTGTTTCATTGGAACAATTTACTTGTTGAAGTTGTTTGATTAAATCAGGTACAGATGGGGAATGAATCAGAAGGGGAAGCTGAGCTAGTCAGACAGAATAAACTACTCCGAGATCAGATGACTACACAACTAAATCAACAAATGATTGCAACTATGAAAGAACTGATGAAAGCTAGCATAACCGAACTCCGAGCAGAAATGCGAGCTGAAATAAGACAAGCTACTGGTCAAGGGCAAAGCAAAGGGAAAGGAATAGAAGGCCAAAACCAAGATCGACAGGATCCAACAGAGCCAAGAAGTAATCAGCAACATTTCAACACAACATGAACATGCTGGATTGCAAGAAACCGAAATCTACTATGAACGCAACCGCTCTTCATCTTCTTCTAAGGACAGTAGAAGGAGAAATCGTCGTGATCATGAAGGAAGAAGGTCCCAACGTGATGAGTTTTCTGGACCAAAACTCAAGATACCTCCCTTCTATGGTAAGACAGACCCTGATGCATATTTAGAGTGGGAAAAGAAGATTGAACTTGTCTTCAATTGTCAGCATTACAATTGTCAGTATGCTGCAACCGAATTCTATGATTATGCATTGAGCTGGTGGGATCAGCTCGTAACAACTAGAAGACGTAACCAAGAAAATCCGGTTGATTCATGGTTTGAACTGAAAACTCTTATGCGTAAGAGATTCGTGCCCACTCATTATCACCGTGAATTGCACCAGAAGCTAAGGAGGCTATCACAAGGATTCCGATCAGTAGAAGAATATTATCAAGAAATGGAGCTACTCATGCTTAGAGCTGAAATAACAGAAGATCGTGAGGCTACTATGGCAAGGTTTCTTGGTGGACTTAACCGTGAGATTCAAGACAAGGTTGAGATGCAGCATTATGAAGATATTGAAGAGATACTACATAAAGCTATCTTGGTGGAGCAACAGATCAAACGCAAAAGCCATTCTTGTTCTAGTTATAACTCGGCCAAGTTCCATGGTTCTAAAGAAGAGAAAACAAGCTACCAAAAGGAGATTAAACCCTACCCAAAGGAAGAGACTCGGCCAGCTAACACCTACCAAAAAGACAGCAAGGAGAAAGGCAAGGCTGTGGTTTCTAGTGCTCGTTCCAGAGATTTGAAATGTTTTAAGTGCCAAGGAAGAGGACATTATGCGAATGAGTGTACCAACAAGCGTGTTATGATTCTTCTTGACAGTGGGGAGTATGAGTCTGCAGATTATGAGTCGGGGCAGGAGGACGAGTCTAGTACAGAGGAAGAACTGATTGAAAAACCGATTCAAGGCAAGCTTTTAGTCGCAAGACGAACCCTTAACTTGCAAAGCAAGGCAGAAGAACTAGAACATCGAGAGAACCTCTTCTATACCAGATGTCTTATCCAAGGCAAAGTGTACAGCCTCATTATTGATGGAGGCAGTTGCGTGAACGTTGCTAGTGAGGCCTTGGTGAAGAAACTTGGACTGAAAATGTTGAAGCATCCTGCACCTTATCCTTTGCAATGGCTGAACAAAGAAGGTGAGATGAGAGTTTCTAATCAGGTGATGGTTCCTTTTGCTATTGGGAGATATGAGGACGAGGTCTTGTGTGACGTCCTTCCTATGGAAGCTGGACACATTCTTCTTGGCCGACCATGGCAATCTGATCGTCGAGTAATCCATGATGGTTTCGCCAACAAGCATTCGTTTGATTACAAAGGAAAGAAAATGGTTTTTTTGCCCTTGACACCAAAGGAGGTTCAACAAGACCAACTTCAGCTTCAGCAAAAGACAGAAACTGCACCTAAATCGACCCGCAACAAGCAGCATAATTTCTATGCCAACACGGGTGATATCAAGAGGATTCTCTATTCCCAACAAACTGTTTATTTACTTATTCTTAAAGAAACACTCATGAGTAGGACTGATCAAACACCGGAGTATCCGAGTGAGATTGTTTCTCTTTTGCAGGAATATCAAGATGTGTTTCCTGAAAAGTGTCCAAGTGGACTTCCACCGATTAGAGGAATTGAACATCAAATAGACTTTGTTCCCGGTGCAACTCTTCCAAACCATCCTGCATATAGAACCAATCCCGTGGAGACTAAAGAACTACAGAGGCAAGTCGTGGAGCTGCTAGAGAAAGGTCATATCCGTGAGAGCATGAGTCCATGCGCAGTGCCTGTGCTCCTTGTGCCCAAAAAGAACGGCAGCTGGCGCATGTGTGTTGATTGTAGAGCAATCAACAACATAACAGTGAAGTATCGACACCCTATTCCTAGATTAGATGACATGCTAGATGAATTACATGGTTCTTGCATCTTTTCTAAGATAGATTTAAAAAGTGGATACCATCAAATTAGGATGAAAGAAGGAGATGAATGGAAAACTGCATTTAAAACTAAGCACGGTTTATATGAATGGCTTGTTATGCCTTTCGGTTTGACAAATGCACCTAGTACATTCATGAGATTAATGAATCATATCCTTAGGTCTTTCATTGGTATCTTTGTGGTGGTGTATTTCGATGACATATTAGTATATAGCAAGAGTTTTTCTGATCATATAAATCATCTTAGGGCTGTTCTTGATGTTTTAAGAAAAGAAACTCTCTATGCTAATCTTAAGAAATGCACATTTGGAACAGATAACTTGGTCTTTTTAGGCTTTGTGGTGAGTGCAGATGGCGTTCAGGTCGATCAAGAGAAGGTCAAAGCGATCAAAGAATGGCCAAGACCAACAACCGCGAGTGAAGTGAGGAGCTTCCATGGACTTGCGGGTTTCTACCGACGATTTGTGAAAGATTTCAGTACTATTGCAGTGCCCCTAACTGAAGTAATCAAGAAGGAAGTTGGATTCAAGTGGGAAGAAGCACAAGAAACCGCATTTCAGTGCCTTAAAGAGAAGCTTACTCATTCCCCTCTTCTTACTCTTCCTGATTTTGCTAAAACATTTGAAATCGAATGTGATGCCTCTGGTGTTGGTATAGGTGCTGTCCTAATGCAGGAGAAAAGACCAATAGCAGCATATTTCAGTGAGAAGCTTGGAGGAGCTACTCGCAACTATGCAACTTATAACAAAGAACTGTATGCTTTGGTCCGAGCCTTGCAAACATGGCAACACTACCTGTGGCCTAAAGATTTTGTCATTCATACCGACCACGAGTCTCTTAAGTACCTGAAGGGCCAGAATAAGCTGAGTAAGAGACATGCTAGATGGGTTGAATTTATAGAAACTTTCCCTTACGTTATCAAATACAAACAAGGTAAGGAAAACATCGTGGCTGATGCGCTATCCCGACGGTATGTTCTCTTAAACACTCTTGATGCTAAATTGCTAGGTTTTGAACAAATTAAAGACTTATATGAGACTGATCCTGACTTTAAAGATGCGTATAGGTCTTGTGAAAAGTTTGCTGCAGGGCATTATTTCAGGCAAAACGGTTTCTATTCTATGATAATAAACTTTGTGTGCCTAATTGCTCTTTGAGAGATTTGTTTGTCAGGGAATCCCATGGAGGCAGTCTTATGGGTCATTTTGGCATTGCTAAAACTCTTAAGGTCTTGACAGATCATTTCTTTTGGCCTCGAATGAAACGTGATGTGGAGAGAATCTGTGGAAGATGTGAAACTTGCAAACAAGCCAAATCAAAGGTTCAATCCCACGGTTTGTATACCCCTCTTCCTATTCCGTATCACCCTTGGAATGATCTATCTATGGATTTCATTGTTGGATTGCCTAGGACTAGAAACGGAAGGGACTCAATTTTTGTGGTTGTTGATAGATTTTCTAAGATGGCACATTTCATAGCTTTTCAAAAAACTGATGATGCATCGCATGTAGCTGATTTGTTCTTTAGAGAAATTGTGCGTTTGCATGGTATGCCTAAGACTATAGTTTCAGACCGTGATTCTAAATTTCTTAGTTATTTTTGGAAGACTCTTTGGTCTAAGCTAGGCACTAAACTGTTGTTTTCTACTACATGCCATCCACAAACTGACGGACAAACTGAAGTTGTCAATAGAACCTTAGGAGCATTGTTACGTGCATTCATTAAAAAGAATTTGAAATCTTGGGAAGATTACTTGCCTCATTGTGATTTTGCATACAATCATGCTGTGCATTCTGCTTCAAAGTTTTCACCATTTGAAATTGTTTATGGGTTCAATCCCAACTCTCCTTTGGATCTAATGCCTTTACCTGAGTGTGAAAGAATTAGTCTTGATGGCAAGAAGAAAGCCGAGATGGTGCAGCAGATTCATAAGCAAGCTAGACGTAACATTGAGGAGAAAACCAAGCAGTATGTCAAGCAAGCAAATAAAGGGCGTCGTGAGATGATCTTTAAGGAGGGTGACCAAGTTTGGATTCACCTAAGGAAGGAGCGATTTCCCGAGGAAAGAAAGTCTAAGCTCATGCCAAGGATTGATGGCCCTTTCGAGGTCATCAAGAAGATCAGCAACAACGCCTACAAGATCGATTTGCAAGGTAAGTATGATATAAGTAATAGCTTTAATGTTACTGACCTAATTCCTTTTGATGCAGATGAACTAGATTTGAGGACAAATCCTTTTCAAGACGGAGGGGATGATGTGATCATGGACCAGTTTGCGGAACAAGGATTAGGAAGCAAGGAGCAAGGAAATGATTTGTTCGTGCCATCAGGTCCTATGACTCGTTCCAGGACAAGGAGCCTTAATGAAGCTGTTGGAAACATTCTCATGTTGTTTTGGAAGCAAGAGGAAGGTCTCGGTAGAAGCTTGATCAACCGTGATACTTTCATATCCATTCAAGCCACCTCAACCTCAAACTGATCATCATTTAGGCAAGTGTTACTTGTGGGTGCTCTTTTTCCCTTGATTGGTTTTGTCCCACTGGGTTTTCCAATCAAGGTTTTTAGCGAGACCTCTTGTTTCACTTCACATCTCTTAGATGATGATCTTGGCCGTGTCTTTCTCTCTTTTAAACCGGCTAAATATCTATCTTATGTTATATTATAGACTATGGTTTTATTTCTCTCTTTAAAAACGTTTTGGACTTGTTATTTCCAAGGGAGCGTGTCTCTTTAATACTTTTGGAAGTTGAAAAGCTTGGGTTCTGTCCAAGTCTTTTCTATATAAGTCTGTTTAAGTCTTCTAATGGAAATAACCTATCTTTTCTCTTAAACAAAAACCTTTGTTCTCTGTTTGCTTGTGTGCAAGCTTGAGTGATCTGTTGGTGTGTAATATCCAACGTCTAAGGGTGATTAAATCGGTGTGTCATATCCGATCTGGTTGCCTAGGAGTATCAAGAGACTTTTCATCCCTCTTGTGTCACCATTCGATTCACAAGCCTTGATAAACTTGAGTCTCTGATTCGTTTATGCAAGGATCTATCCAGTTCCATCCAGAGAAGCATCCTAGGAGTTCATTAACACCAGCCTGAAACATATATATAAATTATTTTCAGATTTTGACTTTTTAACAGGAGCAAAGCGATCAATATGCTTCTCCAACTCTCAAATAATGAATGCTATAGAAAAACAACAAAAATATTATGTAAAATCAGTAAAACATTGCAACATGAGTTAATTACAAAATCTTTTTAATGTCTTGGTTTGTATAGTACTACTTTTCTTGTGTTAAAAATATTCAAAAGATACGTATATTGTTTTCTAAATTTGGGACAAAATCTTTTTTAAAAACTTGGTAGATTATTATTATAAATTTAAATAAAAATATATTTGACATAAAAAGTGTTCTTGAACTTCATTGTAACAAAAATTAATTCTAAACAGTTTTGAAATGAATAACGAAAATATTATAAAAATAGTAGTCCAAATTTATTTTGCTTTATTTATGTATATAAATTTAGCTAAATAATATTTTGTAAGAAAAAAATTTATAAACAATTTTTAAATTAAAACGAAATTACTGTAAAAAGTATTTAGTTTGAATTTATTTTGCTTTATTTATGGAAATATAGTTTTAAAAGATTTTGTAAAACATATTGTACTGATTCAAATTTGACATGTCACAAATTTTAAAAGCCATGTCATATTTATTTTTAGAAGAGTGAATATAGAGATGACAGATAAGCAATCTCTAACAAATCACTTCCCAAATAATATATAAAGGATTTGTAACTTGTCGTCTATTTCGTAAATATTCATTTTACATGTTTGTCAATAATTATTTGTATTAAAGAATAGTTCCTCTGTTTGTCTTGAGTTATAAGGAATATCCGGGAAGAGAATTTTGATATTTGGATAACAATCTATGCTTAGCTTCTTATGGTTTTTGAAGATGAATCCTCCTTCACTAAGTAGAAAATTAACCATATTTTTTGCAAACTCAACCATATTCACTAAGTAAAATCAACCATATTCATCTCATAATATCTAGTTGCAAACTATACCTATTGATTGCAACATGAGAATGGAATGAACAAGATTTAGCTATTAGACTTTTGTTTCACAAAACAATTTCAAAACTATAAAATTCCCTCTAGTTCATGCTCTAGCTTCATACATCTATATCAATCTCTTTAAAGCATCAGAATTCACCATCCAACAATGCATATCATCTGATACACGTCTCAGATTCACACCAAGACAAGGCTCACGGATTCAAGGCTTATAGATATGCGGAAGTGGTGATGATGGTGAAGTAACCGATTTGATGTTGATTCCACAACACCGAGGGCTAGAGAATATAATCCAAGGGCAAGTCCTCACAAGGATTAGAAACTCTACACGAAACCTAAGTTATTTGATTCCACAAACAACCTAGAACTCGAAAAAACATATTTGATTCAAGACACAAAGTGTTGAAGCAAAGCAAACTGAATTTCAATAGATAAAAGAGTGAATTGAAAGTACTAAGCAATTGAGCTTATATAGGCTCAATGAACAAGACCTCCAATGGCCAGAAACAATCTAGAAAGGAAAGAATAAAAATCAAAGCAAGCAAAATCTTCTCCATCAATGTCTATTAGCCGTTTGGCTTTAAGAGAAAGTTTCTGGAATCTTCTTAAGTCTGGTGTATGCGACGAATGGTTAAGATCTTCTAGAGTGAATAGACGGCCTGGATCAAGAGATTAAAGCGTAGTCTTGAGAGAAAAGGAAAAGGCTCCTCCGAAAAAGGAAAGTTTCTCTTTCTTTGGTCTTGGGCGAATGGAAAGAAGTGGTGTCAATTCTGAAGCTTTTAAATGGCGTGTAGTCTTCATAGGAATGAAAATATACAGTAAGAAGTCTTCATATTCGTTGGCTGAGTCATCGGTTTGGTTTAAGTCGCCGGTAAAGGTCAAATTGAGCATTTGTGATCCATCTTCAATTCTGCCTCTCATGGACGTGCCTTGGATGGATTTCTCAATGTTGATGCCTTGGTTTTGATCAGCAAATGGGTTATTTGGATGTGAATCATTTGCCTCATTAAAAGCCTCTCTTTGGAAAACCCATTGGGATAAAACCAAAAATGAGGGAAAAAGAGTACAAATGAGACACATGTCCATTTGTTGATCTTGTATCAAAGCCAATGAGGTTTGAATAACATCCTTCCCAGACTCTTTCTTAGCAACAAGCTTAGCTACAAGGTGGTTTGCGTCAGGTATGTTAAGGGCAGCTTCCAATCTTACATCATCTTCTCTTTAAAATCACCAAACCAAGCATCTCTCTTTAAAATCATCAGGTAAGCAAACAAGGATATGAAAAACGATGTTGTAGCACCAATCGCATGGTTAAACGAAACGGGAAGAAAACGGAGAGATGGTTTCGTAGACTACCGGCACACAAAAAATGAGGCTTAAAGCTGAGGTTCTTAAGAAATCAAGTGGGGATCGGATTATCTATATCGGAAGATGAGAGGAAACCACTAGAGGAACCATTAGGTTTAGAAGTTACGGTGGTGAGATTTTTAGCAAAAAGAAAGTTACGGTGGTGAGACCACCATATGAAGGATGATATTTTTAATTTTATTGTTAAATTTTTTTGTTAACTATAAATATGGCATTATCGACATTTCATCTATTATTTGGCTTATTTTTTTTTAATTTTAAAAGATTTGGTGTGTTCCTTTAATTTGATTTAAAAATGGTCTATTTCTTTAATTCTCCATTTCTTTATAATCTAATTATTATTGGAATGAATAAAAACAAACGAAGAGAAAAAAATCTAATTTAAGAAAAATATAGTTTAATTAAAACAAAAATTGAAGTAAATTTTTATTAGAAGATTATAGTAAGTTTCCTTTTCGGTAAATTAATAACTAATACGATCTTGGTGAGAGATCTAGCCCACGATCAGCCTCTGAACAAATTGTGAATACGATCAGACACTTAAAAGGGAGATCAATAATCAACGGATGATGAATGAAAGGAGAACTCGATGGAAATGGTTTCTTCAAAGGATTTTGATATGATCCTAGAGAGGATTTCATCCCAAGGAGTCACTTCGTATGGTTGAACAAATCAGAACACAAGGATCCTTTTAATGATGTAGCGGATGGAGGATGAAAGGATTGAGAACGTATGAAGATGAATTTGTGAAGATGATCAGATCGGAGTTTATAGAGATGAATTCGGGAAAGATGATCAGATTATGAACAAATATGGATGTGTTTTGGATAGAACAAGGATTGAGAGAAACTTTCAAAGGGTGCAAAATTCCTTTGAACTTTCAGGCTTGATTCTGCTTGGATATGACACACCAAAAGCAGTCACAAGTTGAGATTGTGATATTACACATACAAACTCATGATCAAACGAATTCAGAAAGAGATTTTTTTATAAGAAAAAGTTTGATAAGTTTCTTCAAAGAGATAACACGAAATATAAAGGAGAAAAGTCAGCAATAACCACACACAATTTTGGAAAACACAAAGCATTAAAACCTAAGTTTGATAGAATTTGAATGATAAAAAGACCTTTAACCTTCTGTTTTCGTCACTCTCTTTGGGCTGCAGATTTGGCACTTGTTTTGGGCTTCTTTTGGACTTATCATAGGCATGAAACAGGCTGGACTTGATGGCTAACACCTTAGGAGGTTTTTCTGAAGATTCTGGTCGGATTTTGATCATCAAATGGGTGATTTGGATGTGAATCATTTGCTCATTAAAAACCTTTCTTTGGAAAACCCATTGGGACAAAACCAAAGATAAGGGAAAAAGAGTACAAATGAGACACATGCCCATTTGTTGATCATGTATCAAAACCAATGAGGTTAAGATAACTTCTTTTCCATAATTTCTCTCAGCTAAAAGCTGCTCCTTAGCTCCATTTATCTCAGCTATAAGCTGCTTGATGTAATCATGGAGCAGCGTGAACCTGAGGAATGCTTGGAGCATGGACAGCCTGGAGCTAAAGCAAAGGATGTACAAGGAGCTAAGAATGTACTTGAAGTTCCTAGTGGCCCTATGACAAGATCAAAGACTAGACGGCTTAACCAAGCAATTAACACACTTCTACGACAGATTGAAGGCAATCTTAAGCATGACACTTGTCAAACTACTCTGGTTGTGATTTAAGCCGTTTAAGGGTTGACAATGGGAGGTGTGTGACTTGTACTCTTTTTCCCTTGGTCTGGTTTTTTTCCATTGGGTTTTAATGAGGCAAGTTCACACACTAATACATCTGCCCCATTGTTAACAATGTCATTCTATTCTATTCCGCGGATCAGTGTTCTATTCTATCTGGCGGATCAGTATTCTATTCTATCTAGAAGATTTGAAGAAGTCACAAGCAGTCTATTCTACGTGGAAGATTTAAAGAAGTCACGAGTATCTATTCTATCTCGTGGATCCATGTTCTATTCTATTTCACAAATCAGCTTCATTAAAGAGAGTCTTTCTTTCTTTAATGAGTCAAACACGTTTTCTGTCTTTATTTCTCATTCTTGCATTTTCGAGAAGTTTTGATTTGTTTTCCAAGACTTTTCTCCCATATGTAAAGGTTTTCTTCTTCATTTATGATCATCAAACATTTTTATAAAAAAACTTCTTCTTCTTTGTTTGATCAGAGCAAGGTGTGTGTGTCATATCCTTTCTCTACTTGTGAATGCTTTTGGTGTGTAATATCCAAGCAGTAGTAAGCCTGAAAGTTCAAGAGACATCCGCAACTCTTGAAAGTTTCTTTCGTTCCAAATCTGATCAAAACCAATCGTGAGTACACTTCTCTCGTCGTGTTCTTCACGGATCCGACTTCAATCACACACAGTCCACTTGAAGAGCATTCAAGGGACTAGATCTTCACCGAGGATCATATCATGTGGTATCGGAGCAACCTCGTGTCAGGTTGTGTCTTTTCATTTTCGTTTTTGTGATTTTTCTACATCGATCTGTGTCATATCATTGTGATAACTATGCTGAACATTCAGAAACGAATTTGAATAGGAGATCTAGTGAATCCGGTTTTGTTTTCCTTGTTAAATCAATATCCAAAGGATTCGAATGCTAGGATTCAAATGCTAGGATTCAATTCTGTTACGTTTAAAAGAAAATTGGTGCAACTGTTCGACTTCTAATCATTAGAACGCAGGAATTAGGTTCTACTGAATTTGTTTTGAATCATATAAAAGGAGTTTGATACTGCTTTCCTGTTTTTTTATTCCAGAATCATGTCAGATCAAGATGGAGTCGAAACAAGCAACCAACAAACCAAACTTCTCATCAAAGCAATCACGGCCAAGGTGATAAAGATGATGGATGAGCGGTTTGAGACTTATAGATTAACCACAAATCCAAAGTCAAACACGGGAACTCCTAGAGAAAACACAAGGAATCCTTCTTATCAGGGTAGTCATCGAAGATCGAGACGTGGCCGTGAAAAAAAAAACCCTCCTCGAGCTACCTTAGCTGGCCTTAAGTTGCGCATTCCTCCGTTTCGTGGTACTAATAATCCTGATGATTATTTGGAGTGGGAGAAGAATATTGAGCTTGTGTTTGTTTGCCAAGAGTATACAGAAGAAAATAAGGTTAAGGTGGCAGCAATCGAGTTCTATGACTATGCCTTTAGTTGGTGGGATCAGTTGGTTACTACTCGAAGGCGTATTGGAGATTATCCCATTGATACTTGGGCTCAATTGAAGACTATCATGAGGAAACGATTCGTACCAAGTCACTACCACCGAGAGCTACATCAAAGGTTGAGGAATTTAGTTCAAGGAGGCAGATCAGTTGATGAGTATTATAAAGAGATGGAGACGTTGATGCTAAGGGCTGATATTCAAGAGGATAGTGAGGCAATAATGTCTAGATTCATGGGAGATCTTAATAGAGACATTATTGACAGATTGGAATTGTATCACAAGGCAGTCATGTTTGAGAAACAACTCAAAAGGAAGACTTCTAAGCCTAGCTATGGTCCTGGAAAATCTAGCTACCAAAAAGATGAGAAACCTGGCTATCAAAAGGATTACAAACCCTTTGTCAAACAAAAAACCGAAGAACCAGATGCAAAAGGAAAGGGTAAGGTGATTCCAACAGGGTCCAGAGATATTAAGTGTTTCAAATGCTAAGGGTTTGGGCATTATGCTAGTGAATGTTCCAACAAGTGGATTATGATACTTAGAGATAATGGCGAGCTAGAATCTGAGGATGAGCAGCAAGTAGAGGAAACAACACCAGAGGATTATGAGCTAGCACCACAAGGATATCTTCTAGTTGCTATGAGAGCATTGAGTGTCATGACTAAAACAGATGAGCTAGAACAGAGAGAAAACTTGTTTCATTCAAGATTTCTGGTCAATAACAAGATATGCAGCTTGATCATTGATGGTGGGAGTTGTACCAATGTGGCTAGTGAAACCATGGTGAAGAAGCTTGGGTTGACGAAATTAAAGCATCCAAAGCCATGCAAATTACAATGGCTCAATAACAGTGGAGAAATGGCAGTAAGGAGTCAAGTAAGAGTGAGTTTGTCAATTGGCAAATATGAGGATGAAGTCTTGTGTGATGTTCTGCCAATGGAAGCTAGTCATATTCTCCTTGGAAGACCATGGCAATCTGATAGAAAGGTCACTCATGATGGATTCACTAACCGCCATTCTTTTGAGTTTAATGGGAGAAAAACAGTCTTGATACCAATGGCTCCTCATGAGGTTTGTCAAGATCAGTTGTGTATGAAAATGAGAGAGGCACAAGCTGCTACATCATCCAACATCATGGTCACTGAAAATAAGCCAAAAGGGAAGTCTTAATCAAAGACTAGTTTGTTGTTTGTTTTTAAAGAAACTCTTATGAGTTCAATGAACGCAGATCAGCATTGCCGAGTAAGATTGAGTTTTTTTTTTACAGGAATTTAAGGATGTATTCCCAGAGGAGAATCCAGAGGGCTTACCACCCATTAGAGGCATTGAACATCATATCGATTTCATACCAGGGGCTTAATTACTGAACAAACCAGCTTATAGAAATAATCCAGTGGAGACTAAGGAGCTTCAAAGGTAAGTAACTGAACTTATGGAAAAGGGCCATATCTGGAAAAGCATGAGTCCTTGTGCTGTTCCAGTTGTACTTGTACCTAAAAAGGATGGGAGCTGGAGAATGTGTGTTGACTGCTGAGCCATCAACAACATAACAGTGAAGTATCGCCACCCTATACCTAGATTAGATGACATCTTAGATGAATTGCATAGTTCTAACATCTTTTCTAAGGTAGATTTAAAAAGTAGATATCATCAGATTAGGATGACGGAGGGTGATGAATGGAAAACTGCATTTAAAACTAAACAAGGGTTATATGAATGGTTAGTCATGCCATTCAGGCTTACAAATGCACCAAGTACATTCATGAGGTTGATGAATCATGTTCTCAGAGCGTACATATGCATTTTCATTGTTGTGTATTTTGATGACATATTAATTTACAGCAAGAACCTAGAAGAGCATGTTAGTTATCTGAAATTAGTGTTGGAAATACTTAGAAAGGAAAAACTATTTGCCAACTTAAAGAAATGCACTTTGGAAACAGATAACCTTGTATTTTTAGGTTTTGTTGTGAGTGCAAATGAAGTTAAGGTAGATGAGGAGAAGATAAGAGCAATCAAAGAATGGCCGAACCCTACATCAGTTGGTGAAGTCAGAAGGTTCCACGGATTGACAGGCTTCTATAAGCGCTCTGTTAAAGATTTTAGCACTTTGGCCGCACCCCTCAAAGAAGTTATTAAAAAGAGCGTAGGATTCAAATGGGAACATGCTCAAGAGGAATCATTTCAGACCCTAAAAGAGAAGCTTACTAATGCTCCTGTTTTAACCTTACCAAATTTTCTTAAAACCTTTGATATCGAATGTGATGCTTCTGGTATAGGTATTGGTGCAGTCTTGATGCAGGATAAGAAGCCTATAGCGTACTTCAGTGAGAAACTAGGAGGAGCCACTATTAACTATACCCAACTTATGACAAGGAGTTATACGCCTTGGTGAGAGCTTTGCAAACTTGGCAACATTACTTGTGGCCCAAGGAGTTTGTCATACATACGGATCATGAGTCCTTGAAGCATCTTAAAGGCCAACAAAAACTCAACAAGAGGCATGCGAGGTGGCTAGAGTTCATTGAGACCTTTCCCTACGTCATAAAATACAGGAAAAGTAAGGACAATGTTGTGGCTGATGCATTGTCAAGAAGGTACGATTTACTTACATCTCTTGAGGCTAAACTACTTGGTTTCGAACAGCTTAAATCTCTTTATGCAACTGACCATGATTTTGGCAAATTCTATTCATCTTGTGAGAAATTCGCTTTCGAAAATTTTTATAGACATGATGGATTCCTGTTTTATGATAACCGTCTGTGTATTCCTAATTCTTCTTTGAGAGATTTGTTTGTTAAGGAAGCACACAGTGGAGGACTAATGGGACATTTTGGAGTTGCCAAAACTCTTAATGTCATGCAAGATCACTTATATTGGCCGCATATGAAAAGAGACGTTGAAAAGGGTTATGAAAGGTGCACAACATGTAAACAGGCCAAAGCGAAGTCCCAACCCCACGGTTTGTATGCTCCTTTACCTATTCCTTTGCATCCATGGCATGAAATTTCTATGGACTTCGTTGTAGGATTGTCTAGGACTAAAACAGGTAAAGACTCCATGTTTGTGGTTGTGGATAGGTTTTCTAAAATGGCTCATTTCATTCCATGCCATAAGATTGATGATGCCATGAATGTTGCTAGTTTATTCTTTAAAGAAATTGTACGTTTACATGGCATGCCTAAGTCCATAGTTTCTGATCGTGCTAAGTTCATTAGCTATTTTTGAAAAACATTATGGTCTAAGTTAGGAACTAGGAACTAAGTTTTTATTCTTTACTACTTGCCACCCACAAACTGATGGGCAAACCGAAGTAGTTAATAGGACTTTATCTACACTTTTGAGAGCCTTGATTAAAAAGAACCTTAACACTTGGGAAGAATATTTGCCTCATGTAGAATTTGCTTATAATCATGCTATACATTCTGCTTCTAAGTTTTCACCGTTTGAAATTGTTTATGGATTCAATCCCATCTCTCCTTTGGATTTAATGCCTTTACCTTTGAGTGGAAAAGTTAGCATGGACGGGCAAAAAAAGGTAGAGTTAGTAAAACAGATTCATGAGAAGGCGACGTTCAACATTGAAGAAAAGACAAGGCAATACGTGAAACATGCTAATAGGGGCAAAAAGGAGTTGGTCTTTGAAGAAGGAGACTTGGTCTGAATTTATCTTAGGAAAGAACGCTTTCCTAATGAATAGAAATCTAAGCTAATGCCGAGGATTGATAGACCATTCAAAGTGCTCAAGAAGATCAACAACAATGCATATCAACTGAATTTGCAAGATAAGTATAATGTTAGTGATAGCTTTAATGTTACTAATCTTGTGCCTTTTCTTGTAGAAGAAACAGATTTGAGGTCAAATCTTTCTCAAGTGGGAGGGGATGATGTGATCATAGACCAGCGTGAACCTAAGGAATGCTTGGAGCACGGACAGCCTGGAGCTAAAGCAAAGGATGTGCAAGGAACTAGGGATGTACTTGAAGTTCCTAGTGGCCCTATGACAAGATCAAAGACTAGACGGCTTAACTAAGCCATTAACACACTTCTATGACAGATTGAAGGCAACCTTAAGCATGACGCTTGTCCAACTACTCTGGTTGTGATTCAAGCCGTTTAAGGGTTGACAATGGGAGGTGTGTGACTTGTACTCTTTTTCCCTTGGTCTGGTTTTTTCCCATTGGGTTTTCTAGACAAGGTTTTTAATGAGGCAAGTTTACACACTAATACATCTGCCCCATTGTTAACAATGTCTTTCTATTCTATTATGCGGATCAGTGTTCAATTCTATTTGGCGGATCAGTATTCTATTCTATCTAGAATATTTGAAGAAGTCACAAGCAGTCTATTCTACGTGGAAGATTATAAAGAAGTCACGAGTGTCTATTCTATCTCGCGGATCTGTGTTCTATTCTATTCCACATATCAGCTTCATTAAAGAGAGTCTTTCTTTCTTTAATGAGTCAAACACGTTTTCTGTCTTTATTTCTCATTCTTGCATTTTCGAGAAGTCTTGATTTGTTTTCCAGGACTTTTCTCCTATATGTAAATGTTTTTTTCTTCATTTCTAATCATCAAACATTTTTATAAAAAAACTTCTTCTTCTTTGTTTGATCAGAGCAGGATGTGTGTCATATCCTTTCTCAACTTGTGAATTCTTTTGGTGTGTAATATCAAGAGACATCCGCAACTCTTGAAAGTTTCTTTCGTTCCAAATCTGATCAAAACCAATCGTGAGTACACTTCTCTCGTCGTGTTCTTCACGGATCCGACTTCAATCACACACAATCCACTCGAAGAGCATTCAAGGGACTAGATCTTCACCGACGATCATATCACTGCTCATCGGGTTCAAGTCCTTCCTCACGTTTCAAGTCCGTTGTACTTGGCAGGATCATATCATCCTCTCCCACTTGAAAAGGATTTGACCTCAAATCCATTTTATCTGCAATGAAAGGAAGCAAGTTAGAAACGTGATCATGAAAGATTAGGGGCATACCTCCCAATCTGTTTTGGCTCGGCTTTGGCTTGTATGTTGCATCTGGAGGTGGTTGTTTGATCATTATGAAGCTATTGATGTCTTGGTGTTTATCTTTGATGCGTTCCTAGGTGATCAACTCCAAAGGAAAGGCTGTGGTGATGTGAATATGAAAGAGATGAAGACGTGATGATGATGATTCGAAGTGGCAGCAGCGATTGTGTAGGAATGGAGATGGATTTCGATGGGAGGATGGTTGATTCGAATGGTGGCAGATGATGACGTGATTGATAGAAGATCTTCTTGTAAGCATAAACTTGTAAGAGGATCAGATTCAAAGAGAATAACACTTTGAGTCAAGGAATGAAGAACAACACTTGCTGTTTTCTATTACGTTAAAAATTCCAAAAACTGCCTACAAAAGAGACATGTACCAAGTACTTATAGTCTCGACAAAAGAAACCCTAGGGCACACGCCCAAAACAACATGAAGTCTTAAATAAAACTACAAGATGTTTAAACTGAAAATAAAACAACGAGGCGTCCCTTCCAAATGGACCTAAATGGTGCGCCTCTACTAGACTAGTGCATAATCGATATGACTTGCACATTATCTCCCATTGGCAGCAACCCCTAAGTAACTCGACGTAGCAATGATTCTGCCTCGTTAAAAACCTTGGAGAAGAACCTCCTTCCTACCAAAATCCTCACCAAGGAAAAGAGTACAGAACCATCACTTAAGTTACCTAGTGATTGTTACCGGGTTCTTCGGTCTTCAAGATAGAGATGTTGAAGATGTAATCTTTAACCTCCAATTGATTGATGTCTTCTGCTGCAATGCAAGCGTGAGCTTCCTTAGCCATCTCTCTAGCTCGGGAACGAGTGATCCTTCCATCTATCTCCGGCTCTTCCTCCTCTGAGCTTGTCACGATCATATCATCCTCTCCCTCTTGAAAAGGATTTGTCCTCAAATCTGAATCTGCAACAAAAGGGAGCAAGTTAGAAAACATTGAAAGCATCAGAAATGTTATACTTACCTTGAAGATCAATCTGGTAGGCATTGTTGTTGATCCTTTTGATGATCGCGAATGGTCCATCAACCCTTGGCATTAGCTTGTTCTTTCGTTCAGCTGGAAATCGCTCCTTCCTCAGATGGATCCACACCAGATCTCCTTCTTCAAAAATTAGCTCTTTTCTTCCTTTGTTGGCGTGCTTCTCATACTGCTTTGTCTTCTTCTCGATGTTCTCCTTAGCCTTAGCATGTATTCTCCGGACCTGTTCAGCTTTTTCCTTGCCATTCAAACTGCATTTTCCACTTAAAGGCTAAGGGATCAAGTCTAGAGGTGATTGTGGATTAAACCCATATACAATTTCAAAAGGAGAAAAGAGAGTAGCAGAATGCTTAGCGTGATTGTAAGCAAACTCGACATGAGGCAGACACTCTTCCCATGTCTTGAGGTTACTTTTCACCAAAGTCCTTAGAAGTGTGGACAACGTTCTATTCACCACCTCGGTCTGTCCATCGGTCTGAGGGTGACATGTAGTTGAGAATGAGAGCTTGGTTCCTAGCTTAGCCCAAAGCGTTCGCCAAAAATGTCCTAAGAACTTCGTGTCTCGATCTGAAACGATAACCTGTGGCATTCCATGCAGTCTTACTACTTCTCTGAAAAACAAGTTAGCTACACTCACGGCATCATCTGTCTTGTGGCTAGCTATGAAATGAGTCATCTTGCTAAACCTGTCAACAACTACAAAAATAGAATCTCTAGGATTTCTGGTTCGAGGTAAGCCAAGTACAAAATCCATAGAAATATTGGTCCAAGGCTGAGAAGGGATAGACAGAGGAGTATACAAACCATGAGGTTGAACTTTACTCTTAGCCATCTTACATACAGCACATCTAGAACAGATCTTCTCAACGTCTTTCTTCATGTTTGGCCAGTAGAAGTGATCTTGTAGTCCCAGGAGAGTCTTTGTTACGCCAAAATGTCCAGCTAACCCGCCTCCATGAGCTTCTCGAACCAGTAGTTCTCGGATGGATCCGCGAGGTATGCATAACCGGTTACTGAAGAACAAGTATCCATCCTGCCTATAAAACTTCTCACAGGCAAACTTATGACATTTGGCATAGCTCTCAGAAAAATCAGTATCAAATTCATAAAGATCTATAATATGTTCAAATCCAATCAACTTTGACGCTAAAGTAGAGATAAGAGTGTACCTCCGGGATAATGCGTCTGCGACCACATTATCCTTACCTTTCTTATACTTAACTATGTATGGGAATGTCTCAATGAACTCCATCCACCGCCCATGTCTTTTATTAAGCTTCTGTTGACCCTTGAGGTGTTTCAACGACTCGTGATCAGTATGAATGACGAATTCCTTAGGCCATAGGTAGTGTTGCCACGTCTGGAGAGCTCGAACCAATGCATATAGCTCCTTGTCATAAGTCGGGTAGTTCAGAGTAGATCCTCCTAGCTTCTCACTGAAGTATGCTACGGGCTTCTTATCCTGCACTGCTCCAATACCTATTCCAGAAGCATCACATTCAATCTCAAAAGTCTTAAGAAAATCAGGAAGTACTAAAAGAGGAGAATTGATAAGCTTCTCTTTTAAGGGCTGTAAAAGCCTGCTCTTGGGTGTCTCCCCACTTGAACCCCACATCTTTCTTGATGACTTCTGTCAAGGGCGTGGCTATGGAGCTGAAATCACGAACAAAACGTCTGTAGAATCCTGCTAGGCCATGAAAGCTCCGGACTTCTCCCACATTCTTAGGGGTCGGCCACTCCTTGATAGCCTTTATCTTCTCTTCATCTACTTTAACTCCTTCTGCACTTACTACAAAGCCTAAAAAGACAATTTCGTTAGTACAAAAAGAACACTTAGAGAAATTAGCAAATAGAGATTGAGCGCGAAGAACATCTAGAACCGATCTGATATGGTCCAGATGTTCCTCCAAACCTTTACTATAGATGAGGATATCATCAAAGTAGACTACCACAAATACTCCAATGAACTGTCTCAGGGCATGGTTCATTAATCTCATGAAGGTGCTAGGAGCATTGGTGAGGCCAAACGGCATGACTAGCCACTCGTAGAGTCCTTGCTTTGTCTTGAATGCTGTCTTCCACTCATCTCCTTCTTTCATTCTGATCTGATGATACCCACTCTTCAAGTCTATCTTGGAAAAGATTGTTGATCCACACAGCTCATCCAGCATATCATCTAGTCTTGGAATCGGATGCCTATACTTCACAGTGATGTTGTTGATAGCTCGACAGTCTACACACATCCTCCAAGACCCATCTTTCTTAGGAACTAACAGAACCGGCACTGCGCAAGGACTCAAGCTCTCTCGGATATGTCCTTTACTCATCAGCTCTTCCACTTGTTTCTGCAGCTCCTTAGTCTCTACAGGGTTGGTTCGATACGCTGGTCTATTAGGCAATGCAGATCCTGGTACCAAATCAATCTGATGTTCTATTCCGCGGATTGGAGGTAAGCCTGGTGGAATCTCTTCTGGAAATATGTCCCTGTATTCCTGAAAAATCTCAGTCATAGCACTAGGAAGCTCCTGTGAGGGGTTAGTACTAACAAGGGTTTCCTTGTACACAAACATGAAAGTAGTCATTTCAGGATCAAAGAGTTTAGAAAATTCACTGTGGTTTATGTAGAGGCTGTTGGCGACTTTCTCCTTCTCCTTGAGCTTCATCTGAACCTGATCTTGCTAAATCTCGCTAGGAGTAAGTGGCAGTAGGGTAATCTTGCGGCCTCTAAACTCAAAGGAATGCTTGTTGGTGTAGCCATCATGGATAACCCTACGATCTGATTGCCACGGCCTACCCAGCAGCACATGACTAGAACCCATGGGAATAACATCACATAGAACCTCATCTTCATACTTCCCAATAGATAAAGAAACCATCACTTGTTGAGATACGGTCAAGGCTCCACTTTCATTCAGCCACTGAAGCTTATACGGTCTTGGATGAGGGATAGTCTTGAGGTGGAGCTTCTTAACCATCTCTTCACTTGCAGCATTAGTACAGCTTCCACCATCTATGATCAGACTACAAACTTTCTCTTTGATGAAGCAGCGTGTATGAAACAGGTTCTCGCGCTGACACTTCTCTTCAGGTTGGTTCTGAACGCTCAAAGTTCTTCTTGCAACCAGCATCTCACCCACGGCAGCAGCTTCTTCCTCTTCTTCTAGCTCAAATTCGGCCTCTGATTCCTCTTGAGGAACTATCTCCCCTCCCTCTTGTAACAGAAACATCTTCTTGTTTGGGCAGTCTCGAGAGTAATGTCCCATTCCTTGACATTTAAAACACCTTACGTTGCTGTTGGAGTTACCACTTCTTGGTTTGAACTCGGATTTAGCTTCTTCTTTAACCCCAGTAGAAGCCAAGTATATTTCGATTTTTTCATCAATAAAGGTCACAAAATACTTCTGATTTTCTCGTGATTCACATGGTGCAGTCCACACATCAGAGTGAATTAAATCAAAACAATGTTCATAGATAGTATCACATGGTGTCCTAATCTAGCATGCCACAATGCATTGTTTGCCTTAGCTAAATGAGATAAAGGTGAAACAAAAACTAAACAAGAAGAACACGACTTGGTGTCTTCGAGCAAATACAAGTCGTCCTTTGTCTTTCCTTTCCCAATTACTTTACTTGTCTCAATATCCTGAAAATACACTTCATTAGGACTGAATATGGCTAAGCAATTGAGGTCAGTAGTAGCTTTCTTAACCGATAAGAGATTAGAGGTAAAACTAGGCATGTAGAAGGCTTTAGACTTCTTATCAAATAACCTTAAGTTTCCTACTCCTTCTATTGGAATTTTACTACCATTTGCAATTATAACATTCCCTATGGCCGGCTCTACATCAGTTATCAAATTGGAATCACTTATCATGTGATGAGAGGCTCCAGAATCTACTATCAATGGTTTTAAAGCTTTTAAAGCAAGTAAAGAGTGAATGGGGTTACCAGAGTCTTTAATGGCTTTGATGATGGCATCAAGGTCTGCCTTTGAGACAAGATCACGTTGAGCAGTCATCAATGCTAATATGATTCTGGGTAGAATCTGTTTGTCCTTTGATCACTTTGTGAGGTTGAATGGATGCGGATGATGATGATTGCGGAATTATGAACTTCTGAACGTGATGATGAATGAAATGATGAACGATTGGATCTGGTATGAAGCGAATGATACTTCTAAGTGTTGTGAGAGACACTTAGACTATCGAAACTTGATTTCTGTTTGGATTCAAGAAATGATCAAACGAAATTCAGAAAGAGATTTTGATAAAAAAATGTTTGATGCCCTTATTAGAACGAAAATTAGAGTTTAAATAGAAGAGAAAGCCTTGGAAACCAGGTCAAGACTTCTCTTTACATGCATGACTTGAATTAAATGCATAAAAACGTGTTGACCAATTAAATGAAGAAGGACTGATTGTTTTTAAGAAATCAGACCCAAAGATAAGAAGATAAACTCGTGATTTCTTCTTCTTCAATGACATTGTTAACAATGGGACAAATGTATAAGTATGTGAACTTGCCTTATTAAAAACCTTGTCTAGAAAATCCAATGGGAAAAACCAGACCAAGGAAAAAAGAGTACAAGCCACACACCTTGATATTATCATGATTAGCCAAGTGATATATCATGGTTTTTACCCATTTTCAACCATGATATAAGTCGTTTTTGTAGAGTCTTTTTGGTGTTTTTAGTGTCTTTATAGGTATTTGGTCGTTTGGAGCTTAATGGAAGATTTTGGAACATTTTGGAGTAAGATCAAGTTGGAATCGGCGACAGAAGCTTCTCTGTCGATCGACAGTGACTAAGCCTGTCGATCGACACGCGAGTTGACGAAGCAGAAGATTTTACCAGAAAGCGGCCTGTCGATCGACAGACATTACTCCTGTCGATCGACATGAGATTTAATGAAGATTTCCACACGAGTTTTCCAAGGCCCGATTTTTTACCTTTGTATATATAGTTTAACTTAAGTTTTTAGATCATTATCTTGTTTTTAACTTAGACTTTGAGAGAGAGAGCTTTGAGGGAGATTTCTACAGGGTTTTCAAACCCCTTTTTCTGTATCTCTAACTCTATCTTTTATGCAATCTTATTCTTTCATTATGATTTCATCATCTATGTCTGAGTAGTTTGTTTGTTAGGTTGTGGGGAATTCTAGGGTTTTGATGAGAAATTGTTAGGATTGAAAATCTGTTAGGGTTTATCTTCTGGTTCTTCATCTAGATTGTTTTCAACGCTAGATCTAGCCTGTACACCTAGAATCTAGATCTTAGGTTGCTTTAATAGACACGGAAGTGTTATTAACAACTTGAACTAGTCTTAGATGAGCAGAATTACCTCTTCGCAAAGGAATTTGGTTTAGGGATTCTGTGAACAATTGAACCTGAATGTTAATGCTTGACTTGATTCTCTAGGTTTGCAAAGGAATTTGGAATTTAGGTTTCTAGTCATAGATAGTCTCTGCAACGGAAGTTGATTGGCTTTACCTTCGTGTTTGAGTTCTAGAACGGTGCCTAATCAAACCCTGACAGTATTTTATCCTTGATTTCGATTCATACCCGAAGAATTACCCATCGCCTAGCTTTTTGTCTCATTGATTTACTTGAATTTGAACCATCTCTTACTTTGTTTTATTTCTTTGTTTTACATTTACTCATTTTTACTTAGCATAATTTGAATTCACTAATTGATTGTGTGAATCTTTTCCCTGTGGATTCGATCCCTAAGTACTACATCGATCTCTTAATTTGAGAGAGTAGCTCAGGGTAAATTTGAGCATATCAAATTTTGGCGCCGTTGCCGGGGAATTGAATCACCATTCGATTTTTGTTAGTAGAATTTTGTCTAAGTTTTTTTTATTATTCTTGTTTACTTACTTTCTTTTTCTGTTATTTTTGTGTGTTTCAGGATGGTCAACAACAGACTCGTTTTGTTTGCACACGAAGATGGCGGTTTTAGGGATCTTCAGGGTCGGAAGTACAACGCTCAGGGTCAGAGGCTGGATGAGAATGGGGTTGTGATTGTGGAGGAGCAGCATGTCGAGCAGCCACAAGAGCCAGCAGCTGCTGCGCGTGGGCGTACTCTGGGAGAGTACAACAGGCCCGATGAGTTCTATGCTAACAGGATAGCAATCCGACCACCTGCGTTCCAGAGGAGCGATTTTGAGCTGAAGCCTGCTTTCTTCTCACTTGTCGCCCAGCACCCTTTTCATGGCCTGTCATCTGAGCACCCCATGGACCACCTAGAGAGATTTGAGGACTTAGCCTCTAGCATCAAGGCTAATGGAGTGTCCAGCGACTATCTTTACTGCAAGTTGTTCCCATACTTCCTTAGTGGAGAAGCATCCTACTGGCTGAAACAGTTAGAGCCGGGCTCACTGACCACTTGGGAGGACACCAAGAATGCTTTCCTCAACAACTTCTTTGATGAGGCAAGGTCCGAAGATCTGAGGACAAAGATCTCCACCTTCAAACAAGGACCGACTGAAGCATTCAAGGCTTCTTGGGTGCGATTCAAAGCCTATCAGAGGGATTGTCCACATCATGGGTTCAGTGATGTTCAGTTATTGGGTATCTTCTTCAGAGGAGTAGATTGGCGCTATCAGATGGCGTTGGATGCTGCATCAAATGGGAACTTCAACACTAGATATCCGGAGGATGCAATTGTGCTCATCGAGAACTTGGCTTCTAGCAATAGTACCAAGAATGCAGACTTCGGAAGGAAGAAGCTGGGTGGCAACATGGATGGAAGCCAGATTGCTGAAGTGAACGCTAAGTTAGATTCAGTGCATCACCTTCTAGTGGGGAAGAAGACAGTGCAGTTTGCTCAAGAAGTGGAGACTTTCGAGCCAGAGGAAAGGGATGTTAACTACATCAATGGAGCTGGTTATCAGGGTCAGAGGTTTGGTAGTCAGCAAGGGTATCAGAGGAATGATTTCCAGAAGCCGTTTCAGAGCAACAACTACCAAAGGAATTACAGTTCTTCTTCTTACTAGACGCCTCCTGTTCAATCTACGAATAGCGAGATGAAGTCTATGCTAGAACAAATCTTGGAGGGTCAACAGAGGATGACAGTGAGCTTCAATGGGAAGATGGATGCCATGTACACTGATCTGAATGGGAAGATTGAGGCAATCAATATCCACATGAAGAAGCTGGACACACAGGTAGCTCAAACGGCGGAGTCGGTGAAAAGGCAAGAAGGATTCCTACCGGCTAAGACTGAGATGAACCCAAGGTTGCATATCAATGCAATCACTGTGGGGAATGGGGAAGAAAGCGCTGATTTGGAGACAGCAGAGGTCGTGTCGATCGACACAAGAGCCTGTCGATCGACAGGAAGTTACGCAATCGTTGATGCTTCGGACAGAAAGTCTCCTGTCGATCGACACAATGCTCATGTCGATCGACACGTTGCCCAGAACAGCCCACTTTCTTCAGAATCATCGAATAGCTCAGAAGAAAGGGTCTACAAGCCTAAGCTTCCATTCCCACGGGCTATTAGTATCAGATCACTAGAGGAAAAAGGGAGACATGCTCAACCACAGCTGAGGAAGTTGCAGAAGATAACAAATCCAGGGATGTTCATGGTTCCTTGCTCAATCAAAGGTATGGAATTTAAAAATTTTCTTTGTGACACTGGAGCTAATGTGAATGTCATGTCTGAGTCTGTGGCAAGGAAGCTAGGGATTAAGGATCTGCAACCTTCGAAGATGTCTATCACACTGCCTGATTCTTCTTCACCGTGTTCGAAAGGATTCATTCCTGACTTGATGCTTCAAGTAGGCGATTGTCTGGTTCCGGTAGATTTTCACCTTATGGAGACGAAGAATGACAGGAAAAGACCATTGATTCTTGGGTCATCATTCCTTGCCACGGTGGGTGCAATTGTAGATTTTCCCAATCAGAGAATCTCTTTCTCCAAGATCAACAAGGATGTCTTTTACCCCTCAGCTCGGTTTGAGAAGAACTCTTGTCTGACTGTTACAAATGAAGAAGAGTCGAGTTCAAACCTTGGAGATGACACGAAGGAGATCCCGTATGCCCCACCCTTGACTTCACCACCCTTGACTTCACCACCCAGCCCAACTAAGGCCAAACGCAAGACGACTTCCAAGCCATTCTCCAAGTTCAGAATTATCATTCCTATGGAGTTAAGTGAGAAAGGAGAGGAAGTGATCCAGGAGATGATGTTAAACACCATGAAGCTGCTTCCCGGTGTTGTACCCTTCACCGACCCACCCGAGACCTGAGCCTGACACAGTCAAGCTAATGACTGAAAACAAGCGCTTAGTGGGAGGCAACCCACTTGTAAGTTTTTCTATTTTATCTCTTATTTTCTTTTGAGTCAGTTAGTCTTTGGATTTTTTTTTTAGAAGCTTGAACTTGATCATCTTAAGGATTTGCATTGTGTGCCTTCTTCTTTGATCGTGTTTGTTGAGTGATGCAGAAAACTTGCAGTCTGCGACAGTGAGGTATCTGTCGATCGACACGAACCTGTGTGTCGATCGACATGACCTTCAATTTTCAAAATTCTCGACATCACAACGATCCGATCCCGCAGACCTCGTGTCGATCGACATGACTTGTTTGTGTCGATCGACAGGGTCCCCACTTTGGTAAATCTTGTTCTTATCAATCAAGTTCAATTTTCTTTGATTTCTTTTGCCAACTTCGGGCTTGATAACACTGGGGACAGTGTTGGTTAAGTCTGGGGGAGGAAACTACTAATGTGTTTCTTTTTGTTTTGGTTTATTTTGAGTCAAATTTTTGTTTTATCGAGTCAAAACTAGTTAGGAACACTTCTTTTGGTTTAGTGGAGTGTCTTTTCAGCATGTGACCATTCTTCCAGAGTCAAATTCAAAGCTAGACTAATGGAAAATCCTAGGATTGACCAGTTGACTGGAGACGTCTGCTACTTCCGGTATAATCCGCCAAGTCAGAGCTACTGCACGGTTCTCTTTGGGATCGATGTTCATAGAGCTTGACTCCTCATTCGTACCTGACAAGTGCAATCTCCTGTTGAAAGTAATGGTACTCCTCTCTCTCATATAAAAAAAATAAAAAAATTCATCAATTGTGTTAAGATTGGGGTGAAATGATAGCTCCTGAGTATAAGACGAGGAATAAAATCCGGTGAGTCTGTACTCAAGAGGTGATCACCCAGCTCAAAAGCAGCAGTCTGAGTCCCGTAGAACGGATAAGGAAGACGAGCACTCTCATGAAACTGTCTCCTCACAAGGAACAACGGTAGTGAGTCGCGACCCTGTCTCCTGGGAAGGAACAGCAATAGCAATATGCACTGTTTGAGTTTCAACAATCATAAAAAAAAAGAAAAGAAATAGAGAAACAAATAAGTCTGGGGGAGAGGAAGAATACCAAGTGTAGTATGGGTTGATTTGTCACGGTATAGTATGGGGATGAGTCTAGAAGGTTCTTGGCATTTAGAACATTGAGACCAACCGATGAAGACTAACGGATTATGCTGTGAAGTGGTGGAAGAATTTGGAAGGCTGCGAATGTCTGCGGAGAAGTACATGGTGGTCTGATTTTGGTTGGTTCTGAATTATGTGGTTCACTTAGTTGGAAGGGTCAATTCGCTGCATCAAGGGAAGGTATGTTCTGTGTTTTCAAACCTCTTCCACAGTTTTGGTTTATGTTTTGTTTGAGGGCAAGCAAAGGCTAAGTCTGGGGGAGTTGATATATCATGGTTTTTACCCATTTTCAACCATGATATAAGTCGTTTTTGTAGAGTCTTTTTGGTGTTTTTAGTGTCTTTATAGGTATTTGGTCGTTTGGAGCTTAATGGAAGATTTTGGAACATTTTGGAGTAAGATCAAGTTGGAATCGGCGACAGAAGCTTCTATGTCGATCGACAGTGACTAAGCCTGTCGATCGACACGCGAGTTGACGAAGCAGAAGATTTTACCAGAAAGCGGCCTGTCGATCGACAGACATTACTCCTGTCGATCGACACGAGATTTAATGAAGATTTCCACACGAGTTTTCCAAGGCCCATGACGATTTTTTACCTTTGTATATATAGTTTAACTTAAGTTTTTAGATCATTATCTTGTTTTTAACTTAGACTTTGAGAGAGAGAGCTTTGAGGGAGATTTCTACAGGGTTTTCAAAACCCTTTTTCTGTATCTCTAACTCTATCTTTTATGCAATCTTATTCTTTCATTATGATTTCATCATCTATGTCTGAGTAGTTTGTTTGTTAGGTTGTGGGGAATTCTAGGGTTTTGATGAGAAATTGTTAGGATTGAAAATCTGTTAGGGTTTATCTTCTGGTTCTTCATCTAGATTGTTTTCAACGCTAGATCTAGCCTGTACACCTAGAATCTAGATCTTAGGTTGCTTTAATAGACACGGAAGTGTTATTAACAACTTGAACTAGTCTTAGATGAGCAGAATTACCTCTTCGCAAAGGAATTTGGTTTAGGGATTCTGTGAACAATTGAACCTGAATGTTAATGCTTGACTTGATTCTCTAGGTTTGCAAAGGAATTTGGAATTTAGGTTTCTAGTCATAGATAGTCTCTGCAACGGAAGTTGATTGGCTTTACCTTCGTGTTTGAGTTCTAGAACGGTGCCTAATCAAACCCTGATAGTATTTTATCCTTGATTTCGATTCATACCCGAAGAATTACCCATCGCCTAGCTTTTTGTCTCATTGATTTACTTGAATTTGAACCATCTCTTACTTTGTTTTATTTCTTTGTTTTACATTTACTCATTTTTACTTAGCATAATTTGAATTCACTAATTGATTGTGTGAATCTTTTCCCTGTGGATTCGATCCCTAAGTACTACATCGATCTCTTAATTTGAGAGAGTAGCTCAGGGTAAATTTGAGCATATCACCAAGGAAATGACAACACTAAGGAGATGGAGGAGCAGCTTGAACCAGAAGCTAAAGGAGCTAAAGAAGGAGCATTGGAGCAGCTTGTAGCTGAGGAAGCAGGAGAAGATGACCTACATGTTCCTCTCGGTCCAATGACTCGGTCTAAGGCAAAGAGATTCAAGCAAGCTATCAACAACCTTCTACACTCTATTTCTCGCCAACTTGAGTTTGCTTATCCAACCACATTGGTTGTGATTCAAGCTACTTAATTCTTCATCAAGAGAGGTATTATGGTTTGTACTCTTTTTCCCTTGGTTTGGTTTTGTCCCATTGGGTTTTCCAAACAAGGTTTTTAATGAGGCAAGTCCATAATACTCTATCCAAAGCCTCTTGATGAATCCAGGCCCACAGTCTTTAATGTTTTTACCTGTCTCTTCCCTTTCTTTTCTGTATTAAAACGTGGCTTGGCTTTGCTTCTGAGTTATCAAACTTCTTTTTTATCAAAAACCCTCTCTGAAATTTGATCACTTCCTTGCTTATTGTATTTTGGAGTGATGGTGAACACTGAAGAAGAAGATGCAGTAGATGTTAACCAACCAAACCAGTTGCTGATTGATGCTTTGATGGCTAGAATGACTACTATGATGGATCAAAGACTTGAAAACTTCAGAACTGAAGTTGTGCAATCAGAATGTGAAAGGTCCAGGAGAAGTACAAACCAATTCTGCCACAGAAAACTACTATAGCCAATCCTCACGATCTCATTGTTCAAGGAGACGAAGGCATGAAAGAGAAGAGAGGCAGCCACGATCTGTTGATCCTCTTGCTGGTCTCAAAATTCAGATACCTCCTTTCCGTGGAACCAGCAATCCAGAAAGTATTTGGAATGGGAGAAGAAAATTGAACTGGTGTTCAACTGCAGAGACTACACACAAGAGACCAAGATGAAGGTGGCGCCAACAGAATTTAAGGATTATTCTTTGAGTTGGTGGGATCAATTAGTTACTGCTAGAAGGAGGGCAAGAGATTATCCCATAGAGACATGGAATGAGATGAAAACTATCATGAGAAAGAGATTCGTTCCAAGTCATTACCATAGAGAGCTGCACTTTAAACTCAGAAACTTGACTCAGGGTGGACGTTCAGTGGAAGAATACTACAAAGAACTGGAAACTCTCATGCTTAGAGCTGATATTCAAGAAGATAGGGAAGCTACAATGGCCAGATTCATGGGTGGACTTAACAGAGACATCATAGACCAGCTGGAGGTTCATCATTATGTGGAGATGGAGGAACTTCTACACAAGGCTATCATGTTCGAGAAACAGCTGAAAAGAAAGAGCCGCAAGCCTAATTTTGGTTCCAGCAAGCCTAGCTATCAGAAGGAGGACAAACCGAGTTCATACAAGGATTACAAGGCATTCTCTAAACCTAAGGATGCAGATTCGAATCTCAAGGATAAAGACAAGCCTTCTGCTTCAAGGACCAGAAACATTCAATGCTTCAAATGCAAGGGATTCGGTCATTATTCCAATGAGTGTATCAACAAGAAGGTAATGATCATTCGTGATAATGGAGAAGTAGAATCTGAGGTTGAGCATTCAGAAACCGAATCAGAAGAAGAACAAATGCCAGCCAAAGGAGAGCTTTTGGTTACAAGAAGGACTCTGAATCTACAATCAAAGGATGAGGGAAATGAACAAAGAGAAAATCTGTTTCATACTAGGTGTATTGTTCAAGATAAAGTGTGCAGTCTTGTTGTAGATGGAGGCAGTTGTACAAACGTAGCAAGTGAATCTATGGTGGAGAAACTTGGCCTGAAAGTGATGAAACGACCAAAACCTTACAAGCTACAATGGCTCAATGATGAGGGAGAACTAGAAGTGGAAAATCAGGTGCTGGTTCCTTTGTGTATTGGGAAGTATGAAGATGAAATTTTGTGTGATGTTCTGCCTATGGATGCGAGTCATATTCTGCTTGGAAGGCCATGGCAATCAGATAGAAGAGTGATACATGATGGTTTCACCAACAAATACTCGTTTGAATTCAGAGGAAAGAAGACAGTTCTGGTTCCTTTAACTCCACATGAGGTTCAACAAGACCAGATCAGTATGAAAAGGCACAAGACACGCTCTGCTTCAGCAACTCCACAAACAACCAAGCTCGTAACACAGAAAGCAAAGGACAGTCAACTCCCAAACTTACTCCTTGTCTTTAAAGGTTGTTTTAATCTAACTAAGCCAATGCAGGATATGCCTAGCAAGATTAAATTACTTTTGCAGGAGTTCAAAGATGTGTTTCTAGAGGAGAATCCACAAGGCTTACCACCAATTAGAGGCATTGAACACCAAATTGACTTCATCCCAGGAGCCTCTCTTCCAAACAAGCTAGCATATAGAACAAATCCCGTGGAAACAAAAGAGCTTCAGCAGCAAGTTACTGATCTTATGGAGAAAGGGCACATTCGTGAGAGCATGAGTCCTTGTGCCGTACCTGTCCTACTCGTCCCAAAAAAGGATGGGAGCTGGAGAATGTGTGTTGATTGCAGAGCCATCAACAATATCACTGTAAAGTATCGCCATCCCATACCTAGATTAGATGATATGCTTGATGAATTACATGGTTCTAGCATCTTTTCTAAAGTTGATTTAAAGAGTGGATATCATCAGATTAGGATGAAAGAAGGGGATGAGTGGAAAACCGCATTTAAAACTAAACAGGGGCTGTATGAATGGTTAGTAATGCCATTTGGGCTAACAAACGCACCTAGCACTTTTATGAGACTAATGAACCATGTTCTTAGAGCCTTTATAGGTCATTTTGTTGTGGTTTATTTTGATGATATTTTAGTTTACAGCAAGAGCCTAGATGAGCATGTTAAGCATCTTAGAATGGTTTTAGAAGTGCTTAGGAAGGAAACCTTGTTTGCCAATCTTAAGAAATGTACTTTTGGAACAGATAACCTTGTCTTCTTAGGTTTTATTGTGAGTACAGATGGTATAAAAGTGGATGAAGAGAAAATCAAGGCAATCAAAGAATGGCCTAGTCCGAAATCAGTGGGAGAAGTGAGGAGCTTCCATTGCCTTGCTGGTTTCTACAGGAGATTTGTGAAGGATTTTAGCACTCTAGCAGCTCCACTCACTGAAGTTATTAAGAAAAACGTGGGCTTTAAGTGGGAACAAGCACAAGAGGAGGCATTCCAAGTTTTGAAAGAAAAACTCTCCAATGCACCGGTTTTATCTCTCCCTAACTTTGATAAAACTTTTGAAATCGAATGTGATGCTTCTGGTCTTGGTATAGGTGCTGTTCTTATGCAGGAAAAGAAACCAATAGCTTACTTTAGTGAGAAGCTTGGAGGTGCTACAATGAATTATCCAACATATGACAAAGAACTCTATGCGCTTGTGAGAGCTTTGCAAACTTGGCAGCACTACCTCTGGCCAAAGGAATTTGTTATTCACACTGACCATGAGTCTCTCAAGCACTTGAAGGGACAACAGAAACTGAACAAGAGACATGCTAGGTGGATTGAATTCATTGAAACCTTCCCCTATGTGATCAGATACAAGAAAGGTAAGGAAAATGTAGTTGCTGATGTACTATCTCGAAGGTATGTTCTCTTGACTTCTCTTGAAACTAAGCTATTAGGATTTGAGCATATCAAGACTCTATATGATACTGATGCTGATTTCAAAGAGATATATGCTGCTTGTGAAAAGTTTGGTAGTGGAAAATACTATAGAGCAGATGGATTCCTTTTCTTTGAGAATAGATTGTGTGTGCCTAACTCTTCCTTGAGAAATTTGTTTGTCAAAGAAGCTCACGTAGGGGGTCTAATGGGTCATTTTGGCGTGGCTAAGACACTAAGTGTGATGAAGGAACATTTTTACTGGCCGCAAATGAAGAAAGACGTTGAGAAAGCTTGTGAAAGGTGTGCTACTTGTAAACAAGCTAAGTCCACAGTTCAGCCACACGGTTTGTATACCCCTCTACCTATTCCTTTGCATCCTTGGCATGACATTTCAATGGATTTTGTGGTAGGATTGCGTAGAACTAAGACTGGAAGAGATTCTATCTTTGTGGTAGTAGATAGGTTTTCGAAAATGGCACATTTCATTCCTTGCAATAAAAATGATGATGCTACTAATGTTGCTGGATTGTTCTTCAGAGAAATAGTTAGATTGCATAGCATACCTAAGACTATAGTTTCTGATAGAGACTCTAAGTTTCTTAGTTTCTTTTGGAAAACTCTTTGGTCTAAGTTAGGAACTAAGCTGTGTTTCTCTACTACATGTCATCCACAATCTGATGGTCAAACAGAAGTTGTTAATAGGACCTTGTCTACCTTACTGTGTGCATTGATTAAAAAGAACCTAAAAACTTGGGAAAAATGTTTGCCTCATGTAGAATTTGCTTATAATCATGCTAAACATTCTGCATCTAAGTTTTCTCCTTTTGAGATTGTTTATGGGTTCAATCCCATATCACCTTTGGATCTAATGCCTTTACCTGTGAGTGAAAGAGCTAGCTTAGATGGAAGAAAGAAAGCAGAACTTGTGAAACAGATACATGAAAAGGCAAGAAACAACATTGAGAGCAAGACAAAGCAATACGCTCAGCAAGCTAACAAGGGCCGAAAGGAGATAAGCTTTGAAGAAGGAGACTTAGTTTGGCTTCATTTAAGAAAGGAGAGGTTTCCCAATGAGAGAAAATCCAAACTTATGCCCAGAATCGATGGACCTTTCAAGATCATCAAGAAAATCAACAACAATGCCTACCAACTGGATCTCCAAGGTAAGTATACTGTGAGTTCAAGCTTTAATGTTACTGACTTAATTCCTTTTTGTGCAGAAGAAACAGATTTGAGGTCAAATCCTTCTTAAGTGGGAGAGGATGATATGATCATGATTAGCCAAGGAAATGGCAACACTAAGGAGATGGAGGAGCAGCTTGAACCAGAAGCTAAAGGAGCTAAAGAAGGAGCATTGGAGCAGCTTGTAGCTGAGGAAGCAGGAGAAGATGACGTACATGTTCCTCTCGGTCCAATGACTCGGTCTAAGGCAAAGAGATTCAAGCAAGCTATCAACAACCTTCTACACTCTATTTCTGACCAACTTGAGTTTGCTTATCCAACCACATTGGTTGTGATTCAAGCTACTTAAGTCTTCATCAAGAAAGGTATTATGGTTTGTACTCTTTTTCCCTTGGTTTGGTTTTGTCCCATTGGGTTTTCCAAACAAGATTTTTAATGAGGCAAGTCCATAATACTCTATCCAAAGCCTCTTGATGAATCCAGGCCCATTCTACAAGCCCACCACGTCCATAAATAGGAGGAGCCAATTTCAAGTGTTCAAAATTCAGTTTTAATGCTTTTGTAAGTTTCCAAGACAGTCTTTAATGTTTTTACCTGTCTCTTCCCTTTCTTTTCTGTATTAAAACGTGGCTTGGCTTTGCTTCTGAGTTATCAAACTTCTTTTTTATCAAAAACCCTCTCTGAAATTTGATCACTTCCTTGCTTATTGTATTTTGGATTCATTCCTTACAAACAGCAAGTTCTTTTGTTTGTTCTAGTAATCTCTGGATTCTAAGAACAAGTATTGAAAGTCTAAGAGTCTTCCAAATCTCTTAGAAGTTTCATTCGAACCATATTCAACTCCAAATACCGTTCCAAATCATAGATCTCTGCCATTCCGTCGTTAATCACCATTTAAGAGTTCATTTTCCGCATCAATCTCTCTTTGAAACAAACTTTGGCCACGAAGAGCATCAAGGGACAAATCCTCACACTTAGGATCATATCATTACTCCTACTGCGAAACTTCCAAGGAGTTGTGGGATACACTGAAAAAGGTGTATGGCAATGTTTCAAACTTGAGCAGAGTGTTTGAAGTCAAGAGAGCTATCAGCAGTCTCTGTCAAGAAGACACTAACTTCAACCAGCATTTTGGCAAGTTCAGGGCCTTGTGGGCAGAGTTGGAGATGCTAAGGCCATGTACTCTCGATCCAACTGTGTTGAATGATAGGCGTGAGGAGGATAAGGTCTTTGCCTTACTCTTAACTCTAAATCCGGCCTACAATGACCTGATCCAGTATATGTTGAGGGCAGAGAAGCTACCAACGTTAGATGACGTGTGTGTTCAAATCCAGAAGGACCAAGGATCAGTAGGGCTGTTTGGAAGCAAACAGGAGCTTGTGTTGGAAAACCAAGCCGAAGGAGTTGCAAACAAGGGATTCTACAAACCTGATGACAAGAAGATATGGGTTTATGATCATTGCAAGAAGAAGGGGGCACGGCAAGGACAAGTGCTGGATACTCCATCCTCATCTCAAACCTCAAAAGTTTAGGAATGAGGCAAGGGCACACTTCTCGGGTGAAGTGAGTGAATCATACACTCCAATGACCATGCGTGTATCCAATGTGGCTGGTGAAGGGAAAGCAACGCCCAGCAACGTCTCTACCTTGAGGATAACTCAAGATGAAACCATCAAGCGATGTGATCTTGATGCTCTCATCAAAGCCCTCAAGGAAAACTATGGTAACAACTTTGGTATCTCTCTAAATGCTTGCACTGATTTGAAACTAACAAAACCACTTATTATAGATTTAGGAGCCAGCCATCATATGATTACTGATCTGAATTTGATTAGCAATATCGTCCCTGCTCTAGAAAATGTAATGATAGCTAATGGAGAAAGAGTACCAATTAGAGGAATAGGTGATCTTAGGTTGTTTAACAAAGAATCAAAAGCATTGTATATGCCTAATTTCACTTCCAGTCTGTTATCAGTTAAACGAACAACTAATGACTTGAAATGCAATGTTACCTTTACACCTAATGATGTCTACTTACAGGATATTGAAACAAGTAGATTGCTTGGCAGAGGTGATGAGGACCTCAAATACCTTATGAATCAGCCACGCCCCAAGACATCTTGTCAAGCCTTTAACAGCCACTCAAGAGTCCATACCAGTAATGATCCAAAGAAGACGAGCCCAGAAAAGCCCAAGATCCGTTTTTTTATATATATAAATTAGCACCGAATTAGCATCCCCATAAATGCTAACCCTCAACATGCTAAAATTCTCAATACAGCAAACATTCAGCGGAAATCAATTATGCAAATAAACCATTAAATAATACTTCATAAATCAATAACCAATCATTTAACATCCTAGACCGTTCTATATCGAATCACTAACAACCTAGCAATCCAATAATCCACGCAAACGAGACCACTAGATCATCCATCTCGTCCTCGCCCTGATTCCACTATCATACTTTGTCTTTACCTGGATCACTTAGCGAAAAGAGATACGTGAGTATTTTCACAAATACTCAGTGAGACGGTCATCCCGTCTACAGATTATACACACAGGCGTAAGAGACAAACCACAACACCAAACAACACATTGACAAACGGTTTTCTCCCACATCAAGAAAAAGGATTGGAGAACTTACCCACAAAATTTCACCCCGATCCGACCTGATTTGCCTAGCCGTTCGTCTCCTCCAAAAATCACCTAAACCGAATTAGGATTTCAGAAAACAGGAACGACACACTGATTTTGAAAGTACACCGAGAACGGATAATACCTCAAAATCAGGATCAGAAACCTGATTTAGAAACTAGACAGAGAGAGCTTTCTATGGCTAGGCTGATCGTCTCCTAAGTCATTCTATTTTGATCGCGAAGCCTTCCCGAAGCCGACTGATCGCAGCAACAAGTCTGCACCACCCTACCGAGTTCAAACGGCCATAACTCAACGAATATTCAACGAACTGATGAACGGATTTTGCCCATATCGAGACCAGAGATCGAAGATGATATGATCGTGACAAGCTCAGAGGAGGAAGAGCCGGAGATAGATGGAAGGATCACTCGTTCCCGAGCTAGAGAGATGGCTAAGGAAGCTCACGCTTGCATTGCAGCAGAAGACATCAATCAATTGAAGGTTAAAGATTACATCTTCAACATCTCTATCTTGAAGACCGAAGAACCCGGTAACAATCACTAGGTAACTTAAGTGATGGTTCTGTACTCTTTTCCTTGGTGAGGATTTTTGTAGGAAGGAGGTTCTTCTCCAAGGTTTTTAACGAGGCAGAATCATTGCTACGTCGAGTTACTTAGGGGTTGCTGCCAATGGGAGATAATGTGCAAGTCATATCGATTATGCACTAGTCTAGTAGAGGCGCACCATTTAGGTCCATTTGGAAGGGACGCCTCGTTGTTTTATTTTCAGTTTAAACATCTTGTAGTTTTATTTAAGACTTCATGTTGTTTTGGGCGTGTGCCCTAGGGTTTCTTTTGTCGAGACTGTAAGTACTTGGTACATGTCTCTTTTGTAGGTAGTTTTGGAATTTTTAACGTAAAAGAAAACAGCAAGTGTTGTTCTTCATTCCTTGACTCAAAGTGTTATTCTCTTTGAATCCGATCCTCTTACAAGTTTATGCTTACAAGAAGATCTTCTATCAATCACGCCATCATCTGCCACCATTCGAATCAACCATCCTCCCATCGAAATCCATCTCCAATCCTACACAATCGCTGCTGCCACTTCGAATCATCATCATCACGTCTTCATCTCTTTCATATTCACATCACCACAGCCTTTCCTTTGGAGTTGATCACCTAGGAACGCATCACGTGGTATCAGAGCCAACTCTGAACCAAAGGCTGAGCAAAAACACACAAGAAAAAAAAAAACCTAACCCTAATCTCTTTACTTCTGTAATTTCGTTTCTAAAACCTAGGTTAAGTGTGTCGAATCTGTTGATTTGTGTCGTGGCTTTTGTTTAGATTGAGTTTTCTTTTGTTTTGTTTAGAATTTGTTAGATCTCTTGTCTAGGTTTCCTGCTGCTAGTTGTTCTTCGTTGTAGTTCTGCTAGGTTTTTTTGTCAATTTTTCTCGTTGCTGCCTTGTTTTGATCTTGCTGTTTTTGTGTTTAATTCATTGCAGTTTCGTGATTGATTATAGGTTCTGGATTTTAGCTAGAACACGTTCTAATTGCTTTAGTTTCATTGTCTCCGTGCTGCTTCGTTGTTGTGTCATTGGTCTAATTGTTTCCTTGCTTCATTAGATTGTTGTGTCATTAGTTCGTCATTGTATCGTTGTTCTTAGGTCTGTTTCGTTATCTTATTTGTTCTTAATTGCGAATCTGTGTTGTTTGCTTTTAAAAATCGTTTTGTTGATGCTGGAAATTGGCATTTGTTTAGCGTCGTTCATGTCTTGCATCTTGTCTTTAAATTTTGCTAGAACAAGTTACTGCGAGTTTTTGTAAATTGTTTCAGGTAACATGGAGCTGTCGGCTGAGGCCATGGCAGCTCTCAACAAAGCAATGGCTGAACAAATCAAGGCATCCAATGAAGCCATTACAACGCAGCTCTCACAGGAGATTGATCAGCTCAACAACAAGTTTGAAACCCAGATTAGTGATCTTTGGAAAGAGCTTAGCGCGAGTGGAGAAGAGTCTTCACAAACTCCCACCCCTTCGGAAGCTATACGCATCACTAAGGGTAAAGGACACGTAGGAGCATCTGCCCGAAGGTCTAGGCACGATACAACACCTCCTGAAGGTCGACCTAAAGCTAAGACTAACCAAAGTCAGATTGGGGGTAGAGAGACTATGTTTAATCAGAGGAAGCGAGATGGTTCTAGAGTTGAAAGGCATCAAGAACGTCAGCACCGCAGAGAGGAATACATAGCTGGGCATCGAGTCTTCATGGAAACCGAACCAGAGTACTATGAGGAGGAAGAAGCTTCTGATCATAGCAGAGGAACTGTGAGAAGAGATCGAGGCCGAGGACATGGACGAGATTATGATCCTCTACGCCAGCAGCTGAGTCATATCAGAATCCAGTATCCTCCTTTCCATGGAACTAATGATCCCGAAGCTTATCTAGATTGGGAAAGGAAGATGGAGTCTAACTTTCTGGTCCAAGGTACTTACGAGCTCAACAAGGTGAAGATTGCAGTTTCAGAATTCCATGGGTATGCACTTCTATGGTGGGAGCAGTTGGGGATCACCAGAAACCGCCTTAGAGAACCTCCCATTACTACTTGGGATCAGCTTGTTATGCAGCTGAGGAAGAGGTTCGTTCCAGCCCATCATCAGCGCGAGATACTCAACAAGCTTAGGCGCCTCATCCAAGATTTAAGAGAAGGAGAAGAGATGGTTATGTCAAGATTTCTTGGAGGACTTAACCGAGAAATTCAAGACAAGGTAGAACTTCAGGATTCCGCAGATATACAAGAGATGGTGCATAAGGCGGAATTGGTTGAATCTCAAGTCAAGAGGCGAATCATCAAGTCTACTTTCACGCCTAGTGTGCCTAAGCCTAAGGAGAGCAACAAACCAGCTTATTCCAGAGACATCAAACCGGCATCTACTGGGGTTAAAGAAGAAGCTAAATCCGAGTTCAAACCAAGAAGTGGTAACTCCAACAGCAACGTAAGGTGCTTTAAATGTCAAGGAATGGGACATTACTCTCGAGACTGCCCAAACAAGAAGATGTTTCTGTTACAAGAGGGAGGGGAGATAGTTCCTCAAGAGGAATCAGAGGCCGAATTTGAGCTAGAAGAAGAGGAAGAAGCTGCTGCCGTGGGTGAGATGCTGGTTGCAAGAAGAACTTTGAGCGTTCAGAACCAACCTGAAGAGAAGTGTCAGCGCGAGAACCTGTTTCATACACGCTGCTTCATCAAAGAGAAAGTTTGTAGTCTGATCATAGATGGTGGAAGCTGTACTAATGCTGCAAGTGAAGAGATGGTTAAGAAGCTCCACCTCAAGACTATCCCTCATCCAAGACCGTATAAGCTTCAGTGGCTGAATGAAAGTGGAGCCTTGACCGTATCTCAACAAGTGATGGTTTCTTTATCTATTGGGAAGTATGAAGATGAGGTTCTATGTGATGTTATTCCCATGGGTTCTAGTCATGTGCTGCTGGGTAGGCCGTGGCAATCAGATCGCAGGGTTATCCATGACGGCTACACCAACAAGCATTCCTTTGAGTTTAGAGGCCGCAAGATTACCCTACTGCCACTTACTCCTAGCGAGATTTAGCAAGATCAGGTTCAGATGAAGCTCAAGGAGAAGGAGAAAGTCGCCAACAGCCTCTACATAAACCACAGTGAATTTTCTAAACTCTTTGATCCTGAAATGACTACTTTCATGTTTGTGTACAAGGAAACCCTTGTTAGTACTAACCCCTCACAGGAGCTTCCTAGTGCTATGACTGAGATTTTGCAGGAATACAGGGACATATTTCCAGAATAGATTCCACCAGGCTTACCTCCAATCCGCGGAATAGAACATCAGATTGATTTGGTACCAGGATCTGCATTGCCTAATAGACCCGCGTATCGAACCAACCCTGTAGAGACTAAGGAGCTGCAGAAACAAGTGGAAGAGCTGATGAGTAAAGGACATATCCGAGAGAGCTTGAGTCCTTGCGCAGTGCCGGTTCTGTTAGTTCCTAAGAAAGATGGGTCTTGGAGGATGTGTGTAGACTGTCGAGCTATCAACAACATCACTGTGAAGTATAGGCATCCGATTCCAAGACTAGATGATATGCTGGATGAGCTGTGTGGATCAACAATCTTTTCCAAGATAGACTTGAAGAGTGGGTATCATCAGATCCGAATGAAAGAAGGAGACGAATGGAAGACAGCGTTCAAGACAAAGCAAGGACTCTACGAGTGGCTAGTCATGCCGTTTGGCCTCACCAATGCTCCTAGTACCTTCATGAGATTAATGAACTATGCCCTGAGACAGTTCATTGGAGTATTTGTGGTAGTCTACTTTGATGATATCCTCATCTACAGTAAAGGTTTGGAGGAACATCTGGACCATATCAGATCGGTTCTAGATGTTCTTCGCGCTCAATCTCTCTTTGCTAATTTCTCTAAGTGTTCTTTTTGTACTAGCGAAATTGTCTTTTTAGGCTTTGTAGTAAGTGCAGAAGGAGTTAAAGTAGATGAAGAGTGTTAAACCGGATCAGTAAGGTTACGGTTTATTGATCATGACGTGATGATCATCATGACTTGATGATCACGTTAATTCTGAACGGTTCAGAATGTTGAATAAACATTCTAGAAGCTGCTGTGCAAGTTATGGAATCAAGAAATAGCTGTTAGGATTCAAATAAAGCTGTTGGAGACAAAAAGGGAGGCTGCACGTTTTTACAAGAAGGAGTGCACATACCTTGAGCCTTGTGAGACATTGAGCTGTGTGTGAGTGTCTTGGGGAGTGTGATATCAGTTTAAACTTGTCCCACCTTTATGCATTTCGTGGTTCCTATATATATGTCTTGTAACAGCTGATTTTAGGTAATGAGAACTGATTCTTCTCTTCTCTCATTCACATTCTCCATTCTGTTCTAATTCTCCATTTCGATACTTCAATCTATTTCTATTCTCTACATTCCGCAATTCTCACATGGTATCAGAGCTTGTAGTCTTGAATCTGTCTGTTTAAACTATTTCCTTTCTCTTTTAAACACGTTTTTTTCTCTTGTTGCTTTCTGTTCATTGCAAACCATAACAGATTTCTACCATTTCTGGGTGAAATTGAGCTGTTCTAGTTAAGAATGGAAGGGAATAAGATGATTTCACTACCTGTTGTGCTCAAGGGAGCAGAAAACTATTTGCTTTGGGCGAGAACTGCCAAAGCTGTGTTGTGTGGAAGGAAGCTATGGAGTCATGTTGAGAACTCCAAGGCGCCAACTGTTAAGAACAAAGAAGGAAAGGAGGTTCCATCTGATTCTGAGGTGTGGTTTCAAGAGGATCAGGTGGTACTCTCCACTCTTCAAGGTTCCTTGTCCACCTCTGTACTTGAGGCTTATTCTTACTGTGAAGGAGCTAATGAACTGTGGGACACATTAAAGAATGTGTTTGGAAATGTCTCCAACCTCACCAGGGTGTTTGAGGTTAAACGAGCCATCAACAACCTTTCACAAGGTGATTTGGGGTTCAATGATTTCTTTGGGAAGTTCAGAAGCTTGTGGGCCGAGCTGGAAATGCTAAGACCAGCCACACTTGAAGCTTCCATTCTGAATGAGAGGAGAGAACAAGATAAAGTCTTTGCCCTTCTCATGGTGTTGAATCCAGTGTTTAATGACCTCATCAAGCACTTGCTAAGGGCTGAGAAGCTACCAAGCTTGGATGAAGTATGTGCTCAAATTCAGAAGGAACAAGGCTCATTGGGCTTATTTGGGAGTAAAGGCAGCGAACTGGTCATGGCTAACAAAGGCGAATTGATGGCTGCAAACAAAGGCGCTTATGGGGCAGAAGAAAGAGAGGTGTGGATCTGTGAGCATTGCAAGAAGAAGGGACATCTCAATAGCAAATGCTGGATACTATACCCTCATCTCAAGCCTAATCATGGGAGAGACCAAAGGAAACCGAGAGCCAATGCAGCTACAAGCTCACACGAAGCTGCTGGGTCATCAATTCAGCCTAATGACAGTGAAGGAGCAGCCATGAGAGCTTCAGCCGAGTATGTGAAGAAATCCGACCTTGACATCCTCATCAAAGCCCTTAAAGAATCTGGTAACCCAATACAAGCCTTTAGTCTTAATGCATTGCATAAACATGATCTAAGAAGTGTTGCTAATCATGTTTTAAGTGATAAACCTCTAATCGTTGATTCTGGTGCAAGCCATCATATGATTAGTGATGCTAAGTTGATGAGTAACATTAAACCGGCTTTAGGGAACGTAATTATTGCAAATGGTGAAAAGGTTAAGATTGAAGGAATTGGGAACCTTAAGTTATTCAATAAGGAATCTAAGGCCTTTTATATGCCATCCTTCACATCCAATCTACTGTCCATTAAGAAAGCCACTTCTGATTTGAATTGTTATGCCATATTCAGTCCTAATGAAGTTTTCTTTCAGGATATTGAGTCAAGTAAGCTCCTTGGGCAAGGAACAACTAAGAATGGTCTCTATGTTCTTGAAGACACTAAACCATCACCTTTATCTAATGCTTTTGTGTTTACTTCTGCTCTTGATAATAATGCATTGTGGCATGCTAGATTAGGCCATCCTCATCATAGAGCTTTAAGTTTGATGTTACCAAATGTTAAGTTTGAGAATAATGCTTGTGAAGCTTGTATTTTGGGTAAACATTGCAAAACTGTTTTTCCCAAATCTCTACTATTTATGAGAAATGTTTTGATCTAATTCATTCTGATGTGTGGACCTCTCCTTGCATGTCTAGAGAAAATCATAAGTATTTTGTTACTTTCATTGATGAAAAATCAAAATACACTTGGATTACATTATTGCCCTCAAAGGATAGAGTCTTAGAGGCGTTTATTAACTTTCAAAACTATGTGACTAACCACTATAATGCTAAGATCAAAGTTTTGAGATCAGATAATGGAGGGGAGTACACTAGTCAAGCATTCAAACAACATTTGAACAAATACGGCATTGTGCATCAAACAAGCTGTCCCTATACCCCTCAACAGAATGGGGTTGCTGAACGGAAGAACAGGCACCTCATGGAAGTAGCCCGGTCCTTGATGTTCCACATGAACGTGCCTAAGAGATTTTGGGGGGATGCCGTGGTCACGGCCTGTTATTTGATTAACAGGCTGCCCACTAAAGTCCTTCAAGATGTCTCTCCATTTGAGGTATTAAATCTATCCAAACCTTCAATTGATTACCTAAAAGTGTTTGGTTGTGTTTGCTTTGTTTTAATACCAGGAGAACAAAGGAACAAACTCGATGAAAAGAGCACAAAAGGCATGTTCATTGGCTACTCTATCAATCAAAAGGGTTATAAGTGCTACATTCCAGAGACAAGAAGAGTTCTGGTTTCTAGAGATGTCAAGTTCATTGAGACAAGGGGGTTTTATGAAGAAAGGAATTGGGAGAACTTGAAAGACTTATCTCATTCAACCTCTGATCGGGCCGTCACTCTTCGAACCCTCTTGGAGACCTTGCGAGGTGCCAGCCGCATCTCCTTCCCCAACGGCTACTCAAGAACAAATGGGAGCAGAAACCCAAGATGAAGAGGTGGAATCCGAGGCTGAAACTGACACGGAAGTGCACAATGAAGAAATGGGAGAAGGGAACATGGAAGACGTTTACAACATCTCTCCACAGCAACCTGGATCGGATTCTCATGTACTGCTGCAGCCGCATCAGTCGCCGCTTAGTCCGCGGCAGCCGCAGCCCAGTCCTCAGCAACTACATCCTCTTCCGAGCCAACATGATCTCCCGCCTCAATCTGAGCTGGAACAACCTGTTGCTCCCCAAATCAGTGAGCCAGTCCTTCGAAGAAGCCACAGGATAAGGCAGCCCGCATCAAATTGGATCAACACGAGGGTGTATTACAACAACCAGGCTGTTGCTCATCCAATGCAGGCGGTTTGTTCACTAGCTCACGTTCCGGAGGAGTATCAAGTCTTCATTGGAGTTCTGGACAAAGAGGAGATTCCAAAAACGTACGAGGAGGCAACGGAGCTCAAGGTTTGGCGTGTTGCAGTTGGTGATGAGAAACAAGCAATGGAAAGAAACCACACTTGGGATGAGGCTGATCTCCCAAGGAAGAAGAAGACAGTGAGTTCCAAATGGGTCTTTACTATCAAATACCATAGCAATGGGGAGATAGAACGGCACAAGGCAAGGCTGGTGGCTAGGGGTTTCACTCAAACGTATGGTGAAGACTATAGAGAAACCTTTGCTCCTGTGGCTAAGCTTCACACCATCAGAGTTGTGTTATCCCTTGCTACGAATTTGGAATGGGAGCTATGGCAGATGGATGTGAAGAATGCATTCCTTCAAGGGGAGTTAGAAGAAGAGGTCTACATGACCCCCACCAGGCGTGTTTGTTACCCCGGGCAAAGTGTTGAAGTTGAGGAAAGCAATTTACGGTCTGAAACAGTCACCTAGGGCATGGTACCGAAAGTTGAGCATAACTCTCTTGGACCGCGGATTTAGAAGATCAGAGGCTGATCACACTCTCTTCACCCTTCAAAGCCAAACAGGTATTATAGTCATTCTCATATATGTGGATGATATAATCATCTCTGGGAATGACAAGGTTGGTATTCAAGATACTAAAGATTACTTAAAATCAGTCTTTGATATCAAAGACCTTGGGGAACTAAGGTACTTCCTTGGGATTGAAGTGTGCAGATCAAAGGAAGGTCTCTTCCTTTCCCAAAGGAAGTACATTCGTGATCTTGTGAATGAAACAGGTTTGATGGATGCAAAACCAGCAAGAACACCATTGGAGGATGCCTATAAAGCTAACCAACAGGGGGAGAATGAAGATAGCCTCTTTGAGGATGCAAAGCTCTACCGGCGCTTGGTTGGTAAGCTTATATACCTTACAATAACTCGTCCCGACTTGTGTTTTGCTGTGAACCAGGCGAGCCAACATATGCAAGCTCCAAGACTGTCTCATTGGAAGATGGTGAACCGGATTCTAAGATACATCAAGGGAACTTCGGAACAAGGAATCTGGATGGGTTGCAATGGAAGCTCAGGGATAGTGGGTTATTGCGATGCTGATTGGGCTGGTGATAGAGTAGATAGAAGATCTACTACAGGCTATTGCACGTTCATTGGTGGTAACTTAGTTACATGGAAGAGCAAGAAGCAAAAGGTGGTGGCCTGTTCGAGTGCTGAAGCTGAATATAGAGCAATGAGAAGACTTACAACTGAACTGATGTGGTTGAAGATGCTCCTCACGGATTTGGGCATAGAAACCTCAAAACCAATCACCATGCACTGTGACAATCAATCCGCAATCCACATTGCGTCAAACCAAGTGTTCCATGAAAGGACAAAGCATATAGAGGTGGACTGCCACAAGGTTAGAGAGCAAATGGAGTTAGGAGTGATTCTTCCTTGCTACACAAGAAGCTCGGATCAGTTGGCGGATATATTCACCAAGGCAACAAGCTTGAAGACTTGTGAGTTTATATGTGAGAAGATGGGTCTCATAAGTCTTCCAAGCTCAGAATCCTCTAAGTAAAGAGCTTATACTCTTTTTCCCTAAGTGCGGTTTTGTCCCATTGAGTTTTCCACACTTAGGTTTTTAATGAGGTAAGTTTCTTAACTTCCAAGCTAAGTCTCAAGCTTCCTTATGACTTAGCTTGAGGGGGAGTGTTAAACCGGATCAGTAAGGTTACGGTTTATTGATCATGACGTGATGATCATCATGACTTGATGATCACGTTAATTCTGAACGGTTCAGAATGTTGAATAAACATTCTAGAAGCTGCTGTGCAAGTTATGGAATCAAGAAATAGCTGTTAGGATTCAAATAAAGCTGTTGGAGACAAAAAGGGAGGCTGCACGTTTTTACAAGAAGGAGTGCACATACCTTGAGCCTTGTGAGACATTGAGCTGTGTGTGAGTGTCTTGGGGAGTGTGATATCAGTTTAAACTTGTCCCACCTTTATGCATTTCGTGGTTCCTATATATATGTCTTGTAACAACTGATTTTAGGTAATGAGAACTGATTCTTCTCTTCTCTCATTCACATTCTCCATTCTGCTCTAATTCTCCATTTCGATACTTCAATCTATTTCTATTCTCTACATTCCGCAATTCTCACAAAGAGAAGATCAAGGCTATAAAGGAGTGGCCGACCCCTAAGAATGTGGGAGAAGTCCGGAGCTTTCATGGCCTAGCAGGATTCTACAGACGTTTTGTTCGTGATTTCAGCTCCATAGCCGCGCCCTTGACAGAAGTCATCAAGAAAGACGTGGGGTTCAAGTGGGGAGACGCCCAAGAGCAGGCTTTTACAGCCCTTAAAGAGAAGCTTATCAATTCTCCTCTTTTACTACTTCCTGATTTTATGAAAACCTTTGAGATTGAATGTGATGCCTCCGGAGTAGGTATAAGAGCTGTTTTGATGCAGGATAGGAAACCGGTGGCTTACTTCAGTGAGAAGCTGGGAGGATCAACCATCAACTATCCCACCTATGACAAGGAGCTATACGCATTGGTTCGAGCTCTCCAAACATGGCAGCATTACTTGTGGCCCAAAGAGTTCGTCATTCACACTGACCATGAGTCTCTAAAGCACCTTAAAGGCCAACAGAAGCTCAACAAGAGACACGCCAGGTGGATGGAGTTCATTGAGACGTTTCCATACATTGTTAAGTACAAGAAAGGTAAGGATAATGTAGTCGCAGATGTATTATCCAGAAGGTACACTCTTGTTTCTACCTTAACTTCAAAGTTAAATGGATTTGAGCATATCATAGATCTTTATGATACTGACATCGATTTTGCTGAGAGCTATGGCAAGTGCCATAAGTTTGCTTTTGATAAATATTTTAGGCAGGATGGATATTTGTTCTACAACCATCGATTATGCATCCCACGCGGATCTATTAGGGAACTGCTCGTTAGAGAAGCTCATGGAGGTGGACTATCTGGACATTTTGGAGTAGCAAAGACTCTATCTGGACTGCAAGATCACTTCTATTGGCCTAACATGAAGTCAGACGTTGAGAAGGTTTGTTCTAGGTGTGCTGTTTGCAAAATGGCAAAGAGTAAAGTACAGCCTCACGGTTTGTATACTCCTCTCCCTATCCCTTCTCAACCTTGGACTCATATCTCTATGGATTTTGTACTTGGCTTACCTCGAACCAGGAATGGTAGAGATTCTATTTTTGTGGTTGTTGACAGGTTTAGCAAGATGGCTCACTTCATTGCTAGTCACAAGACAGATGATGTTGTTAGTGTAGCTAACTTGTTTTTCAGGGAAGTAGTACGTCTGCATGGCATGCCTCAAGTGATAGTTTCAGACAGGGATTCAAAGTTTCTAGGACATTTCTGGAGAACTTTATGGGCTAAACTAGGAACCAAGCTGGCGTTCTCAACTACCTGTCATCCTCAAACTGACGGACAAACAGAGGTGGTGAATAGAACCTTGTCTACACTTCTCAGGGCGTTGGTGAAGAGTAATATCAAGTCCTGGGAAGAGTGCCTACCACACGTGGAGTTTGCCTACAATCACGCTAAGCATTCTGCAACTCTCTTTTCTCCTTTTGAAATCGTTTATGGTTTTAATCCACAATCACCTCTAGACTTGATCCCTTTGCCTTTAAGTGTGAAATGTAGTCTAGATGGCAAAGAGAAAGCTGAACAGGTGAGAAAGATACACGCTAAGGCTAAGGAGAATATAGAGAAGAAGACTAAGCAGTATGAGAAACAAGCAAACAAGGGCAGAAAGGAGCTAATCTTCGAGGAAGGAGACTTGGTGTGGATCCACTTGCGAAAGGATCGATTCCCAGAAGAGAGGAAGAGCAAGCTGATGCCACGAGTGGATGGACCATTTGAAGTCGTCAAGAGGATCAATAACAACGCTTATCAGATTGATCTACAAGGTAAGTATAACATATCTCCATCGTTCAATGTTTCTGACTTGCTTCCCTATATTGCAGATACAGATTTGAGGACAAATCCTTTTCAAGAGGGAGGGGATGATATGATCATGGAAAGCAAGGAAGCTGAGGAACCAATAGATGAGGAGGAACCGGAGATAGTTGGAAGGATCACTCGTTCCAGAGCTAAGGAGATGGCCAAGGAGGCTCATTCGCTCATAGCAGAAGGATCATTCAAGCTACCTATGCTGCAAGTCTTCACTATCTTCACTTTAAAGACTACACCCGGTAATGATGACTAAGTGACTTAAGGTGAGGAGTCTGTACTCTTTTTCCCATGTTTGAGTTTTGTCCCAATGGGTTTTCTCAGCATGGTTTTTAATGAGGCAGATGAATCACTACGTCGAGTTACTTAGGAGTCATTGATATTGGGTAAGAATGTACAAGTCACTATGGCTTTGTACTTAGTATTTTAGAGGCGCACCATTTAGGTCCATTTGGAAGGGACGCCTCGCTGTTTTATTTTGAGTCAAATGTCTTGTTTTATTTCGAACTTCTTGTTGTTTTTTTATCTCTAGGTTTTGCGATTTCCCTAGGAGTATATAACTTAGGACTCGCTGTTTTATTTCTTTTAGCGAAGAACTTTTATGAAAACTCAAAGACGATTGTTTCTTCCCTCACTTGATTCGTGATTTGCTTTCATTGAATCCGAGTTTCTTATACACTTTATGATCAAGAAACTCTTCTACCTGTTCTAATCCATCCTATCACTTAAACATCTATCCATAATAATTCATCAATCTGTTCTCATACCAATCACGATCCAATCTCCATCAGATCACGCCACCATCATCATATCCATCACCAATCAACCATCTGCCATTCCCATCATCATCGAATCCTCAGCCTCTTTTTAGGGTTGTCCTAGGGAATTCATATCAATATAGGCCTCCGGGTAAGATTTTCCTGCAAAAGTAGGTGGAGTTAGTTTAATGTCGTAGTTCTGTTCTCGTGGTTCTACTTCTCGCTGTTCACGCTCTCTAGGTCGATTTCCCCTTATAGGATCATGTCTCCTTTGGTTTTGGCTTCTTAATGGATCACGGAGAAGATCTTCTTCTGTCTCGGACATGCTATCGTCACCAGAATTCTCTTTGTCTCGTTGGTTGTTGCACTGCATATTCCTCCTTGCTTGTTGACGTCCTTGCTCAATATTGGGTCGTCTTGGTTGAGGCTGTTTTAAGCAATCAATTCTGTCTCCAAAACCTCGCAGCTCAGCTCTCATTTCCATGAGCATTTGTAACAAGGCAGCTTGTGGGTCAAGGTTATTTTCATTGTTGTTTGTCTCTCCAGCCATGATGAGTGTAACTCTTGTCCTTGGAAACTCAACAGAAACAACAATTGATTAAAAGCACGAGCGTAATGCAAGTGGAAATCAAAACAGTTCTCATAATCAAGAATTAATAAAAATGAAACTTAAACCAATATGAAACCTTGTCTTTATCCTTGAGATTCGAATCTGCATCCTTAGGTTTAGAGAATGCCTTGTAATCCTTGTATGAACTCGGTTTGTCCTCCTTCTGATAGCTAGGCTTGCTGGAACCAAAATTAGGCTTGCGGCTCTTTCTTTTCAGCTGTTTCTCGAACATGATAGCCTTGTGTAGAAGTTCCTCCATCTCCACATAATGATGAACCTCCAGCTGGTCTATGATGTCTCTGTTAAGTCCACCCATGAATTTGGCCATTGTAGCTTCCCTATCTTCTTGAATATCAGCTCTAAGCATGAGAGTTTCCAGTTCTTTGTAGTATTCTTCCACTGAACGTCCACCCTGAGTCAAGTTTCTGAGTTTAAAGTGCAGCTCTCTATGGTAATGACTTGGAACGAATCTCTTTCTCATGATAGTTTTCATCTCATTCCATGTCTCTACGGGATAATCTCTTGCCCTCCTTCTAGCAGTAACTAATTGATCCCACCAACTCAAAGTTGAACACCAGTTCAACACCAGTTCAATTTGGTCTCTTGTGTGTAGTCTCTGCAGTTGAACACCAGTTCAATTTTCTTCTCCCATTCCAAATACTCTTCTGGATTGTTGGTTCCATGGAAAGGAGGTATCTGAATTTTGAGACCAGCAAGAGGATCAACAGATCGTGGCTGCCTCTTTTCTCTTTCATGCCTTCGTCTCCTTGAACAATGAGATCGTGAGGATTGGCTATAGTAGTTTTCTGTGGCAGAATGGTTTGTACTTCTCCTGGACCTTTCACATTCTGATTGCACAACTTCAGTTCTGAAGTTTTCAAGTCTTTGATCCATCATAGTAGTCATTCTAGCCATCAAAGCATCAATCAGCAACTGGTTTGGTTGGTTAACATCTGCTGCATCTTCTTCTTCAGTGTTCACCATGACTCCTGATACAAATTCAACAATAGAACAAGTAAATGAACTTAAAACGAAAATAGATTGGTTTTAACAAGATCTAAACATGATCTGGAGTTTCTCAACCCTAATCACCATAAATCAAACAGATCTCAATCCTAGACTTCTCAAAAGTTCAGAATATGAAAAGTCACAACAATTGCAGAACTTTTAAAGAGAAGAACGGTTTTGAAACAACACAACCTGGGCACAAAGCTGAGCTCTGATACCACTTGATATGATCCTAAGTGTGAGGATCTGTCCCTTGATGCTCTTCGTGGCCAAAGTTTGTTTCAAAGAGAGATTGATGCGGAAAATGAACTCTCAAATGGTGATTAACGACGGAATGGCAGAGATCTATGATTTGGAACTGTGTTTGAAGTTGAATATGGATCGAATGAAACTTCTAAGAGATGTGGAAGACTCTTAGACTTTCAATACTTGTTCTTAGAATCCAGTGATTACCAGAACAAACAAAAGAACTTGCTGTTTGTAAGGAATGAATCCAAAATACAATAAGCAAGGAAGTGATCAAATTTCAGAGAGAGTTTTTGATAAAAAAGAAGTTTGATAACTCAGAAGCAAAGCCAAGCCACGTTTTAATACAGAAAAGAAAGGGAAGAGACAGGTAAAAACATTAAAGACTGTCTTGGAAACTTGCAAAAGCATTAAAACTGAATTTTGAACACTTGAAATTGGCTCCTCCTATTTATGGACGTGGTGGGCTTGTAGAATGGGCCTGGATTCATCAAGAGGCTTTGGATAGAGTATTATGGACTTGCCTCATTAAAAACCTTGTTTGGAAAACCCAATGGGACAAAACCAAACCAAGGGAAAAAGAGTACAAACCATAATACCTCTTGATGTAATCCCATGTGATCAACCCCGAAGAAAGGCTGAAAGTGAAGCGAATATGGAGGATGAAGGCGTGATGATGCTGGTCCGAATTTGACAGCAACGATGGTAAGGAATGGAGGTGAATTCGAATGTGATTAGGGTGATGAACAGATGCGACAATGGAGCAATGAACAGCGAATGGTGATGATGATGAGACGTGATGATATTGTGGCTGTGATGGTGGTGTGAATGAGAGGTGAAGAGAATGATTATTACGGATAGTTATTTAGGTGAAAAGGTGGATTAGAACAGATAGAAGAGTTTCAGAATCACAACGTGTATTGAAACTCAGATTCAAAGAACGCATTCAAGAATCAAAGTGAGAGAAGAAAATCGATATTGCTGCTGGCATAAAAGTTCTTCGCTAAAACAACCTAAGATGGCGTCACATGGGTTTTATAATCAACCCTAGAGACATGAAACCCAAACAACACAGCGTTTGAAAATAAACAACAAAGCGTTTGAACTTTAATTAAAAACAGCGAGGCGTCCCAACCTTACGGTTCCTAATTGGTGTACCTCTAAAATAACTAAGTACTAAGCCATAGTGACTTGTACCTTATCACCCATTAGTAATGACTCCTAAATAACTCGACGTAGTGATTCATCTGCCTCGTTAAAAACCATGATGATAAAACCCAATGGGACAAAACTCAACATGGGAAAAAGAGTACAGACTGCACACCTAAGTTATTTAGTTGTCATTACCGGGTGAAGTCTTCAAGGTGAATATGTTGAAGACTTGGATCCTCGGTAGATTGAATGACCCTTCAGCTATGAGTGAATGAGCTTCCTTGGCCATCTCCTTAGCTCTTGAGCGAGTGATCCGTCCCACTATCTCCGGTTCCTCTGCAGCTTCTGTTTCCTTGCTAGCCACGGTCATATCATCCTCCCCCTCTTCAAAAGGATTTGTCCTCAAATCTGAATCTGCAATATAAGGAAGCAAGTCAGAAACGTTGAACGATGGAGATATGTTATACTTACCTTGGAGATCAATCTGATAGGCGTTGTTGTTGATTTTCTTGATGATTTCAAATGGTCCGTCTACTCGTGGCTTCAGCTTGCTCTTCCGTTCTTCTGGGAACCTATCCTTGCGTAGATGAATCCACACCAAGTCTCCTTCCTCGAACACTAGCTCCTTTCTGCCCTTGTTCGCGTGCTTCTCGTACTGGTTAGTCTTCTTCTCTATATTCTCCTTAGCTTTAGCGTGTATCTTCCTGACCTGTTCAGCCTTTTCTTTGCCATCAAAGCTACACTTCACACTTAAAGGTAAAGGGATCAAGTCTAGAGGTGATTATGGATTAAAGCCATAAACGATTTCAAAAGGAGAGAATAGAGTAGCAGAATGCTTAGCGTGATTGTAAGCAAACTTTACGTGTGGTAGACACTCTTCCCATGACTTGATGTTGCTTTTCACTAAAGTCCTAAGGAGTGTAGATAGCGTCCTGTTCACCACTTCGGTTTGCCCATCTGTTTGTGGGTGACATGTGGTTGAGAATGACAGCTTGGTCCCTAGTTTAGCCCATAACGTTCTCCAGAAATGTCCTAAGAACTTTGTATCTCTGTCTGAAACGATCACTTGAGGCATACCATGCAGACGTACCACTTCCCTGAAAAATAAATTAGCTACACTAACAGCATCATCTGTCTTGTGACTAGCGATGAAGTGAGCCATCTTGCTAAACCTGTCAACCACAACAAAGATAGAATCTCTACCATTCCTGGTTCGAGGTAAGCCAAGTACAAAGTCCATAGATATATGAGTCCAGGGTTGAGACGGAATAGGGAGAGGGATGTACAAACCGTTAGGCTGTACTTTACCCTTTGCCATTTTACAAATAGCACACCTAGAACAAACCTTCTCCACGTCTGACTTCATGTGAGGCCAGTAGAAGTGATCTTGCAGTCCACGTAGAGTCTTTGATACTCCAAAATGTCCAGCTAGTCCACCTCCATGAGCTTCTCTAACTAGTAGTTCTCTTATGGAGCCTCGTGGTATGCACAAGCGATTGTTATAAAACAGATATCCATCCTGCCTATAATATTTTTCAAATGCAAACTTATGGCATTTACCATAGCTCTCAGCAAAATCAATGTCAGTTTCATAGAGATCTACTATATGTTCAAAACCGTCTAGTTTAGAAGCCAAAGTAGAAACAAGAGTGTACCTTCTGGATAATGCATCTGCGACTACATTATCCTTACCTTTCTTGTACTTAACGATGTATGGGAAAGTTTCTATGAACTCCATCCACCTAGCGTGTCTCTTGTTGAGTTTCTGTTGGCCTTTAAGATGCTTCAAAGACTCATGATCTGTGTGGATGACGAATTCTTTGGGCCATAAGTAGTGCTGCCACGTTTGAAGAGCTCGGACCAATGCATACAGCTCCTTGTCATAGGTAGGATAGTTTAAAGTCGATCCTCCTAGCTTCTCACTGAAGTAAGCAACTGGTTTCCTATCCTGCATCAAAACAGCACCTATACCCACTCCGGAGGCATCACATTCAATCTCAAAAGTTTTCATGAAATCAGGAAGTACTAAGATAGGGGCTTTGATAAGCTTCTCTTTTAAGGCTGTGAACGCCATCTCTTGTGCTTCTCCCCATCTAAATCCAACGTCCTTCTTGATAACTTCTGTTAATGGCGCTGCTATGGTGCTGAAGTCTTGAACGAATCTCCTGTAAAATCCTGCTAAGCCATGAAAGCTCCTGACTTCTGCCACGTTTTTAGGTGCAGGCCATTCCTTTATCGCCTTGATCTTCTCATCGTCAACTCTAACTCCTTCTGCACTAACAATAAAACCTAGAAAGATAACCTCAGTAGTACAGAATGAACACTTAGAATAATTTGCAAACAGGGATTGAGAACGAAGAACATTTAGAACTTGGCGGATGTGTTCTAAGTGTTCTTCCAGACCTTTGCTGTAAATGAGGATATCATCGAAGTAGACTACCACGAAGACGCCTATGAAGGGTCTAAGAGCATGGTTCATTAAGCGCATGAAGGTGCTGGGAGCATTGGTGAGGCCAAACGGCATGACTAGCCATTCGTACAGCCCTTGCTTGGTCTTGAAAGCAGTTTTCCACTCATCCCCTTCCTTCATTCTGATCTGATGATACCCACTCTTCAAATCGATTTTCGAGAAGATTGCTGATCCACATAACTCATCCAGCATATCATCAAGCCTTGGAATAGGATGTCTGTACTTCACTGTGATATTGTTAATGGCTCTGCAGTCAACGCACATCCTCCATGACCCATCTTTCTTTGGAACTAGCAACACCGGTACTGCACATGGACTTAAACTCTCTCTGATATGTCCATTGCTCATCAGCTCTTCTACTTGTTTCTGTAATTCCTTTGTCTCTACAGGATTGGTCCTGTAAGCTGGTCTGTTTGGTAGAGCTGATCCTGGAACCAAATCGATTTGGTGTTCTATTCCACGTATTGGAGGTAACCCTGGAGGTATCTCTTCGGGAAAAACATCCTTATACTCTTCGATGATCTCTATCATCTCATGTGGAAGCTCTGCTGCTGGTTTAGTGCTGGTGAGTGTCTCTCTGTACACAAACATGAATGTTGTCATCTCTGGATCAAATATCTTGCTGAATTCGCTGTGATTGATGTACAGGCTGTTAGACACTTTCTCTGTATCTTTACGATTCATATGAAGCTGATCTTGGTATATTTCGCTTGGCGTGAGTGGCAGAAGAGTGATCTTGCGTCCCTTGAACTCAAAGGATTGCTTGTTTGTATAGCCATCATGAAAGACTCTTCTATCGAACTGCCATGGCCTGCCCAATAGGATGTGACTTGACTTCATTGGAATCACATCACACAGCAATTCATCTTCATATCTCCCAATCGCTAGCTTAACTACTACTTGCTGAGACACAGTTAGAGCTCCCTTGTTGTTCAGCCACTGTAACTGATATGGCCTAGGATGTGAAGTGGTCTGGAGATTAAGCTTCTTTACCATCTCTTCACTAGCAGCATTGGTACAGCTACCACCATCAACAATCAAGGTACAGACCTTGTCTTGAACTACACATCTGGTGTGAAAGAGATTCTCACGTTGTCCTCTATCATCTGGATGAATTTGAACACTTAATGTTCTGCGTGCCACTAACATCTCTCCCATTGCTGCTGCTTCATCTCCATCTCCTAACTCTGATTCTGGTTCACTCTCTGAACTGTCTTGAGGCACAATCTCTCCCCCCTCTTGTAGCAGAAACATCTTCTTATTAGGACAGTCCCTGGAGTAATGCCCCATTCCTTGGCATTTAAAGCACCTGATGTGGCTTATAGAAGTTCCACTCTTGGGTCTGAATTCGATCTTAACCTCTTCTTTGACAGTAGCTGTAGCTGGTTTGGCGTCTTTGGTATAGGCTGGCTTGCTGAATTCTCTTGGTTTTGGGATGTTAGAAGTAAAAGTAGGCCTCACATTCTTTCTCTTGAGCTGCGATTCAATCAACTCTGCTTTGTGTACCATCTCTTGTACATCTTCATAATTCAGTAGCTCTACCTTGTCTTGAATCTCTCTGTTCAATCCCCCAAGAAACCTTGACATCACCATGATTTCACCTTCTCCCAAGTCAGCTCTGATCATTAAAGTTTCCAGCTCCTGATAGTAATCTCTTACTGACTTAGTGCCTTGTATAAGACGCCTAAGCTTGCTGAGAGTCTCTCTCTGGTAGTGTGCAGGAACGAACTTCTTCCTCATCTGTGTGACTAGCTGATCCCAAGTAGTAATGGCAGGCTCTCTCTGTCGCTGTCTAGTGAGTCCCAACTGTTCCCACCACAACAATGCATAACCATTGAATTCTGAGATGGCTATCTTCACCTTGTTCAGCTCATAAGTACCTTGAACCTGAAAGTTTGATTCCATCTTCCTTTCCCAGTCTAGATAAGTCTCTGGGTCATTGGTACCATGAAAAGTTGGATACTGAATCTTGAGATTATTCAGCTGCTTCCTCAAAGGATCATAGTCTCTGCCATTGCCTCTGTTTCTGTCTCTTCTTAATGTCTCTAGGCTGTGACTTGAAGCTTCATCTTCTTCTGAGTAGTCAAAATCTGATTCCATATACACACGATGCCCAGCTACTTGTTCAGCTCGACGGTGTGGACGTGTAGGTGCTCTACCAGTCCGATGATGCTCTCTTTCTGTATTTTCTGTGTTTCTCCTCTGATTGAACACGGTTTTGCTACCTCCCAGAGGTGATCTTGCTGTTCTAGTTCGTGGCTGCTTAGAGGATGCTTCCACGTGTGCTTTACCCTTGGCGCGGCGTATAGCTTCATTAGGACTAGGCGGTTCTGATGATTCTGGGTCTGTAGCACTAGATGCTTGCGCAATATCCTTGATTTGCTTCTCAAATTTGTTATTGAGCTGCTCCATCTGTTGCTGGAATTGAGTAGACATTAGCTGATTTGATTCTTTGATCTGCTGGAGCATGGCTTGATTTAAAGCTTCCATAGCTTCTGCAGACAGCTCCATTGTACCTGAAATAATTTAAATAACTCACAGTAACAAGTCCTTATAAGGAGAAATAGCACAGGTAAAACTATAACAATATAAGTGCATCAACAACTAACAACACAAAGAAGGCTCTAAAAACGTGATCTCTAATCCTAAAAACTAGTAGAACTCCTAACAGAAAAATCAGTCCTAATTCAACTAGAAATCACCATAAAACAGAATCCTATTGCTACAAGGAATTTCGAAACTAATTCCTAAAACAACTAGGAATCGAAACAAAACCAAACAAACAAAATCGAAAATAACAAATAAAACGAGATTAGGGTTTAGAATTGCTCAGCCTTTGGCACAGAGTTGGCTCTGATACCACTTGATGTAATCCCATGTGATCAACCCCGAAGAAAGGCTGAAAGTGAAGCGAATATGGAGGATGAAGGCGTGATGATGCTGGTCCGAATTTGACAGCAACGATGGTAAGGAATGGAGGTGAATTCGAATGTGATTAGGGTGATGAACAGATGCGACAATGGAGCAATGAACAGCGAATGGTGATGATGATGAGACGTGATGATATTGTGGCTGTGATGGTGGTGTGAATGAGAGGTGAAGAGAATGATTATTACGGATAGTTATTTAGGTGAAAAGGTGGATTAGAACAGATAGAAGAGTTTCAGAATCACAACGTGTATTGAAACTCAGATTCAAAGAACGCATTCAAGAATCAAAGTGAGAGAAGAAAATCGATATTGCTGCTGGCATAAAAGTTCTTCGCTAAAACAACCTAAGATGGCGTCACATGGGTTTTATAATCAACCCTAGAGACATGAAACCCAAACAACACAGCGTTTGAAAATAAACAACAAAGCGTTTGAACTTTAATTAAAAACAGCGAGGCGTCCCAACCTTACGGTTCCTAATTGGTGTACCTCTAAAATAACTAAGTACTAAGCCATAGTGACTTGTACCTTATCACCCATTAGTAATGACTCCTAAATAACTCGACGTAGTGATTCATCTGCCTCGTTAAAAACCATGATGATAAAACCCAATGGGACAAAACTCAACATGGGAAAAAGAGTACAGACTGCACACCTAAGTTATTTAGTTGTCATTACCGGGTGAAGTCTTCAAGGTGAATATGTTGAAGACTTGGATCCTCGGTAGATTGAATGACCCTTCAGCTATGAGTGAATGAGCTTCCTTGGCCATCTCCTTAGCTCTTGAGCGAGTGATCCGTCCCACTATCTCCGGTTCCTCTGCAGCTTCTGTTTCCTTGCTAGCCACGGTCATATCACCTCTCTTGATGAAGACTTAAGTAGCTTGAATCACAACCAATGTGGTTGGATAAGCAAACTCAAGTTGGCCAGAAATAGAGTGTAGAAGGTTGTTGATAGCTTGCTTGAATCTCTTTGCCTTAGACCGAGTCATTGGACCGAGAGGAACATGTAGGTCATCTTCTCCTGCTTCCTCAGCTACAAGCTGCTCCAATGCTCCTTCTTTAGCTCCTTTAGCTTCTGGTTCAAGCTGCTCCTCCATCTCCTTAGTGTTGTCATTTCCTTGGCTAATCATGATCATATCATCCTCTCCCACTTGAGAAGGATTTGACCTCAAATCTGTTTCTTCTGCACAAAAAGGAATTAAGTCAGTAACATTAAAGCTTGAACTCACAGTATACTTACCTTGGAGATCCAGTTGGTAGGCATTGTTGTTGATTTTCTTGATGATCTTGAAAGGTCCATCGATTCTGGGCATAAGTTTGGATTTTCTCTCATTGGGAAACCTCTCCTTTCTTAAATGAAGCCAAACTAAGTCTCCTTCTTCAAAGCTTATCTCCTTTCGGCCCTTGTTAGCTTGCTGAGCGCATTGCTTTGTCTTGCTCTCAATGTTGTTTTTTGCCTTTTCATGTATCTGTTTCACAAGTTCTGCTTTCTTTCTTCCATCTAAGCTAGCTCTTTCACTCACAGGTAAAGGCATTAGATCCAAAGGTGATATGGGATTGAACCCATACACAATCTCAAAAGGAGAAAACTTAGATGCAGAATGTTTAGCATGATTATAAGCAAATTCTACATGAGGCAAACATTCTTCCCAAGTTTTTAGGTTCTTTTTAATCAATGCACGCAGTAAGGTAGACAAGGTCCTATTAACAACTTCTGTTTGACCATCAGATTGTGGATGACATGTAGTAGAGAAACACAGCTTAGTTCCTAACTTAGACCAAAGAGTTTTCCAAAAGAAACTAAGAAACTTAGAGTCTCTATCAGAAACTATAGTCTTAGGTATGCCATGCAATCTAACTATTTCTCTGAAGAACAATCCAGCAACATTAGTAGCATCATCAGTTTTATTGCAAGGAATGAAATGTGCCATTTTCGAAAACCTATCTACTACCACAAAGATAGAATCTCTTCCAGTCTTATTTCTAGGCAATCCTACCACAAAATCCATTTAAATGTCATGCCAAGGATGCAAAGGAATAGGTAGAGGGGTATACAAACCGTGTGGCTGAACTGTGGACTTAGCTTGTTTACAAGTAGCACACCTTTCACAAGCTTTCTCAACGTCTTTCTTCATTTGCGGCCAGTAAAAATGTTCCTTCATCACACTTAGTGTCTTAGCCACGCCAAAATGACCCATTAGACCCCCTGCGTGAGCTTCTTTGACAAACAAATTTCTCAAGGAAGAGTTAGGCACACACAATCTATTCTCAAAGAAAAGGAATCCATCTGCTCTATAGTATTTTCCACTACCAAACTTTTCACAAGCAGCATATATCTCTTTGAAATCAGCATCAGTATCATATAGAGTCTTGATATGCTCAAATCCTAATAGCTTAGTTTCAAGAGAAGTCAAGAGAACATACCTTCGAGATAGTGCATCAGCAACTACATTTTCCTTACCTTTCTTGTATCTGATCACATAGGGGAAGGTTTCAATGAATTCAATCCACCTAGCATGTCTCTTGTTCAGTTTCTGTTGTCCCTTCAAGTGCTTGAGAGACTCATGGTCAGTGTGAATAACAAATTCCTTTGGCCAGAGGTAGTGCTGCCAAGTTTGCAAAGCTCTCACAAGCGCATAGAGTTCTTTGTCATATGTTGGATAATTCATTGTAGCACCTCCAAGCTTCTCACTAAAGTAAGCTATTGGTTTCTTTTCCTGCATAAGAGCAGCACCTATACCAAGACCAGAAGCATCACATTCGATTTCAAAAGTTTTATCAAAGTTAGGGAGAGATAAAACCGGTGCATTGGTGAGTTTTTCTTTTAAAACTTGGAATGCCTCCTCTTGTGCTTGTTCCCACTTAAAGCCCACGTTTTTCTTAATAACTTCAGTGAGTGGAGCTGCTAGAGTGCTAAAATCCTTCACAAATCTCCTGTAGAAACCAGCAAGGCCATGGAAGCTCCTCACTTCTCCCACTGATTTCGGACTAGGCCATTCTTTGATTGCCTTGATTTTCTCTTCATCCACTTTTATACCATCTGTACTCACAACAAAACCTAAGAAGTGTGAGAATTGCGGAATGTAGAGAATAGAAATAGATTGAAGTATCGAAATGGAGAATTAGAACAGAATGGAGAATGGGAATGAGAGAAGAGAAGAATCAGTTCTCATTACATAAAATCAGTTGTTACAAGACATATATATAGGAACCACGAAATGCATAAAGGTGGGACAAGTTTAAACTGATATCACACTCCCCAAGACACTCAAACACAGCTCAATGTCTCACAAGGCTCAAGGTATGTGCACTCCTTCTTGTAAAAACGTGCAGCCTCCCTTTTTGTCTCCAACAGCTTTATTTGAATCCTAACAGCTATTTCTTGATTCCATAACTTGCACAGCAGCTTCTAGAATGTTTATTCAACATTCTGAACCGTTCAGAATTAACGTGATCATCAAGTCATGATGATCATCACGTCATGATCAATAAACCGTAACCTTACTGATCCGGTTTAACACTCCCCCTCAAGCTAAGTCATAAGGAAGCTTGAGACTTAGCTTGGAAGTTAAGAAACTTACCTCATTAAAAACCTAAGTGTGGAAAACCCAATGGGACAAAACCGCACTTAGGGAAAAAGAGTATAAGCTCTTTACTTAGAGGATTCTGAGCTTGGAAGACTTATGAGACCCATCTTCTCACATATAAACTCACAAGTCTTCAAGCTTGTTGATATGACCGTGGCTAGCAAGGAAACAGAAGCTGCAGAGGAACCGGAGATAGTGGGACGGATCACTCGCTCAAGAGCTAAGGAGATGGCCAAGGAAGCTCATTCACTCATAGCTGAAGGGTCATTCAATCTACCGAGGATCCAAGTCTTCAACATATTCACCTTGAAGACTTCACCCGGTAATGACAACTAAATAACTTAGGTGTGCAGTCTGTACTCTTTTTCCCATGTTGAGTTTTGTCCCATTGGGTTTTATCATCATGGTTTTTAACGAGGCAGATGAATCACTACGTCGAGTTATTTAGGAGTCATTACTAATGGGTGATAAGGTACAAGTCACTATGGCTTAGTACTTAGTTATTTTAGAGGTACACCAATTAGGAACCGTAAGGTTGGGACACCTCGCTGTTTTTAATTAAAGTTCAAACGCTTTGTTGTTTATTTTCAAACGCTGTGTTGTTTGGGTTTCATGTCTCTAGGGTTGATTATAAAACCCATGTGACGCCATCTTAGGTTGTTTTTAGCGAAGAACTTTTATGCCAGCAGCAATATCGATTTTCTTCTCTCACTTTGATTCTTGAATGCGTTCTTTGAATCTGAGTTTCAATACACGTTGTGATTCTGAAACTCTTCTATCTGTTCTAATCCACCTTTTCACCTAAATAACTATCCGTAATAATCATTCTTTTCACCTCTCATTCACGCCACCATCACAGCCACAATATCATCACGTCTCATCATCATCACCATTCGCTGTTCATTGCTCCATTGTCGCATCTGTTCATCACCCTAATCACATTCGAATTCACCTCCATTCCTTACCATCGTTGCTGTCAAATTCGGACCAGCATCATCACGCCTTCATCCTCCATATTCGCTTCACTTTCAGCCTTTCTTCGGGGTTGATCACATGGGATTACATCAAGTGGTATCAGAGCCAACTCTGTGCCAAAGGCTGAGCAATTCTAAACCCTAATCTCGTTTTATTTGTTATTTTCGATTTTGTTTGTTTGGTTTTGTTTCGATTCCTAGTTGTTTTAGGAATTAGTTTCGAAATTCCTTGTAGCAATAGGATTCTGTTTTGTGGTGATTTCTAGTTGAATTAGGACTGATTTTTCTGTTAGGAGTCCTACTGGTTTTTAGGATTAGAGATCACGTTTTTAGAGCCTTCTTTGTGTTGTTAGTTGTTGATGCACTTATATTGTTATAGTTTTAGCTGTGCTATTTCTCCTTATAAGGACTTGTTACTGTGAGTTATTTAAAATATTTTAGGTACAATGGAGCTGTCTGCAGAAGCTATGGAAGCTTTAAATCAAGCCATGCTCCAGCAGATCAAAGAATCAAATCAGCTAATGTCTACTCAATTCCAGCAACAGATGGAGCAGCTCAGTAACAAATTTGAGAAGCAAATCAAGGACATTGCGCAAGCATCTAGTGCTACAGACCCAGAATCATCAGAACCGCCTAGTCCTAATGAAGCTATACGCCGCGCCAAGGGTAAAGCACACGTGGGAGCATCCTCTAAGCAGCCACGAACTAGAACAGCAAGATCACCTCTGGGAGGTAGCAAAACCGTGCACAATCAGAGGAGAAACACAGAAAATACAGAAAGAGAGCATCATCGGACTGGTAGAGCACCTACACGTCCACACCGTCGAGCTGAACAAGTAGCTGGGCATCGTGTGTATATGGAATCAGATTTTGACTACTCAGAAGAAGATGAAGCCTCAGGTCACAGCCTAGAGACATTAAGAAGAGACAGAAACAGAGGCAATGGCAGAGACTATGATCCTTTGAGGAAGCAGCTGAATAATCTCAAGATTCAGTATCCAACTTTTCATGGTACCAATGACCCAGAGACTTATCTAGACTGGGAAAGGAAGATGGAATCAAACTTTCAGGTTCAAGGTACTTATGAGCTGAACAAGGTGAAGATAGCCATCTCAGAATTCAATGGTTATGCATTGTTGTGGTGGGAACAGTTGGGACTTACTAGACAGCGACAGAGAGAGCCTGCCATTACTACTTGGGATCAGCTAGTCACACAGATGAGGAAGAAGTTCGTTCCTGCATACTACCAGAGAGAGACTCTCAGCAAGCTTAGGCGTCTTATACAAGGCACTAAGTCAGTAAGAGATTACTATCAGGAGCTGGAAACTTTAATGATCAGAGCTGACTTGGGAGAAGGTGAAATCATGGTGATGTCAAGGTTTCTTGGGGGATTGAACAGAGAGATTCAAGACAAGGTAGAGCTACTGAATTATGAAGATGTACAAGAGATGGTACACAAAGCAGAGTTGATTGAATCGCAGCTCAAGAGAAAGAATGTGAGGCCTACTTTTACTTCTAACATCCCAAAACCAAGAGAATTCAGCAAGCCAGCCTATACCAAAGACGCCAAACCAGCTACATCTACTGTCAAAGAAGAGGTTAAGATCGAATTCAGACCCAAGAGTGGAACTTCTACAAGCCACATCAGGTGCTTTAAATGCCAAGGAATGGGGCATTACTCCAGGGACTGCCCTAATAAGAAGATGTTTCTGCTACAAGAGGGGGGAGAGATTGTGCCTCAAGACAGTTCAGAGAGTGAACCAGAATCAGAATTAGGAGATGGAGATGAAGCAGCAGCAATGGGAGAGATGTTAGTGGCACGCAGAACATTAAGTGTTCAAATTCATCCAGATGATAGAGGACAGCGTGAGAATCTCTTTCACACCAGATGTGTAGTTCAAGACAAGGTCTGTATCTTGATTGTTGATGGTGGTAGCTGTACCAATGCTGCTAGTGAAGAGATGGTAAAGAAGCTTAATCTCCAGACCACTTCACATCCTAGGCCATATCAGTTACAGTGGCTGAACAACAAGGGAGCTCTAACTGTGTCTCAGCAAGTAGTAGTTAAGCTAGCGATTGGGAGATATGAAGATGAATTGCTGTGTGATGTGATTCCAATGAAGTCAAGTCACATCCTATTGGGCAGGCCATGGCAGTTCGATAGAAGAGTCTTTCATGATGGCTACACAAACAAGCAATCCTTTGAGTTCAAGGGACGCAAGATCACTCTTCTGCCACTCACGCCAAGCGAAATATACCAAGATCAGCTTCATATGAATCGTAAAGATACAGAGAAAGTGTCTAACAGCCTGTACATCAATCACAGCAAATTCAGCAAGATATTTGATCCAGAGATGACAACATTCATGTTTGTGTACAGAGAGACACTCACCAGCACTAAACCAGCAGCAGAGCTTCCACATGAGATGATAGAGATCATCGAAGAGTATAAGGATGTTTTTCCCGAAGAGATACCTCCAGGGTTACCTCCAATACGTGGAATAGAACACCAAATCGATTTGGTTCCAGGATCAGCTCTACCAAACAGACCAGCTTACAGGACCAATCCTGTAGAGACAAAGGAATTACAGAAACAAGTAGAAGAGCTGATGAGCAAGGGACATATCAGAGAGAGTTTAAGTCCATGTGCAGTACCGGTGTTGCTAGTTCCAAAGAAAGATGGGTCATGGAGGATGTGCGTTGACTGCAGAGCCATTAACAATATCACAGTGAAGTACAGACATCCTATTCCAAGGCTTGATGATATGCTGGATGAGTTATGTGGATCAGCAATCTTCTCGAAAATCGATTTGAAGAGTGGGTATCATCAGATCAGAATGAAGGAAGGGGATGAGTGGAAAACTGCTTTCAAGACCAAACAAGGGCTGTACGAATGGCTAGTCATGCCGTTTGGCCTCACCAATGCTCCCAGCACCTTCATGAGCTTAATGAACCATGCTCTTAGACCCTTCATAGGCGTCTTCGTGGTAGTCTACTTCGATGATATCCTCATTTACAGCAAAGGTCTGGAAGAACACTTAGAACACATCCGCCAAGTTCTAAATGTTCTTCGTTCTCAATCCCTGTTTGCAAATTATTCTAAGTGTTCATTCTGTACTACTGAGGTTATCTTTCTAGGTTTTATTGTTAGTGCAGAAGGAGTTAGAGTTGACGATGAGAAGATCAAGGCGATAAAGGAATGGCCTGCACCTAAAAACGTGGCAGAAGTCAGGAGCTTTCATGGCTTAGCAGGATTTTACAGGAGATTCGTTCAAGACTTCAGCACCATAGCAGCGCCATTAACAGAAGTTATCAAGAAGGACGTTGGATTTAGATGGGGAGAAGCACAAGAGAAGGCGTTCACAGCCTTAAAAGAGAAGCTTATCAAAGCCCCTATCTTAGTACTTCCTGATTTCATGAAAACTTTTGAGATTGAATGTGATGCCTCCGGAGTGGGTATAGGTGCTGTTTTGATGCAGGATAGGAAACCAGTTGCTTACTTCAGTGAGAAGCTAGGAGGATCGACTTTAAACTATCCTACCTATGACAAGGAGCTGTATGCATTGGTCCGAGCTCTTCAAACGTGGCAGCACTACTTATGGCCCAAAGAATTCGTCATCCACACAGATCATGAGTCTTTGAAGCATCTTAAAGGCCAACAGAAACTCAACAAGAGACACGCTAGGTGGATGGAGTTCATAGAAACTTTCCCATACATCGTTAAGTACAAGAAAGGTAAGGATAATGTAGTCGCAGATGCATTATCCAGAAGGTACACTCTTGTTTCTACTTTGGCTTCTAAACTAGACGGTTTTGAACATATAGTAGATCTCTATGAAACTGACATTGATTTTGCTGAGAGCTATGGTAAATGCCATAAGTTTGCATTTGAAAAATATTATAGGCAGGATGGATATCTGTTTTATAACAATCGCTTGTGCATACCACGAGGCTCCATAAGAGAACTACTAGTTAGAGAAGCTCATGGAGGTGGACTAGCTGGACATTTTGGAGTATCAAAGACTCTACGTGGACTGCAAGATCACTTCTACTGGCCTCACATGAAGTCAGACGTGGAGAAGGTTTGTTCTAGGTGTGCTATTTGTAAAATGGCAAAGGGTAAAGTACAGCCTAACGGTTTGTACATCCCTCTCCCTATTCCGTCTCAACCCTGGACTCATATATCTATGGACTTTGTACTTGGCTTACCTCGAACCAGGAATGGTAGAGATTCTATCTTTGTTGTGGTTGACAGGTTTAGCAAGATGGCTCACTTCATCGCTAGTCACAAGACAGATGATGCTGTTAGTGTAGCTAATTTATTTTTCAGGGAAGTGGTACGTCTGCATGGTATGCCTCAAGTGATCGTTTCAGACAGAGATACAAAATTCTTAAGACATTTCTGGAGAACGTTATGGGCTAAACTAGGGACCAAGCTGTCATTCTCAACCACATGTCACCCACAAACAGATGGGCAAACCGAAGTGATGAACAGGACGCTATCTACACTCCTTAGGACTTTAGTGAAAAGCAACATCAAGTCATGGGAAGAGTGTCTACCACACGTAGAGTTTGCTTACAATCACGCTAAGCATTCTGCTACTCTATTCTCTCCTTTTGAAATCGTTTATGGCTTTAATCCACAATCACCTCTAGACTTGATCCCTTTACCTTTAAGTGTGAAGTGTAGCTTTGATGGCAAAGAAAAGGCTGAACAGGTCAGGAAGATACACGCTAAAGCTAAGGAGAATATAGAGAAGAAGACTAAGCAGTACGAGAAGCACGCGAACAAGGGCAGAAAGGAGCTAGTGTTCGAGGAAGGAGACTTGGTGTGGATTCATCTACGCAAGGATAGGTTCCCAGAAGAACGGAAGAGCAAGCTGAAGCCACGAGTAGACGGACCATTTGAAATCATCAAGAAAATCAACAACAACGCCTATCAGATTGATCTCCAAGGTAAGTATAACATATCTCCATCGTTCAACGTTTCTGACTTGCTTCCTTATATTGCAGATTCAGATTTGAGGACAAATCCTTTTGAAGAGGGGGAGGATGATATGACCGTGGCTAGCAAGGAAACAGAAGCTGCAGAGGAACCGGAGATAGTGGGACGGATCACTCGCTCAAGAGCTAAGGAGATGGCCAAGGAAGCTCATTCACTCATAGCTGAAGGGTCATTCAATCTACCGAGGATCCAAGTCTTCAACATATTCACCTTGAAGACTTCACCCGGTAATGACAACTAAATAACTTAGGTGTGCAGTCTGTACTCTTTTTCCCATGTTGAGTTTTGTCCCATTGGGTTTTATCATCATGGTTTTTAACGAGGCAGATGAATCACTACGTCGAGTTATTTAGGAGTCATTACTAATGGGTGATAAGGTACAAGTCACTATGGCTTAGTACTTAGTTATTTTAGAGGTACACCAATTAGGAACCGTAAGGTTGGGACACCTCGCTGTTTTTAATTAAAGTTCAAACGCTTTGTTGTTTATTTTCAAACGCTGTGTTGTTTGGGTTTCATGTCTCTAGGGTTGATTATAAAACCCATGTGACGCCATCTTAGGTTGTTTTTAGCGAAGAACTTTTATGCCAGCAGCAATATCGATTTTCTTCTCTCACTTTGATTCTTGAATGCGTTCTTTGAATCTGAGTTTCAATACACGTTGTGATTCTGAAACTCTTCTATCTGTTCTAATCCACCTTTTCACCTAAATAACTATCCGTAATAATCATTCTTTTCACCTCTCATTCACGCCACCATCACAGCCACAATATCATCACGTCTCATCATCATCACCATTCGCTGTTCATTGCTCCATTGTCGCATCTGTTCATCACCCTAATCACATTCGAATTCACCTCCATTCCTTACCATCGTTGCTGTCAAATTCGGACCAGCATCATCACGCCTTCATCCTCCATATTCGCTTCACTTTCAGCCTTTCTTCGGGGTTGATCACATGGGATTACATCACTTATTGCCTTGGTGAATATATCCGCCAACTGATCCGAGCTTCTTGTGTAGCAAGGAAGAATCACTCCTAACTCCATTTGCTCTCTAACCTTGTGGCAGTCCACCTCTATATGCTTTGTCCTTTCATGGAACACTTGGTTTGACGCAATGTGGATTGCGGATTGATTGTCACAGTGCATGGTGATTGGTTTTGAGGTTTCTATGCCCAAATCCGTGAGGAGCATCTTCAACCACATCAGTTCAGTTGTAAGTCTTCTCATTGCTCTATATTCAGCTTCAGCACTCGAACAGGCCACCACCTTTTGCTTCTTGCTCTTCCATGTAACTAAGTTACCACCAATGAACGTGCAATAGCCTGTAGTAGATCTTCTATCTACTCTATCACCAGCCCAATCAGCATCGCAATAACCCACTATCCCTGAGCTTCCATTGCAACCCATCCAGATTCCTTGTTCCGAAGTTCCCTTGATGTATCTTAGAATCCGGTTCACCATCTTCCAATGAGACAGTCTTGGAGCTTGCATATGTTGGCTCGCCTGGTTCACAGCAAAACACAAGTCGGGACGAGTTATTGTAAGGTATATAAGCTTACCAACCAAGCGCCGGTAGAGCTTTGCATCCTCAAAGAGGCTATCTTCATTCTCCCCCTGTTGGTTAGCTTTATAGGCATCCTCCAATGGTGTTCTTGCTGGTTTTGCATCCATCAAACCTGTTTCATTCACAAGATCACGAATGTACTTCCTTTGGGAAAGGAAGAGACCTTCCTTTGATCTGCACACTTCAATCCCAAGGAAGTACCTTAGTTCCCCAAGGTCTTTGATATCAAAGACTGATTTTAAGTAATCTTTAGTATCTTGAATACCAACCTTGTCATTCCCAGAGATGATTATATCATCCACATATATGAGAATGACTATAATACCTGTTTGGCTTTGAAGGGTGAAGAGAGTGTGATCAGCCTCTGATCTTCTAAATCCGCGGTCCAAGAGAGTTATGCTCAACTTTCGGTACCATGCCCTAGGTGACTGTTTCAGACCGTAAATTGCTTTCCTCAACTTCAACACTTTGCCCGGGGTAACAAACACGCCTGGTGGGGGAGTCATGTAGACCTCTTCTTCTAACTCCCCTTGAAGGAATGCATTCTTCACATCCATCTGCCATAGCTCCCATTCCAAATTCGTAGCAAGGGATAACACAACTCTGATGGTGTGAAGCTTAGCCACCGGAGCAAAGGTTTCTCTATAGTCTTCACCATACATTTGAGTGAAACCCCTAGCCACCAGCCTTGCCTTGTGCCGTTCTATCTCCCCATTGCTATGGTATTTGATAGTAAAGACCCATTTGGAACTCACTGTCTTCTTCTTCCTTGGGAGATCAGCCTCATCCCAAGTGTGGTTTCTTTCCATTGCTTGTTTCTCATCACCAACTGCATCACGCCAAACCTTGAGCTCCGTTGCCTCCTCATACGTTTTTGGAATCTCCTCTTTGTCCAGAACTCCAATGAAGACCTGATACTCCTCCGGAACGTGAGCTAGTGAACAAACCGCCTGCATTGGATGAGCAACAGCCTGGTTGTTGTAATACACCCTCGTGTTGATCCAATTTGATGCGGGCTGCCTTATCCTGTGGCTTCTTCGAAGGACTGGCTCACTGATTTGGGGAGCAACAGGTTGTTCCAGCTCAGATTGAGGCTGGAGATCATGTTGGCTCGGAAGAGGATGTAGTTGCTGAGGACTGGGCTGCGGCTGCCGCGGACTAAGCGGTGACTGATGCGGCTGCGGCAGTACATGAGAATCTGATCCAGGTTGCTGTGGAGAGATGTTGTAAACGTCTTCCATGTTCCCTTCTCCCATTTCTTCATTGTGCACTTCCGTGTCAGTTTCAGCCTCGGATTCCACCTCTTCTGTTAAACCAGATCAGTAAGGTTACGGTTTATTGATCATGACGTGATGATCATCATGACTTGATGATCACGTTAATTCTGAACGGTTCAGAATGTTGAATAAACATTCTAGAAGCTGCTGTGCAAGTTATGGAATCAAGAAATAGCTGTTAGGATTCAAATAAAGCTGTTGGAGACAAAAAGGGAGGCTGCACGTTTTTACAAGAAGGAGTGCACATACCTTGAGCCTTGTGAGACATTGAGCTGTGTGTGAGTGTCTTGGGGAGTGTGATATCAGTTTAAACTTGTCCCACCTTTATGCATTTCGTGGTTCCTATATATATGTCTTGTAACAACTGATTTTAGGTAATGAGAACTGATTCTTCTCTTCTCTCATTCACATTCTCCATTCTGTTTTAATTCTCCATTTCGATACTTCAATCTATTTCTATTCTTTACATTCCGCAATTCTCACATGGTATCAGAGCTTGTAGTCTTGAATCTGTCTGTTTAAACTATTTCCTTTCTCTTTTAAACACGTTTTTTTCTCTTGTTGCTTTCTGTTCATTGCAAACCAGAACAGATTTCTACCATTTCTGGGTGAAATTGAGCTGTTCTAGTTAAGAATGGAAGGGAATAAGATGATTTCACTACCTGTTGTGCTCAAGGGAGCAGAAAACTATTTGCTTTGGGCGAGAACTGCCAAAGCTGTGTTGTGTGGAAGGAAGCTATGGAGTCATGTTGAGAACTCCAAGGCGCCAACTGTTAAGAACAAAGAAGGAAAGGAGGTTCCATCTGATTCTGAGGCGTGGTTTCAAGAGGATCAGGTGGTACTCTCCACTCTTCAAGGTTCCTTGTCCACCTCTGTACTTGAGGCTTATTCTTACTGTGAAGGAGCTAATGAACTGTGGGACACATTAAAGAATGTGTTTGGAAACGTCTCCAACCTCACCAGGGTGTTTGAGGTTAAACGAGCCATCAACAACCTTTCACAAGGTGATTTGGGGTTCAATGATTTCTTTGGGAAGTTCAGAAGCTTGTGGGCCGAGCTGGAAATGCTAAGACCAGCCACACTTGAAGCTTCCATTCTGAATGAGAGGAGAGAACAAGATAAAGTCTTTGCCCTTCTCATGGTGTTGAATCCAGTGTTTAATGACCTCATCAAGCACTTGCTAAGGGCTGAGAAGCTACCAAGCTTGGATGAAGTATGTGCTCAAATTCAGAAGGAACAAGGCTCATTGGGCTTATTTGGGAGTAAAGGCAGCGAACTGGTCATGGCTAACAAAGGCGAATTGATGGCTGCAAACAAAGGCGCTTATGGGGCAGAAGAAAGAGAGGTGTGGATCTGTGAGCATTGCAAGAAGAAGGGACATCTCAAGAGCAAATGCTGGATACTATACCCTCATCTCAAGCCTAATTATGGGAGAGACCAAAGGAAACCGAGAGCCAATGCAGCTACAAGCTCACACGAAGCTGCTGGGTCATCAATTCAGCCTAATGACAGTGAAGGAGCAGCCATGAGAGCTTCAGCCGAGTATGTGAAGAAATCCGACCTTGACATCCTCATCAAAGCCCTTAAAGAATCTGGTAACCCAATACAAGCCTTTAGTCTCAATGCATTGCATAAACATGATCTAAGAAGTGTTGCTAATCATGTTTTAAGTGATAAACCTCTAATCGTTGATTCTGGTGCAAGCCATCATATGATTAGTGATGCTAAGTTGATGAGTAACATTAAACCGGCTTTAGGGAACGTAATTATTGCAAATGGTGAAAAGGTTAAGATTGAAGGAATTGGGAACCTTAAGTTATTCAATAAGGAATCTAAGGCCTTTTATATGCCATCCTTCACATCCAATCTACTGTCCATTAAGAAAGCCACTTCTGATTTGAATTGTTATGCCATATTCAGTCCTAATGAAGTTTTCTTTCAGGATATTGAGTCAAGTAAGCTCCTTGGGCAAGGAACAACTAAGAATGGTCTCTATGTTCTTGAAGACACTAAACCATCACCTTTATCTAATGCTTTTGTGTTTACTTCTGCTCTTGATAATAATGCATTGTGGCATGCTAGATTAGGCCATCCTCATCATAGAGCTTTAAGTTTGATGTTACTAAATGTTAAGTTTGAGAATAATGCTTGTGAAGCTTGTATTTTGGGTAAACATTGCAAAACTGTTTTTCCCAAATCTTCTACTATTTATGAGAAATGTTTTGATCTAATTCATTCTAATGTGTGGACTTCTCCTTGCATGTCTAGAGAAAATCATAAGTATTTTGTTACTTTCATTGATGAAAAATCAAAATACACTTGGATTACATTATTGCCCTCAAAGGATAGAGTCTTAGAGGCGTTTATTAACTTTCAAAACTATGTGACTAACCACTATAATGCTAAGATCAAAGTTTTGAGATCAGATAATGGAGGGGAGTACACTAGTCAAGCATTCAAACAACATTTGAACAAATACGGCATTGTGCATCAAACAAGCTGTCCCTATACCCCTCAACAGAATGGGGTTGCTGAACGGAAGAACAGGCACCTCATGGAAGTAGCCCGGTCCTTGATGTTCCACATGAACGTGCCTAAGAGATTTTGGGGGGATGCCGTGGTCACGGCCTGTTATTTGATTAACAGGCTGCCCACTAAAGTCCTTCAAGATGTCTCTCCATTTGAGGTATTAAATCTATCCAAACCTTCAATTGATTACCTAAAAGTGTTTGGTTGTGTTTGCTTTGTTTTAATACCAGGAGAACAAAGGAACAAACTCGATGAAAAGAGCACAAAAGGCATGTTCATTGGCTACTCTATCAATCAAAAGGGTTATAAGTGCTACATTCCAGAGACAAGAAGAGTTCTGGTTTCTAGAGATGTCAAGTTCATTGAGACAAGGGGGTTTTATAAAGAAAGGAATTGGGAGAACTTGAAAGACTTATCTCATTCAACCTCTGATCGGGCCGTCACTCTTCGAACCCTCTTGGAGACCTTGCGAGGAGGAAACATGCCAGCCGCATCTCCTTCCCCAACGGCTACTCAAGAACAAATGGGAGCAGAAACCCAAGATGAAGAGGTGGAATCCGAGGCTGAAACTGACACGGAAGTGCACAATGAAGAAATGAGAGAAGGGAACATGGAAGACGTTTACAACATCTCTCCACAGCAACCTGGATCGGATTCTCATGTACTGCTGCAGCCGCATCAGTCGCCGCTTAGTCCGCGGCAGCCGCAGCCCAGTCCTCAGCAACTACATCCTCTTCCGAGCCAACATGATCTCCCGCCTCAATCTGAGCTGGAACAACCTGTTGCTCCCCAAATCAGTGAGCCAGTCCTTCGAAGAAGCCACAGGATAAGGCAGCCCGCATCAAATTGGATCAACACGAGGGTGTATTACAACAACCAGGCTGTTGCTCATCCAATGCAGGCGGTTTGTTCACTAGCTCACGTTCCGGAGGAGTATCAAGTCTTCATTGGAGTTCTGGACAAAGAGGAGATTCCAAAAACGTACGAGGAGGCAACGGAGCTCAAGGTTTGGCGTGTTGCAGTTGGTGATGAGAAACAAGCAATGGAAAGAAACCACACTTGGGATGAGGCTGATCTCCCAAGGAAGAAGAAGACAGTGAGTTCCAAATGGGTCTTTACTATCAAATACCATAGCAATGGGGAGATAGAACGGCACAAGGCAAGGCTGGTGGCTAGGGGTTTCACTCAAACGTATGGTGAAGACTATAGAGAAACCTTTGCTCCGGTGGCTAAGCTTCACACCATCAGAGTTGTGTTATCCCTTGCTACGAATTTGGAATGGGAGCTATGGCAGATGGATGTGAAGAATGCATTCCTTCAAGGGGAGTTAGAAGAAGAGGTCAACATGACCCCCACCAGGCGTGTTTGTTACCCCGGGCAAAGTGTTGAAGTTGAGGAAAGCAATTTACGGTCTGAAATAGTCACCTAGGGCATGGTACCGAAAGTTGAGCATAACTCTCTTGGACCGCGGATTTAGAAGATCAGAGGCTGATCACACTCTCTTCACCCTTCAAAGCCAAACAGGTATTATAGTCATTCTCATATATGTGGATGATATAATCATCTCTGGGAATGACAAGGTTGGTATTCAAGATACTAAAGATTACTTAAAATCAGTCTTTGATATCAAAGACCTTGGGGAACTAAGGTACTTCCTTGGGATTGAAGTGTGCAGATCAAAGGAAGGTCTCTTCCTTTCCCAAAGGAAGTACATTCGTGATCTTGTGAATGAAACAGGTTTGATGGATGCAAAACCAGCAAGAACACCATTGGAGGATGCCTATAAAGCTAACCAACAGGGGGAGAATGAAGATAGCCTCTTTGAGGATGCAAAGCTCTACCGGCGCTTGGTTGGTAAGCTTATATACCTTACAATAACTCGTCCCGACTTGTGTTTTGCTGTGAACCAGGCGAGCCAACATATGCAAGCTCCAAGACTGTCTCATTGGAAGATGGTGAACCGGATTCTAAGATACATCAAGGGAACTTCGGAACAAGGAATCTGGATGGGTTGCAATGGAAGCTCAGGGATAGTGGGTTATTGCGATGCTGATTGGGCTGGTGATAGAGTAGATAGAAGATCTACTACAGGCTATTGCACGTTCATTGGTGGTAACTTAGTTACATGGAAGAGCAAGAAGCAAAAGGTGGTGGCCTGTTCGAGTGCTGAAGCTGAATATAGAGCAATGAGAAGACTTACAACTGAACTGATGTGGTTGAAGATGCTCCTCACGGATTTGGGCATAGAAACCTCAAAACCAATCACCATGCACTGTGACAATCAATCCGCAATCCACATTGCGTCAAACCAAGTGTTCCATGAAAGGACAAAGCATATAGAGGTGGACTGCCACAAGGTTAGAGAGCAAATGGAGTTAGGAGTGATTCTTCCTTGCTACACAAGAAGCTCGGATCAGATGGGTCTCATAACTCTTCCAAGCTCAGAATCCTCTAAGTAAAGAGCTTACACTCTTTTTCCCTACGTGCGGTTTTGTCCCATTGGGTTTTCCACACTTAGGTTTTTAATGAGGTAAGTTTCTTAACTTCCAAGCTAAGTCTCAAGCTTCCTTATGACTTAGCTTGAGGGGGAGTGTTAAACCGGATCAGTAAGGTTACGGTTTATTGATCATGACGTGATGATCATCATGACTTGATGATCACGTTAATTCTGAACGGTTCAGAATGTTGAATAAACATTCTAGAAGCTGCTGTGCAAGTTATGGAATCAAGAAATAGCTGTTAGGATTCAAATAAAGCTGTTGGAGACAAAAAGGGAGGCTGCACGTTTTTACAAGAAGGAGTGCACATACCTTGAGCCTTGTGAGACATTGAGCTGTGTTTGAGTGTCTTGGGGAGTGTGATATCAGTTTAAACTTGTCCCACCTTTATGCATTTCGTGGTTCCTATATATATGTCTTGTAACAACTGATTTTATGTAATGAGAACTGATTCTTCTCTTCTCTCATTCCCATTCTCCATTCTGTTCTAATTCTCCATTTCGATACTTCAATCTATTTCTATTCTCTACATTCCGCAATTCTCACAAGAATGTTGAATAAACATTCTAGAAGCTGCTGTGCAAGTTATGGAATCAAGAAATAGCTGTTAGGATTCAAATAAAGCTGTTGGAGACAAAAAGGGAGGCTGCACGTTTTTACAAGAAGGAGTGCACATACCTTGAGCCTTGTGAGACATTGAGCTATGTGTGAGTGTCTTGGGGAGTGTGATATCAGTTTAAACTTGTCCCACCTTTATGCATTTCGTGGTTCCTATATATATGTCTTGTAACAACTAATTTTAGGTAATGAGAACTGATTCTTCTCTTCTCTCATTCACATTCTCCATTCTGTTCTAATTCTCCATTTCGATACTTCAATCTATTTCTATTCTCTACATTCTGCAATTCTCACATCTTCATCTTGGGTTTCTGCTCCCATTTGTTCTTGAGTAGCCGTTGGGGAAGGAGATGCGGCTGGCACCTCGCAAGGTCTCCAAGAGGGTTCGAAGAGTGACGGCCCGATCAGAGGTTGAATGAGATAAGTCTTTCAAGTTCTCCCAATTCCTTTCTTCATAAAACCCCCTTGTCTCAATGAACTTGACATCTCTAGAAACCAGAACTCTTCTTGTCTCTGGAATGTAGCACTTATAACCCTTTTGATTTATAGAGTAGCCAATGAACATGCCTTTTGTGCTTTTTTCATCGAGTTTGTTCCTTTGTTCTCCTGGTATTAAAACAAAGCAAACACAACCAAACACTTTTAGGTAATCAATTGAAGGTTTGGATAGATTTAATACCTCAAATGGAGAGACATCTTGAAGGACTTTAGTGGGCAGCCTGTTAATCAAATAACAGGCCGTGACCACGGCATCCCCCCAAAATCTCTTAGGCACGTTCATGTGGAACATCAAGGACCGGGCTACTTCCATGAGGTGCCTGTTCTTCTGTTCAGCAACCCCATTCTGTTGAGGGGTATAGGGACAGCTTGTTTGATGCACAATGCCGTATTTGTTCAAATGTTGTTTGAATGCTTGACTAGTGTACTCCCCTCCATTATCTGATCTCAAAACTTTGATCTTAGCATTATAGTGGTTAGTCACATAGTTTTGAAAGTTAATAAACGCCTCTAAGACTCTATCCTTTGAGGGCAATAATGTAATCCAAGTGTATTTTGATTTTTCATCAATGAAAGTAACAAAATACTTATGATTTTCTCTAGACATGCAAGGAGAAGTCCACACATCAGAATGAATTAGATCAAAACATTTCTCATAAATAGTAGAAGATTTGGGAAAAACAGTTTTGCAATGTTTACCCAAAATACAAGCTTCACAAGCATTATTCTCAAACTTAACATTTGGTAACATCAAACTTAAAGCTCTATGATGAGGATGGCCTAATCTAGCATGCCACAATGCATTATTATCAAGAGCAGAAGTAAACACAAAAGCATTAGATAAAGGTGATGGTTTAGTGTCTTCAAGAACATAGAGACCATTCTTAGTTGTTCCTTGCCCAAGGAGCTTACTTGACTCAATATCCTGAAAGAAAACTTCATTAGGACTGAATATGGCATAACAATTCAAATCAGAAGTGGCTTTCTTAATGGACAGTAGATTGGATGTGAAGGATGGCATATAAAAGGCCTTAGATTCCTTATTGAATAACTTAAGGTTCCCAATTCCTTCAATCTTAACCTTTTCACCATTTGCAATAATTACGTTCCCTAAAGCCGGTTTAATGTTACTCATCAACTTAGCATCACTAATCATATGATGGCTTGCACCAGAATCAACGATTAGAGGTTTATCACTTAAAACATGATTAGCAACACTTCTTAGATCATGTTTATGCAATGCATTAAGACTAAAGGCTTGTATTGGGTTACCAGATTCTTTAAGGGCTTTGATGAGGATGTCAAGGTCGGATTTCTTCACATACTCGGCTGAAGCTCTCATGGCTGCTCCTTCACTGTCATTAGGCTGAATTGATGACCCAGCAGCTTTGTGTAAGCTTGTAGCTGCATTGGCTCTCGGTTTCCTTTGGTCTCTCCCATGATTAGGCTTGAGATGAGGGTATAGTATCCAGCATTTGCTCTTGAGATGTCCCTTCTTCTTGCAATGCTCACAGATCCACACCTCTCTTTCTTCTGCCCCATAAGCGCCTTTGTTTGCAGCCATCAATTCGCCTTTGTTAGCCATGACCAGTTCGCTGCCTTTACTCCCAAATAAGCCCAATGAGCCTTGTTCCTTCTGAATTTGAGCACATACTTCATCCAAGCTTGGTAGCTTCTCAGCCCTTAGCAAGTGCTTGATGAGGTCATTAAACACTGGATTCAACACCATGAGAAGGGCAAAGACTTTATCTTGTTCTCTCCTCTCATTCAGAATGGAAGCTTCAAGTGTGGCTGGTCTTAGCATTTCCAGCTCGGCCCACAAGCTTCTGAACTTCCCAAAGAAATCATTGAACCCCAAATCACCTTGTGAAAGGTTGTTGATGGCTCGTTTAACCTCAAACACCCTGGTGAGGTTGGAGACATTTCCAAACACATTCTTTAATGTGTCCCACAGTTCATTAGCTCCTTCACAGTAAGAATAAGCCTCAAGTACAGAGGTGGACAAGGAACCTTGAAGAGTGGAGAGTACCACCTGATCCTCTTGAAACCACGCCTCAGAATCAGATGGAACCTCCTTTCCTTCTTTGTTCTTAACCGTTGGCGCCTTGGAGTTCTCAACATGACTCCATAGCTTCCTTCCACACAACACAGCTTTGGCAGTTCTCGCCCAAAGCAAATAGTTTTCTGCTCCCTTGAGCACAACAGGTAGTGAAATCATCTTATTCCCTTCCATTCTTAACTAGAACAGCTCAATTTCACCCAGAAATGGTAGAAATATGTTCTGGTTTGCAATGAACAGAAAGCAACAAGAGAAAAATACGTGTTTAAAAGAGAAAGAAAATAGTTTAAACAGACAGATTCAAGACTACAAGCTCTGATACCATGTGAGAATTGCGGAATGTAGAGAATCGAAATGGAGAATTAGAACAGAATGGAGAATGTGAATGAGAGAAGAGAAGAATCAGTTCTCATTGCTTAAAATCAGTTGTTACAAGACATATATATAGGAACCACGAAATGCATAAAGGTGGGACAAGTTTAAAATGATATCACACTCCCCAAGACACTCAAACACAGCTCAATGTCTCACAAGGCTCAAGGTATGTGCACTCCTTCTTGTAAAAACGTGCAGCCTCCTTTTTTGTCTCCAACAGCTTTATTTGAATCCTAACAGCTATTTCTTGATTCCATAACTTGCACAGCAGCTTCTAGAATGTTTATTCAACATAATTCTGAACCGTTCAGAATTAACGTGATCATCAAGTCATGATGATCATCACGTCATGATCAATAAACCGTAACCTTACTGATCCGGTTTAACACTATGGTGGAGAAACTTGGCCTGAAAGTGATGAAACGACTAAAACCTTACAAGCTACAATGGCTCAATGATGAGGGAGAACTAGAAGTGGAAAATCAGGTGCTGGTTCCTTTGTGTATTGGGAAGTATGAAGATGAAATTTTGTGTGATGTTCTGCCTATGGATGCGAGTCATATTCTGCTTGGAAGGCCATGGCAATCAGATAGAAGAGTGATACATGATGGTTTCACCAACAAATACTCGTTTGAATTCAGAGGAAAGAAGACAGTTCTGGTTCCTTTAACTCCACATGACGTTCAACAAGACCAGATCAGTATGAAAAGGCACAAGACACGCTCTGCTTCAGCAACTCCACAAACAACCAAGCTCGTAACACAGAAAGCAAAGGACAGTCAACTCCCAAACTTACTCCTTGTCTTTAAAGGTTGTTTTAATCTAACTAAGCCAATGCAGGATATGCCTAGCAAGATTAAATTACTTTTGCAGGAGTTCAAATATGTGTTTCCAGAGGAGAATCCACAAGGCTTACCACCAATTAGAGGCATTGAACACCAAATTGACTTCATCCCAGGAGCCTCTCTTCCAAACAAGCCAGCATATAGAACAAATCCCGTGGAAACAAAAGAGCTTCAGCAGCAAGTTACTGATCTTATGGAGAAAGGGCACATTCGTGAGAGCATGAGTCCTTGTGCCGTACCTGTCCTACTCGTCCCAAAGAAGGATGGGAGCTGGAGAATGTGTGTTGATTGCAGAGCCATCAACAATATCACTGTAAAGTATCGCCATCCCATACCTAGATTAGATGATATGCTTGATGAATTACATGGTTCTAGCATCTTTTCTAAAGTTGATTTAAAGAGTGGATATCATCAGATTAGGATGAAAGAAGGGGATGAGTGGAAAACCGCATTTAAAACTAAACAGGGGCTGTATGAATGGTTAGTAATGCCATTTGGGCTAACAAACGCACCTAGCACTTTTATGAGACTAATGAACCATGTTCTTAGAGCCTTTATAGGTCATTTTGTTGTGGTTTATTTTGATGATATTTTAGTTTACAGCAAGAGCCTAGATGAGCATGTTAAGCATCTTAGAATGGTTTTAGAAGTGCTTAGGAAGGAAACCTTGTTTGCCAATCTTAAGAAATGTACTTTTAGAACAGATAACCTTGTCTTCTTAGGTTTTGTTGTGAGTACAGATGGTATAAAAGTGGATGAAGAGAAAATCAAGGCAATCAAAGAATGGCCTAGTCCGAAATCAGTGGGAGAAGTGAGGAGCTTCCATGGCCTTGCTGGTTTCTACAGGAGATTTGTGAAGGATTTTAGCACTCTAGCAGCTCCACTCACTGAAGTTATTAAGAAAAACGTGGGCTTTAAGTGGGAACAAGCACAAGAGGAGGCATTCCAAGTTTTAAAAGAAAAACTCACCAATGCACCGGTTTTATCTCTCCCTAACTTTGATAAAACTTTTGAAATCGAATGTGATGCTTCTGGTCTTGGTATAGGTGCTGTTCTTATGCAGGAAAAGAAACCAATAGCTTACTTTAGTGAGAAGCTTGGAGGTGCTACAATGAATTATCCAACATATGACAAAGAACTCTATGCGCTTGTGAGAGCTTTGCAAACTTGGCAGCACTACCTCTGGCCAAAGGAATTTGTTATTCACACTGACCATGAGTCTCTCAAGCACTTGAAGGGACAACAGAAACTGAACAAGAGACATGCTAGGTGGATTGAATTCATTGAAACCTTCCCCTATGTGATCAGATACAAGAAAGGTAAGGAAAATGTAGTTGCTGATGCACTATCTCGAAGGTATGTTCTCTTGACTTCTCTTGAAACTAAGCTATTAGGATTTGAGCATATCAAGACTCTATATGATACTGATGCTGATTTCAAAGAGATATATGCTGCTTGTGAAAAGTTTGGTAGTGGAAAATACAATAGAGCAGATGGATTCCTTTTCTTTGAGAATAGATTGTGTGTGCCTAACTCTTCCTTGAGAAATTTGTTTGTCAAAGAAGCTCACGCAGGGGGTCTAATGGGTCATTTTGGCGTGGCTAAGACACTAAGTGTGATGAAGGAACATTTTTACTGGCCGCAAATGAAGAAAGACGTTGAGAAAGCTTGTGAAAGGTGTGCTACTTGTAAACAAGCTAAGTCCACAGTTCAGCCACACGGTTTGTATACCCCTCTACCTATTCCTTTGCATCCTTGGCATGACATTTCAATGGATTTTGTGGTAGGATTGCCTAGAACTAAGACTGGAAGAGATTCTATCTTTGTGGTAGTAGATAGGTTTTCGGAAATGGCACATTTCATTCCTTGCAATAAAACTGATGATGGTACTAATGTTGCTGGATTGTTCTTCAGAGAAATAGTTAGATTGCATGGCATACCTAAGACTATAGTTTCTGATAGAGACTCTAAGTTTCTTAGTTTCTTTTGGAAAACTCTTTGGTCTAAGTTAGGAACTAAGCTGTGTTTCTCTACTACATGTCATCCACAATCTGATGGTCAAACAGAAGTTGTTAATAGGACCTTGTCTACCTTACTGCGTGCATTGATTAAAAAGAACCTAAAAACTTGGGAAGAATGTTTGCCTCATGTAGAATTTGCTTATAATCATGCTAAACATTCTGCATCTAAGTTTTTTCCTTTCGAGATTGTGTATGGGTTCAATCCCATATCACCTTTGGATCTAATGCCTTTACCTGTGAGTGAAAGAGCTAGCTTAGATGGAAGAAAGAAAGCAGAACTTGTGAAACAGATACATGAAAAGGCAAGAAACAACATTGAGAGCAAGACAAAGCAATACGCTCAGCAAGCTAACAAGGGCCGAAAGGAGATAAGCTTTGAAGAAGGAGACTTAGTTTGGCTTCATTTAAGAAAGGAGAGGTTTCCCAATGAGAGAAAATCCAAACTTATGCCCAGAATCGATGGACCTTTCAAGATCATCAAGAAAATCAACAACAATGCCTACCAACTGGATCTCCAAGGTAAGTATACTGTGAGTTCAAGCTTTAATGTTACTGACTTAATTCCTTTTTGTGCAGAAGAAACAGATTTGAGGTCAAATCCTTCTCAAGTGGGAGAGAATGATATGATCATGATTAGCCAAGGAAATGACAACACTAAGGAGATGGAGGAGCAGCTTGAACCAGAAGCTAAAGGAGCTAAAGAAGGAGCATTGGAGCAGCTTGTAGCTGAGGAAGCAGGAGAAGATGACCTACATGTTCCTCTCGGTCCAATCACTCGGTCTAAGGCAAAGAGATTCAAGCAAGCTATCAACAACCTTCTACACTCTATTTCTGGCCAACTTGAGTTTGCTTATCCAACCACATTGGTTGTGATTCAAGCTACTTAAGTCTTCATCAAGAGAGGTATTATGGTTTGTACTCTTTTTCCCTTGGTTTGGTTTTGTCCCATTGGGTTTTCCAAACAAGGTTTTTAATGAGGCAAGTCCATAATACTCTATCCAAAGCCTCTTGATGAAGCCAGGCCCATTCTACAAGCCCACCACGTCCATAAATAGGAGGAGCAAATTTCAAGTGTTTAAAATTCAGTTTTAATGCTTTTGCAAGTTTCCAAGACAGTCTTTAATGTTTTTACCTGTCTCTTCCCTTTCTTTTCTGTATTAAAACGTGGTTTGGCTTTGCTTATAAGTTATCAAACTTCTTTTTATCAAAAACTCTCTCTGAAATTTGATCACTTCCTTGCTTATTGTATTTTGGATTCATTCCTTACAAACAGCAAGTTCTTTTGTTTGTTCTGGTAATCTCTGGATTCTAAGAACAAGTATTGAAAGTCTAAGAGTCTTCCACATCTCTTAGAAGTTTCATTCGAACCATATTCAACTCCAAACACCGTTCCAAATCATAGATCTCTGCCATTCCGTCGTTAATCACCATTTGAGAGTTCATTTTCCGCATCAATCTCTCTTTGAAACAAACTTTGGCCACGAAGAGCATCAAGGGACAGATCCTCACACTTAGGATCATATCACCAACTCTGCCCACATGGCCCTGAACTTGCCAAAATGCTCGTTGAAGTTGGTGTCTTCTTGACAGAGACTGTTGATAACTCTCTTGACTTCAAACACTCTGCTCAAGTTTGAAACGTTGCCATACACCTTTGTTAGTGTATCCCACAACTCCTTGGAAGTTTCGCAGTAGGAGTAAGCTTCCAATATTGATGTCTCAAGGCTGCTTTGAATATTGGACAACACCATGAGATCCTCCTGATCCCACTTGTTCTCGCCAGCCAACACCACTTCTGTACCATCCTCTCCTCGGTTGGTTTTGTTTGTAGGTTTGTCATCTGTTACATAGCACCAGAGGCCTCTTACCCCTAGAGCTGTCTTGACCAGCATTGACTACAAGAGGTAATTAGGTCCCTTGAGAGTAACTGGAATCATTACCTTTGGGTTTTCCATGTGAGAATCACCAAGAGAGAGTCACACACGCAGAATGGAATTAGATTCGAGCAGATTTGAGTACAATGAATGGAGAATCGGAGTATAAGATTGCGGAAGTGATATGAAGATTATGTGGAGGTTAGAAGGTCTCAAGAGCAGTACGCTCTGATACCATGAAAGAATAGAGAGTTTAGAGAGTTTAAGAGAGATTAGAGAGTTTAAAGGAACATATTTCCATTCATTCAAGCTAAGAACATACAAGAACTATAAGCTGATATTTGTAGACACTTATATCAGCTGAATAACGGTCATAACATCCTAACCCTTCATTCATAAGAACAAATCATGGCCATTGATGAGAGAACACGCTCCACCATTCAAAATCCCCAACAGTTCACTTGTGGTCCTTCTTTTGTGCTGATAGTGACTCCTTGTGGTCCGAGCACACTTGTGAAAGCGACAGTTTGGCCTCTTCTTCCTAAGCATCACGTGATGCTTAATACAACAGCCCACAAAGTTCCACTTGTTTATTTGAATCATAGTGATCAGTCCCATGATCTGATATTCATGTTAATACACAAAGGTAGAGGCTGGCGCAGCTACCACCTTCTGGCCTTGTAACCCAATTCATGTCAACAGGTACCCCTCCGGGATATGAGCTAAAGAACAAACCGCCTGCATTGGATGAGTAACAGCCTGGTTGTTGTAATACACCCTTGTGTTGATCCAATTTGATGCGGGCTGCCTTAGCCTATTGCTTTTTCGGAGGACTGGCTCACTGATTTGGGGAGCAACTGGTTGTTCCGGCAATGATTGCGGCTGGAGATCATGAAGATTCGGACTCAGATGCGGCTGCCGCGGACTAGGCTGCATCTGCCGCGGACTGGAATGCGGTTGACGCGGCAGACACTGCTGTGGCAATGCATGAGGATCCGGTCCAGATTGCTGTGGGGAGATGTCGTGCATTTCTTCCATGTTCTCCTCTCCCATTTCGTCATTGTGCACTTCTGTTTCAGTTTCAGCCTCGGATTCCACTTCTTCATCATTTGTTTCTTCCCCCATTTGTTCTTGAGTGGCTGTTGGGGCAGGACTTGCGGCTGTTATGCTTCCTCCTCTTAATGTCTCCAAGAGGGTTCGAAGAGTGGCAGCCCGATCAGAGGTTGAATAAGATAAATCCTTCAAGTTCTCCCAATTCCTTTCTTCGTAAAACCCCCTTGTCTCAATGAACTTGACATCTCTCGAAACCAAAACTCTTCTTGTCTCTAGAATGTAGCACTTATAACCCTTTTGGTTGATAGAGTAGCCAATGAACATGCCTTTTGTGCTCTTTCCATCAAGTTTGTTCCTTTGTTCTCCTGGTATTAAAACAAAGCGAACACAACTAAACACTTTTAGGTAATCAATTGAAGGTTTGGATTGTTGGAATGATGTGCGGCAGTAGCTACTGATACAACAGCCGCTACACCGATGCGGTAACCTCTCAAGTGTTAAACTACAAATTAGTAGAGTAATGAAGCTAATAAGGATTAGTGAACTGATTATACACTAAGAAGATCAGATTAACATCAAGAGAAGACAAGAAGATCATAATTACGTAAAAGAGGAGACAAATGCATTAATGACACAAAAGGAACATTGGGACTTACCTAAAATAGAAGAATCACATGTTCAGCTCTAGGAGAACGTTAGGAGTAGTCATTATCATCGTTTATTGTGTATTTGGACTCTATCTTGCTGCATCTCTATATAACATGTAATCTGCATCAGAATAAAAAAAGTAGAATCATCCTCTCTTCCCATTCTCTTCTCTTGTCATCCGAATTCTCTACACAAATCTGTTCCTCTCATTCTTAAATCATATTTCCGCATAATTCTAATATGGTATCAGAGCGATTGGTTCAAATCTTGGTCTAATTACTCTAAATCTCTTGTTCTTTCATTCTACTCTTGTTCGAAATCTCTATTCAATCACTTAAATCTCTTGTTCTGCTACTGTCCCAAATCTCCATTCATTCTCCAATCACGTTCATCCACACTCTGTCCCTTCTATTCACATTCTGATCAGTTTTTGAGTAGAAGAACTCATGGAAAACCAAGGAAAAGTTGTCCCTGTTATCCTAAAGGGGGTAAACTATTTGTTATGGTCAAGGACCATAAAAACGGCCTTGTGCAGCCGTGGGCTTTGGGGTCATATCTCAAAAGGCGAACCACCAAAGGAAGAGGTCAAGAAGCATGCAGATGACATGGAGATGATGGTGGATGTTGAAGAATCACCTTGGTTCCAAGAAGACCAGATGGTGTTAGCAATCATCCAAAACTCATTTGAAGCATCACTCCTTGAAGCTTATTCTTATTGTGAAACGGCGAAGGAGCTGTGGGAAACACTCCAAAATGTCTTTGGCAATGCATCAAACTTGCTAAGGATATTTGAGGTGAATAAGGCAATCAATGAACTTGCCCAAGAAGATATGCAGTTCAAGGAACACTTTGGAAAGTTTAGGTCCTTATGGGCTGAACTTGAGATGCTACGGCCAAGCTCAGTGGATCCAAAGGTGTTGAATGAGCGTCGTGAACAAGATAAAGTCTTTGGACTTTTGTTGACTCTTAATCCGATCTATTAGGACTTGATCAGGCACTTGCTACGGGCAGAAAAGCTTCCAACCCTTGATGATGTGTGCTCTCAAGTGCAAAAGGAGCAAGGGACTCATGGTTTGTTTGGCCGAAAATGAGACCTTGTTTCGGCCAACAAAAGCACATATCAAGGTAGTAGAGGCGAGGATCGCAAGGTCTGGTTTTGCGAACATTGCAAGAAGAAAGGGCACTTGAAGGAGAAGTGTTGGCTGTTGCATCCACACCTCAAGCCAAACAAAAGGTGGAAGGACCCAAGAGGGAATGTGGCTGCTCATGAGGTGAATGGTGATCCGGGAAGGGCCGACACATCCACCAAAGTGCTTGAAGGAGAAGTGAAGGCATTGATGACTGCTCAACGTGATCTTGTCTCAAAGGTAGACCTCGAGGCCATCATCAAAGCCATTAAAGACTCCGATAACCCCATTCACTCTTTACTTGCTTTAAAAGCTTTAAAACCATTGATAGTAGATTTTGGAGCCTCTCATCACATGATAAGTGATTCCAATTTGATAACAGATGTAGAACCAACCATAGGGAATGTTATAATTGCAAATGGTAGTAAAATTCCAATAGAAGGAGTAGGAAACTTAAGGTTATTTGATAAGAATTCTAAAGCCTCTACATGCCTAGTTTTACCTCTAATCTCTTATCGGTTAAGAAAGCTACTACTGACCTCAATTGCTTAGCCATATTCAGTCCTAATGAAGTGTATTTTCAGGATATTGAGACAAGTAAAGTAATTGGGAAAGGAAAGACAAAGGACGACTTGTATTTGCTCGAAGACACCAAGTCGTGTTCTTCTTGTTTAGTTTCTGTTTCACCTTTATCTCATTTAGCTAAGGAAAACAATGCATTGTGCCATGCTAGATTAGGACACCCACATTCTCGTGCTTTAAGCTTAATGTTTCCAAATATTTATTTTCAAAATGAAAATTGTGAAGCATGTATTCTGGGAAAGCATTGTAGAAGTGTTTTTCCTAAATCTAATACTATCTATGAACATTGTTTTGATTTAATTCACTCTGATGTATGGACTGCACCATGTGAATCACGAAAAAATCAGAAGTATTTTGTGACTTTTATTGATGAAAAATCGAAATATACTTGGGTAACTTTGCTGCTATCTAAAGATAGGGTGTTAGAAACATTTATAAACTTTGAAAACTATGTGACTAACCATTATCATACCAAGATTAAGATTTTTAGATCAGATAATGGAGGAGAATACACAAGCCACGCATTCAAACAACACCTCAACAGCAAAGGCATTTTTCATCAAACTAGATGTCCATACACACCACAACAAAATGGAGTGGCTGAGAGGAAGAACATACATCTAATGGAGGTAACACGATCCATGATGTTCCATACGAACACTCCAAAGAAGTTTTGGGGAGATGCTTTAGTGGCTGCGTGTTATCTCATCAATAGAACACCCACCCGAGTGCTCAATGACGCATCACCATACGAGGTACTCCATAAAACAAAACCGTCTTATGAAGACTTACGTGTATTTGGATGTGTGTGCTTTGTGTTAATTCCAGGACAGCAAAGGAACAAGCTTGAACCAGCAAGTAGGAAAGCCATGTTCATTGGTTATTCACCTACTCAAAAGGGGTACAAATGCTATCATCCAAAAACAAGGAAAGTGGTGGTGTCTCGTGATGTGAAATTTGTAGAGGGAAAAGGATTCTATGAGGAGAAGAATTGGTAAACCATTAAGGATCTTCCTCATGTCTCCTCAGATCGTGCCACCAATCTAAGACGGATTTTGGAAAGTCTTGGAGTGAGCCAGCTGAATAAAGGAGGGGATAATGAGTCTACACACCCTACGGAGGCTGCTAATGGTGAAGGTGTCTCGGCGGAAACAGCCATTCTTCTTGATCATGAGGGGGAGAATGAATCAGTACATAATCCTGAGGAATGGGCATCCGGTTATGAGGATCACCGACTGGTGAATGAGGAAACGCACAGCAATGATGCAAATGCAAATCAACAACTGGTGATTGAGGAAATGCACAGTAATGATGCAAACCAACAACCGGTGATTGAGGAAATGCACAGTAATGATGTAAACCAACAACTGATAATAAATGACCCGCAAGGAGTGGGATTAAGGAGGAGCACAAGACAAAGATCATCTCCTTCTACATGGAAGAATAAGAGGGTCTACTACAATTGCAATGCAGTAGCTCACCCGGATCAGATTGTTTGCAACTTGGCTCACATTCCACAAGATCATATTGTCTTCATGGGTCAATTGGATAAGGATACAATACCAAGAAACTATGAAGAGGCAATACAGCTGGAAGTATGGAGAGATGTTGTTGGAAATGAAATAACAGCTATGGAAGTGAATCACACATGGGATGAAGCTGATTTACCACAAGGGAAGAAGGCTGTGAGTTCTATGTGGATATTCACTATCAAATACCAAAGCAATGGGGAGATTGAAAGGTACAAAGCAAGGCTGGTTGCTAGAGGGTTCACGCAAACATATGGAGAAGATTACAATGACACGTTTGCTCCGGTTACAAAGCTGCACACAATCAGAGTGGTTCTCTCCATGGCAACCAATTTGGGATGGGATCTTTGGCAAATGGATGTCAAGAATGCATTCCTTCAAGGAGAACTTGAAGATTAGGTGTATATGACTCGTCCTCCGGGTCTTAAGGACATAATAGCTCCGGAAAAAGTCTTGAGACTTAGGAAAGCGATTTATGGATTGAAAAAATCGCCAAGAGCTTGGTACCACAAGTTGAGTGTCACTCTAAGGGATCGTGGCTTCAAAAGGTCAGAATCAGATCATACCCTCTTCACATTACGAAGCCGGGAAGGTATTGTGGTCATTCTCATCTACGTTGATGATATAATCATCACGGGGAATGACAAGCTAGATGTTAAATCAACTAAGGATTACCTAATATCTGTCTTTGACATAAAAGATCTTGGTGAACTAAAGTATTTCCTTGGGATAGAAGTATGTAGATCAAAGGAAGGTCTCTTCTTATCTCAAAGGAAATATGCACTAGATATGTTGAAAGATGCAGGTGATCTAGGCGAAAAACCAGTTAAAACCCCGCTTGAAGATGGATATAAGGTGGAACGAAAGGGGGAGTGATATGATCCTAAGTGTGAGGATCTGTCCCTTGATGCTCTTCGTGGCCAAAGTTTGTTTCAAAGAGAGATTGATGCGGAAAATGAACTCTCAAATGGTGATTAACGACGGAATGGGAGAGATCTATGATTTGGAACGGTGTTTGGAGTTGAATATGGTTCGAATGAAACTTCTAAGAGATGTGGAAGACTCTTAGACTTTCAATACTTGTTCTTAGAATCCAGAGATTACCAGAACAAACAAAAGAACTTGATGTTTGTAAGGAATGAATCCAAAATACAATAAGCAAGGAAGTGATCAAATTTCAGAGAGAGTTTTTGATAAAAAAGAAGTTTGATAACTCAGAAGCAAAGCCAAGCCACGTTTTAATACAGAAAAGAAAGGGAAGAGACAGGTAAAAACATTAAAGACTGTCTTGGAAACTTGCAAAAGCATTAAAACTGAATTTTGAACACTTGAAATTGGCTCCTCCTATTTATGGACGTGGTGGGCTTGTAGAATGGGCCTGGATTCATCAAGAGGCTTTGGATAGAGTATTATGGACTTGCCTCATTAAAAACCTTGTTTGGAAAACCCAATGGGACAAAACCAAACCAAGGGAAAAAGAGTACAAACCATAATACCTCTCTTGATGAAGACTTAAGTAGCTTGAATCACAACCAAAGTGGTTGGATAAGCAAACTCAAGTTGGCCAGAAATAGAGTGTAGAAGGTTGTTGATAACTTGCTTGAATCTCTTTGCCTTAGACCGAGTCATTGGACCGAGAGGAACATGTAGGTCATCTTCTCCTGCTTCCTCAGCTACAAGCTGCTCCAATGCTCCTTCTTTAGCTCCTTTAGCTTCTGGTTCAAGCTGCTCCTCCATCTCCTTAGTGTTGTCATTTCCTTGGCTAATCATGATCATATCATCCTCTCCCACTTGAGAAGGATTTGACCTCAAATCTGTTTCTTCGGCACAAAAAGGAATTAAGTCAGTAACATTAAAGCTTGAACTCACAGTATACTTACCTTGGAGATCCAGTTGGTAGGCATTGTTGTTGATTTTCTTGATGATCTTGAAAGGTCCATCGATTCTGGGCATAAGTTTGGATTTTCTCTCATTGGGAAACCTCTCCTTTCTTAAATGAAGCCAAACTAAGTCTCCTTCTTCAAAGCTTATCTCCTTTCGGCCCTTGTTAGCTTGCTGAGCGTATTGCTTTGTCTTGCTCTCAATGTTGTTTCTTGCCTTTTCATGTATCTGTTTCACAAGTTCTGCTTTCTTTCTTCCATCTAAGCTAGCTCTTTCACTCACAGGTAAAGGCATTAGATCCAAAGGTGATATGGGATTGAACCCATACACAATCTCAAAAGGAGAAAACTTAGATGCAGAATGTTTAGCATGATTATAAGCAAATTCTACATGAGGCAAACATTCTTCCCAAGTTTTTAGGTTCTTTTTAATCAATGCACGCAGTAAGGTAGACAAGGTCCTATTAACAACTTCTGTTTGACCATCAGATTGTGGATGACATGTAGTAGAGAAACACAGCTTAGTTCCTAACTTAGACCAAAGAGTTTTCCAAAAGAAACTAAGAAACTTAGAGTCTCTATCAGAAACTATAGTCTTAGGTATGCCATGCAATCTAACTATTTCTCTGAAGAACAATCCAGCAACATTAGTACCATCATCAGTTTTATTGCAAGGAATGAAATGTGCCATTTTCGAAAACCTATCTACTACCACAAAGATAGAATCTCTTCCAGTCTTAGTTCTAGGCAATCCTACCACAAAATCCATTGAAATGTCATGCCAAGGATGCAAAGGAATAGGTAGAGGGGTATACAAACCGTGTGGCTGAACTGTGGACTTAGCTTGTTTACAAGTAGCACACCTTTCACAAGCTTTCTCAACGTCTTTCTTCATTTGCGGCCAGTAAAAATGTTCCTTCATCACACTTAGTGTCTTAGCCACGCCAAAATGACCCATTAGACCCCCTGCGTGAGCTTCTTTGACAAACAAATTTCTCAAGGAAGAGTTAGGCACACACAATCTATTCTCAAAGAAAAGGAATCCATCTGCTCTATAGTATTTTCCACTACCAAACTTTTCACAAGCAGCATATATCTCTTTGAAATCAGCATCAGTATCATATAGAGTCTTGATATGCTCAAATCCTAATAGCTTAGTTTCAAGAGAAGTCAAGAGAACATACCTTCGAGATAGTGCATCAGCAACTACATTTTCCTTACCTTTCTTGTATCTGATCACATAGGGGAAGGTTTCAATGAATTCAATCCACCTAGCATGTCTCTTGTTCAGTTTCTGTTGTCCCTTCAAGTGCTTGAGAGACTCATGGTCAGTGTGAATAACAAATTCCTTTGGCCAGAGGTAGTGCTGCCAAGTTTGCAAAGCTCTCACAAGCGCATAGAGTTCTTTGTCATATGTTGGATAATTCATTGTAGCACCTCCAAGCTTCTCACTAAAGTAAGCTATTGGTTTCTTTTCCTGCATAAGAACAGCACCTATACCAAGACCAGAAGCATCACATTCGATTTCAAAAGTTTTATCAAAGTTAGGGAGAGATAAAACCGGTGCATTGGTGAGTTTTTCTTTCAAAACTTGGAATGCCTCCTCTTGTGCTTGTTCCCACTTAAAGCCCACGTTTTTCTTAATAACTTCAGTGAGTGGAGCTGCTAGAGTGCTAAAATCCTTCACAAATCTCCTGTAGAAACCAGCAAGGCCATGGAAGCTCCTCACTTCTCCCACTGATTTCGGATCAGGCCATTCTTTGATTGCCTTGATTTTCTCTTCATCCACTTTTATACCATCTGTACTCACAACAAAACCTAAGAAGACAAGGTTATCTGTTCCAAAAGTACATTTCTTAAGATTGGCAAACAAGGTTTCCTTCCTAAGCACTTCTAAAACCATTCTAAGATGCTTAACATGCTCATCTAGGCTCTTGCTGTAAACTAAAATATCATCAAAATAAACCACAACAAAATGACCTATAAAGGCTCTAAGAACATGGTTCATTAGTCTCATAAAAGTGCTAGGTGCGTTTGTTAGCCCAAATGGCATTACTAACCATTCATACAGCCCCTGTTTAGTTTTAAATGCGGTTTTCCACTCATCCCCTTCTTTCATCCTAATCTGATGATATCCACTCTTTAAATCAACTTTAGAAAAGATGCTAGAACCATGTAATTCATCAAGCATATCATCTAATCTAGGTATGGGATGGCGATACTTTACAGTGATATTGTTGATGGCTCTGCAATCAACACACATTCTCCAGCTCCCATCCTTCTTTGGGACGAGTAGGACAGGTACGGCACAAGGACTCATGCTCTCACGAATGTGCCCTTTCTCCATAAGATCAGTAACTTGCTGCTGAAGCTCTTTTGTTTCCACGGGATTTGTTCTATATGCTGGCTTGTTTGGAAGAGAGGCTCCTGGGATGAAGTCAATTTGGTGTTCAATGCCTCTAATTGGTGGTAAGCCTTGTGGATTCTCCTCTGGAAACACATCTTTGAACTCCTGCAAAAGTAATTTAATCTTGCTAGGCATATCCTGCATTGGCTTAGTTAGATTAAAACAACCTTTAAAGACAAGGAGTAAGTTTGGGAGTTGACTGTCCTTTGCTTTCTGTGTTACGAGCTTGGTTGTTTGTGGAGTTGCTGAAGCAGAGCGTGTCTTGTGCCTTTTCATACTGATCTGGTCTTGTTGAACGTCATGTGGAGTTAAAGGAACCAGAACTGTCTTCTTTCCTCTGAATTCAAACGAGTATTTGTTGGTGAAACCATCATGTTGCTATCTGATTGCCATGGCCTTCCAAGCAGAATATGACTCTCATCCATAGGCAGAACATCACACAAAATTTCATCTTCATACTTCCCAATACACAAAGGAACCAGCACCTGATTTTCCACTTCTAGTTCTCCCTCATCATTGAGCCATTGTAGCTTGTAAGGTTTTGGTCGTTTCATCACTTTCAGGCTAAGTTTCTCCACCATAGATTCACTTGCTACGTTTGTACAACTGCCTCCATCTACAACAAGACTGCACACTTTATCTTGAACAATACACCTAGTATGAAACAGATTTTCTCTTTGTTCATTTCCCTCATCCTTTGATTGTAGATTCAGAGTCCTTCTTGTAACCAAAAGCTCTCCTTTGGCTGGCATTTGTTCTTCTTCTGATTCGGTTTCTGAATGCTCAACCTCAGATTCTACTTTTCCATTATCACGAATGATCATTACCTTCTTGTTGATACACTCATTGGAATAATGACCGAATCCCTTGCATTTGAAGCATTGAATGTTTCTGGTCCTTGAAGCAGAAGGCTTGTCTTTATCCTTGAGATTCGAATCTGCATCCTTAGGTTTAGAGAATGCCTTGTAATCCTTGTATGAACTCGGTTTGTCCTCCTTCTGATAGCTAGGCTTGCTGGAACCAAAATTAGGCTTGCGGCTCTTTCTTTTCAGCTGTTTCTCGAACATGATAGCCTTGTGTAGAAGTTCCTCCATCTCCACATAATGATGAACCTCCAGCTGGTCTATGATGTCTCTGTTAAGTCCACCCATGAATCTGGCCATTGTAGCTTCCCTATCTTCTTGAATATCAGCTCTAAGCATGAGAGTTTCCAGTTCTTTGTAGTATTCTTCCACTGAACGTCCACCCTGAGTCAAGTTTCTGAGTTTAAAGTGCAGCTCTCTATGGTAATGACTTGGAACGAATCTCTTTCTCATGATAGTTTTCATCTCATTCCATGTCTCTATGGGATAATCTCTTGCCCTCCTTCTAGTAGTAACTAATTGATCCCACCAACTCAAAGCATAATCCTTAAATTCTGTTGGCGCCACCTTCATCTTGGTCTCTTGTGTGTAGTCTCTGCAGTTGAACACCAGTTCAATTTTCTTCTCCCTCCAAATACTCTTCTGGATTGCTGGTTCCATGGAAAAGAGGTATCTGAATTTTGAGACCAGCAAGAGGATCAACAGATCGTGGCTGCTGTTAAACCGGATCAGTAAGGTTACGGTTTATTGATCATGACGTGATGATCATCATGACTTGATGATCACGTTAATTCTGAACGGTTCAGAATGTTGAATAAACATTCTAGAAGCTGCTGTGCAAGTTATGGAATCAAGAAATAGCTGTTAGGATTCAACTAAAGCTGTTGGAGACAAAAAGGGAGGCTGCACGTTTTTACAAGAAGGAGTGCACATACCTTGAGCCTTGTGAGACATTGAGCTGTGTTTGAGTGTCTTGGGGAGTGTGATATCAGTTTAAACTTGTCCCACCTTTATGCATTTCGTGGTTCCTATATATATGTCTTGTAACAACTGATTTTATGTAATGAGAACTGATTCTTCTCTTCTCTCATTCCCATTCTCCATTCTGTTCTAATTCTCCATTTCGATACTTCAATCTATTTCTATTCTCTACATTCCGCAATTCTCACATGGTATCAGAGCTTGTAGTCTTGAATCTGTCTGTTTAAACTATTTTCTTTCTCTTTTAAACACGTTTTTTTCCTCTTGTTGCTTTCTGTTCATTGCAAACCAGAACAGATTTCTACCATTTCTGGGTGAAATTGAGCTGTTCTAGTTAAGAATGGAAGGGAATAAGATGATTTCACTACCTGTTGTGTTCAAGGGAGCAGAAAACTATTTGCTTTGGGCGAGAACTGCCAAAGCTGTGTTGTGTGGAAGGAAGCTATGGAGTCATGTTGAGAACTCCAAGGCGCCAACTGTTAAGAACAAAGAAGGAAAGGAGGTTCCATCTGATTCTGAGGCGTGGTTTCAAGAGGATCAGGTGGTACTCTCCACTCTTCAAGGTTCCTTGTCCATCTCTGTACTTGAGGCTTATTCTTACTGTGAAGGAGCTAATGAACTGTGGGACACATTAAAGAATGTGTTTGGAAACGTCTCCAACCTCACCAGGGTGTTTGAGGTTAAACGAGCCATCAACAACCTTTCACAAGGTGATTTGGGGTTCAATGATTTCTTTGGGAAGTTCAGAAGCTTGTGGGCCGAGCTGGAAATGCTAAGACCAGCCACACTTGAAGCTTCCATTCTGAATGAGAGGAGAGAACAAGATAAAGTCTTTGCCCTTCTCATGGTGTTGAATCCAGTGTTTAATGACCTCATCAAGCACTTGCTAAGGGCTGAGAAGCTACCAAGCTTGGATGAAGTATGTGCTCAAATTCAGAAGGAACAAGGCTCATTGGGCTTATTTGGGAGTAAAGGCAGCGAACTGGTCATGGCTAACAAAGGCGAATTGATGGCTGCAAACAAAGGCGCTTATGGGGCAGAAGAAAGAGAGGTGTGGATCTGTGAGCATTGCAAGAAGAAGGGACATCTCAAGAGCAAATGCTGGATACTATACCCTCATCTCAAGCCTAATCATGGGAGAGACCAAAGGAAACCGAGAGCCAATGCAGCTACAAGCTCACACGAAGCTGCTGGGTCATCAATTCAGCCTAATGACAGTGAAGGAGCAGCCATGAGAGCTTCAGCCGAGTATGTGAAGAAATCCGACCTTGACATCCTCATCAAAGCCCTTAAAGAATCTGGTAACCCAATACAAGCCTTTAGTCTCAATGCATTGCATAAACATGATCTAAGAAGTGTTGCTAATCATGTTTTAAGTGATAAACCTCTAATCGTTGATTCTGGTGCAAGCCATCATATGATTAGTGATGCTAAGTTGATGAGTAACATTAAACCGGCTTTAGGGAACGTAATTATTGCAAATGGTGAAAAGGTTAAGATTGAAGGAATTGGGAACCTTAAGTTATTCAATAAGGAATCTAAGGCCTTTTATATGCCATCCTTCACATCCAATCTACTGTCCATTAAGAAAGCCACTTCTGATTTGAATTGTTATGCCATATTCAGTCCTAATGAAGTTTTCTTTCAGGATATTGAGTCAAGTAAGCTCCTTGGGCAAGGAACAACTAAGAATGGTCTCTATGTTCTTGAAGACACTAAACCATCACCTTTATCTAATGCTTTTGTGTTTACTTCTGCTCTTGATAATAATGCATTGTGGCATGCTAGATTAGGCCATCCTCATCATAGAGCTTTAAGTTTGATGTTACCAAATGTTAAGTTTGAGAATAATGCTTGTGAAGCTTGTATTTTGGGTAAACATTGCAAAACTGTTTTTCCCAAATCTTCTACTATTTATGAGAAATGTTTTGATCTAATTCATTCTGATGTGTGGACTTCTCCTTGCATGTCTAGAGAAAATCATAAGTATTTTGTTACTTTCATTGATGAAAAATCAAAATACACTTGGATTACATTATTGCCCTCAAAGGATAGAGTCTTAGAGGCGTTTATTAACTTTCAAAACTATGTGACTAACCACTATAATGCTAAGATCAAAGTTTTGAGATCAGATAATGGAGGGGAGTACACTAGTCAAGCATTCAAACAACATTTGAACAAATACGGCATTGTGCATCAAACAAGCTGTCCCTATACCCCTCAACAGAATGGGGTTGCTGAACGGAAGAACAGGCACCTCATGGAAGTAGCCCGGTCCTTGATGTTCCACATGAACGTGCCTAAGAGATTTTGGGGGGATGCCGTGGTCACGGCCTGTTATTTGATTAACAGGCTGCCCACTAAAGTCCTTCAAGATGTCTCTCCATTTGAGGTATTAAATCTATCCAAACCTTCAATTGATTACCTAAAAGTGTTTGGTTGTGTTTGCTTTGTTTTAATACCAGGAGAACAAAGGAACAAACTCGATGAAAAGAGCACAAAAGGCATGTTCATTGGCTACTCTATCAATCAAAAGGGTTATAAGTGCTACATTCCAGAGACAAGAAGAGTTCTGGTTTCTAGAGATGTCAAGTTCATTGAGACAAGGGGGTTTTATGAAGAAAGGAATTGGGAGAACTTGAAAGACTTATCTCATTCAACCTCTGATCGGGCCGTCACTCTTCGAACCCTCTTGGAGACCTTGCAAGGAGGAAACATGCCAGCCGCATCTCCTTCCCCAACGGCTACTCAAGAACAAATGGGAGCAGAAACCCAAGATGAAGAGGTGGAATCCGAGGCTGAAACTGACACGGAAGTGCACAATGAAGAAATGGGAGAAGGGAACATGGAAGACGTTTACAACATCTCTCCACAGCAACCTGGATCGGGTTCTCATGTACTGCCGCAGCCGCATCAGTCGCCGCTTAGTCCGCGGCAGCCGCAGCCCAGTCCTCAGCAACTACATCCTCTTCCGAGCCAACATGATCTCCAGCCTCAATCTGAGCTGGAACAACCTGTTGCTCCCCAAATCAGTGAGCCAGTCCTTCGAAGAAGCCACAGGATAAGGCAGCCCGCATCAAATTGGATCAACACGAGGGTGTATTACAACAACCAGGCTGTTGCTCATCCAATGCAGGCGGTTTGTTCACTAGCTCACGTTCCGGAGGAGTATCAAGTCTTCATTGGAGTTCTGGACAAAGAGGAGATTCCAAAAACGTACGAGGAGGCAACGGAGCTCAAGGTTTGGCGTGATGCAGTTGGTGATGAGAAACAAGCAATGGAAAGAAACCACACTTGGGATGAGGCTGATCTCCCAAGGAAGAAGAAGACAGTGAGTTCCAAATGGGTCTTTACTATCAAATACCATAGCAATGGGGAGATAGAACGGCACAAGGCAAGGCTGGTGGCTAGTGGTTTCACTCAAACGTATGGTGAAGACTATAGAGAAACCTTTGCTCCGGTGGCTAAGCTTCACACCATCAGAGTTGTGTTATCCCTTGCTACGAATTTGGAATGGGAGCTATGGCAGATGGATGTGAAGAATGCATTCCTTCAAGGGGAGTTAGAAGAAGAGGTCTACATGACTCCCCCACCAGGCGTGTTTGTTACCCCGGGCAAAGTGTTGAAGTTGAGGAAAGCAATTTACGGTCTGAAACAGTCACCTAGGGCATGGTACCGAAAGTTGAGCATAACTCTCTTGGACCGCGGATTTAGAATATCAGAGGCTGATCACACTCTCTTCACCCTTCAAACCCAAACAGGTATTATAGTCATTCTCATATATGTGGATGATATAATCATCTTTGGGAATGACAAGGTTGGTATTCAAGATACTAAAGATTACTTAAAATCAGTCTTTGATATCAAAGACCTTGGGGAACTAAGGTACTTCCTTGGGATTGAAGTGTGCAGATCAAAGGAAGGTCTCTTCTTTTCCCAAAGGAAGTACATTCGTGAACCAGCAAGAACACCATTGGAGGATGCATATAAAGCTAACCAACAGGGGGAGAATGAAGATAGCCTCTTTGAGGATGCAAAGCTCTACCGGCGCTTGGTTGGTAAGCTTATATACCTTACAATAACTCGCCCCGACTTGTGTTTTGCTGTGAACCAGGCGAGCCAACATATGCAAGCTCCAAGACTGTCTCATTGGAAGATGGTGAACCGGATTCTAAGATACATCAAGGGAACTTCGGAACAAGGAATCTGGATGGGTTGCAATGGAAGCTCAGGGATAGTGGGTTATTGCGATGCTGATTGGGCTGGTGATAGAGTCGATAGAAGATCTACTACAGGCTATTGCACGTTCATTGGTGGTAACTTAGTTACATGGAAGAGCAAGAAGCAAAAGGTGGTGGCCTGTTCGAGTGCTGAAGCTGAATATAGAGCAATGAGAAGACTTACAACTGAACTGATGTGGTTGAAGATGCTCCTCACGGATTTGGGCATAGAAACCTCAAAACCAATCACCATGCACTGTGACAATCAATCCGCAATCCACATTGCGTCAAACCAAGTGTTCCATGAAAGGACAAAGCATATAGAGGTGGACTGCCACAAGGTTAGAGAGCAAATGGAGTTAGGAGTGATTCTTCCTTGCTACACAAGAAGCTCGGATCAGTTGGCGGATATATTCACCAATTCAACAAGCTTGAAGACTTGTGAGTTTATATGTGAGAAGATGGGTCTCATAAGTCTTCCAAGCTCAGAATCCTCTAAGTAAAGAGCTTACACTCTTTTTCCCTACGTGCGGTTTTGTCCCATTGGGTTTTCCACACTTAGGTTTTTAATGAGGTAAGTTTCTTAACTTCCAAGCTAAGTCTCAAGCTTCCTTATGACTTAGCTTGAGGGGGAGTGTTAAACCGGATCAGTAAGGTTACGGTTTATTGATCATGACGTGATGATCATCATGACTTGATGATCACGTTAATTCTGAACGGTTCAGAATGTTGAATAAACATTCTAGAAGCTGCTGTGCAAGTTATGGAATCAAGAAATAGCTGTTAGAATTCAAATAAAGCTGTTGGAGACAAAAAGGGAGGCTGCACGTTTTTACAAGAAGGAGTGCACATACCTTGAGCCTTGTGAGACATTGAGCTGTGTTTGAGTGTCTTGGGGAGTGTGATATCAGTTTAAACTTGTCCCACCTTTATGCATTTCGTGGTTCCTATATATATGTCTTGTAACAACTGATTTTATGTAATGAGAACTGGTTCTTCTCTTCTCTCATTCCCATTCTCCATTCTGTTCTAATTCTCCATTTCGATACTTCAATCTATTTCTATTCTCTACATTCCGCAATTCTCACAGCGAGAACAAGTGGGATCAGGAGGATCTCATGGTGTTGTCAAATATTCAAAGCAGCCTTGAGACATCAATATTGGAAGCTTACTCCTACTGCGAAACTTCCAAGGAGTTGTGGGATACACTGACAAAGGTGTATGGCAACGTTTCAAACTTGAGCAGAGTGTTTGAAGTCAAGAGAGCTATCAACAGTCTCTGTCAAGAAGACACCAACTTCAACCAGCATTTTGGCAAGTTCAGGGCCTTGTGGGCAGAGTTGGAGATGTTAAGGCCATGTACTCTCGATCCAACTGTGTTGAATGATAGGGGTGAGGAGGATAAGGTCTTTGCCTTACTCCTAACTCTAAATCCGGCCTACAATGACCTGATCAAGCATATCTTGAGGGCAGAGAAGCTACCAACCTTAGATGACGTGTGTGCTCAAATCCAGAAGGAACAAGGATCAGTAGGGCTGTTTGGAAGCAAACGGGAGCTTGTGCTGGCAAACCAAGCCGAAGGAGTTGCAAACAAGGGATTCTACAAACCTGATGACAAGAAGATATGGGTTTGTGATCATTGCAAGAAGAAGGGGCATGGCAAGGACCATGCGTGTATCCAATGTGACTGGTGAAGGGAAAGCAATGCCCAACAACGTCTCTACCTTGAGGACAACTCAAGATGAAACCATCAAGCGATCTGATCTTGATGCTCTCATCAAAGCCCTCAAGGAAAACTCCGGTAACAACTTTGGTATCTCTCTAAATGCTTGCACTGACTTGAAATTAACAAAACGACTTATTATAGATTCAGGGGCTAGCCATCATATGATTAGTGATCTGAATTTGATTAGCAATATCGTCCCTCCTCTAGGAAATGTCAAGATAGCTGATGTGATCATGGGAAGCTTGGAGCATGGAGGTTTCGGACAAATTAATATGGATCAAAAGGCTAAGGACAAGCTCGTAGCCGAGGAACCCGAAGAGGAGCAGCTAGTTGCCGCGGAGGTTCATGAAGACGGTAAGGCCTTGAAAATCCCGAGTGGTCCGATGACAAGGTCACGAACAAAACGACTCAACCAAGCCGTCTCTATGCTTGTGTCGAGCCTTAACGGCCAACTTCCTTTAGCTGCTCATCAAACCACATTGGTTGTGATCCAAGCCAAGGAAGGGTGATGATGAGAGGTATGTGGGCTCGTACTCTTTTTCCCTACCTTCGGTTTTGTCCCAATGGGTTTTCCGAAGTATGTTTTTAATGAGGCAAGCACACATACTTCCCCATTTCCTCATCATTACACTTAGGCCCATTTCTTCTCTTTGTGGCCGAAGCCTTAGTCATTTTTGGCCCATTTGTTTTCGGCCCATTTTATCATTTTGTGTGTTGTTTGTGGCGATCAAACTACCCCATTTATTGATGGCCTTGCATGTAAAGGGAGCCTATGCTTCCCTCCCTATATATATCTCATTCAATCATCAATAAAAAGTATCAAACATTTTCTTTCAAAAATCGCTTACAATTTATTTGATTGAGAAGTGTGTAATATCTTCTCATCTTGATCATTTCTTAGTGTGTAATATCTAAGTTGTGTTCGAGTTATTTGTAGTCTTAGAGATCCTTCATATCTCTTTGAAGTACACATCGATCCATTGCTAGAATAGGTTCATCTTCACCTTCGAGCCATCCCTCTTTCGGTCGTTTATCAATTCCGCATGTCCAAAGCCGTTCGAAGTGATCATTGGGCGTAGATCCGTCACGAGAATCATATCAAGTGGTATCAGAGCCACTTCGAATCAGGTTTTGTCATTCTCAACTCGACTGTTCATCTTCTGCGATTTTCTAGATTTTAGATCTGTCTTTAAAACATTTTCATAAATCGCTCGATTGTTCAAAAATTGCAAAATCAGTTGATTTGGAAACTAGAACGAGTGTACTTAATTTTAAAAATAATGTTGGAATTTTTGAACCAGATTTGATAATTATTTTAAATCGATCTAGTTACTGTGTCAAAACTGCCGAATTCATTTGTTAGATCTAGTTCGATTTGATTTATCAAAAGAACTTGTTACTCGTTTAGTTTTGTGTTATGGCAGGTGCTTAAGCAAGCTCCGATGATGAGTCATCCTCTTCAAAATCCCAAAAGAAGCTTGTGGAGACGATCGAAGCCACCGTCACAAGAATCCTTACGGAACAACTTGCAGCTCTTCGTCTACCTCAACCGGAACCGGTCCGAGATCCTATTCCACCACAAGAGCTACGACAAGAGATAAGAGAAGAGGACGAGGCGACCCGTGCCTACTATAGTCAATCTCTTCACGTGGAAGCCAACGGAACCGACGGCGGGAACGAGTTCAAAACGCCCCGAGAGATCTCCTTGGCGGCCTCAAACTTTCTATTCCTTCTTTTCATGGGACTAATAATCCCGACGCTTATTTAGAATGGGAAAAGAAAATTGAACTTGTTTTCGTTTGTAGGGAATATACGGAGGATGTAAAGATCAAGGTTGCGGTTACCGAGTTCTATGATTATGCGCTTAGTTGGTGGGATCAACTAGTGACTAATCGAAGGCGAGCCGGTGAGAATCCCGTGGAAACTTGGGGACAGTTGAAGGCGATCATGAGGAAGAGATTCGTCCCAAGCTATTACCACCGAGAACTTCACCAAAGGTTGCGAAACTTAGTACAAGGGTCTAGAACCGTGGAAGAGTACTATAAAGAGATGTAGATTTTACTACTACGAGCCGACATCCGGGAGGATCGAGAAACTCTCATGTCTCGGTTCATGGGAGGTCTTAACCGCGAAATTCAAGACCGCTTGGAAATGCAACATTATTTGGAGATTGAAGAGATGTTCCACATGGCCGTGATGATTGAGCAACAAATTAAGAGGAGAGGTTCCCGGCCTAGCTACGGATCATCTAAGCCCGGATTTGTTTCGGAAAAACCAAGCTATTCCAAGGAAGAGAAACCCGGTCTTCAAAAGGACTTCAAGCCGTTCAACAAGCCAAAGTTCGGAGACATCGACCTTAAAGGCAAGACAAAGGATAGCCCGAGGACTCGTGACATTCGGTGCTTCAAGTGCCAAGGACTTGGGCACTATGCAAGCGATTGTGTCAACAAGCGGGTAATGATACTTCGGGAAAACGGTGATGTTGAGTCCGAGGAGGAGAAAATAGAAAGTGACTCGGAAGAAGAAAGAATGGAGACCGCCATTCAAAGAGAGCTTCTAGTTGCTCGACGGTCCTTGAGCGTTTTGACTAAATCCGAGGAGCAAGTTCAACGTGAAAACTTTTTCCACTCAAGATGCCTCGTCCACGACAAGGTATGTAGTTTAATTATTGATGGAGGTAGTTGTACTAACGTGGCGAGCAGGACTATGGTCGAGAAATTAGGATTGGAGGTTCTCAAATATCCGAAACCGTATTTGCTCCAATGGCTCAACAATTCCGGAGAAATGACCGTCAACGGGCAAGTTAAGGTCCCATTTTCGATAGGCAAGTACAAGGACGAGGTCACTTGTGATGTTTTACCGATGGACGCAAGTCATGTGTTACTTGGTCGACCTTGGCAATCGGACCGAAGAGTGTTGCACGACGGTTTGACCAACCGGTACACATTTGAGCACCAAGGCCGTAAAACAACACTTGTGCCTATGAGTCCGCAAGAGGTGTATGAGGACCAACTCATCATGAGGAAGAACGCCGCAAAACCGGTTGTTCCGGTAAAGAGTAAGCCAAAGGAAAAGGGTAAAAATAGTTTACTTTTTGTTTTTAAGGAATCGTTAACTTGTGCTACTAATCCCGAGCCGGTTTTGCCGAGCAAAATTAAGAATGTTTTGCAGGAGTATAGTGATGTTTTCCCGGAGGAAAATCCCATAGGTTTGCCACCTATTCGGGGAATCGAACACCAAATTGATTTTGTGCCCGGATCGGCTATACCCAACCAACCCGCGTATAGGACCAATCCGGTGGAAACCAAGGAGTTGGAGAAACAAGTTAAGGAACTCATGGACAAGGGACACATCCGCGAGAGCATGAGTCCATGTGCCGTTCCGGTTTTACTTGTGCCAAAGAAGGATGGGTCTTGGCGCATTTTTGTTGATTGTCGTGCCATCAACAACATTACGGTTAAATATCGCCACCCTATCCCTCGTTTATATGATATGTTAGATGAATTGCATGGGTCTTGCATATTTTCTAAAATTGATTTAAAAAGTGGATATCACCAAATCCGAATGAAGGAAGGTGATGAATGGAAAACGGCATTTAAAACTAAACAAGGGCTTTACGAATGGTTAGTCATGCCGTTTGGTTTGACAAATGCACCTAGCACTTTCATGCGATTAATGAATCATATTTTGAGAAAGCATATAGGAGTATTTGTGGTAGTTTACTTTGATGATATACTTGTTAATAGCAAAACTCTTGATGACCATATCATGCATCTTAGAATCGTCTTGGAATTGCTTAAAAAGGAAACACTTTATGCCAACTTCAAGAAATGCACTTTTTGCACAGATAATCTCATTTTTCTAGGCTTTGTTGTAAGTGCAGATGGCATTAAGGTTGATGAGGAAAAGGTTAAGGCAATCCGAGAATGGCCAAGTCCGAAAAGTGTAAGTGAGGTGAGGAGCTTCCGTGGGCTTGCGGGTTTTTACCGAAGGTTCGTTAAGGACTTTAGCACCATTGCTGCCCCGCTTACGGAAGTCATCAAGAAGGACGTTGGATTCAAATGGGAAACCGCCCAAGAACAAGCTTTCCAAGCCTTGAAAGAGAAGCTCACTAATTCTCCCGTTCTTATTCTTCCTAATTTTATGAAAACTTTTGAGATTGAATGTGATGCTTCGGGAATAGGTATTGGTGCTGTTTTGATGCAAGACATGAAGCCTATTGCGTTCTTTAGTGAAAAGCTTGGAGGGGCGATGGTTAACTATCCGACTTATGATAAGGAGATGTACGCATTGGTTCGGGCCTTACAAACGTGGCAACACTACTTATGGCCGAAAGAGTTCGTGATCCACACCGATCATGAATCTTTGAAGCATCTCAAGGGCCAACAAAAGCTCAACAAGCGACACGCCCGATGGATAGAATTCATTGAGACTTTCCCTTACGTAATCAAATATAAAAAAGGTAAGGATAATGTTGTAGCCGACGCATTATCCCGGAGGTACGTTCTTCTTAACTCTTTGGACGCTAGGTTACTTGGTTTTGAACACACCAAAGAGTTTTATGCCGAAGATTTAGATTTTGGAACCATCTTTAAATCTTGTGAGAAATTTGCCTTTGGAAAATATTATAGGCTTGATGGTTATTTATTTTATGAAAATTGGCTTTGTGTACCTCACTCTTCTTTGCGAGAATTGTTTTTAAGGGAAGCTCATGGCGGAGGACTAATGGGACATTTTAGAGTGGCCAAAACTTACAAAGTTATGTAGGAACATTTCCATTGGCGAAACATGAAAAAGGATGTCATTAGACTTTGCGAACGTTGTGTTACTTGTAAACAAGCTAAGTCTAAACTCCAACCAAACTGTTTGTATACTCCTTTACCCATTCCGTCGCATCCATGGGTTGATTTGTCTATGGATTTTGTCGTAGGTTTGCCTAGGACTAAAAACAGAAAGGATTCTATTTTCGTGGTTGTTGATAGGTTTTCGAAAATGGCGCATTTCATACCATGTCATAAAACCGACGATGCATCGCATATAGCCGACTTATTCTTTAGGGAAATTGTTCGTTTGCATGGCATGCCTAAGACCATTGTTTCGGATAGGGACACTAAATTTCTTAGTTACTTTTGGAAAACATTGTGGTCTAAGTTAGGAACTAAGTTATTGTTTTCTACTACTTGTCACCCGCAAACTGATGGTCAAACGAAGTAGTTAATAAGTAGTTAATAAAACTTTATCCACACTTCTTCGAACCTTGATTAAAAAGAACCTTAAAACTTGGGAAGAATGTTTGTCTCATGTAGAATTTGCTTATAATAATGCCGTTCATTATGCTACTAAGTTTTCACCATTTAAATTGTTTATGGGTTCAATCCCGTTTCTCCTTTGGATTTAATGCCTTTACCTTTGAGTGAAAGAGTTAGCACGGATGGACAAAAGAAGGTAGACTTGGTGAAGCAGATTCATGAAAAGGCAAGGCTCAACATTGAGGAAAAGATAAGGCAATATGCAAAACACGCCAACAAAGGAAGGAAGGAGTTGATCTTTGAAGAAGGCGACTTGGTTTGGATTTATCTTAGGAAAGACCGCTTTCCTAATGAACAGAAATTTAAGCTAATGCCACGGATTGATGGACCGTTCAAAGTGCTCAAAAAGATCAACAACAACACCTACCAACTCGATCTCCAAGGTAAGTACAATGTAAGTAATTCCTTTAATATTTGCGACCTCCTACCTTATATTGCAGGAGAAGCGGATTTGAGGACAAATCCTTTTCAAGTGGGAGAGGATGATACGATCATGGGAAGCTTAGAGCATGGAGGTTCGGGACAAATTAGGATGGATCAAAAGGCTAAGGACAAGCTCGTAGGCGAGGAACCCGAAGAGGAGCAGCTAGTTGCCGCGGAGGTTCGTGAAGACGCTAAGGCCTTGGAAATCCCTAGTGGTCCGATGACAAGGTCACGAACAAAACGACTCAACCAAGCCGTCTCTATGCTTGTGTCGAGCCTTAACGGCCAACTTCCTTTAGCTGCTCATCAAACCACATTGGTTGTGATCCAAGCCAAGGAAGGATGATGATGAGAGGTATGTGGCAAGCACACATACTTCCTCATTTCCTCATCATTATACTTAGGTCTATTTCTTCTCTTTGTGGCCGAAGCCTTAGTCATTTTTGGCCCATTTTATCATTTTGTGTGTTGTTTGTGGCGATCAAACTACCCCATTTATTGATGGCCTTGCATGTAAAGGGAGCCTATGCTTCCCTCCCTATATATATCTCATTCAATCATCAATAAAAAGTATCAAACATTTTCTTTCAAAAATCGCTTATAATTTGTTTGATCGAGAAGTGTGTAATATCTTCTCATCTTGATCATTTCTTAGTGTGTAATATCTAAGTTGTGTTCGAGTTATTTGTTGTGACGACCCAACCCGTCAAATAAAAAAAATTTCAACCCGGATCACTATTATCATAAATAATGATCCTCAACGGTCCAATAAACAAACAACGCGGAAACAATGATTCAAACAATCAAATACAATTATCGTTTAACAAGCCCATACTTATTAATTCTAGTTCAATTCGGTAATACACATAGTTCTGAAATTGCTAACACCCTAGCAATTCTAACTTATTACACGAAAACGAGCCACTAGATCATTCCCCTCGTCCCGGCCATGATTCCACGATCACTGACTGTCTTTACCTGCATCACATGGTTATAAGAGATGCGTGAGTATTATCATAAATACCCAGTGAGACGGTCATCCCATCTACAGGCTATACACACAGGCGTAAGCAAAAGATACAATACCAGGATGAACAAACAATAATGCATCACACAACAACCAAACGAGAACAACACGTTCAATATGTCAAACTGACGGTAATCAAAAACCCGTGTCGATCGACACACCCGGCCGACACTATCTCGATCGACATACACCACTTGTGTCGATCGACGCATGACCAATCAATACGTCAAACTGACGGCAATCAAAAACCCGTGTCGATCGACACACCCCAACTGTGTCGATCGACACAGCCCACTCTGCTCGACTCCTCTTGAGTCAAAACAACCGTCTGCACAAAATCCACCAAAACAAACATACGAGAATCGACCCAAACAACACACAATCGCATCCTATCAATTCCTTTACCCAGATAAGCCTATGGTCACGCACTCACCTCGAATTCGGATAGAAGAGGATAAGAATCCGACGAAGAACACGAAGAACAAATCCGAAATCCTTCACCGTACGATCCTCCCACGCTTCCACAACCTCACAAACACTCCCACAAGCCTAATAAGATTGAGGAACACGAAGGAAACAACACCAACAACCTCTCCTCTCAATCCTCTCACTTTCTTTCTCAAAAATCGGTTTTTCTGTCCAGAAAATCCGATTTTCGACTTAAATAGCCCGTCTGCCGACACTGTGTCGATCGACATACACAACTTGTGTCGATCGACACATGACCAATCAATACGTCAAACTGATGGCAATCAAAAACCCGTGTCGATCGACACACCCCAACTGTGTCGATCGACACAGCCCTCTCTGCTCGACTCCTCTTGAGTCAAAACAGCCGTGTCGATCGACACACAAACCTTGTGTCGATCGACACCCATCCAAAAATTACTTTTTGGATCACGGGCGTTACAATTCTCCCCCAGTAACACGGATTCGACCTCGAATCACGCAACACCGTCTCACTACGGTCTCCACTACCTGACCCGAACGCGGCCATTAACCTTCGAGATCACGCTTGAATCCTCTAACCCATCCTGCTAAGGCTACACTCTCGCCCAAAATTCGCCCAGATTCCCCCGGAGCACCCACGATGCACGCCCCATGGTCCGGATTAGAGCTGCCCGATTGACCGTCCAACAATCAAACAAGAACATGTCCGATCAACCGTTGACCCCGCACTGGACCAAATGATCGTACAACAATCAAACAAGAACATGTACGACCATTGGCGTAACATATGCTACCAAGATTGTCCGACCCGAATTCCAGACTCCAATAATAACCCTAAACTCGACGTACACAACACAAAACCCCTAGCCCTCAGCCAGCACCACTCGCGATCACACCTGATCCCCGAGTTCTACTAGGCTCACACTAGCCTTATTGCACCATATCTATGGATACAATCCTGACCAAACCCGGTCAGTCCATGATCAGAGATCACCACCCGATCTCAATCACCTAACCCCGTCTCACTAAGGTTGACACTCTCATCCAAAACCCGCCCAAATTCCCCCAAGAAACATCCACGATGCAACACTCGCTGATCCGGATCAGGGTTGTCTGATAGATCGCGCAACAATCAAACAAGAACATGCCCGACCCACCGTAGACCCAAACCTTGGATCAATTGGTCGCACAACAATCAAACAAGAACATGTATGACCAAAGAGGCTACATATGTTTACCAGGGTCGTCTGAACTAAGGTTCCAAACTCGAGTAACAACCCTAGATTAGACATCCACAAACCACCTGAGATCATTTCCGATCCATGAAGTTCATCGAATCTCATACTTATAATCACACTACAGGTACTCTTGCTCAAACTCATATCTCTATACACCACTCCCACTCGCAGGGTCGTCACCCATCGAGCTCTCGATGTATACCATACCCGCTCTCGGTATGCCCCAGCCCCTCCGCTTCAGGACACACAGTCAATCAGCTCTCGGCTGCAGAGGAATCACACATCCTCTGGAGAGATCGCAATCCCTCAAAGTATATGGAGGAGAATATCACCATCCCCTGGAGCAGTAACACTGTAACGTACATCATAAGCACCTGTCGACCAATTTACTTCCGTGGTTCCTATCCTGATATTCCCTAACCTGGAATATCACTCATGACCAATCCCCAGGTCATCTGAAACAACCCAATCACCAGGGTGTTTCCTACCCCAATATTCCCTAACCCAAAATATCACTCATGACCAATCCCCAGGTCATCTGAAACAACCCAATCGCCAGGGTGTTTCTTACCCCAATATTCCCTAACCCAGAATATCACTCATGACCAATCCCCAGGTCATCTGAAACAACCCAATCGCCAGGGTGTTTCCATCGGAGTCCCTGGAAAAGACAGTCCTAACTCACATAAGACTTCTGTTCCCGACTCCCCCTAGAAAATAGACAGGTTCTAACTCACATAAAACCTCTATTTTCCAGCGCCATCTAGGGATCTACCCGTCCTAACCCCTTAGGACCCCCCATCCCTAGATACCTAGACAAGCCCTAACTCCCATAGAGCTTCTATCCTAGCCCCTCAAATGACCTCCCCGTCATCACATACATGACCTAACCCAGTCATCATACTCATAAGAACATCAGTCTCAACCAAAGATAATAAGGAAAACCCCATCTTATTAAATCTCAACAATGTATATCGTTACAACCCCAACGAAAATACATACAACTCATAGCCACAAGCTAATACAACCACTGAAAACCAGAAGACACTCAAGCCTCCGCTTGCTTCTCGAACCACTTCGAGAACTTCGTCTTCATACTTGCCTCTGGTTCCCAAGTCTCCTCCTCAACACCATCACAGTCCCACACGACTCTCACCAATGGTATCCTCTTCCGGCGCAGAACCTTGACTCTCCTCTCGAGAATCTTCACAGGTCTCACCGCCAACGTCATGTTGGACTGAAGATCCTCCGGAATCCTAGCCAACACCACCTCAGACTCATGTAGACACTTCCGCAGCATCGATACATGAAATACCTTATGAAACGCTCTCATACTCTGAGGTAACTCCAACCGATAAGCCACTGGTCCAACCCGCTCCACCACCCGGAACGGACCCATAAACCTCGGACTTAGCTTATTCTCCGAAATGGATCTGTGAGGACCCCTCAACATCGCTGCCTTGAGATACACCAGATCTCCCAGCTCAAACTCCAGCTCTTTCCGTCTCTTATCAGCATAACTCTTCTGCCGATCCTGAGCCTCTCTCATGTTCAGCCTCAAGACACGGATCTTCTCTGTCGTCTCCTGAACAAAATCCGCACCAAACATGCTCCTCTTCCCCACTTGAGTCCAGCACAACGGTGTCCTACATGGCCTCCCATACAGAGCCTCATATGGAGCCATCCCAATACTCGCCTGGTATGAGTTGTTGTACGCAAACTCAACCATAATCCAGCATGCACATCCTCAACAGGTCCTCTAAAGTCTGAATAGTCCTCTCCGACTGCCCATCTGTCTGAGGATGATAAGCCGTGCTCATGTGCACCTTAGTGCCCATCTCTGCCTGAAACGCCCTCCAGAACTCAGACGTAAACCTTGGATCCCTGTCTGACACAATACTCGCTGGCACCCCGTGCAGCCTCACTATCTCACGCACATACTTCTTAGCCAACACCACTGTCCCATCGGTCTTTTTGATGGCAAGAAAATGTGCTGACTTGGTCAGACGATCCACAATCACCCAGATCGCATCATACGTCCATGACAACGGCAACCCCGTCACGAAATCCATGGTAATCATATCCCACTTCCACTCCGGAATGGGCAAACTCTGCAACATACCACTCGGAACCTGATGCTCAGCCTTCACCAGCTGACACACGTTGCACGCTGCAACCCAATTAGCTACATCCCTCTTCATCCCGACCCAGTGATAATACCGTTTCAGATCACGATACATCTTGGTCGCCCCCGGATGAATCGATAACATGCTCGCATGAGCCTCACGCAAGATCTCTTGCCTCAGATCCTCATCCTTGGGTACACAAACCCGTCCGTTCACCAGTATCGTCCCATTTGCCGAGACCATATACTCTGAACCTGCAACCCTAGCAGCATCAATCAACATCGGATCCAACTCCTGAGCTGCTCGAATACGACTCAGCAAATCTGCTTGGTTAGCTACCTCTAACCCCAACGGCTCCTGTGAGATCACACACAACCTCAACGTACTAATCTCGCTCACCAGAGCTTCCATATCACGCTCCTGAGCCGAAGCAACCCTCATCCGACTCAACGCATCTGCAACCAGATTAGCCTTACCCGGATGGTATCCGATCTTCAAATCGTAATCCGCTACCAACTCCATCCAGCGCCTCTGTCTCTGGTTCAGCTCCGGCTGAGTGAAGATATACTTCAAACTCTTATGGTCTGTGAACACCTGAACCTTTCCGCCATAAAGGTAAGATCTCCAAATCTTTAGAGCGAAGATTACCGCAGCCAACTCCAAATCATGGGTAGGGTAGTTGCACTCATGCTTCCTCAACTGCCTCGAAGCATACGCAATAACCTTTCCCTGCTGCATCAGGACACAACCCAAACTAACACCCGAAGCATCGGTATACACCACGTAAGGCTCACCCGGCTCGGGTAACGCCAACACCGGTGTACTCGTCAACATCTCCTTCAGCGTCCCGAAACTCTCCTCGCAAGTAGAAGACCACACAAAAGGAACATCCTTCCCTGTCAACTTGGTCATCGACTTAGCCAAACTCGCAAATCCCGCAATGAATCTCCGATAATAACCTGCCAACCCAAGAAAACTCATAATCTCAGTGGCATTCCTCGGTCTAGGCCACCCTCTGATAGCCTCGATCTTAGCCGGATCCACAGAAACTCCCTCTGCAGACACCACATGGCCAAGGAAACTCATCTCTTGCTGCCAGAAACTGCACTTGCTCAACTTCGCAAACAACTTCTGCTCCCGCAGCTTCCCCAAAACTACTCTCAGATGCAACTCATGCTCCTCAGGACTCTTGGAATACATCAGAATATCATCAATAAAGATGATCACAAACACATCCAGATACTCCTGGAATACCCCGTTCATCAACCGCATGAACGCTGCTGGTGCATTCGTCAAACCAAAAGGCATCACGACGAACTCAAAATGCTCATACCTCGTCCTGAAAGCAGTCTTCCTCACATCTGCCTCCTCAATCGGAATCTGATGGTACCCCGAAGCCAAGTCGATCTTGAAGAACCAAGTAGCCCCTCGCAACTGATCCAACAACTCATCAATGCGCGGCAGAGGGTACCTGTTCTTCACGGTGACTCGGTTAAGTCCCCGATAATCGATGCACAACCGGAAACTACCATCTTTCTTCTTCACAAACAACACCGGCGCTCCCCACGGTGAAACACTAGGCCGAATAAAACCCTTATCCAACAAATCATCCAGCTGCTTCTTCAGCTCTGCCATCTCTGCTGGAGCCATACGGTAAGGTGCCTTAGATATCGGAGTAGTCCCGGGTTCCAACTCAATAACAAACGAATCCGACCGCGATGGCGGTAATCCCTCCAATGATTGGAATACATCCTGGAAATCCCGAACAACTCGAATATCCCCAACTGCAACCCCTCCAACAGACTCAGGCATCACTATCGTCACCAGATACGCCTCGCAGCCCTTGAGAAGCAACTGCTCGGCCTGTATCGTGGAAATCACGAGACTCCCGGAAGTCGGTCTCACACCCTGATAAACCAACCTCCCCGCCTCTCGCTCAAACACAACTCGCCCTCGGTGGCAATCCAGATGGACCCTGTAATGATCCAACCAATCCATACCCAGGATAACATCGTACAGCTCCACCGGACTGATGATCAGATCTGCTGGCATCAACTCTCCCGCCACCAGAACATCCACACCACGAGCCCGCCCGAAAGTAGCCAACGTCCTACCACCAGCAACCTTGACTACTCCCGCCTGTTCTCCGGAATCACTCTGGATTCCGCTGCTCTCCGCACACTCCGGCGTAATAAAGCTATTCGTAGCTCCCGAATCAAACAACACGTGGGACTCATAACCACCCACGACTAAGGTCTCTGCACAATCCCATGTGCCTCAGAACCCTACCATTCTAGCACAGTCTCACAATTTCCCAACAGACAAAAACTCAAACAACCATGAATTTAAAAAGTCAAGTTCGGAAATACCTGTGATCGGTCTGGTGCTAGATCCACCCGCCTCCGCAGACGTGAACACACGCGGTGCTGCTGCAATCTGAGACAATGGCTGCACTGCCAATGGCTGCACTACGGCCACCGCCAACTGCTGCAGCTTCGGACATTTGGGCTTAATATGCCCCGTCTCTCTGCAGTGGTAACACACCCGTGTATCCTGGACCCCGACCCGCACATCTCGAGTCCCGGTCCTCTTCGGACAGCTCGCCACACGCTGGGACATACTCCCACATCCGAAGCATCCCGAACCGCCCTGACCGACCCCTGAAGTGCTCTCCCACTTCCTTTTCTGTCCCTGAGCAAGTTTGCCGCCCCTGCCTGAACTCATCTGTTGCTGAGATCTCCTCGGCTGCTGCTGCACCGGTGGACTAACCACCACAACCTGCTCACCGAGATCCTCCTCGATCGCAGCAGCCATCTCAACCAGCTCCGCCCTCGTGACGAACCTACTCGCCCTGCAGCGAGTCCTCAAATCTTGTCGAAGTCCTCGCAAGAACCTCCTAACCTGGGCATCCTCGCCCTCCATGCCTCTCCCTGCATGTACCAGGAGTCGACTGAACTCAACATCGAACTCCCTCACTGACCGATCTCCCTGAGTTAGGTCCAGAAACCTAGACTCCAAATGGTCCACTGCCTCCTGCGGGAAATACTTGGCGTTGAACTCCGCCAAGAAATCCTCCCAGACCATCTCGGCCTGCACCCTCCTGGCCTCAGCACCTCTCCACCAGAGATGCGCATCACCCTCTAGGTAATGTACCGCCAGATCCACTCTGTATCCCTCTGGACACCTGATGGAGCGAAAGTTACGCTCTAACCTCATCCGCCACCCATCAGCCTCCTCAGGCGTAGCACCGCCCGAGAAAAATGCAGTACCAATCCGCTGCATCTGCTCCATCATCCGCAGATAAGATGGAAGCTCCTCAACCCCAGCCATACCCGGCTGCACCCCAGCCATACCCGGCTGCACCCCAGCCATACCCGGCTGCACCCCAGCCATACCCGGCTGCACCTCAGGCAAACCCGGCTGTACCCCAGGAGCATGACCCGGAGCAGGCACCCCTCCAGGTAACCTCTCCAGAATCATCTGTAGTAGACCCGCCAGACGATCATCTCGATCCGGGGCAACGCCTACGGCAGCACCCCCACCAGGGCCCACCGCACCGCCAGCTACATCAGGACCCGCACCAGCCCCTCCAGCCCTCTCACTGGAACCCGTAGCTGTCACACCCACGGACCCCTCCTGAAACGCCTGCGAGTCAGCTACCCGCTCCTGTGTAGTCCCCTGGGACACCCACGTGGCAGCAGACTCACTCCCAAGTCCCCGCCCACGCCCACGCCCAGCACGACTACCACGACCTCTACGGCCCCCGCGACCTCTGCCTCTAGTCCCCCTAGTCATCACTCTGCACTCAAGCGCAGAATACTAAGTACTAGAAAACAGAAATCACAAAACACATACCGTGGAATCTCATTGAAGGCTCGGAAGGGATGATCTAGGACTCCATACCCACACAACAATCAATTGACTAACGCACATAATCAATTAACTAACTAGCCCTAGAACCGCTAGGGCTCTGATACCAAAACTGTGACGACCCAACCCGTCAAATAAAAAAAATTTCAACCCGGATCACTATTATCATAAATAATGATCCTCAACGGTCCAATAAACAAACAACGCGGAAACAATGATTCAAACAATCAAATACAATTATCGTTTAACAAGCCCATACTTATTAATTCTAGTTCAATTCGGTAATACACATAGTTCTGAAATTGCTAACACCCTAGCAATTCTAACTTATTACACGAAAACGAGCCACTAGATCATTCCCCTCGTCCCGGCCATGATTCCACGATCACTGACTGTCTTTACCTGCATCACATGGTTATAAGAGATGCGTGAGTATTATCATAAATACCCAGTGAGACGGTCATCCCATCTACAGGCTATACACACAGGCGTAAGCAAAAGATACAATACCAGGATGAACAAACAATAATGCATCACACAACAACCAAACGAGAACAACACGTTCAATATGTCAAACTGACGGTAATCAAAAACCCGTGTCGATCGACACACCCGGCCGACACTATCTCGATCGACATACACCACTTGTGTCGATCGACGCATGACCAATCAATACGTCAAACTGACGGCAATCAAAAACCCGTGTCGATCGACACACCCCAACTGTGTCGATCGACACAGCCCACTCTGCTCGACTCCTCTTGAGTCAAAACAACCGTCTGCACAAAATCCACCAAAACAAACATATGAGAATCGACCCAAACAACACACAATCGCATCCTATCAATTCCTTTACCCAGATAAGCCTATGGTCACGCACTCACCTCGAATTCGGATAGAAGAGGATAAGAATCCGACGAAGAACACGAAGAACAAATCCGAAATCCTTCACCGTACGATCCTCCCACGCTTCCACAACCTCACAAACACTCCCACAAGCCTAATAAGATTGAGGAACACGAAGGAAACAACACCAACAACCTCTCCTCTCAATCCTCTCACTTTCTTTCTCAAAAATCGGTTTTTCTGTCCAGAAAATCCGATTTTCGACTTAAATAGCCCGTCTGCCGACACTGTGTCGATCGACATACACAACTTGTGTCGATCGACACATGACCAATCAATACGTCAAACTGATGGCAATCAAAAACCCGTGTCGATCGACACACCCCAACTGTGTCGATCGACACAGCCCTCTCTGCTCGACTCCTCTTGAGTCAAAACAGCCGTGTCGATCGACACACAAACCTTGTGTCGATCGACACCCATCCAAAAATTACTTTTTGGATCACGGGCGTTACATTTGTAGTCTTAGAGATCCTTCATATCTCTTTGAAGTACACATCGATCCATTGCTAGAATAGGTTCATCTTCACCTTCGATCCATCCCTCTTTCGGTCGTTTATCAATTCCGCATGTCCAAAGCCGTTCGAAGTGATCATTGGGCGTAGATCCGTCATGAGGATCATATCAATAGCTAATGGAGAAAGAGTACCAATAGAGGAATAGATGATCTTAGGCTGTTTGACAAAGAATCAAAAGCATTGTATATGCCTAATTTCACTTCCAATCTGTTATTAGTTAAACAAACAACTAATGACTTGAAATGCAGTGTTACCTTCACGCTTAATGATGTCTACTTTCAGGATATTGACACAAGTAGATTGCTTGGCAAAGGTGTGAGCAAGGGAGACTTGTACTTACTTGAAGACACCAAGCTTGATTCTGACTTATCTTATGCTTTAAATTCTAGTTCTGATTTCAATACAAGTGAGATGTGGCATGCTAGACTAGGTCATCCTCATTCTCGTGCCTTAAACATCATGTTGCCTAGTATTTCGTTTAAAAATGATTGTGAACCGTGTATTCTAGGAAATCATGGCAAGGCTGTATTCCCTAAATCTATCACTACCTATAACAAATGCTTTGATTTGGTTCATTCTGATGTGTGGACAGCCCCTAGTGCGTCTAGAGAACAAAACAAATACTTTGTGGCATTCATAGATGAGAAATCGAAATACACTTGGATTACTTTGCTACAATCAAAAGATAGGGTGTTAGAAGTTTTTATCAATTTCCAGAACTATATTACTAACCATTACAATGCCAAGATAATGATCAGATAATGGAGGGGAATACACTAGCAATACATTCAAACAACATCTAGCAAAGCATGGGGTGATCCATCAAACCAGCTGCCCGTACACTCCACAACAAAATGGTGTGGCTGAGAGAAAGAATAAGCACCTTATGGAGGTTGCAAGGAGCATGATGTTCCATACAAATGTGCCCAAGAGCTTTTGGGGAGATGCCGTGATGGCTGCCTGTTAATTAACAAACACTACTAGAAATCAATCGTATAGCCACAGTATTTTTCGTGGCTACGGTATCATATTCGTGGCTATAGAGATTTACAGCCACGGAAAGCCACAAATATAATCCGTGGCTATAGCGTCGTGGCTAAATTTATTCGTGGCTAAGCAGCCACGTAATGCCACGTTTTGTTCGTGGCTAAACTAGCCACCGAATGGCGACGTTTAGTTCGTGACTAAGAAGCCATGTATTGTGTAGTGGCTAGTTCGTGGCTAATTTAACGTAGTCACGTATTAATTAGTGGCTATTCCGTGGGTACTTTGACAATATAGCCACACTTTCAAATGTAGCTATTCCGTAGCTTACATAGCGACGAAAATAAAATCACAAAAGTTTCATATTCTAATAAATTAAATAAGAATCATAATTTTAAAAATTATAAAAAAATAAAGAAATCTGAAACTTAAATATATAAAGATGTTTAGAAGTTAACATGCGAACATTAACCAACAAAATAAATATAAACTAAAACAGCATTACATTAGATTGTTTGACTTAAAGTTTATCGAGTCTAAATACCAAGTGATCGGCACCACGCGTCAAGATTACTCTCAGGCTGCTCCGGAGGTGTGTTTTGTGTCTCATTAGTAGTTGTGGTAGTGGCTGGGACAATGGCAGTGGCAGTGGCAGGGGAGGGACCGGTAGATTGCCTTATTGGTTCGTGCGTAACGGGATCAATGCCCAACCCTCGCAAAATGACACTTTGCGCAGCTCGCATCGCTGCCACGCTATTCTTGATTCCTGATACCTCTTCCATGATTGCTGCCACATTGTTGTTGACAGTTTGTATTTGTGTCTCCACATTTGTGACCCACATATCCATGTCGAGGTTGCGGACAAGAGAAGCATGGACAGTTTCGGTCGGGTCGAGATCCTGATACTGAGCACTACCAATACCATAAATATTGCCTACTTTGTTAGGTTTAACGATCTGTTTCAAACAAGTGCACATAAACAAAGTAAAAAATATTAAAACAAAAAATATTCAGATAATTCATAAGCTGAAAAGAAAATAATAACTGACAGTAACAAGATTCAAAAGTGATCAAATTGTAAAAGATTTTTTACCTCGAGAAATGCTTTGTTAAGATTAAAACGAGAAGGAGCGGCTTGATTGACACCATCGGGAGAACCATCAGAAGCTGAAAATTGTGTAGCACATAACTCAACTTGAGAGACAATAGCCTCTGCTCGAAGATCGACATATGTTCCATCTTTTCGTGTGTGCGTCTTCTTTACAAGTTCTGTGTATGGTGGTGGTTCTTCACCACCAGCTTCAATCATCTATTGATAGAAGATATAATCACATGAAATACAAAACGACATAAAATCCTATATTCAAAAACTATATTAACTCTTACCATTTGGTCTTCAATGCTGGCAAATGCTACAGGACCAGCAGTATGCTTGTGCATACCTTTTCCCTGAATATTAGTTGTGCGTGAATCAGCAGCTTTTTTGCACTTCTCAATAACTGGTTCTGTCGCCCATTCTACCAGCATAGCTCTCCATTGAGAATCACTAATGTAATCGGGTTTTTTGTTTTTTCTTTTCTTAGTGCTGATTCGTTCACCTATCGACGTCCTACACTCCTCTTTCCAACTCTTGTAAACCAGATTGTGAAACTGCACATCCCAATAATAGTTTTGCTTCACAAAAGTAAAATGGTAAGTAAGATATAAACTAATTGTAAGAAGATGAAAAAATAAGATTTACTTAACTAATACAAATAGCTAACCACAAAGTCTTTCCACTAGGCATCCTTTTTCTCTTTAGGGACCATTGACCAATTCCACCAAGGTCCCATAAAATTGTTTTGCCATATCGTTCGGATGTATTTGTTAACAGATTTTTTAACTTTGAACCTGAAATAAATAAAAACTAAGATTAAAATGGAATATAGAAAATGTATTAGAAGATGGATAGATAAAATAATACCATAAAGCTCCATTAAGTCTCCGAGGATAGAGGTGAGGCTGGTCTCGCCTCGCAGGAGCATTCAGTAGCGCGTTGAGACTAACATTAGTGATGCCGTTAGCAGCAGATCTAGATGAGGTCCTACCGGTAGCTCCTGGTGGCATGGACATTGGCTGTTGAACAGATTGAGAGTGACTAGCCGAAACCCGACGTCGTTCATGTGGCTGTGACATACTAGTAAACAAAATTCATCATATTGATAAAACTAAATTACAAATGATAGACAAAAGAATAAAACTTATCAACCCAAAGTAACAATTTATATATATATATATACGAAAATACTTGTGGTTGAATCCTCCTGAGCTTCAAAACCATACTCAACCTCATGAACAACAACCAACGAGATCTAAGTAAAAAGTTAATAAACAATTCTTCATTCTGGACAGACATATGTAATAAGATAAAATTCATAATATTCAAAAATGTTTTAAGTTTTAGAATCTATTGAAAATGAAAGGTATCTATTTCAACCTCTACAAACAAACAAGCCAACAAAAATCAAACTAAAAAGCCACTTACCAACAATGTTACAAAGAAACATACAAAAGAGTAATATCAATGCTCTGTTTAAATCCAAAATTTCCTCTCATTCAAACAAAGAGAGAAAGTGTTTAGAACTTGTGAGGAGATTCATACCTTAGATTCATACGGTGGAGGAAAAATGGCGGTAGAGGAGAAACGATGGTGGAAGAGAAAAAACGGTGAAGTCGAATCGGTGAAAGAGAAGAAAAGGACAAACCGAGAAGAAACGGTGGAGGAGAAGCGGTGGAGGAAAAACGGCGGTGGAGGAGAAACGGCGGTGGAGGAGAAGAAACGGTGCAATAGAAGAGAAGGAGAAGCCGTGAAGAAGAAACGGTGTAGGAGAAGCAGTGGAGGAAAAATGGTGGAGTAGAAGCGGTGGAGGAAAAACGGTGAAGAAGAAAGCTATTAGGGTTTGTCAAAGAGGAGAATGAAAAATGTTTCTAAGTGTTAAGGTGATTTTGGTGTGGGTTCCATATAAGTGAGCCTTTGGGTTTGGGCCAAAATTTTGATATTTTTAGTGAATTGAGTGAGAGGGAAATCCAAATTTTTTCGATTCCCACTAAAACTTATTTCGGTGGTGGTTAATTTTTGTACAAATTCAAGTTTTTTTACTTAGTACAATGGTTGATTGCTAAATCCAACCAATTTTTAAGAAAACGTAACATATATTTTTATGAAATAAACTTACACAACATATTTTTTTTTTATAAATAGCGTTAATCATACATAATTGATAATTAACTTAATCAACATCGGAATCGGAATCAGAATCATCATTCACTTCTTCTATATCATCTTCGGACACATACTCGTCATCAGGTTCATCCACAGGTAAATAATCGTAATCTGCAACATCTTGAACGGCATGCGCTTCAACTCGCAACAATCCACTTGGTGCCACAAATTGGTTATATACATCATCTTGTAACGCTATTTGAGCAACTTCCGTTGTTTCACGAATCCCTCGAGGAATAACTTTCGTACAAGCCCACCAATCTTCAACTCCGGTACGACGGACACGTGGATAAGGAATAAAAGAGACTTGATCACAATGTCCTCGTAGTACGAAAGGATCGTATTTCTCATATTGTCTGCGCGGTGCGACATCAACAATACCAGACGGATGTTTGCGCATACCACGACCTTCTGTTGTGTCAAACCACCTGCATTTAAAAACCATGACCTTCAACCCAACAGCACCATGGAACTCGATCATGATTATTTCTTCTATCAGTCCGTAATAATCTTCCTCCTTCGTTCCACGTACACATACACCATAGTTTTGAGTCCTTTTATCTTGTCCATGCCTATGTGTGTGGAAGTTGTATCCCCGCGTGTAATACATCGGCCAAGAAGTGTAGTTATACCTCGAATCTTGAACAAATTCCAGCATCCACAATGGAAATATATAGTCTGCGCTTGCATCATTTATCTACAAAAATATTGGTAATATTATAGTAGTTCATGCTTGTAATTTGTAGAATAACGATGATTTTGAAATAATATAACTTACATAATCTTTACACCATTCCGCAAAATATTTTTCTTTTTCTCTTTCTAATGTGTCTGGAGCAATATCCGGGATGCTTCGTGTCATATACTCTTCAAACATCCTGTGTAAGAATTTAAGTTCTTAGTAAATCATAAATTCTTAGTAAATATTATTTATTCAATTAAGCAATTTTTATATTCTAAAAAACTATATAAAAATTAATATGTACCTCTCATAAGGTGCAAATTTGTCACAATTAAGCATCAAAAACGTTTGGAGCACAATGTAATCTTTGTCTGTTAAGCACCCATTTGTCGTCTTTCCACTAACCCGTCCTTCATGGTGGAACAAACTTGGGACATTTGGATAATCATAGCTAAATTGGATATCTCCAGGACTTTCAGATGAGTCTAGAACTTTTGGCTGTCCAAAATAATTAACTGTTGCAGAAGAAATCTCTTCATTTACACATTGTGCAACAATCGACCCCCCGATTTGTGCCTTGTTTTTAACTTTCTTTTTTAAATAGTACATGTATCTCTCAAACGGATACATCCACCTATACTGAACTGGACCACCCAATGCAGCTTCATCTGGAAGATGCACAGGAAGATGTTCCATAACATCAAAGAAAGACGGCGGAAATATCTTCTCCAAATTGCAAAGCTTCACTGCAATATTTTCTTTCAAACCAGCAACATCTTCTGTTCTCAAAGTCTTCGCTGAGATATCTCGGAAAAATAGTGCAATTTCTACACACATAGTTGTAGTTGTAGTAACTTAATATATTTATTAAATCAGGTAATTTAATATTTAAAAATTTAAAATAAACCATAAAATACCTGAAATCACTTTGTGAACATTTTTTGGAAGGAGTTCCGCGAACGCAAATGGGAGGAGTTGCTGCATAATGACGTGACAGTCATGGCTTTTTAGACCCGATAGTTTCCAATTATTTTCGTCAACACATCGGGTAAACTTTGAGGCGTATCCATCAGGAAATTTAATGTCGTTTTTCAACCACATGAGGAATGTTTTTTTTGCCTCGTTTGATAACCGAAAGATTGGCACATGAGCCCTACCATCTCGAGTAAGCTCTAAATCTCGTCTTCTACATAACGCTGGTAGATCCATCCTTGATTTAATGTTATCTTTCGTCTTTCCCGGAACATTCAACACCGTGTTTAAGAGATTATCAAAGAAATTTTTTTCAATGTGCATGAAGTCAAGATTGTGCCGCAGTAGAAGTTCTTCCCAGTACGGTAACTCCCAAAATATACTCTTCTTCACCCAATTATGATAATCTTCATACCCAGTAATAGTTCGAGCAGGCTTGTCGTGTCCGTTTCCTCCACAATCAACAGTTTTAGACACCCCTCGAATGCTGTTTATTCTTTCCCGTAAAATTTCCTCACCGGTCAACCACAGTGGCGGAGTATCCAACATTGCTTTGCCCCATCTCCAGGCAAAAACATTCGATGGCAATCAAACCAACTATGTTTCCTTCCATTCGGCAACCAAAATGATTTTGTCTCATCTAGACAGTATGGACACGCTAAACGACCATGCGTCATCCATCCAGATAGCATTCCATATGCTGGAAAATCGCTGATTGTCCACATCAACGCAGCTCGCATCCTAAACTTTTCATTTCTCGATACATCATATGCATCCACCCCGTCCCTCCATAAAATTTGCAGCTCTTCGATCAATGGCTGCAAGTAAATATCTAGGCTTTTCTTTGGATGTTTAGGACCGGGAACAAGTATCGATAGAAAGAAGTATTCTCGTTTCATGCACATCCCAGGAGGCAAATTATAAGGAGTAACAATCACAAGCCAAACCGAATGTGCCCCTCCGTTCATACCAATTGGATTAAATCCATCTGTTGATAAGCCTAGATAAATATTGCGACTTTCAGAAGCAAAGGTAGGATATACCTGTTGAAAATGCTTCCATGCTGCTCCATCCGATGGGTGGTGCATTTCTCCTTCAGGACACTGATGTTCGGCGTGCCATCGCATATGAGATGCTGTCATCTTTAATTGGTAAAGTCGTTTTAGCCGATCCGCAATTGGTAGATAAAACATTCTCTGCTTAGGTTTATTTTTTCCTCTACCATTGTTCGGGTGGTATCTGTCTTTCCCACAAAATCGACAATGCAATAGATCTCGATCATCCCCCTTCCGAAATAGCATGCAATTTGATGAGGACATCAACCAGTCATGTGCACCAGCTGAACCGGATAGAGTGGAGATCATTCCTCAAGTTCCCAGTGGTCCTTTGACACGCCAGAGGGCTAGGGCAATTGGTCATAAGTTCAGCCAATTAGTGGAGCATGGGTTTGATCAAGAACCGGAAGGCTTGTCCATAAACCGTGAAAACAAAGGAGAGGAGCCACTTGCAGACGAGCCTTGTAAGCTTCTCAACATTAAGACATCAACTTCTGGTGTATTTACTATCACCTTAGAGTAAAGACACACAAAGTCATGCTAGAGAATTGTACTCTTTTTCCTACCTTCGGTTTTGTCCCATTGGGTTTTCCGAAGGGGGTTTTAAAGAGGCAACACCTCTAGTGTGCAGACCAGGACTTGTTCTCTACTTCACAAGTCCTTGGAATAATCAGAAGTTGCAGCCTCTACAAGAAGACCAACACGCCACCTTCTTTCTATACTTAGCATTATTTTGTTCTTTTTGGTTTAAAACTACTTGTTGTTTTGTTTCAGTTTTAAACTTTCTGTTGTTCCATTTAGAACTACTTGTTGTTTTAATTTTAGGGCTAATGTTCTGAGGCTAAGGTCATTATAAAAGCCTTAGCCACCCCTTTAACGAGGGAGACACGTTTTTTATGAACAACCCTAGTTAAATTCTTAGCGTAGTAATTTCAGAACTCTTCTTACTTGAATCGCCTTCAAGGCTAGGAGAACTTTGGTGTATCACAAGTCTTATCATCCCTTGTGTGGTCCAACTCACTTTCCCCATCTCCGTGTTCTGGCTAGGAGAGTTTCTCACCTTACTTGCACACAACACAACCCACGATTACAGATCTTCCTTGCTCACCAAGGCTTGTATCATCTTTGGTATCAGAGCTGAAGGATCTACCATCGAAGGGAGTGTCTAAACCTATCCCTTTTCATTATTTGCTTGCAATTTCGTTTTGTCAATCAAAAAAAAAAAAAAAAAAATTACATTCCTTGTAGAATCTGATTTGGTGCGAAAGAGAAGAGGAAACTCGATCAATCTCACCCTATTCCTTATTTGTGTTTTATTCTCTTTTGCAAGGTACGATATGTCTGATGATTCTGAGCAAGGGGATGCCAACAATGCAGTGATTCAGATGCTAGCAGCCATCAATGGTCAACTCACTAACCTAGCGGCTAGGTTAGACCGGTTGGAGCAACCTCTGCCTGAAGCTAGACAAGGAGAAACTCGTGGTTTTGAAGGGCAACCAGGCCAACCACCACCTTATCACGCTCCACCACCACCACCACCTCCACCACCGCCTCAACAAGCGCCTGACGTGAAGCTAAACCCTCCAATGTTTGCTGGAAGAGTAGATCCAGAGGCTTATCTCGATTGGGAGAGAAGAATGGAGCATATTTTTGAGTACCACCGATATGCTGACCCAAGGAGAGTAGCTCTAGCTACAGCCCAACTCACCGATCATGCTCTTACCTAGTGGGACAGAGAAGTGTCTGAGAGGAGAAGGAATCGGTATGGGATGATAGTAACTTGGGAAGAGCTCAAATATGTTATGAGACGACGCTATGTGCCACCACATTTCCACCGTGACTTGCAAAAACGTTTTAGGCGTCTGACCCAAGGAAACAAGAGTGTGGAGGAATATTATGAGGAGTTCGAACACTTGAGAAACCGGCTGGAAGTAGAGGACTCTCCAGAGAGTCTCATGGCACAATTCGTGGACGGATTGCAAGAAAGAGTTGCTAGGAAGGTAGAGAGACAGACCTATCATGACCTTGGAGAGTTGTTGCATCTTGCAATTCAGATTGAGCAACAAAACAAGCGCAAAGCAACAAGCAGTGCACGGCCTAAAGCAATCTGGAACCCCACATCCAAGCCAACCGAGAGGAGCAGTGGAGCACAAGGAGACAACCGGTTCAAGGGCAAAGCAAGCGACTTCACCAAAACACCCAAAGCCGGCCCTAGTGCATCCCACAATATCACGCAAGGCAATCAACCTCAAAGGAGCCGTGATATCCTGTGTTTCAAGTGCAGCGGAAGAGGACACATGGCTAGAGAATGTCCTAATCAGCGGACCATGATCCTCACACCGACTGGAGATTACGAATCTCAAGATGAAGGAGAGGACGAACCAATCAAGCCTGATGACAATGAGGACATAGAGTACCCAGACTCTGGAGAGCTCCTTATGATTAGGCGAGTCCTTAATACAATGGCAGGTCCTGAAGAGGTTGCCCAAAGAGAAAACATCTTCCATACTCGGTGCACCATTCAGGGGAAGGTATGTTCTCTCATCATTGATGGAGGATCTTGTACTAATGTTGCTAGTACTTATATGGTAGATAAACTTGGTCTAGAGAGAACTAAACACCCTCATCCTTACAAGTTGAGGTGGCTCAATGACACGGCTGAATTGCACATATCCGATCAAGTAAAGGTTTCATTCAGCATAGGCCGATACAATGACCAAGTGATATGTGACGTGGTCCCAATGCAAGCTGGCCATCTCTTATTGGGACGCCCATGGCAGTTTGATAGGGAAACCACACACAATGGGCGGACTAATCTCTACTCTTTTGTGTATGAAAAGCGCAGGTACAACTTAGCACCACTATCACCTCAACAAGTGAGAGAGATGCAAACGAAATTGGCCAAGGAGGGGAGCAAACGAAAGGAGAACTTCCTTGTTAACTCTAGTGATATCCGCAAGGCCATTGGTAAGCATGGTAATGATGTTATTCTACTGATGTTTAAAGAGCTTTTGAGTGCAGATAAGGCAGAGATCAAGCTACCATCAGAGGTGAATGCATTGCTGGAAGCATATGCTGATGTATTTCCTGAAGAGCTACCACCTGGATTACCTCCTGTAAGAGGGATAGAGCACAACATTGACTTCATTCCAGGAGCACCACTACCAAATAGGGCCGTATATAGAGTCAATCCTGAGGAAGCCAAGGAGCTTGAACGCCAGATCAGAGAATTGATGGCTCAAGGATACGTGAGAGAGAGCCTCAGCCCATGTGCAGTTCCAGTTCTACTTGTGCCAAAGAAGGATGGAAGCTGGAGGATGTGTGTAGACTGTCGAGCTATCAACAACATCACTATCAAGTATAGGCATCCCATCCCCAGATTAGATGACATGCTTGATGAGCTCAGTGGCGCCACCATTTTCTCAAAAATTGATCTAAAGAGCGGCTACCATCAAGTCAGAATGCGTGAGGGAGATGAATGGAAAACCGCATTCAAGACCAAGCAGGGGCTATATGAGTGGCTGGTCATGCCATTTGGGTTGTCCAACGCTCCAAGCACCTTTATGCGTCTAATGAACCATGTTCTTAGACCATACATCAGTAAGTTTGTAGTTGTGTACTTTGATGATATACTTATCTACAGCTCTTCTTATTCTGACCATGTGGCACATCTTGAGTTAGTAATACAGACACTTCAGAAGGAGAAGTTGTATGCTAATTTCAAGAAGTGCACATTCTGCACTAACAAAGTTGTTTTCCTAGGTTTTGTTGTGAGTGCACAGGGATTACAGGTTGATGAAGACAAGATTAAGGCTATCAAGGAATGGCCCACGCCAACAAGCATCAGTTTAGTTCGGAGCTTCCATGGACTAGCTAGCTTCTATCGCCGTTTTGTTAGAGACTTCAGCAGCATTGCAGCCCCTCTGACCTCTGTGATTAAAAAGAACCAAGAGTTTAAGTGGGGAGAAGATCAAGAGCAAGCTTTTCAACTTCTGAAAGAGAGACTAACACACGCCCCTGTACTATCATTGCCAGACTTCAACAAAACATTTGAGGTGGAGTGTGACGCATCAGGCATTGGAATAGGAGCAGTGTTAACACAAGGAGGGAGGCCCGTGGCATACTTTAGTGAGAAGCTAAGTGGAGCATCATTGAACTATCCCACTTATGACAAGGAACTTTATGCCTTGGTGCGAGCGATGGAAACATGGCAACATTACTTGCTTGCTAGGGAATGCGTTATTCATACAGACCATCAGACCTTGCAACATCTCAAAGGACAAACCAAATTAAAAAGAAGGCATGCACGGTGGCTGGAATTCATTGAAACATTCCCATATGTTATCAAGTACAAGAAAGGAAAGGAGAATGTTGTAGCTGATGCATTATCAAGGAGATACAGCCTCATTTCAATCATGGAGTCTAAAGTGCTAGGGTTCGAATTGATCAAGGAACTGTATGCAGGAGATGAGGATTTTAAGGAAAGTTACAAAGAGCATGGAAAAGGCCCCTACAACAAGTTCTTCTTATTTGATGGATTTCTGTTCAAAGAGAAGAGACTTTGCATACCAAGAGGATCCATCTGAGACTTACTCTTAAGGGAAGCACATGGAGGGGGACTAATGGGTCACTTTGGTGTTGACAAGACGCTGAGCATGCTGAAAGAGCACTTCTATTGGCTTCATCAAAAGAGAGATGTTGAAGCTCATTGTGCTCGGTGCTTGGTTTGCAAAAGAGCCAAATCCAAGTCTCACCCACATGGTTTGTATATGCCTCTCCCTATTCCTACTACTCCTTGGACTGACATATCTATGGACTTTGTGCTAGGCTTGCCTAAGATAAACCACAAAGACTCCATCTTTGTTGTAATAGATAGGTTCTCTAAGATGGCACACTTCATACCTTGTGCTAAGACAAATGATGCTACTCAAACCGCCAACTTGTTCTTCAAAGAAGTAGTGAGACTTCATGGAATCCCAAGAACAATAGTGTCAGACCGAGACACAAAGTTTCTGAGCCACTTCTGGAGAGCATTATGGAAGAAACTAGGAACCAAGCTTGTGTTCTCCACGACATGCCACCCTCAAACTGATGGGCAAACTGAGGTGGTTAATAGGACATTATCAACATTGTTGCGAGCCACCATTGGAAGGAACTTTAAAACATGGTTGGAATGCATACCTTTTGTGGAATTCGCTTACAATAGAGCTACACATTCAGCAACGAAACTGTCTCCATTCGAAGTTAATTATGGTTTCAATCCACATTCGCCCCTGGACTTTACACCCTTGCCACCAGCCGAGATGGTAAGCGTAGAAGGGGAGGCTAAAGCGGAGTTCATCAAAAAGCTACATCAGAAAGCTAAGGAGAACATAGAAAAGAGAACAGAAGCGTATGCAAGGCAAGCGAACAAGGGGAGGAAGCACGTTAGCTTCAATGAGGGGGATTGGGTCTGGTTACACATGAGAGCAGAAAGGTTCCCACAGAAGAGAAAGAATAAACTTGCCCCACGTGGAGATGGACCATTCAAAGTCTTGAAGAAAATCAATGACAATGCCTACCAATTGGAGCTTCCAGGTGAGTTTAATGTATCCTCTACCTTCAATGTTGCTGATTTGGAACTTTTCGATGCAGGAGATGATCCAGTTTGAGGACAAAACCTTCTGAAGAGGGAGGGAATGATGAGGACATCAACCAGTCATGTGCACCAGCTGAACCGGATAGAGTGGAGATTATTCCTCAAGTTCCCAGTGGTCCTTTGACACGCCAGAGGGCTAGGGCAATTGGTCATAAGTTCAGCCAATTAGTGGAGCATGTGTTTGATCAAGAACCGGAAGGCTTGTCCATAAACCGTGAAAACAAAGGAGAGGAGCCACTTGCAGACGAGCCTTGTAAGCTTCTCAACATTAAGACATCAACTTCTGGTGTCTTTACTATCACCTTAGAGTAAAGACACACAAAGTCATGCTAGAGAATTGTACTCTTTTTCCTACCTTCGGTTTTGTCCCATTGGGTTTTCCGAAGGGGGTTTTAATGAGGCAACACCTCTAGTGTGCAGACCAGGACTTGTTCTCTACTTCACAAGTCCTTGGAATAATCAGAAGTTGCAGCCTCTACAAGAAGACCAACACGCCACCTTCTTTCTATACTTAGCATTATTTTGTTCTTTTTGGTTTAAAACTACTTGTTGTTTTGTTTCAGTTTTAAACTTTCTGTTGTTCCATTTAGAACTACTTGTTGTTTTAATTTTAGGGCTAATGTTCTGAGGCTAAGGTCATTATAAAAGCCTTAGCCACCCCTTTAATGAGGGAGACACGTTTTTTATGAACAACCCTAGTTAAATTCTTAGCGTAGTAATTTCAGAACTCTTCTTACTTGAATCACCTTCAAGGCTAGGAGAACTTTGGTGTATCACAAGTCTTATCATCCCTTGTGTGGTCCAATTCACTTTCCCCATCTCCGTGTTCTGGCTAGGAGAGTTTCTCACCTTACTTGCACACAACACAACCCATGATTACAGATCTTCCTTGCTCACCAAGGCTTGTATCACAATTATCCTCGCACACGTCAATCTTAAATGTTTGTAATCCCAGCGCTTTAGTCAACTTATTCGTTTCGTAGTACGACGCAGGAGCTTTATTTGGCTTGGGCAAACAATTTCTAAACGTTTGCGATAACTCATCCACGCATGCTTCTGACAAATTGTAATCGGTCTTCGATTTCATCATACGTGATGCCACATACAATTGCGAAATTCCTTCATCACACCCGTTGTAAAGGGGTTGATTAGCTTCCTCAAACGCTTGAAAAACGCTATCATGGTATGGCTCCTCGTGGATTGTTTCTGGCATATTCTCTGGAATGTTGACTGCATCATCTTGTGCCATGTTGACATCTCCATCTGGAACGTACTCGTAATTATCGACTGGATCTTGAATATTGGTACCACGAACATCCCATGTTTCATCTTCAACCGCCAAACCATTAACACCCGATGATTCGCCAATGCCATAGAAATTTTCTCCATGACTCGTCCAAACATAGTAATTGACAGGAACTCCCTAGATGTACTCTGATGAAGGCTGATGATGGGTGACAAGCAATATGATTTAAGGAGGGAACGAGGGGCTGGTCTGAATGATACTTGATGGGGGAAGCGAGCTGGGGCTGGTACGTGATGGAGGAGTCTTCGTGGCGAGGATTGATGCGTGAACAAGCGATGATGAACGGATGATAAGGCAAGAGATGAATCGGATATGGTTATATATGATTTCGATGGAGATGAATAACAACACAAAAAGGGTTCGATGGTTTGATGGAGAGGTGTTTGAATGATTAAGCGGATTAGAACTGGTAGAAGAGTTTCTTGTTCACAAGTGTTTAGAAACTCAGACTCGAACAACGCATTCAAGAATCAGATTGAGAGAAGAAATTTCGAAATTGCTTAAGCACATAAATCCTTCACTCATTGAAATAAGAGGCGGCTCATGGGTTTATATACACCCTTGAATCGAAACCCTCAACTACATGCTGTTCTAAAACAGAAAAAAAAACATCAAAGCGTTTTAATTAAAATAAAACAACAAGGCATCCCAACCCGTAGGTTCCTAATTGGTGCACCTCAAAATAAACTAAGTACAAGGTATAGTAACTTGTACATTATCACCCATTAATAATGACTCCTAAATAACTCGACGTAGTGATTCATCTGCCTCATTAAAACCCATGCTAATAAAACCCAATGGGACAAAACTCAACATGGGAAAAAGAGTACAGACTGCACACCTAAGTTATTTAGTTATCATTACCGGGTAAAGTCTTCAAGGCGAATATGTTGAAGACTTGGATCCTCGGTAGATTGAATGACCCTTCAGCTATGAGTAAATGAGCTCCCTTGGCCATCTCCTTAGCTCTTGAGCGAGTGATCCGTCCCACTATCTCCGGTTCCTTTGCAGCCTCTGGTTCCTTGCTTGCCACGATCATATCATCCTCCCCCTCTTCAAAAGGATTTGTCCTCAAATCTGAATCTGCAATATAAGGAAGCAAGTCAGAAACATTGAACGATGGAGATATGTTATACTTACCTTGGAGATCAATCTGATAGGCGTTGTTGTTGATCTTCTTGATGATTTCGAATGGTCCATCTACTCGTGGCATCAGCTTGCTCTTCCGTTCTTTTGGGAACCTATCCTTGCGTAGATGAATCCACACCAAGTCTCCTTCTTCGAAGACTAGTTCCTTTCTGCCCTTGTTCGCGTGCTTCTCGTACTGCTTAGTCTTCGTCTCTATATTCTCCTTAGCTTTGGCGTGTATCTTCCTGACCTGTTCAGCCTTTTCTTTGCCATCAAAGCTACACTTTACACTTAAAGGCAAAGGGATCAAGTCTAGAGGTGACTGTGGATTAAAGCCATAAACGATTTCAAAAGGAGAGAATAGAGTAGCAGAATGCTTAGCGTGATTGTAAGCGAACTCTACGTGTGGTAGACACTCTTCCCATGACTTGATATTACTTTTCACTAGAGTCCTAAGGAGTGTAGATAGCATCTTGTTCACCACTTCGGTTTGCCCATCTGTTTGCGGATGACATGTGGTTGAGAATGACAGCTTGGTTCCTAGTTTAGCCCATAAAGTTCTCCAGAAATGTCCTAAGAACTTTGTATCTCTGTCTGAAACGATTACTTGAGGCATGCCATGCAGACGTACCACTTCCCTGAAAAACAAATTAGCTACACTAACAGCATCATCTGTTTTGTGACTAGAGATGAAATGAGCCATCTTGCTAAACCTGTCAACCACAACAAATATAGAATCTCTACCATTCCTGGTTCGAGGTAAACCAAGTACAAAGTCCATAGATATATGAGTCCAGGGTTGAGAAGGAATAGGGAGAGGAGTGTACAAACCGTTAGGCTGTACTTTACCCTTTGCTATTTTGCAAATAGCACACGTAGAACAAACCTTCTCCACGTCTGACTTCATGTGAGGCCAGTAGAAGTTATATTGCAGTCCAAGTAGAGTCTTTGATACTCCAAAATGTCCGGCTAGTCCACCTCCATGAGCTTCTCTAACTAGTAGTTCTCTTATGGAGCCTCGTGGTATGCACAAGCGATTGTTATAGAACAGATATCCATCTTGGCCTATAATATTTTTCAAATGCAAACTTATGGCATTTACCATAGCTCTCAGCAAAATCAATGTCAGTTTCATAGAGATCTACTATATGTTCAAAACCGTCTAGTTTAGAAGCCAAAGTAGAGACAAGAGTGTACCTTCTGGATAATGCATCTGCGACTACATTATCCTTACCTTTCTTGTACTTAACGATGTATGGGAAAGTTTCTATGAACTCCATCCACCTGGCGTGTCTCTTGTTGAGTTTCTGTTGGCCTTTAAGATGTTTCAAAGACTCATGATCTGTGTGGATGACGAATTCTTTGGGCCATAAGTAGTGCTGCCACGTTTGAAGAGCTCGGACCAATGCATACAGCTCCTTGGCATAGGTAGGATAGTTTAGAGTCGATCCTCCTAGCTTCTCACTGAAGTAAGCGACTGGTTTCCTATCCTGCATCAAAACAGCACCTATACCCACTCCGGAGGCATCACATTCAATCTCAAAAGTTTTCATGAAATCAGGAAGTACTAAGATAGGGGCTTTGATAAGCTTCTCTTTTAAGGCTGTGAACGCCTTCTCTTGTGCTTCTCCCCATCTAAATCCAACGTCCTTCTTGATAACTTCAGTTAATGGCGCTGCTATGGTGCTGAAGTCTTGAACAAATCTCCTGTAAAATCCTGCTAAGCCATGAAAGCTCCTGACTTCTGCCACGTTTTTAGGTGCAGGCCATTCCTTTATCGCCTTGATCTTCTCATCGTCAACTCTAACTCCTTCTGCACTAACAATAAAACCTAGAAAGATAACCTCAGTAGTACAGAATGAACACTTAGAATAATTTGCAAACATGGATTGAGAACGAAGAACATTTAGAACTTGGCGGATGTGTTCTAAGTGTTCTTCCAGACCTTTGCTGTAGATGAGGATATCATCGAAGTATACTACCACGAAGACGCCTATGAAGGGTCTGAGAGCATGGTTCGTTAAGCGCATGAAGGTGCTGGGAGCATTGGTGAGACCAAACGGCATGACTAGCCATTCGTACAGCCCTTGCTTGGTCTTGAAAGCAGTTTTCCACTCATCCCCTTCCTTCATTCTGATCTGATGATACCCACTCTTCAAATCGATTTTTGAGAAGATTGTTGATCCACATAACTCATCCAGCATATCATCAAGCCTTGGAATAGGATGTCTGTACTTCACTGTGATATTGTTAATAGCTCTGCAGTCAACGCACATCCTCCATGACCCATCTTTCTTTGGAACTAGCAACACTGGTACTGCACATGGACTTAAACTCTCTCTGATATGTCCCTTGCTCATCAGCTCTTCTACTTGTTTATGTAATTCCTTTGTCTCTACAGGATTGGTCCTGTAAGCGGGTCTGTTTGGTAGAGCTGATCCTGGAACCAAATCGATTTGGTGTTCTATTCCACGTATTGGAGGTAACCCTGGAGGTATCTCTTCGGGAAAAACATCCTTATACTCTTCGATGATCTCTATCATCTCATGTGGAAGCTCTGCTGCTGGTTTAGTGCTGGTGAGTGTCTCTCTGTACACAAACATGAATGTTGTCATCTCTGGATCAAATATCTTGCTGAATTCGCTGTGATTGATGTACAGGCTGTTAGACACTTTCTCTGTATCTTTACGATTCATATGAAGCTGATCTTGGTATATTTCGCTTGGTGTGAGTGGCAGAAGAGTGATCTTGCGTCCCTTGAACTCCGGACTGCTTGTTTGTGTAGCCATCATGAAAGACTCTTCTGTCGAACTGCCATGGCCTGCCCAATAGGATGTGACTTGACTTCATTGGAATCACATCACACAGCAATTCATCTTCATATCTCCCAATTGCTAGCTTAAGTACTACTTGCTGAGACACAGTTAGAGCTCCCTTGTTGTTCAGCCACTGTAACTGATATGGCCTAGGATGTGAAGTGGTCTGGAGATTAAGCTTCTTTACCATCTCTTCACTAGCAGCATTGGTACAGCTACCACCATCAACAATCAAGGTACAGACCTTGTCTTGAACTACACATCTGGTGTGAAAGAGATTCTCACGCTGTCCTCTATCATCTAGATGAATTTGAACACTTAATGTTCTGCGTGTCACTAACATCTCTCCCATTGCTGCTGCTTCGTCTCCATCTCTTAATTCTGATTCTGGTTCACTCTCTGAACTGTCCTGAGGCACAATCTCTCCTCCCTCTTGTAGCAGAAACATCTTCTTATTAGGACAGTCCCTGGAGTAATGCCCCATTCCTTGGCATTTAAAGCACCTAATGTGACTTGTAGAAAACTCTTGGGTTTGAAATCGACCTTAACCTCTTCTTTGACTGTAGCTGTAGCTGGTTTGGCATCTTTGGTATAGGCTGGCTTGCTGAATTCTCTTGGTTTTGGGGTATTAGAAGCAAAAGTAGATCTCACATTCTTTCTCTTGATCTGCGATTCAATCAGCTCTGCTTTATGCACCATCTCTTGTACATCTTCATAATTCTGTAGCTCTACCTTGTCTTGAATCTCTCTGTTCAATCCCCCAAGAAACCTCGACATCACCATGATTTCACTTTCTCTCAAATCAGCCCTAATCATTAAAGTTTCCAGCTCCTGATAGTAATCTCTAACTGACTTAGTACCTTGAATAAGACGCCTAGGCTTGCTGAGAGTTTCTCTCTGGTAGTGTGCAGGAACGAACTTCTTCCTCATCTGTATGACTAGCTGATCCCAAGTAGTAATTGCAGGCTCTCTCTGTCGCTGTCTAGTGAGCCCCAGCTGCTCCCACCACAACAATGCATAGCCATTGAATTCTGAGATGGCTATCTTCACCTTGTTCAGCTCATAAGTACCTTGAACCTGAAAGTTTGATTCCATTTTCCTCTTCCAGTCTAGATAAGTCTCTGGGTCATTGGTACCATGAAAAGATGGGTACTGAATCTTGAGGTGATTCAGCTGCTGCCTCAAAGGATCATAATCTCTACCATTGCCTCTGTTTCTGTCTCTTCTTAATGTTCTTAGGCTGTGGTCTGAAGCTTCATCTTCTTCTGAGTAGTCACGTTCTGACTCAAGATACACACGATGCCCAGCTACTTGTTCAGCTCGACGGTGTGGACGTGTAGATGTTCTGCCAGCTCGACGATGTTCTCTGTCTGTACTTTCTGTGTTTCTCCTCTGAGTGAACACGGTTTTACTATCTCCAGTAGGTGATCTTGCTGTTCTGGTTCGTGGCTGCTTAGAGGATGCTCCCACATGTGCTTTACCCTTGGCGAGGCGTATAGCTTCATTAGGATTAGGCGGTTCTGATGATTCTGGATCAGTAGCACTAGATGCTTGCGCAATATCCTTGATTTGCTGCTCAAATTTGTTACTGAGCTGCTCCATCTGTTGCTGGAATTGGGTAGATATTAGCTGATTTGATTCTTTGATCTGCTTGAGCATGGCTTGATTTAGAGCTTCCATAGCTTCTGCAGACAACTCCATTGTACCTGAAATATTTAAAACAGCTCACAGTAACAAGTCCTTATGAAGAGAAATAGCAAAACTAAAACTATAACAATACAAGTGCATCAACAGCTAACAACACAAGAAAGCTCTAAAACATGTAATCTCTAATCCTAAAACCAGTAGGACTCCTAACAGATCAAAAAAAAATCAGTCCTAATTCAACTAGAAATCACAACAAAACAGAATCCTATTGCTACAAGGAATTCGAAACTAATTCCTAAAACAACTAGAAATCGAAACAAAACCAAACAAACAAAAATCGAAAATAACAAATAAAACGAGATTAGGGTTTAGAGTTGCTCAGCCTTTGGCACAGAGCCAGCTCTGATACCACATGACAGGAACTCCCTAGATGTACTCTGATGAAGGCTGATGATGGGTGACAAGCATTATGATATAAGGAGGGAACGAGGGGCTGGTCTGAATGATACTTGATGGGAGAAGCGATCTGGGGCTGGTACGTGATGGAGGAGTCTTCGTGGCGAGGATTGATGCGTGAACAAGCGATGATGAACGGATGATAAGGTAAGAGATGAATCGGATATGGTTATATATGATTTCGATGGAGATGAATAACAACACAAAAAGGGTTCGATGGTTTGATGGAGAGGTGTTTGAATGATTAAGCGGATTAGAACTGGTAGAAGAGTTTCTTGTTCACAAGTGTTTAGAAACTCAGACTCGAAGAACGCATTCAAAGAATCAGATTGAGAGAAGAAATTTCGAAATTGCTTAAGCACATAAATCCTTCACTCATTGAAATAAGAGGCGGCTCATGGGTTTATATACACCCTTGAATCGAAACCCTCAAACTAGATGCTGTTCTAAAACAGAAAAAAAAAACATCAAAGCGTTTTAATTAAAATAAAACAACAAGGCATCCAACCCGTAGGTTCCTAATTGGTGCACCTCAAAATAAACTAAGTACAAGGTATAGTAACTTGTACATTATCACCCATTAATAATGCCTCCTAAATAATTCGACGTAGTGATTCATCTGCCTCATTAAAACCCATGCTAATAAAACCCAATGGGACAAAACTCAACATGGGAAAAAGAGTACAGACTGCACACCTAAGTTATTTAGTTATCATTACCGGGTAAAGTCTTCAAGGCGAATATGTTGAAGACTTGGATCCTCGGTAGATTGAATGACCCTTCAGCTATGAGTAAATGAGCTCCCTTGGCCATCTCCTTAGCTCTTGAGCGAGTGATCCGTCCCACTATCTCCGGTTCCTTTGCAGCCTCTGGTTCCTTGCTTGCCACGATCATATCAGTAATTCCCTTTAAATCCATATAAAAATAGATGTTTCGACACCGTTCGAGTGGAACGCGGCTTCAAGTTTCTACACCGCGCACAAGGACAAAGTAAAGTACGCAGCTCCTGGTAAGATGGTTGATTACAAGCAAATGTAATAAACTCGTTAATCCCATTTATAAACTCATCTGAAACACAATTTCTCTTAGGATCTAGCCGTCGATCCATCCACTCTCTTGATTGAAAAATATTCGACATTTTAAAGTTTTTTTCTCTTCTTTGAGTTCTGATATGAGCAAAAAGGCGGAGTGATTTTATGAAAAATATAGCCACGAATTAGCCACGAATATTTCGTGGCTAAAAATGAATATATTCTTTTCCACGAGTTGTCCATCCATCAAACTCACGTCTCAGTCCGACGTGTGGTGGAAATATATTCGGTGTTAGCCACGGAATGTTCGTGGCAATTTCGTGGCTACGTAGCCACGCATTAGCCACGATCTTTTGTGTGGCTATATAGCCATGAAATATGTGACTAAATCGTGGCTAATTGCCACGTAAATATTTCGTGGGCAATTCGTGGCTAATTTGCCACGGATATACCACGAATCCTGCAAAATTCGTTCCGTGGCTATTGAGTGGCTTTTTCGTGGCTAATTATTAAAGCCACGAAATATTGGTGGGTTTTCCGTGGCTATAGACAGTATTTCTAGTAGTGAAAATACCAACCAGAGTTCTTCAAGATCAATCCCCACATGAGGTACTTAACAAACACTGTCCCTCTATTGATCATTTACGTGTATTTGGGTGCTTGTGCTTTGTATTGATTCCAGGTGAACAAAGAAACAAGCTGGAACCAAAGAGTACACGAGCAATGTTCATTAGGTACTCACCTCACCAAAAGGGATATAAGTGTTACGTACCAGAAACCAGGAGGGTTCTAGTCTCTAGGGATGTACGGTTTGTTGAATCAAGAGGGTATTATGATAAGAAGAGTTGGGATGAGCTAAAGAATTTATCCCAATCAACCTCGGATAGAGCAAACAACTTACGAAGGGTAATGGAAGGCCTTGGCATTTATGTACCTCAAGAAAGGGCTGCTAATGAGCCTAATGGGTATGGTGGTCCGGCTCCACCACATGCACCGAATGCTGAAATGGGTGAGCAGTCCGAGGATGATGTGGTCACGGTTCCTCCTCAACCTCATCTTGATCCTGAAGGGGGGAATCAATCTCAACCTACTCAAGAGGTGGAACAAGAAGGTTTAGAGTCTCATGATCAAGATGAACATCATCCCATGGATGGTAATGCACCGAATGAGGTGGAAAACATAGTGGTGAATGAAGATCAGCTCATGGATAGTAATGACACAACACTAATTGAAGAACAAGGTCAAGGACAGACGTTGAGAAGGAGTACCAGAATCAAACAACCAGGTCAGGGACAAACGTTGAGGAGTACCAGAATCAAACAACTTGCCTCCAATTTGATCAATACTAGGGTCTACTTCAACGCTCAAGCAGTTTTTCATCCAATACAAGCAGTGTTCTCTCTAGCTAAGTATCCTCAAGAACATCAGGCGTTCATTGGAACTTTGGATCAGGAGTACATCCCAAGCTCATATGAAGAAGCTATGGAGCATGAAGAGTGGAGAGAATCTGTTGGGGATGAAACTAATGCAATGATCATCAATGATACATGGTATGAGGCTGAGCTTCCCAAAGGCAAGAAGGCAGTAACAAGTAGATGGGTTTTCACGATCAAGTATCTAGCTAATGGAAAGGTGGAGAGATACAAGACAAGGCTAGTAGCAAGGGGGTTCACTCAGACATATGGGGAAAACTACCTTGAAACATTTGCTCCAGTTGCCAAGCTAGATACCATAAGGATTGTCCTATCACTTGCCGTCAACTTGGAATGGGATCTCTGGCAGATGGATGTGAAGAATGCTTTCCTCCAAGGAGAATTGGAAGATGAAGTATATATGCGACCACCTCCTGGCTTGGAATACCTCGTCAAACCAGGAAATGTACTTAGACTGAAGAAGGCGATCTATGGCTTGAAACAATCACCAAGGGCTAGGTATCATAAACTACGTACAACACTCCTTGGACTGACATATCTATGGACTTTGTGCTAGGCTTGCCTAAGATAAACCACAAAGACTCCATCTTTGTTGTAGTAGATAGGTTCTTTAAGATGGCACACTTCATACCTTGTGCTAAGACAAATGATGCTACTCAAACCGCCAACTTGTTCTTCAAAGAAGTAGTGAGACTTCATGGAATCCCAAGAACAATAGTGTCAGACCGAGACACAAAGTTTCTGAGCCACTTCTGGAGAGCATTATGGAAGAAACTAGGAACCAAGCTTGTGTTCTCCACGACATGCCACCCTCAAACTGATGGGCAAACTGAGGTGGTTAATAGGACATTATCAACATTGTTGCGAGCCACCATTGGAAGGAACTTGAAAACATGGTTGGAATGCATACCTTTTGTGGAATTCGCTTACAATAGAGCTACACATTCAGCAATGAAACTGTCTCTATTCGAAGTTAATTATGGTTTCAATCCACATTCGCCCCTGGACCTTACACCCTTGCCACCAGCCGAGATGGTAAGCCTAGAAGGGGAGGCTAAAGCGGAGTTCATCAAAAAGCTACATCAGAAAGCTAAGGAGAACATAGAAAAGAGAACAGAAGCGTATGCAAGGCAAGCGAACAAGGGGAGGAAGCACGTTAGCTTCAATGAGGGGGATTGGGTCTGGTTACACATGAGAGCAGAAAGTTTCCCACAGAAGAGAAAGAATAAACTTGCCCCACGTGGAGATGGACCATTCAAAGTCTTGAAGAAAATCAATGACAATGCCTACCAATTGGAGCTTCCAGGTGAGTTTAATGTATCCTCTACCTTCAATGTTGCTGATTTGGAACTTTTCGATGCAGGAGATGATCCAGTTTTGAGGACAAAACCTTCTGAAGAGGGAGGGAATGATGAGGACATCAACCAGTCATGTGCACCAGCTGAACCGGATAGAGTGGAGATCATTCCTCAAGTTCCCAGTGGTCCTTTGACACGCCAGAGGGCTAGGGCAATTGTCATAAGTTCAGCCAATTAGTGGAGCATGTGTTTGATCAAGAACCGGAAGGCTTGTCCATAAACCGTGAAAACAAAGGAGAGGAGCCACTTGCAGACGAGCCTTGTAAGCTTCTCAACATTAAGACATCAACTTCTGGTGTCTTTACTATCACCTTAGAGTAAAGACACACAAAGTCATGCTAGAGAATTGTACTCTTTTTCCTACCTTCGGTTTTGTCCCATTGGGTTTTCCGAAGGGGGTTTTAATGAGGCAACACCTCTAGTGTGCAGACCAGGACTTGTTCTCTACTTCACAAGTCCTTGGAATAATCAGAAGTTGCAGCCTCTACAAGAAGACCAACACGCCACCTTCTTTCTATACTTAGCATTATTTTGTTCTTTTTGGTTTAAAACTACTTGTTGTTTTGTTTCAGTTTTAAACTTTCTGTTGTTCCATTTAGAACTACTTGTTGTTTTAATTTTAGGGCTAATATTCTGAGGCTAAGGTCATTATAAAAGCCTTAGCCACCCCTTTAATGAGGGAGACACGTTTTTTATGAACAACCCTAGTTAAATTCTTAGCGTAGTAATTTCAGAACTCTTCTTACTTGAATCGCCTTCAAGGCTAGGAGAACTTTGGTGTATCACAAGTCTTATCATCCCTTGTGTGGTCCAACTCACTTTCCCCATCTCCGTGTTCTGGCTAGGAGAGTTTCTCACCTTACTTGCACACAACACAACCCACGATTACAGATCTTCCTTGCTCACCAAGGCTTGTATCATCTTTGGTATCAGAGCTGAAGGATCTACCATCGAAGGGAGTGTCTAAACCTATCCCTTTTCATTATTTGCTTGCAATTTCGTTTTGTCAATCAAAAAAAAAAAATTACATTCCTTGTAGAACCTGATTTGGTGCGAAAGAGAAGAGGAAACTCGATCAATCTCACCCTATTCCTTATTTGTGTTTTATTCTCTTTTGCAAGGTACGATATGTCTGATGATTCTGAGCAAGGGGATGCCAACAATGCAGTGATTCAGATGCTAGCAGCCATCAATGGTCAACTCACTAACCTAGCGGCTAGGTTAGACCGGTTGGAGCAACCTCTGCCTGAAGCTAGACAAGGAGAAACTCGTGGTTTTGAAGGGCAACCAGGCCAACCACCACCTTATCACGCTCCACCACCACCACCACCTCCACCACCGCCTCAACAAGCGCCTGACGTGAAGCTAAACCCTCCAATGTTTGCTGGAAGAGTAGATCCAGAGGCTTATCTCGATTGGGAGAGAAGAATGGAGCATATTTTTGAGTACCACCGATATGCTGACCCAAGGAGAGTAGCTCTAGCTACAGCCCAACTCACCGATCATGCTCTTACCTAGTGGGACAGAGAAGTGTCTGAGAGGAGAAGGAATCGGTATGGGATGATAGTAACTTGGGAAGAGCTCAAATATGTTATGAGACGACGCTATGTGCCACCACATTTCCACCGTGACTTGCAAAAACGTTTTAGGCGTCTGACCCAAGGAAACAAGAGTGTGGAGGAATATTATGAGGAGTTCGAACACTTGAGAAACCGGCTGGAAGTAGAGGACATTCTTTGATCGCTTTGACCTTCTCTTGATCGACCTGAACGCCATCTGCACTTACCACAAAGCCTAAAAAGACCAAGTTATCTGTTCCAAATGTGCATTTCTTAAGATTAGCATAGAGAGTTTCTTTTCTTAAAACATCAAGAACAGCCCTAAGATGATTTATATGATCAGAAAAACTCTTGCTATATACTAATATGTCATCGAAATACACCACCACAAAGATACCAATGAAAGACCTAAGGATATGATTCATTAATCTCATGAATGTACTAGGTGCATTTGTCAAACCGAAAGGCATAACAAGCCATTCATATAAACCGTGCTTAGTTTTAAATGCAGTTTTCCATTCATCTCCTTCTTTCATCCTAATTTGATGGTATCCACTTTTTAAATCTATCTTAGAAAAGATGCAAGAACCATGTAATTCATCTAGCATGTCATCTAATCTAGGAATAGGGTGTCGATACTTCACTGTTATGTTGTTGATTGCTCTACAATCAACACACATGCGCCAGCTGCCGTCCTTTTTGGGCACAAGGAGCACAGGCACTGCGCATGGACTCATGCTCTCACGGATATGACCTTTCTCTAGCAGCTCCTCGACTTGCCTCTGTAGTTCTTTAGTCTCCACGGGATTGGTTCTATATGCAGGACGGTTTGGAAGAGTTGCACCGGGAACAAAGTCTATTTGATGTTCAATTCCTCTAATCGGTGGAAGTCCATTTGGACACTTTTCAGGAAACACATCTTGATATTCCTGCAAAAGAGAAACAATCTCACCGGATACTCCGGTGTTTGATCAGTCCTACTCATGAGTGTTTCTTTAAGAATAAGTAAATAAACAGTTTGTTGGGAATAGAGAATCCTCTTGATATCACCCGTGTTGGCATAGAAATTATGCTGCTTGTTGTGGGTCGATTTAGGTGCAGTTTCTGTCTTTTGCTGAAGCTGAAGTTGGTCTTGTTGAACCTCCTTTGGTGTCAAGGGCAAAAGAACCATTTTCTTTCCTTTGTAATCAAACGAATGCTTGTTGGCGAAACCATCATGGATTACTCGACGATCAGATTGCCATGGTCGGCCAAGAAGAATGTGTCCAGCTTCCATAGGAAGGACGTCACACAAGACCTCGTCCTCATATCTCCCAATAGCAAAAGGAACCATCACCTGATTAGAAACTCTCATCTCACCTTCTTTGTTCTGCCATTGCAAAGGATAAGGTGCAGGATGCTTCAACATTTTCAGTCCAAGTTTCTTCACCAAGGCCTCACTAGCAACGTTCACGCAACTGCCTCCATCAATAATGAGGCTGCACACTTTGCCTTGGACAAGACATCTGGTATAGAAGAGGTTCTCTCGCTGTTCTAGTTCTTCTGCCTTGCTTTGCAAGTTAAGGGTTCGTCTTGCGACTAAAAGCTTGCCTTGAATCGGTTTTTCAATCAGTTCTTCCTCTGTACTAGACTCGTCCTCCTGCCCCGACTCATAATCTGCAGACTCATACTCCCCACTGTCAAGAAGAATCATAACACGCTTGTTGGTACACTCATTCGCATAATGTCCTCTTCCTTGGCACTTAAAACATTTCAAATCTCTGGAACGAGCACTAGAAACCACAGCCTTGCCTTTCTCCTTGCTGTCTTTCTGGTAGGTGTTAGCTGGCCGAGTCTCTTCCTTTGGGTAGGGTTTAATCTCCTTTTGGTAGCTTGTTTTCTCTTCTTTAGAACCATGGAACTTGGCCGAGTTATAACTAGAACGAGAATGGCTTTTGCGTTTGATCTGTTGCTCTACCAAGATAGCTTTATGTAGTATCTCTTCAATATCTTCATAATGCTGCATCTCAACCTTGTCTTGAATCTCACGGTTAAGTCCACCAAGAAACCTTGCCATAGTAGCCTCACGATCTTCTGTTATTTCAGCTCTAAGCATGAGTAGCTCCATTTCTTGATAATATTCTTCTACTGATCGGAATCCTTGTGATAGCCTCCTTAGCTTCTGGTGCAATTCACGGTGATAATGAGTGGGCACGAATCTCTTACGCATAAGAGTTTTCAGTTCAAACCATGAATCAACCGGATTTTCTTGGTTACGTCTTCTAGTTGTTACGAGCTGATCCCACCAGCTCAATGCATAATCATAGAATTCGGTTGCAGCATACTGAATTCTCTGCTCTTGATTGTAATGCTGACAATTGAAGACAAGTTCAATCTTCTTTTCCCACTCTAAATATGCATCAGGGTCTGTCTTACCATAGAAGGGAGGTATCTTGAGTTTTGGTCCAGAAAACTCATCACGTTGGGACCTTCTTCCTTCATGACCACGACGATTTCTCCTTCTACTGTCCTTAGAAGAAGATGAAGAGCGGTTGCGTTCATAGTAGATTTCGGTTTCTTGCAATCCAGCATGTTCATGTTGTGTTGAATGTTGCTGGTGGCCTTCTATTCCTTTCCCTTTGCTTTGCCCTTGACCAGTAGCTTGTCTTATTTCAGCTCTGATGTAATCCCATGTGATCAACCCCGAAGAAAGGCTGAAAGTGAAGCGAATATGGAGGATGAAGGCGTGATGATGCTGGTCCGAATTCGACAGCAACGATGGTAAGGAATGGAGGTGAATTCGAATGTGATTAGGGTGATGAACAGATGCGACAATGGAGCAATGAACAGCGAATGGTGATGATGATGAGACGTGATGATATTGTGGCTGTGATGGTGGCGTGAATGAGAGGTGAAGAGAATGAGTATTACGGATAGTTATTTAGGTGAAAAGGTGGTTAGAACAGATAGAAGAGTTTCAGAATCACAACGTGTATTGAAACTCAGATTCAAAGAACGCATTCAAGAATCAAAGTGAGAGAAGAAAATCGATATTGCTGCTGGCATAAAAGTTCTTCGCTAAAAACAACCTAAGATGGCGTCACATGGGTTTTATAATCAACCCTAGAGACATGAAACCCAAACAACAAAGCGTTTGAAAATAAACAACAAAGCGTTTGAACGTTAATTAAAAACAGCGAGGCGTCCCAACCTTAAGGTTCCTAATTGGTGTACCTCTAAAATAACTAAGTACTAAGCCATAGTGACTTGTACCTTATCACCCATTAGTAATGACTCCTAAATAACTCGACGTAGTGATTCATCTGCCTCGTTAAAAACCATGATGATAAAACCCAATGGGACAAAACTCAACATGGGAAAAAGAGTACAGACTGCACACCTAAGTTATTTAGTTGTCATTACCGGGTGAAGTCTTCAAGGTGAATATGTTGAAGACTTGGATCCTCGGTAGATTGAATGACCCTTCAGCTATGAGTGAATGAGCTCCCTTGGCCATCTCCTTAGCTCTTGAGCGAGTGATCCGTCCCACTATCTCCGGTTCCTCTGCAGCTTCTGTTTCCTTGCTAGCCACGGTCATATCATCCTCCCCCTCTTCAAAAGGATTTGTCCTCAAATCTGAATCTGCAATATAAGGAAGCAAGTCAGAAACGTTGAACGATTGAGATATGTTATACTTACCTTGGAGATCAATCTGATAGGCGTTGTTGTTGATTTTCTTGATGATTTCAAATGGTCCGTCTACTCGTGGCTTCAGCTTGCTCTTCCGTTCTTCTGGGAACCTATCCTTGCGTAGATGAATCCACGCCAAGTCTCCTTCCTCGAACACTAGCTCCTTTCTGCCCTTGTTCGCGTGCTTCTCGTACTGCTTAGTCTTCTTCTCTATATTCTCCTTAGCTTTAGCGTGTATCTTCCTGACCTGTTCAGCCTTTTCTTTGCCATCAAAGCTACACTTCACACTTAAAGGTAAAGGGATCAAGTCTAGAGGTGATTGTGGATTAAAGCCATAAACGATTTCAAAAGGAGAGAATAGAGTAACAGAATGCTTAGCGTGATTGTAAGCAAACTCTACGTGTGGTAGACACTCTTCCCATGACTTGATGTTGCTTTTCACTAAAGTCCTAAGGAGTGTAGATAGCGTCCTGTTCACCACTTCGGTTTGCCCATCTGTTTGTGGGTGACATGTGGTTGAGAATGACAGCTTGGTCCCTAGTTTAGCCCATAACGTTCTCCAGAAATGTCCTAAGAACTTTGTATCTCTGTCTGAAACGATCACTTGAGGCATACCATGCAGACGTACCACTTCCCTGAAAAATAAATTAGCTACACTAACAGCATCATCTGTCTTGTGACTAGCGATGAAGTGAGCCATCTTGCTAAACCTGTCAACCATAACAAAGATAGAATCTCTACCATTCCTGGTTCGAGGTAAGCCAAGTACAAAGTCCATAGATATATGAGTCCAGGGTTGAGACGGAATAGGGAGAGGGATGTACAAACCGTTAGGCTGTACTTTACCCTTTGCCATTTTACAAATAGCACACCTAGAACAAACCTTCTCTACGTCTGACTTCATGTGAGGCCAGTAGAAGTGATCTTGCAGTCCACGTAGAGTCTTTGATACTCCAAAATGTCCAGCTAGTCCACCTCCATGAGCTTCTCTAACTAGTAGTTCTCTTATGGAGCCTCGTGGTATGCACAAGCGATTGTTATAAAACAGATATCCATCCTGCCTATAATATTTTTCAAATGCAAACTTATGGCATTTACCATAGCTCTCAGCAAAATCAATGTCAGTTTCATAGAGATCTACTATATGTTCAAAACCGTCTAGTTTAGAAGCCAAAGTAGAAACAAGAGTGTACCTTCTGGATAATGCATCTGCGACTACATTATCCTTACCTTTCTTGTACTTAACGATGTATGGGAAAGTTTCTATGAACTCCATCCACCTAGCGTGTCTCTTGTTGAGTTTCTGTTGGCCTTTAAGATGCTTCAAAGACTCATGATCTGTGTGGATGACGAATTCTTTGGGCCATAAGTAGTGCTGCCACGTTTGAAGAGCTCGGACCAATGCATACAGCTCCTTGTCATAGGTAGGATAGTTTAAAGTCGATCCTCCTAGCTTCTCACTGAAGTAAGCAACTGGTTTCCTATCCTGCATCAAAACAGCACCTATACCCACTCCGGAGGCATCACATTCAATCTCAAAAGTTTTCATGAAATCAGGAAGTACTAAGATAGGGGCTTTGATAAGCTTCTCTTTTAAGGCTGTGAACGCCTTCTCTTGTGGTTCTCCCCATCTAAATCCAACGTCCTTCTTGATAACTTCTGTTAATGGCGCTGCTATGGTGCTGAAGTCTTGAACGAATCTCCTGTAAAATCCTGCTAAGCCATGAAAGCTCCTGACTTCTGCCACGTTTTTAGGTGCAGGCCATTCCTTTATCGCCTTGATCTTCTCATCGTCAACTCTAACTCCTTCTGCACTAACAATAAAACCTAGAAAGATAACCTCAGTAGTACAGAATGAACACTTAGAATAATTTGCAAACAGGGATTGAGAACGAAGAACATTTAGAACTTGGCGGATGTGTTCTAAGTGTTCTTCCAGACCTTTGCTGTAAATGAGGATATCATCGAAGTAGACTACCACGAAGACGCCTATGAAGGGTCTAAGAGCATGGTTCATTAAGCGCATGAAGGTGCTGGGAGCATTGGTGAGGCCAAACGGCATGACTAGCCATTCGTACAGCCCTTGCTTGGTCTTGAAAGCAGTTTTCCACTCATCCCCTTCCTTCATTCTGATCTGATGATACCCACTCTTCAAATCGATTTTCGAGAAGATTGCTGATCCACATAACTCATCCAGCATATCATCAAGCCTTGGAATAGGATGTCTGTACTTCACTGTGATATTGTTAATGGCTCTGCAGTCAACGCACATCCTCCATGACCCATCTTTCTTTGGAACTAGCAACACCGGTACTGCACATGGACTTAAACTCTCTCTGATATGTCCCTTGCTCATCAGCTCTTCTACTTGTTTCTGTAATTCCTTTGTCTCTACAGGATTGGTCCTGTAAGCTGGTCTGTTTGGTAGAGCTGATCCTGGAACCAAATCGATTTGGTGTTCTATTCCACGTATTGGAGGTAACCCTGGAGGTATCTCTTCGGGAAAAACATCCTTATACTCTTCGATGATCTCTATCATCTCATGTGGAAGCTCTGCTGCTGGTTTAGTGCTGGTGAGTGTCTCTCTGTACACAAACATGAATGTTGTCATCTCTGGATCAAATATCTTGCTGAATTCGCTGTGATTGATGTACAGGCTGTTAGACACTTTCTCTGTATCTTTACGATTCATATGAAGCTGATCTTGGTATATTTCGCTTGGCGTGAGTGGCAGAAGAGTGATCTTGCGTCCCTTGAACTTAAAGGATTGCTTGTTTGTATAGCCATCATGAAAGACTCTTCTATCGAACTGCCATGGCCTGCCCAATAGGATGTGACTTGACTTCATTGGAATCACATCACACAGCAATTCATCTTCATATCTCCCAATCGCTAGCTTAACTACTACTTGCTGAGACACAGTTAGAGCTCCCTTGTTGTTCAGCCACTGTAACTGATATGGCCTAGGATGTGAAGTGGTCTGGAGATTAAGCTTCTTTACCATCTCTTCACTAGCAGCATTGGTACAGCTACCACCATCAACAATCAAGGTACAGACCTTGTCTTGAACTACACATCTGGTGTGAAAGAGATTCTCACGCTGTCCTCTATCATCTGGATGAATTTGAACACTTAATGTTCTGCGTGCCACTAACATCTCTCCCATTACTGCTGCTTCATCTCCATCTCCTAACTCTGATTCTGGTTCACTCTCTGAACTGTCTTGAGGCACAATCTCTCCCCCCTCTTGTAGCAGAAACATCTTCTTATTAGGGCAGTCCCTGGAGTAATGCCCCATTCCTTGGCATTTAAAGCACCTGATGTGGCTTGTAGAAGTTCCACTCTTGGGTCTGAATTCGATCTTAACCTCTTCTTTGACAGTAGCTGTAGCTGGTTTGGCGTCTTTGGTATAGGCTGGCTTGCTGAATTCTCTTGGTTTTGGGATGTTAGAAGTAAAAGTAGGCCTCACATTCTTTCTCTTGAGCTGCGATTCAATCAACTCTGCTTTGTGTACCATCTCTTGTACATCTTCATAATTCAGTAGCTCTACCTTGTCTTGAATCTCTCTGTTCAATCCCCCAAGAAACCTTGACATCACCATGATTTCACCTTCTCCCAAGTCAGCTCTGATCATTAAAGTTTCCAGCTCCTGATAGTAATCTCTTACTGACTTAGTGCCTTGTATAAGACGCCTAAGCTTGCTGAGAGTCTCTCTCTGGTAGTGTGCAGGAACGAACTTCTTCCTCATCTGTGTGACTAGCTGATCCCAAGTAGTAATGGCAGGCTCTCTCTGTCGCTGTCTAGTAAGTCCCAACTGTTCCCACCACAACAATGCATAACCATTGAATTCTGAGATGGCTATCTTCACCTTGTTCAGCTCATAAGTACCTTGAACCTGAAAGTTTGATTCCATCTTCCTTTCCCAGTCTAGATAAGTCTCTGGGTCATTGGTACCATGAAAAGTTGGATACTGAATCTTGAGATTATTCAGCTGCTTCCTCAAAGGATCATAGTCTCTTCTTAATGTCTCTAGGCTGTGACCTGAGGCTTCATCTTCTTCTGAGTAGTCAAAATCTGATTCCATATACACACGATGCCCAGCTACTTGTTCAGCTCGACGGTGTGGACGTGTAGGTGCTCTACCAGTCCGATGATGCTCTCTTTCTGTATTTTCTGTGTTTCTCCTCTGATTGTGCACGGTTTTGCTACCTCCCAGAGGTGATCTTGCTGTTCTAGTTCGTGGCTGCTTAGAGGATGCTCCCACGTGTGCTTTACCCTTGGCGCGGCGTATAGCTTCATTAGGACTAGGCGGTTCTGATGATTCTGGGTCTGTAGCACTAGATGCTTGCGCAATGTCCTTGATTTGCTTCTCAAATTTGTTACTGAGCTGCTCCATCTGTTGCTGGAATTGAGTAGACATTAGCTGATTTGATTCTTTGATCTGCTGGAGCATGGCTTGATTTAAAGCTTCTGCAGACAGCTCCATTGTACCTGAAATATTTTAAATAACTCACAGTAACAAGTCCTTATAAGGAGAAATAGCACAGCTAAAACTATAACAATATAAGTGCATCAACAACTAACAACACAAAGAAGGCTCTAAAAACGTGATCTCTAATCCTAAAAACCAATAGGACTCCTAACAGAAAAATCAGTCCTAATTCAACTAGAAATCACCACAAAACAGAATCCTATTGCTACAAGGAATTTCGAAACTAATTCCTAAAACAACTAGGAATCGAAACAAAACCAAACAAACAAAATCGAAAATAACAAATAAAACGAGATTAGGGTTTAGAATTGCTCAGCCTTTGGCACAGAGTTGGCTCTGATACCACTTGATGTAATCCCATGTGATCAACCCCGAAGAAAGGCTGAAAGTGAAGCGAATATGGAGGATGAAGGCGTGATGATGCTGGTCCGAATTCGACAGCAACGATGGTAAGGAATGGAGGTGAATTCGAATGTGATTAGGGTGATGAACAGATGCGACAATGGAGCAATGAACAGCGAATGGTGATGATGATGAGACGTGATGATATTGTGGCTGTGATGGTGGCGTGAATGAGAGGTGAAGAGAATGAGTATTACGGATAGTTATTTAGGTGAAAAGGTGGTTAGAACAGATAGAAGAGTTTCAGAATCACAACGTGTATTGAAACTCAGATTCAAAGAACGCATTCAAGAATCAAAGTGAGAGAAGAAAATCGATATTGCTGCTGGCATAAAAGTTCTTCGCTAAAAACAACCTAAGATGGCGTCACATGGGTTTTATAATCAACCCTAGAGACATGAAACCCAAACAACAAAGCGTTTGAAAATAAACAACAAAGCGTTTGAACGTTAATTAAAAACAGCGAGGCGTCCCAACCTTAAGGTTCCTAATTGGTGTACCTCTAAAATAACTAAGTACTAAGCCATAGTGACTTGTACCTTATCACCCATTAGTAATGACTCCTAAATAACTCGACGTAGTGATTCATCTGCCTCGTTAAAAACCATGATGATAAAACCCAATGGGACAAAACTCAACATGGGAAAAAGAGTACAGACTGCACACCTAAGTTATTTAGTTGTCATTACCGGGTGAAGTCTTCAAGGTGAATATGTTGAAGACTTGGATCCTCGGTAGATTGAATGACCCTTCAGCTATGAGTGAATGAGCTCCCTTGGCCATCTCCTTAGCTCTTGAGCGAGTGATCCGTCCCACTATCTCCGGTTCCTCTGCAGCTTCTGTTTCCTTGCTAGCCACGGTCATATCAAGCTCGCATTTTTGCTCGGAGTTCGGTTATGCTAGCTTTCATCAGTTCTTTCATAGTTGCAATCATTTGTTGATTTAGTTGTGTAGTCATCTGATCTCGGAGTAGTTTATTCTGTCTGACTAGCTCAGCTTCCCCTTCTGATTCATTCCCCATCTGTACCTGATTTAATCAAACAACTTCAACAAGTAAATTGTTCCAATGAAACAAAATTAACCCAAGAACAGAACACAGTTTCAAAGGAAACTTGAATATCACGGAAACAGACAGCGATGCACTTAAAATTCAATTCAAAATTCAAATCAACTCCGAAAATCATGATTCCAATTTTTAAAATTAAGTTAACTCATGCTAGAACTAGAATCAATTAACGAAACATCAAAACAAGTCACAGGCGATTTTAGAAAATTTGAGCAATACAGAAGACGAACAGACAATTTTCGCAGAACAGTTCTAAATGCAACTCCAGAATTCAAACAATGATAACTAGCAGAATACGACTTCAAACAAGATGATTCAAAAGCAAATCTGAAAGATCAGACTCTGAATGACAAGATATGATCGGTAAAAGGGTAAACAGATGACGAACACAATGGAAGATGAAAAGTTAAAGACGTAACAACAAAAGGAAAACGAAAACTCCCCTTCCAGAGCAGCTCTGATACCACTTAATGAACTCCTAGGATGCTTCTCTGGATGGAACTGGATAGATCCTTGCATAAACGAATCAGAGACTCAAGTTTATCAAGGCTTGTGAATCGAATGGTGACACAAGAGGGATGAAAAGTCTCTTGATACTCCTAGGCAACCAGATCGGATATGACACCGATTTAATCACCCTTAGACGTTGGATATTACACACCAACAGATCACTCAAGCTTGCACACAAGCAAACAGAGAACAAAGGTTTTTGTTTAAGAGAAAAGATAGGTTATTTCCATTAGAAGACTTAAACAGACTTATATAGAAAAGACTTGGACAGAACCCAAGCTTTTCAACTTCCAAAAGCATTAAAGAGACACGCTCCCTTGGAAACAACAATTCCAAAACGTTTTTAAAGAGAGAAATAAAACCATAGTCTATAATATAACATAAGATAGATATTTAGCCGGTCTAAAAGAGAGAAAGACACGGCCAAGATCATCATCTAAGAGATGTGAAGTGAAACAAGAGGTCTCGCTAAAAACCTTGATTGGAAAACCCAGTGGGACAAAACCAATCAAGGGAAAAAGAGCACCCACAAGTAACACTTGCCTAAATGATGATCAGTTTGAGGTTGAGGTGACTTGAATGGATATGAAAGTATCACGGTTGATCAAGCTTCTACCGAGACCTTCCTCTTGCTTCCAAAACAACATGAGAATGTTTCCAACAGCTTCATTAAGGCTCCTTGTCCTGGAACGAGTCATAGGACCTGATGGCACGAACAAATCATTTCCTTGCTCCTTGCTTCCTAATCCTTGTTCCGCAAACTGGTCCATGATCACATCATCCCCTCCGTCTTGAAAAGGATTTGTCCTCAAATCTAGTTCATCTGCATCAAAAGGAATTAGGTCAGTAACATTAAAGCTATTACTTATATCATACTTACCTTGCAAATCGATCTTGTAGGCGTTGTTGCTGATCTTCTTGATGACCTCGAAAGGGCCATCAATCCTTGGCATGAGCTTAGACTTTCTTTCCTCGGGAAATCGCTTCTTCCTTAGGTGAATCCAAACTTGGTCACCCTCCTTAAAGATCATCTCACGACGCCCTTTATTTGCTTGCTTGACATACTGCTTGGTTTTCTCTTCAATGTTACGTCTAGCTTGCTTATGAATCTGCTGCACCATCTCGGCTTTCTTCTTGCCATCAAGACTAATTCTTTCACACTCAGGTAAAGGCATTAGATCCAAAGGAGAGTTGGGATTGAACCCATAAACAATTTCAAATGGTGAAAACTTTGAAGCAGAATGCACAGCATGATTGTATGCAAATTCACAATGAGGCAAGTAATCTTCCCAAGATTTCAAATTCTTTTTAATGAATGCACGTAACAATGCTCCTAAGGTTCTATTGACAACTTCAGTTTGTCCGTCAGTTTGTGGATGGCATGTAGTAGAAAACAACAGTTTAGTGCCTAGCTTAGACCAAAGAGTCTTCCAAAAATAACTAAGAAATTTAGAATCACGGTCTGAAACTATAGTCTTAGGCATACCATGCAAACGCACAATTTCTCTAAAGAACAAATCAGCTACATGCGATGCATCATCAGTTTTATGACAAGCTATGAAATGTGCCATCTTAGAAAATCTATCAATGCCCTGCAGCAAACTTTTCACAAGACCTATACGCATCTTTAAAGTCAGGATCAGTCTCATATAAGTCTTTAATTTGTTCAAAACCTAGCAATTTAGCATCAAGAGTGTTTAAGAGAACATACCGTCGGGATAGCACATCAGCCACGATGTTTTCCTTACCTTGTTTGTATTTGATAACGTAAGGGAAAGTTTCTATAAATTCAACCCATCTGGCATGTCTCTTACTCAGCTTATTCTGGCCCTTCAGGTACTTAAGAGACTCGTGGTCGGTATGAATGACATGTTTGCAAGGCTCGGACCAAAGCATACAGTTCTTTGTCATAAGTTGCATAGTTGAGAGTAGCAAATCCTTTTGAAGAGGGGGAGGATGATATGATCGTGGCAAGCAAGGAACCAGAGGCTGCAAAGGAACCGGAGATAGTGGGACGGATCACTCGCTCAAGAGCTAAGGAGATGGCCAAGGGAGCTCATTTACTCATAGCTGAAGGGTCATTCAATCTACCGAGGATCCAAGTCTTCAACATATTCGCCTTGAAGACTTTACCCGGTAATGATAACTAAATAACTTAGGTGTGCAGTCTGTACTCTTTTTCCCATGTTGAGTTTTGTCCCATTGGGTTTTATTAGCATGGTTTTTAATAAGGCAGATGAATCACTACGTCGAGTTATTTAGGAGTCATTATTAATGGGTGATAATGTACAAGTTACTATACCTTGTACTTAGTTTATTTTGAGATGCACCAATTAGGAACCTACGGGTTGGGATGCCTTGTTGTTTTATTTTAATTAAAACGCTTTGATGTTTTTTTTTTTCTGTTTCAGAACAGCATGTAGTTGAGGGTTTCGATTCAAGGGTGTATATAAACCCATGAGCCGCCTCTTATTTCAATTAGTGAAGGATTTATGTGCTTAAGCAATTTCGAAATTTCTTCTCTCAATCTGATTCCTTGAATGCGTTCTTCGAGTCTGAGTTTCTAAACACTTGTGAACAAGAAACTCTTCTACCAGTTCTAATCCGCTTAATTATTCAAACACCTCTCCATCAAACCATCGAACCCTTTTTGTGTTGTTATTCATCTCCATCAAAATCATATATAACCATATCCGATTCATCTCTTGCCTTATCATCCGTTCATCATCGCTTGTTCACGCATCAATCCTCGCCACGAAGACTCCTCCATCACGTACCAGCCCCAGATCGCTTCCCCCATCAAGTATCATTCAGACCAGCCCCTCGTTCCCTCCTTAAATCATATTGCTTGTCACCCATCATCAGCCTTCATCAGAGTACATCTAGGGAGTTCCTGTCAGACACCCTCACTCAAAGACTCTCAAGCTCATTTTACCAAGGCTGAATGAAGTGGATCAAATCTGTGAAGCTTGTGTATTGGGGAAACATTGTAGAACCGTTTATCAAGACTCATCTACTATGTATAAAGAGTGCTTTGATCTTGTTCATTCAGATGTATGGACTGCCCCATGTACTTCTAAAGATCGATATAAATATTTCGTTTCTTTCATTGATGAGAAGTCTAAATACAGTTGGGTCAGTCTTATGCCAGCAAAGAGCCATGTTCTTGAAGCTTTCACCAAGTTCTACGACTACGTTGCTACTCAGTATGGAACAAAAATTAAAATCCTGAGAAGTGACAATGGTGGAGAGTATATGAGCAGAGAGTTTAAAGCTTTTGGGGATAGACAAGGCATTGTTCATCAGACTTCATGTGCCTATACTCCTCGGCAAAATGGAGTAGCAGAGCGCAAGAACATACACCTAGTGGAGGTGGCTAGAACAATGTTGTTTGACAAATGTGTTCCAAAGAAGTATTGGGGAGATGCTATGATGACTGCTTGTTATCTGATCAATCGATTACCAACCAAGCAGCTTGAAGACGTGTCTCCTTATGAAGTACTAAACAAGAGCAAACCAACCATTAATCATCTTAAAGTCTTTGGTTGTGTTTGTTATGTGTTTGTACCAGATGGCATGTTTGTAAGCTATTCCACTACTCAAAAAGGTTGGAAATGCTACAATCCTGACACTGAGCGTGTATATATCTCTAGAGAAGTGAGGTTTGATGAAGCAAAGGGGTTCTTTGGAACCAAGAACTGGAATAGCTTAGAAGATTTCGTAGTCTCAACAGATAGAGCCGCCAAGTTGCAAGCTGTTCTTGAGAATTTGACTACACTTGTTGCACCAACTGAATCGCCTGACAATGGTGGTTCTAATGAGAGCAATCAGAGAGGACCGACCAATTATGGTGGTACTAATGAAACTCATATGGATACAAGTACTGGTGAGAATGATACTGAGGACAATCATAGAGGACCGACCAATGATGGTGGTACTAATGAAACTCATATGGATACAAGTACTGGTGAGAATGATACTGAGGACAAGCAAGACACCTCTAAATCAGACACTAAAGAGGGAGAGTCTTACTTGGATGATTCAACATATGAACCGGATGAGAATCTGGTAGTGGAGGACTCTGAAGAGACTGAGTCGGAGGATGAATCTGCTCCTCCACTAAGAAGAAGTGGGAGGGTGGCGTACGGGCCAGAGAATTGGAAAAATACAAGAGTGTATTACAACACCAACGCAGTCGCTCATCCAATTCAAGGCTACTGCTCAGTTGCTCACCTCCCAAGCGAACATCAGGTATTCCTTTCCAAGACTGACCAACACAGGATACCCACTTGTTATGAGGAAGCGTGTTTGATTGATGTATGGGTTAAAGCTATGTTGGAAGAGATTGCCTCTATGAACAAGCATAAGACTTGAGATATGGTTGATTTTCCTAGCAACAAGAAGCTTATGAATTCTGGATGGATTTATACAATCAAATACACCAGCTTAGGAGAGATAGAGAGGTATAAAGCTTGATTAATTGCCAAGGGGTATACTCAGAAGTATGGGGTGGACTACACAGAGACGTTTGCCCCTGTAGCCAAGCTCCATTCAGTAAGAGTCCTTTTATCCATTGCTACTAACCTGTCTTGGGATCTTTGGCAAATGGATGTAAAGAATGCATTCTTACAAGGCGAATTGGAGGAGGAGGTTTATATGGTGCCACCTGAGGGGTTTAATGACAGTAGTAAGGTGTGCAAGCTTAAAAAGGCTATCTATGGACTCAAGCAATCTCCAAGAGCTTGGTATCAAAAACTTAGTAGCTGTTTGCTGGAGAATGGCTTCAAGAGGTCAGAAGCGGATCATACCCTGTTCACAACTCAGGGGGAAAGAGGTATGGTCGTTGTTCTCATCTACGTTGATGATATAATCATAACAGGGGACAATGTGGATGGTGTCAAGCGAACTAAGGAGCTTCTCAAGTCATCTTTTGATATCAAAGACTTGGGGGAACTCAAATATTTTCTAGGCATTGAAGTTTGTAAACTGGATGATGGGTTGTTTCTGTCTCAAAGGAAATATGCTTTGGATCTTTTATCTGAGATAGGGAAGCTTGGATCAAAATTGGCTAAGACACCTATGGAAAACAGCTACAAGGATGAGCCTAAGGGGGAACCTTCTGTGGATGTAAAGCAATACCAAAGGATGGTGGGGAAGCTAATCTATCTAACCATCACTAGACGAGACATCTCTTTTGCGGTGAATAGAGTCAACTAGCATATGCAAGCTCCCACCAGACACCATTTACGAATGGTAGAAAGGTTCTTAAAGTATATTAAAGGTACACCAGGAAAGGGTATAATGATGGGTCGCAATAATAGCATAGAGATTGTGGGTTATTGTGATGCAGATTGGGCAGGTTATAAGGTTGATAGAAAGAGTACAACTGGCTATTGCACATTCATTGGAGGTAACGTGGTTACTTGGAAGAGCAAGAAGCAGAAAGTCATTGCTATATCAAGTGCAGAGGCTGAATATAGGGCTATGGCTAACATCACTAGTGAATTGGTCTGGTTGAAGAGTCTGCTCAAAGATCTTGGCATTGAGTCATCTGAGCAGATTATGCTTCATTGTGATAACCAAGCCGCAATTCACATAGCTTCCAACTCAGTGTTTCATGAGAGAACCAAGCGCATAGAGGTGGACTGTCATTATGTGAGGGAGAAGGTTCAGGAAGGGATCATAACTCCATCTTATGTCAAGAGTTCTGAACAACTTGCGGACATATTCACAAAGGCGACAACAGCTAAAGTGTGATATAAGACTCGTTGGGAGGCTTATAAGATGCGGAAGAGGATGGAATGATGGGATCAGAACGTTGGCTTTCACGCTCTCTCGTTCTGATCAGTGGATGGAAATGATAAGACAAGTCTTTGTGCAAAGGCTTGAATCAATGTGGTGAACAACAAGTTGGTTTTAACGCTCTCCCTTGTTGAACAGATGGATGAATATGGATTGATGGCACTACAGAGACGATGGAAGGATCTCTGGTACTGCAAATACTTGTTCTTAGTGAATCCACACGCAAGGAACAAGCAAAGTCTAGAACTAGGTGGCTGCTAGGTCTAAGAAGAAGAACTGCGTTATTTTATTGATAATCAAAGGTGAAAATTATTACACAGCTGCAGGGGAGCTTTATAAGAGCTCATCAGCTAGCCCTAGGGCCAAAAATGCAGAAAAGGAAATACAAAAATGACACAAAACAAAGCAAAACGCAGCAAATAAATTACAAGGAAAAAAAAGAAACAATACTTAAGCAAAATAAGGAAAATAGAGCTGATCTCTTGTAGCTTTCTTTGGTGCTCGAACTAGGGTCTATTGTTGTGTCAATTACCACTGGGACACTCCAAATTACCTGCACAAATTGTATAAATTGAGAATACCTATTTTCGGCTTGGAATGAACTAGTTTGAAGATGATATTGATACAAGCCTTGGTGAGCAAGGAAGATCTGTAATCGTGGGTTGTGTTGTGTGCAAGTAAGGTGAGAAACTCTCCTAGCCAGAACACGGAGATGGGGAAAGTGAATTGGACCACACAAGTGATGATAAGACTTGTGATACACCAAAGTTCTCCTAGCCTTGAAGGCGATTCAAGTAAGAAGAGTTCTGAAATTACTACGCTAAGAATTTAACTAGGGTTGTTCATAAAAAACGTGTCTCCCTCATTAAAGGGGTGGCTAAGGCTTTTATAATGACCTTAGCCTCAGAACATTAGCCCTAAAATTAAAACAACAAGTAGTTCTAAATGGAACAACAGAAAGTTTAAAACTGAAACAAAACAACAAGTAGTTTTAAACCAAAAAGAACAAAATAATGCTAAGTATAGAAAGAAGGTGGCGTGTTGGTCTTCTTGTAGAGGCTGCAACTTCTGATTATTCCAAGGACTTGTGAAGTAGAGAACAAGTCCTGGTCTGCACACTAGAGGTGTTGCCTCATTAAAACCCCCTTCGGAAAACCCAATGGGACAAAACCGAAGGTAGGAAAAAGAGTACAATTCTCTAGCATGACTTTGTGTGTCTTTACTCTAAGGTGATAGTAAAGACACCAGAAGTTGATGTCTTAATGTTGAGAAGCTTACAAGGCTCGTCTGCAAGTGGCTCCTCTCCTTTGTTTTCACGGTTTATGGACAAGCCTTCCGGTTCTTGATCAAACACATGCTCCACTAATTGGCTGAACTTATGACCAATTGCCCTAGCCCTCTGGCGTGTCAAAGGACCACTGGGAACTTGAGGAATGATCTCCACTCCATCCGGTTCAGCTGGTGCACATGACTGGTTGATGTCCTCATCATTCCCTCCCTCTTCAGAAGGTTTTGTCCTCAAAACTGGATCATCTCCTGGAAGCTCCAATTGGTAGGCATTGTCATTGATTTTCTTCAAGACTTTGAATGGTCCATCTCCACGTGGGGCAAGTTTATTCTTTCTCTTCTGTGGGAACCTTTCTGCTCTCATGTGTAACCAGACCCAATCCCCCTCATTGAAGCTAACGTGCTTCCTCCCCTTGTTCGCTTGCCTTGCATACGCTTCTGTTCTCTTTTCTATGTTCTCCTTAGCTTTCTGATGTAGCTTTTTGATGAACTCCGCTTTAGCCTCCCCTTCTAGGCTTACCATCTCGGCTGGTGGCAAGGGTGTAAGGTCCAGGGGCGAATGTGGATTGAAACCATAATTAACTTCGAATGGAGACAGTTTCGTTGCTGAATGTGTAGCTCTATTGTAAGCGAATTCCACAAAAGGTATGCATTCCAACCATGTTTTCAAGTTCCTTCCAATGGTGGCTCGCAACAATGTTGATAATGTCCTATTAACCACCTCAGTTTGCCCATCAGTTTGAGGGTGGCATGTCGTGGAGAACACAAGCTTGGTTCCTAGTTTCTTCCATAATGCTCTCTAGAAGTGGCTCAGAAACTGTGTCTCGGTCTGACACTATTGTTCTTGGGATTCCATGAAGTCTCACTACTTCTTTGAAGAACAAGTTGGCGGTTTGAGTAGCATCATTTGTCTTAGCACAAGGTATGAAGTGTGCCATCTTAGAGAACCTATCTACTACAACAAAGATGGAGTCTTTGTGGTTTATCTTAGGCAAGCCTAGCACAAAGTCCATAGATATGTCAGTCCAAGGAGTAGTAGGAATAGAGAGAGGCATATACAAACCATGTGGGTGAGACTTGGATTTGGCTCTTTTGCAAACCAAGCACCGAGCACAATGAGCTTCAACGTCTCTCTTTTGATGAGGCCAATAGAAGTGCTCTTTCAGCATGCTCAGCGTCTTGTCAACACCAAAGTGACCCATTAGTCCCCCTCCATGTGCTTCCCTTAAGAGTAAGTCTCGGATGGATCCTCTTGGTATGCAAAGTCTCTTCTCTTTGAACAGAAATCCATCAAATAAGAAGAACTTGTTGTAGGGGCCTTTTCCATGCTCTTTGTAACTTTCCTTAAAATCCTCATCTCCTGCATACAGTTCCTTGATCAATTCGCACCCTAGCACTTTAGACTCCATGATTGAAATGAGGCTGTATCTCCTTGATAATGCATCAGCTACAACATTCTCCTTTCCTTTCTTGTACTTGGTAACATATGGGAATGTTTCAATGAATTCCAGCCACCGTGCATGCCTTCTTTTTAATTTGGTTTGTCCTTTGAGATGTTGCAAGGTCTGATGGTCTGTATGAATAACGCATTCCCTAGCAAGCAAGTAATCCCATGTGATCAACCCCGAAGAAAGGCTGAAAGTGAAGCGAATATGGAGGATGAAGGCGTGATGATGCTGGTCCGAATTTGACAGCAACGATGGTAAGGAATGGAGGTGAATTCGAATGTGATTAGGGTGATGAACAGATGCGACAATGGAGCAATGAACAGCGAATGGTGATGATGATGAGACGTGATGATATTGTGGCTGTGATGGTGGCGTGAATGAGAGGTGAAGAGAATGATTATTACGGATAGTTATTTAGGTGAAAAGGTGGATTAGAACAGATAGAAGAGTTTCAGAATCACAACGTGTATTGAAACTCAGATTCAAAGAACGTATTCAAGAATCAAAGTGAGAGAAGAAAATCGATATTGCTGCTGGCATAAAAGTTCTTCGCTAAAACAACCTAAGATGGCGTCACATGGGTTTTATAATCAACCCTAGAGACATGAAACCCAAACAACACAGCGTTTGAAAATAAACAACAAAGCGTTTGAACTTTAATTAAAAACAGCGAGGCGTCCCAACCTTACGGTTCCTAATTGGTGTACCTCTAAAATAACTAAGTACTAAGCCATAGTGACTTGTACCTTATCACCCATTAGTAATGACTCCTAAATAACTCGACGTAGTGATTCATCTGCCTCGTTAAAAACCATGATGATAAAACCCAATGGGACAAAACTCAACATGGGAAAAAGAGTACAGACTGCACACCTAAGTTATTTAGTTGTCATTACCGGGTGAAGTCTTCAAGGTGAATATGTTGAAGACTTGGATCCTCGGTAGATTGAATGACCCTTCAGCTATGAGTGAATGAGCTTCCTTGGCCATCTCCTTAGCTCTTGAGCGAGTGATCCGTCCCACTATCTCCGGTTCCTCTGCAGCTTCTGTTTCCTTGCTAGCCACGGTCATATCATCCTCCCCCTCTTCAAAAGGATTTGTCCTCAAATCTGAATCTGCAATATAAGGAAGCAAGTCAGAAACGTTGAACGATGGAGATATGTTATACTTACCTTGGAGATCAATCTGATAGGCGTTGTTGTTGATTTTCTTGATGATTTCAAATGGTCCGTCTACTCGTGGCTTCAGCTTGCTCTTCCGTTCTTCTGGGAACCTATCCTTGCGTAGATGAATCCACACCAAGTCTCCTTCCTCGAACACTAGCTCCTTTCTGCCCTTGTTCGCGTGCTTCTCGTACTGCTTAGTCTTCTTCTCTATATTCTCCTTAGCTTTAGCGTGTATCTTCCTGACCTGTTCAGCCTTTTCTTTGCCATCAAAGCTACACTTCACACTTAAAGGTAAAGGGATCAAGTCTAGAGGTGATTGTGGATTAAAGCCATAAACGATTTCAAAAGGAGAGAATAGAGTAGCAGAATGCTTAGCGTGATTGTAAGCAAACTCTACGTGTGGTAGACACTCTTCCCATGACTTGATGTTGCTTTTCACTAAAGTCCTAAGGAGTGTAGATAGCGTCCTGTTCACCACTTCGGTTTGCCCATCTGTTTGTGGGTGACATGTGGTTGAGAATGACAGCTTGGTCCCTAGTTTAGCCCATAACGTTCTCCAGAAATGTCCTAAGAACTTTGTATCTCTGTCTGAAACGATCACTTGAGGCATACCATGCAGACGTACCACTTCCCTGAAAAATAAATTAGCTACACTAACAGCATCATCTGTCTTGTGACTAGCGATGAAGTGAGCCATCTTGCTAAACCTGTCAACCACAACAAAGATAGAATCTCTACCATTCCTGGTTCGAGGTAAGCCAAGTACAAAGTCCATAGATATATGAGTCCAGGGTTGAGACGGAATAGGGAGAGGGATGTACAAACCGTTAGGCTGTACTTTACCCTTTGCCATTTTACAAATAGCACACCTAGAACAAACCTTCTCCACGTCTGACTTCATGTGAGGCCAGTAGAAGTGATCTTGCAGTCCACGTAGAGTCTTTGATACTCCAAAATGTCCAGCTAGTCCACCTCCATGAGCTTCTCTAACTAGTAGTTCTCTTATGGAGCCTCGTGGTATGCACAAGCGATTGTTATAAAACAGATATCCATCCTGCCTATAATATTTTTCAAATGCAAACTTATGGCATTTACCATAGCTCTCAGCAAAATCAATGTCAGTTTCATAGAGATCTACTATATGTTCAAAACCGTCTAGTTTAGAAGCCAAAGTAGAAACAAGAGTGTACCTTCTGGATAATGCATCTGCGACTACATTATCCTTACCTTTCTTGTACTTAACGATGTATGGGAAAGTTTCTATGAACTTCATCCACCTAGCGTGTCTCTTGTTGAGTTTCTGTTGGCCTTTAAGATGCTTCAAAGACTCATGATCTGTGTGGATGACGAATTCTTTGGGCCATAAGTAGTGCTGCCACGTTTGAAGAGCTCGGACCAATGCATACAGCTCCTTGTCATAGGTAGGATAGTTTAAAGTCGATCCTCCTAGCTTCTCACTGAAGTAAGCAACTGGTTTCCTATCCTGCATCAAAACAGCACCTATACCCACTCCGGAGGCATCACATTCAATCTCAAAAGTTTTCATGAAATCAGGAAGTACTAAGATAGGGGCTTTGATAAGCTTCTCTTTTAAGGCTGTGAACGCCTTCTCTTGTGCTTCTCCCCATCTAAATCCAACGTCCTTCTTGATAACTTCTGTTAATGGCGCTGCTATGGTGCTGAAGTCTTGAACGAATCTCCTGTAAAATCCTGCTAAGCCATGAAAGCTCCTGACTTCTGCCACGTTTTTAGGTGCAGGCCATTCCTTTATCGCCTTGATCTTCTCATCGTCAACTCTAACTCCTTCTGCACTAACAATAAAACCTAGAAAGATAACCTCAGTAGTACAGAATGAACACTTAGAATAATTTGCAAACAAGGATTGAGAACGAAGAACATTTAGAACTTGGCGGATGTGTTCTAAGTGTTCTTCCAGACCTTTGCTGTAAATGAGGATATCATCGAAGTAGACTACCACGAAGACGCCTATGAAGGGTCTAAGAGCATGGTTCATTAAGCGCATGAAGGTGCTGGGAGCATTGGTGAGGCCAAACGGCATGACTAGCCATTCGTATAGCCCTTGCTTGGTCTTGAAAGCAGTTTTCCACTCATCCCCTTCCTTCATTCTGATCTGATGATACCCACTCTTCAAATCGATTTTCGAGAAGATTGCTGATCCACATAACTCATCCAGCATATCATCAAGCCTTGGAATAGGATGTCTGTACTTCACTGTGATATTGTTAATGGCTCTGCAGTCAACGCACATCCTCCATGACCCATCTTTCTTTGGAACTAGCAACACCGGTACTGCACATGGACTTAAACTCTCTCTGATATGTCCCTTGCTCATCAGCTCTTCTACTTGTTTCTGTAATTCCTTTGTCTCTACAGGATTGGTCCTGTAAGCTGGTCTGTTTGGTAGAGCTGATCCTGGAACCAAATCGATTTGGTGTTCTATTCCACGTATTGGAGGTAACCCTGGAGGTATCTCTTCGGGAAAAACATCCTTATACTCTTCGATGATCTCTATCATCTCATGTGGAAGCTCTGCTGCTGGTTTAGTGCTGGTGAGTGTCTCTCTGTACACAAACATGAATGTTGTCATCTCTGGATCAAATATCTTGCTGAATTCGCTGTGATTGATGTACAGGCTGTTAGACACTTTCTCTGTATCTTTACGATTCATATGAAGCTGATCTTGGTATATTTCGCTTGGCGTGAGTGGCAGAAGAGTGATCTTGCGTCCCTTGAACTCAAAGGATTGCTTGTTTGTATAGCCATCATGAAAGACTCTTCTATCGAACTGCCATGGCCTGCCCAATAGGATGTGACTTGACTTCATTGGAATCACATCACACAGCAATTCATCTTCATATCTCCCAATCGCTAGCTTAACTACTACTTGCTGAGACACAGTTAGAGCTCCCTTGTTGTTCAGCCACTGTAACTGATATGGCCTAGGATGTGAAGTGGTCTGGAGATTAAGCTTCTTTACCATCTCTTCACTAGCAGCATTGGTACAGCTACCACCATCAACAATCAAGGTACAGACCTTGTCTTGAACTACACATCTGGTGTGAAAGAGATTCTCACGCTGTCCTCTATCATCTGGATGAATTTGAACACTTAATGTTCTGCGTGCCACTAACATCTCTCCCATTGCTGCTGCTTCATCTCCATCTCCTAACTCTAATTCTGGTTCACTCTCTGAACTGTCTTGAGGCACAATCTCTCCCCCATCTTGTAGCAGAAACATCTTCTTATTAGGGCAGTCCCTGGAGTAATGCCCCATTCCTTGGCATTTAAAGCACCTGATGTGGCTTGTAGAAGTTCCACTCTTGGGTCTGAATTCGATCTTAACCTCTTCTTTGACAGTAGCTGTAGCTGGTTTGGCGTCTTTGGTATAGGCTGGCTTGCTGAATTCTCTTGGTTTTGGGATGTTAGAAGTAAAAGTAGGCCTCACATTCTTTCTCTTGAGCTGCGATTCAATCAACTCTGCTTTGTGTACCATCTCTTGTACATCTTCATAATTCAGTAGCTCTACCTTGTCTTGAATCTCTCTGTTCAATCCCCCAAGAAACCTTGACATCACCATGATTTCACCTTCTCCCAAGTCAGCTCTGATCATTAAAGTTTCCAGCTCCTGATAGTAATCTCTTACTGACTTAGTGCCTTGTATAAGACGCCTAAGCTTGCTGAGAGTCTCTCTCTGGTAGTGTGCAGGAACGAACTTCTTCCTCATCTGTGTGACTAGCTGATCCCAAGTAGTAATGGCAGGCTCTCTCTGTCGCTGTCTAGTGAGTCCCAACTGTTCCCACCACAACAATGCATAACCATTGAATTCTGAGATGGCTATCTTCACCTTGTTCAGCTCATAAGTACCTTGAACCTGAAAGTTTGATTCCATCTTCCTTTCCCAGTCTAGATAAGTCTCTGGGTCATTGGTACCATGAAAAGTTGGATACTGAATCTTGAGATTATTCAGCTGCTTCCTCAAAGGATCATAGTCTCTGCCATTGCCTCTGTTTCTGTCTCTTCTTAATGTCTCTAGGCTGTGACCTGAGGCTTCATCTTCTTCTGAGTAGTCAAAATCTGATTCCATATACACACGATGCCCAGCTACTTGTTCAGCTCGACGGTGTGGACGTGTAGGTGCTCTACCAGTCCGATGATGCTCTCTTTCTGTATTTTCTGTGTTTCTCCTCTGATTGTGCACGGTTTTGCTACCTCCCAGAGGTGATCTTGCTGTTCTAGTTCGTGGCTGCTTAGAGGATGCTCCCACGTGTGCTTTACCCTTGGCGCGGCGTATAGCTTCATTAGGACTAGGCGGTTCTGATGATTCTGGGTCTGTAGCACTAGATGCTTGCGCAATGTCCTTGATTTGCTTCTCAAATTTGTTACTGAGCTGCTCCATCTGTTGCTGGAATTGAGTAGACATTAGCTGATTTGATTCTTTGATCTGCTGGAGCATGGCTTGATTTAAAGCTTCCATAGCTTCTGCAGACAGCTCCATTGTACCTGAAATATTTTAAATAACTCACAGTAACAAGTCCTTATAAGGAGAAATAGCACAGCTAAAACTATAACCATATAAGTGCATCAACAACTAACAACACAAAGAAGGCTCTAAAAACGTGATCTCTAATCCTAAAAACCAGTAGGACTCCTAACAGAAAAATCAGTCCTAATTCAACTAGAAATCACCACAAAACAGAATCCTATTGCTACAAGGAATTTCGAAACTAATTCCTAAAACAACTAGGAATCGAAACAAGACCAAACAAACAAAATCGAAAATAACAAATAAAACGAGATTAGGGTTTAGAATTGCTCAGCCTTTGGCACAGAGTCAGCTCTGATACCCCTTGATGTAATCCCATGTGATCAACCCCGAAGAAAGGCTGAAAGTGAAGCGAATATGGAGGATGAAGGCGTGATGATGCTGGTCCGAATTTGACAGCAACGATGGTAAGGAATGGAGGTGAATTCGAATGTGATTAGGGTGATGAACAGATGCGACAATGGAGCAATGAACAGCGAATGGTGATGATGATGAGACGTGATGATATTGTGGCTGTGATGGTGGCGTGAATGAGAGGTGAAGAGAATGATTATTACGGATAGTTATTTAGGTGAAAAGGTGGATTAGAACAGATAGAAGAGTTTCAGAATCACAACGTGTATTGAAACTCAGATTCAAAGAACGCATTCAAGAATCAAAGTGAGAGAAGAAAATCGATATTGCTGCTGGCATAAAAGTTCTTCGCTAAAACAACCTAAGATGGCGTCACATGGGTTTTATAATCAACCCTAGAGACATGAAACCCAAACAACACAGCGTTTGAAAATAAACAACAAAGCGTTTGAACTTTAATTAAAAACAGCGAGGCGTCCCAACCTTACGGTTCCTAATTGGTGTACCTCTAAAATAACTAAGTACTAAGCCATAGTGACTTGTACCTTATCACCCATTAGTAATGACTCCTAAATAACTCGACGTAGTGATTCATCTGCCTCGTTAAAAACCATGATGATAAAACCCAATGGGACAAAACTCAACATGGGAAAAAGAGTACAGACTGCACACCTAAGTTATTTAGTTGTCATTACCGGGTGAAGTCTTCAAGGTGAATATGTTGAAGACTTGGATCCTCGGTAGATTGAATGACCCTTCAGCTATGAGTGAATGAGCTTCCTTGGCCATCTCCTTAGCTCTTGAGCGAGTGATCCGTCCCACTATCTCCGGTTCCTCTGCAGCTTCTGTTTCCTTGCTAGCCACGGTCATATCAAGTGGGATATACAAACCATGTGGGTGAGACTTGGATTTGGCTCTTTTGCAAACCAAGCACCGAGCACAATGAGCTTCAACATCTCTCTTTTGATGAAGCCAATAGAAGTGCTCTTTCAGCATGCTCAGCGTCTTGTCAACACCAAAGTGACCCATTAGTCCCCCTCCATGTGCTTCCCTTAAGAGTAAGTCTCAGATGGATCCTCTTGGTATGCAAAGTCTCTTCTCTTTGAACAGAAATCCATCAAATAAGAAGAACTTGTTGTAGGGGCCTTTTCCATGCTCTTTGTAACTTTCCTTAAAATCCTCATCTCCTGCATACAGTTCCTTGATCAATTCGAACCCTAGCACTTTAGACTCCATGATTGAAATGAGGCTGTATCTCCTTGATAATGCATCAGCTACAACATTCTCCTTTCCTTTCTTGTACTTGATAACATATGGGAATGTTTCAATGAATTCCAGCCACCGTGCATGCCTTCTTTTTAATTTGGTTTGTCCTTTGAGATGTTGCAAGGTCTGATGGTCTGTATGAATAACGCATTCCCTAGCAAGCAAGTAATGTTGCCATGTTTCCATCGCTCGCACCAAGGCATAAAGTTCCTTGTCATAAGTGGGATAGTTCAATGATGCTCCACTTAGCTTCTCACTAAAGTATGCCACGGGCCTCCCTCCTTGTGTTAACACTGCTCCTATTCCAATGCCTGATGCGTCACACTCCACCTCAAATGTTTTGTTGAAGTCTGGCAATGATAGTACAGGGGCGTGTGTTAGTCTCTCTTTCAGAAGTTGAAAAGCTTGCTCTTGATCTTCTCCCCACTTAAACTCTTGGTTCTTTTTAATCACAGAGGTCAGAGGGGCTGCAATGCTGCTGAAGTCTCTAACAAAACGGCGATAGAAGCTAGCTAGTCCATGGAAGCTCCGAACTAAACTGATGCTTGTTGGCGTGGGCCATTCCTTGATAGCCTTAATCTTGTCTTCATCAACCTGTAATCCCTGTGCACTCACAACAAAACCTAGGAAAACAACTTTGTTAGTGCAGAATGTGCACTTCTTGAAATTAGCATACAACTTCTCCTTCTGAAGTGTCTGTATTACTAACTCAAGATGTGCCACATGGTCAGAATAAGAAGAGCTGTAGATAAGTATATCATCAAAGTACACAACTACAAACTTACTGATGTATGGTCTAAGAACATGGTTCATTAGACGCATAAAGGTGCTTGGAGCGTTGGACAACCCAAATGGCATGACCAGCCACTCATATAGCCCCTGCTTGGTCTTGAATGCGGTTTTCCATTCATCTCCCTCACGCATTCTGACTTGATGGTAGCCGCTCTTTAGATCAATTTTTGAGAAAATGGTGGCGCCACTGAGCTCATCAAGCATGTCATCTAATCTGGGGATGGGATGCCTATACTTGATAGTGATGTTGTTGATAGCTCGACAGTCTACACACATCCTCCAGCTTCCATCCTTCTTTGGCACAAGTAGAACTGGAACTGCACATGGGCTGAGGCTCTCTCTCACGTATCCTTGAGCCATCAATTCTCTGATCTGGCGTTCAAGCTCCTTGGCTTCCTCAGGATTGACTCTATATGCGGCCCTATTTGGTAGTGGTGCTCCTGGAATGAAGTCAATGTTGTGCTCTATCCCTCTTACAGGAGGTAATCCAGGCGGTAGCTCTTCAGGAAATACATCAGCATATGCTTCCAGCAATGCATTCACCTCTGATGGTAGCTTGATCTATGCCTTATCTGCACTCAAAATCTCTTTAAACATCAGTAGAATAACATCATTACCATGCTTACCAATGGCCTTGCGGATATCACTAGAGTTAACAAGGAAGTTCTCCTTTCGTGTGCTCCCCTCCTTGGCCAATTTCGTTTGCATCTCTCTCACTTGTTGAGGTGATAGTGGTGCTAAGTTGTACCTGCGCTTTTCATACACAAAAGAGTAGAGATTAGTCCGCCCATTGTGTGTGGTTTCCCTATCAAACTGCCATGGGCGTCCCAATAAGAGATGGCCAGCTTGCATTGGGACCACGTCACATATCACTTGGTCATTGTATCGGCCTATGCTGAATGAAACCTTTACTTGATCGGATATGTGCAATTCAGCCGTGTCATTGAGCCACCTCAACTTGTAAGGATGAGGGTGTTTAGTTCTCTCTAGACCAAGTTTATCTACCATATAAGTACTAGCAACATTAGTACAAGATCCTCCATCAATGATGAGAGAACATACCTTCCCCTGAATGGTGCACCGAGTATGGAAGATGTTTTCTCTTTGGGCAACCTCTTCAGGACCTGCCATTGTACTAAGGACTCGCCTAATCATAAGGAGCTCTCCAGAGTCTGGGTACTCTATGTCCTCATTGTCATCAGGCTTGATTGGTTCGTCCTCTCCTTCATCTTGAGATTCGTAATCTCCAGCCGGTGTGAGGGTCATGGTTCGCTGATTAGGACATTCTCTAGCCATGTGTCCTCTTCCGCTGCACTTGAAACACAGGATATCACGGCTCCTTTGAGGTTGATTGCCCTGCGTGATATTGTGGGATGCACTAGGGCCGGCTTTGGGTGTTTTGGTGAAGTTGCTTGCTTTGCCCTTGAACCGGTTGTCTCCTTGTGCTCCACTGCTCCTCTCGATTGGCTTGGATGTGGGGTTCCAGATTTCTTTAGGCCGTGCACTGCTTGTTGCTTTGCGCTTGTTTTGTTGCTCAATCTGAATTGCAAGATGCAACAACTCTCCAAGGTCATGATAGGTCTGTCTCTCTACCTTCCTAGCAACTCTTTCTTGCAATCCGTCCACGAATTGTGCCATGAGACTCTCTGGAGAGTCCTCTACTTCCAGCCGGTTTCTCAAGTGTTCGAACTCCTCATAATATTCCTCCACACTCTTGTTTCCTTGGGTCAGACGCCTAAAACGTTTTTGCAAGTCACGGTGGAAATGTGGTGGCACATAGCGTCGTCTCATAACATATTTGAGCTCTTCCCAAGTTACTATCATCCCATACCGATTCCTTCTCCTCTCAGACACTTCTCTGTCCCACCAGGTAAGAGCATGATCGGTGAGTTGGGCTGTAGCTAGAGCTACTCTCCTTGGGTCAGCATATCGGTGGTACTCAAAAATATGCTCCATTCTTCTCTCCCAATCGAGATAAGCCTCTGGATCTACTCTTCCAGCAAACATTGGAGGGTTTAGCTTCACGTCAGGCGCTTGTTGAGGCGGTGGTGGAGGTGGTGGTGGTGGTGGAGCGTGATAAGGTGGTGGTTGGCCTGGTTGCCCTTCAAAACCACGAGTTTCTCCTTGTCTAGCTTCAGGCAGAGGTTGCTCCAACCGGTCTAACCTAGCCGCTAGGTTAGTGAGTTGACCATTGATGGCTGCTAACATCTGAATCACTGCATTGTTGGCATCCCCTTGCTCAGAATCATCAGACATATCGTACCTTGCAAAAGAGAATAAAACACAAATAAGGAATAGGGTGAGATTGATCGAGTTTCCTCTTCTCTTTCGCACCAAATCAGATTCTACAAGGAATGTAATTTTTTTTTGTTTTTTTTGATTGACAAAACGAAATTGCAAGCAAATAATGAAAAGGGATAGGTTTAGACACTCCCTTCGATGGTAGATCCTTCAGCTCTGATACCAAAGATGATACAAGCCTTGGTGAGCAAGGAAGATCTGTAATCGTGGGTTGTGTTGTGTGCAAGTAAGGTGAGAAACTCTCCTAGCCAGAACACGGAGATGGGGAAAGTGAATTGGACCACACAAGGGATGATAAGACTTGTGATACACCAAAGTTCTCCTAGCCTTGAAGGCGATTCAAGTAAGAAGAGTTCTGAAATTACTACGCTAAGAATTTAACTAGGGTTGTTCATAAAAAACGTGTCTCCCTCATTAAAGGGGTGGCTAAGGCTTTTATAATGACCTTAGCCTCAGAACATTAGCCCTAAAATTAAAACAACAAGTAGTTCTAAATGGAACAACAGAAAGTTTAAAACTGAAACAAAACAACAAGTAGTTTTAAACCAAAAAGAACAAAATAATGCTAAGTATAGAAAGAAGGTGGCGTGTTGGTCTTCTTGTAGAGGCTGCAACTTCTGATTATTCCAAGGACTTGTGAAGTAGAGAACAAGTCCTGGTCTGCACACTAGAGGTGTTGCCTCATTAAAACCCCCTTCGGAAAACCCAATGGGACAAAACCGAAGGTAGGAAAAAGAGTACAATTCTCTAGCATGACTTTGTGTGTCTTTACTCTAAGGTGATAGTAAAGACACCAGAAGTTGATGTCTTAATGTTGAGAAGCTTACAAGGCTCGTCTGCAAGTGGCTCCTCTCCTTTGTTTTCACGGTTTATGGACAAGCCTTCCGGTTCTTGATCAAACACATGCTCCACTAATTGGCTGAACTTATGACCAATTGCCCTAGCCCTCTGGCGTGTCAAAGGACCACTGGGAACTTGAGGAATGATCTCCACTCTATCCGGTTCAGCTGGTGCACATGACTGGTTGATGTCCTCATCAGATATGGTCATGTATTGTTCTGGTCCGTTTAAGTTGAATTCTTTCATGATTTCTTCTTCTTCAGCTCCCTTGAAGTCGAAATGTATGAGATCTTCAAGTGTGTCTAAGTTGTTAGCTGCTGAAGCTTCTTCTTGCTCCATTTGTCCATTCTTGAGCAGTTGGCTTGTTTTCATCATATCTTGAAGTTCCGATGTGATCTCAGTGTGATTCTTGATAACTGGACTCCATTACCTATCAAGTAAACATGCTTACATTGGTTTGCTCACGGATTATCTTCCTTGAGGCTCAAACGTTCAAAACCCTCAGTTATGTCTAATTCGGACACATATGAGCTCTCTTGAAGGTTGTTGACTTGTTGATCAGTTTTGAACGATTCTCCAAGCTCCATGTTGTTTAAAAGGGTCTCTATCGCCATGTTGAATCCTTCTCTAAGCCTTCTGGTCTTAGAACGTGTCATTGGTGCATCTATAACCTTGGGTATGCTTGGTTTATCTTTGTTTGGTTTATTGTATTGTTCGATGTCCTCATCATTCCCTCCCTCTTCGGAAGGTGTTGTCCTCAAAACGGAATCATCTAAATCAAAAGGAGATAGATCAGCAACATTAAAACTATGTGACATGTTGAACTCACTTGGCAGCTCAAAGCGATAGGCGTTGTCGTTGATCTCTCTAGCACTTTGAAGGGGCCATCTCCTCTAGGTGCAAGCTTTGAACTTCTGTTGTTTGGGAACTGTTCCTGTCTCATGTGCAGCCACACCCATTCTCCTGGTTCAAAGACGAATTTCTTACGTCCCTTGTCAGCCCTCTTCTTGTATTCTTTGGTCGTCTTTATTATGTTGTCTCTGACCTTCTCATGAAGCTTCTTCACGAATTCTCCTTTCTTTAGACCATTTAGATTGATTTGCTCAGCTTGTGGTATTGGTGAAAGATCCAAAGGCGTCAAAGGATTAAATCCATACACAACTTCAAAAGGAGCCATCTTAGTAGCCGAGTGAGTAGCATGGTTATAAGCAAACTCAATAAAGGGCAAACAATCTAACCACGTTTTCATATTTCTACCAAGAGTGACTCTAAGTAAAGTAGATAAGGTACGGTTTACCACTTCAGTTTGTCCATCCGTTTGAGGATGACACATCGTAGAGAACAACAACTTTGTTCCAAGCTTTTTCCACAAGGTTCGCCAAAAGTGACCTAGGAACTTAGGGTCTCGGTCAGAAACAATGGTCCTCGGTAAACCATGTAAACGTACCACCTCTTTGAAGAATAGGTCTGCGACTTGAGTAGCATCATTCGTCTTCTCGCATGGTATGAAGTGGGCCATCTTTGAGAATCGATCCACCACAACAAAGACTGAGTCCTTATGCCTGATCTTGGGTAAATCTAGGATAAAATCCGTCGAAATATCCACCCAAGGTGCATTAGGGATAGGTAAAGGTAAATAAAGACCATAAGGATGTAACCTGGACTTGGCTTTATGACAACTAACACATCGTAATATGATTCTGGGTAGAATATGTTTGTCCTTTGATCACTTTGTGAGGTTGAATGGATGCGGATGATGATGATTGCGGAATTATGAACTTCTGAACGTGATGATGAATGAAATGATGAACGATTGGATCTGGTATGAAGCGAATGATACTTCTAAGTGTTGTGAGAGACACTTAGACTATCGAAACTTGTTTTCTGTTTGGATTCACCGAAACAGTTTTCAAGAGATGATCAAACGAAATTCAGAAAGAGATTTTGATAAGAAAATGTTTGATGATCTTATTAGAACGAAAATTAGAGTTTAAATAGAAGATAAAGCCTTGGAAAACAGGTCAAGACTTCTCTTTACATGCATGACTTGAATTAAATGCATAAAAACGTGTTGACCAATTAAATGAAGAAGGACTGATTATTTTTAAGAAATCAGACCCAAAGATAAGGGGATAAACTCGTGATTTCTTCTTCTTCAATGACATTGTTAACAATGGGGCAAATGTATAAGTATGTGAACTTGCCTCATTAAAAACCTTGTCTAGAAAACCCAATGGAAAAAACCAGACCAAGGAAAAAAGAGTACAAGCCACACACCTCCCATTGTCAACCCTTAAACGACTTGAATCACAACCAGAGTAGTTGGAAAAGTATCGAGTTTAAGGTTGCCTTTTTCTTGACGTAGGAGCGTGCTAATAGCTTGGTTAAGGCGTTTCGTCTTTGACCTCGTCATTGGACCATGGGAAACATGTAAGGAGGGATCCTTTGCTTCCTCGGGTACAAGCTGCTCCTTAGCTCCATAACCCATGTCCTCCTCGGCTTCAAGCGGATCCTCAGGTTCTTGCTGTTCCATGAGCACATCATCCCCTCCCTCTTGAGAAAGATTTGACCTCAAATCTGTTTCTTCTGCAAGAAAAGGCACAAGATCAGTAACATTAAAGCTATTACTAACATTATACTTGCTAGCTCTTTCACTCAAAGGTAAAGGCATTAAATCCAAAGGACATATGGGATTGAACCCATAAACTATTTGAAATGGCGAAAACTTAGAAGCAGAATGTATAGCATGATTATATGCAAATTCTACATGAGGCAAACATTCTTCCCAAGTTTTAAGGTTCTTTTTAATCAAGGCTCTCAAAAGCGTAGACAAAGTCCTATTAACTACTTCAATTTGCCCATCAGTTTGTGGGTGGCAAGTAGTAGAGAATAACAACTTAGTTCCTAACTTAGTCCATAATGTTTTCCAGAAATAGCTAGGGAACTTAGTGTCACGATCAGAAACTATAGACTTATGCATGCCATGCAAACGTACAACCTCTTTAAAGAATAAACAAGCAACATTTATGGCATCATCAGTCTTATGGCATGGAATGAAATGAGCCATTTTAGAAAACCTATCAACAACCACAAATATGGAGTCCTTACATGTTTAGTCCTAGGCAGTCCTACAACGAAATCCATAGAAATGTCATGCCATGGATGCAAAGGAATAGGTAAAGGAGTATACAAACCGTAGGGTTGAGATTTGGCTTTGGCTTGTTTGCATGTTGTACACCTTTCACAACATTTTTCAACATCTCTTTTCATTTACGGCCAGTAGAAGTGATCCTGCATGACGTTAAGAGTTTTGGCAACTCCAAAATGTCCCATTAATCCTCCACCGTGTGCTTTTTTAACAAACAAGTCTCTCAAAGAAGAATTAGAAACACACAAACGGTTATCATAAAACAAGAATCCTTCATGCCTATAATACTTCCCGAATGCAAATTTTCCACAAGATGAGTAAATTTTTCCAAAATCAGAATCATTTGCATAAAGAGTTTTAAGTTGTTCGAAACCAAGTAATTTAGCATCAAGGGATGTAAGTAAAACGTACCTTCGTGCCAATGCATCGGCAACTACATTGTCTTTACCTTTTTTGTATTTGATGACATACGGAAAGGTTTCAATGAATTCGACCCACCTAACATATCTCTTGTTGAGCTTTTGTTGTCCTTTAAGGTGCTTTAAGGACTCATGATCTGTGTGAATTACAAACTCCTTTGGCCAGAGGTAATGTTGCCAAGTTTGCAATGCTCTCACCAAGGCATATAACTCTTTATCATAAGTAGGATAATTCAAGTAAGCTCCTCCAAGCTTCTCACTGAAAAAAGGTAATTGGATTTTTATCTTGCATTAGAACAGCTCCAATTCCTACACCTGAAGCATCACACTCAATTTCAAAAGCTTTAGTAAAATCAGGAAGAGATAATGATGTAATCCCACGTGATCAACCCCGAAGAAAGGCTGAAAGTGACGCGAATATGGAGGATGAAGGCGTGATGATGCTGGTCCGAATTTGACAGCAACGATGGTAAGGAATGGAGGTGAATTCGAATATGATTAGGGTGATGAACAGATGCGACAATGGAGCGATGAACAGCGAATGGTGATGATGATGAAACGTGATGATATTGTGGCTGTGATGGTGGCGTGAATGAGAGGTGAAGAGAATGATTATTACGGATAGTTGTTTAGGTGAAAAGGTGGATTAGAACAGATAGAAGAGTTTCAGAATCACAACGTGTATTGAAACTCAGATTCAAAGAACGCATTCAAGAATCAAAGTGAGAGAAGAAAATCGATATTGCTGCTGGCATAAAAGTTCTTCGCTAAAAACAACCTAAGATGGCGTCACATGGGTTTTATAATCAACCCTAGAGACATGAAACCCAAACAACAAAGCGTTTGAAAATAAACAACAAAGCGTTTGAAATTTAATTAAAAACAGCGAGGCGTCCCAACCTTAAGGTTCCTAATTGGTGCACCTCTAAAATAACTAAGTACTAAGCCATAGTGACTTGTACCTTATCACCCATTAGTAATGACTCCTAAATAACTCGACGTAGTGATTCATCTGCCTCGTTAAAAACCATGATGATAAAACCCAATGGGACAAAACTCAACATGGGAAAAAGAGTACAGACTGCACACCTAAGTTATTTAGTTGTCATTACCGGGTGAAGTCTTCAAGGTGAATATGTTGAAGACTTGGATCCTCGGTAGATTGAATGACCCTTCAGCTATGAGTGAATGAGCTTCCTTGGCCATCTCCTTAGCTCTTGAGCGAGTGATCCGTCCCACTATCTCCGGTTCCTCTGCAGCTTCTGTTTCCTTGCTAGCCACGGTCATATCATCCTCCCCCTCTTCAAAAGGATTTGTCCTCAAATCTGAATCTGCAATATAAGGAAGCAAGTCAGAAACGTTGAACGATGGAGATATGTTATACTTACCTTGGAGATCAATCTGATAGGCGTTGTTGTTGATTTTCTTGATGATTTCAAATGGTCCGTCTACTCGTGGCTTCAGCTTGCTCTTTCGTTCTTCTGGGAACCTATCCTTGCGTAGATGAATCCACACCAAGTCTCCTTCCTCGAACACTAGCTCCTTTCTGCCCTTGTTCGCGTGCTTCTCGTACTGCTTAGTCTTCTTCTCTATATTCTCCTTAGCTTTAGCGTGTATCTTCCTGACCTGTTCAGCCTTTTCTTTGCCATCAAAGCTACACTTCACACTTAAAGGTAAAGGGATCAAGTCTAGAGGTGATTGTGGATTAAAGCCATAAACGATTTCAAAAGGAGAGAATAGAGTAGCAGAATGCTTAGCGTGATTGTAAGCAAACTCTACGTGTGGTAGACACTCTTCCCATGACTTGATGTTGCTTTTCACTAAAGTCCTAAGGAGTGTAGATAGCGTCCTGTTCACCACTTCGGTTTGCCCATCTGTTTGTGGGTGACATGTGGTTGAGAATGACAGCTTGGTCCCTAGTTTAGCCCATAACGTTCTCCAGAAATGTCCTAAGAACTTTGTATCTCTGTCTGAAACGATCACTTGAGGCATACCATGCAGACGTACCACTTCCCTGAAAAATAAATTAGCTACACTAACAGCATCATCTGTCTTGTGACTAGCGATGAAGTGAGCCATCTTGCTAAACCTGTCAACCACAACAAAGATAGAATCTCTACCATTCCTGGTTCGAGGTAAGCCAAGTACAAAGTCCATAGATATATGAGTCCAGGGTTGAGACGGAATAGGGAGAGGGATGTACAAACTGTTAGGCTGTACTTTACCCTTTGCCATTTTACAAATAGCACACCTAGAACAAACCTTCTCCACGTCCGACTTCATGTGAGGCCAGTAGAAGTGATCTTGCAGTCCACGTAGAGTCTTTGATACTCCAAAATGTCCAGCTAGTCCACCTCCATGAGCTTCTCTAACTAGTAGTTCTCTTATGGAGCCTCGTGGTATGCACAAGCGATTGTTATAAAACAGATATCCATCCTGCCTATAATATTTTTCAAATGCAAACTTATGGCATTTACCATAGCTCTCAGCAAAATCAATGTCAGTTTCATAGAGATCTACTATATGTTCAAAACCGTCTAGTTTAGAAGCCAAAGTAGAAACAAGAGTGTACCTTCTGGATAATGCATCTGCGACTACATTATCCTTACCTTTCTTGTACTTAACGATGTATGGGAAAGTTTCTATGAACTCCATCCACCTAGCATGTCTCTTGTTGAGTTTCTGTTGGCCTTTAAGATGCTTCAAAGACTCATGATCTGTGTGGATGACGAATTCTTTGGGCCATAAGTAGTGCTGCCACGTTTGAAGAGCTCGGACCAATGCATACAGCTCCTTGTCATAGGTAGGATAGTTTAAAGTCGATCCTCCTAGCTTCTCACTGAAGTAAGCAACTGGTTTCCTATCCTGCATCAAAACAGCACCTATACCCACTCCGGAGGCATCACATTCAATCTCAAAAGTTTTCATGAAATCAGGAAGTACTAAGATAGGGGCTTTGATAAGCTTCTCTTTTAAGGCTATGAACGCCTTCTCTTGTGCTTCTCCCCATCTAAATCCAACGTCCTTCTTGATAACTTCTGTTAATGGCGCTGCTATGGTGCTGAAGTCTTGAACGAATCTCCTGTAAAATCCTGCTAAGCCATGAAAGCTCCTGACTTCTGCCACGTTTTTAGGTGCAGGCCATTCCTTTATCGCCTTGATCTTCTCATTGTCAACTCTAACTCCTTCTGCACTAACAATAAAACCTAGAAAGATAACCTCAGTAGTACAGAATGAACACTTAGAATAATTTGCAAACAGGGATTGAGAACGAAGAACATTTAGAACTTGGCGGATGTGTTCTAAGTGTTCTTCCAGACCTTTGCTGTTAATGAGGATATCATCGAAGTAGACTACCACGAAGACGCCTATGAAGGGTCTAAGAGCATGGTTCATTAAGCGCATGAAGGTGCTGGGAGCATTGGTGAGGCCAAACGGCATGACTAGCCATTCGTACAGCCCTTGCTTGGTCTTGAAAGCAGTTTTCCACTCATCCCCTTCCTTTATTCTGATCTGATGATACCCACTCTTCAAATCGATTTTCGAGAAGATTGCTGATCCACATAACTCATCCAGCATATCATCAAGCCTTGGAATAGGATGTGACTTGACTTCATTGGAATCACATCACACAGCAATTCATCTTCATATCTCCCAATCGCTAGCTTAACTACTACTTGCTGAGACACAGTTAGAGCTCCCTTGTTGTTCAGCCACTGTAACTGATATGGCCTAGGATGTGAAGTGGTCTGGAGATTAAGCTTCTTTACCATCTCTTCACTAGCAGCATTGGTACAGCTACCACCATCAACAATCAAGGTACAGACCTTGTCTTGAACTACACATCTGGTGTGAAAGAGATTCTCACGCTGTCCTCTATCATCTGGATGAATTTGAACACTTAATGTTCTGCGTGCCACTAACATCTCTCCCATTGCTGCTGCTTCATCTCCATCTCCTAATTCTGATTCTGGTTCACTCTCTGAACTGTCTTGAGGCACAATCTCTCCCCCCTCTTGTAGCAGAAACATCTTCTTATTAGGGCAGTCCCTGGAGTAATGCCCCATTCCTTGGCATTTAAAGCACCTGATGTGGCTTGTAGAAGTTCCACTCTTGGGTCTGAATTCGATCTTAACCTCTTCTTTGACAGTAGCTGTAGCTGGTTTGGCGTCTTTGGTATAGGCTGGCTTGCTGAATTCTCTTGGTTTTGGGATGTTAGAAGTAAAAGTAGGCCTCACATTCTTTCTCTTGAGCTGCGATTCAATCAACTCTGCTTTGTGTACCATCTCTTGTACATCTTCATAATTCAGTAGCTCTACCTTGTCTTGAATCTCTCTGTTCAATCCCCCAAGAAACCTTGACATCACCATGATTTCACCTTCTCCCAAGTCAGCTCTGATCATTAAAGTTTCCAGCTCCTGATAGTAATCTCTTACTGACTTAGTGCCTTGTATAAGACGCCTAAGCTTGCTGAGAGTCTCTCTCTGGTAGTGTGCAGGAACGAACTTCTTCCTCATCTGTGTGACTAGCTGATCCCAAGTAGTAATGGCAGGCTCTCTCTGTCGCTGTCTAGTGAGTCCCAACTGTTCCCACCACAACAATGCATAACCATTGAATTCTGAGATGGCTATCTTCACCTTGTTCAGCACATAAGTACCTTGAACCTGAAAGTTTGATTCCATCTTCCTTTCCCAGTCTAGATAAGTCTCTGGGTCATTGGTACCATGAAAAGTTGGATACTGAATCTTGAGATTATTCAGCTGCTTCCTCAAAGGATCATAGTCTCTGCCATTGCCTCTGTTTCTGTCTCTTCTTAATGTCTCTAGGCTGTGACCTGAAGCTTCATCTTCTTCTGAGTAGTCAAAATCTGATTCCATATACACACGATGCCCAGCTACTTGTTCAGCTCGACGGTGTGGACGTGTAGGTGCTCTTCCAGTCCGATGATGCTCTCTTTCTGTATTTTCTGTGTTTCTCCTCTGATTGTGCACGGTTTTGCTACCTCCCAGAGGTGATCTTGCTGTTCTAGTTCGTGGCTGCTTAGAGGATGCTCCCACGTGTGCTTTACCCTTGGCGCGGCGTATAGCTTCATTAGGACTAGGCGGTTCTGATGATTCTGGGTCTGTAGCACTAGATGCTTGCGCAATGTCCTTGATTTGCTTCTCAAATTTGTTACTGAGCTGCTCCATCTGTTGCTGGAATTGAGTAGACATTAGCTGATTTGATTCTTTGATCTGCTGGAGCATGGCTTGATTTAAAGCTTCCATAGCTTCTGCAGACAGCTCCATTGTACCTGAAATATTTTAAATAACTCACAGTAACAAGTCCTTATAAGGAGAAATAGCACAGCTAAAACTATAACCATATAAGTGCATCAACAACTAACAACACAAAGAAGGCTCTAAAAACGTGATCTCTAATCCTAAAAACCAGTAGGACTCCTAACAGAAAAATCAGTCCTAATTCAACTAGAAATCACCACAAAACAGAATCCTATTGCTACAAGGAATTTCGAAACTAATTCCTAACACAACTAGGAATCGAAACAAAACCAAACAAACAAAATCGAAAATAACAAATAAAACGAGATTAGGGTTTAGAATTGCTCAGCCTTTGGTTCAGAGTCAGCTCTGATACCACTTGATGTAATCCCACGTGATCAACCCCGAAGAAAGGCTGAAAGTGACGCGAATATGGAGGATGAAGGCGTGATGATGCTGGTCCGAATTTGACAGCAACGATGGTAAGGAATGGAGGTGAATTCGAATATGATTAGGGTGATGAACAGATGCGACAATGGAGCGATGAACAGCGAATGGTGATGATGATGAAACGTGATGATATTGTGGCTGTGATGGTGGCGTGAATGAGAGGTGAAGAGAATGATTATTACGGATAGTTGTTTAGGTGAAAAGGTGGATTAGAACAGATAGAAGAGTTTCAGAATCACAACGTGTATTGAAACTCAGATTCAAAGAACGCATTCAAGAATCAAAGTGAGAGAAGAAAATCGATATTGCTGCTGGCATAAAAGTTCTTCGCTAAAAACAACCTAAGATGGCGTCACATGGGTTTTATAATCAACCCTAGAGACATGAAACCCAAACAACAAAGCGTTTGAAAATAAACAACAAAGCGTTTGAAATTTAATTAAAAACAGCGAGGCGTCCCAACCTTAAGGTTCCTAATTGGTGCACCTCTAAAATAACTAAGTACTAAGCCATAGTGACTTGTACCTTATCACCCATTAGTAATGACTCCTAAATAACTCGACGTAGTGATTCATCTGCCTCGTTAAAAACCATGATGATAAAACCCAATGGGACAAAACTCAACATGGGAAAAAGAGTACAGACTGCACACCTAAGTTATTTAGTTGTCATTACCGGGTGAAGTCTTCAAGGTGAATATGTTGAAGACTTGGATCCTCGGTAGATTGAATGACCCTTCAGCTATGAGTGAATGAGCTTCCTTGGCCATCTCCTTAGCTCTTGAGCGAGTGATCCATCCCACTATCTCCAGTTCCTCTGCAGCTTCTGTTTCCTTGCTAGCCACGGTCATATCAGATAAAACAGGAGCATGAGTAAGCTTCTCTTTAAGGCATTGGAATGCTTCTTCCTGTGCTTGTTCCCATTTAAATCCCACGTCCTTTTTGATAATCTCAGGGAGTGGAGCAGCCAAGGTGCTAAAATCCTTGACAAAGCGTCTATAGAAACCAGCAAGTCCGTGAAAACTCCTTACTTCACTTACGGATTTCGGACTTGGCCAGTCTTTGATCGCCTTTATCTTCTCCTCATTCACCTTGATTCTACCTGCACTTACTACAAAACCTAGAAACACAAGGTTATCCGTACAAAAAGTGCATTTCTTAAAATTAGCATAGAGCTCTTCCTTTCTAAGTACTTCTAGAATCAACCTAAGGTAGTTAACATGCTCTTCTAAATTCTTGCTGTAGATCAGAAATTTATCAAAGTATACTACAACAAATTTTCCTATATAAGCTCTAAGAACATGATTCATTAGCCTCATGAATGTACTAGGTGCATTCGTTAATCCAAATGGCATTACTAACCATTCATATAACCCATGTTTAGTTTTAAATGCAGTTTTCCATTCGTCACCCTCCTTCATCCTAATTTGATGATATCCACTTTTTAAATCAACCTTAGAAAAGATGCTAGAACTATGCAATTCATCAAGCATATCATCTAATCTAGGTATAGAGTGGCGATACTTCACTGTTATGTTGTTGATGGCTCGGCAATCAACACACATTCTCCAACTACCATCCTTCTTAGGCACTAGCAAAACAGGTACGGCACATGGACTCATGCTTTCACGGATGTGTCCTTTCTCCATGAGCTCGTTAACTTGCTTTTCTAACTCCTTTGTCTCCATAGGATTGGTCCTATATGCTGGTCTGTTTGGTAAAGCAGCTCCGGGCATGAAATCAATCTGATGTTCAATGCCTCTAATAGGTGGTAATCCCTCCAGATTGTCCTCTGGAAATACATCTTTGAAATCCTGGAAAAGAAACTCAATCTTACTCGGCAAGGCCGGTACATGGTTAGTTGTACAAGTAAGAGTTTCTTTAAACACAAAGAGTAAGCTAGACTTTTGTAAATTACTTCCCTTTTTCTTACTCTCGTTGATCATGAGATTTGATGGTTTAGATGCTTCAACCGCTTTCTTTTTCATGCTCAACTGATCTTGATATACTTCATGAGGAGCCATTGGAATCAGAACGGTTTTCCTCCCTTTGAATTCAAAAGAATGGCGATTGGTGAACCCATCGTGAGTAACTCTCCTATCTGATTGCCATGGTCTTCCCAACAGAATGTTACTAGCTTCCATAGGCAACACATCACGTAGGATTTCGTCCTCATACTTTCCAATAGATAAAGGAACCTTAACTTGAGTTTTCACCGCCATCTCTTTACTATCATCTAACCATTGTAGCTTGTATGGTCTTGGATGCTTTAATTCATCAAGTCCAAGCTTCTTGACCATAGTTTCACTTGCAACATTAGTGCAACTTCCTCCATCAATGATCAGACTACATAGTTTGTCCTTAACTATGCATCTAGATTGAAAAAGATTCTCCCTTTGCTCTTGTTCTTCTGATTTGCTCATAACACTCAAATTCCTCATGGTGACTAGTAGATTTCCAGATGGTGCGGCTTCATAATCCTCTGAAAACGAACTTTCATCCAGCTGCTCATTTTCGGATTCAATCTCCCCATTATCCCTAAGCACCATAACTCTTTTGTTGGAACACTCACTAGCATAATGTCCCAAACCATGACATTTGTAACACTTAAGATCTCTAGCTCGTAAAACCTCTTTACCCTTTCCTTTAGTATCTTGAATTTCCACTTTAGGCTTAGTAAAAGGCTTATACTCCTTCTGAATTCCAGTCTTGTCCTCTCGTTGATAACTAGACCTTCCGGGAATGAAACTAGTCTTAGAACCCTTCGTTTTGAGTTGTTTTTCGAACATAACAGCCTTGTGCAGTAGCTCTTCTAGTTCCTCATATTGTTGAACCTCCAACTGATCCTGAATATCTATGTTAAGTCCTCCTAGAAACCTTGACAAAGTAGCCTCCTTATCTTCTCTTATATCAGCCCGTAGCATGAGAGTTTCCAACTCTTTGTAATATTCCTCTACGGTTCTGTTTCCTTGTACCAAATTCCTTAATCTGTGATGAAGCTCTCTATGATAATGGCTTGGTACAAATCGTTTCCTCATTAGAATCTTCATTTGACTCCAAGTATCAATAGGATAATCTCAAATCCTTCTTCTAGCCGTAACAAGTTGATCCCACCACGTTAGTGCGTAATCATAGTATTCTGTTGCTGCCACTTTCACTCTATTCGCTTCTGTGTATTCTTGGCAGTTGAACACTAATTCGATCTTCCTTTCCCAATCTAGATGCACATCCGAATCATTCATTCCATGAAATGGAGGAATCTTTAACTTCAAACCGGCCAGATTGTCCCTTTGAAGATGTCTTTCTTCTCTGTTACGTCTTGGTCTCCTACGGCTACTGTGAGAAGAGGATTGATTGTAGTAACTACGTGCAGCCTCTTGATCAGACGGATTACTAATGTTTTCCCTTCGATTCGCTTGATTTGGCTCTGAATTCGTTTTGAGAGCAAAAGCTTCAAAACGTTCATCCATCACCTTTGTCATTTGAGCCGTTATCGCTTCTATGAGTAGTTTGTTCAGACCGTTGCTTGTTTCTTCTTCATCTGGACTCACCATGGTTCCCGAAATAATTCCAGAAACTTCATAAGCAAAACGTTCGACAAAACGTAAAGACCAAGCAAGAGAAACCGTTTTGAGGATTTGAAACGTTTAACTGTATTTCTCCAAAACACGCGATCTAATACAATTTCTCACAATTCAGACTCTGATCTGTACGATTTAATCAATAATTACCAGAAATGATGAAAGATCGAGCCTAAAATGATTGAAAACATTGACCAGATATTCAAAAACCGTTTTACATTTTCTAACTGTCAGTTAACAATAGATCACAAAGAAGTTGAACAGTTTTTCTCCTGATCACACGATCTAATACAATTGCTCATAGTTTAGATTCCGATCTACACGATTTCATCAACGGTTATAAGAAACAATAAAAGATCGGTCATAAAATGATTAACAAAATGATGCGAAATATGTTTGTCCTTTGATCACTTTGTGAGGTTGAATGGATGCGGATGATGATGATTGCGGAATTATGAACTTCTGAACGTGATGATGAATGAAATGATGAACGATTAGATCTGGTATGAAGCGAATGATACTTCTAAGTGTTGTGAGAGACACTTAGACTATCGAAACTTGTTTTCTGTTTGGATTCACCGAAACAGTTTTCAAGAGATGATCAAACGAAATTCAGAAAGAGATTTTGAAAAGAAAATGTTTGATGATCTTATTAGAACGAAAATTAGAGTTTAACTAGAAGAGAAAGCCTTGGAAAACAGGTCAAGACTTCTCTTTACATGCATGACTGAATTAAATGCATAACAACGTGTTGACCAATTAAATGAAGAAGGACTGATTATTTTTAAGAAATAAGACCCAAAGATAAGAAGATAAACTCGTGATTTCTTCTTCTTCAATGACATTGTTAACAATGGGGCAAATGTATAAGTATGTGAACTTGCCTCATTAAAAACCTTGTCAAGAAAACCCAATGGGAAAAACCCAACCAAGGAAAAAAGAGTACAAGCCACACACCTCCCATTGTCAACCCTTAAACAACTTGAATAACAACCAGAGTAGTTGGACAAGTATCGAGTTTAAGGTTGTTTTTTTCTTGACGTAGGAGCGTGCTAATAGCTTGGTTAAGACGTTTCGTCTTTGACCTCGTCAGTGGACCATGGGAAACATGTAAGGGATCCTTTGCTTCCTCGGGTACAAGCTGCTCCTTAGCTCCATTACCCATGTCCTCCTCGGCTTCAAGCGGATCCTCAAGTTCTTGCTGTTCCATGATCACATCACATCGCGAGCAATGCTTCTCCACGTCTTTCTTGAGATGCGGCCAAAAGAAGTGATCAACCACAACTGCTAAAGTCTTGTCCATGCCAAAGTGACCCATAAGACCACCACCGTGTGCTTCCTTAAGTATTAGTTCTCTCATTGAGCTTTGGGGAATGCACAAGCGTTTATCTCGGAAAAGAAATCCATCATGTATGTAGAATGAGCCGAATGCTCCTTTTCCACAAGCATTGTAAGCATCTCCTTGTTCTGGATCATCTTTGTATAACTCTTTGATATGCTCAAAGCCAAGCACCTTTGCTTCGATGGTAGAGATCAATGCATGTCTTCTTGATAATGCATCTGCCACCACATTTTCTTTCCCTTTTTGTACTTGATCACGTAGGGAAAAGTCTCTATGAACTCCAACCACTTAGCATGTCTTCTCTTGAGTGAAGTCTGACCTCTTAGATGCTTTAGAGTCTCATGATCAGTGTGGATAATGAACTCCTTTGAAAGTAAATATTGTTGCCATGTTTCTAATGCTCGGACCAATGCATTGAGCTCCTTATCATAAGTTGGGTAGTTCAGCGTCGCTCCACTTAGTTTCTCACTAAAGAAAGCTACTGGTTGCTTCCTTTGATGTAAGACAGCTACAATGCCAACACCAGATGCATCACACTCCACTTCAAACATTTCTTCAAAGTCTGCTAAGGCCAAAACAAGTGCTTGTGTGAGACGCTCTTTAAGTGTATTAAATGCTGCGTCTTGAGCTGGTCCCCATGAGAATGGTGTATTCTTCTTGATCACGGCCGTGAGTGGAGCAGCTACTGTACTGAAATCTCTAACAAACCTCCTATAAAAGCTTGCTAGTCCATGAAAGCTTCTTACATGACCAACGGTAGTAGGAGTTGGCCATTCATGAATTGCTTTGATCTTCTCTTCATCTTACTACAAAGCCTAAGAACACAAGTTGATTAGTACAAAACGTGCACTTCTTAAGTGTATAAACACTTGCTTGAAGACACATGGAACTTTAATGAGAATAATTTCTCTCTTATCTATCCTCTCTCTCTCTCTAACCACGAAAATATCCATCTCTCTTTCTCTTGTTCTTGATCAAGATCTCTTTATTCTCTTCTAAATCTAACATGGTATCAGAGCAATAAGCTCTTGAAGACCTACTTCTGCAAATCTCTCTGTTTTTTTTTCCTCTGTTCTTGTTCTGTTTTCACCCTGTGTCTTCTGCAACAAATCATCAATGGAGAATCATAAACAAATGACTCTACCTGTTGTTCTCAAAGGAGAAAACTATTTGCTGTTGTCAAGAACCACATGAACTGTTCTGAAGAGCCGTGGGTTGTGGGAGCATGTTGATGACTGTCTAAAGGTGTCCCTGGACAAAGGCAAAACCACGGCTGGTGAAGAAGGTGTGGAGCCTTCAAGTAAAGCTGGATCTGTTGGATCTTCAAGTGTAGCCAGATCTGAGCAGGATAATCCCAAGTGGATTCAAGAGGATCAGCATGTTCTAGCTGTTCTTCAGAGTTCTTTGGAGCCATCTATCCTTGCAGCTTACTCATATGCTGAAACTGCAAAGGAGTTGTGGGACTCTCTCTTGGGTGTTTATGGTAATACCTCAAATCTGAGTAGGATTTTTGAGGTGAAAAAGGCATTGAATGAACTCCAACAAGAAGGGAAGCCATTCAAGAGCTTATTTGGTGAATTCAGAAACTTATGGGCTGAGCTGGAGATGCTATGGCCACCCACCATAGATTTGAGTGTGATAATGGAGAGGAGAGAGCAGGATCAGGTGTTTGGTCTACTTCTCACTCTCAATGGATCATTCTCTGGTTTGATTCATCACATCTTAAGGTATGAAAAGCTGCCTACCTTAAATGAAGTCTGTATGATGATTCAAAAAGAAGAAGGATCAAAGGGTCTCTTTCAAGGGACAAGTGAGACGGCTTATGTGAGTCAAGGAGCTTATCAACAAACAGATATAAGAAATAGCTGGGTGTGTGAACACTGCAAGAAAGCAGGTCATACCAAGGAGAAGTGTTGTGATGAGATCCTCCCAAGGATAGGCACTCTAAAGTCGGTAAGGAGATAGACTTTGCATCTGCGAAACCGTAAAGTCTCAAAGATCAAAGGATGTGGAACGAATGGTCGCACAAGAGTTGCGGAAGACTCTTGATTTACCGGTTGATCCCTTGGATATGACGCACCGAGACGGATCGATGACTCCTTGGATATGACACACCAAGACGAGCCAAGTTGCTCAATGGATATTACACACCATTGAAAGAAAAATGAGAATCACTCTCAAAAGTTTCCAAAAATATTTATCAAAGGCTTAACTTTTATTCATGAAATCAGCCTCATTATATAGAGGAAATTAATCATAAAACGTTCATAAACATGGCTCAACATGCAGAGCATCTTGAGAATAGAAATTGAACTTTCACTTGCATGTAAGAGAGAGAACAACACTTCAATAAATGCTTCTTTGAACTTGGACGAAATCTGATCTTGTTTGATTGCTTTTGGGCCGAAACCAACTTCATGGGCTTCTCTAATGGATCAAGATCGTAGATCAATTTGATTTGTAGCTTAACTCATTCTGGTCTGATCGGAATTCGTCATTTAACGCGCATGGATCTGAATCGCGTTTACAGGAAATCACCTGACTTGTAACTTGAATAACTTCTTCATTTTTGAGCTCTAATTGATCTGATTCTTCTTCGAGGTGTTCCGTGAATAAGCTGAGATTATTACGCAAGTTGTTTCATGTGTTGACTCGTCGCTGTTAGGAAAATACACTTCGAACAGTGAGCATATGTCTTTTCTGGTCAGATTCGAAATGTGCATCTAGGTGGATTGAGCTCCGATTCAGCTGCTGATTTCTCGACCCCATCATAATTTCCATGTTGCTTCCCATGATCATATCATGTTGGGTTTTCCATCCGTAGTTGAGGTTGTGTGAACACTGCAAGAGAGCAGGTCATATCAACGAGAAGTGTTGGGTTCTTCATCCTCATTTGAAAGAGAAAACCTCAGGGCAGATGTCTAGAGGGCGTGCAGGAGTTGCTAATGCTAGTGGTGATGATATGGTGAGGAAATCAAACCTAGATGCTCTTATCAAGAGCATTACCAAACTGACTGAATCTGGTAAAAGCTTTCTTTCCTCTAAACCTTCTAAACCCATTATAGTAGACTCTGGTGCTTCTCATCACATGATTAGTGATCCAGAGCTCCTCTCCAATGTTAAACCTCATCTTGGAAAGGTAACTATAGCAAATGGGGAGGATGTGTTGATTAGAGAAATTGGAAACTTAGAGCTGTTTAAGAAGAATACAGATGCTCTCTATATGCTTCTAACTTGTTATCAGTTCAGAAAGCCACTAAGGACCTTGATTGCTTGGATGTGTTTAGTCCTGATGATGTATGGTTTCAGGATAACAAGTCTAGAGAGACCATTGGATCAGGTTGCGCAAAGGATGGTCTCTATGTTTTGGATGTTTTGGACAAGCAACCAATTGGAATAGCTCACTCAGCTGAACCAGGAACAAGATCAATCTGATGCTCTATGCCTCGGATTGGTGGCAAGCCCGGTGGAATGTCTTCTGGAAAGACATCTTGGAATCTGTCTAAAACAGCCCTTACTTCACTAGGAAGCTCTTGTTCTTTATAACATGTACTTAGACATTCTTTGTAAACCATTAGTAACACAGTGCCTTGGGCACTTAGAGTTTTAGAAATAGCACCAGAACTAAGACAAAGGCTGGTCTTACTTACCTGGGCTTCTTTGTTCATACGTGATTGCAATGCATGGACTTCGGATGGACTAAGAGGTGCAAGGTTGTACTTTCGGTCCTTGTAAGTGAAAGAGTAGTAGTTGGTTCGTCCATTGTGGTATGTACCTCTGTCAAACTGCCACGGTCTTCCAAGAAGTAGATGGCCTGCTTGCATTGGTACCACATCACATACGACTTGGTCTTGGTATTTGTCAACACTAAAGGGTACAACCACTTGTTCTGTGACTTTGAGTTCTGTCCGATCATCGAGCCATTGCAACTTGTATGGTCTAGGGTGTTTGATTTTCTCAAAACCTAACCTGTCCACCATATACTTGCTAGCTACGTTAGTACATGAACCGCCATCTATAACTAAGTTACAAACCTTGTCTTTGATGGTGCATCTAGTGTGGAATAAATTCTCTCTTTGGAGCTTCTCATTGGGATACTCCTTGTCACGAGCAGATCACCATTATCAGGATACTCTACATCCTCTACTTGGTCATCTAGTTCTTCTTCATGCTCGTCTTGTGATTCGTAATCTCCATTTGGAGATGGGATCATTATGTGAGAATTGCGGAATGTAGAGAATAGAAATAGATTGAAGTATCAAAATGGAGAATTAGAACAGAATGGAGAATGTGAATGAGAGAAGAGAAGAATCAGTTCTCATTACTTAAAATCAGTTGTTACAAGACATATATATAGGAACCACGAAATGCATAAAGGTGGGACAAGTTTAAACTGATATCACACTCCCCAAGACACTCAAACACAGCTCAATGTCTCACAAGGCTCAAGGTAAGTGCACTCCTTCTTGTAAAAACGTGCAGCCTCCCTTTTTGTCTCCAATAGCTTTATTTGAATCCTAACAGCTATTTCTTGATTCCATAACTTGCACAGCAGCTTCTAGAATGTTTATTCAACATTCTGAACCGTTCAGAATTAACGTGATCATCACGTCATGATCAATAAACCGTAACCTTACTGATCCGGTTTAACACTCCCCCTCAAGCTAAGTCATAAGGAAGCTTGAGACTTAGCTTGGAAGTTAAGAAACTTACCTCATTAAAAACCTAAGTGTGGAAAACCCAATGGGACAAAACCGCACTTAGGGAAAAAGAGTGTAAGCTCTTTACTTAGAGGATTCTGAGCTTGGAAGACTTATGAGACCCATCTTCTCACATATAAACTCACAAGTCTTCAAGCTTGTTGCCTTGGTGAATATATCCGCCAACTGATCCGAGCTTCTTGTGTAGCAAGGAAGAATCACTCCTAACTCCATTTGCTCTCTAACCTTGTGGCAGTCCACCTCTATATGCTTTGTCCTTTCATGGAACACTTGGTTTGACGCAATGTGGATTGCGGATTGATTGTCACAGTGCATGGTGATTGGTTTTGAGGTTTCTATGCCCAAATCCGTGAGGAGCATCTTCAACCACATCAGTTCAGTTGTAAGTCTTCTCATTGCTCTATATTCAGCTTCAGCACTCGAACAGGCCACCACCTTTTGCTTCTTGCTCTTCCATGTAACTAAGTTACCACCAATGAACGTGCAATAGCCTGTAGTAGATCTTCTATCTACTCTATCACCAGCCCAATCAGCATCGCAATAACCCACTATCCCTGAGCTTCCATTGCAACCCATCCAGATTCCTTGTTCCGAAGTTCCCTTGATGTATCTTAGAATCCGGTTCACCATCTTCCAATGAGACAGTCTTGGAGCTTGCATATGTTGGCTCGCCTGGTTCACAGCAAAACACAAGTCGGGACAAGTTATTGTAAGGTATATAAGCTTACCAACCAAGCGCCGGTAGAGCTTTGCATCCTCAAAGAGGCTATCTTCATTCTCCCCCTGTTGGTTAGCTTTATATGCATCCTCCAATGGTGTTCTTGCTGGTTTTGCATCCATCAAACCTGTTTCATTCACAAGATCACGAATGTACTTCCTTTGTGAAAGGAAGAGACCTTCCTTTGATCTGCACACTTCAATCCCAAGGAAGTACCTTAGTTCCCCAAGGTCTTTGATATCAAAGACTGATTTTAAGTAATCTTTAGTATCTTGAATACCAACCTTGTCATTCCCGGAGATGATTATATCATCCACATATATGAGAATGACTATAATACCTGTTTGGCTTTGAAGGGTGAAGAGAGTGTGATCAGCCTCTGATCTTCTAAATCCGCGGTCCAAGAGAGTTATGCTCAACTTTCGGTACCATGCCCTAGGTGACTGTTTCAGACCGTAAATTGCTTTCCTCAACTTCAACACTTTGCCCGGGGTAACAAACACGCCTGGTGGGGGAGTCATGTAGACCTCTTCTTCTAACTCCCCTTGAAGGAATGCATTCTTCACATCCATCTGCCATAGCTCCCATTCCAAATTCGTAGCAAGGGATAACACAACTCTGATGGTGTGAAGCTTAGCCACCGGAGCAAAGGTTTCTCTATAGTCTTCACCATACGTTTGAGTGAAACCCCTAGCCACCAGCCTTGCCTTGTGCCGTTCTATCTGCCCATTGCTATGGTATTTGATAGTAAAGACCCATTTGGAACTCACTGTCTTCTTCTTCCTTGGGAGATCAGCCTCATCCCAAGTGTGGTTTCTTTCCATTGCTTGTTTCTCATCACCAACTGCATCACACCAAACCTTGAGCTCCGTTGCCTCCTCGTATGTTTTTGGAATCTCCTCTTTGTCCAGAACTCCAATAAAGACTTGATACTCCTCCGGAACGTGAGCTAGTGAACAAACCGCCTGCATTGGATGAGCAACAGCCTGGTTGTTGTAATACACCCTCGTGTTGATCCAATTTGATGCGGGCTGCCTTATCCTGTGGCTTCTTCGAAGGACTGGCTCACTGATTTGGGGAGCAACAGGTTGTTCCAGCTCAGATTGAGGCTGGAGATCATGTTGGCTCGGAAGAGGATGTAGTTGCTGAGGACTGGGCTGCGGCTGCCGCGGACTAAGCGGCGACTGATGCGGCTGCGGCAGTACATGAGAATCCGATCCAGGTTGCTGTGGAGAGATGTTGTAAACGTCTTCCATGTTCCCTTCTCCCATTTCTTCATTGTGCACTTCCGTGTCAGTTTCAGCCTCGGATTCCACCTCTTCATCTTGGGTTTCTGCTCCCATTTGTTCTTGAGTAGCCGTTGGGGAAGGAGATGCGGCTGGCATGTTTCCTCCTCGCAAGGTCTCCAAGAGGGTTCGAAGAGTGACGGCCCGATCAGAGGTTGAATGAGATAAGTCTTTCAAGTTCTCCCAATTCCTTTCTTCATAAAACCCCCTTGTCTCAATGAACTTGACATCTCTAGAAACCAGAACTCTTCTTGTCTCTGGAATGTAGCACTTATAACCCTTTTGATTGATAGAGTAGCCAATGAACATGCCTTTTGTGCTCTTTTCATCGAGTTTGTTCCTTTGTTCTCCTGGTATTAAAACAAAGCAAACACAACCAAACACTTTTAGGTAATCAATTGAAGGTTTGGATAGATTTAATACCTCAAATGGAGAGACATCTTGAAGGACTTTAGTGGGCAGCCTGTTAATCAAATAACAGGCCGTGACCACGGCATCCCCCCAAAATCTCTTAGGCACGTTCATGTGGAACATCAAGGACCGGACTACTTCCATGAGGTGCCTGTTCTTCCGTTCAGCAACCCCATTCTGTTGAGGGGTATAGGGACAGCTTGTTTGATGCACAATGCCGTATTTGTTCAAATGTTGTTTGAATGCTTGACTAGTGTACTCCCCTCCATTATCTGATCTCAAAAATTTGATCTTAGCATTATAGTGGTTAGTCACATAGTTTTGAAAGTTAATAAACGCCTCTAAGACTCTATCCTTTGAGGGCAATAATGTAATCCAAGTGTATTTTGATTTTTCATCAATGAAAGTAACAAAATACTTATGATTTTCTCTAGACATGCAAGGAGAGGTCCACACATCAGAATGAATTAGATCAAAACATTTCTCATAAATAGTAGAAGATTTGGGAAAAACAGTTTTGCAATGTTTACCCAAAATACAAGCTTCACAAGCATTATTCTCAAACTTAACATTTGGTAACATCAAACTTAAAGCTCTATGATGAGGATGGCCTAATCTAGCATGCCACAATGCATTATTATCAAGAGCAGAAGTAAACACAAAAGCATTAGATAAAGGTGATGGTTTAGTGTCTTCAAGAACATAGAGACCATTCTTAGTTGTTCCTTGCCCAAGGAGCTTACTTGACTCAATATCCTGAAAGAAAACTTCATTAGGACTGAATATGGCATAACAATTCAAATCAGAAGTGGCTTTCTTAATGGACAGTAGATTGGATGTGAAGGATGGCATATAAAAGGCCTTAGATTCCTTATTGAATAACTTAAGGTTCCCAATTCCTTCAATCTTAACCTTTTCACCATTTGCAATAATTACGTTCCCTAAAGCCGGTTTAATGTTACTCATCAACTTAGCATCACTAATCATATGATGGCTTGCACCAGAATCAACGATTAGAGGTTTATCACTTAAAACATGATTAGCAACACTTCTTAGATCATGTTTATGCAATGCATTAAGACTAAAGGCTTGTATTGGGTTACCAGATTCTTTAAGGGCTTTGATGAGGATGTCAAGGTCGGATTTCTTCACATACTCGGCTGAAGCTCTCATGGCTGCTCCTTCACTGTCATTAGGCTGAATTGATGACCCAGCAGCTTCGTGTGAGCTTGTAGCTGCATTGGCTCTCGGTTTCCTTTGGTCTCTCCCATGATTAGGCTTGAGATGAGGGTATAGTATCCAGCATTTGCTCTTGAGATGTCCCTTCTTCTTGCAATGCTCACAGATCCACACCTCTCTTTCTTCTACCCCATAAGCGCCTTTGTTTGCAGCCATCAATTCGCCTTTGTTAGCCATGACCAGTTCGCTGCCTTTACTCCCAAATAAGCCCAATGAGCCTTGTTCCTTCTGAATTTGAGCACATACTTCATCCAAGCTTGGTAGCTTCTCAGCCCTTAGCAAGTGCTTGATGAGGTCATTAAACACTGGATTCAACACCATGAGAAGGGCAAAGACTTTATCTTGTTCTCTCCTCTCATTCAGAATGGAAGCTTCAAGTGTGGCTGGTCTTAGCATTTCCAGCTCGGCCCACAAGCTTCTGAACTTCCCAAAGAAATCATTGAACCCCAAATCACCTTGTGAAAGGTTGTTGATGGCTCGTTTAACCTCAAACACCCTGGTGAGGTTGGAGACATTTCCAAACACATTCTTTAATGTGTCCCACAGTTCATTAGCTCCTTCACAGTAAGAATAAGCCTCAAGTACAGAAGTGGACAAGGAACCTTGAAGAGTGGAGAGTACCACCTGATCCTCTTGAAACCACGCCTCAGAATCAGATGGAACCTCCTTTCCTTCTTTGTTCTTAACAGTTGGCGCCTTGGAGTTCTCAACATGACTCCATAGCTTCCTTCCACACAACACAGCTTTGGCAGTTCTCGCCCAAAGCAAATAGTTTTCTGCTCCCTTGAGCACAACAGGTAGTGAAATCATCTTATTCCCTTCCATTCTTAACTAGAACAGCTCAATTTCACCCAGAAATGGTAGAAATCTGTTCTGGTTTGCAATGAACAGAAAGCAACAAGAGAAAAAAAGTGTTTAAAAGAGAAAGGAAATAGTTTAAACAGACAGATTCAAGACTACAAGCTCTGATACCATGTGAGAATTGCGGAATGTAGAGAATAGAAATAGATTGAAGTATCAAAATGGAGAATTAGAACAGAATGGAGAATGTGAATGAGAGAAGAGAAGAATCAGTTCTCATTACTTAAAATCAGTTGTTACAAGACATATATATAGGAACCACGAAATGCATAAAGGTGGGACAAGTTTATACTGATATCACACTCCCCAAGACACTCAAACACAGCTCAATGTCTCACAAGCCTCAAGGTAAGTGCACTCCTTCTTGTAAAAACGTGCAGCCTCCCTTTTTGTCTCCAATAGCTTTATTTGAATCCTAACAGCTATTTCTTGATTCCATAACTTGCACAGCAGCTTCTAGAATGTTTATTCAACATTCTGAACCGTTCAGAATTAACGTGATCATCACGTCATGATCAATAAACCGTAACCTTACTGATCCGGTTTAACACATTACCCTTCTATTTGGGCATTCTCTTGATATGTGCCCCTTTCCCTGATATTTGAAACAAGTTATGTCACGAGCTCTTTGGGATTCAACATACTTACCTTGCTCTAAACGTGCGGTCTTTTGTGGCTCATTGTGCTTGCTCTTGAACCGAGAGTCAATCTCCACCGATTTACCTTTGTCTACTGGTTTGGAGCTACTTGCTGGCTATGGTTGAGATGGCCTGTTGCGATTAGAGAGGGTTGTTTTGCGCTTGATCTGCTGCTCCACTTGAACAGCTAGATGCAACAGCTCGTGTAAACCACAATATTGAGCTCTCTCCACCTTTCTTGCAATTCTTTCTTGCAAACCGTCTATGAACTGAGCCATTAAAGCTTCCTCGGATTCTTCTAACTCTAGTGAGTTCATTAGCTTCTCAAACTCCTCAAAGTACTCATCTACGCTTTTGGTTCCCTGAGACAACTTACGAAAACGTTTTTGTAAGTCTCTATGATAATGTTCAGGCACATACCTTAACCTTAGGAGGTACTTCATGTCACTCCATGTGGTTACTGGTCCAAAACGTTGCCTCCTTCTCTCAGCGATGTTTCTGTCCGACCACGCCAATACATTGTCCGTGAGTTGTGCTGCTGCAACAGCCACTTTCTTGCACTCTCCATAGCCATAGCACTCGAATATGTGTTCAAAAGTAGGTCGAGTTAGTTTAATGTTGTAGTTCTGTTCTCGTGGTTCTACTTCTCGCTGTTAACGCTCTCTAGGTCGATTTCCCCTTATAGGATCATGTCTCCTTTGGTTTTGGCGTCTTAATGGATCACAGAGAAGATCTTCTTCTGCCTCGGACATGCTGTCATCACCAGAATTCTCTTCGTCTCGTTGGTTGTTGCGCTGCACATTCCTCCTTGCTTGTTGACGTCCTTGCTCAATATTGGGTCCTCTTGGTTGAGGCTGTTCTAAGCGATCAATTCTGTCTCTAAAACCTCGCAGCTCAGCTCTCATTTCCGTGAGCATTTGTAACAAGGCAGCTTGTCAAGGTTATTTTCATTGTTGTTTGTCTCTCCAGCCATGATGAGTTGATATGATCCTAAGTGTGAGGATCTGTCCCTTGATGCTCTTCGTGGCCAAAGTTTGTTTCAAAGAGAGATTGATGCGGAAAATGAACTCTCAAATGGTGATTAACGACGGAATGGCAGAGATCTATGATTTGGAACGGTGTTTGAAGTTGAATATGGATCGAATGAAACTTCTAAGAGATGTGGAAGACTCTTAGACTTTCAATACTTGTTCTTAGAATCCAGAGATCACCAGAACAAACAAAAGAACTTGCTGTTTGTAAGGAATGAATCCAAAATACAATAAGCAAGGAAGTGATCAAATTTCAGAGAGAGTTTTTGATAAAAAGAAGTTTGATAACTCAGAAGCAAAGCCAAGCCACGTTTTAATACAAAAAAGAAAGGGAAGAGACAGGTAAAAACATTAAAGACTGTCTTGGAAACTTGCAAAAGCATTAAAACTGAATTTTGAACACTTGAAATTGGCTCCTCCTATTTATGGACGTGGTGGGCTTGTAGAATGGGCCTGGATTCATCAAGAGGCTTTGGATAGAGTATTATGGACTTGCCTCATTAAAAACCTTGTTTGGAAAACCCAATGGGACAAAACCAAACCAAGGCAAAAAGAGTACAAACCATAATACCTCTCTTGATGAAGACTTAAGTAGCTTGAATCACAACCAATGTGGTTGGATAAGCAAACTCAAGTTGGCCAGAAATAGAGTGTAGAAGGTTGTTGATAGCTTGCTTGAATCTCTTTGCCTTAGACCGAGTCATTGGACCGAGAGGAACATGTAGGTCATCTTCTCCTGCTTCCTCAGCTACAAGCTGCTCCAATGCTCCTTCTTTAGCTCCTTTAGCTTCTGGTTCAAGCTGCTCTTCCATCTCCTTAGTGTTGTCATTTCCTTGGCTAATCATGATCATATCATCCTCTCCCACTTGAGAAGGATTTGACCTCAAATCTGTTTCTTCTGCACAAAAAGGAATTAAGTCAGTAACATTAAAGCTTGAACTCACAGTATACTTACCTTGGAGATCCAGTTGGTAGGCATTGTTGTTGATTTTCTTGATGATCTTGAAAGGTCCATCGATTCTGGGCATAAGTTTGGATTTTCTCTCATTGGGAAACCTCTCCTTTCTTAAATGAAGCCAAACTAAGTCTCCTTCTTCAAAGCTTATCTCCTTTCGGCCCTTGTTAGCTTGCTGAGCGTATTGCTTTGTCTTGCTCTCAATGTTGTTTCTTGCCTTTTCATGTATCTGTTTCACAAGTTCTGCTTTCTTTCTTCCATCTAAGCTAGCTCTTTCACTCACAGGTAAAGGCATTAGATCCAAAGGTTATATGTGATTGAACCCATACACAATCTCAAAAGGAGAAAACTTAGATGCAGAATGTTTAGCATGATTATAAGCAAATTCTACATGAGGCAAACATTCTTCCCAAGTTTTTAGGTTCTTTTTAATCAATGCACGCAGTAAGGTAGACAAGGTCCTATTAACAACTTCTGTTTGACCATCAGATTGTGGATGACATGTAGTAGAGAAACACAGCTTAGTTCCTAACTTAGACCAAAGAGTTTTCCAAAAGAAACTAAGAAACTTAGAGTCTCTATCAGAAACTATAGTCTTAGGTATGCCATGCAATCTAACTATTTCTCTGAAGAACAATCCAGCAACATTAGTAGCATCATCAGTTTTATTGCAAGGAATGAAATGTGCCATTTTCGAAAACCTATCTACTACCACAAAGATAGAATCTCTTCCAGTCTTAGTTCTAGGCAATCCTACCACAAAATCCATTGAAATGTCATGCCAAGGATGCAAAGGAATAGGTAGAGGGGTATACAAACCGTGTGGCTGAACTGTGGACTTAGCTTGTTTACAAGTAGCACACCTTTCACAAGCTTTCTCAACGTCTTTCTTCATTTGCGGCCAGTAAAAATGTTCCTTCATCATACTTAGTGTCTTAGCCACGCCAAAATGACCCATTAGACCCCCTGCGTGAGCTTCTTTGACAAACAAATTTCTCAAGGAAGAGTTAGGCACACACAATCTATTCTCAAAGAAAAGGAATCCATCTGCTCTATAGTATTTTCCACTACCAAACTTTTCACAAGCAGCATATATCTCTTTGAAATCAGCATCAGTATCATATAGAGTCTTGATATGCTCAAATCCTAATAGCTTAGTTTCAAGAGAAGTCAAGAGAACATACCTTCGAGATAGTGCATCAGCAACTACATTTTCCTTACCTTTCTTGTATCTGATCACATAGGGGAAGGTTTCAATGAATTCAATCCACCTAGCATGTCTCTTGTTCAGTTTCTGTTGTCCCTTCAAGTGCTTGAGAGACTCATGGTCAGTGTGAATAACAAATTCCTTTGGCCAGAGGTAGTGCTGCCAAGTTTGCAAAGCTCTCACAAGCGCATAGAGTTCTTTGTCATATGTTGGATAATTCATTGTAGCACCTCCAAGCTTCTCACTAAAGTAAGCTATTGGTTTCTTTTCCGGCATAAGAACAGCACCTATACCAAGACCAGAAGCATCACATTCGATTTCAAAAGTTTTATCAAAGTTAGGGAGAGATAAAACCGGTGCATTGGTGAGTTTTTCTTTCAAAACTTGGAATGCCTCCTCTTGTGCTTGTTCCCACTTAAAGCCTACGTTTTTCTTAATAACTTCAGTGAGTGGAGCTGCTAGAGTGCTAAAATCCTTCACAAATCTCCTGTAGAAACCAGCAAGGCCATGGAAGCTCCTCACTTCTCCCACTGATTTCGGACTAGGCCATTTTTTGATTGCCTTGATTTTCTCTTCATCCACTTTTATACCATATGTACTCACAACAAAACCTAAGAAGACAAGGTTATCTGTTCCAAAAGTACATTTCTTAAGATTGGCAAACAAGGTTTCCTTCCTAAGCACTTCTAAAACCATTCTAAGATGCTTAACATGCTCATCTAGGCTCTTGCTGTAAACTAAAATATCATCAAAATAAACCACAACAAAATGACCTATAAAGGCTCTAAGAACATGGTTCATTAGTCTCATAAAAGTGCTAGGTGCGTTTGTTAGCCCAAATGGCATTACTAACCATTCATACAGCCCCTGTTTAGTTTTAAATGCGGTTTTCCACTCATCCCCTTCTTTCATCCTAATCTGATGATATCCACTCTTTAAATCAACTTTAGAAAAGATGCTAGAACCATGTAATTCATCAAGCATATCATCTAATCTAGGTATGGGATGGCGATACTTTACAGTGATATTGTTGATGGCTCTGCAATCAACACACATTCTCCAGCTCCCATCCTTCTTTGGGACGAGTAGGACAGGTACGGCACAAGGACTCATGCTCTCACGAATGTGCCCTTTCTCCATAAGATCAGTAACTTGCTGCTGAAGCTTTTTTGTTTCCACGGGATTTGTTCTATATGCTGGCTTGTTTGGAAGAGAGGCTCCTGGGATGAAGTCAATTTGGTGTTCAATGCCTCTAATTGGTGGTAAGCCTTGTGGATTCTCCTCTGGAAACACATCTTTGAACTCCTGCAAAAGTAATTTAATCTTGCTAGGCATATCCTGCATTGGCTTAGTTAGATTAAAACAACCTTTAAAGACAAGGAGTAAGTTTGGGAGTTGACTGTCCTTTGCTTTCTGTGTTACGAGCTTGGTTGTTTGTGGAGTTGCTGAAGCAGAGCGTGTCTTGTGCCTTTTCATACTGATCTGGTCTTGTTGAACCTCATGTGGAGTTAAAGGAACCAGAACTGTCTTCTTTCCTCTGAATTCAAACGAGTATTTGTTGGTGAAACCATCATGTATCACTCTTCTATCTGATTGCCATGGCCTTCCAAGCAGAATATGACTTGCATCCATAGGCAGAACATCACACAAAATTTCATCTTCATACTTCCCAATACACAAAGGAACCAGCACCTGATTTTCCACTTCTAGTTCTCCCTCATCATTGAGCCATTGTAGCTTGTAAGGTTTTGGTCGTTTCATCACTTTCAGGCCAAGTTTCTCCACCATAGATTCACTTGCTACGTTTGTACAACTGCCTCCATCTACAACAAGACTGCACACTTTATCTTGAACAATACACCTAGTATGAAACAGATTTTCTCTTTGTTCATTTCCCTCATCCTTTGATTGTAGATTCAGAGTCCTTCTTGTAACCAAAAGCTCTCCTTTGGCTGGCATTTGTTCTTCTTCTGATTCGGTTTCTGAATGCTCAACCTCAGATTCTACTTCTCCATTATCACGAATGATCATTACCTTCTTGTTGATACACTCATTGGAATAATGACCGAATCCCTTGCATTTGAAGCATTGAATGTTTCTGGTCCTTGAAGCAGAAGGCTTGTCTTTATCCTTGAGATTCGAATCTGCATCCTTAGGTTTAGAGAATGCCTTGTAATCCTTGTATGAACTCGGTTTGTCCTCCTTCTGATAGCTAGGCTTGTTGGAACCAAAATTAGGCTTGCGGCTCTTTCTTTTCAGCTGTTTCTCGAACATTATAGCCTTGTGTAGAAGTTCCTCCATCTCCACATAATGATGAACCTCCAGCTGGTCTATGATGTCTCTGTTAAGTCCACCCATGAATCTGGCCATTGTAGCTTCCCTATCTTCTTGAATATCAGCTCTAAGCATGAGAGTTTCCAGTTCTTTGTAGTATTCTTCCACTGAACGTCCACCCTGAGTCAAGTTTCTGAGTTTAAAGTGCAGCTCTCTATGGTAATGACTTGGAACGAATCTCTTTCTCATGATAGTTTTCATCTCATTCCATGTCTCTATGGGATAATCTCTTGCCCTCCTTCTAGCAGTAACTAATTGATCCCACCAACTCAAAGCATAATCCTTAAATTCTGTTGGCGCCACCTTCATCTTGGTCTCTTGTGTGTAGTCTCTGCAGTTGAACACCAGTTCAATTTTCTTCTCCCATTCCAAATACTCTTCTGGATTGCTGGTTCCATGGAAAGGAGGTATCTGAATTTTGAGACCAGCAAGAGGATCAATAGATCGTGGCTGCCTCTCTTCTCTTTCATGCCTTCGTCTCCTTGAACAATGAGATCGTGAGGATTGGCTATAGTAGTTTTCTGTGGCAGAATGGTTTGTACTTCTCCTGGACCTTTCACATTCTGATTGCACAACTTCAGTTCTGAAGTTTTCAAGTCTTTGATCCATCATAGTAGTCATTCTAGCCATCAAAGCATCGATCAGCAACTGGTTTGGTTGGTTAACATCTGCTGCATCTTCTTCTTCAGTGTTCACCATGACTCCTGATACAAATTCAACAATAGAACAAGTAAATGAACTTAAAACGAAAATAGACTGGTTTTAACAAGATCTAAACATGATCTGGAGTTTCTCAACCCTAATCACCATAAATCAAACAGATCTCAACCCTAGACTTCTCAAAAGTTCAGAATATGAAAAGTCACAACAATTGCAGAACTTTTAAAAGAGAAGAACGGTTTTGAAACAACACAACCTGGGCACAAAGCTGAGCTCTGATACCACTTGATATGATCCTAAGTGTGAGGATCTGTCCCTTGATGCTCTTCGTGGCCAAAGTTTGTTTCAAAGAGAGATTGATGCGGAAAATGAACTCTCAAATGGTGATTAACGACGGAATGGCAGAGATCTATGATTTGGAACGGTGTTTGGAGTTGAATATGGTTCGAATGAAACTTCTAAGAGATGTGGAAGACTCTTAGACTTTCAATACTTGTTCTTAGAATCCAGAGATTACCAGAACAAACAAAAGAACTTGCTGTTTGTAAGGAATGAATCCAAACAGTGTATTCCATGAACGGACCAAGCATATAGAAGTGGACTGTCACAATGATATGATCGTGACAAGCTCAGAGGAGGAAGAGCCGGAGATAGATGGAAGGATCACTCATTCCCGAGCTAGAGAGATGGCTAAGGAAGCTCACGCTTGCATTGCAGCAGAAGACATCAATCAATTGGAGGTTAAAGATTACATCTTCAACATCTCTATCTTGAAGACCGAAGAACCCGGTAACAATCACTAGGTAACTTAAGTGATGGTTCTGTACTCTTTTCCTTGGTGAGGATTTTGGTAGGAAGGAGGTTCTGTTAAACCGGATCAGTAAGGTTACGGTTTATTGATCATGACGTGATGATCATCATGACTTGATGATCACGTTAATTCTGAACGGTTCAGAATGTTGAATAAACATTCTAGAAGCTGCTGTGCAAGTTATGGAATCAAGAAATAGCTGTTAGGATTCAAATAAAGCTGTTGGAGACAAAAAGGGAGGCTGCACGTTTTTACAAGAAGGAGTGCACATACCTTAAGCCTTGTGAGACATTGAGCTGTGTTTGAGTGTCTTGGGGAGTGTGATATCAGTTTAAACTTGTCCCACCTTTATGCATTTCGTGGTTCCTATATATATGTCTTGTAACAACTGATTTTATGTAATGAGAACTGATTCTTCTCTTCTCTCATTCCCATTCTCCATTCTGTTCTAATTCTCCATTTCGATACTTCAATCTATTTCTATTCTCTACATTCCGCAATTCTCACATGGTATCAGAGCTTGTAGTCTTGAATCTGTCTGTTTAAACTATTTTCTTTCTCTTTTAAACACGTTTTTTTCCTCTTGTTGCTTTCTGTTCATTGCAAACCAGAACAGATTTCTACCATTTCTGGGTGAAATTGAGCTGTTCTAGTTAAGAATGGAAGGGAATAAGATGATTTCACTACCTGTTGTGTTCAAGGGAGCAGAAAACTATTTGCTTTGGGTGAGAACTGCCAAAGCTGTGTTGTGTGGAAGGAAGCTATGGAGTCATGTTGAGAACTCCAAGGCGCCAACTGTTAAGAACAAAGAAGGAAAGGAGGTTCCATCTGATTCTGAGGCGTGGTTTCAAGAGGATCAGGTGGTACTCTCCACTCTTCAAGGTTCCTTGTCCATCTCTGTACTTGAGGCTTATTCTTACTGTGAAGGAGCTAATGAACTGTGGGACACATTAAAGAATGTGTTTGGAAACGTCTCCAACCTCACCAGGGTGTTTGAGGTTAAACGAGCCATCAACAACCTTTCACAAGGTGATTTGGGGTTCAATGATTTCTTTGGGAAGTTCAGAAGCTTGTGGGCCGAGCTGGAAATGCTAAGACCAGCCACACTTGAAGCTTCCATTCTGAATGAGAGGAGAGAACAAGATAAAGTCTTTGCCCTTCTCATGGTGTTGAATCCAGTGTTTAATGACCTCATCAAGCACTTGCTAAGGGCTGAGAAGCTACCAAGCTTGGATGAAGTATGTGCTCAAATTCAGAAGGAACAAGGCTCATTGGGCTTATTTGGGAGTAAAGGCAGCGAACTGGTCATGGCTAACAAAGGCGAATTGATGGCTGCAAACAAAGGCGCTTATGGGGCAGAAGAAAGAGAGGTGTGGATCTGTGAGCATTGCAAGAAGAAGGGACATCTCAAGAGCAAATGCTGGATACTATACCCTCATCTCAAGCCTAATCATGGGAGAGACCAAAGGAAACCGAGAGCCAATGCAGCTACAAGCTCACACGAAGCTGCTGGGTCATCAATTCAGCCTAATGACAGTGAAGGAGCAGCCATGAGAGCTTCAGCCGAGTATGTGAAGAAATCCGACCTTGACATCCTCATCAAAGCCCTTAAAGAATCTGGTAACCCAATACAAGCCTTTAGTCTCAATGCATTGCATAAACATGATCTAAGAAGTGTTGCTAATCATGTTTTAAGTGATAAACCTCTAATCGTTGATTCTGGTGCAAGCCATCATATGATTAGTGATGCTAAGTTGATGAGTAACATTAAACCGGCTTTAGGGAACGTAATTATTGCAAATGGTGAAAAGGTTAAGATTGAAGGAATTGGGAACCTTAAGTTATTCAATAAGGAATCTAAGGCCTTTTATATGCCATCCTTCACATCCAATCTACTGTCCATTAAGAAAGCCACTTCTGATTTGAATTGTTATGCCATATTCAGTCCTAATGAAGTTTTCTTTCAGGATATTGAGTCAAGTAAGCTCCTTGGGCAAGGAACAACTAAGAATGGTCTCTATGTTCTTGAAGACACTAAACCATCACCTTTATCTAATGCTTTTGTGTTTACTTCTGCTCTTGATAATAATGCATTGTGGCATGCTAGATTAGGCCATCCTCATCATAGAGCTTTAAGTTTGATGTTACCAAATGTTAAGTTTGAGAATAATGCTTGTGAAGCTTGTATTTTGGGTAAACATTGCAAAACTGTTTTTCCCAAATCTTCTACTATTTATGAGAAATGTTTTGATCTAATTCATTCTGATGTGTGGACTTCTCCTTGCATGTCTAGAGAAAATCATAAGTATTTTGTTACTTTCATTGATGAAAAATCAAAATACACTTGGATTACATTATTGCCCTCAAAGGATAGAGTCTTAGAGGCGTTTATTAACTTTCAAAACTATGTGACTAACCACTATAATGCTAAGATCAAAGTTTTGAGATCAGATAATGGAGGGGAGTACACTAGTCAAGCATTCAAACAACATTTGAACAAATACGGCATTGTGCATCAAACAAGCTGTCCCTATACCCCTCAACAGAATGGGGTTGCTGAACGGAAGAACAGGCACCTCATGGAAGTAGCCCGGTCCTTGATGTTCCACATGAACGTGCCTAAGAGATTTTGGGGGGATGCCGTGGTCACGGCCTGTTATTTGATTAACAGGCTGCCCACTAAAGTCCTTCAAGATGTCTCTCCATTTGAGGTATTAAATCTATCCAAACCTTCAATTGATTACCTAAAAGTGTTTGGTTGTGTTTGCTTTGTTTTAATACCAGGAGAACAAAGGAACAAACTCGATGAAAAGAGCACAAAAGGCATGTTCATTGGCTACTCTATCAATCAAAAGGGTTATAAGTGCTACATTCCAGAGACAAGAAGAGTTCTGGTTTCTAGAGATGTCAAGTTCATTGAGACAAGGGGGTTTTATGAAGAAAGGAATTGGGAGAACTTGAAAGACTTATCTCATTCAACCTCTGATCGGGCCGTCACTCTTCGAACCCTCTTGGAGACCTTGCGAGGAGGAAACATGCCAGCCGCATCTCCTTCCCCAACGGCTACTCAAGAACAAATGGGAGCAGAAACCTAAGATGAAGAGGTGGAATCCGAGGCTGAAACTGACACGGAAGTGCACAATGAAGAAATGGGAGAAGGGAACATGGAAGACGTTTACAACATCTCTCCACAGCAACCTGGATCGGGTTCTCATGTACTGCCGCAGCCGCATCAGTCGCCGCTTAGTCCGCGGCAGCCGCAGCCCAGTCCTCAGCAACTACATCCTCTTCCGAGCCAACATGATCTCCAGCCTCAATCTGAGCTGGAACAACCTGTTGCTCCCCAAATCAGTGAGCCAGTCCTTCGAAGAAGCCACAGGATAAGGCAGCCCGCATCAAATTGGATCAACACGAGGGTGTATTACAACAACCAGGCTGTTGCTCATCCAATGCAGGCGGTTTGTTCACTAGCTCACGTTCCAGAGGAGTATCAAGTCTTCATTGGAGTTCTGGACAAAGAGGAGATTCCAAAAACGTACGAGGAGGCAACGGAGCTCAAGGTTTGGCGTGATGCAGTTGGTGATGAGAAACAAGCAATGGAAAGAAACCACACTTGGGATGAGGCTGATCTCCCAAGGAAGAAGAAGACAGTGAGTTCCAAATGGGTCTTTACTATCAAATACCATAGCAATGGGGAGATAGAACGGCACAAGGCAAGGCTGGTGGCTAGGGGTTTCACTCAAACGTATGGTGAAGACTATAGAGAAACCTTTGCTCCGGTGGCTAAGCTTCACACCATCAGAGTTGTGTTATCCCTTGCTACGAATTTGGAATGGGAGCTATGGCAGATGGATGTGAAGAATGCATTCCTTCAAGGGGAGTTAGAAGAAGAGGTCTACATGACTCCCCCACCAGGCGTGTTTGTTACCCCGGGCAAAGTGTTGAAGTTGAGGAAAGTAATTTACGGTCTGAAACAGTCACCTAGGGCATGGTACCGAAAGTTGAGCATAACTCTCTTGGACCGCGGATTTAGAAGATCAGAGGCTGATCACACTCTCTTCACCCTTCAAACCCAAACAGGTATTATAGTCATTCTCATATATGTGGATGATATAATCATCTCTGGGAATGACAAGGTTGGTATTCAAGATACTAAAGATTACTTAAAATCAGTCTTTGATATCAAAGACCTTGGGGAACTAAGGTACTTCCTTGGGATTAAAGTGTGCAGATCAAAGGAAGGTCTCTTCTTTTCCCAAAGGAAGTACATTCGTGATCTTGTGAATGAAACAGGTTTGATGGATGCAAAACCAGCAAGAACACCATTGGAGGATGCATATAAAGCTAACCAACAGGGGGAGAATGAAGATAGCCTCTTTGAGGATGCAAAGCTCTACCGGCGCTTGGTTGGTAAGCTTATATACCTTACAATAACTCGTCCCGACTTGTGTTTTGCTGTGAACCAGGCGAGCCAACATATGCAAGCTCCAAGACTGTCTCATTGGAAGATGGTGAACCGGATTCTAAGATACATCAAGGGAACTTCGGAACAAGGAATCTGGATGGGTTGCAATGGAAGCTCAGGGATAGTGGGTTATTACGATGCTGATTGGGCTGGTGATAGAGTAGATAGAAGATCTACTACAGGCTATTGCACGTTCATTGGTGGTAACTTAGTTACATGGAAGAGCAAGAAGCAAAAGGTGGTGGCCTGTTCGAGTGCTGAAGCTGAATATAGAGCAATGAGAAGACTTACAACTGAACTGATGTGGTTGAAGATGCTCCTCACGGATTTGGGCATAGAAACCTCAAAACCAATCACCATGCACTGTGACAATCAATCCGCAATCCACATTGCGTCAAACCAAGTGTTCCATGAAAGGACAAAGCATATAGAGGTGGACTGCCACAAGGTTAGAGAGCAAATGGAGTTAGGAGTGATTCTTTCTTGCTACACAAGAAGCTCGGATCAGTTGGCGGATATATTCACCAAGGCAACAAGCTTGAAGACTTGTGAGTTTATATGTGAGAAGATGGGTCTCATAAGTCTTCCAAGCTCAGAATCCTCTAAGTAAAGAGCTTACACTCTTTTTCCCTACGTGCGGTTTTGTCCCATTGGGTTTTCCACACTTAAGTTTTTAATGAGGTAAGTTTCTTAACTTCCAAGCTAAGTCTCAAGCTTCCTTATGACTTAGCTTGAGGGGGAGTGTTAAACCGGATCAGTAAGGTTACGGTTTATTGATCATGACGTGATGATCATCATGACTTGATGATCACGTTAATTCTGAACGGTTCAGAATGTTGAATAAACATTCTAGAAGCTGCTGTGCAAGTTATGGAATCAAGAAATAGCTGTTAGGATTCAAATAAAGCTGTTGGAGACAAAAAGGGAGGCTGCACGTTTTTACAAGAAGGAGTGCACATACCTTGAGCCTTGTGAGACATTGAGCTGTGTTTGAGTGTCTTGGGGAGTGTGATATCAGTTTAAACTTGTCCCACCTTTATGCATTTCGTGGTTCCTATATATATGTCTTGTAACAACTGATTTTATGTAATGAGAACTGATTCTTCTCTTCTCTCATTCCCATTCTCCATTCTGTTCTAATTCTCCATTTCGATACTTCAATCTATTTCTATTCTCTACATTCCGCAATTCTCACAGGTTCTTCTCCAAGGTTTTTAACGAGGCAGAATCATTGCTACGTCGAGTTACTTAGGGGTTGCTGCCAATGGGAGATAATGTGCAAGTCATATCGATTATGCACTAGTCTAGTAGAGGCGCACCATTTAGGTCCATTTGGAAGGGACGCCTCGTTGTTTTATTTTCAGTTTAAACATCTTATAGTTTTATTTAAGACTTCATGTTGTTTTGGGCGTGTGCCCTAGGGTTTCTTTTTGTCGAGACTATAAGTACTTGGTACATGTCTCTTTTGTAGGCAGTTTTTGGAATTTTTAACGTAATAGAAAACAACAAGTGTTGTTCTTCATTCCTTGACTCAAAGTGTTATTCTCTTTGAATCCGATCCTCTTACAAGTTTATGCTTACAAGAAGATCTTCTATCAATCACGCCATCATCTACCACCATTCGAATCAACCATCCTCCCATCGAAATCCATCTCCATTCCTACACAATCGCTGCTGCCACTTCGAATCATCATCATCTCGTCTTCATCTCTTTCATATTCACATCACCACAGTCTTTCCTTTGGAGTTGATCACCTAGGAACGCATCACGTGGTATCAGAGCCAACTCTGAACCAAAGGCTGAGAAATCTCTAACCCTAAAACGCCATCCTTGTGTTGCTTTCTTTGTTTCCGATTTTTTTGTTTGTTTGCATAGGAATCCTAGGCGATTTGGGAATTGTTTTGCTACTGATTTCGTTGCATTAAACCTAGGCTATTTGGGAATTTTGTTTAGGCGATTTGGGAATTGTTTTGCTACTGATTTCGTTGCATTAAACCTAGGCTATTTGGGAATTTTGTTTCTGATTTTTCGATGGCATATAAAACCTAGGTGAATGGGGTTTTCTTTTGTTGCTTGCTGAAATCGTTTGTTTGTGCTCAATTCTCGAATCTGTCTTATTGCTTCATTATATCTAATTGTTGTTGCTGGAAATTAGCACTTGTTTAGCGTGGATTATTCTTGTAAAATCTGCAAATCTTTCGTACATGTTTTGAATTTTGTCAATTGACTTTGCTAGAACAAGTTACTGCAAGTTTTTGTAACTTGTTTCAGGTACCATGGAGCTTTCGGCTGAGTCCATGGCAGCTCTCAACAAAGCCATGACTGAACAAATCAAGGCATCCAATGAAGCCATTACAACGCAGCTCTCACAGCAGATTGATCAGCTCAACAACAAGTTTGAAACCCAGATTAGTGATCTTTTGAAAGAGCTTAGTGCGAGTGGAGAAGAGTCTTCACAGACACCCACCCCTTCGGAAGCTATACGCATCACTAAGGGTAAAGGGCACATAGGAGCATCTGCCCGAAGGTCTAGGCGCGATACAACACCTCCTGAAGGTCGACCTAAAGCTAAGACTAACCAAAGTCAGATTGGGGGTAGAGAGACTATGTTTAATCAGAGGAAGCGAGATGGTTCCAGAGTTGAAAGGCATCAAGAACGTCAGCACCGCAGAGAGGAATACATAGCTGGGCATCGAGTCTTCATGGAAACCGAACCAGAGTACTATGAGGAGGAAGAAGCTTCTGATCATAGCAGAGGAACTGTGAGAAGAGATCGAGGCCGAGGACATGGACGAGATTATGATCCTCTACGCCAGCAGCTGAGTCATATCAGAATCCAGTATCCTCCTTTCCATGGAACTAATGATCCCGAAGCTTATCTAGATTGGGAAAGGAAGATGGAGTCTAACTTTCTGGTCCAAGGTACTTACGAGCTCAACAAGGTGAAGATTGCAGTTTCAGAATTCTATGGGTATGCACTTCTATGGTGGGAGCAGTTGGGGATCACCAGAAACCGCCTTAGAGAACCTCCCATTACTACTTGGGATCAGCTTGTTATGCAGCTGAGGAAGAGGTTCGTTCCAGCCCATCATCAGCGCGAGATACTCAACAAGTTTAGGCGCCTCATCCAAGGTACAAAGTCTGTTAGAGATTATTATCAGGAATTGAAAACTTTGCTCATTCGTGCAGATTTAAGAGAAGGAGAAGAGATGGTTATGTCAAGATTTCTTGGAGGACTTAACCGAGAAATTCAAGACAAGGTAGAACTTCAGGATTCCGCAGATATACAAGAGATGGTGCATAAGGCGGAATTGGTTGAATCTCAAGTCAAGAGGCGAATCATCAAGTCTACTTTCACGCCTAGTGTGCCTAAGCCTAACGAGAGCAACAAACCAGCTTATTCCAGAGACATCAAACCGGCTTCTACTAGGGTTAAAGAAGAAGCTAAATCCGAGTTCAAACCAAGAAGTGGTAACTCCAACAGCAACGTAAGGTGCTTTAAATGTCAAGGAATGGGACATTACTCTCGAGACTGCCCAAACAAGAAGATGTTTCTGTTACAAGAGGGAGGGGAGATAGTTCCTCAAGAGGAATCAGAGGCCGAATTTGAGCTAGAAGAAGAGGAAGAAGCTGCTGCCGTGGGTGAGATGCTGGTTGCAAGAAGAACTTTGAGCGTTCAGAACCAACCTGAAGAGAAGTGTCAGCGCGAGAACCTGTTTCATACACGCTGCTTCATCAAAGAGAAAGTTTGTAGTCTGATCATAGATGGTGGAAGCTGTACTAATGCTGCAAGTGAAGAGATGGTTAAGAAGCTCCACCTCAAGACTATCCCTCATCCAAGACCGTATAAGCTTCAGGGCTGAATGAAAGTGGAGCCTTGACCGTATCTCAACAAGCGATGGTTTCTTTATCTATTGGGAAGTATGAAGATGAGGTTATATGTGATGTTATTCCCATGGGTTCTAGTCATGTGCTGCTGGGTAGGCCGTGGCAATCAGATCGCAGGGTTATCCATGACGGCTACACCAACAAGCATTCCTTTGAGTTTAGAGGCCGCAAGATTACCCTACTGCCACTTACTCCTAGCGAGATTTACCAAGATCAGGTTCAGATGAAGCTCAAGGAGAAGGAGAAAGTCGCCAACAGCCTCTACATAAACCACAGTGAATTTTCTAAACTCTTTGATCCTGAAATGACTACTTTCATGTTTGTGTACAAGGAAACCCTTGTTAGTACTAACCCCTCACAGGAGCTTCCTAGTGCTATGACTGAGATTTTGCAGGAATACAGGGACATATTTCCAGAAGAGATTCCACCAGGCTTACCTCCAATCCGCGGAATAGAACATCAGATTGATTTGGTACCAGGATCTGCATTGCCTAATAGACCAGCGTATCGAACCAACCCTGTAGAGACTAAGGAGCTGCAGAAACAAGTGGAAGAGCTGATGAGTAAAGGACATATCCAAGAGAGCTTGAGTCCTTGCGCAGTGCCGGTTCTGTTAGTTCCTAAGAAAGATGGGTCTTGGAGGATGTGTGTAGACTGTCGAACTATCAACAACATCACTGTGAAGTATAGGCATCCGATTCCAAGACTAGATGATATGCTGGATGAGCTGTGTGGATCAACAATCTTTTCCAAGATAGACTTGAAGAGTGGGTATCATCAGATCAGAATGAAAGAAGGAGATGAGTGGAAGACAGCGTTCAAGACAAAGCAAGGACTCTACGAGTGGCTAGTCATGCCGTTTGGCCTCACCAATGCTCCTAGCACCTTCATGAGATTAATGAACCATGCCCTGAGACAGTTCATTGGAGTATTTGTGGTAGTCTACTTTGATGATATCCTCATCTACAGTAAAGGTTTGGAGGAACATCTGGACCATATCAGATCGGTTCTAGATGTTCTTCGCGCTCAATCTCTCTTTGCTAATTTCTCTAAGTGTTCTTTTTGTACTAACGAAATTGTCTTTTTAGGCTTTGTAGTAAGTGCAGAAGGAGTTAAAGTAGATGAAGAGAAGATAAAGGCTATCAAGGAGTGGCCGACCCCTAAGAATGTGGGAGAAGTCCGGAGCTTTCATGGCCTAGCAGGATTCTACAGACGTTTTGTTCGTGATTTCAGCTCCATAGCCGCGCCCTTGACAGAAGTCATCAAGAAAGATGTGGGGTTCAAGTGGGGAGACGCCCAAGAGCAGGCTTTTACAGCCCTTAAAGAGAAGCTTATCAATTATCCTCTTTTAGTAATTCCTGATTTTCTTAAGACTTTTGAGATTGAATGTGATGCTTCTGGAATAGGTATTGGAGCAGTGCTAATGCAGGATAAGAAGCCCGTAGCATACTTCAGTGAGAAGCTAGGAGGATCTACTCTGAACTACCCGACTTATGACAAGTGATACAAGCCTTGGTGAGCAAGGAAGATCTGTAATCGTGGGTTGTGTTGTGTGCAAGTAAGGTGAGAAACTCTCCTAGCCAGAACACGGAGATGGGGAAAGTGAATTGGACCACACAAGGGATGATAAGACTTGTGATACACCAAAGTTCTCCTAGCCTTGAAGGCGATTCAAGTAAGAAGAGTTCTGAAATTACTACGCTAAGAATTTAACTAGGGTTGTTCATAAAAAACGTGTCTCCCTCATTAAAGGGGTGGCTAAGGCTTTTATAATGACCTTAGCCTCAGAACATTAGCCCTAAAATTAAAACAACAAGTAGTTCTAAATGGAACAACAGAAAGTTTAAAACTGAAACAAAACAACAAGTAGTTTTAAACCAAAAAGAACAAAATAATGCTAAGTATAGAAAGAAGGTGGCGTGTTGGTCTTCTTGTAGAGGCTGCAACTTCTGATTATTCCAAGGACTTGTGAAGTAGAGAACAAGTCCTGGTCTGCACACTAGAGGTGTTGCCTCATTAAAACCCCCTTCGGAAAACCCAATGGGACAAAACCGAAGGTAGGAAAAAGAGTACAATTCTCTAGCATGACTTTGTGTGTCTTTACTCTAAGGTGATAGTAAAGACACCAGAAGTTGATGTCTTAATGTTGAGAAGCTTACAAGGCTCGTCTGCAAGTGGCTCCTCTCCTTTGTTTTCACGGTTTATGGACAAGCCTTCCGGTTCTTGATCAAACACATGCTCCACTAATTGGCTGAACTTATGACCAATTGCCCTAGCCCTCTGGCGTGTCAAAGGACCACTGGGAACTTGAGGAATGATCTCCACTCCATCCGGTTCAGCTGGTGCACATGACTGGTTGATGTCCTCATCATTCCCTCCCTCTTCAGAAGGTTTTGTCCTCAAAACTGGATCATCTCCTGCATCGAAAAGTTCCAAATCAGCAACATTGAAGGTAGAGGATACATTAAACTCACCTGGAAGCTCCAATTGGTAGGCATTGTCATTGATTTTCTTCAAGACTTTGAATGGTCCATCTCCACGTGGGGCAAGTTTATTCTTTCTCTTCTATGGGAACCTTTCTGCTCTCATGTGTAACCAGACCCAATCCCCCTCATTGAAGCTAACGTGCTTCCTCCCCTTGTTCGCTTGCCTTGCATACGCTTCTGTTCTCTTTTTTATGTTCTCCTTAGCTTTCTGATGTAGCTTTTTGATGAACTCCGCTTTAGCCTCCCCTTCTAGGCTTACCATCTCGGCTGGTGGCAAGGGTGTAAGGTCCAGGGGCGAATGTGGATTGAAACCATAATTAACTTCGAATGGAGACAGTTTCGTTGCTGAATGTGTAGCTCTATTGTAAGCGAATTCCACAAAAGGTATGCATTCCAACCATGTTTTCAAGTTCCTTCCAATGGTGGCTCGCAACAATGTTGATAATGTCCTATTAACCACCTCAGTTTGCCCATCAGTTTGAGGGTGGCATGTCGTGGAGAACACAAGCTTGGTTCCTAGTTTCTTCCATAATGCTCTCCAGAAGTGGCTCAGAAACTTTGAGTCTCGGTCTGACACTATTGTTCTTGGGATTCCATGAAGTCTCACTACTTCTTTGAAGAACAAGTTGGCGGTTTGAGTAGCATCATTTGTCTTAGCACAAGGTATGAAGTGTGCCATCTTAGAGAACCTATCTACTACAACAAAGATGGAGTCTTTGTGGTTTATCTTAGGCAAGCCTAGCACAAAGTCCATAGATATGTCAGTCCAAGGAGTAGTAGGAATAGGGAGAGGCATATACAAACCATGTGGGTGAGACTTGGATTTGGCTCTTTTGCAAACCAAGCACCGAGCACAATGAGCTTCAACGTCTCTCTTTTGATGAGGCCAATAGAAGTGCTCTTTCAGCATGCTCAGCGTCTTGTCAACACCAAAGTGACCCATTAGTCCCCCTCCATGTGCTTCCCTTAAGAGTAAGTCTCGGATGGATCCTCTTGGTATGCAAAGTCTCTTCTCTTTGAACAGAAATCCATCAAATAAGAAGAACTTGTTGTAGGGGCCTTTTCCATGCTCTTTGTAACTTTCCTTAAAATCCTCATCTCCTGCATACAGTTCCTTGATCAATTCGAACCCTAGCACTTTAGACTCCATGATTGAAATGAGGCTGTATCTCCTTGATAATGCATCAGCTACAACATTCTCCTTTCCTTTCTTGTACTTGATAACATATGGGAATGTTTCAATGAATTCCAGCCACCGTGCATGCCTTCTTTTTAATTTGGTTTGTCCTTTGAGATGTTGCAAGGTCTGATGGTCTGTATGAATAACGCATTCCCTAGCAAGCAAGTAATGTTGCCATATTTCCATCGCTCGCGCCAAGGCATAAAGTTCCTTGTCATAAGTGGGATAGTTCAATGATGCTCCACTTAGCTTCTCACTAAAGTATGCCACGGGCCTCCCTCCTTGTGTTAACACTGCTCCTATTCCAATGCCTGATGCGTCACACTCCACCTCAAATGTTTTGTTGAAGTCTGGCAATGATAGTACAGGGGCGTGTGTTAGTCTCTCTTTCAGAAGTTGAAAAGCTTGCTCTTGATCTTCTCCCCACTTAAACTCTTGGTTCTTTTTAATCACAGAGGTCAGAGGGGCTGCAATGCTGCTGAAGTCTCTAACAAAACGGCGATAGAAGCTAGCTAGTCCATGGAAGCTCCGAACTAAACTGATGCTTGTTGGCGTGGGCCATTCCTTGATAGCCTTAATCTTGTCTTCATCAACCTGTAATCCCTGTGCACTCACAACAAAACCTAGGAAAACAACTTTGTTAGTGCAGAATGTGCACTTCTTGGAATTAGCATACAACTTCTCCTTCTGAAGTGTCTGTATTACTAACTCAAGATGTGCCACATGGTCAGAATAAGAAGAGCTGTAGATAAGTATATCATCAAAGTACACAACTACAAACTTACTGATGTATGGTCTAAGAACATGGTTCATTAGACGCATAAAGGTGCTTGGAGCGTTGGACAACCCAAATGGCATGACCAGCCACTCATATAGCCCCTGCTTGGTCTTGAATGCGGCTTTCCATTCATCTCCCTCACGCATTCTGACTTGATGGTAGCCGCTCTTTAGATCAATTTTTGAGAAAATGGTGGCGCCACTGAGCTCATCAAGCATGTCATCTAATCTGGGGATGGGATGCCTATACTTGATAGTGATGTTGTTGATAGCTCGACAGTCTACACACATCCTCCAGCTTCCATCCTTCTTTGGCACAAGTAGAACTGGAACTGCACATGGGCTGAGGCTCTCTCTCACGTATCCTTGAGCCATCAATTCTCTGATCTGGCGTTCAAGCTCCTTGGCTTCCTCAGGATTGACTCTATATGCGGCCCTATTTGGTAGTGGTGCTCCTGGAATGAAGTCAATGTTGTGCTCTATCCCTCTTACAGGAGGTAATCCAGGCGGTAGCTCTTCAGGAAATACATCAGCATATGCTTCCAGCAATGCATTCACCTTTGATGGTAGCTTGATCTCTGCCTTATCTGCACTCAAAAGCTCTTTAAACATCAGTAGAATAACATCATTACCATGCTTACCAATGGCCTTGCGGATATCACTAGAGTTAACAAGGAAGTTCTCCTTTCGTTTGCTCCCCTCCTTGGCCAATTTCGTTTGCATCTCTCTCACTTGTTGAGGTGATAGTGGTGCTAAGTTGTACCTGCGCTTTTCATACACAAAAGAGTAGAGATTAGTCCGCCCATTGTGTGTGGTTTCCCTATCAAACTGCCATGGGCGTCCCAATAAGAGATGGCCAGCTTGCATTGGGACCACGTCACATATCACTTGGTCATTGTATCGGCCTATGCTGAATGAAACCTTTACTTGATCGGATATGTGCAATTCAGCCGTGTCATTGAGCCACCTCAACTTGTAAGGATGAGGGTGTTTCGTTCTCTCTAGACCAAGTTTATCTACCATATAAGTACTAGCAACATTAGTACAAGATCCTCCATCAATGATGAGAGAACATACCTTCCCCTGAATGGTGCACCGAGTATGGAAGATGTTTTCTCTTTGGGCAACCTCTTCAGGACCTGCCATTGTATTAAGGACTCGCCTAATCATAAGGAGCTCTCCAGAGTCTGGGTACTCTATGTCCTCATTGTCATCAGGCTTGATTGGTTCGTCCTCTCCTTCATCTTGAGATTCGTAATCTCCAGCCGGTGTGAGGATCATGGTTCACTGATTAGGACATTCTCTAGCCATGTGTCCTCTTCCGCTGCACTTGAAACACAGGATATCACGGCTCCTTTGAGGTTGATTGCCCTGCGTGATATTGTGGGATGCACTAGGGCCGGCTTTGGGTGTTTTGGTGAAGTCGCTTGCTTTGCCCTTGAACCGGTTGTCTCCTTGTGCTCCACTGCTCCTCTCGGTTGGCTTGGATGTGGGGTTCCAGATTGCTTTAGGCCGTGCACTGCTTGTTGCTTTGCGCTTGTTTTGTTGCTCAATCTGAATTGCAAGATGCAACAACTCTCCAAGGTCATGATAGGTCTGTCTCTCTACCTTCCTAGCAACTCTTTCTTGCAATCCGTCCACGAATTGTGCCATGAGACTCTCTGGAGAGTCCTCTACTTCCAGCCGGTTTCTCAAGTGTTCGAACTCCTCATAATATTCCTCCACACTCTTGTTTCCTTGGGTCAGACGCCTAAAACGTTTTTGCAAGTCACGGTGGAAATGTGGTGGCACATAGCGTCGTCTCATAACATATTTGAGCTCTTCCCAAGTTACTATCATCCCATACCGATTCCTTCTCCTCTCAGACACTTCTCTGTCCCACCAGGTAAGAGCATGATCGGTGAGTTGGGCTGTAGCTAGAGCTACTCTCCTTGGGTCAGCATATCGGTGGTACTCAAAAATATGCTCCATTCTCCTCTCCCAATCGAGATAAGCCTCTGGATCTACTCTTCCAGCAAACATTGGAGGGTTTAGCTTCACGTCAGGCGCTTGTTGAGGCGGTGGTGGAGGTGGTGGTGGTGGTGGAGCGTGATAAGGTGGTGGTTGGCCTGGTTGCCCTTCAAAACCACGAGTTTCTCCTTGTCTAGCTTCAGGCAGAGGTTGCTCCAACCGGTCTAACCTAGCCGCTAGGTTAGTGAGTTGACCATTGATGGCTGCTAGCATCTGAATCACTGCATTGTTGGCTTCCCCTTGCTCAGAATCATCAGACATATCGTACCTTGCAAAAGAGAATAAAACACAAATAAGGAATAGGGTGAGATTGATCGAGTTTCCTCTTCTCTTTCGCACCAAATCAGATTCTACAAGGAATGTAATTTTTTATTTTTTATTTTGATTGACAAAACGAAATTGCAAGCAAATAATGAAAAGGGATAGGTTTAGACACTCCCTTCGATGGTAGATCCTTCAGCTCTGATACCAAAGATGATACAAGCCTTGGTGAGCAAGGAAGATCTGTAATCGTGGGTTGTGTTGTGTGCAAGTAAGGTGAGAAACTCTCCTAGCCAGAACACGGAGATGGGGAAAGTGAATTGGACCACACAAGGGATGATAAGACTTGTGATACACCAAAGTTCTCCTAGCCTTGAAGGCGATTCAAGTAAGAAGAGTTCTGAAATTACTACGCTAAGAATTTAACTAGGGTTGTTCATAAAAAACGTGTCTCCCTCATTAAAGGGGTGGCTAAGGCTTTTATAATGACCTTAGCCTCAGAACATTAGCCCTAAAATTAAAACAACAAGTAGTTCTAAATGGAACAACAGAAAGTTTAAAACTGAAACAAAACAACAAGTAGTTTTAAACCAAAAAGAACAAAATAATGCTAAGTATAGAAAGAAGGTGGCGTGTTGGTCTTCTTGTAGAGGCTGCAACTTCTGATTATTCCAAGGACTTGTGAAGTAGAGAACAAGTCCTGGTCTGCACACTAGAGGTGTTGCCTCATTAAAACCCCCTTCGGAAAACCCAATGGGACAAAACCGAAGGTAGGAAAAAGAGTACAATTCTCTAGCATGACTTTGTGTGTCTTTACTCTAAGGTGATAGTAAAGACACCAGAAGTTGATGTCTTAATGTTGAGAAGCTTACAAGGCTCGTCTGCAAGTGGCTCCTCTCCTTTGTTTTCACGGTTTATGGACAAGCCTTCCGGTTCTTGATCAAACACATGCTCCACTAATTGGCTGAACTTATGACCAATTGCCCTAGCCCTCTGGCGTGTCAAAGGACCACTGGGAACTTGAGGAATGATCTCCACTCCATCCGGTTCAGCTGGTGCACATGACTGGTTGATGTCCTCATCAACAAGGAGCTATATGCATTGGTTCGAGCTCTCCAAACGTGGCAACATTACCTATGGCCTAAGGAATTTGTCATTCATACTGATCACGAGTCGTTGAAACACCTCAAGGGTCAACAGAAGCTTAATAAAAGACATGGGCGGTGGATGGAGTTCATTGAGACATTTTCATACATAGTTAAGTATAAGAAAGGTAAGGATAATGTGGTCGCAGACGCATTATCCCGGAGGTACACTCTTATCTCTACTTTAGCGTCAAAGTTGATTGGATTTGAACATATTATAGATCTTTATGAATTTGATACTGATTTTTCTGAGAGCTATGCCAAATGTCATAAGTTTGCCTGTGAGAAGTTTTATAGGCAGGATGGATACTTGTTCTTCAATAACCGGTTATGCATACCTCGCGGATCCATCCGAGAACTACTGGTTCGAGAAGCTCATGGAGGCGGGTTAGCTGGACATTTTGGCGTAACAAAGACTCTCCTTGGACTACAAGATCACTTCTACTGGCCAAACATGAAGAAAGACGTTGAGAAGGTCTGTTCTAGATGTGCTGTATGTAAGATGGCTAAGAGTAAAGTTCAACCTCATGGTTTGTATACTCCTCTGCCTATCCCTTCTCAACCTTGGACCAATATTTCTATGGATTTTGTACTTGGCTTACCTCGAACCAAAAATGGTAGAGATTCTATTTTTGTAGTTGTTGACAGGTTTAGCAAGATGGCTCACTTCATAGCTAGCCACAAGACAGATGATGCCGTGAGTGTAGCTAACTTGTTTTTCAGGGAAGTAGTAAGACTGCATGGAATGCCACAGGTTATCGTCTCAGATCGAGACACGAAGTTCTTAGGACATTTTTGGCGAACGCTTTGGGCTAAGCTAGGAACCAAGCTCTCATTCTCAACTACCTGTCACCCTCAGACCGATGGACAGACCGAGGTGGTGAATAGAACGTTGTCCACACTTCTAAGGACTTTGGTGAAAAGTAACCTCAAGACATGGGAAGAGTGTCTGCCTCATGTCGAGTTTGCTTACAATCACGCTAAGGATTCTGCTACTCTCTTTTCTCCTTTTGAAATTGTATATGGGTTTAATCCACAATCACCTCTAGACTTGATCCCTTTGCCTTTAAGTGGAAAATGCAGTTTGAATGGCAAGGAAAAAGCTGAACAGGTCCGGAGAATACATGCTAAGGCTAAGGAGAACATCGAGAAGAAGACAAAGCAGTATGAGAAGCACGCCAACAAAGGAAGAAAGGAGCTAATTTTTGAAGAAGGAGATCTGGTGTGGATCCATCTGAGGAAGGAGCGATTTCCAGCTGAACGAAAGAACAAGCTAATGCCAAGGGTTGATGGACCATTCGCGATCATCAAAAGGATCAACAGCAATGCCTACCAGATTGATCTTCAAGGTAAGTATAACATTTCTGATGCTTTCAATGTTTCTGACTTGCTCCCTTATGTCGCAGATTCAGATTTGAGGACAAATCCTTTTCAAGAGGGAGAGGATGATATGATCGTGACAAGCTCAGAGGAGGAAGAGCCGGAGTAGATGGAAGGATCACTCGTTCCCGAGCTAGATTGATCTTCAAGGTAAGTATAACATTTCTGATGCTTTCAATGTTTCTGACTTGCTCCCTTATGTCGCAGATTCAGATTTGAGGACAAATCCTTTTCAAGAGGGAGAGGATGATATGATCGTGACAAGCTCAGAGGAGGAAGAGCCGGAGATAGATGGAAGGATCACTCGTTCCCGAGCTAGAGAGATGGCTAAGGAAGCTCACGCTTGCATTGCAGCAGAAGACATCAATCAATTGGAGGTTAAAGATTACATCTTCAACATCTCTATCTTGAAGACCGAAGAACCCGGTAACAATCACTAGGTAACTTAAGTGATGGTTCTGTACTCTTTTCCTTGGTGAGGATTCTGGTAGGAAGGAGGTTCTTCTCCAAGGTTTTTAACGAGGCAGAATCATTGCTACGTCGAGTTACTTAGGGATTGCTGCCAATGGGAGATAATGTGCAAGTCATATCGATTATGCACTAGTCTAGTAGAGGCGCACCATTTAGGTCCATTTGGAAGGGACGCCTCGTTCTTTTATTTTCAGTTTAAACATCTTGTAGTTTTATTTAAGACTTCATGTTGTTTTGGGCGTGTGCCCTAGGGTTTCTTTTTGTCGAGACTATAAGTACTTGGTACATGTCTCTTTTGTAGGCAGTTTTTGGAATTTTTAACGTAATAGAAAACAGCAAGTGTTGTTCTTCATTCCTTGACTCAAAGTGTTATTCTCTTTGAATCCGATCCTCTTACAAGTTTATGCTTACAAGAAGATCTTCTATCAATCACGCCATCATCTGCCACCATTCGAATCAACCATCCTCCCATCGAAATCCATCTCCATTCCTACACAATCGCTGCTGCCACTTCGAATCATCATCATCACGTCTTCATCTCTTTCATATTCACATCACCACAGCCTTTCCTTTGGAGTTGATCACCTAGGAACGCATCACACAAGGTTAGACAAGCCGTGGAACAACAAGTCATTCTCCCTTGCTACACAAGAAGTGAAGACCAATTGGCAGACATTTTCACCAAAGCCGCAAGTACTAAGGTTTGCGAGTTCATACATCCCAAGCTTGGACTCGTGGATCTCTCATCACACTAGTCCTCTTAGCCATGAGGTGTCCTACTCTTTTTCCTTTGCTTGGTTTTTATCCCAAATGGTTTTTCCAAGCTAAGGTTTTAATGAGGGAATGCTTCATGGCTGTCCAAACTTGACCTATCCTTATGGTCAAGTTTGAGGGGGAGTGTTGACATGAAGTGGGTTACAAGGCTAGAAGATGGTAGCTGTGGCAGCCTCTACCTTTGTGTATTAACATGAATATCATATCATGGGACTGATCACTATGATTCAAATAAACAAGTGGGACTTTGTGGGCTGTTGTATTAAGCATCACATGATACTTAGGAAGAAGAGGCCAAACTGTCGCTTTCACAAGTGTGTTAGGACCACAAGGAGTCAATATTAGCACAAGTGAACTGTTGGGGATTTTGAATGGTGGAGCGTGTTCTCTCATCAATGGCCATGATTTGTTCTTATGAATGAAGGGTTAGGATGTTACGACCGTTATTCAGCTGATATAAGTGTCTATAAATATCAGCTTATAGTTCTTGTATGTTCTTAGCTTGAATGAATGAAAATATGTTCCCTTAAACTCTCTAATCTCTCTTAAACTCTCGAAACTCTCTATTTTTTCAATACATCAGTAAGTTTGTGGTTGTTTATTTTGATGACATTTTGATTTATAGCGAAAGCTTATCTGACCATGTTTCACATCTTGAGCTAGTTTTAGAGACACTCCGAAAGGAAAGTCTTTATACTAATCTGAAGAAATGCACATTCTGCACTGATCAAGTTGTGTTTTTAGGATTTGTTGTAAGTTCTCAAGGATAAAAAGTAGATGAAGAGAAGATAAAAGCGATACAAGATTGGCCGACCCCATCAACCATTGGACATGTTAGGAGTTTCCATGGTCTGGCTAGCTTTTATACAAGATTTGTTAAGGATTTTAGCACCATTGCTGCACCTCTTACTTATGTAGTCAACGTTGCCTTTAAGTGGGAAAGAGCACAAGAAGATGCATTCAAGAAGCTCAAGGACAGCCTCACACATGTGTTGGAATGTGACCGTTGCACTCTTTTTCCCTTATCTATGATTTTTCCCATAGGTTTTTTCATAGTAAGGTTTTTAATGAGGCAACATTATCCACAGTCATCCAATCAGAGTTAATCTGCCGCCCACATTTATTGGAGCAGTTTCTCTCTCCTTCATGTAGTATAGAAGAAGCATTCAACCTTCTCTCTCCTTCATGCACGTTTTTACTTGATTCCCAACAGCTAGATTATATCTTCTTCTCATATATATAAGTATATCGTGTAAAGATCAGAACTAAGAAAAATACAGACTTTTTCTGTGTTATTCTCTCTATTCTCACTATTCTCTTTACTTCTGTATCATTTTCTACATGGTATCAGAGAATTAAGATCTACTAATCTCGTTTCTATTCTTCAAATTCCGTTTTATTCTTTGTTTCTACAAATCTGGGTATGGAAAACTCAAAACAAATCACTCTTCCTATTATTCTCAAAGGAGATAACTATTTACTTTGGTCCAGAACCACCAGAACTGCTCTCTGCTGTCAGAGTCTATGGAATCATATTACTGGCATCCAAAACGTGTCTACTGAAGACTAAGGCAAGGACAAAGGTGTGACAGATGCTGCTAAAGATGCTTCTAAAGAAACTCAAACGTCCAGCCTCAAAACCACAAACCTTGAAGATTCTAAATGGTTTCAGGAAGACCAGATGGTGCTTTATATGCTCCAAAGCTCCCTTTAGCATTCAATCCTTGCTGCCTATTCGTATTCTGAAACAGCAAAGGAACTTTGGGATACTCTAAAAGGGGTCTATGGAAACGTTACAAATCTCAGTCGCATCTTTGAAGTTAAAAAGACGTTGAATTCTCTCCAACAAGAGGAGAAATCGTTCACTCAATACTTTGGTGAATATAGAGCACTATGGGTGTAATTGGAGACCTTGCGTCCTCCAACAATAGATCCGGTGATTCTCAATGAAAGGCGCGAACAAGATCAAGTCTTTGGACTTCTTTCTACTCTTAATAACTCATTCAATGGGTTGATTCGTCACATTCTCAGATCTGAAAGACTTCCCAGCCTTAATGAAGTATGTATGAAGATTCAGAAGGAAAAAGGCTCAAGTGGTTTGTTTAGTCAGAAAAGTGAATTAGGCCTAGCAAACAAAGGCTCCTATCAAAAGAATTCTTTTAACAAGTTTTACTGTGAGCATTGCAAAAGGAAAGGCCACACAAAGGAGAAGTGTTGGGTTCTTCATCCACATCTGAAGCCATCAAAGGTGAGAGATGTTGGAAAGGCATTGTCTGCTCCGACTACTCAAGACGACGTGATCAGGAAGTCTGATCTTGAGTCTCTCATCAAAAGCATTGCCTCTCTAAAAGAATCTGGTACTGCCTTACATACTCTTAAATATCATAAGCATGTTATTGTTGATTCTGGTGCATCTCATCATATGATTAGTGATGTTGTTCTCATAGATAATATTAAACTTGCAAATGGAAATGTTATTATTGCAAATGGCCAGAATGTGCCAGTCAAAGGCATAGGAAACCTGAAACTGTTTAACAAGGATTCTAAAGCTTTCTATATGCCTGAATTTACTTCTAATCTTTTGTCTGTTCAAAGAGCAACTAAAGATCTAGATTGTTTAGCTATTTTTAGTCCTAATGATCTTTGTTTTCAGGATATTAAGACAGGGAAAACTATTGGAGAAGGATCAACAAAGAATGGTCTTTACGTTCTTGAAGATCTCGATCCTGTTTCTGTTTCTGGCTTTGCTAATAATTCAGTGTGGCATGCTAGACTTGGACATCCTCACAATCAAGCTCTTAAGATTTTACTTCCTAGTATCTCTTTTGAGAATGATAAGTGTGAAGCTTGTATCCTAGGAAAGCATTGCAAATCAGTTTTTCCAAATTCTTCTACTATTTATGAAAATTGCTTTGATCTTATTCATTCTAATGTTTGGACTGCTCCTTGTGCAACAAGAGATCGCAAATATTTCGTTACTTTTATTGATGAAAAATCCAAGTACACATGGCTAACTCTATTACCTTCTAAAGGCTGTGTGTTTGAAGCTTTTTCTAATTTTCATAGCTATGTTTCAACTCAGTTCAATGCTAAGATTAAAACCTTGCGGACTGATAATGGCGGTGAATACACAAGCAATGAGTTCAAGGCGTTTATCTCCAAGAATGGCATTGTTCATCAAACCACCTGTCCTTATACGCCTCAACAGAATGGCGTGGCAGAGCGTAAAAACCAACACCTCATGGAAGTTGCAAGAACAATGATGTTCCACAAAAATGTTCCCAAACATTTTTGGGGTGATGCTGTTATGACAGCCTGCTATCTTATCAATAGACTTCCAACCAAATGTCTTAAGGACATTTCTCCATATGAGGTACTAAACAAAATTAAACCTACTGTGGATTTTCTAAAGGTTTTTGGTTGTGTTTGCTATGTTCATGTTCCAGATGATCAGAGGAACAAGCTTCAGCCTAAGAGTACCAAATGCATATTCATTTGATATTCATCAACTCAAAAAGGCTACAAATGCTACCATCCCGAAACCAAAAGGATTTATGTATCTCGTGATGTCAAGTTTGTAGAGGAGAAAAGCTTTTATGAAGAAAAAGACTGGAGCAAGCTAAAAGACTTGACTTCTTCCGGATCAGATCTTGCTTCAAGCCTTAAGTTTATGCTAGAGAATCTCAACCTACCAAATCACAACAACGAAGATGTCACGCACTCTCAATCTGATGGAGAAGGTGTAGGAACAGAACCAAATCATGAAGACACTCAAAATGATAAGGTTCCTATTGATGAAGAAGTTCCAAATTCTTCAGAACCTGACGAAAACAAAGAAACTGGTGAAGCTAGCTATAACCAAGAAGAAAATGAAAAAGTAGCACATGAAGAAGAATTGATCAAGTCGTTGAAGATTCTGAAGCTATCGTTTCTGACCATGAAGAAACAACTACATCATCATCAGATTCTAATTTCGAAATAGCTATTCATGAGGATGATTCTCCTCCTCCTCTTCGCAAAAGCACCAGAATTAAGAACGATCCATCCAACTGGATCAATACCCGGGTTTATTATAACAACTCTGCTATTTCTCATCCTATTCAAGCTTATTGTTCTCTTGCTCACCTTCCTACTGATCATTAGGCTTTTCTTAGCAAAATTAACCAGGAAACTGTGCCAAAGACTTATGAGGAAGCAAAAACCAGTAAGGTTTGGACAGGGGCTGTAGATGAGGAGCATGGAGCCATGATAAAGAATGACACTTGGGATGTCGTGGATCTTCCTAAGGGCAAGAAACCAGTTGGATCCAAATGGGTGTTCACAATTAAATACCACAGCAATAGAGACATAGAGAGACATAAAGCTCGGTTGGTTGCAAAAGGGTTCACTCAAACATATGGAGAAGACTATAAAGACACATTTGCTCCTGTTGCAAAACTTCATACAGTACGTGTTGTTCTTTCTCTAGCCACTAACCTTTCTTGGGATCTATGACAGATGGATGTCAAGAATGCATTCCTTCAAGGAGAACTTGAAGAAGAAGTTTATATGTTACCACCTCCTGGTATTGAAGTAGAAGAAGGCAAAGTGTTCAAACTGGAAAAGGCTATCTATGGTCTAAAGCAATCTCCACGTGCTTGGTATCACAAGCTGAGTAAGACTCTCCTTGGTCGTGGATTTAAAAGGTCAGAAGCTGATCATTCGCTTTTCACAATTCAGGGGGAAACATGTATTGTTGTTGTTCTCATTTATGTTGATGATATTATTATTTCGGGTAGTGATAAGGAAGGAATTCAAAATACAAAATCCTTTCTTAAAACTACTTTTGAAATTAAAGATTTGGGTGAACTAAAGTATTTTCTTGGCATAGAAGTTTGTCGTTCTTCGGAAAGACTGTTTTTATCCCAAAGAAAGTACACACTTGATCTCCTTAGTGAAACAGGAAAGCTAGGAGCTAAACCAGCAAAAACTCCTATTGAAGAGAGTTACAAGGATAGTCGTAAGGGGGAACCTGAGGTGGAACCATACAATAACATTGGACAATACCAAAGAATTGTGGGTAAGCTCATTTATCTTACTATTACTCGTCCTAATTTATGTTTTGCTATGAACCAGGTCAGTCAACACATGCTATCTCCAACTGTTCATCACTGGAATATGGTGGAAAGGATCCTCAAGTACCTAAAGGGGACTCCGGGCAAAGGGATATGGATGTAGAAAAATGACCATACAGAGATTGTTGGTTATCGTGATGCTGATTGGGCTGGAGACAGGATTGACAGGAAATCAACATCAGGCTATTGCACGTTTGTTGGTGGAAACCTTGTCACTTGGAAGTGTAAAAAGCAAAAGGTGGTTTCAAGGTCTAGCGCAGAAGCTGAATATCGGTCTATGGCGAATATAACAGACGAACTGATTTGGCTTAAGGCTCTTCTTTTGGATCTCGGGATAAAGACTCCTCAACCTATCATCATGCATTGTGACAATCAAGCTGCCATTCACATTGCATCTAATTCTGTCTTTCATGAACTCACCAAGCACATTGAAGTCGATTGCCATCACATCCGTGAGAAAGTGGAACTTGGAATCATATCACCAACTTACACAAAAAGTTCAGATCAACTTGCGGACATCTTCACCAAGGCGGCAAATTCAAAGTTGTGCAACTTCATTCAAGGCAAGCTTGGTCTAGTTGATCTTCACCAGCCAAGCTTGAGGGAGAATGTTGGAATGTGACCGTTGCACTCTTTTTCCCTTATCTATGATTTTTCCCATAGGTTTTTCATAGTAAGATTTTTAATGAGGCAACATTATCCACAGTCATCTAATCAGAGTTAATCTGCCGTCCACATTTATTGGAGCAGTTTCTCTCTCCTTCATGCAGCATAGAAGAAGCATTCAACCTTCTCTCTCCTTCATGCACGTTTTTACTTTATTCCTAACAGCTAGATTATATCTTCTTCTCATATATATATATATGTATATCTTGTAAAGATCATAATTAAGAAAAATACAGACTTTTTCTGTGTTATTCTCTCTATTCTCACTATTCTCTTTACTTCCGTATCATTTTCTACAACATGCGCCTGTTTTGGTACTTCCAAACATTGATAAAACGTTTTGAGATTGAATGTCATGCTTCTGGTACAGGTATAGGAGCTGTTCTAACTCAAGGAGGAAAACTCAGTGAAAAGCTTAGTGGAGTTTGCAAAATCGAATTTTGAAGTGTATATGCGTAAATCATTTGAAAATGAATTGCTAAAATCAGTAAGCTATGGTTAAGAGAAAAATCAGTAGCTTAGCTTGGTTCAAGTTGATTAAGCTATGAATAAGTTCTTAAAATGTCCAATTTTTTCTTTGTTAGCAAATTAATTTGTCATCTAAACTATTCTCACCTCTCATTGTTTTCTGAAATCTCTCATAGGAGGCTTAAGAAGAGGGGTCTTAGAGGCAAATGAAAGGGCTTATACAAGAAAGAAATGGAGTCAAATAAAGATGAAATAAGGCTAAAAGGTTGCTGGAATCAAAGAAGGTGAAGTCAGTCCATGGTGGTAGTCAAAAGAGGAGGTCTCTAAGGGTACACACATCTATGATTCAAGCCATAAGAGTCACAGCAAGCCATGCCGCAGCAACAAACCAATGCCATAAGCTACATTAAACAACCGTGGAACCTATACTCTTTTTTCCTTAACATAGTTTTATCCCAAGAGGTTTTATGTGTTAAGGTTTTTAATTAGGTATTTTCTGCGTGTTGCAAGCTTGGCCTATGGTTCGCATTTGGTTTCACGTCGACCAAGTTTAAGGGGGAGTATTAGAGTGGAAGAAGCTAAGGAGAAGGCAAGGTTGTAGTCATAAGACAAAGCCGAAGCATTCTCCATTCAAATGAAGCTTCACACATTGTGTGTGATCAAGAATGTGTGCTCCAAGCTTGACCTTTGGTCCTTCTGGTGTCCCGATGCTCAAGCTTGCGGGGGAGTATTAGAGAGGAAGATGAAAGGAAAGCCAAGGCCGATGTTATCAAGAAGAGGCCGAACATCTCCATGACCAAAGTATTGATCAAGGAAGAAGAAAGGAGAGTCAAGGCCGAAGTCTATGAGTACAAGGCCGAAGATCTCCACATCAAAGAAGAGCTAAGGGCTGGAGAAGCCAAGCTCATGATCAAGTCAAGCCTCGGCCAAGCATTCACACATTGTGTGTGTGGATGTGTGTGTAGTCCATGTCTCAGTTAAGCTAAAGAAAAAGCTTGGGAAGGCTGATCAAGTTGCCAAGGCTCGGCTACATTCTATCATGAGCCAAGAGTCTACAAAAGAAGCCTAGAACCATCACACACAAGGCAGCAACCGACAATGATCAAGACAAGACATCAATTCAAATTATGGAGGGAACCAACAGCCACAATATTCAAATAAAGAAGGGAAAGCTCACACTATCACATTCTAGGAGTCTCAAAACATCAGCCCCATGCCGTCCCTTTCTTATAGACGTTGGGGACCAGTTTGAATTGATTCCCTTCTCTCCTCACGTCACTTACAGCCTTGGGAATCACATCTAGCTGTTGGAAGAGCTCACATACACACACACACATTCTGAATTCCTTCTATAAATACTTGTTATATCTCATTGTTGTAACTATCCATCTAAAAAAACAAAACTGATCAATAAAATCATATTACAATGTAGATTCCTTGTTGTTCTAACCATGAGGAGAGACCAAGCTCGTAATACCTTGATCTCCTCCATTCCTCTTGGTTATTCACTCATTTACAACCTTATAATCTCATTCTTGTTATCTCTTAACCTCATTAACATCACAAATCATGTAATGAAGGATTAAAGAGTTTTTATCCTCTAAAACACATTCTGGATCATTTAGCACATTATTAGCTAAATGAATCAATCTCTCTTCATCTTATTCCGCATATTCTAACATGGTATCAGAGCAAGATCCATACTTTTCCTTAGTTCAAATCTCTTTTATTTTACCAGTTTTCCTATTCTCAACTCTGGTTTTTCAAAATCTCATTCTAGTTTCGTTTATCCAGTGGGTAATAAATTTATCCAATGGTCCATTACATTTTGACCTAGGAAAAATCGAAATCCATGGTGAGCATAAGATTCATGCTCAAAACGTTTTTCAAATTGTGGTGTGGAGAGAATTTTCGTCCATATGTTAAAACAATGGAACATTCTGTTGGAATCCTCTTAGGATGTCCATCATTCTTTTTCTTTCTATTCTCCTCATACCCAATACAATCTTTCTTTTTAAACTCTCGATTCTTACTGATTTGTTTCAAGAAAAGCTTAAAAAGAGCATTTGAAACTTTCAAAAATTAGAGAGCTCTCAAGGATAAACAAAGAGCAAGACTCTTGTCAATGTCCAACATCAGAAACTCTTAAGGATAAACGAAGAGCAAACTCTCGTCAATGTCCAAAATTCAAATTCTCCATTCTTCATTTTCATTCTCTTATTCTCGTTACTGAAATCTGAAATCTGAAATCTCCCATTCTCTCATTCTCCCCATGGTTACTAATTTCTCTATACTAAACACTCTCAGTTACTAATTCTCCAATTCTTAGTTACTAAATTCTCTATCCTCTCGGATACTCTTTCTATGTAACACAAAGGGAAGTGAACCATAGGATGCTTAAAGCATTTGAATTATGATGAATCCAAAAGTCCTTTGTGGTTTCAAGAGGCTGCTCCGTTTGGTGTTTCAAGAGGCTGCTCCATTCGTTTCTGTTGGAATGATGTGCGGCAATAGCTACTGATGCGGCAGCCGCTGCACCGATGCGGTAACCTCTCAAGTGTTAAACTACGAATTAGTAGAGTAATGAAGCTAATAAAGATTAGTGAACTGATTGTACACTAAGAAGATCAGCTTCACATCAAGAGAAGACAAGAAGATAAGAATTACGTAAAAGAGGAGACAAAGACATTAATGACACAAAAGGAACGTTAGGACTTACCTAAAATAGAAGAATCACATGTTCAGCTCTAGGAGAACGTTAGGAGTAGTCATTATCATCGTTTATTATGTATTTTGACTTTATCTTGCTGCATCTCTATATAACATGTAATCTGCATCAGAATAAACCTAAGGAGAATCATCCTCTCTTCCCATTCTCTTCTCTTGTCATCCGAATTCTCTACACAAATCTGTTCCTCTCATTCTTAAATCATATTTCCGCATAATTCGAATATGGTATCAGAGCGATTGGTTCAAATCTTGGTCTAATTACTCTAAATCTCTTGTTCTTTCATTCTACTCTTGTTCGAAATCTCTATTCAATCACTTAAATCTCTTGTTCTGCTACTGTCCCAAATCTCCATTCATTCTCTACACACTCTAATCACGTTTATCCACACTCTGTCCTTTCTATTCACATTCTAATCAGTTTTTGAGTAGAAGAACTCATGGAAAACCAAGGAAAAGTTGTTGTCCCTGTTACCCTAAAGGGGGTGAACTATTTGTTATGGTCAAGGACCATAAAAACGGCCTTGTGCAGCCGTGGGCTTTGGGGTCATGTCTCAAAAGGCGAACCACCAAAGGAAGAGGTCAAGAAGGATTCAAATGACATTGAGATGATGGTGGATGTTGAAGAATCACCTTGGTTCCAAGAAGACCAAATGGTGTTAGCAATCATCCAAAACTCACTTGAAGCATCACTCCTTAAAGCTTATTCTTATTGTGAAACGGCGAAGGAGCTGTGGGAAACACTCTAAAATGTCTTTGGCAATGCGTCAAACTTGCAAGGATATTTGAGGTGAAAAAGTCAATCAATGAACTTGCCCAAGAAGATATGGAGTTCAAGGAACACTTTGAAAAGTTTAGGTCCTTATGGGCTGAACTTGAGATGCTACGGCCAAGCTTAGTGGATCCAAAGGTGTTGAATGAGCGTCGTGAACAAGATAAAGTCTTTAGACTTCTGTTGACTCTTAATCCGATCTATTCAGACTTGATCAGGCACTTGCTACGGGCAGAAAAGCTTCCAACCCTTGATGATGTGTGCTCTCAAGTGCAAAAGGAGCAAGGGACTCATGGTTTGCTTGGTCGAAAAGGAGACCTTGTTACTGCCAACAAAAGCACATATCAAGGCAGTAGAGGCGAGGATCGCAAGGTCTGGTTTTGCGAACATTGCAAGAAGAAACGGCACTTGAAGGAGAAGTGTTGGCTGTTGCATCCACACCTCAAGCCAAACAACAAGTGGAAGGACCCAAGAGGGAATGTGGGTGCTCATGAGGTGAATGGTGAACCGGGAAGGGCCGACACATCCACCAAAGTGCTTGAAGTAGAAGTGAAGGCATTGATGACTGCTCAACGTGATCTTGTCTCAAAGGCAGACCTCGAGGCCATCATCAAAGCCATTAAAGACTCCGGTAACCCCATTCACTCTTTACTTGCTTTAAAACCATCAATAGTAGATTTTGGAGCCTCTCATCACATGATAAGTGATTCCAATTTGATAACTGATGTAGAACCGGCCATAGGGAATGTTATAATTGCAAATGGTAGTAAAATTCCAATAGAAGGAGTAGGAAACTTAAGGTTATTTGATAAGAAGTCTAAAGCCTTCTACATGCCTAGTTTTACCTCTAATCTCTTATCGGTTAAGAAAGCTACTACTGACCTCAATTGCTTAGCCATATTCAGTTCTAATAAAGTGTACTTTCCGGATATTGAGACAAGTAAAGTAATTGGGAAAGAAAAGACAAAGGACGACTTGTATTTGCTCGAATACACCAAGTCGTGTTCTTCTTGTTTAGTTTCTGTTTCACCTTTATCTCATTTAGCTAAGGCAAACAATGCATTGTGGCATGCTAGATTAGGACACCCACATTCTCGTGCTTTAAGCTTAATGTTTCCAAATATTTATTTTCAAAATGAAAATTTTGAAGCATGTATTCTGGGAAAGCATTGTAGAAGTATTTTTCCTAAATCTAATACTATCTATGAACATTGTTTTGATTTAATTCACTCTGATGTGTGGACTGCACCATGTGAATCACGAGAAAATCAGAAGTATTTTGTGACTTTTATTGATGAAAAATCAAAATATACTTGGGTAACTTTGTTGCCATCTAAAGATAGGGTGTTAGAAGCATTTAGAAACTTTGAAAACTATGTGACTAACCATTATCATGCCAAGATTATGATTTTTAGATAAGATAATGCAGGAGAATACACAAGCCACGCATTCAAACAACACCTCAACAGCAAAGGCATTTTTCATCAAACTAGCTGTCCATACACACCACAACAAAATGGAGTGGCTGAGAGGAAGAACATACATCTAATGGAGGTCACACGATCCATGATGTTCCATACGAACACTCCAAAGAAGTTTTTGGGGAGATGCTTTAGTGGCTGCGTGTTATCTCATCAATAGAACACCCACCCGAGTGCTCAATGACGCATCACCATACGAGGTACTCCATAAAACAAAACCGTCTTATGAACACTTACGTGTATTTGGATGTGTGTGCTTTGTGTTAATTCCAGGACAGCAAAGGAACAAGCTTGAACCAGCAAGTAGGAAAGCCATGTTCATTGGTTATTCACCTACTCAAAAGGGGTACAAATGCTATCATCCAGAAACAAGGAAAGTGGTGGTGTCTCGTGATGTGAAATTTGTAGAGGGAAAAGGATTCTATGAGGAGAAGAATTGGGAAACCATTAAGGATCTTCCTCATGTCTCCTCAGATCGTGCCACCAATCTAAGACGGATTTTGGAAAGTCTTGGAGTGAGCCAGCTGAATAAAGGAGGGGATAATAAGTCTACACACCCTACGGAGGCTGCTAATGGTGAAGGTGTCTTGGTGGAAACAGCCATTCCTCTTGATCATGAGGGGGAGAATGAATCAGTACATAATCATGAGGAATGGGCATCCGGTTATGAGGATCAACAATCAGACCATGAAGAGATACACAGTTATGAGGATCACCGACCGGTGAATGAGGAAACGCACAACAATGATGCAAATGCAAATCAACAACCGGTGATTGAGGAAATGCACAATAATGATGCAAACCAACAACCGGTGATTGAGGAAATGCACAGTAATGATGCAAACCAACAACCGGTAATAAATGACCAGCAAGGAGTAGGATTAAGGAGGAGCACAAGACAAAGATCATCTCCTTCTACATGGAAGAATAAGAAGGTCTACTACAATTGCAATGCAGTAGCTCATCCGGATCAGATTGTTTGCAACTTGGCTCACATTCCACAAGATCATCTTGTCTTCATGGGTCCATTGGATAAGAATACAATACCAAGAGACTATGAAGAGGCAATACAGCTGAAAATATGGAGAGATGCTGTTGGAAATGAAATAACAGCTATGGAAGTGAATCACACATGGGATGAAACTGATTTACCACAAGGGAAGAAGGCTGTGAGTTCTATGTGGATATTCACTATCAAATACCAAAGCAATGGGGAGATTGAAAGGTACAAAGCAAGGCTGGTTGCTAGAGGGTTCACGCAAACATATGGAGAAGATTACAATGACACGTTTGCTCCGGTTGCAAAGCTGCACACAATCAGAGTGGTTTTCTTCATGGCAACCAATTAGGGATGGGATCTTTGGTAAATGGATGTCAAGAATGCATTCCTTCAAGGAGAACTTGAAGATGAGGTGTATATGACTCCTCCTCCGGGTCTTAAGGACTTAATAGCTCAGGGAAAAGTCTTGAGACTTAGGAAAGCTATTTATGGGCTGAAACAATTGCCAAGAGCTTGGTACCACAAGTTGAGTGTCACTCTAAGGGATCGTGGCTTCAAAAGATCAGAATCAGATCATACCCTATTCACATTACAAAGCCGGGAAGGTATTGTGGTCATTCTCATCTACGTTGATGATATAATCATCACGGGGAATGACAAGGTAGGTGTTAAATCAACTAAGGATTACCTAAAATCTGTCTTTGACATAAAAGATCTTGGTGAACTAAAGTATTTCCTTGGGATAGAAGTATGTAGATCAAAAGAAGGTCTCTTCTTATCTCAAAGGAAATATGCACTAGATATGTTGAAAGTTGCAGGTGATCTCGGCGAAAACCCAGTTAAAACCCTGCTTGAAGATGGATATAAGGTGGAACGAAAAGGGGAGCATAATGATCAACCATTTGAAGACGTCCCAATCTATAGGAGATTGGTTGGTAAGATGATCTACCTAACCATAACTCGACCAGACTTGTGCTTTGCTGTGAACCAGGTTAGTCAACACATGAAAGCCCCAACACTACATCATTGGAACATGGTCAGCCGCATCTTGAGATACATCCAAGGAACGCATGATCAGGGCGTATGGATGGGATGCAATCAAAGCACCAAGATCGTAGGCTATTGCGATGCAGATTGGACAGGTGATAGAAGGGATAGAAGATCGACTACCGGGTATTGTACATTCATTGGAGGCAATCTAGTGACTTGGAAAACAAAGAAGCAGAAGGTGGTATCGTGCTCAAGTGCGGAAGCGGAGTATCGGGCCATGAGGAAGCTCACAACTGAGCTAATATGGCTCAAGGCGCTTCTTAAGGACCTTGGAGTTGAAGATCAAGAACCCATCACTATGCATTGTGACAACCAAGCTGCTATCCACATTGCATCCAATTCGGTTTTCCACGAAAGAACTAAACACATTGGAGTAGATTGCCACATGGTGAGATAAGCCGTAGAAGATGGAGTAATCTTGCCGTGTTACACTCGAAGCTCAAATCAGTTGGCGGATATTTTCACAAAGGCTGCAAGCCTAAAGGTGTTAGAGTCCATACATCCCAGACTTGGGCTCATGAAGATCCCCTCATTGTGATCATCATACTCTTTTTCCTTCATTGGGCTTTATCCCATGTGGTTTTCCCAATAAGGTTTTAATGAGGTGGTGATCATGATGCCAATCTAAACTTGCCATGTTTAGATTGAGGGGGAGTGTTGGAATGATGTGCGGCAGTAGTTACTGATGCGGCAGCCGCTGCACCGATGCGGTAACCTCTCAAGTGTTAAACTACGAATTAGTAGAGTAATGAAACTAATAAGGATTAGTGAACTGATTATACACTAAGAATATCAGATTCATATCAAGAGAAGGCAAGAAGATCATAATTACTTAAAAGAGGAGACAAAGACATTAATAACACAAAAGGAACGTTGGGACTTACCTAAAATAGAAGAATCACATGTTCAGCTCTAGGAGAACGTTAGGAGTAGTCATTATCATCGTTTATTGTGTATTTTGACTTTATCTTGCTGCATCTCTATATAACATGTAATCTGCATCAGAATAAACCTAAGGAGAATCATCCTCTCTTCCCATTCTCTTCTCTTGTCATCCGAATTCTCTACACAAATCTGTTCCTCTCATTCTTAAATCATATTTCCGCATAATTCTACTAGTTTCAAGCTTTAAGAGAGGCTGCAAAAGAAGGTGCCAACAAGCTTATAAAAGTGCTAGAAGAGCAAAGCTTAAGGGGGGGGAGTTCAACCTCTCATCCAAAGCATCAAATCAGGCTGTTTCTAAACCTTAATCTCTTTCAATATGCTTAGTCAATTGAAATTCACTTGAAACTGGTTTAAATTGCTAAAATCAGTAGGTTAGGAAGGCTAAAAGTTGTTTAACAAATTTGATTGCAAACTGAATTTGCAAAATCGAATTTTGAAGTTTATATGCGTAAATCATTTGAAAATGAATTGCGAAAATCACTAAGCTATGGTTAAGAGAAACATCAGTAGCTTAGCTTGGTTCAAGTTGATTAAGCTATGAATAAGTTCTTAAAATGTCCCATTTTTTCTTTGTTAGCAAATTAATTTGTCATCTAAACTATTCTCACCTCTCATTGTTTTCTGAAATCTCTCATAGGAGGCTTAAGAAGAGGAGAGGCAAATGAAAGGGCTTATACAAGAAAGAAATGGAGTCAAATAAAGATGAAATAAGGCTAAAAGGTTGCTGGAATCAAAGAAGGTGAAGTCAGTCCATGGTGGTAGTCGAAAGAGGAGGTCTCTAAGGGTACACACATCTACGATTCAAGCCATAACAAGAGTCACAGCAAGCCATGCCGCAGTAACAAACCAATGCCATAAGCTACATTAAAAAACCGTGGAACCTATACTCTTTTTCCCTTAACATAGTTTTATCCCAAGAGGTTTTATATGTTAAGGTTTTTAATGAGGTATTTTCTGCGTGTTGCAAGCTTGGCCTATGGTTCCCATTTGGTTTCACGTCGACCAAGTTTGAGGGGGAGTATTAGAGTGGAAGAAGCTAAGGAGAAGGCAAGGCTGTAGTCATAAGACAAAGCCGAAGCATTCTCCATTCAAATGAAGCTTCACACATTGTGTGTGATCAAGAATATGTGCTCCAAGCTTGACCTTTGGTCCTTCTGGTGTCCCGACGCTCAAGCTTGCGGGGGAGTATTAGAGAGGAAGATGAAAGGAAAGCCAAGGCCGATGTTATCAAGAAGAGGCCGAAAATCTCCATGACCAAAGTATTGATCAAGGAAGAAGAAAGGAGAGTCAAGGCCGAAGTCTATGAGGACAAGGCCGAAGTCTATGAGGACAAGGCCGAAGAACTCCACATCAAAGAAGAGCTAAGGGCTGGAGAAGCCAAGCTCATGATCAAGTCAAGCCTTGGCCAAGCATTCACACATTGTGTGTGTAGTCCAAGTCTCGGTTAAGCTAAAGAAAAAGCTTGGGAAGGCTGATCAAGTTGCCAAGGCTCGGCTACATTCTATCATGAGCCAAGAGTCTACAAAAGAAGCCTAGAACCATCACACACAAGGCAGCAACCGACAATGATCAAGACAAGACATCAATTCAAATTATGGAGGGAACCAACAGCCATAATATTCAAATAAAGAAGGAAAAGCTTACACTATCACATTCTAGGAGTCTCAAAACATCAGCCCCATGCTGTCCCTTTCTTATAGACGTTGGGGACCAGTTTGAATTGATTCCCTTCTCTCCTCACGTCACTTTCAGCCTTGGGAATCACATCTAGCCGTTGGAAGAGCTCACATACACATACACACATTCTGAATTCCTTCTATAAATACTTGTTATATCTCATTGTTGTAACTATCCATCTGAAAAAACAAAACTGATCAATAAAATCATATTACAATGTAGATTCCTTGTTGTTCTAACCATGAGGAGAGACCAAGCTCGTAATACCTTGGTCTCCTCCATTTCTCTTGGTTATTCACTCATTTACAACCTTATAATCTCATTCTTGTCATCTCTTAACCTCATTAACATCACAAATCATGTAATGAAGGATTAAAGAGTTTTTATCCTCTAAAACACATTCTGGATCATTTAGCACATTATTAGCTAAATGAATCAATCTCTCTTCATCTTATTCCGCATATTCTAACAAAACAGAGGTAGTAAACCGTACACTCTCAACCCTATTGAGAGCCACGGTTGGTAAGAATCTTCGTAACTGGTTATCTTGTCTACCTTATATTGAATTTGCTTACAATCATGCTAAGCATTCTGGTACTAAACTTTCACCATTTGAAGTTTCCTATGGATTTAACCCTCACACTCCACTTGATCTCATATCTTTGCCCCAAGCTGTTTACTCTAGTGCAGAAGGAGAGACGAAGGCGGATTTTATCAAGAAACTACACCAGAAAGTTAAGGATAACCTAGAGAAGAAAGCCGACAAGGACAAGCAACACGCCGACAAGCATCGAAAGAATATCACGTTCGAGCCTAGAGAGTAGCTCTGGTTACACATGAGGAAAGAAAGATTCCCTAAGGAGAGGAAGTCGAAATTATCCCCTAGAGGAGATGGACCATTCCGGGTCTTAGAGAAATTCAATGACAATGCCTATAAGCTTGAACTACCCGGTGAGTTAACTATCTCTCCCATTTTTAACGTTGCTGACTTGTCTCCTTTCCATGGAGATGAAACAGTTCTAGAGGCAGAACTCTCGCAAGGGGGAGGGAATGATGAGGACATCGAGCTAAGCTTAACCGAGTCCAACGAAGAAGTCAACATACCAACGATGAGGAATACTCCACGGACAAGGTCAGGGACAAAGAGCTTAAGAGAGGAATTCAACAAGTCTGTCGAGGGTCTAATTACTCTTATAGAGCATGAAGAGCTCAAAGGAAAGTTGCTCACTACAAAGATCAGCCTAGAAACACCAATCGAGCCTCAAAGAGAATCAAGCACATCAAAGGCTCAAGAATGGGAGATTGCCCAAGACATTAACTATGCTGAGTTAGGAACACGTCAAGAAACCAAGATTATCAAAGGAAGTCAAGAGAACGCTTGCTTGCTGCTCAAGACTCAATCAATCTCTTTCTTGCCAGTTTTACAAGGAACTAATGAGACAGCTTTGTTCATCATCTCAAACACATTCAAGGGAGGGCTAGAGCTTGAAAACACGTAGAAGCCAAGGTGAGTATTTGAATTTGAATACAATAACGAGTTTCTTTTTTCTGTTTTGCAGGATTTTTCCTTTCTTTGTGTTGTTTCCTTTTTCACTGTCTTAGACGTCCTAGCATTTATTTTAAGAGTGTATGTCGTTTTTATGCTTTCCTTTTATGTCTTGAGTAGACCCTAGAAGGTCACAACTGCTGGACTATTAATAAGGTCCCTTTTCAGCTTTGTAGTCACGTTTTTTGTTTACCTAATCAATAAAACGAGTATTTCTTGCAAAGAAACTCAGCCGCCTCTTGTCCTCTTTGTGTGTGATTCCATAGAAGCTTGAAGCATAGACTTATCACAGAGTCTCTCATCCTCTGTGTGGCATCCCTCGATCCCCTAGTCACTGATTTCATCACCATTCATCATATCATCGCTATTGTTTCTCTAGAGAGAGCTGTACGGCCAGCTAGTAATTCACCATCTATATCCATCCTTCTAAGAGCGTACCAATGTTCCTACATCAGCCATCCTCATTCTCGTGCATTAGGACTGATGTTGCCTAGTATTTCTTTTAAAAACAATGAATGTGAAGCTTGCATACTTGGTAAACATTGTAAATCAGTGTTTCCCAAGTCATCAACTATTTATGAAAATTGCTTTGATTTAGTACATTCTGATGTGTGGACTTCACCTTGTGAATCAAGAGAACACCATAAGTGCTTTGTCACATTCATAGATGAAAAATCGAAATATACTTGGGTAACTCTACTTCCATCAAAAGATAGAGTGTTTGAGGCATTTACTAACTTTCAAACTTATGTTACTAACCTTTACAATGCTAAGATTAAAAATTTTCGAAGTGATAATGGTGGTGAATACACAAGCAATGCTTTCAAACAACACTTAACCAAGCATGGGATTATCCAACAAATAAGCTGCCCATACACACCTCAATAAAACGGCATGGCTGAACGAAAGAATAGGCACTTGATGGAGGTAGCAAGATCTATGATGTTTCACAACAGTGTCCCAAAGAAGTTTTGGGGAGATGCACTAGTCTCGGCATGCTACTTGATCAACCGCATTCCGACCAAGATTCTCAATGATATCTCTCCATTTGAGGTATTGAACAAAACAAAACTTTCTCTTAATCACTTACGTGTGTTTGGATGTGTGTTTTGTTTTGATTCCAGGAGAACACAGAAACAAGTTTGAGCCTAAGAGTGTCAAAGCTAACATGTTACATTATTCGCAAGTGGCTTTGTCTATCTACTTTGAAGTTGCGTACCAAAATGTTGGATATATTTCTCGTATTTTTCTTTTGATTTTGGTTATATCTTCAGGCTTTGGAAAATTTTTTAATTAGAATGCACTTTTATTTAGCTTTCACATAATTATTAGCTTGTAGGACACCATGACACTGCTGCATGTATGGAATTTAAGACTTTAAATTTTAACACCAAGATAGGAAATGTCTTGAAATTAAGAAACTTATGTGGGTCATTTTGATAGGTTACTCCTATACATAGAATTGAAAATTTAATGGCAGCAATAGATTTTTTTAATAGTTGTTTAGCAAATGTTGTCCTATATAGTTGGTTTGATCCTACTTTTTCATTTGTTTGCTCCCCATGTTTCCTGTTTTGAGTTTGTTGGAACTCCTAACAAGATCAACTCTTTGCTCAAAGAATTGTGGTGATCTAGTTTTCTAGTTGTCTATTTGGTTGGAAGAGATGTCTTGTTGAACGAGAATGCAAGCATGTTTTCCGTTTTTCTTTTTAGATATTACAGAAAATATCATAACCATAGAATTTATAGTCATTCATCAAATTATTAAATTTCTCTTTTAATGAATTTGCGTGCAAACATGAAAGAAAAAAAACAAGTAAAGAAAGCATTTAAAAGGAAAGGGAAACAAAATTAGAAGGAGAGTGAAGTCAACAAGGAACAGCCCCTCGGGCGCAATGCGTGCCGTCCTGTTTTGATAATAACCGGCAATTACCATACCATCTCTTGTTTCCTTCTCCCAATAATTTATCAACCCGAGTTTTAGAATATCTAAATAATTTGTTTTTTTTTCATTTGTAATTGGATTAACATAAGCTACTTCTACACTTTTGTCGACCACTTGTTGTATACTCCTATTTAAATACTATAGAATATCAACCTTTGTTTTTGAAATTTATAATAGACCTTTGTCTAGTTTTCAGTTTACATATGGCCATGCAGTAGCTCCACTCCTTACATGTATATATTAAATTTGGATTAATCATGAGTTTCCAACTCAAAACTAATTGACAATAAGTGGATTGACCATAATTCTTTATATATTAGTGAATTATTTCTCCAACTTTCAATGTGGGATTTTCTTTTATTAACACCCCCACTCACGCTCAGGCATGATCATCTAAAGCGTGGGCAATTGTGGGAAGAACATCCACGGGGTGCCCCAACGAACGGGTGGCTCGGATACCATATTAAATTTGGGTTATTCATGGGTTTCCAATTCAAAACCAATTGGCAATGAGTAGATTGGCTCTAATCTTTTATATATTAGTGAATTATTTCTCCAACGTCCGATGTGGGATTTTTTTCATTAACAGTATATTAACTGGACTGAACAATATATCTAAAATGATGGCTGAAAAAATAATTTTAAACCATTTCACTTCCAATATAACTTGTTGGCTATTTTTGTTTCAAGACTTCAAGTGCATTTTTAATTGAAACTTCCAGTAGATAGCATTACCTTCCATTTTAACCTATATATATATTTACCTAACTATTTGTTTTTTTTTTTCGTTACTTCATGTTTCAACATCTGAATATTATTTGTCATAAAGAAACAATACAGGTGTTTTTCATTATTGATAATATATGTAGCGTGAATGCTCGAAACAAGGAAAGCTACGTGAGTGGTGCGACACTGCAAAGTTTCAAGTTTTAAAATGAACTGGGATGACATATGTTTAAATTTTGCCAACTGATTTGACGTGAACCAACCAATTACGTAACAAACAACGACTATATATTAGATTACATTATAGTATAGGAAAAACCGAGAAAAACCACAAAAAAAAAAATTTGATAAAAAAAAAAAAACTACAAAAAAAATTGGAAAAACAGCTCGTTCCATCTTATTACGGGTTTGTTTGCAGTATGATTCTGAACAACAATAATGAAAAATGATAAAAAAAATACGGCTTTTTCAATACATATTGAAGATAAAAAGAGAGAAAAATTAAATAAAGAAATGCCTGGCTTTTCCATGTACACCGACGATTCATGATATAAATTTTATCTTTCCGGCGAAAAACCGAAGTAGCCTGCCTCTAATGCATCGCCTTGAATTCTTTAAAATGTAATGGTCTCTTTGTGTACGTCCGTACATATGCGCGCTCCTTCATGTCTTCTCTTCGTCTTCATGGTCGTTTGGAGACTTGTTTTCTGCTTCTTCTTTGAGAGAGAAGAGAGAGGGAGGATGAGAGAACTTTTTTTTTTTTTTTTTTGAAACAGGATGAGAAGAACTTTAAATTGGAGTTTGTTTTATATGTTATATATGCACACGAATGCTTATTGAATGAAGTTTGTGTATATATATTTTAATTTATATGTTGATCAATTCATGCCAATTTAATGTTGATATTTAATTGAGAAATTTCAAAAAATACCAATTTACAAAAATACCACACTTCTGAAATTTTTACAAAAATGTCACTTTTTCAAAACACTACAAGAATGGGGCAACATAGTTACAAAATTTGTTAATTTTGTAGCAAATATTAGCTACAAAAAGATACAATTTTGCTACTAATTTAATAAATCAATTAAGTGTAACAAATTCGTAATTATTTGTGAGTAATTTGTTACAAAAGTATCACAAACTTAATATTGTAGCAAATTTGCTTCAAAAAGGTACGAAATAATCGTAGAAAAGTTTGCTACAAATTATTGTGATAATATATGTAATAAAAGTTACATGGTCTCACAACATTTGTGTAACAAATTTAGGATACAAAAATTGGAAAAAAAAAATTAAATTTTTTTGGATTACTGACAAATAGCTACAATAACAATCGTTGCAATAGACACAAAGTAGTTACAAATCAACGTTGTAGGTATTTTGTTAAAATTAGGCACATAATATAATAATAGTATCAAAAGCTATTACATTAAGTTGTAAAAATATCACTAATGTTTTTTTGTAAAGTAATGTTATATGGGAACAAATATTTCAAAAGTCGAAGGTACAAAATCATGCAAACAATTTTTTTGTAAAAAATTGAAAATGTGTTATAATTAACATGAAATAAAAGTTTATAAAATATATTTGTGGGCAATTTTAATTAAAATTAGTGACAAAAAAGTGACTAATTGAGAAAACTAAAAGTGGAGACTATACCAAAATTAGCTACTACGAATTCCTATAATTTGGGTGTGGCATATTCTAAAAAGATACAAAATTTTTTTACGTATTGAAGGGAAGGAATATTGGGGTAAAGAAGAAAAACCAAAAACAAGCGAGGAATGTTTGCTGAAAGGGCAACTTAAAGATATATTTTTTGTCTATAAAAGAGAAGATAGGTTTGATAACATGGAGAAGAAAACAAATTTACATGTACTAAAAAAAAGAACATATAAAGAGATTTTTTTTTTTTTGAGAAAGAATTTTCGGTTGTTGTTTAAGTTTTTTTTAAATTTTTCATTGATAAAAATTTATTTTGTGAGAGAGAGTGTAAAATTATGTCTTCAAGCAATCCTAATTATCAAAGATAATGGATGTACAACCGCCTTGATCGAGTAACAAGGTGTGTCACAGAAGAATTTCAAGCGGGCCTTGCAGATTTTCTCAGATTTGCGACGCATAATGAAATTTTACCAGGAAACCGAATTTGGTGTCCTTGCAGAAACTGTGCTAATAGGGTTCCCATTGAAGTGAATACGGTGTGCAAGCATATATTTAACAAGGGATTCACACCGAACTACACAGTGTGGACCGCTCATGGGGAAATGCTCGAGCATCTGCCTGTGCAACAAGACGATGAAGATATATATGAAGAGAACAATACTGTACAAGAAAACGTTGGGGAGTATAATTTCTATGTTGATTTGGACGAATCTACGTATGATGGGATGATGCCAAATACAGAAGAGGGGATAGGTGACGACGAACCTTATGATGAACCGATAGAAGATGCCCCCACTAGCGAGGCTGCGAACTTTTTCAATGCTTTGGATTCAGCAAATGAACCTCTCTATGCTAATTGTGTCGAAGGACTATCAAAATTCTCATTTGCTTCTGATATGATGTACGTGAAGACGAAAAACAACGTATCTGAAGAAGCCTTCAATGATTTTTCTCGAGTTGCTAAGCATACTCTACCAAAGGGAAATGTTGCTCCTGCGACATATTACGAAACGGAGAGGACAATGCGGACGTTAAGTATGCCATTCAAGAAGATAGATGTGTGTCCAAATAATTGCATGATTTATTGGAGCCAATCTGATAAAGATTTGTTCCAATGCAAATTCTGTGACACACCAAGGTACAAACCCGAGAAGATAAAATCAAGGAGAGGTTCTTCAACTGGAAAACGTGTTCCGTATAAGAAAATGTTTTATCTTCCAATCGCTGACCGGTTGAAGAGAATGTATCTAACTCAGAAAACGGCAGAACATATGAAGTGGCATGCAGAACATACATGCATTGATGGAAAGATGCAACATCCATCAGATGCGAAGGCGTGGAAGCAGTTTCAAAAGGTATATCCTGATTTTGCAATTAACCGCAGAAATGTGTATCTGGGACTGTGTACCGATGGATTTAATCCATTTGGGATGTCCGGTGGTAACTATTCATTATGGCCAATAATTCTCACTCCATACAATCTACCACCAGATATGTGTATGAAAAGAGAGTACTTGTTTTTAACCATACTGGTCCCAGGTCCGAGCCATCCTAAAAGAAGTTTCGATATATTCCTGCAACCGCTGATAGAAGAGTTGCAATCTCTATGGAGTTATGGTGTGGAGGCATTTGATGTTTCAACTAACACAATTTTCAACCTACGAGCTGTGCTGCTTTGGACTATCAGCGACTTTCCAGCTTACGGAATGTTGTCGGGATGGACAACTCATGGAAGATTATCTTGTCCTTATTGCATGGCTGATACCGATGCTTTTCAGCTGCGACATGGCCGTAAGACGAGTTGGTTTGACTGCCATAGAAGATATCTGCATGAAAGTCATAGTTTCCGCAGAAACAAGAAGTGGTTTATTAAGGGTGTTGCTGTTACCAAACATCCACCAGAAGAGGTTTCTGGGGATGATATCGTTAATCATCATTTGGAGGGCATATTTGGATTGAAGAAAACCACCGAATGTGGTGGGAATGGTCACATCAACAACGAGATCGTGGGTTACTTGGACTACCACAATTGGCATAAACATAGCATTTTCTGGGAGTTACCCTACTGGAGGACCCATTTGATTCGTCATAATCTTGATGTGATGCACATTGAGAAAAATTTCTTTGATAACATTTTTAACACTGTCTTTAATGTCCCAGGAAAAACGAAAGACACAATCAACTCAAGGAAAGATTTGCCGTTATATTGCGATCGAAAAGCTTTACACCTTAATAATAGGGGACGAGCTCCGGTGCCAATTTTCAGAATGTTTTCACCGGGAAAAGTAGCATTTCTTAGTTGGTTAAAGCATGAGGTAAAATTTCCTGATGGATATGTGTCAAACATCGGTCGTTGCATAAACGAGGAAGCGTGTAAAATGTATGGTCTTAAAAGTCATGATTGTCACGTTATGATGCAACGCATATTTCCTTTTGCGTTTGGTGGACTCTTGTCGCCTGCTGTACACGATGCGATATCAGGTACGTGTTACTATTTTATTAAATTTGTTATTGGTTTATTAAAATTGTTATCTCATATTCATATGTCTACTAGTATTGATGTTCGAAGTAATAATACATGATCTCGTTTTTTAAATAGATGTTGGAATATTCTTTCATGATCTTTCGGCGAGGACATTGACAAATGATGATGTCAATCGACTAAAAATAAATATATGTCAAACAATATGTAACCTCGAGAAGATTTTTCCTCGATCATTCTTTGATGTGATAGAACATTTAACCGTTCATTTACCAACAGAAGCGGAACTTGGGGGGCCCGTCCAGTTCAGATGGATGTACCCTTTCGAAAGATTTATGTTTCACTTAAAGAAAAAGGCAAAAAATAGGGCAAATGTTGAAGGGTCAATTGTAGAGGCATTTATAAATGAAGAAATCTCAAATTTCACATCCCAATATTACGATATTCAAGGGACAATCATGAACGCCGAACCTCAAAAACGACACTCTGCAGGATATTTGCAGAGCACGATATACTCGTATGATGTCCCAGAAATCTTTCAACATGTCGGTAGTGGAAGCGGCAAAACATACTCGGAATATTTAACTGATGAGGACAGGCATATCGCCCACACCTACATTCTTCTAAATTGTGCTGAGATGAGCCAGTACGAAAGGTAAGATATAAAATTTTAATATATATATATATATATATTCATTTATATATGGTTTTTGCTAATTGTGTAGGTTGTACGATGATTTTATGAGGTCAACTAATCCTGCTATAACTGATTTTACGCTTTCTTTAGCTAAACAAAAAGGTTTTTCAAGTTGGCTACTGGATTTGGTGAGTTTTGCGTAGTACACAAATGCTGTAACGTGATCAATTATATATATTTACATGTATATCTTGTCATTTCAACAGGTTCGAACAGATTACGCCTATACGTTGTATCCTTTATGGTTACATGAGCTTGTTAGAGGGCCAATTCGGCGATGCACATGTTGGAACAAATATTTTTCTCGCGGTTATAATTTTCATACAGTTCAGCATGGAGAACATAAATCTACAACAAACTACGGTGTTTGTGTTCGCGGGAGTTCGAGCATTGAAGAATCTTACTATGGTAAACTTCAACAGATTGTTCAAATTTTATCACGGAGCTGTTGGCCTCAAAGTTACATTATTTAGATGTGATTGGTTTGACACAACCCAAGGTACCGGGACTAGAATGCGTAAACCCGGTGTTGTAGAAGCATTTGCAAGTGGAAAATACGATCAGTATGATCCATTTATACTAACAACCCAGGCGGATCAAGTTTGTTTCCTAAGATATCCTCGAGTAACTGTTGAAGATAACGAGTGGTTGGTCATCATAAAATTTAGTCCACGAGGCGTAGTTAACGAAAGCAGCAAACAACTAGATGCAGTTCAAGAAGAAGAGATCGACTATAACCAATCTTCAGTAGTCGGGTTATTGAACGTAAGTTCTCTCGTTATTCCTGGTGCAGTAATGGAAGACATCCCTGAAGATCCAGAAATCTTCTATGACACTGAGTATGATTCCTATATCCCACTAACAGAATCTGATTGTGAATCGACTTCCGATTCCGAATAAAAACTTATAAAATCTAAAAATGTTGCGAAACTTAAATAATAGATATAATTTCATCCTTAAATAATATTTGTAGTATAACGTGTATTTGTATTTATTTAAATAGTACAATATAATTATTTATATAATTGAATAAAAATAAATATTGGTCAGATACCAGTCAAAGCCTCGCTTCCTTAAAAAAATTGATTTTTTGCTTCCAATAAAATATAAATTTGGCAAGGGTCGAACCCTGAAACTGAAAGCTAGAAGCCCACCGTATAACCAGTTGAGCTGTTGTGTGTTTCTTGTTTAGTCAGCTCTAGGAATTAACTTAAAGTGTATCACTCATGACATGATAAATGAAACTAAAATGACAAGGCCCATTTCTTTTACGTTTTAGCCCAAAGAACTAGCCCAATATACACATGGTTGATCAGATATTTTGTTATATCGTGTAACAAAATAAAAAAATAAAAGTAAAAAAAAAAAAATTTAACACAAGAAAACCCTTCGATGTTTGATTCCTCTTATCGACACACTACTCTTTCTTCTTGCCGCTTCTTCTCTGCTCGAGATGTCGAAGTTTCTCGGCTAGCGATCTCCGGTGAACACGGCTTGTCCTTCGGCGCCGATTGAAACCCAACCTTCCTCATCCTCCATATTTCCTTCTTTTCCCGTTTTCGATTCAACAAACCCTAACCCAATCCGACTCAAACTGTCTCTCTCGCTCTCAAATAGTCTCTCAGTCGTTCTTTCAAACCATCTCTCTACATCTCCGACCATCGACATCCAAATCAGAAACCCTTTCTACTTCCTCGACGCTTTATCAGTCATTTACCTGTGGAAAACAAGGTAAATAGTCTTATCTCTGAGGTTTTGGTTAGGGTTTTTGCTATCTCTCACTTGACAGAAGTAGATGTTGTTCTTTCGAGAAGATAATTTCTAGGGTTTACTGTTTACTTACTCTCTTCTCTTTGTAGATGTCTGATGCAGGTTCTCAAGGTTCAGGCCGTGGAAATGGACCTCCGCCAACATGTGGACGTGGCCTTGGAGGTCGTCATGGTGGTGCTACTAGGATAGTGGGTGGAAGAGGAATTCCTCTGGTTGGTGGTAGAGGAAACCAAGGCTTGGGGAGAGCTAACCCTCTGGGTAATGCTCATTATCTCATTCTCACCTGTCCTTAGCTTCTACCTCTAACCAATTTCTTAAATACTATTATTATCCATACATACACATAAGTCACGAAAATATACACATTATAACAACTATTGGCTCAATAAACGGCGTTAAAAGATACCAGTTGTCATGCGCTCATATCACCTTTTCATTTGTTAGGTTTACAACTACTTACTTTTGATCTTTGAATTTCGTGACTGAAGTGTAAGTATGTTAAGATAATATTAATATAGATTCATGCTCTTAAAGCTTTATTAAGATAATATTAATATAGAAATCTAAACCAGAGAATGAAATAGCTCATTTAAAAGCTTTATTGAAATGTAAGAACAAAAGAGAAAATGAAGAAAGTTTAAGATTGTCTTTTTTTTTTTTTTTAAACAGAAGTTTAAGATTGTCACCAAAAGTAAAATGTTTTTACATTGATATTCATAAGACGAGAAATAGAAATTGCACTGTCAGCATTCTTAGAAAGACAACCTTAGATGACTTCATTGATATTCATTATTACATTGATACATGTATATAAACTAACACTGTTGTTAATGGTGTAGGAAACCCTCTGGTTGCTGGACAAGGAAACCAAGGTGTGGGGAGAGCTAACCCTGTGGTTAATGGTGTAGGAAACGTAGGGCCAATGGGAGGAGGAAACGGTGTGTTTGGTGGTGTAGGAAATATTTGGGCAGTGGGGAGAGGAAATGGAGCTGCTGCTGTAGGTAACGGTGTGCTTGGTGGTGTAGGAAACGTTGAGGCTGCTGCTGTAGGAAACGGTGGGGCTGCTGCTGTAGAAAACGGTGGGGCTGCGGCTGTCGAAAACGGTGGAGCTGCTGGGAGAGGAAACATTGGGGCAGTGGGTAGAGGAAACGGTGGGAGAGGTAGAGGTCGTGGGTTTGGCAGAGGCGCTCTCCCCAATAACAACTCTATAGATGCTCCTCTCGCCAGCGAGGCGAGGCTTCTGATGCCGGTGCTTCATCCGCAGAGACTAAATGGGGCCTTGTGGTAAGTGTGTAGTCATTTTTCTAGGTAATAAGTGTATGCTATGTGTAGGCTTAATTAGTAGTAATTTTACTCGGATTAGTAGTGTTGAGAAGCTTTAAACTCGTATGCATATCTAGTTTGTTGAGGTTGTTAAGAGTTATGTGTTTGGTAGCTTGTAGTCTAGGTTTCCCAATCTGTATAAAAAAACAGCTCATAGAAAGGTGGTTTGGTGCTCAAATTTAGTATAACATGTTTTAATGCTCTGCCATTGATGTGGTGTGTATTTGGAATTTTCTTCTTAGGTCAATTCATTTTTAGATTTGTGTGTGTAACAGTCCAATTTATATACTTTTTAACTAACTCTCATTTGAATATATAACATTTTTAGCTATTTCTAGTTATACTCAATGTCCATTTATGGCTATAGGTTTGACTGCCCAAACTGTGTGTCTCTCTGGATGCTACGTTTTAAAACCCCCAAACTACTCTATTTCTCATATATTTAGGAGATTGTTTTTCTTTTACACTAGTCTTCTTGTACGAATCTGTGCATGTGTGTGCATGTGTCAGTCTGCATGTGTGGGAGCATGATCCTCTAGATAAATATTCCTTTATTAAATATATACAAACATATGCATGTATGAATAATGTTAATGTCTATACATTACTATTTTTTAATCAGGGATAAACTTTATGCATGTATTAAAGCATACTTACGTATTCTTTTCTTAATGTATTACTGTATTGGTAATTGGCAGTCTCTGTGTTTGTATTTGCAGGTTTGGCACTGATAACGCTCCAAGACAGGCTATTGTTGCTGCGATTAGGAGGCATTTTGATGGCCCGTGGTTCAACATTAGTTCGGTCCCAAATGAAACCATAATTCAGTGGTGGGGAGAATTTATTGTAAGTGTGAGCCAAACTTTTTATTGTGATTCCCTTGTAACTTATAACAAATATTTCAGTTGGGTTCTAACAATTTGTGATCATATGCAGCAAGCCTTCTACTGGGAGCCAGCACATGGAGCAATGGTGTACATCTTTTGGCACAACATAACTGCAGCCAGGCTTAGAGGCATGGTTTCTACAGCCAAAGGTAATAACCAGAGGCCGGTTTGGATCAGTTTGGACATCTGGAACGCAATGTGGGCGTATTGGAACACCGAGAGAGCGCAGAATAGGAGTCGAATAGCTGCTGAAAACAGGATGTCTAACCGTGATGGACTAGGCCCTCATGCTCACACATCAGGCGCTAGGTCTTTTAACCAAGTTAGAGACCTCATAGTAAGTAGTCCATCTAATTTTTAAATCATTTTATGAATAATTTGATGTTTACATTTACTTACTTGATTTCTGTTTTATTTGTAGAGACAAAGGGAAGGTGCTGAGCCTTCCATGTTGCGAGTTCTAAGAGAGACTCATAGGAGACCAGATGGTACATATGCTGATGGAAGGGCCGAGTACATTGACCAAGAGATTCAGAGACAACTCGAACAATCAGCTCAGAGGCAGGCAGAAGAAGCACCTCTTGGATCCGAAACAGCATCTGGAACTGGTGGTTCGGCTTTGACTCAACCTGATGAGGACGAGCTGTTTTGGCAGGTAAAATCCTATTTCTAACGGTTAAATTTCATGTGTTTGATGGAAAATTCAGATAAAACACAAGTATTCATTTATATTTATTTTTTAGTTATTAGTTGGTGCTGTTTTACTTAATTATGAAGTGTTAGAAGGTAACCAAATGGTAGTAGACCAGTTGTTTCGCTTTGTCGAAGATTTTTCATTTATTAGTCCAAGTCAGAGATCGAATTTTAGTTACACGTTGAATTTTTTTCTATTTAATGACTCGTAGGCGTTTTCTATATAACAACATTATTTGATTTCAATATGTAAAAATTAGTGAAAAGTTTTATCTTAACTATAATTTTGATGTTGCATAGGTACATACTATGGTTTTTATAAAGCATCCACTATTACAACGTGATGATTTTTCATAACTTAGAATATTAACAAATTGAATGGATTTTTCTTGCAACTGTCGCTGAATATATTTGGTGATGTTCTTGTCATTATTTTGTTCATACTCCCATGCATGCACCCTACTTTCATTTAAGTGGTCTGACCAAAAGACATGTGTTCAAAGTGAATTCTTTGTTTTTTTTGTTGAAAACAGAAATCAATTGTATGCTTTATTCTCTATTCACAGCTGATAGCTTAACTTAATTCTCTGTTTGTTTTGGTTGGAAAGAAATTTCAGTGAAATCATAATCTGTCTTTTGGTTGAAAAGATTTTTTGTGAACTTACTTCTCTGTTTTTGCTTTCTTGCCTTGAAGCTTGTCTAGCCAAGTCAATCAGGCTGTGTATTTGGTGTTGGTGGACAGCAGTCCATACGCGAGCGCGGTGAAAGTTCTACGGCAGCATCAAGAGTCACCCTCGAGCGCCAATGTAACGTCCGTGATCCAAAAAGTAAATTTTTGGATGGGTGTCGATCGACATAAGGTTAGTGTGTAGATCGACACGCTTGTTTTGACTCAAGAGGAGTCGAGCAGAGAGGGCTGTGTCGATCGACACAGTTGGGGTGTGTCGATCGACACGGGTTTTCGATTGCTGTCAGTTTGACGTATTGATTGTTCATGCGTTGATCGACACAAGTTGTGTGTGTCGATCGACACTGTGTCGGTAGACGGGCTATTTAAGTCGAAAATCGGATTTTCTGGACAGAAAAACCGATTTTTGAGAAAGAAAGTGAGAGGATTGAGAGGAGAGGTTGTTGGTGTTGTTTCCTTCGTGTTCCTCAATCTTATTAGGCTTGTGGGAGTGTTTGTGAGGTTGTGGAAGCGTGGGAGGATCGTACGGTGAAGGATTTCGGATTTGTTCTTCGTGTTCTTCGTCGGATTCTTATCCTCTTCTATCCGAATTCGAGGTGAGTGCGTGACCATAGGCTTATCTGGGTAAATGAATTGATAAGATGCGATTGTGTGTTGTTTGGGTCGATTCTCGTATGTTTTTTTTTGTGGATTTTTGTGCAGACAGTTGTTTTGACTCAAGAGGAGTCGAGCAGAGAGGGTTGTGTCGATCGACACAGTTGGGGTGTGTCGATCGACACGGGTTTTCGATTGCCGTCAGTTTGACGTATTGTTTGGTCATGCGTCGATCGACACAAGTTGTGTATATCGATCGACACAGTGTCGGCCGGGTGTGTCGATCGACACAAGGAGGTTGTGTCGATCGACACAGGTTTTTGATTACCGTCAGTTTGACATATTGAACATGTTGTTCTCGTTTGGTTATTTTGTGATGCAATATTGTTTGTTCATCCTGATATTGTATCTTTTGCTTATGCCTGTGTGATGCAGGTAAAGACAGTCAGTGATCGTGGAATCATGGCCGGAACGAGGGGAATGATCTAGTGGCTCGTTTTCGTTTAATAAGTTAGAATTGCTAGGGTGTTAGCAATTTCAGAACTATGTGTATTACCGAATTGAACTAGTAATTAATAAGTATGGGCTTGCTAAACGATAATTGTAATTGATTGTTTGAATCTTTGTTTCCGCGCTGTTTGTTTATTAGACCGTTGAGGATTATTATTTATGATAATAGTGATCCGGGTCAAAAAAATTTTTTTTTTTTATTTGACGGGTTTGGTCGTCACAGCCAAGTCCAGGTATTGGAGCAACAACTAGCTACGGTGATTCAGCAAATGAACTGCTACCTTCCGTCTGATGGTTCTGAGCCAAACATTCCCCCCACGCCACGCACTTAAGGAGCTATGGGTTTTGGAACTGGTCACGTCGAGCCAAGTACGGTAAATGGTGATGTAGCTGGAGAAGAAGAAGAGGATGCAGCAGAAGGAGAAGAAGAAGAGGATCCAGCAGAAGAAGATGATGGAGCCTTCGCAGCCTTTTAAAAGTACTTCTTGGACTCTTTAATTATAGATATTTAGCCTGATTTTTGCAAACTCTATAATTAGCCCAATCTTTTGGAAACGGTAACTCTTTTTTTGGTAAATATGTGTTGATGTGTTATTATAATTCTTTTACTCATCACCTTAGGCTAATTGTAAAAGGCTAATCATATGTATAATGTAGGAAATTCTAATACACTAATCCTATGTATAATGTAGGCTTTGTAAGAAAAATGTTACTTTTAATCTTAATTTTGTATAATATATATTGCTTTAATTTGTTGTTAACTAAATAGTTTTGTTATGAAGATTGATATAATTTTTTGTATGTTAGTGTAGGGATTAGTTACACAACAATTCACACTAAATGTAATTAAAAGTTACAACAAGGGTGTTACAAAATGTGGCAAATCATCAAAAATTATTTGTAACTAAATGTTGCTATTAGTTACAGAAACATTGTAACTAAGTGTGGCTATTACCTTCGAAACATTTGACACCGTTTGTGGCAATTTTCACGATTAGTTTGTCGCAACTAGTGAGTATTTACTTCAATATTTTTGTGGAATTTTGTATCAATTTTCCACTAACTATTTGTAACTACATTGTAACAAATTAGCTACGCAATATATGTTGTAACAAACTTAATTCAAATAGCTACAACGTGCTTTTAGTAATTTTTTGTGGCAACTTGCTACAATTTGCTACAAAACTTAAATTTGTTTCAAACATATACATACGGTGAATTGTTTGTAGCTAATTCGTAACAAATAGAAATTTGCTACAAAAAAACACTATAGCTACAAAATAAAATGAAGTTATGTTACCAAATTCTTGTAGTGAAATTACTTTTTTTATATTATTTATGTTTGGGTTAATTATGTTCTATTAGGATTTAGTTTTGAGTGTTTAGGGGGATTTAGGTGTCAAAACATTTTTTAAGATTTAGAATTTTAAGATATAGGCTTTATAAATGTATAATTAGTGGTATTTTTGTAAATGAACATCTTTAAGTGGCATTCTTACAAATGTGGCACTAAAAAAATGGCATTTTTGTAATTGCCCCTATTTAATTAAACATTGACAGAAAACAAGAAAATTTGACTTGCGACTTAACCAAAGTATTATTTTTTTCTTACTTGTTACATCGATCTTCAGTGTGAACTTGTAGACAAAACTTGCATTTTTGCAAATTTCGGTTTTCTTTCATTAAATGTCAATTTTAGTAACTTAATAAATAAAAATGGTACTATTAATAAGCATTGTACGTTAAAGACCAAGAGTGCGTAGCCACAAATTTTTATTATATAAAAGCTGGATACATAAGCTGGATTCATCAAATCGTGAGTGTTGATAACTAGTAAGATGTTAAAATAAGGCAAATATATTTTTTTGAAATTACCTTTTTGGGGTTAATTTATGTAATAACCAAATAAAAAATTATAATTTACAATTTAATAAATTCCTATCGACTATGATTTTATCACATATGAGGCTTTTTATTAGATTGTCAATTGTAATTGTTTTTAGTTACCGATGCCAAATTCTTCTTTTATTCATTTGCTGATATTCTCCATTAAAAATGACATTTGAAATCATAACCTGCTTTAAAAAATGAAAACTAAAAAACTGAAACTGATGTAAAGCAAAGTTAAGAGATTAACAGACATATGTCTATATCATAGTTACCTCTGGATGAAACAAACCAAATGTGAATGAAGCTTTCTCGAAATGAAAGAGGTGTGTGGAAGCCTGGGAAGATGTTTGGATTAGATATACTTCATGATTAAAATCTGATAGCTTAGTCAGTCTGATTAACTGAATTTCTTTCACTAACACTATAGTTTGGAAACAGAGGTGCGAAATCTTCAATTTTTCTCCTTCCAAAGGTAATAGGCGGCCGTTTGAAAGAGTTGATAAAAAAATTAACTTGAGCTTCAAATCTGAAGAGGATGAGCATACCCAATTAATAATGTTGTTAAGGGAATTAGGTGGAGATAAGTCGTGATGATCAAATAATGACGACCAAACCTGATCCAAGAAAAGACGTTGAAACATAATGTGGTTTCTCTTTTCTGCTTCTTTCGCACATAACAAACAACCACTTCAAACATGTAAGCCCCAACTCCTTAAGTTATTTTTCTTTGGAAGCCTATCCCGAAGAGCAACCCACAAGCGAAAGGCGTGTTTTGGTATTCGCCTTTTAAACCAAACTGATTTGTGCCAATGCACATTAGAAGCTGAGAGATGAAGGGAATGCCAAGTTTTAGAGGTAGAATATGTATATGGCAATTCATTTAAACCGCTCTTTTTAAGGAAGAGGTCCTGAAGTGAGAGATTCAAATCTGGTGCTCTAAGAGGTAGACATTGTTGAATAAAAAGCAAAAGAGAATGTCTTCCTCGAGGAAGAGACCAATATCCATTGTTAAAAGCCTCATCCATTTTCGTCAATAGAGGGATTCTAGAGACCATTAGCCCATTAGAGTCTATAGTGTCAATTATCCAATTATCATGCCAAAACAATGATTTTTTCCAACTTGAATCTTACAAGAAAGAAAAGAACGCGCCAAAGGATGTATTTTCATGAGACTTCGCCAAATCCAACTTCTAGATTCAACACCATATTATCTATAAGGGAATTGGGAGGCTAAAGCAACAAATAAAACGATTATTGATGGGCTGAAAAAACGACTAAGAAAAGCGAAAGGACTATGAGCCTACGAATTTGATGGTGTTTTATGGTCACATCGAATAACTCCTCGATAACCTACAATCAAACACTTGACGCTCTGTCACAAGGCGTCGAAATAATGGCCCAACAGAAACCAACGTCGCTAGCTTACGATAGATTATGAGGACACATAATCCAAACCCTAACCACAACATACTACATGATAGCCTTGACAGATTATGACGACGACGAGATCTGTAACGCCTGTGAACCAAAAATGAGTATTTTTGGTGGTGCGTCGAGCGACGCAGGGAGCTTGCGTCGAGCGACGCAAATCTTTAATTAGACCGGAAAGTCGGGTTTGATCGCACGGTTTGCGTGTTGGTTAAGGAAGAACCCTAGGGTTGCTATATAAACAGATGGGGAAGCCGCTTGTGGTCTGTTTGGCCGTCTTGTTGATCAAAAATCGGAGAGAAAGGGTTTGAGAGAGAGAGACTTTGTTCTTGAGAGGTTCATTGTGTGAACAGCTTCTGATCGGATCTTTGAGAGGGCAAACGGCGGGGCTATTTGCGGCGGATTGGAGTGTTTTGGAAAGTAAGTTCTCCAATCTCTGCTCGTATCATAGGCGAAAACGGTTCGTCTTTTGGTTGATTATTCACCGAGTTATGGCTGTTTGAACTTGGTGGGTTTATGCAAATTGTTGTCTGCGATCAGTCGGGTTCAGAGGAGAATTCCGATCGAACCAGAAGGTGCCTGGGGGCAGATTGTTGTCTAGTTTCCAGAACAGTCGCCTGTTTCGGAATTGGACCAGTGGTTCGTCGAGTACAAGGGTTTCATCGTTCATTCTTTTTGTTTCGATCCTTCGAGGTGAGTGCGTGATCGTGGGTTGTGTGGGCATAGGGATAGATGGAATGCGTTTGATTATTGTTGTTGTGTGTTCTGTGACTGGGTTCGTGCAGGTTACTCGATAAATCGCGACGGATTCGAGCCATGAGAGGATAGGCTCGTTTCTGCGGGTGTCGCGTCGATCGACGCTAGGGTGGTGCGTCGCTCGACGCAGACGCTTCGCGTCGACCGACGCCTAGAGGTTGCGTCGCTCGACGCAAGGTTCCTGTACGGGTTCGTGTTTAGTTGCTTATTGCATGCTTGTGTGCTCATCTTGGTATTTGTCATTCGTTATGGCTATACGTAAATAACCTGTAGACGGGATGACCGCTTCGCTGAGTATTTGTGATAATACTCACGCAACTCTTTTTGCCATGTGTTCTAGAAAAAACGGGTCGGGTTGTTTCAATTTGGTATCAGAGCCCTTACAGTTCTAGGGCGGGAGAACGTAGTATGTTTGATTGATTGACTGTGAGTGGTTAGTCAGTTGATTGTTGTTTGGGTTTGGAGTCCTGGATCATCTTCTCCGAGCATTCAATAAGATTCCACGGTATGTGTTTCATGATTTCTGTTTCTAATACTTAGTCTACTGTGATTAGTCAGTGGGAGATGGCTAGAGGAGTGGGTGGCAGGGGTCGTGGTGCCCGTGGGGCTAGAGGGCGTGGTCGTGGCCGTGGTCGGGAACTGGCAGTCGATCATGTTGAGTCGAGTGGGACTCAGGAGGCCACGCAGGAGGAGGTCGCAGAGTCGCAGATGCCTCCAGAGCCAGTGGGCGTTGAGGTTACTGAGTTGGCCAGTGTGGCGCAGGGCCCAGGTGGGGGTCTTGGCGGGGGCGATGCTCAGGGTCGGTTGGACCGTTTGGAGGCTGTGATGCGACAGGTTCTTGAGCGGTTGCCAGGTGGGGCACCGGCTCAGCGACATGCTGCGGGGGTACAGCCAGAGGTGGCTGGTGTTGAGCCAGTAGCGGCGGGTGTTCAGCCAGCAGTGGCTAGGGGGCAGCCAGGTGTGGCGGCTGCAGAGGAGGCTCCATCCTACCTGAGGATTTTGGAGCAGTTGCACAGGATTACCACTGGGTACTTCTCGGGCAGTGTTAAGCCTGAGGAGGCTGCTGCTTGGAGGAGCCGTCTGGAGCGTAATTTCCAGGCGCTGAGGTGTCCCGAGGGATACAGAGTGGACCTTGCGGTTCACTACTTGGAGGGTGATGCACATCTGTGGTGGAGAGGTGTGATGAGCAGGAGGCCTCAGGCGGGGATGACCTGGGCAGATTTCTTGGCTGAGTTCGACGCCAAGTATTTTCCGCAGGTGGTGGCGGACCGGATGCAGGCGCAGTTTTTAGCACTGACTCAGGGAGGGAGTTCGGTTCGGGAGTATGACGAGCAGTTTGGTCGGCTATTGGTGTATGCTGGTAGGGAGTTTGGGAGTGAGGAGTCCCAGATCAGGAGGTTCATGCATGGACTGCGACCGATGCTGAAGACGCTGTGCAAGGCTCGTAAGTACGCCACGAAGGCGGAGTTGGTTGAGACTGCGGCAGCTATTGAGGTTGATATGGTGGCAGAGCTGGCTGCGGTGGTCAGTCCACCGGTGTAGCAGCAGCAGAGGAGGCCGCAACAGCAGCAAACGGGTGCGAGCCAGGGCGGTAAGCCGGCTCAGGGACAGAAGAGGAAGTGGAAGGGCTCTTCGGGTTCCGGTCAGAGGGCCTAGGGTGGTCAGGGTGGTGCAGGGTGCTATGGTTGTGGGAGCACGGGGCACCGGGTGGCAGCTTGTCCGAAGAGGAGAGAGATTCGGGCTACACAGGGGTATTTTCACTGCGAAGAGGCGGGGCACATTAAGGTGAGGTGTCCCAAGTTCCAGATGGCAGTGGCAGTGGTGCAGCCGGTGCAGAGGGCGGTGGTTGATGTGCAGTCGTTGAGGCAGCTTGCTGCACCGCGTGTGTTCACTTCGGCGGAGACGGGAGGTCCTAGCGCCAGGCCGATCACAGGTACATTTTAACCTTAACTGGACGAATTTATATTGTGTGAATTGTCGTTTTGGAAGCTTTGTATCTGTGATAATGCTTTAGGCTCTGTGACACATGAACTGTGTAGGGACCTTAGTAGTAGGCGGGCGTGATTCCCATGTCTTGTTTGATTGCGGAGCTTCGAATAGCTTCATTACACCGGAGTACGCGGAGTGCAGTGGGATCCGGAGCGACTCCGGGGAGCAGCCGGGAGTAGTTAGAGTGGCTGGAGGGAAGACTTTGGCTACTTTCGGGCGGGCTTGTGGAGTCGATGTTCTGGTGGCAGGAGAGGTCATGCCAGCAGATTTGGTTATCAGTCCAGTGGAGTTGTACGATGTTATTTTGGGGATGGACTGGCTGAATCGTTACAAAGTTCATCTGGATTGTCATCGAGGTCGAGTGGTGTTCGAGCGTGAGGTGGGGAGGTTGGTCTATCAGGGCATCAGGCCGACTTTCAGGAGCTTGATGATTTCGGCAATTCAGGCCGCGCAGTTGATTGATAAGGGCTGTGGGGCGTACTTGCTGACGATTGTGATGCCAGAGTCTATTGGGGAAGTTGCAGTAGCTGATATTCGGGTTGTCCAAGATTTTCAGGAGGTATTTCAGTCATTGCAGGGATTGCCGCCGTCAAAGTCAGATCCTTTCACGATTGAGTTGGAGCCTAGGACTATGCCGATATCGAAGGCACCTTACCGCATGGCTCCAGCAGAGGTGGCAGAGCTGAAGAAGCAGTTGGATGATTTGCTGGGTAAGGGTTTCATCCGACCGAGTAGTTCACCGTGGGGAGCGCCAGTATTGTTTGTGAAGAAGAAGGATGGTAGTTTTTGGTTATGCATCGATTACCGGGGCCTTAACCGAGTTACTGTGAAGAACAGGTATCCTCTGCCGCGGATTGATGAGTTGTTGGATCAGTTGCGAGGGGCTACTTGGTTCTCCAAGATCGATTTGGCTTCGGGATATCATCAGATTCCGATAGATGAGGCCGATGTGCGGAAAACGGCTTTCAGGATGAGGTATGGACACTACGAGTTCGTGGTGATGCCGTTTGGGTTGACGAATGCGCCAGCGGCATTCATGAGGCTGATGAACGGGGTGTTTCAGGAGTATTTGGATGAGTTCGTTATTATCTTTATCGATGATATCCTGGTGTATTCGAGGACTCCTGAGGAACACGAAGTTCATCTGAGGTTGGTTTTGGAGAAGTTGCGGGAACAGAAGTTGTACGCGAAGCTCAGTAAGTGCGTTTCTGGCAGCGGCAGATGGGTTTTCTGGGGCATGTCGTGTTCGCGGAGGGAGTTTCAGTGGATCCAGCTAAGATCGAGGCTATTAGGGATTGGCCGAGACCGAGGAATGCGATAGAGATCATGAGTTTCCTTGGTTTAGCTGGGTATTACCGGAGGTTCGTCAAGGGTTTTGCGAGTATGGCGCAGGCGATGACGAAGTTGACGGGTAAGGATGTCCCATTTGTATGGTCTGCGGAGTGTGAGGAGAGCTTCGGGAAGCTGAAGGAGATGCTGACTAGTACTCCAGTTTTGGCGTTGTCTGATCCGGGCGAGCCATACGTGGTGTACACGGATGCATCTGGTGTGGGTCTGGGGTGTGTTTTGATGCAGGAAGGGAAGGTTATTGCTTATGCTTCGAGGCAGTTGAGGAAGCACGAGTGCAATTACCCTACGCATGACTTGGAGTTGGCTGCAGTGATCTTCGCACTGAAGATCTGGCGATCTTACCTTTATGGTGGGAAGGTCCAGGTGTTCACGGATCACAAGAGCCTGAAGTACTTCTTCACTCAGCCAGAGCTGAACCTGAGGCAGAGGCGTTGGATGGAGTTGGTATCGGATTACGATCTGGAGATTGAGTACCATCCGGGGAAGGCTAATCTGGTTGCAGATGCGTTGAGTCGGAAAAGGGTTGCTTCGGCTCAGGAGCGAAATTTGGAGGAACTGGCAAGCGAGATTGGCGCGTTACGTCTGTGTGTTATCTCGCAGGAGCCGTTGGGGTTAGAGGCAGCTAACCGAGCAGATTTACTGAGCAGGATTCGGGTAGCTCAGGAGAAGGATCAGGGTCTGATTGATGCCTCTCAGTTGGCGGGTTCAGAGTATCAGGTCTCCGGGAATGGGACTGGTGAAAGGTCGGGTCTGTGTACCCAAGGATGAGAGTCTCAGGCAGGAGATTCTGAGGGAGGCTCATTCGAGCATGCTGTCGATTCATCCAGGAGCGACCAAGATGTACCGGGACTTGAAGAGGTACTACCACTGGGTCGGGATAAAGAAGGATGTTGCGAGTTGGGTTTCGAGGTGCAACGTGTGTCAACTGGTGAAGGCTGAGCATCAAGTTCCGAGCGGGTTGTTGCAGAGTCTGCCTATGCCGGAGTGGAAGTGGGATATGGTGACTATGGACTTTGTGACAGGATTACCGATCTCGCGGACTTATGATACGATCTGGGTGATTGTGGATCGTCTGACCAAGACAGCACATTTTCTGGCCATTAAGAAGACTGATGGGGCTGCAGTGTTGGCTAGGAAGTATGTGCGGGAGATTATGAGGTTGCATGGGGTGCCAGCGAGCATCGTGTCAGACAGAGATCCGAGGTTTGCTTCGGAGTTCTGGGGAGCATTTCAGGCTGAGATGGGCACGAAGGTGCATATGAGTACGGCATATCATCCTCAGACGGATGGGCAGTCTGAGAGGACGATTCAGACATTGGAGGACTTGCTGAGGATGTGTGTGCTAAACTACGGTGGTCATTGGGCAGATCATTTGAGCCTGGTAGAGTTTGCTTACAACAACAGTTATCAGGCGAGTATCGGGATGGCTCCATATGAGGCTCTATATGGGAGGCCATGTAGGACACCATTATGCTGGACTCAAGTGGGGGAGAGGAGCATGTTTGGTGCAGACTTTGTTCAGGAGACGACGGAGAAGATCCGTGTCTTGAAGCTGAACATGAAGGAGGCTCAGGATCGGCAGAAGAGTTATGCCGATAAGCGGAGGAAGGAGTTGGAGTTCGTGCTGGGAGATATGGTGTATCTCAAGGCAGCCATGTTGAGGGGTCCTAACAGATCCATTGCAGAGAATAAGCTGAGTCCGAGGTTTATGGGTCCGTTCAGAGTGGTTGAGCGGGTTGGGCCGGTAGCTTACAGGTTGGAGTTGCCTCAGAGTATGAGGGCTTTTCACAACGTCTTTCATGTTTCGATGCTGCGGAAGTGTCTGCATGAGTCTGAGGAGGTGTAGGCTAGGATCCCGGAGGATCTTCAGCCCAACATGACATTGGCGGCGAGACCTGTGAGGATTCTCGAGAGGAGAGTCAAGGTTCTGCGTCATAAGAGAATACCATTGGTGAGAGTCGTGTGGGACTGCGATGGTGTTGAGGAGGAGACTTGGGAACCGGAGGTGAAGATGAAGGCCAAGTTTCCGAGGTGGTTCGAGAAACAAGCGGAGGCTTGAGTTTCTTCTTTTGCTGGTTTCGGTTTTGTAGTAGCATGTGGCTACAGCAACTGTATTTTCGTTTTGTTGTAACGATTATACGTTTCTCGAGGATTTAATAAGATGTGTTTTCTTATTATTGTTGGATCTTAAGATGTGAGTTCTTATATGTTATGACTTGTGGAGTCATGGGTTGTGATGACTGGTAGGTCATGTGATGGCTGGGAATGGAAGTTCTATTCGGCTTAAAGCTAGTTCATGTGCTAGGAGTGGCTAGTAATGAGCTTGTTCATGTTCTAGGAGTAGCTAGAAATGAAATTCGTGTTCTAGGAGTGGCTAGAAACGAAAGCTTTATACGAGTTAGAATCTGTCTATTCCTAGGGAGAGTCGGGAAAAGAAGTTTTATGTGAGTTAGAATCGCCTTTTCCAGGGACTCTGTGGGAACACCCATGGTGGTTGGGTTGTTTCGAGTGGCCTAGTGGGGGTCATGATATTCCGGGTGGGGGATGTCATGAGGTAGCCACAGAGGCGATTTCAGTCGACAGGTACTTATGATGCTTGTTTCAGAGTATTGCTCCAGGAGACGGTGGGTTTCCTGTATACTTGAGGGATAGTGGGTCTCTCCAGGGGATAGTGGTTTCCCTGCATACACTCGAGGGGTAGTGGGCCTCTCTGGGGACAGTGGGTCTCCTACATATACTTTGAGGGATGGTGGATCTCTCCAGGGGACGAGTGGGTCCATGCATACCGTAGCTCAAAGGGTGACGATCCTGCGAGTAGGTGTGGTGTATATGTATATGAGTTATGAGTATGAGATATGAGCAGTAGCGTCTGAGCATGGTTGTGAGTATGAGACTAGATGAACTTCGGGGATCGGGAGTGGATCTCAGGTGGTGCTGACCGGATAGGGTCAGGATTGCAGCCGTGGTGAGACGGTGCAATAAGGCTAGTATGAACCTAGTAGGACTCAGGGATCAGGTGTGATCACGAGTGGTGCTGGCTGGGGGCCAGGGTGTGTTGTGGACGTCGAGTCTGGGGTTATTACTAAAGGCTGGAATTTGGTTCGGACAATCCTGGTAGCATATGTTACGCCGATGGTCGTACATGTTCTTGTTTGATTGTTGTACGATCATTTGGTCCAATGCGGGGTCAACGGTTGGTCGGACATGTTCTTGTTTGATTGTTGGACGGTCAATCGGACAGCCCTAATCTGGACCATGGGGCGTGCATTGTTGGTGTTCCGGGTGAATCTGGTCGAATTTTAGACGAGAGTGTTAGCCTTAGCAGGACGGATTGGGGGATTCGAGTGTGATCTCGAAGGATACTGGCCGGGTGCAGGTCAGTTGGTTGAGACCGTGGTGTGGCGATATCGCGTGCTTCGAGGACGAATCCTTGTTAGTGGGGGAGAATTGTAACGCCCGTGAACCAAAAATGAGTATTTTTGGTGGTGCGTCGAGCGACGCAGGGAGCTTGCGTCGAGCGACGCAAATCTTTAATTAGACCGGGAAGTCGGGTTTGATCGCACGGTTTGCGTGTTGGTTAAGGGAGAACCCTAGGGTTGCTATATAAACAGATGGGGAAGCTGCTTGTGGTCTGTTTGGCCGTCTTGTTGATCAGAAATCGGAGAGAAAGGGTTTGAGAGAGAGAGACTTTGTTTTTGAGAGGTTCATTGTGTGAACAGCTTCTGATTGGATCTTTGAGAGGGCAAACGGCGGGGCTATTTGCGGCGGATTGGAGTGATTTTTGGAGGGTAAGTTCTCCAATCTCTGCTCGTGTCATAGGTGAAAACGGTTCGTCTTTTCGTTGATTATTCACCGAGTTATGGCTGTTTGAACTCGGTGGGTTTGTGCAGATTGTTGTCTGCGATCAGTCGGGTTCAGAGGAGAATTCCGATCGAACCAGAAGGTGCTTGGGGGCGATCCGCATACCGACACGTAGCTGGGGTTGTCTAGTTTCCAGAACAGTCGCCTGTTTCGGAATTGGACCAGTCGTTCGTCGAGTACGAGGGTTTTAGTAAACGTCGTTCATTCTTTTCGTTTCGATCCTTCGAGGTGAGTGCGTGATCGTGGGTTGTGTGGGCATAGGGATAGATGGAATGCGTTTGATTATTGTTGTTGTGTGTTCTGTGACTGGGTTCGTGCAGGTTACTCGATAAATCACGACGGATTCGAGCCATGAGAGGATAGGCTCGTTTCTGCGGGTGTCGCGTCGATCGACGCTAGGGTGGTGCGTCGCTCGACGCAGACGCTTTGCGTCGACCGACGCCTAGAGGTTGCGTCGCTCGACGCAGGGTTCCTGTACGGGTTCGTGTTTAGTTGCTTATTGCTTGATTGTGTGCTCATCTTGGTATTTGTCTTTCGTTATGGCTATACGTAAATAACCTGTAGACGGGATGACCGCTTCGCTGAGTATTTGTGATAATACTCACGCAACTCTTTTTGCCATGTGTTGTAGGTAAAGAGAAAGTGTGATCGTGGAATCGGGCAAGGAAGAGGGGATGATCCTAGGGTCTCGTTTTGGTGAACTTTGATATCTAGAACTGTTAGGTTGCTAGATTAGTCATCGTTAGGGATTGTTGGTTATTGAGTATTGATATTGTTGAGTTGGTATTTATTGATTATTGGTTAAGGGATTATGGGTTTAATGGTTTATTGGAATTATCGCTCAATCGTTGTGATGTTGATTGTGGTTGGTTGGATTGTCGAGAGTTAGCATTTATGGGAATGTTAATTCGGAATCCAATATTATTATTATTATCTAAAAAAAAAAAAAACGGGTCGGGTTGTTTCAAGATCAAGCGATGGTCTGAGTGCAAAACTTTCAGCAACTCACAGCTAAGTATTATAACAGAAAGGTATGAAATCGGTTCTTCCAAGAGGATGACCTCGTCGTGAGAAGGTATACGAGAATAAAATGGAAAAAGGTAGGCAACCTTGGCGCACACTGGAAAGAACTTTATCCACAAACGGCCACATCATTAGAAGAAACACATCGATCAATGATCTCATGCTGATCATCAATGCCAACAAGGACCTCGATGAGCACATGCCGAGAGTGTGAAGGACGAGATGAATGTGGCGGAGTCGCATTCAACATACACTCACATAAAGGTTATCAACATCAATCACCCCAAACTTGGATAGCCACTTGGCCTCGTCTTCAGAGAGCTTCCTAAACTCGTCATCAGAAATTAAATTCACTTCCACAATGTTCCATCACTAGCTGGGAAAAATGCAGATTTTTCTTTTATTAATCAACTTTTTAGCAAATCTCGTTTCACCCTCCTAAGTAACATAGAAAAATTACTGGTAAAAATTTCCATGATGCTTAGAAAAGACTTATTCATTGATAGATTTGTGAAGATTTAGTGGATTTTAGAAATTTTGAGATTTTTAGAAATTCTAATGGATTGTTATTGATTCTTACAAAATATTCTTATGGATTTCTATGGATTTAACATTGATTTGTATTAACTTTTTTCTCTATATAAGGTAATATATATTTCATTTTAGGCATGTTTTTTCAAATATTTCATTTTAGGCATGTTTTTTTTTTTTTAAGTAAGACGTGAGCAAGCCAACCATTGCCATCATCGCTCTTCAAGTATTGTTCTTCCGACCCCAGTATTGTTCTTCCGACCCCATAGGTAATCACTTTCTTTTTACCATTATTTTAAATATTATATGTTTGCTTATTTGTTTGTTTGTTATATTGTTATGTTCTTATGTCTAACCATCGTTAGATTCTTTGTGTTATATTTCTTTGTGTTCTGTTTCATCTTTTCAACCAATCAAAATCGCTGTCACGTTTTTATACTAACTGGTAACTACGATTGGTTTTTAAATAAGATTATAATGGATGATGATGCTCAACAAAATAAAGAAAAGATGAAAAATAATTTGTGGAATTCGGCGGAGACTAAAGTCTTGATAGAACTACTTGTGGAGGGAATCCAACTCGGATGGCGCGATTCTAGTGGTTCAATCAATAAGGCAACTGTGGAGAATAAAATATTACCGGTTCTCAATGAAAGAATGAAATGCCAAAAAGTCTACAAGAATTATCAAAGCAGGTATAAGTACCTGAAATCTCAATACCAAAGTTATGTGGATCTTCAACATAACAGTTCTGGATTCGGATGGGATCCAACTACAAAAAAGTTTACTGCTACAGACGAAGTATGGCATGAATATTTAAAGGTATATTTTTCATAAAGTTTTGTATACTAAATTTTTTATTTTTAATATTTTAATCTATGCATGTTTATGCAATTTTTGATAATTTTTTTATGAAATATTATAGGCACATCCAAATCACAAATACATGCGATACGACACCCATGATCAGTTTGAGGATCTCAAAACTATATTTGATGGTACAACTGCCAATGGTAGTAATTCAGTTGGATTGGGTGCTACTACAGATGCTCGCACATACCAGATTGGTGAAAATCAAGTAAAAAAAAACTTGAATTTTTATGAGAGCGTCGATGATGTTGAGGATGCATCCCCTTTTCTGGATAAAAATATAAAGACTCGTGTAGAAAAGCTTCATCCGAGAAAAAGATCTAGATCAGAAGCATGCAATAATGCAGAGGAGCTGAAGAGCGATAACAACGACCCTATGATCACAGTGAGCAATAAGATCCTTAGTATTATACAACAAAGAGAAGAGAGACAACAAAAAGAAGCTGAAAAAAGAGAAGAAAAAAATAGATTGGAAGCCGAGCAAAGAGAAACCGAGAAGAAGAAAAATAATGTATGGGAAGCTATGAAAGAAATCTCTAATTTGGAACAGCATATCAAGTTTAAAGCGGTTACCCTTATCTATTCATTAGGAATGAAAGATATCTTTGCAGATATGTCCGTAGAAGAGTGCTATGGTTGGATCCAAACCAACATAAATTGATAGTTGTTTTGACTTCTCGATTGTTTCTTCTGTTTTATGTTCTTTAAAACTTTATTTGGAGCTTGCTTTTAAACTTTGTTTTGAGATTGCTTTATTATTAATAAAATAGATTTTGGATTTTAAATTATAGTTTTCTTATTGTGTTCTGTTTCTTGACTTTGTGATTCTCAACATGTGATGTCCTTTATTTCTAAGCTTGTAATATTCAACGTCTTTTCCTTGACGTCTTTTGCATGTTGTACTGTTTTTCCGTTTTTCTATGTTTCAAAGATTCTTATAATAAAAACAATTTTTTGCTTGCAGGTACTGTATCATGGACAACATCATTGAAGAAGAAGGAGAACAAATATATATTGAAAAAGAAGCAAACCAAGTAGAAGATGATGAATCCGATTTAGACATTATGCTACTAATGCTAAATAATATAGCAAGGGGCTCTGTGAAAAATGTCATGCATATTGAACGTCCTCTTCGTCGATCAATCACTAACATTGGTTATGATTACATTCAGAAGGCTCTCAAGGAGGAACCTGAACACTTTCGGTCATTATATCGTATGTATCCAAGCTCGTTTGAGAAGTTGTGTGATCTTATTAGAGTGAAGACTTCTCTAAGAGATACTCGTTACATATGCGTTGAAGAAATGGTGGCTACATTTCTACTCGCCGTTGGCCAAAGTTCAAAATATTGTTATACACAAGACACATTTAAGCGATCGGTGTTTACGATAAGTGAAAATTTTCACAAAGTTCTAAAAGCTTTAAATACCATAGCACCTGATTTGATGGCCAAATCTGAAGTCACAACATGTGCAAAGATAAGGGAGAGCACAAGATTTTATCCCTACTTCAAGGTATGTGTATAATTCAACAAATAATATGCTATGTTATCTTTACACTTTCTCATTTGTGTTTATTGATTATTATAGGATTGCATTGGAGCTATTGATGGCACACATATTTTTGCGATGATACCAAAATCTGATGTGCCTAGCTATCGTAATCGTAAAGGATTTGTCTCACAAAATGTCCTTGCTGCTTGTAATTTTGATCTACAATTCATGTATGTTCTTAGTGGATGGGAAGGTTCAGCTCATGATTCAAAATTATTAAGCAATGTTTTAACAAGGAACACTTCTAGATTAGAAGTTCCAGAAGGTATGTGCTAAAAACTGTGTTCATAGAAAAGTTACAAGATTTTTCTTTACAAATGACTTTGATTATTTGCATTTTTGTGTAGGAAAATTTTATCTAGTAGATTGCGGCTTTCCTAACCGTCAAAAGTTTCTAACTCCCTTCAGAAGTACTAGATATCATCTACAAGAATTTAGAGGTGAAGGTCGTGATCCCAAAAACCAGAACGAATTATTCAATCTTCGGTATGCATCTTTGAGAAATGTGATCAAGAGAATATTTGGTATTTTCAAATCTCATTTTTTTAATTTTCAAATCCGCGCCTCCATTCTCTTTTAAGACGCAAGCAGAGTTGGTTTTAGCTTGTGCTGGATTACACAACTTCTTACGTAAAGAGTGTCGATCAGATGCCTTTCCTGAAGAAGTAAGTAACCCAAACAATGAAGAAAATAATTTTGAAGAGAACATAGAGATAGGTCCTCTTGAATCTCAAGCAAAGAGAATATGCTAATAACTGGAGAAACTTGATAGCATCTAGTATGTGGACAGATGCAGTGGGAAGCGGAAGTAACCCATGACGATGAGTATTATTAGCTCTCTTTTTATTTTAAGAATAATGAGTTCTTGGTTGGGAAGAACATGATAGCATCTAGACTTTTTTTTAATGAGATCAAGCTCACGTGTGTTTGTGAGAGTGTGTGTTATTATTTTTTATATATGAATTTGAAGAATCTTATGGATATCCCAAGTATTTTGAAAATTGAGGTCTATGAGTAAAAATGTGTAGAATCCATGTCCCAATAACATGAGATTTTAATAGGATTAGAGAATCATTGGTAACTAGATTTTTTCAATAACAATGGATTTTATTTAGAAGTTACGAATCCATAAACCAATAACAAAAGATTTCATTAAGAATGGCATAATCCATAAACCAATAATAATGGATTTTTAAAATTCTAAAAATCTTTAAAAATCCATCTACCAATAACTCCCCCTAAATGATTTTATAGAGATTGTTTTCATAATGGTTTGCACTGAAGAAAGTATGCTTAGCAGTTTTCATTGAGAATATGTGAATTTGTGAAACCTAAGCCAGTTTGAACAGCTCAAGCAAATTGAAGATTAACTCACCAAAAAAAAAAAGAAAGCAATATTGAAATTGTAAAAATTACAGTAAGAAGTTACTAGATCAATCAATCACCTGTAGCACGTAATAAGACCCTTTGATTCAGCTCTTCTCTTGGAGCTGCAATTAATATCTCTCAAAACCTCAGTACCATTTCCTTAAGGATTTATGGGTTCGATTCCGACTAGGAACCAAGCAAACTAGTCGACCATGTCTCCGATTGAGAATTCATCGTCTTCTTGGACACTCGAATCCGACCTCGAGGATCTAGACATTGACCTCCAAGATTACGGACCCTCCGTTCCTCTGAAGAAAGTCCCCAACGGTGACATTTTCGAAGCCTCACGCGCCGGAGACGTCGACAGGCTCCGATTCCTTCTCCAGACCGGAGTCAACGTCAACGCTCGTGACCGCTGGGACTCCGTCGCTCTCTACTACGCTTGTCTCGCTGGTCACATCGACGCCGCTCGGATGCTTCTTGAGAACGGTGCGATTTGCTCCGAACACACTTTCGACGGCGATCGTTGTCACTACGCATCTCTTAACCTCAGGATTCGGAAGCTTCTCAAGGCCTTCGAGGCTCGTCCGCCTCCGCTTGCTCCCTTGCAGGCTTCTCTTAGGGATACCTTCTTGGGTTGCTGCCACAATCGGGCTTATCTGAAACAAGCTTCTCATGCTAATATCGATGTTTCCGGTACGTTTTCCGATGTGAGTAGCCACCGCCATGATTTCAATTTGGGATTTCTCTTTTCTTTTTACCATTTTAAGAAAGTTGAGCTCTTGAATCCTATTCAGTACATTTGTACTTGTGTTTCTTCTTAAAATCAATCTTCTTGGATCTATCTTCTTGTGCTTGTTGCTTATGAGAATGTTTGCATTCTCAGTTTCACTAGATCCTCAGAGTGAGATGGGTTGTTCCAGTTACTTCCCACCGGATGTGATATTCTTTGTGCAAGGTAGACCCATTGAAGCGCACAGAGTTATCTTAAGTGCTCGATCTCCGTTTTTCAAGCAAAAGTTTGAGAATGAATGGAAAGATCGGAGAGAGGTTAGGTTCTCGAAAGAGAAGCTTTCGTATCCTGCATTGTGTAGCCTCATCCACTTCTTCTACTCAGACAGGCTCGAAATATCGGTTGGTGATATGGAAGACCTCGTTAGGATCTGCAAAGTTTGTAAATGTGAATCACTGCAAAGAATCATCGAGAAAGAACTGATTCACCAAAAATATGCTGAGTACAAAACACATAGAGATCTTGATAACTCCATGAAGCGGTTCATCTTACAGGGGATATCCCTTCCAGAGGAAGACAGGCTTCCTGCTTCCTTGCATAGGATTCTGCGAGTTTCCCTTGCACAATCACTTGCAGATACCAGTGGTGATGCAAGAGATTCATCGATTGGGGTTACGAGACTTAGTGATTCTGTGGATAGCCTTGCTGATGTTTCTGTTAAAGTTGATAAAAAGATTTTCTATTGCCATCAAGTCATTCTAGCTTCGAGATCAGAGTACTTTAGAGCACGATTATCCCGAGTGAATGATTTCCATGAGGGTAAAAGTGGTTTGCCGGGTGATACTCTTCCATCTCTCGAAGAACATGATTTGAGCGCCGAGGCTTTCGAGAAGATGATTGAGTATATGTAAGCATCCATGATTGTAAAAAGCCTAAATAAGTTTTTTTTAGCATGGTAAGCTAACTCAATAAGCATTATCAGGTACACTGATGGCTTGAAGGAGATCAGTCCGAATCAGGTAAAAAACTTGTTTGCCATTCAGAACTTTTTCTATGCATTTTACCTTCTGATAGTTTGCTCATTTTGCAGGCTGAAGAGATCTTTGATGTTGCATCTCGCTACTTACTGTTTCCTCTTAAACGTGCTGTGGCTGATGCCTTGTTGCCTCACTTGGAAACTGCCACACCTGCAGAACTATGTCATTGGCTCGTTCTGTCAGATATGTATGATTTTCTTCTAAACTATTCCATTTTTCAACTTATGGCTTAATTTGGTACATTCAATCGTCAACTGAGCTACCTAGATTAGCCTCTGCTAGAGTTATATTTGAGAACCATCAATGCAGAATAGGTTAATGATGCACACTGTTGTGTATTTTACTATAATAAAGTTTATTCTCTGCATCGTGAAGACTATCCACCACACTTGACGTCTTTGAAGCTCGTTTTCGTGATTCTGATTCTACTGGATCAAGAATGGGGATGCTAATAACGTTTCTGTAGTAGAGCATTGATGATGTATAAGCTGAGAGGTTTAGTTTTGAACTTGAATGGCATAGGTACGGCGTGTTGAAGATAAGAGAGTACTGCCTAGACTTGGTTGCTTGTAATTTTGAGGCATTTGTAGAAACCCGCGAGTTCAGGGCAATGCTGTTAACATTGCCTCCGCCATCAGGGGACTCTTCACTTCGAACCACTGTTCCAAGTGCACCAGGTGCAATGATGACCACAGACCAAGGGAATCTGCTTGATGATCTGAGAGAGAAATGGCTTGAAGCAGAGGCTTTAGAGCTTGACATGAGAGATGAGAGTGCTTTGGTTTTTGATAAGCGCCTCGGAATGCTTGTGGAAATGGCAGAGCACGAGAAATCGGAGTCAGAAGCTGGGGACTACAAAGACACCAGCGCATGATTATTGGTGTTCTCCTTTCACATTCAAGTTTTTGAGTACCTTTTTTTGTATAACGATGAACATAACCAAGAGGAATATGTAATGACACAGTTTTACAATATACTCAAATCATCTTACCCACGAGAGTCTGCAATGACCACAAAATCAAATAAACAGTTTTATACTTTGTATCAGATTTTGTGTACATATAAAGTTTTATCCTCCTTTCTTCTCTTTTTGTATTTTTTTCTCTTGTAAATTGGAAAGAAGAAGAAACTTGAAACTTGTTTTACATCATTTTAAGATCCACCGTCTGTGGACAAATTAGAGATTTCTTCTGTCACAGTCCCATTCATCAGACACACTAAACTCAGTGTCTGATTGTTGCTGGTGGCTCCAGTTCATGATGCTAGCCGCCAATATAAGCATCATTTTCTGGTTTACCTGTTATCAAGACAGATTAACCTGATAGCACGAAAAACCTAACTTCGCCATATGAAGCTATATGATATATATCTACCTCTAATATCCTCAGGCAACAAGAAAATTGAGCATCCAAGCTTCCTTGCAAGACTTATGATGTATGTTGCATTCAAAATCTTTTCCTCTTCTGCGTAATTAACATCCCAATTACAAACCAAACATAACTCCATTCTTTTCAAAAGCTTGATAACAACTAAAAAGAGACAACACAAAGTAGCATAGCATTATTATTACCAGTTTCTCCTTTGGTTACTAGACTCCAGTCTACAACTCTAGGCTCTACAGCACTCAGAAGCTCCAAAAAGAAGAATCCATTTGACAGATTCTTGTCCTAAAATGTAACCATCAAAATTTGTTAGGCTTAATGAAAGATGGGTAGTCTCCATTAAGCTTGACTCATCTTTTCTTTACCTTGAAGCTTACAACTTGAGAGGTCCGACCCATTTTCTTGACTTTCCTATTTGCCCAGTTTAGAATATCTGCCTCTGTAATTTCTTTACCTTGCCAGTGAGATTCCAAGTTGTTTAGAATTTGGAGCATTGTGTATCTCATCAACTGCCACAAAAAAGCTGCATACAAAGATTGTCATCGAGTATGAACAGAAACTACAATATCAAACACACTATTGGCTGTAGAAGGATTTGTCTCACCGAGAAGGAGTTTCTTGTTTCCTTGCACAATGTCATTACCAGCCACATTGACAAGCGAGAAGCGTAGATCTTTCCCAATCTTGATAACTTGGTTGCAATTCTCAACCTTTTTGAATGGCATTTTAATTGGAGGTTTGTTTGCGGGTTTCCAGTTAACCGAGCCTGGTGATACTTTGTCAAGAACTTGAAGAAGAATCCATCTGGCATGTCATGAAGATGTTTAGGACGTGCAAGCCAATCAAAAATCAATGAAAACAAAAACCGCAATGCTCACCCGTTTCTAACATCCTCGAAAACATTATCGACATAAGTGACACCACCAAGACTGTTAATCCAGAGGCGAAAGCATCTTTCTTCTCGACAAGCTTCTTCATCTTCTTCGGTAATAATCTCAGCAGAAGAGATAGGCATCTTCGAACTCTCATCAGTAAATCCATTTCTACAAGAAAGATTGTAACTTGTAGTAATTTAAGTCGAAGAATAGATATATAATTAACAAGCTTTTCTTGGTATTGACCTGTGCTGAAACAGTTGTGCCACAAATGCAAGATTGAGATTTGCAGAGCCTTCCACAATATCTTGAGGAGAAAGGTATCTTTTACAGTCCAGCTTCTCTGCTCAAGTACTTTCTTTGCTCTTTCTGAAGGGTCTTTGATCTCTAAGGTCTCATGTGTACTGAGTTCTGGCGCAAGAGCATTTAGCAGATATGCATATGCCTCTCCGTCCTGCCAAACACAGAAGATAGATAGATTTCCTCAAGAAGACTGGAAAATCAAAAATAAGACCAAGAAGAAAAAAGCGTAGTTATTACCTTAACATCAGAAGAGAAATTGGAGACCTGTTTCTCATAACCAGCTTTCTTAAGATGAAAATTCATCCATTTTAGCAATAGTTTTTCAGGAGCTAGTCCCATAAGCTCATCCACATCCTGCAAAAACCGTTAATCAAGTATAGTTTAAGTCTTCAAAATAACAACACTTTAAACTTGTACAAAAGGTCAACAATATATGAACTTTACCTGGTTTTCTTCCACTAATTCAACAAGTTAAGGAGTTTTCTTGAGATCGAGACCAGCCAACAATTGGATCTGATTGTTTCCACCCAAACAGAAGAAAAAAAACAAAAATTGGTAACCATGTCTCATCATTTTATGTAAAGTAATGTAAAGTGACTTACCTTTATAATCCGAAAGATCAACCCAAGTACGAGATGCGGCTACAAAGACGAGAAGAAGCAAGAATTAGAAAACAGAATATGAAACAGAGAAAATAAAGGAAGTAGCTTCCTTTTACTCACTCTTCCTTCAGCAATGTCCTGAGTTCCAATGTTGACGACGGTGCAGCCAATAGCCTTTGCAGAGTTGAGACAGAGTGAAAGGTTTTCAGTTCTCTCCCATGGATTAAGGTCTTTCTTCGTGTTGATCGCTCTTTCATCTATCGTCCCAGGCACTGCTACGTTTATAAGCTTACTGTGCAAACCAAAAGGAACAAGCACACTCAAATATTCCATATTATAGAAGAAATAGTCGTAAAGATGATATGTGTGTGTTTACCACAAAAGAACACCATCTTTAACAAGATCAAACAGAGCATCCGTAGCAGGATTTATTAAGGTTCTAGATGGTTCTAGAACCGGTTGGTTTATGTTGGTTAGGCTAATGTCATATCTTGTTCGATATATTTAGATTTGTATAGAGATATTCAAGGTGTAAAGAAACCGATTTGTGATTATTCTCACTATGTGTATATAAGGCACTTTACCGTGATCAATACAAAGCATCAAGTTTACCAAGTATTTCCCTTATTTACATGGTATCAGAGCCTTGTTAAAATTTAGCTTAAATCGATGGCAGGACTTGCAGGTGCAGGTACGCTAGTTGCGCAAACCGAGTCGTCGAAATCGTCACCATCACCATACGATCTCAGTCCATCAGATAATCCTGGCACAGCAATCTCTTCGGTCCAGTTGACAGGAGAGAATTATGCAGAGTGGGCAATAGAGCTGGAGAATGCTCTTAGGGCTAAGCGAAAATCAGGTTTTATCGATGGTACTCTCACCATGCCAACCGATGCTGTGGAGCTCGAGGCATGGAACACGGTCAATTCGATGCTAATCGGGTGGATTAGAGCATCAATTCACCCAGAATTCGATCCACTGTAACGTTTACAACGGATGCACACAAGTTGTGGAGTGATCTAAAGAGGAGATTTTCGATTGGTAACGCAGTTCGGGTGTATCAGCTCAAAGCAGAGCTTGCGGCTTGTCGTCAAAACGGATCCAGCGTCATGGATTACTTCGGGAGATTATCTGTGAAGTGGGAGGAATTACTAAGTTATAAGCCACTTCCCAAGTGCTCGTGTACAGCTTTAGCAACAATTGTTAAAGAACATGAAGAGGAGATGGTTCATCAATTCCTTATGGGATTGGATGAGTCACGGTTTGGCAATGTTTGTACCAATATCATTGGAATGGAGCCACTGCCTGATCTTAATACAGTCTATCAACGAGTCATCAGAGAAGAAAGGAGGATCGATTCCTCAAAAGTTGAAGCCAAGTCGGATTCTATCGGTTTTCTCGCAAGAACAGAGCAACGACCTGAATCACCTTCAATGGGAGGCCTCATCGCGGCGGTTGCGCGATCTCGTCCTCTCACCACATGTGATCACTGTGGACGTGCTGGTCACGAGAAGAAGGATTGTTGGCAGATCGTGGGCTTTCCAGAATGGTTCACCGAGAAAAACTCTGTTCAAGGTGGTCGTGGAGTAGCGAATTCTCGGGGTCGAGGAACTCAGCAAGGACGAGGAAGAGGAGGCTTTGGCCGAGGACAAATAAGATCGAATACAGCTTATGCATCAGCCTCCAACACCTCAGCAATACCTAATTTCACCGCCGAGCAGTGGGCATCTCTAACCCAGCTAATGGAATCGCAAAAGCCAACTCCAATTCCGGATCGGTTGAATGGTAAGGATCAAACTGGGGAAATCATTCTCGACACAGGAGCTTCATATCATATGACTGGAGATGTGAAAATCATGTCCGACTTACATTCAATTGCTTCTTGTCCTGTGATGTTCGCGGATGGAAGCACCGTTTTTGCAACTAAAGCTGGTTGCTTGTTACTCTCGGCACATATCAAACTGGAGAATGTTTTATTTGTGCCTAACTTAAATTGCACACTGTTATCTGTCGCCAAATTGCTCAAACAAACTGGATGCTTCGCAATATTTACTGATACGCTTTGTGTTTTGCAGGACCGTTTTACGAGGACCCTGATTGGAGCAGGTGAAGAACGGGACGGTGTTTATCTTTATCGGGATGTCAAAGTTGCTCGAGGACACAAAGCCAAAGCAGTAGTTGATCCAGTTTTGTGGCATAGGCGATTAGGACACCCTTCGTTTAGTGTTTTGAGTTCTTTACCTTTTGTTTCGGGTGTTCAAAATCAAACCGACAAGTTTGGCGGTTGTGAAATCTGTTTCAAGTCTAAGCAAACTCGTGAAGTATTTTTCGAAAGTTCAAATAAAGCATTGGATTGTTTTGGTTTAATTCATTGCGATATCTGGGGACCTTACCGTACTCCATCGTCTTGTGGAGCTAAGTATTTTCTTACAATAGTCGATGATTATTCGCGCGCTGTTTGGGTATATTTACTTCTTTCAAAGAGTGAGGTTAAGACAATCATTCCAAATTTTTGTGCTATGGCCTCTAGACAATTCGGAAAGCAAGTACAAGTAGTGCACAGTGACAATGGCTTAGAGTTTCTAAGTCTATCAAAGTATTTCAAAGAGAATGGGATGCTGCACCAAACTTCATGTGACTACACTCCGCAACAAAATGGACGTGTAGAAAGGAAACATAGACACATCCTTAATGTTGCGAGATCGTTATTGTTTCAAGCTAATTTGCCAACCACGTTTTGGGGAGAGAGTGTATTGGCAGCAGCTCATCTTATTAATCGAACACCTACTAGCTTGTTGCTAGGGAGCACACCGTATGAGTGGCTTCATGGAGAAAAGCCAAACTATGATTCGATCAAAACATTTGGGTGCTTGTGTTTTGCTCATCACATGTCTCGAACTAAGGACAAGTTCGAGGACCGAAGTCGGAAATGTATATTTGTTGGGTATCCATATGGGAAGAAAGGATGGAAGGTTTACGATATGGAGAAAGATGAATTCTTTGTCTCTAGAGATGTGGTTTTTAATGAGAATTTGTTTCCATACTGTGATCACAAGACGACACACTCATTGGATGAGACAATGCCGATTTTTTGTACTTCAGATTCTGCTCCACTCTTCTCTGTTTCTCCTCCGCCTATCTCTGTTTCTCCATCAGAAATTGTTAACCCTGTCATCACTGAAACAGAGCACCATACGGAGAAGGAACCTGTCACCCAAACCAGGGCCGACCCTGCCCAGCAAATCACCGATTCCATCGGCCACAATAGTGCTGAAACAGAGCAACGAGTTGTTGCAAGTCTTCCCGTGTCTCCTATTAAAGTTGCAGAATCTGAGCTTCTTGTGTCGTCTACTCAGCCCGTGACTCTTGTTGGTTCTTATGAGTCTCTTCCGATAGCTAATACAAGGGATATTGGTATAGAAAAGGAGACGACAATGGAACCTATGACTGCAAGTGCAAGTAATGATGAAGAACATGTTGCCAATTCACAACAACTGGGCAGAGGACACCGTGATAAAATTCCTTCAAAGAAACTCAAAGATTATGTCGTCTACAACGCAAGCTGCAATAAAGATAAACACTCGCTTCCTGTTCTTCTCGACTCTGACTCATTGTCCTCCGAAATTGTCCAAGGTAACTCACATTATCGTATTGAATATTATGTGTCTGATGAAGCTTTTTCTCCCAACCATCGCGCATTTTTAGCTGCAGTAACAGCTGGTGTAGAACCAAAAAGCTACCGTGAGGCAATCAAAGATAAGCAATGGACAGGTGCCATTGTGAAGGAAATGGAATCTCATGACATAAATGGAACATGGGAACTTGCCGACTTGCCAATCGGGAAAACAGCTTTGGCGAATAAATGGGTTTTTAGACTGAAGTACAATATGGATGGAACAATCGAGCGACACAAAGCACAACTTGTAGTGTGTGGTAATCATCAAGTTGAAGGTGATGACTATGATGAGACATTTGCACCAGTAGCCAAACCAAATACGATTCGCACTCTTCTCAAAATTGCAGCTGCAAAAGGATGGGAGATACATCAGATGGATGTTCAAAATGCTTTCCTTCATGGCGATTTAGAGGAAGAAGTATACATGAAGGTGCCTCAAGGTTTCAAGTGTGATGACCCTACTAAGGTGTGTCGGCTCAAGAAATCTTTATATGGCTTAAAGCAAGCTCCGCGATGTTGGTTTGGTAAGCTCTCTCAAGCTCTCCTCAAGTTCGGTTTTAAGCAGTCATACGCAGACTACTCGTTATTTACATATATAAAAGGCGAGGTCAGTTTGCGAGTATTGGTCTACGTGGATGATTTAATCATAAGCTGCAGTGATTTGGAGATGTTGAAAAAATTCAAGATATATTTGAGTGAGTGCTTCCGAATGAAGGATCTCGGAAAGCTCAAATATTTCTTGGGGATAGAAGTTGCACGGAGCTCATCGGGTTTCTTTCTCTCACAAAGGAAGTATGCGTTAGATATTATAGCCGAAGCTGGACTCCTTGGGTCTAAGCCATTATCGATACCCATGGAACAAAATCACACCTTACTGTCCAATAAAGGACCGATGTATAACGATCCAGCTAGATTTCGTCGATTCGTTGGTCGACTCGTGTACTTGACTATCACTCGTCCAGAGTTGTGCTACCCAGTTCACGTTCTATCTCAGGTTATGCATCAGCCGAGGGAGGCTCATTGGGATGCAGTTATTCGGGTCATTAGATACTTGAAAGGGTGTCCAGGCCAAGGTATTATCTTAAGAGCTGATACTAATCTGCAAGTGCAAGCATATTGTGACGCCGATTACGCGGCATGTCCCTTATCTCGAAGATCATTGTCAGCTTATGTGGTGTTGTTAGGAGGTTCACCTGTCTCTTGGAAGACAAAGAAGCAGGATATTGTTTCTCATTCGTCAGCTGAAGCAGAGTATAGAGCAATGGCAGATACATTGAAGGAGTTGAGATGGTTTCAAGGCTTGCTCGCTGATTTCAACATTCCCATAAATGGTCCAATGGAGTTGTTTTGTGATAGTCAATCAGCAATTCATATTGCTAAAAACCCGGTTTTTCATGAGCACACAAAGCATGTTGAGAAAGACTGTCACAATGTTCGTGATGCTGTTCGAGATAAGCTTCTGGTCACCAAGCATGTCAGAACAACGGAACAGTTGGCGGATGTACTTACTAAAGCACTTGGGAGGTCTAGTTTTGATTACTTGTTACACAAGTTGGACATTTGCAATTTACACGCTCTAACTTGAGGGGGTGTATTAAGGTTCTAGATGGTTCTAGAACCGGTTGGTTTATGTTGGTTAGGCTAATGTCATATCTTGTTCGATATATTTAGATTTGTATAGAGATATTCAAGGTGTAGAGAAACCGATTTGTGGTTATCCTCACTATGTGTATATAAGGCACTTTGCCGTGATCAATACAAAGCATCAAGTTTACCAAGTATTTCCCTTATTTACAGGATTGATTGGAATATAGCTTTTCAAGAGAGGATCTTCTTCTCTCAAATAGTTATTGATATGGGACACATAGAAAGCTTTCTCGGATTCATTGATCGCGTGGTGAAACGTTGTACTTCTTGTCTTGAGAAACGATGAAGCGCCTTTTGTTCCTCGGGATTGCACACTTAGGAAAGCCTGACACATACTGTGTATTAGCCAAATGTTAAAGGTATGTAGAGATATCATTATCAAACTCACCTTGAGAAAGGTTTCGAATTCAATTTCCTCATCGCGATTCGGATAAGACTCATCCAATATAGTTTTGATCGCTTTTGCGTCAAATGTGCCATTAAAATCTTTCAACTTTGCTAAAACTGGTGGTAAATCTTCCACCGTGACACGACCAGACCGAGTTTTGGTCGAAACAAACTAAGAAAACAAAAAAAATTGGAAGGTCAATTTGTTGCAAAGTGTGAAGTGATGTGTGATCAAAGGAAGAGATAGAGACCTTTGATTTAATATTGCGTAGCTCCACTTATGTGAATTGGCTCTGCAGCCATGGATCAGAGACAAGAACACCAACGTAACCAGACATCTCTCCTCTTTCACAATCCAATTAAAAGTTTAAAACCAAAATGAGTTGTTGAATATAAGCAATAGAAGATCATCAACGGCCTTAAGTTATTAGAGAAGATGAGATTGAATATGGTGATACTTATTCGAGAGACCTATGTAATATGTTATTTACATAGGTCTCTCGAATTGCAGCTTCAAATCATCCCATCAATTGTTACTCACAGCTTCAAATCATCTCTCGAATCTCGCGTACTCACAGCATGTCACTTGATAAATCGTACACCATCAATTGTTCTTCAGGGAAAGACACCATATGAGATGCTTTATGGAGTTGCACCAGATTTTTGTTCTTTACGAGTGTTTGGAAGCTTGTGCTTTGCTCGAAAAGTAGTACGTGACAAAGATAAATTTGGTGAAAGGAGTCGACGTTGTGTTTTTATGGGTTATCCCTTCGGTCAAAAGGGATGGAGAGTCTTTGATATCGAGAAGAATGAATTTTTTTGTGTCACGAGATGTGGTGTTTCAAGAAACCATTTTTCCATTCCTTACACTTGACGATATGCGTTTACCGGTGACGGAGTTTGTTCCGCAGCCAACTAAAGATTATGATGCGGATTTCTTAGATATTTCGAGAGAGAATTTACCAGTGGATCTTGTTGAAAGGGGGAATACGTCTATGACTATCAACGAAAGACAACCTGTGCTAGTGAATCCAAATGTTGATGATGCACCAACTTTGGTTGACGATGATGTTCCTAATGTAGAATTGGCTCAGTTGGGTAAAGGCCATAGAGAAAGAAAGCAATCAACACGTCTCAATGATTATGTTTTATACACGACACGTTGCCGTACCGACCCCCCATCACTCTCGCCTGATTCAATTCCATCATCGTCCTCTAACCAAGGTATGGTCCAATATCCTATCTCAAACTATGTGAATTGTGATAAGTTTTCTCCTTCTCACGGAACTTTTCTTGCGGCTATTACGGTTGAACATGAACCCACTTCTTTTGGAGAAGCAATGAAAGATAAAAGATGGAAGAATGCAGTTACGGGTGAAGTTATGGCTTTAGAGGAAAGTGGAACATGGGATATTACCGATCTTCCACCGGGCAAGAAAGCTATTGGTTGTGGTTGGGTTTTCACAATAAACTATAAGTCGAGTGGTGAATTGAACGTTTCAAGGCCAGATTGGTTGCTCATGGAAATCGACAACAAGAAGGGATAGATTACGATGAGACGTTCGCTCCGTTGGTAAAGATGACAACTGTTAGAATGTTTCTCAAAGTTGCAGCTGTAAAAGGATGGAAAATTCACCAAATGGACGTACATAATGCATTTTTACATGGTGATCTTCAAGAAGAGGTTTATATGAAGTTACCTCCCGGCTTTGAATCCAACGATAAGTCCATGGTATGTAGACTAAAAAAATCGTTTTATGGACTTCGACAAGCACCAAGATGTTGGTTTTCTAAACTAACTGCAGCTCTCCGAGGTTATGGTTTCATTCAAAACAAATCAGATTATTCACTATTTACCTTGGTGCGTGGGTCAATGCAATTGTATGTTCTGATTTATGTTGATGACTTATTGATTGGGGGTAACGATGCAGAGGCAATCACAAAATTCAAAGGCTATCTTAGCCAATGTTTTCATATGAAAGACTTAAGATTTTTGAAATACTTTCTTGGCATCGAAGTTTCGAGATCGGCCGAAGGAATTTATTTGTCACAAAGGAAGTATGCACTCGATATTGTCAAAGAATGTGGTTTGTTGGGAAGTAAACCAATTTCGACTCCTATGGAACAAAATCATATGTTGGCTAAAGCAGAAGGTGATTTTTTTCATTATCCAGAACGATATAGGAGATTAGTCGGTCGTTTGGTGTATCTCACATTCACGCGCCCGGAATTGGCATATGCGGTGCATATGTTAGCACAATTTATGCAAAATCCTCGTTCAAAACATTGGGATGCAGTAATAAGAGTGGTGAGATATCTTAAGGGATGTCCGGGTCAAAGGATCTTGTTGAGCTCGAATTCGGATTTACAAATTAAAGCATATTGTGATTCAGATTGGGCTGCGTGTCCTACAAGTAGACGTTCACTTAATGGATTTATTGTAATGTTGGGTGATTCTCCTATTGCTTGGAAGACAAAAAAAGCAAGATGTTGTCTCTTTGTCTTCAGCTGAGGTGGAATATCGGTCGATGAGTTTCACTACGAGAGAATTGAAATGGAATCGTGAGCTTCTATCAGGTTTTGGTATTTCTCATCAGCAAGCTATGCACTTATATTATGATAATAAGGCAGCTTTGCATATTGCAGCTAACCCAGTATTTCATGAACGGACGAAACATATTGAATCGGATTGTCATTTTGTCCGTGATGAAATTCAGAATGGCTCACTTGCTACCTCTCATCTTCGTACAACAGAGCAACTAGCAGATATTTTTACGAAGGCGTTGGGTTCTCAACAATTCACTTATCTAAGACGCAAGTTGGGTATTCGAGATCTTCATGGTCCAACTTGAGGGGGAGTATTCGAGAGACCTATGTAAATAACATATAATATATTACTATATCTCTAATTATGTAAACATTCCATAATACCTAGGGTTAGCTTGAGACTTGTATTTTGTATATAAGCTATTCATATGGAATAAGAGACGGCAGAACATTCTCTTCACTCTTTATCAATACTTGTTCAAATCTATTTCATCGAAAGATTGTTTAATTTTCTATTTCGTTCCGTTGATACTTCAGCAACGAAATCAAACAGAGGCGGGAGAGAGATATAGAGAGACTTTTTGTTTAATATTTTTATTTTCTTAATTTAATTTCCTTCTCTTTGAAATGGTAATTCTATCTGTAAAGAACTTGACTATTTTTAGGGAAAAATGTTAGTATTACATTAGTGGCTTTTTAGAGAAAACTAGACGAGAGCCCGCGCTATGCGCCTAGTAATAGTTAACTATTAGAATAAACACATTTTTTTCTTAATAGTAAACACTAAACACTATAGATTGGAGACTTTATAACGACACGCCTAATTTCTATTATTTCATTACATAGTGTTGAACTTTTTGTTCAAATGTGTCCTGCCATGTGTGATATACTTTCAACCAATGCCTAGTGCTTAGAATGTCTAATCGGAGTCTAGGCGATTTAATAAACGGTTTAAGCGTTTTACAAAAATACATAATATATTATAAAATATATAAAAAGTCATAATTTATAACTAACAAAATTTATATTGTATTTATATTATTCATTTTATAGCCAAATATATAAAATTTTACGATTTATATATATAAAAATTTATATTATTTTATTTTTATAGTACCATAATATTTAAGCGGTAATCGCCACGGTATAGAGGGATCTAACGTCTAAGCACCGCCTAGACGGACGTCTAGAACGTTTTTTAGAACACTCCTACAAGGTATACACAATACTATGTGTGATGCGTTTTTTTATTGATGGAGTTATGAAAACTTGATTGACTTAAAACTGGTAAATTTTGGTGATATACATGAAAAAATATATAATTCGAATATTTTGGCTGCAATCCCAATTATAAACCAAATTATCGTTTATTGTTAGACAGAAACCACATTTTACCAATTCGTTTTTTTAGTGCTCTTCTAATTTTTTTTACTGCCAACTTAAATCGACTATTATTTTTAGTTCTATTGAGCAAAACATAATGGAAAACCTATTCCAAGTACTGGACGATAAAATATGTATGTATAATATGTAGAATAATTGAAAATTAAGGAACATCAAACATTATTGACCTGGGTGGATTTAGTAATAAAGATTTGAGTTAACTTCCTCTCATGGTCCAAAACCATTGGAAGTCGGGAAAGAAAACACCAAAGCTGTTCTACATTCGTAAACTGGGATTGAAACAACAACAAAATTGTCTAAATAAGGGCAAGATCATTGTTTTTATAGTCTTTGTGTTTATACCAATTGCTCTGTTTTAATAACCCATTCTATACCATTGATGACACCACTCTCCAAGTTTCGACAGCGTGTGATCACAAGCTTCTGTTTTTCTTCTTCTCAAGCTAAAACCTGAAATAATTCCATATGATTGTGTATATATTTATGGACTACGGTTTTAGTGTATATTGTGTCGATATTTCATTAGCGGGTGAAGAGAAACAATGTGAGAAAGTGACCAGCAAGGAGCTGTTTAGTGACCTATAACACCCAAAAGCCACACAGACAGGGAGAAAAAGTTAAAACCTGTCAAGTCTTAGTACAATCGTAATTGAGAAAAATGTGCAAAATGTCAACCTGTTTATTGAAATCAGAGACGTAGCCGGCTCTCCGAATAGCATATCCACGCTGAGCCACGCATGTTCAAGCTATCATCTTCCGTTTCCCTTGACCAAAGCTCTTTTTCTACATCACACAATCAGACAATGAAATATATATTATGGCTAAAGATATCTAATTTTACAAGTCTACAATCTTTACAAATAGATAAAGATATCTATTTCAGAAAAATTCAGAACGGAAATGAACAGGAAATCGGATTTTGAGTTTTCAGTTCAAAAATAATCACTTACTTTTCCCTCCCGTTTCACATAAAAGAAGTTTTTGAGTGATGAAATGAGATTCATGCATAAATTTTCAGCTAGTCTGAATATACAGTGGTCACCATATTTTCCTTTCAATGCAGTGATTATTTAAGTAACACCATACACTAAAGTTTTACTCTTTCTTTGAAACCTGCAAAAGGTGTCTCAAGAATATCAACAATTTTGTTTGCTTAGGTCAAACAGTCAATATGCTAAAAATCACAAAGCAATAGTCATCTAACTAAGAGAATAAACCACCTGAAAAGTATAAAAGGATCTCAAGAAAAAGCATAGTCACCGCAGGGCAGGCTTGCTTCTCTGGGGCAATTGCTGCAGGAAGTTAACTTATTTCATGAATTGCTAATGACCAATAGACAACAAGAATACGACATAAGAAAATGAGAATCAAAAGGAAAGAGAAGAAACCAAATAGAATACACTGAAATACAAACGAAACATCAAGTGAAAGGGAATAAGTAGCAATCGTGTGGATGTCTCAACCATTGCAATGCGAGAAACAACCTGCAGATGTTTTACTACGACACTAAATTCATTTTGCTCAGGATTTTAAAAATCTGCTTTAACATTTTCAAACAATCAAAATGGTAAAGTTATTTAGTGTACAGTGGGTAGATCATGTCACTAAGTAAAACTTCCGAAAGAAGATGTTATACATAGATCATTGAATCATTTTACATATATATAGTCCTTGACTCCTTGTGAGACAAAGAAAACGAACCTTGCTAACAGACAAAACTTTTACAATCTGAAGGGCCAATGTTAAGCACAAGTTCAGTAATAAATATAAACAAATGATGCAGGGCGTTGCAACAATTAACAATTGTAACAGAGATTTACAGTTTATTGTGACAAGATGTTAGGCCATGATTCGTATGTTAAAAAAAATTGGAAAGAAGTATAATTTAGTAGAGTGATATATATGTTTTCTAGGGAAAACTGAAACTAACCATAAACCCATGGATTGAAGCGGACTCATCGCAGCTCTTTGAAATCCAGCCATGAACCGAGCGGCAATGAATGTACGAGGCATTGAGATGGAGTTCACTTACTTAGAAAAATACGATTAAACCATTAAAAACTTGTGCGAAACACGAAAGGAATAGTAAAAGAAGAAAAAGACATCCACAAACAGAGGAGATCTCAACGGCGAATATAGCGGCTTTTTGGCTTTCTCTTCATTTTGAAGATTATGCCTTAAGGTTTATTCAAACTGAATGGCAAAGGATCGTGTCAGGAACCGCATTTCGGAAAAAATCAAAGCAAAAACATTAGCAAGCATTTAAGGTATATTATCGGGAATTTGGCGACGGACACTGACATGTATATAGAGGTGTTTTTTAGAAAGAAAAGTTATGCTTGGAAATCCCTCTTCAGATTTTATTTATTGAAACTTATAACCAGGAACCAACATAAAATTGCTAAAGAGATTCATGTAACTGATCATCACAAAAAGTTCTCTAAAAACTTTTCTGTGACAAAGACTCCTCCAGCACCTTGACACTAACTCTTTTGAGCAACCATTTGAATTAACATCATGAAGAATCAAATTCCTAATAGTGTATATACGCATACAAAAGCAAACAACCAGTAGCTTCACGTGCACATAGTTACAGAAACCTGATTTTTGAGTTCAAGACTCGAGATTTTTAAAAGAACATATATAATGCACTATATGTGATGCCTTTCTAGAGATATCCCGACATAAAGGTATTTGTAGAAAACATGACAATGAGATTAGTATATTCAATGACCGAAACACAGCTAAAGTTTAAAAAATAGAATAGAGCTTCTTAAATCCGAAACAAATCATACCTCTCTAGGATTAATAAGGTTATGCAGACCATGTTTCAGAACACTTTGATAAGCTCTCATTAAATGGCTGCAACATAAAACAATGAAAAGTATTGTTAGAACTTGGACGAATATCACATTGCAGTCCGATTAACAGTTTGATGGGCTCTCACCTAAATTCAAGTTTCTTCCATTTCACATTCTTTAGTGAACGATTTTCCATGTAGAGAATCCATAAGCCTGTTATAATTCACACAATCCAATCAACTTTCCATGCACTATAGATAAGAAGGAAAGTAGAGTTCAGAGATTTGGAGCAGCACTTTGAAGCACGAAGCTTAAAATTGCCTTAAACTCTTAGATCCATATATTGAAAACAAAAAAATAATAACCACAACAAGTATATCAATCATAACCAGCAAGTGGATTGCAATAAAGTATAATGGTTTAAGAATGGATTATCTTCTTCTTGTGCCCCAAACAAATCCAAATTAATTGTGTTACGAAGAAGTAGAAACCCAAATGCAAGGGAAAAAATACCTCACGAAGCTGATATGAACACCGAGATTTTGATGGGCAGATGAACAATCAATGCAGAGAAAAATCGATGCGATGTCGGATTCTGCGCACTAAAATCAAAGCACTCATTTTATGGTTAATATAGTCTATAGATGGTAACCAAAGATTCCAAGAGTGACAATATTCTCATCAAAAAGATTTTTGGATTGGTTTTGGTCTAAATGAGTGTTGGATTAGGCTTATGAGATAATTAACGCCTAGGACATATCTCATTTTTAATTCATAATAGAACATTTGTATATAAAAATCAAGAATACCACAAATTATTTAGCTGCAATTCCTACGATATTTATCACATTCCTTTTTTTGTTAAAAACTAATTGGCAAATATTTTAAAATTTTTCAAAATTTTTATTTTTTTTTAGGTTGTTTGTTATATATAAACATATAAATTTAAAATCAATTGATAATTATATAACTCTTTCACAATTAACTTATTTTGTCGTTTTTCGAAAACAAAATTGTTAAAAAATACATTTCAAACATATTTATTCAATCGATCTAAGAATTAAAAATGAAACAACCAATTTTTTTTTTTTTTTTTTAAACCCCCGAAATAATATCCACATAAATATTAAAGCACACAATAATTCAACACAATAACAAAAGCGGAATAGATATAAATACAAACGAGACACTAGATCATCTCCTCTTCCTCGCCTAGATTCCACGAGCACATTTTCTCTTTACCTGCATCACATGGTTATAAGAGATGCGTGAGTATTATCATAAATACCCAGTGGAGCGGTCATCCCATCTACTTGGCTAGATGCACAGGTATAGGGAACAATCAAAACACCACACAACACAATTAAGCAAAAAGTCAACCCAAAAAAGTCAACGCAAAGTCAACGTAAAGTCAACCACAAACCACGATACTTACGTTGATCTAAACACTAAACACGCCCCAAACAAGCATTGATCGAACAACAAATCAACTCAATTCGCAATCAAACACACCAATACCCGCAAAACCATGGTCACGCACTCACCTTGTTTCGGAAGAGAATAACTCACGACTTACTACACCAAATCACGATCGGAAAACGGCTCAGGAACTAGACACCGAGATCTTTCCAACGGTGTATAAAGCATCTCTTAACTCTAAGCAGTTCGACGGGAAAACAGTTCGCAAACTCGTTAATCGGAACTGAAAACAGAAATTTCATAAAACGACACACTGACTTTGAAAGCACACAGAGAACGGATCATACCTCGGAATCAGGATCTAAAACCAAATCTGGAAACTAGACAGATATAGCTTTCCAACGGTATAAAGATTGTCCTCTGAATCTCTATGGTTCGACGGAAATATTTCTTTGAAGTGGACTGATCGCAGTAACGAGCTGCACAGACCTACCGTATTAAAACGACCATAACTTCTCAAATACTCAACCGATTGACAAGCGGTTTCTTCTTGAATCAAGATAAGGGAGTGGAGAACTTACCCTGAAAGTTTCACTCTAAACAGATCCGATCTTCTCAGCCGTTCGTCACCTCTTATAAAACCGGACAGAACAAGCCTCAAGAACAATCTCTCTTTTCTCTCTCTAAGAACACGAAAAACAGCCTCATTTTTCTCATTTCTGATTCTTGGACACTCTCTTAATGATTCAGCCTTTCCCCAAAACAAGGCTCCACAAAACATGGTTCCCTAAAACATGGCTTTTGACTTATACAAAAAAATAAAATAACAACCCGGGTTTCCAACCGACCCGCCAGTTATTCACAAATTTTTGGTTCGCGGTCGTTACAAAAAAAAATGTTAGAATTACTCAATTTAAATTACTTTAAATTTGTAGAGTTTCACTCTTGAATTTTACTTTCTCAAGGATGAATTTCTTTGTCGAGAATTTTCAACTTCCACCATATATATGTCCAAAATTCTTTAAACACATTTAAATTTGAAAAGTTGTTGATGATTATTAGTGGTTCATATACATGGCTAATTACGGTCCACAAACAAAGCGTGTCGAGCACATGGTTCAATTTCTTTTTAATTATACTATTCTCTTTCTATTTTTCTCCCCAAATCTGAATGACCTTTCATGGTTTTTTTTCTTTGGCAATAATCCATTCAGTCGGTATAACATATGGTAGATTTCAACCATACAAAACTGAGATATACAGTATGAAGATAAAAAAAAACAAAAGAAAACAAATATTTGATTAGATTTAACGACACAAATATTTGATTAAATGTATTCATTATAACTAACAAAAACAATTATAAGTTGATTATATCCATAAATAAAAACAAATCATATAAACCTGTAAAATTGACTTGTAAGCGTATATAAAATTTATATGTTTGAATTACCTCTCTGGAATTCTATTATTATTGATAAAATGTTATATTTATTTGGTTCAAAGCAAAATAATTTTTTTTTGTTCTCTCTGTTTACCATTTAAGGTTTTTAATATAGGCAAAAAAGTTTAATAATATTATACTTTTAAGTATGAATAATTTTCGTAAATAGAAAAAGTTTTGTAGAAATAGAACAAATCAAGATTTAGAAAAATAGAAGTTTTCTCTTAACAAACAAAACAAAGAAATTAATTTATACTAAATGCTTTAAAAAATTGAAAGTTTTCTATTAACAAAAAAAAAAATTAATTTAAATTTAAATATTTATTTGGCATAACACTATTGGTTGATTTAAATTGTATGTGGATAGTTTTAAGAGGTTATAGCTTCAACTTTTAAAAAGAGAAGATACGTACGTCGACACCATTCTACAGAATCCAAAAATTTATTTTTGGCCAAATATCTTCCTTTGTATAGCCATAACTATAAAACAAATGCAAGTTTATTAAAGTGTTTTAATTAATAATAAGTTTTTTTTTTTTGGCCAAATACCTTCCTTTGTGCTTTAAATATAAACTACCAAATAATAGTAAGTACAAAAAAAAAGAATCAAAACAGAAAAAATAACACAAAGATATACGTGAAAGATAATTATTACAAAAGAACATAGACATTAGTTTGATAAACCTAAATTTTGTTTAAGAAAAACTAATAATACAATAACATTATAAATTATGCATATTGATACTCCAACTCATTATATATAATGCAACACATAGTTGGAGAATGGAAAATTAACATTTTTATAATTTTGTTAAGAGGGTTTGATATGTAAATATACGATTAAGTTTTCTTTTTAGCAAATAGACATGTAATTTCCTTTTTAGAATTGCCTTGTCTTTTTCTAAAAAAGTGTTATGACATCTATTTTCTTATTTTTGTAAATTGTTATGACACATTTTCCTTCTTTTTTTTTTGGTGACACTAATAATGGAACAGATTAAGATTTAGGAAAATAGAAGTTTTCTATTTACAAACAAAACAAAAAAATTAACTGATACTAAATGTTTTAAAAGAATTGGAAGTTTTCTATTAACAACAAAAGTAAAATTAACATAATTCTAAATATTTGACATGGCACATTACTATAGGTTAATTTAAATCCTATGTGGACGTCTTCAAAAACTTATAGTTTCAACTTTTATATAGTATAGATTAATTATGTAAGATTTTTTAAAGGTAAAAGGATTTAATGTTTCAATATTTTTATCCAAATATTCATATTTCCGTTTATATGTATAGATTTGAATTGAACTTTATAAATATTGAAGAGAATTTCAATTTTTGTTTCTTCCAAAAGGGGAAATTACCACAAAGATCCAATATAACCACAAAATTATTAACTTATAAAGTTATTAATTAATCGATAAGTTATTAAATATTAGTTTACAGAGAGATATTTAGGTAATAATTTTCTTTAAAAAATTTCAAATGATGTTATACTAAAAAATTTAATTGAATCCATTTGTATGATTCATATAACTTGAGATGATGATTTATACTTTTGGTTATCACAATTGAATTAATGTTAAAATCATAATATACTATCCATAAAAAATGACATACGCTATTAAGTACAATATTTAGAAGAAATTGTTATTCTTAATGTTGATGATAAATATAGAAGAAATTGTTATTCTTAATGTTGATGATAAAGTCAGAAACGATATATATTACGATACATTTGAATGTAAAGAATAAATGATCATGTCTATAACTTTTTACAAGTTTTGGATACAGAGAAGACAATCATAATTTTTTTTGATAAACTAAGTAAAATAAAAATTACTGAAACCATATTTTAGTACATTATGATAGTTATATATGCACAATTATATAGGATTATTAATTTATACTATTATTGGGACCACATTTTATATAGGTGTTTCAAAAAAATTATTATCTTAGAATTTTGTTAATTTTTTTACTGGTCCGACTCGGGACCGGAAAGATTTATTAATTTATAGAGTATTAATTTATAAAGGTTATATTGTATTTATGTGTTTAAAACTACTAAAATTAATATATGAAAATTATTTTAATAATTTTTTTTACATAAAAACTCAATATTTTATAAGATACAAAAAGTCAATAAAACATGGACATAGGTATTTTTCATTTGAATTATATAATATTAAACTTGATGAATATAAAAGCGGGTATCTGTCATAAAAAGTTTCGTAAATCAAATCGGTGAACTACAAAATGTTTCTAGAACGTAAAATCTACAGGAGGGAGTCAAATGAAATAAGAGGAACAATCAACTCAACCCGAACTTAGGCAAAGCATACCTCACCCACGATCGGTCCTGAGCCCAATCAAGACAAGTTTGGGCTTACAGCCTTGTTATAAATATATAATATTTTGGTAGTAATTTACATAAAATATCATGTAGGCTAGTGGTAAACTCTCTCACAAAATACATTAGGCAGTTTAAACCCCTGTCTCAGTAATTTTTCAGTTTCTCTGTTTTTGTTTTAAAAAAAATATCCACTATTTAATAGGTCCAAATTTTTTATTTGCTTGTGATCTTCATAACTTCATGGCCGGTTCTACCTCACCCACAAGACTACTCTAGCACTTGAAGAACCTAACGCATAGGCTAATCGAAAGGGATTAGCAACCTAAACAACGAAAAAGCGGTTTTCTTAATAGTGGTCTAAGAGTAGTTCAAAATTAAAATGTTTCTAGGAAATTAAACTAGCTAGCAAGATGGAACGTAGACAAACTAAAGTATTATTATTATTTATTTTCTGAAAACCACGATGTCAGACGAACCTTGGTTTACTGACGTCTAAGTAGAATCTAGAATCGAAGAGTGAACCCAACACCAACCATTCCACACCAAGCTCAAAAACCAAAAAGAATTGAAGGAAATCCAAAAAGACAAGAAACCCTGCATGTGAAGCATATTAAACAAAACCTGAGCCCAATAGGGCTCCTGCTCCAGAGACGAAGAACCTTCCTCAGAGAAGCCACAACAAAAGCCATGGCAAAGACTGCACAAATGAAGTTTTCAAAAAAAAAAAGACTGCACAAATGTACGTGGTGTGGCCATTTTCATATTTTCATGCTACACCTAACTTGTGGTTTTGTTTAGTAATTCTTTCAAGGTATGCTGACCTAAAGAACAACAGATCGACAAGTTATACCTTCACCTATGATGAAATGATTAATGACAAGGTGCTGGAATTTGGGAGCTAGTCTACATATATGCATTATAAAGTCAGCTACACATGCTTATTGAGAAATTGATCATATGTCATGAACAGGGAAATACAGCTTTTGAAAAAAAATTGGTATTTTTGGAAAACAAAATTTTTGGTAATATTTTTTGAAAAATAAATCTTTTGATGGTATGTTTAGAAACAATATTTCAAAGTGTGGTATTTTTGAGAATTGCCCAGAAAATATAGTTGCATATAGAGTTTTATAAACAAGGTATAATAATAAAAAAAAAAAAAAGGTAGAAAGTCTGTTGAATATGTTGCCTTTTTAACTGAGCGGTATTCACAACTTCAGTTTTTTTTATATATTTTAATATTCTTTAAATTAGGGTTTTACCCCAAATATCTATTTTGTTTTTGCATTCTTTATCATTTAACTTTGTATTAAAATTATTTTAATTGTTTTTAAAGTTTACGTTCATAAAAATATTATTTTGAATATATAGTTTTACTTACATTTATAACTATATTTTATCTAATCTAAAAAGATTTTTTTAACTATTTCTTATTTTTTATTATCAATCACTCTTTGTACCGCCACAATGTTACCAATCGGAATATTATTTGTCCCGCTTTGTTTTTTGTATAGCTTTATAGCTTACCACTATCTCTTACAACTTTACACTATTCTGTAATCGCTTATCGCTCTAGTTTACCGTTGGAAAACTTGTATTGTTTTACGATCCTATATCTCATTTATCTATATCATATTCATCTCTAAATTCATTGATTTCTTTTACGTTTACGGTTTACTATTTATAGCCTACCACTAATTCCGTTTCTAATTGTGCGACTAGTTTATAGAATTTTTGTATGTATTAGCTTACATTGGAAAAAAAAAACGAGAAACTAAATTGGAACCTATAAATTATTATCAAAGCCATTACTCATGTAATTGTTCCCGCATCTAAGATTTAGTTTTACGATTTGTTTTAATTTAGGTTACATGGAAACAGAAACGGAAACGGATACGTGGAAACGTTTGGAAACATGGAAACGTTTTTCTAAAATATTTTAAGAAACGGGTACGTTTTGGAAACGCGCACACATATATATATATGAATCAACACAAACATATATATATATATATATAAATATATATGAATCACAACATCCAAAACAATATTTAAAACAATTTGAACAACACAAATTATATACATGAATATTAAATAACTTAACAAAAGCAAAAATTATAATAATTTTGTTGTTTTTAACCTATATACAAACGCAATCTTTCATAATTTTGTTGTGTTTAACATGTAAAAGTACTAAATATATACCTACATTTTCAAACTATTTAATTATTACGTAAGAAACAATTTTCATCGCATTTCCAAAACAAGATCGAAAATTTCCGTCGTATTTACAATTTGAGATTTCTAGTAACAAGTTTCCATCGCGTTTCCAAAACATAATTAAAGTTTCCATCGAGTTTCCAAATTAAAATTTTTTAAGAAACGCATTTCCAAATTAAAATTTATTAGAAAACGTGTTTCCATGAAGTTTCCAAGAATTTCGGTTTCCGAAACAGGAAACGCTTCTCGGACAGAATTTCTATGTAATCTAGGTTTTAATCTGTAATTTCAAGAACAATCAACACTAGTGAGGATAATGTTATTAACGATCATTTGCGCACACCTAATGGGGACTACTGGCCTACATGGATGGCTGTAAAAAGATACGATGCCGTTTAATGATGCATGATTAGCTGTCTTGTCCCAGGAGTGGAGTATGGGTTAATGATTAAAAGTTGTGTTTGAAGGTTGGATTGACTCTATCCTCTACGTGGTCACCTTCAACAACTTCCATTGAAATATAATCTTAGCTTGTCCGTCCAAAAATAATATTATCTGTAACAAACTAACAACGAGCTCAAGATGTTCGTACATCCTTGGACGGTGAGATATAGACATGATAATATTCATGTCTTCATGGCAATGCATGAATCTTGTTACCAGTTCTATATTTTGCATTATTACCTAATCATCCCGACTTGAAAGAAGTTTTCATTTCTCTTCATGGTTCCAATTATAAAATCAGACAAGGCTTACTAGACATAAATTTTTTTGACATGAACGGAGAAGTAATTTTTTTTCGAAATGATTGTCGAGATTGTAATTAGACAAAATTTTGTACTATTTATGATATTGATATTGTCATGACACAATTATATATATGTTGGAAATATGTTCACATTTAATTTTAGCTTTCAATCTAAATTTGAAATGAACGGAGAACTATTGTCGGTAGATGGATTTTCAAATATTTTTAAAGTTTTAGTTTCATTATTATTGATTCATAAATTCTCACATTTTTAATAATGGGAAAACATCTATTTCAAGTTGTATTATTTTGAACAGACTTTTATATATATACCCCAACTTTAACACATAGACTTGTATTCATTCACCAAAATCAATATTGATCGAGACGATGTTAATCAACAGTTGTTTGATGCGGAGTCAAATGTCATATTAACGAAGAGACTTCATTTGATATAGCCAAAACAAAATAATTTTCCATTTGTTCTCTTCAGTTGTAAAAATTAAATCGATATGGAAACCATTTTTCCATTTCATTTCACAATATGTCACCAATCATAGCCGAAAAGTATCTCTTAGAAGTAAACGGGTTTCCAATTCCAATTACAAATAGGTTTTGTGAAGTTGAAAACCTTTTTACTTAGGATCAATTACAACTCTAGAGAAACCTATTTACTTAATTATATGACATCGAGAAATTGCTTGTCAATATTGTCGGTGAGAACCAAAGATTAAGACATAAAGAGAAATTAAATCAATATAAACGGACGCAAATATATTGAGGTATTTGCATGGATTTGAAGCATCACCAAGAACCTATAAATAATGACAAAATAGTTGGCCAAATAGTTGGCCAATACGAATTACAAATTCTCTCTATAATTATGGTTTGTTATAATGTCAAACTAGTGATTACATGTTTGGATATGGTGGTTCAGTTTAATGACGGAAATTGGTAGTAGTAATACACTACTGTTACAATATGGTTAATTTTAGAGAAATAAAAAGTAAATTGGTATACCTTATATATTGTTAATTTTTTTAACTTATCGGTGGTGTTGCGAATAATATCTCGTATACTACACTTATCATGGGAATATTGGGTAGAATAAACCTCCTAATTATAAAAAGAAAACAAAAAACTCGTATACAGAACAATTATTGTGGAAATTGTGTTTTTGTATCAAAATATAAATAAATAAATAAAAATATATAATGTTTGCAAACACACAAACAATATAGAGATGTACAAAAAGATTGCTACAATTGTTTTATAGCAATCCTGGAACTAGTCAGGCGGTTAAAACCGGTTGCGATTATATTAAATTCTAGTTATAGTCTTCAGTTTTATATTGATTCGGATCATCAAATTTTTTTTTTAAAATAGTCAAGCTATAAAACCAGTTTTTATCGATAAGAATAAAAGTACACACCCAAAATTAAAAATCTTATGGGATATTTAAATAAAATATGTACGATATTAAACAAAATAAACAAAATAAAGTGTGTACCATAAGGTTGTTGATGAGTCAAAATTAGAGAAGAAGATAAATATATGTGGAAGGGTGATTAGGAAAGCTCACCATACTCCGATTTGTTTTCCAAGTTTCTTCCATCCTATATATTTCTGTTTTACTTACCATTCACGAATTATGGAAATTATTTGCTAAAGGTAATATATGTCTTTTTTTGTAATGTGTGATGTTCATAATTGTTTCCATGCGTATTCAAATTTGATTTTTACACCTACTCAACAACACATATTGGAAAATAAAACATAAATTAAAGTTCTCTTTCCTATAACTTTAAGTTTCCTAATTACAGCAACATTAAGAAACAATTCTCCATTCACGAATGAAATAACTTTGCAAGATCCATTTATGAATTGGTTTCGTAGCGGAATGGTTTTGTGCCAACCATACTAGTGTTTTTAATACGTTTATAAGAAAAATATAATTTTAACAATTCTTTCTAGAGTTAACATATCTAGCTTTATGTGTAACCTAACCTTTTTGAATATGTATCTTCCTTATATAAGATTTTTGTACCATTTGTAAGATTTTTGTCTTGATTAATACAAAAAGGTGGACGACAACGTCATCGATCGTACTTGCAGATAATACACTATTTAAGACTTAAACTTATAAGTTTGTTACCAACATCTTTTTTCATTGCCGTACCATCGGATTAATAGTTTACAGCTTCATCGATCGGATTCTCAAGTTTGGATCGTTCTGCATGATTTCGCAATAGTTTGTGTTTACATTTTGGAAGAATATGCCATCACTACGAGAGTTCATAGACTTTCCAAATTGGAATCATATATCATTAATATTCAATTTTTTCTCTCTTTCTTTCTTTCATGAGAAATTTCAAAAAATACCATTTTTCAAGTGCCACTTTACAAAAATGTCATTTTTTTACAATTTTTACAAAAATGCTACGTTTTCAAAATTATTTATTTATTATATCATTTATTTTTGGGTTAACTATGTTGTATTAGAGTTTAGTTTTGAGGATCTAAGGGGTTTTAGGAGTCAAATTTTTTTTTTAGGATTTAAAATTTTAAGATTTAGGTTCTAAAAAATCATAATTAGTGGCATTTTTGCAAATAAACACCAAAAGTGGTATTTTTGCAAATGTGGACACAAAATGTGACATTTTTGTAAATGTCCCGTATGAGTTTCGATTGGAGATAACTAGGAGAACAAAATAGTCTACAATATTTAATCGGCAAAATACGCATTTTGTTTGCTTAACTATCTCTAATAAATTTATTTTTGAGTTTATCGGCAACACGTTTATTTATTAACTATTGATTTGTAAATCTGATAAAATTTTCAAAGTAAAAAGGTAACGTGGTTTTTGAAATTCGTGAAATAAAGTGTTATTTGTGTAAAGACATTTTGATGTCCAAATCAGTTAAGAAATTCAGATAAGTGGAGAGATCTCAAATATTTGGAAGTTTTCATTTGATGTTGGTATTATGGTATATATAGATTTACATATATAGGGTCTTTCGCAACAACGACAAAAACCCCGTTATAATGTATTTTTTTAAGATAAACCTTTAAAGTTAAAAAAATACGGGTCAATAAAACAACCCTTGCATTTAACAAAAATATTATATAGAGTTCAGCTGGAAATAAAACACTTCTCTTTGAGTTGAGCAAATTGCTTAACGCCACATGTCTTTTGGATTATGCGAGTCTCTTATCACCATTTGTGTAGTTAGTCTACTGGACCCTTTAAAGGTTCAAAAGGATAGCAATACGTCTTTCGAAGTATTCGAGAATGCAAGGTTGGTTCTTTCCTTCTCCTTGATATACGCATCATCGTTGGAATTCTCTTATTTTCTATCGATTTTCCTTTCTTATCTCGCTCCTCTCCCCCTTTTGTATTTTCTTGATATTTGTAAGTCAAGCATTGGGTGGAGTTTTGGATCATATTGACCTAGTTGACATGTCCAAATTCAGGTCATGTCTTGTATCTTAAATGTGCGTCGAAGAGTTTTTTAAAAGTTTTTCCAATAGTTTCGTGGCGCCATAGCTGCTATAGTAGACGACATGACATGTGAGCTAGTTTGTTTAGGGTCAAAGTACACAAGTATTGACACTATAATTGTGTGTCGTAGGGATCAATGTTATGAAAACTAAAGCTTTTGTCAAAATTAGTAATGAGATGGTCCGGACTAGTATATAATACCGTTGGAAAACTGAACTTTTTCCTGGAAGGTTGGAGACTTTGTCATTTTAGTTACTAACTCATCTGTAGTGTGGGTTTATCAATGTATCACTCGATCATTGAATGGTGCAAAATCACCTCAATACCATTTAAGAAACCACTGGAATAAGGGGGTTTCAGGGTTAAAATTAGATTAAAACCAAAAAGAAATTAAATTAGATGAGGTCTAAAAAAGATTAAATACACAGGAGTGTTTAGGGTTAAACTAAAATGATGAAATAGAGAACATGTACTATGAATGACGGCGTAACCACGACATTGATATAACACACCAGGCGGTGCCGCAACAAGAACACCGCATAGTTACTTACTACTACTACACAAATATACAACAGCCTGTCTTTTCCTTCCTTTTATATTATCACTCTCTCAAAAAAAACTTTCTTTAAATACCCTCTCTTCTTCCTCCTCCTCTGCACTCTCCATCTTCTAACTAAGACTTCATTTACCATTATTTGCTAAGGTCAGCTCTCTCTCTCTCTCTCTCTCTCCTCCACTTTGCATACTCCGACGAATAACAATGCCATTGAACTCCTTCATGAATCTTCTTTACACTTGTCTTAATTAAGTTTCTGTTTTGTCTGATCCAGATCTAGTTTCTCCTCGATTAGCTTTTCAATGTTTCTGCATTCTCTGTCTTTGTTTCAAGCTTCCACTGTCTATATGTTCGTTGCTTTGTCGGTTTGGTTTTAACTTTCCGACAAATTCTCCATTTTTTTAGTGATGTTCAAGATCTGGTTGACTAACACTAGTTTAGTTTGTTCAATTATTTCTTCACTGTTACTTGTTTGATCTTGTTTAAAGAAGTCAATTCAAAATTAGTGGTATAGACCAATTGTTCTTGAAACAGATCCGGATCTGGGATCTTTAATTTGTTCAATCACTTGCTGGGTTTCATGGGTTCTTGCTTTGTTCAACATGTAAGTAAATCCTGATTTGGTTTCTTGAAGCGCAGTGATATTAGAGAGAGTCAAGAAGCAGTCAATGGCAAAGATGCAATTCTCATTCTTTATCGCCGTGGTGCTTCTCGTCTGCTCTTCGTCAACATACGCCAAAACCGCAAGCCCTCCGGCTCCAATGCTGCCGCCGACACCAGCTCCGGCACCGGCTCCACACCACGTGAATCTGACGGAGCTCCTAAGCGTTGCTGGTCCGTTCCACACATTCCTTGACTACCTTCTCTCATCTGGAGTCATCGAGACATTCCAAAACCAAGCCAACAACACCGAGGAAGGTGTCACAATCTTTGTCCCTAAAGACGATGCTTTCAAGGCCCAGAAGAATCCTCCATTGTCTAATCTCACAAAGGACCAGCTCAAGCAGCTTCTTCTCTTCCATGCTCTTCCTCATTACTACTCCCTTTCCGAATTCAAGAACCTCAGCCAATCCGGTCCGGTGAGCACTTTCGCTGGAGGCCAATACTCCTTGAAATTCACTGATGTTTCGGGCACAGTTCGAATCGACTCTCTATGGACCAGGACTAAAGTCAGCAGCAGCGTCTTCTCCACTGAGCCTGTGGCTGTTTACCAAGTGAACCGTGTGCTTTTACCGGAAGCAATCTTTGGTACTGATGTCCCTCCAATGCCTGCTCCAGCTCCTGCTCCTGTGGTTAGCTCTCCTTCCGATTCGCCTTCCGCTGATTCTGAAGGAGCCAATGCTTCTTCCCCAAAGTCCTCGCACAAGAACTCCGCACAGATGCTGGCTCTCGCTCCAATCGCCATGGCGGTTTCCGGTTTGGTGGCATTGTTATTGTGAGAGGAGGATCTGGTTTTGCAGGTTGAGTCTGTTCTACGTTACAATGCCAAAGATTGTATTACATGATATTCCAAAATTGCCTTTTGATTTTTGAAACCCATTTTTTATTTTATACATTTTACCATTATTATTGTCGTCACTATCAGTGTTGTGAATTGAGATTGTTCCTTCATTTTGCTTTTTTCTTTAGTTGATTTTGCTTCATTTGCAAGCTTAAATGATACCATTACACGGTCAGAGGTTGATTTTTGCACAATCTTTCTTCTTAGCCCACTAAATTATGACGTCATATATTGGGATCCATCATTAGGAAAAAATTATACTTATATGGATTAGATTCATTTGGTCCACTCTTTAGTTGGATGGAAAACAGAGGAAGACAATGGCGTCTCAGTTCTTGATACCGTCAGCAAACGTCACGAGTGGTGGCGGAGACGCCGTCTACGTGGCAGCTGTGCCGCTTAAAGCGGCCTCTGGTCCACCGCAGCTTATTATGTCGATGGCTTACTCACTTAATCTCTGGAATTTACAGCATTTCATGGTTCTCATCAAACCTTCTTCTCTAGCTCGTCCAGAGGTTTGTTTCTCCATTACAGTACTATTCCTCTTTTTAAGAGAAAACAAGGAAGATATTAAAATAAAGAACTGATCTTTTGTTGACCGCAAGATATTTGTATAAATGCCTCAAACTTTGAGTGGCTAATCTGCTTGTGGAATCTCTCCAGGTAATCGTGTTTGATTTCCAGCCTGTGAATCCAGAACGCATAGAAGCAGCAGTCTTAGTTTTATCAGGGAAATTGATTCCAGGTTCGGATTCCCAGACAATCATATCGAATGTAATCTGTGATTCGGACAGTTTTATGTTCCGGATTTCTACGAATCTTGATCATGTAGATAAATTTTAAAGAAAAAGAAAAAGGTAGGAATCTTGTAAGTGTAGTCAAGATTCTGACATAAAGTTTTGTTTTTGGTTTGTAGGAGTAGTGATGCAAAGAAAGTTGAACAAGGTTCCTAGACAAAGATGTTGGATGGTTGGATCATCCAAAGGGAACAATGCCATGGAAATGGCAATTGAGTTTAATAACTCATGGGAGACTGATCTCAGAGTCGGCGTTCATGATTGCCGACACTATACCAATGGTACTATCTATTATTACAAAACACTTTGGTTTTTTCTTATAAATTTGTTAAGGAAACAAAACAAAGCTCTAATAAGTCTGGGTTTGTTTTGTTTCATGTTTCTACTGACAGAACTTGTCCAACATCTTACTGGAGAAACACAAATTCTGGAGCGGCTCCGAAGAAGCTAACATCACCTTGATAATAGATGAAACATATCTTCACTTTAGATTGCTAGTTATTAATAACCAAAATCAAGAAAGCCCAAACATAATAAAATTAAATTTGTAAATTCCTCTTGTTCTCTTGATGTGAACTCTCCAAAGGAATGGGGATCAAACTAGGAACACAAACACATTTTAATCACCGAATCTTGTTTGATCATTTTGAAAAGATTTCCCCTTACAATAAATCAAGATCTTGATTAGCATGTTCTTTTCAAAAAGCTGCGGCAGCGATTGTTATGTGGAGAATTATATATTACTTGCAAGCAAGTATGTGAAGAATTCAAACGAAGATCCCGTTAATTAACCGCTGCGTCCATATTAACTGCCCCTGTTTTTTCCAGCGGAACCGGTCGTTGATCCTCGGGTTTGATAGTATATTTATTAAACAGTAAAAGGGCTTGGAAATCCTCGTTTATTGATATTATGCTCGGAAATGGATTACAAGTAGGATAACGGAACAAGAAAAGTAAAGGATGTTGAGCTTGGAAGCTTAGTAGACTGATGAACCTTGTATAAACGAACTGACTGAGTAACGAGCTCCTGAAGTCGGGAACTGGGTAGAAAGCGAATACCCTGAGGTCGGGGCTGACTGATACGTTTTCTGAGGTCGGGCCTGAGTGATAAGTGTTCCGAGATCGACGATAAGCGCGTATAAAAATCACTCTCTCTGATAAATTCTCGTACGATTCCGGCGGAATGTATGAACATAATTTATTCTCTCTTAGATTAGTTAGAGTCCAGAAAAAGCAGTGGAGGAGTCTTGAGAGGTGTCTTTTCGTCTTCTGAGTTGGGTCTATTTAAGCGAGATCCGGACTTCGGTTTCTTCTATTTGATTTCTCGCTCTCCCTGGATAAAGGTAATCCTCTCTCTAACTTCTCTCTAGATTTTTCTGCTCGGCTTCGGACTTCCCGGCTAGATTTTTGAGTTCCCCTGGTCGGTTCTTCTTCTTCCCCAAGTCTGTTTCCTGAGTCTCTGTCTCTTCGTCATGTCTTCTAACTCGGACGACCGTGAAGAGTCTGAATTCGGTTAACTCCGGCAGTTCTCCCAGCCTTGAATACTCTCCTCCGCGGGGCGATGAATCTCCCGAGTCTTCTTCTTCTGACCATGAGCCGTTGATTCGGAAGAACCAGCGAGATCTGACCGCTAACCGGGGCGGGATTGCTTCAAGCTCGGATCGACCTCCTTTGACGAGCTCACGCGCTGTGCCGAGCTCACTTTCTTCTCCGAGCATGGTTCTTCCCCCGGCGAGACATGGCGCTGGCAAGAGTTTAGCTCTCAGACCTAGCTCGCCTGATACTGGATACCAGACCTCCCAGTTTGAGCTGGATGATCTTGGTGACTACGGTCGTCACCCAGGTCCTGGGCTCGCCTCTGATATTGTTCTCGAGCGTCATGATGATGAGGGGACGAAATCTACTGCGGACACGCTTAATAACCTTCGGAAAGGGCACCACATCTCGTCGGAAGTCTCCTTCCTTCCTCCAAAGAGCATCGACCGACCATGGAATCCTCCTCCGGGGTACATGTGTTTGTACGAGTCCTTTATCTACGAAGGTGGGCTCTGGTTCCCTCTTCCAAGGCTTTTGGTCGAATACTGTGCTCGGAGGAAGATTGCGATGTCTCAACTGACGATCGCGTCCGTCCGTAATCTGGTCAGGATGGTAGTAATGGCGGCCGAGCTTGGTCGTAAACTCTGCTGCGATACCCTCGAGGATCAGATGAAGATCTCTCGAAAAATGGCGAAAGAGGTCGTTTCTATCTTAGTATGAAGAAATCTCTCATCGAGTGCTCCAAAGGCAACAAAACTGCCAACTGGGAGACTCGCTATTTCTTCGTGAAGATCGACCGGGCTTCGGTCGGGAATCTGGACTGAGAAATCCGAGCCGGATGGGACACCGAGATCGGGATTTATTTTGCCCTTGTGTTTTTCTTGGATTGATCGGCACTGACGCCTGATCTGTTTTCTTTATTTTGCAGTTCGACATCGTGGGATTCGTCGTTTTGCAAGCCAATAATATTCTATATGGTAGTAAAATTTTCATTTCTCAAAATAATGTATATTCTGGTAGACTCTGTATATTATTTTAAAAAAACTTATTATATTATGAATACCGGATAAGCTGGTTAAGTTAAAATAAAATACAGAGTATATCTAAACAAGATGTACTCTAAAATAATATATCAACATATTCTAGAAGACCTATATTCAAACAGACTTACAGACGGGACCCACTTTCTAGAAGACAATGACACCCGACAGGCGGGACCCACCTCAAGACTTACTTCAGACTGTCGGCAACGTCGGCACCAATTAGAAGTAAGCACGAAATAAAGTAAACACGCAAAAATCGTCGAAGCAATAATTCAAGATTCGCCTGCTCTCCTATAAATACCCACTCTCGGGTTCAGAAGCAGGACACGAGTAATTTTTACAACCTTCTCTGTCTCTAAAAACATCTCTCTACAAAAGCTCTCAAAATCTTTTAAGTTTTGTAATTTCAAAATTTTTGTAAAATCATTGTACTCTTTATTTATCAATAAAATTTAAAATTTTTAACCATACATCATCCAAAGTTTTATATTAAACTTAAAATTTTGTATTTCAATATAATATAAAAATAAAGAGAAAGTACATGGTATCAGACCAAAAGATCCAAAAGGTTTTTCAAAACGAGATTTTCGTAAATTAAATTAAACTTTTTTTGAGAATCTTTATTTTTTACTGAACCACAGAAGCTGAAGGTGTTCCAGGCAGCAAGTCCTGACGAAGGCCGTAAGACCGCTGGTAAGCCGCAGCCGTGAAGACGTAAACAGTAAGTATTCTCTCAGTATGAGTTTGATTTAATTATGACATCTTCTTTCCGAAAACTTTTTAGATCAAAGCATGCCTCTACTTCAGCATCTCATACAACTATTAATTCAAGCGAAATTATGTCCAAAATAATATCTTTCAATCAAGAAATATCAAATGACCAATTATCCCATATTAATTCAGATAATATATATCAAATTGGAACTTTTGACTTTAAGACAACATATTCTGTAAAAGAACATTAGCAAACCTTACCATTACAAAACGAGTTTGAAGAAATTAAGTTATTATCATCACTTGCCATAGACAAATACAAACAAAAAGGATTTAACTATATCCATTTTGGACTTATACAAATCGCCATTAAACCCTTATCTAGAACATGTATAGATTCACCTATTCTTATGCTATTACGAGACAAAACTCTTTTAAAATTTGAGGACTCCCTATTAGGAGCTGTCCAATCAAACTTATGCAACGGAGCAATATATTTTAATTGCGCTCCTAATTATCAAGTAAGTTTACATGATCCAACAATACTCAATACTTTAGTACTAAATGTCCACCTACCAAAAATTAAATTTCAAAATGAAAGACATGGCTATTTATTGCTATATCGAATTTATTTTAAACAATCAACATCTGAGTTTAACCCAAGATGTTTATTACAAGATAATAAAGGAGAAACTACTATTTTAGCAATACATAGTAAAGATACTCCAACAGCTACCTACACACCTAAGCAATTATATTGGAATGAGATCACTATTCCAGAACAATGGAAAATTGATATAACGTAACCACCTAGAAATTTTGAACAAAAAAGTATATCGAGAATAATTGAAAATAGAGATGGAAAAATATTATTACAATTTGGATCATTTAGAGATCCACTTCCACCCAGAATTAGTTCATATCACTCAAGAGCATCTTTTTCTGAATTTCGTACTGGTCAACCCAGTACTGATTCCGAATCGGAAAGCGTAAATCAAAATATTAATCAAGATAACACAATTAAATTTGAAGCACCGATAGCTGAACCTAATCAAAAAAGGTATCCAACATCTCCTACTCCATCCGATTTAATATATGAAATTAATAAAAAATATATTAAGGAAGACTTTTATTCAAAAGAAAATGAAGAGAAATGTAATTGGTATTTTCTAACATTTTCTAAACAACAAACAATCGAATTTAGAGAAAAATGGTACAATTGTATGCTATTAAAAAAAAAAATAGAAATCCCATTTTTCATATGGTTTGAGACATATTCAATAGCTCATAATATTAGCTATCCATTTAGATCAATTAACACTAGTTCATCCTTACACCAAGTATGGGAATTGGTTGATGGAAGTAAAACTAAAACGATCCATCCACCTCTAAGAGACTTAAAGTTAAATACCTCTAGTAGAGCAATTGTAACCACACCTTTTAAAATCGGAGCTAATAGAGAAGACAAAGATCCTGTAATCATGCAAGACATTAAGGCCGTATACCAACAAAACAATTATCAAAGTTAATTACTACACACAATATCTAAGCAAATAGATAATATAGATAATAAAATAAATAAAAATGATAAAATAACTCAGATCAATCAAACTATGCAACATCCTTTCTCATCTATATCACCTCCAATATTTAAGCCAATCACTAGCCAAATCAAATTCGGGGAAAATGAAATTTTAAAATCTATATCTAATAGATTAGATAAGCTTGATAAGGGAAAAAATATTAATAGTATAGACGAAAACGATAATGAATCTATACAAATTTGTACACAATTAGAAAGTGATATTCAAGAGACCAATAGAATAAAAAATAAAATGAGATCTAATAAACCTTATTATCCAAGACATACTGTTCCAGATTTATTATTTGAGGAACACCATAAATATTCTCATCATGCGTATACTGGAAATGGTATATACGAATGGAATATTGATGGACGTTCTGAATATGAAATAATGAATTTATTACAAGAAATGGGTATGGCATCCACAACATTTAAAGCAACCAACGATAAACTAGCCGATATGCAAGCACAAAAATTAAAAAAAAATTTAAAAAATTTAAAAAAAAATTCCCTAGGTTTTGTTGACTCACTGACAAGGATGATGTTCCAGGCCGCAAGTCCTCGCAGTTAGGCCGTAAGTCCGTTGGCAAGTCACCTTTGTGCCTCAACCAATTCCGGGAATCTTCACATCTCTGTACAAAAAAAAAGCCAATAATATTCTATATAGTAGTAAAATTTTCATTTCTCAAATAATGTATATTCTGGTAGACTCTGTATATTAAATTTAAAAACTTATTATATTATGAATACCAGATAAGCCGGTTAAGTTAAAATAAAATACAGAGTATATCTGAACAAGATGTACTCTAAAATAATATATCAACATATTCTAGAAGACCTATATTCAAACAGACATTACAGGCGGGACCCACCTCAAGACCTACTTCAGACTGTCGGCAACGTCGGCACCAATTAGAAGCAATCACGAAATAAAGTAAACACGCAAAAGTCGTTGAAGCAATAATTCAAGATTCGCCTGCTCTCCTATAAATACCTACTCTCGGGTTCAGAAGCAGGACACGAGTAATTTTTACATCCTTCTCTCTCTCTGAAAACATATCTCTACAAAAGCTCTCAAAATCTTTTAAGTTTTGTAATTTCAAAGTTTTTATAAAATCATTGTACTTTTTATTTATCAATAAAATTTAAAAATTTTAACCATACATCATCCAAAGTTTTATATTAAACTTAAAATTTTGTATTTCAATATAATATAAAAATAAAGAGAAAAGTACATGGTATCAGTGGTGGCCGGATTTCTTGAGCCAACGAATTCGTCGTGCTCTTCCTCGCATCTAGTCGGGTAAGTTTTTCTTTATTTCCTCGCCTCATTTTGACTCTGTCTTGTGATGTTTACCTTAAGTTTGTGTTTGTCGTTTCTGGTCGATACGATATCGATCTCGCTCCGTTTAGACCTTCTTTTGCCCGATCTCAGCAGGAGAAGGCAGAGAAGTCATCCACCAAGAAGAAGGCGGAAGGCAGCAATGCGGGTAGGAAGAAGGTTAAGGCGGCTCAGAAGCTCCCAACTAAACACGGAGTTGGAAATGGCCTGATGGTGAAGTGTTCTTTGGTCATCGTTAATTACGCCGCTCGGACGAAGCAGAGGGAGGTGGAATGCAGGAAGAAGAAAGAGGAAGAGAAAAGGAAGAGGGCCGAGGAGGCGCAGGAGAATGCTGTTGAGGCTTTAATGCAGCTGATCTCCCGCCGACCACTGAAATCGCCAGCTCTCTCACGGGGGGTGATGACCGAGAGGTCGTCAATGTTTCAGACGAGCCTGGGTCCCCGTCTGACAATATTACCCTCCGAGCTGGTCAAGACGAGTTTACGGCTGCCCGTTTGGGCAAGAGAGTCCGCGTGGATGATGGCGAAGGGTCTGCTGAAAAATACTCGTACTGAAGGTGAGGCCTCTTTGCCTCTTCCAAGCGTTGTCACCCCGATCCTGACTGTAAGCCCGTTGGTGGTTGGGGTGAACAAGGAGCAGCGCGAGCTGGACCCGGGTCGCTATGACTTTGACTACTACTTTAAAGGAGATGGGCGCCCTCTGCTGCAGTTTCCCCATAAATGCGCGGCGCTTACGAGCAGCATCCAAGGAGAAGAGCCCTACTCCTTGTTCAAGGTGAACCACCTTCCTGCTCGTAAAGAGTATGTTGACTGGTCGCAGGGTGTAGTTCAGATACTCTTGATTTTTAATTTTGCTCGTTTTGATCTGTTTCAACAGTCGATCATGTTTTCGCTTATGATCTTGCAGACAATCGCAAGCACCAACTACATTGTCGAGTAGTATGAACGATTTTTGAAGAAGGCTGACGACCGGGTAGTTGGATATAGGGAGAAACTTGCTACGAGTGGGCAGAGAGTCAGAGAACTCGTTCAGAGCGCGCAGGGTACGCTTGACCAAAATGTTGCTCTTCGGAAAGAAAACGAAGTTCAGCGGGAAATTATCAAGTCCCACGCGCTCACTTTGAAGAACGAGAAGAAGAGGCTAAGGGACTCTTGATCTCTTGCGTTCGGGACTGAGAGGAAGCTTAACGAGGAGAGGATGTTGTCGAGGATGGAGGTCAAGCTCGGGAAACTCAAGCAGCACTGCCTGGAGACAGAAATGGTCAATGAGAAGAAGACTCTCCTCTGTCAGGCACTCTGTGTGTCGGACATCTACGAGGTCTGATGAAGGAAGGGGTGACCATTCCTGCACATAAGATAGATCTGCTTGAGTCGGACATTAGGTCCCTCACCGAAGAGCTCGAGGCCATGGATGTTTAGGAGATCGGCGAGGCCGACTTTCAAGTGACTCCAAAAGCTGAGAGGATGCCGGTAGAGCAGTGGGTCCAGTGGATGACTCGGTCTTAGGTGATCGTGAGGGGAATGCGGCCAACACTGAAGTTGATCCAGCGATTGGCGAGCCCCTCGCTCCATAAGCTCGCTCGTTTTCCCTTTCTCTCCTTCTCCTTTTCCTCTTCTCTTTTGTTTTTTTGGGTTTAAGACTTTGTTAACGATCGGACCGTCTTGTGGCCTTAGTATTTGTTTGTGTAATTTGCCGAACAAGGATTTGCCTTGGGCTCATTGGGAGTCCTTGGCTTTTTATTTAATTTACTGCTTCTTTCTAATATGCTTCGGTTTTGTTCTTAGTTGCAACTGATCGTTTTTTTTATCGTGCTTCTTTAAAAGGTCTAAGTTTGTTCAGAAGTTTTTTTTTCTGTTTCCGAACTGTTTGTTGCAAACTTTTTAGGTTTAGATATCAATTTTCTCGTCGTTGTTTTTCTGCTAGGCTGGGCTCGACTTATTGAAGTAATTCTTTAGATTAAGTCTGCGAGATGGGCTCGGCTTAATATACTTAATCTTTTTAAGAATTTTCCCTGTGGGACTGGGCTCGGTTTTTGTGTCCTCTAGTTCGGACTATTTGAACGAGCTGGAAAACGTGGATTATTTTACCACTGCACCCATGCGGAGCGATGCGAGACTGTCTCGGCTTTTATCTTCGAACGTGAGTTTATCTAAACTTACTTTTGAAGCGTGGATTATTTCACCACAACATCCATGGGGAACGTGATGATCGAGTACCTGGCCAGGGCACCGATATGGTTTGTAGCTCGGAGCTATGGAGTTCAGAAAACAAAATAAAGTAAACTGATAATTGCGAACGAACTGAAAGATAAGATGAAAAGAGTTTTTATTTATTTATTATCATAGCTGGACCTCGTAAGAGGCTGCCTACGTACCCGTTAAGTAGGGATCAAGCAAATCGTAGTTCAGTTACATTAAAGACGAACTGAAACATCAGACGAGCTCATGGAGCTCTTTTTTTTTTTGGGGCTCGGAGTGGTGAGACGATCTGGGTGAGACTGGTCGGGCTCATCCAACTTCTGGGCTTCTTGTTCTTAGGACGCGGACTAGTAAGGGCGGAAATCATAGAAATACTTCTTCAGACTCATTGCGTTCCATGATCGTGGGACGGGCTCGCCGTGTATCGTCATCAGTTTGTAGACCCCCGGTTTGACGACCTCAATTATCTAGTAGGGTTCTTCCGAGTAAGCCCCGAGTTTGCCTGCTCGGTATTCGGTAGTATTCTCGTAGACTTTTCTTAGTACGAGGTCGCCGACCTCGAAGCGTCTGTTTCTGACCCTTTTGTTGTAATCGCGAGCGGCGACTTGCTGATAATTTTGATTCTGTAGAAGGGCTCGGTCGCGCTCCTCTTCGATGAAATCTTGGTTTTCTAGGAGCATTCTGTCGTTCAACTCGGGGTTTTCAGGCATCTGAGCTCGCTGGAGGCTCGTGACGTTGACCTCCGCTGGTGCCATTGCCTCGAGGCCGTAAGCTAGAGAGAAAGGGGTTCGGTTTGTTGCCGAGGGAGGTGTTGTTCGGAAAGACCAAAGCACTCTGTCGAGCTCGTCTGCCCAAAGAGACTTAGATTTTTTGAGTCTTTTCTTCAAGCCGTCAATGATGACTTTGTTCGTGGCTTCGGCCTAGCCATTCCCTTGAGGGTATCTTGCGGTCGACTTGCTGAGGCCAATTTTCCATTTTGCGCAGAAATCTTCGAATGTGTTGGAAATGAACGAAGAGCCATTATCAGCGACGATCTCATGCGGGAGTTCGTGTCTGCAGATGACATACTTCCAGATGAAATTGTGAACATCGTGTCCCTAGATCCGAACGTAGGCTTCAGCCTCGATCCATTTGGTGAAGTAGTCGGTCACGACGATGATGAAGCGCTTGTTGCAAGATTTCGAGAACGGGCCGTTGATGTCCATTACCCATCGCATGAATGGATACGGAGCCGTGGTAGTCGATAGAGGCTCGGCTGGAGTGTTGAACATCGAGCCATGCCTCTGACACTTCTCACAATTTTGAGCATGCGCAGCACAATCGGCAATCATTGAAGGCCAGTAGAAGCCAAGCTTCTTAAGTTTCATAGTAAGTGCTCGTCCACCATAATGGTTGCCTCCTTCACCTTCGTGGGTCTCCGCCATCACTCTGTAAACTTCATCTCCGGCGAGACATTTGAGAAGTACCCCGGTCGTGCTCCATCGGAAGAGCTCTCCTCTGACTATTGTGTAATATGCTCCGCGGATTCGCATTCTCCTGGCTGCCTTCTTGTCCTCGGGAGTATGCCCGCACTTCGTCTCTCCAATCGGGGGTTTCCTGGGTTTGTCTTGGGAGCATGGCTACGGCTTCTTCTTGCTCGAGGGATATAGGCTCGTCGATCTCCGTGATATGGCAGATACCGCGTGGAAGTTTGATGCTCGGCTCTGCGATGGTTTCGACTGGAATAACTCTCTTGAGATCGAAACTGACGAGGAGCCCAAAGCGGCGAGGGCGTCGGCGGCGATGTTGTCGTTATGTGGAATCTTAGTAATATGAAAGCTTTCGAGGTCGTTGACGAGGTTCTCTACTATCTTGAGGTAGGCATCTATTCGTTCGTCTTTGGCTTCATACTCCATAAATTTGGCTAGTGACGAGCTATGAGTCGCTAAACGCATGCACGCGAGTTGTTGTGAGCTCTTTGGCAAGCCTGAGTCTGGCGATTAGTGCTTCGTACTCCGCTTCGTTATTAGAGGCTTTAAATTCTAAGCGAAATGACTGCTCGAGTATTTCACCGGTTGGTGCTTCGAGGCGGATCCCGATCCCGGATCTGTACCGTGGCGAGGATCCGTCGACATGCAAGATCCACTCAGACGGTATTTGGTTCGCCTGCTCTTGTATGAGAGGGAGCTCGGCTATCAAATCAGCTAGTACTTGGGATTTGGCGTTGGTTCGGTCTCGGTAGTTGATATCGTACTCACTGAGCTCGACTGCCCATTTGGCCATGCGACCCGAATGGCCCGGGCTGTGGAGTATGGTCTGAAGCGGATGACTTGTCGTAACAGTTATGGCGTGGGACTGAAAATATGGTCGTAATCTGCGGGATGGTACGACCACTGCCAAAGCAAGTTTCTTGAGCGTTGGGTATCGGAGCTCGGCACCGTTTAGTGACTTGCTGATGTAAAAAACGGGCTTCTGTTCACCCTGTCTTCGCAGATGAGGACCCCGCTCCTTGCTGCATCGGATACCGAGAGATATAAGTAGAGAGTTTCGCCCTGCTCGGGTTTCGATAATACTGGCGGACTAGTCAGATAGATTTTTAGTTCCTCGAATGCCTTCTGATGCGATCCTACCTAGCACTAAAGATGTGGAGCTTAAACCTATGCTTGAATCTGATGGAACTAAAGACATGGAGCTTGAACCTGATGGAAATGAGCTTGTAGCTGAGGAGGAGCTTGAAGGAGAGGAGTAGCTTGAAGCCGAGGAGCATCATTTGTCTAGAACGGAGAAAGAGTATGGAAAAGGTGTTATCTTAACCTCACTGGTTTTGATACACGATTATCGAATGGGCATGTGTCTCATTTGTACTCTTTTTCCCTTATCAAGTTTTGTCCCACTAGGTTTTCTTGACAAGGTTTTTAATGAGGCAAATGATTCACATTCAAATCACCCATTTATTGTTCCAGCCCATGGCATAACCTTCAGAAATTGGCCCAAGGGAATATATATCAAGTCTAGCCTATTTTCAGCCAATTATAAGTCCAAGAAGAGCCCAAAACAAGTTGTTAATTTGCTGCCCAAGTGAAGTGACGAAAATGGAAGTGTAAGGGTCAATTTTCAAGTTAGAGTTATTGTTGTTATTTCCTAGACAGTCTGCATGTAGACTTGTCTTTTCTATTTAAGTTCTTTGTTTCTCTCATTGTAAAACCATCTATCTTTTATTCTAAAACTTTTTCTAAGCATAGATCATTGATCCAATTTTCATTTGTCGAGTTGTGATCTCTTAAGGCTTATCAAAGGGTCTTCCGCAACCCTTTGTGGTGTCTATCAATCCATCATCTCGTCTTTGAGGTCATGTGTTGTCTCTGATTCGAGATCCTTCGGTATCGTGAAGCCCTTCCGCAAGCTTCTTGTGACATCCATCGACCATTCAAATCTATTCCGCACCAAGGCTTCACAGCCACATCTATCCTTGCTCAACTTAAGAGTGCCGATTCTTGGGAGGATCATATCAAGTGGTATCAGAGCCCACTCTGAAAGTTGAGTTTTCTATCACCATTTTCATCGTTTCAACATTTCATTTAGTTTCATCATTGTCATCATCATTTCGTTTTATCATCACCATTTCTGTCTATCTTCTTGTTTTAATTTTCATAATTATTTGGCGTGTGATAAAATTGTGAAACCAATCGGATCTGAACCGATTTTGAGTGTAGTATTTTTTAAAATTGGTTTGGAAATTTTTGAAAGTGTTTTGATAATTTTCCAAGATCGATTTCTGAAACCAGTCGCTTTTAGGGTTCTGTGTGACTCTTGGTGTTATACGAACAGTCATTTATGTTTTAGGCTGTAAGATCAATTTGCTTTCATAGAAACTAGTTACTGGGTTTGTTTTGTGTTGTTTTTCAGGAAGAGATGGCCGATCTTAAAGAGAAAACACTCAGCAACAGCGACAAGCTACTAGTTGAGGCTTTGACAGCAAAAATGAAGCAAGTATGGGATAACAAAATGGATTCATTTCGTCAAGAGTGTAAAAGGGCACAAAAAAGGAAGGAAAAAGAGCTTGATCCCAAGCCACCAGACAACACAATGAGTTCAAGATGGAGCAGACCATATCAAACTTCCCACACTCTTAAATCATCTGTTCAGTTTAATTCTTATCATGAGTCTGTTTCTAAAATTGAACTCTATTCTTTTTCAGGAAAAGAAAACTATCTGGAGTGGGAAAGAAACATGGGCAACTGGTTTTGCTACAACAAGGTCTTGAAAAGAGAGAAGCTAGGTTTTGCAATTGAACAACTCACAGGAAGCGCTTATAAGTGGTGGCAGCAAGAAAAAGAAGATCGCAGATTCTACAAGGAGCCAACTATCACTTCTTGGGAAAGTTTAAAGGAGCTGCTATTGGAAAAGTATGCACCAAGGAGCAGGAACAAAGCCACACTACTATAGAACATGGCAAAGTAACCAAGGACAACAACAAGCAGTGGATAGAGATGTTTACAACTCAAATGGAGCAAGTGTTGAATGATCATTATGAAGCACTTCGTCAAAAGCATCGACAAAGGAAAGAATAAGAGGAATCGCAAAAAAAAAAATTATGCTGCAAGAAAATGCTGAGAACAAGTGAAAGAGAATATGGAGATTCAATCATGTGAACCGAAGCAATGTAAGTCCTCTGAGCTTTCAAAATCCAGGGGAGTCACTTGTTATAACTGTCGTAAGAAAGGACATCATGCTGCAAATTGCCCAGAAAATTCGAGATAACTATCACTTCATTAGAATCAGAACTGAACTCACAAAACTCAAGAAGCGTAGTAGTGAATCAAGGTTTAGAAAATTCTAGTTCTTGTGTCATGCACTTGTTCTTGCCAAAGGATGTTGATTCAGGTCATACTATGGAGCATGAGAATGACAAAGCTGAAGGAAGGACAAAGGAGAAGAATCCACATTTGATGTCAACCACTTCCCAAGCTTGCCGAGCTCACTATGTTTCAAATATCACCATCTTCAAAGCTGAAATGTTACCAAACATCTTGCGTAGTACTCAAGTAAGTTTAGATTGCGAGTTTATTCATTACTGGAATATTTTCACATTCGCTCGTAGTTTCAAGCAACTTGTTTTGAATGTTAAAATTTCTAGTATAATACACTTGATTTTGTTCTTAAGTGCCAAGGAAGATACAGGAACCATAGATGTATGCAAAGACATGCCATCAAACTCTGAGCTCATGACGTGTTCTCTAGCCAATAAAAGAAGTAAAGAAGTCAGCAACACTCTCTTGAGAGAGCAAACTGAAAGCAAAACAGTGGAGCAATTACCCTATTTCAAAAAGTCTTTGGAAGCCAAGTGTATTATTTCTTCTACCCAATCTGATTTTGTGCTTGAAAAACTAACCAGTTTAGAACCGGTGCAAACGAGTAGTATTGTTTGTTTTTGACAGATCTTAAAAGAAGAATCACCAAAAACAATGCAAAGGAGTTTACCACTGATTAATGAATTGGAGCAGCCAACCAGCCTTGTACCAAAACATGTCCTTATGCCATTTCCTTTTGACTACCCAAGAAAGCACTGTAAGGAAATTGATTTGGTTAGGACAGAACCTAATTTGTTTGTTATGGTTTCTGCTCAAGATGAAAAACATTTTGGTTTGGAAAATGTGAAAGAGTTTTGTGTTTCAAAATCCGTTTTAGAAAAAATAATATCAACTTTTGAAACATTTACGCTTGAAAAGTTCTTTGAGCTTAATGGTTTTATGTTTGAACAATTTTGTGAATTTGACTGTTCTTTGAAAGTTTCTTTGTGTGTGATGCATTTGAGCTGTTTAGGACTAAAACTAAGAATACATTGGTTAAAACTTTTTCTGAATGGAAACGCGTGCTTAAAAACGAGTTGTGTGATTCAAATCTGTTCGATGTGCTTTGCAAACCAACTGCGAACAATCATGTTTTTAAATTCTCTACTTCAAGTTTAATGCACTTGTTCTGCCCCATGAGTGTCTAGAAAGGAACAAGGGGCATGGAGAAGCATAAGTACTTGGGCGAATTGACAATCAAAGAAAAGCCACCCTATTAGCATCAGCCACAATCCATTCTTGGTCAAGAAGAAGAACTCACCTATTTTATTCACATCAAGAAGGATCCACCAAGATATATGCCAGCAAAAGACTTATCATTTTGGAATTCGGAACTGGAAGTACCTGAGGAAAACTTCAATCACCCAAGGATGCTTCATTCCAAAACTCTATTTTGATAACAACTACATGATTATCTGTTCGATATTCTTTGTGCCTAAACTGTTTCCTTTTGATGTAGGAGATCCTGCGTTCTTATAGTTCAAATCAACAAACCAGGATCATGGAAAAATAGCCAAAGAGTCTTCAATGTTCAAAGATAAACCCCCCAGATCCAATACCATTCACTTTGATGATAATGATCACCGAACACATCGAGAATCTTATCCAGGTACAAAGGAGGAGCCACCGGATATCTTTGTGAGAAAGAAACCCATTGCTTATTTCAGGATGATCTTTGAAGTTGGAGAACGAGTTAAAAGAAATTCCAAGCCAATGCCAAAGAGCGAGAGTCTATTCAACATAACCGGATGAATCAACAACAAAGCTTATGAACTTGAACTGCAAGGTAAGTATAATAGGAGTTCTTATTTCGAAGTTTCTAACTTAGTTCGTTTCATTGCAAGTGAATCGGATTTGAGTTCAAATCCCTTTCAAGTGCGAGAGGATGATACGATCCTACCTAGCACTAAAGACGTGGAGCTTAAACCTATGCTTGAATCTGATGGAACTAAAGACATGGAGCTTGAACCTGATGGAAATGAGCTTGTAGCCGAGGAAGAGCTTGAAGGAAAGGAGCAGCTTGAAGCCGAAGAGCATCAGTTGTCTAGAACGGAGAAAGAGTATGGAAAAGGTGTTATCTTAACCTCACTGGTTTTGATACACGATCATCAAATGGGCATGTGTCTCATTTGTACTCTTTTTTCCTTGTCAAGTTTTGTCCCACTGGGTTTTCTTGACAAGGTTTTTAATGAGGCAAATGATTCACCTTCAAATCACCCATTTATTGATCCAGCCCATGGCATAACCTTCAGAAATTGGCCCAAGGGAATATATATCAAGTCTAGCCTATTTTCAGCCAATTATAAGTTCAAGAAGAGCCCAAAACAAGTTGTTAATTTGCTGCTTAAGAGAAGTGACGAAAATGGAAGTGTAAAGGTCAATTTTCAAGTTAGAGTTATTGTTGTTATTTCCTAGACAGTCTACATGTAGACTTGTCTTTTCTGTTTAAGTTCTTTGTTTCTCTCATTGTAAAACCATCTATCTTTTATTCTAAATCTTTTCTAAGCATAGATCATTGATCCAATTTTCGTTTGTCGAGTTGTGATCTCTTAAGGCTTATCAAAGGGTCTTGCGCAACCCTTCGTGGCGTCTATCAATTCATCATCTCGTCTTTGAGGTCATGTGTTGTCTCTGATTCGAGAACCTTCGGTATCGTGAAGCCCTTCCGCAAGCTTCTTGTGATATCCATCGACCATTCAAATCTATTCCGCACCAAGGCTTCACAGCCACATCTATCCTTGCTCAACTTAAGAGTGCGGATTCTTGGGAGGATCATATCACCTTCTCACATGCATCATCCTACTCGAACTTTCGATTAGCTCGGAGGAACTGGTAGAAGGGAAGGCATTTGTCTGTCGATCTCGAGATAAATCGATTGAGCGCGGCGATTCTTTCGGTGAGCCTTTGGACCTGCCGTTTAGTCTTTGGCGACAGGAGGTCGGCAATGGCAGCGATCTGATTCGTGTTGGCCTTTATGCCTCGTTTGGTGACGATGTACCCAAGGAACTCTCCGTAAGTAACACCGAACATGCACTTTGCTAGATTCAGCTTCATTCCGTAGTGGTTTAGAATTTCGAAACATTCCTTGAGATGGGAGATATGTTGATCGGCTTTGAGGGACTTGACGAGCATATCATCAATGTAGACTTCCATCGTGTAGCCAATCTGCTCGGCAAACATCTTGTTAACGAGACGCTGGTACGTAGCTCTAGCATTTTTTAGCCCGATAGGTTCCAACTTCATAACAATAGGTTCCGCTGTTGGTGATAAATGCTGTATTCTCGCGATCATCGGGATGCATCATGATCTGGTTGTACCCCGAAAATGCATCCATGAAGGACAGGAGTTCGTTTCCTATGGTTGCTTCGATGAGCTAATCGATGTGAGGTAGCGGAAAACTGTCCTTGGGACATGCCTTGTTGAGGTCTGTGAAATCCACAAATACTCGCCATTTGCCATTCTTCTTCTTTACGACCACTGGGTTGGCCAGCCATTCGGGGTATTGTACTTCTGAGATCGATCCTGAGGAGTTTTCCAACTTCATCGTTCACGGCCTGGGCGCGCTCGTGGCCGAGCTTTTGGTGCTTTTGTTTGATCGGCTTGTAGGTGGGGTCGACATTGAGTTCGTGGCTAGTGATATGCGGATCGATTCCTTTCATGTCTTTCATCGACCATGCGAAGGTCGAGACGTTCTTTTTCAAGAATTGTAACAGATCTTTCTTGATTGTTGGTTTGAGCTCGGCGGCGATAGTGACTTGTCTTCCTGGGTTTGCTTCGTCGATCTGCACGAGTTCGATTGTTCTACGTTTTGGTTCAGAACTAAGTTGACTGATGGGACAGCTTATTGTATGCAGGTTCATCTTTCAGAGTCTTTTTCAGTGACAAAGCATGTTCGTGCCATCTTCTGATTTCCTCTGATAGTAAATACCCCGGTCGGTGTTAGGAACTTGAGACACTGGTGGTATGTAGATGAGATCGCCCTGATCGAGAAGAGCCAAGGGGTCCCCATGATTACGTTATAAACAGCCGGTTTGTCGACGACCACAAACTTTACTTTCTTCGATATCTCCCATGCGTGGTCGGTGAGCTTGATCGTACCAATCGTCATAGTTGTTTCCTCGTCGAACTCGGTAAGTGGTTTGATGCCGGGTTTGATCTTATCTTCTATAATTTCCAGTTTTCGCAAGGTGTCTTTAAAGATCAGATCTACCAAGCTTCTTGTGTCGATAAGGATCCGAGCAACCTCGCAGTCTTTGATCTTGGGTTCGACTACGAGAGGGTCGTTGTGCGGCATAGCAATCCCTTGAGTGTCGGATTCAAAGAAGATCATTGGCATATCCACCTTGTTTATGCCGCGAGATTCCTGTTTTGCGTCTGCGAGCTTTTCATACTACTTGATTGATTGCACCGAGTCGTTTGCAGATAAGAATCCTTCCATAATCATGTTTATCCGCCGCTTTGAGGCCGGCGACTTGCTGCTCTTGTCGCTTTGATCATCATATCCTCACTTGGGCGCATCGGTCATAGTTCCACCATCTTGCTTGGGTTTTTTGCTCAGGTTATCGGGCTGACTTTGCTGCCCGGGCCCGTCTAACTGAATCTCTCCTCCTTGAAACTTGGCTAGCAAGTTGTCCTTGAGGTGCCTGCATTCCGTGGTAGTGTGTCCGTAGAGTTGATGATACTCGCAGTATGATTTCGGACTTGTTGGTTCTTTTTCTTCTTCTTGGTTATATTTGCCCATTTCTTGAGCAGATTGTTTGAGCTGCCGACCTGGTTAACCGATTGCCTCTTGTTTCGTTCTTCTTTGTAATCTTTATCGAAATGCTGTCGAGGCTCGCGGCGTTCGGGCGTTCCTCATTCCTGGGCTTCTCCTTCGGGATCAGAGGTTTTGAGGGCGAATATTTCTTGAGGTTCACCGCTCTGTCTTCCTCCAAAACTATAAATCTGGTGGCTCGGTGAAGAGCGTCCGCCAGGTTATGAGGCTCGTTGATGGTGAGATCATCCCGGAACGTCGAAGAATGCCATAAGCCTTGTTTTAGTGCGGCCAAGGGAGATGAGTCGTCCATGCTCGACGGGCCTTTCAATAAGACCTCTTTCGATAAGCTCGGAGCGGCTCTTTTTCTTCTTGTGTCAGGAACCATAGGTTTGCCTGGCACGCTCCGGCCTGGATGTACATTGAATAATGCTTTAGAAAGGCCGTGGAGAGTTCCTGAAAGCAGTCAATAGACCCAGGTCGGAGCCTAGAGAACCATGTTAAAGTTGGCCCGCTCAAGTTTTTTACGAACAGCTGATAATACCCGACATCTTTTTCTTCCGGGGTGAATTGAGATCGGCCCATAGCGATTGAAAAGGACGTAAGATGCCTTATCGGATCGGTTCCTCCCTCGTAGGTCAGGATCTTGAGCTTTGTTACATTCCGAATTGGGATGGCAGCTATACGAGCTATAAACGGGTTCCGTTGCGCCTCTTCGAGCACTCGGTCAATCTCTGGTGCCGAGCTGATTGCGCGATGGACCTTGGAACTCATGTCTTTGAGCCGGGCTTGCATCTGCTCGATTTCGTGTCTCGATCCTGTGTCAACATGCGGCGTTCTTCATGCGAGATCGAGTCGCGATGTTGGGAGGTCGGTCGAGCTGCCCTTGAGCTGCTCGGGTGTTCAGTAGGTGTCCGGATGGTGAGGTTGGCTAATCTTTCGGTCGTCCGCTCGCGCCTGCCGTTCGGGGGTTGGCGACGAGCTCCTTCGAGTCCGGGGCGAATCGTGAGCGGATCTCGGATTCAACTGATCCAATTGTGCTCGGTAGTTTGTCTGAGCCGTAGCGAAAAGTTCCAACCTCGAGTTGGTGCTGCGGGCTTGTTCTTCCTGTCGGTCGACTTGTTGCATGATGACCTCCATCATAGCTGTCATTTGATCCTGAGCTTGTTGGGCGGGCTCAGTGTTAATGACGGCTTGGACTTCTTGGTCAGTGATGTTTTCGACGATTGCGGGTGCTGTCTGAGGATCGTGATTCCTTGTATTCGTCTCCTAGTTGGCCGTGTTGTGTTCGGGCTGGTTGTCCTCCATTTCCGAATTGAAATCGTGCGTTGGAGAATTTCAGAGACCTGTATAGGCCACCAATTGTAGGGTTTTCTTGGAAAGTACGTTGGGCTTTTAACTCTGCCAGGCCGACCTCAGCGATGGGCTTCATAATTTGTCAATTATGAGGCTCATGCCCAACACCGGGGACACCACTGATCTTTCGTAAACGACCGCTTTGCGTCATTAATCCCCACATTCTTGTGGCGCAAGCAACATAATTATATTGTTGTTTATGCGGCTAACGTTGGTCGAAGCGACTATGAAAAGAACATAGTAAATGTAAAAACATATTTGGATCTCAAAACCCAATTCGAGAAAAGAAACTTAGGTTAATGTGTGAGAAAATATTTTAATAGATAAAAGTTTCGACAATTTGTGAAAATAATAAAATATGGTGGTCGGGTTGCAGGGCCAGCAGTTCAAGGCGTGTGTTTATGCGTATCTGAATGGATTTGGGAGAAGCAGCATTAGGGGTCGGCAGCTCAACCCGACTGGCATATGCATGATCGGCGACTGAGGTCGATGGCAGCCCACTTGGACAACTTTTTCTCTTCTATTTCCTCTGTTTCAAAATATAAGATGTTTTAGAAATTTTTTTGTTTCAAAATATAAGATGTTTTGACAATCCTAGGTATTTTTTACTTTACAGAATATTATGCGACTAATAATATTATGCAGTCTTATTTATAATTGATGAATTTTTTTTATCTTATATATTTAATTCTTTTTAAAATTAAAAGTAATTTTTTAATCTCCGTGCTTTTAGCCAAAACATCTTATATTTTGAAACGGAAGGAGTATATTCTTAAACAGTTAAACCTCGTTTTTTGAGTTTTTTTTGCTTCCTCATAGATTATAAGTGCTCCATACCTAAAAGAAAATAATAGAGACAAAAATACAAAAAAACAATCTAAACATATCTTCAACCTTCCTCTATATTTTTTCTAAATTCTATTTTAGAGTAAATTTACTCTAATTCACCTATATTTCTACCTATAAAATAGAGAAAATTGTAGTATTTCTCTATATATAAAGGAAAAATAGATAATTGTTATTTATACCTTTATTTTATAATATTTTCTCTAAAATAGAGATATATTGGAGAAGAAATATAGGAATACTATAACTTTTTTTTTTTTATTTAAGAATCAAAAATAGAGAAATACAATGGAGATAATGTAAGACATGTAAATGCACAAAGACTCATTAAGGCCCTCAATGCAATAAAACGACCATGAAAAATAAGATAAAAACAAAGAAAATGATGAAAATATGAGACTTGAAATAAGAAAATCCATGGATATCACCAAAACTAAAACTATATGTATAATTTTTTTTATTAAAATGTAAATTATGTTAAATTTATATCACGTTGATGATATTTACATTCACGTTTTACTGTGTTTATTCCAGTATCTTCGTTGATCTCGTCCAGAAACCATGACGAGTACATGCGTTCCATCAATTGCACCAATAAATCTTTTAAAATGTGGTCAATAATGCGAAGATTGCAACTTTGGATGAACTTGCGTACCAAGAGCTGGATCAGGTGCAAACATATCGGTGGCCTTCAATACTAATGCATCAAGTACCTCATGAAATTTTTTCGAGATTGTCTCAGCTGAATGCCCAAATGTTTAAAATAAACTTAAAACATATTTTTTTAATAAGTTTATACATTACCTTACGAGAAGATGATGATGTTGCCATTTGCTGTAAAAACAATTTTTAAAAAAATCCATACAATGTAGTACAAAATAAAAAGTGATGCACTGATGCTTTAAAAGTGATGCTGAACGTATCTTTTAGATTACTTTTTTGTTTGAGAAATAGTTCTATTGTTTTCAATTTATAATCTTCAATTGTACTAAAAATAGTGTTCAATTTTTTTTTTAAAAAAAATTCTCAATAATTTAGAGTTTAACCAGTTCAAACTTTGACTAGGGATTAATATGAATTTTTTTTTTCTAAATTCACTATTTATCTTTATCTACTAGAAACAAACAAAATTGTTTTGGAAAAGCAATTGGTATAGTCAACAAAAAAATAAATAAATAATTTATATATCACTAAAATGGATCTTAAAAGAAAGAGAAAAAAAAATAATGAATAATTTTATAAAATTTTATTTTAATAAATTATACCAAGATGAATATATTGGATTAAATTATCTTTGGAAAAGAAGAGAAAACAAAAATAATTAGAAAATAAAACTACCTATGTTGTTGTGTGAGGAGAGAGAATAAAAGCACCAGAATTATGGCTTTTACTAAAAGTAGGAACTAGATAAAGAAAAAAAAAGATTTTCACGACTTTAAAAAGTATTAGAGCCAAAAAAACCTGATTGGATAAAAAACAACTGTCAAAACTGTAAAAATCAGAAAAGTCTTCACAGCTTTATTGCCAATCGGCCCCTAGGTCAATTATTTTGGCTCTAGATAATACACGCAAATTAACGGTACAAGAAATTTTGAAAATTGCTCCATCAACTTTGATAAAGAAAAAAAAACTCTTCAAAATTGCTCCATCAACTTTGAAAATTTCGACTAACAAGAAAAAACTTATATTTTATTTAACTAAATTCGGTTAATGGAATTGATCATCCATCTTCAAAAAGGCCAAATGTATATATAAATATTTTTATTTTAAATATACATGATAGTTTTTTTTTTTTACAACATAGTTATAACAAACATAGATATAATTAGGGGTGGAAAAATTTATGGATACGAATCGAATGTGTTTCGAAATATATATGAAGGCGAATTCAGATCTTTAAATGAACTTTAACTAGTAAATTCAGATTTGAGAACATATTTCTAATTTTGGAACCGATTTGATTTCAAATTCCATGTATCTTGCCCACCTTGGTTCTAATTATCTTGTATATTTTACACCTAATGTATTTCACACTAATTCTCAAAATAAGTAGAAACCCTAATCTTTTTTATAACCATCTATTGACTATTGTAATAATGAAAAAGAACCAACCATAGTTGGTCCTGGACTTTCTAAAGCTACAAAAAATAAGTGAATTTTTGGAAAAAAAAACATAAAACATAAAACTCTTTTAGGAACTTGAATTTGTCACCTCTTGATATCTCTTTTTCATGTAAAATGAGTTTGAACACGTAGTTATCTCTTTTTCATATAGACTAAACGTATATGATTTGTTTTTCAAGACAATGATCAGACCGTTTACATTTGATTTAATATATAAATTAATAATAAAAAAAAGGTTTGAATTTGTTAAAAAAGATTTAAAATTTTCAACCCATATGTTACTTACTGTTGTAAAATAAACAACCGGTAAAGTAGACTAATGTATGTATTTGGGCCGCAAATCCTAAATATTTTTGCAATGAAAATCTATAGTTGATGCTACTTGGTGGAATTCAAATCTTCATCTAGACCTAGAGCTAAACCATTCACTACTTGAGTCCCGGACCACCGGACCAGCACGCTTTTAGGTTTATGTGTGTCAACTTTTGTTTAATTTTCAACGGTGTGTGTCACCTTCCAGAACCTAAATACATCCCACTAAGTTTTGTTTCTTGTCAATTATCCTTTAAGATATACCCAAGTAAAGTAGACCCCACTATCTCTCTCAATCATGGGGTGAGTTCCTAAAGCGAAGCCTCAAGTTTTTGTCTCCACTATTTAGCTTTTCTTTCCTAAACTTCTTTGGTTCTTGTGGATATTAAAAACAAAAAAATATCCATGATAAACACAAGCACTAGATAACAAATAAACAAAAAGGAATTTTTTCCCAATTTGCCCACTTGCATTTTTTACCCAATAAATAGCCCCAACTAAACACCTCTTCTCCATCGTCAAAAACTCATTGCCCTCTCTCCAAATACTAAAACTGAAACCAAAGAAAAAGGGCAGGAGATGCTGAAAATGTTGTCTGTTTTACGACGAAATCTCCAAAACTTTCGAAAAAGCCCTCGCGTGGCGGACGAAAGCGCCTTGCCTTCGCCTTCCACGGAGAGACGAAACGGCGTGATGAGGTTTCCGTTATCGATCATATCATGCTTCGCAGTTCCACGTGGCAGCAGAACAGATGGTGTGTGGGTGTCAGGAGATTACGGAAGGGTCTCTGAGGCTAACCATCTCATGGTTTGTGATGGCATGAGATACGCTCTCTTAATGTAATTATTATCCACTTTAAGTTGTCTCTATACTCTAGTTAGTAATAGATGGATGGATCTACCGTTAATACCCATTTATTTTTGTTTCTTCTTGTGTGTGATGGGGTTAATTTAGAGCATTGGAGACATTTTGTAAGTGAGTATTTTTGGAAAGAGAATGTCTCGTGGAAGACAAAGTTGGAGAGAGAATGGATGAAAGTTAGAGTGTGTTTAAATATAAAATTAATAAAAGTTGAGTAAAATTATGAAAGCGAAGGTATAAAGTTGAGTAAAAAGAAGAAAAAATGTTTTTAATATTTTTTTTATTTAGAGACATCCACATTTTGTGTGCAATGTGGATGGCCTTAGTTGTATTAGAGAATCTAGTGAGATTATACAATTGGTTTCTGTCCATGAAGCTTGTGTTACCTTATTAAGAAGTTATCTGACATGTATAGCTAGGAATATTTACTCATCTGCTTTGATCTTATTTAAGAAACTACCCACGTTCATGTTTATTATACATAAGTACACAACTATAATTAACTTGGAGACTCTTAGAGTTGATCAAAAAAGTTTATTCAAAATCATCCAATAAATGATAGTGATTTATTTTACCAAAGAAATGGAATATTTATCATACAAAATACGTTAGAATAATATCTCCATTAACAACCAAAAAACGTTAATTAGGGCACAAGTTTCAACTTTCAAGTTATGACAAATCAATAGTAATCCTCTAAACCACTATGTTATATGCCTGAGTCTTATGCTTTAGTAGTATTATATAGGGTTTTCTGCAAATAAACCCTCCAAGTAGTTAGGTTTTACGATTTTACCCTCTAGATTAATTAAATGTAAATCAACCCTCCAAATAAGAGTTTACTCGCAATATAATCCTTCTAAATTTTTCAAACCATAAAATTTACATATCAAATCGAAATTATTGAAATGAGAAATCCAAATAGCTAAATCTACTCTTAAAATTTAGGAACTCTAAGGTTTGTAGACGTAAAGACTCTTCAATGTTTCATATTCGAAATGTTATATCGTGGGTTGACTCTTACTTCAAGGGTTGACATATATTTAATTGACCTAAAAGATAAAACCGTAATCTTTAAACACGTGAAGGGTTTATTTGCAGAAAACCCTATTATATATATAGTTTAACATAAGTATGACACATAGATGTTGGGGTTAATACGAGATGATTTAACTTTATGCAATCAGAACTTATGTATACTTATAAAAGCGAAGTCACTTTTCCTACGTGGCGGCTCTACAGTGAGTTTAAGAGTTGGATTGCCAAAAATACCCTAAAATCTCTACTAAATTACATTGGAATGCCATCAATTGATTCTATATATGTATGCATAGTACGGTTTGTATTTATCTTTTTAGAAAATATACTTATCTCTTCAAAAAATAAACGAATATATAAACAAGGTGGTGGCTTCATTGGTTCTTCGTATCAATTTAATCTAGATTCTCGATGTATCTATATTCCGGTTTGTACTTATCTTTTTGGAAAATATACTTATATTTATAAGTCAGTTGCTTATAGCTAGGGTTTCATATATAGCTATAAATACAACTATTCTACTACCCACGAAACCTATCATCAGAAAAGTTTAGACTTTAGATCAACATGTCTTTCCTAAGAAACAAATCTACTGCTGTTATTCCACTCAACGATGTTCTTCCGTCGATGAGAAGGTGTAAGATCAAAGTGCATATCTTGAGTTTGTGGAAGAAACAGTTTAAATCTGGTGGTTTTATAGATATGGTGTTGGCTGATGAAACGGTACGTTAGCATGTTTATTTCTATAATTATATTTATGTTGTACTCAAGGTACGTTAGCATGTTTATTTCTATAATTATATTTATGTTGTACTCAACTTTTTTACTCATATTCTAATTTTTACAGGGTGTACGTATTCATGCAAACGTTGAGAAAGATTTGGTACAAAAGTTCGAGACACATCTCGTGGAAGGTGAATCCGTGGTTCTAGATACTTTCAAGATCAGTCCATACGTGGGGAGATATAAAACTAACCCACATGCTTATAAAATAACCTTTGTTCGGACAACTATGGTTTCAAAGTGCTTAGATTTCCCTCCTATTGTCCCTGAGCTTTACATCGCGAGTTTCTCCGATGTATTGAGTGATTCTCTTGTATTGGTGAGTTTTTGGTAGAAAACAAATAGCAGACATGTAATTGCCTCTGTTTGCTTTGAGTCTAAGTTCATGATTTGGTGTTTTATTATTTTATATTCATGATTTTGATTTACAGATGTGCTCGGACAAATTCTCGAGATACATCCTCTCCAAGAACTCGCGCTTAAGGATAAGAATAAATCTGTGATTAAATTGGATATTGACTTAATAGATCCATCGTGAGTTTAATTTGTTTACATATATTTTTCAGTAGACTGTTTAGATCAATACATTAAATTTTATTTTTATTTTAATTTCAGTAATACTGGCCGGTTAACATGTACTTTGTGGGGAGACTATGCGACCCGATTCATGGAGGATAGCAAGCAATATCGTGATTCTACAATTGTTTGTCTTATACGATTTGTTAGCATACGAGAATATAGAGGTACTTTCTTTACGATAAAATATTAACTGTTAATGATTTGATATATATTTTGACACATAGTTCATTTATATATATATATATATATATATATATATGTGTATATAGGTACCATTACTGTTGGTAGTTCTTTTGATGCAACACGTGTATTGTTCAATCCGGATATCTCAAATGTTCAAAATTTTAAGTCCATGTAAGTGATTGTTTCCATGTTGTTTTTATTATTTGTTATCATTTTGGTTTGTTAACGTGGGCGTTTCATCATGTCTTTTTATCTATTTATTATTATTTAGACTCTCTTCCGAAGATCTTCCACGTGATGTTTCTATTGGTTCTCAAAGGGTTCTTGGTCCAACCCTACACCAGGAATTTTTTGTACTGAATACGAAGAAGTTTATCTATGACATCCTCCACTCTCATCAAGTTTGTTACTTTACCAATATTTATCTGTTTTGATAGTACATTAATGGTTTCATCGTCTGTTCAATGTACCGTCGTCTTATTAATAAAACAATTGTTTGTTTTAATGTAGGAGTACAAGTGTGTCACTGTGGGAACTATCACGGCCATTGATCCTTCACTGTGGTATTATATTATATGTTTCAACTGTGGTCAGACAGTGGAACCGTATCCTGATAATGGTGATGGCTTATTTTTTGACTGTGAAAAGTGTGGCAAAGTATCTCTCATTGACGCAAGGTTTTGATAAATATATATATTTTCTTTTTGTTTTACGTTTTATTTGTTTTTGTTTACTCTTGACACATATTCTTTCCTTTTCTTGTAGGTATCGTCTCATTCTTCATGTTGCCGATTCCTCATCAACCGTTATTAAAATGCTATTGTTTGACGGAATAGCTAAGCAGTTGTTAAATGCTCCCGCTGCTGAGTTGGCTGAAGAGATTGTCGAGGTATTATTCTAATTGTCTATCTGGTTACTGTTGTATTTAACTTTGTGCTTTTGGTTTATGTGTTTTCATACTTTATAGGAACCTGAAGGTGCATTGCCTAATGCTCTAAGGAATCTTATCGACCAAAAGATGCTTTTTAAAATTGTTGTCGGCCTTGATAATTTGAAAAGTTCATATGCCCCTTACAAGGTGGAGAAATTCTGGGACAAATCTGATATGGTAGTTAAGTTTGAGATTGCACTTAATACAGAGGTATTCTATTATAGTTTGTAATCTTTAGCTATTATTTATGTTTTGTTCGTGTTATGGTGTGTTTATAATGTTAAACTCCTTTACTTATTGAATGACTTTTTCGTCTTGAATTTTTTTTATAGGTATCTGGATTCATTGATGTTGATAATGATGATGAGAATGTTCCTGCAAAGTCGCTCAAGCGTTCTCTCTCAGAACGTGAAGCTCCTACTGATCGTACGGCTGTTTCAGAATTTGCTCACTTGGCTGACAAGACTCCCAAATTAGAAAAGGATGATTAATTAGTTTATATTTTATTTCATGAACGTTGTTTAGGTTTTTAAAATTTTTTAGCAACATGGCTGCTTCTTATTTCATTTTTTTTGTTCTTCTTTGTTTATTTTATTTTATTTACTTTTGTTTGGATTTCTCTTTCTTATGTTTTATTTAAATTATTCTGGAGATATTTATGACTTTTTAGTTGGGATATTTATTAATCTTTGTGATCATTATCAGCGTAATAATATCGATTTATTTCAAATAAGATATACTATCAACTCTGTGATCGTATATGATGTCCAAAGTTTTTTCCAGTATGTACTTAATTAAGGTCATAAAATACAAGCTTCAATCAAGAAAGAGTTAATGGATTCTATTTTACTTGAAATCCGTGAAGGAGATTGGGTGATTATAATTGATTTTGATCTTGTTCCGATGAGTGTAGGATTTAGAATTGTAAACCATGATTTTATGATCTTCTGGAAATCGACAACTTATTGTTCCAGGACGTTGTGTAGATCAAAATCAGGTTTCTTCTGTTTTATGGAATTGGATATTATTAAAACAGGTGATTGTGATCCAAATATCGCTGTTGGTAAGTCATGTAGTTTTAGTATTATAGTATTATTTCCTACGATTATATTATTAATCTTTCTTTGTGACCAAATATATATATATATATATATATTATTAATTTTTCTCTTATAACCATGATCAAAGAAATTGGTAGAACAATTATCATAAATCTAATATGAATATTTAATAATTTTATGTTATCATATAGAACAAAATCATAACAAGTATTATATATCTATATATGATTATATCATTCTATATTAATAAATATAAATTTTCCTTATATTAGGTCCTAATATATATATATTTGGGATCGTAACTTTCTCATACCTAGAGGCTCAAACTTTTGTGTTTCTTGATATTCTCTATTCGATGGTTTATTCAATACTCTATTACCAATCCTTTTTTACTATATCATTGTGCTTACCTTTGGTTGATTATGTTTTGTTTTGTATCGTTTAATTAGGTGGGGAAAAAGCCTACCAGAGATCGGCTTTCTGTTACGAATAACTTATCAGCATTTAAAAATCGTAGGTTTTTGTTGTGTATATACTTTGATTGCGTTCATATTTAAATCATATACAAACCCTTCTACATGTACTGCTTCGTATACGTCTTACCAGGTTCCACGACTAGAAATCAACATTATGCACCAACGACTATACCTGCTTATGATCCAAAGTACTTTAATCTTAGTATGTGGGTAAGACCTTCAAAGGAAGCAAGGCGAAGAAGAATGGAGATTCTAAAGAATAAGAGAGCTCGGATGTATAATACTAGAAACGGTAGGTATTAATATTAATATTACATTTATATGTGCACAATTTCTTATGGGGTGTTGTTTAATATTGAAATCGTGATTTTCCTTGTTTCCGTTTGTGTCAGGTCTCTTAAAAGAAGATAATGATGTAGACGATTTCATGTGTTTTGTGGCTACCGATTCCGATTCTGATGATGAGAATGATCGCGCTGTTCGATCTGGTCCTCTTGACACAAATATCAGTAGATCGGTGGTTATACAACCCATTCCTGATGATTCTCAGACAAAACAAACAAACGGTAAACAAATATTTAAGTTTCTCATTATCATTACTTATTACTAGAGTTTAAATTTATCTTATTTTGCAGGTTATTTTGACGATGGAGATCCTTCGTTCACGTGCCAATACTGTAATGCTTATATGTGGTTGGGTGAACGAATATCCAAAAGAAAGGTTAATGTTAGGCCTGTTTTCACCCTCTGTTGCCACAAGGGAAAAGTAACTCTACCATTGCTTAAGGCACCTCCAAAAACATTGCTCGCTTTGCTCTACAATAATGATATTCGATCCAAGCATTTCCGTGAATATATACGAGCGTATAACATGATGTTCTCATTTACGTCTTTAGGAGGCAGGATTAATAAAAAAATCAATGATGGTAAAGGGCCTTATGTGTTTCAATTGAGTGGTGAAAATTATCATCGTATTGGTGACATCTTACCTACAGAGGGCAATAAACTGTCTTTTTTGCAACTTTATATTCATGATACCTTGAACGAGATACCGAATAGGATTAGCGCATCTGGGTAAGTTTTTACATTATCAGTTATGTGTAATCTTATAACCATGTCTCTACTAAATCAATTTTCATCTACTCTTTCTGATATATCATTACAGGAGAGATTGCAAGGAGCACATTGTTGCACTCTTAAAAAAGATGCTCGATACTCACAATAAGCATGTCAAGGCGTTTAGGAGTGTTAAAGATAGGTTTGCTGATACGAGTTCTTCATGCCAGTATAAGTTGAAGTTGTCCAGTGGTAGAGTTAGTGATGGAAGGACCCATAATCTACCAACTGAAAATGACGTTGCTGCTCTTATACCTGGTGATTTTGATGGGGCCACGGAGACGCGTGATATTATAATTGAGAGTCGTTCGGGAGATTTCCAACGCATAAGTGAATTGCATCCGGCGTACTTGCCTCTCCAATACCCGCTTTTATTTCCATATGGAGAGGATGGTTTTAGGTTGGGTATTGATATTGGATTTGTGGATGTGTCTGGACGAAAAAGGACAAATATCACAATGAGGGAATTTTTTGCTTTCCGTATACAAGAGAGGTTAGGTGAATCTCCTACCATTATGATGTCTGGAAGACTATACCAACAGTTTCTGGTTGATGCATATACTATGATTGAAACTAATAGACTGCGATATATTTCACTCAATCAAAAAGATCTCCGTTCCGAGAGTTATGAGGCTATTGCAAAGAGGGTTTACATGGGTGACTGTGATCTTACGGATCAAGGACGTCCCATTTTTATACCTTCTTCTTTCACTGGTGGTAAAAGGTATATGATGCAACATTATTTGGATGCAATGGCTACTTGCAAGTATTATGGTTTTCCGGATCTCTTCATTACCATAACTTGCAATCCTAAATGGGTTGAGATCACGAGATATCTTGAGAAGCATAACTTGAAAACTGAAGATAGGCCAGATATTTGTTGTCGAATTTTTAAAATTAAACTTGACAATCTGATACAAGAGTTAATGAACGAGAATACTCTTGGAGTTGTTAGTTCAGGTATTATTATTTTTTGGTTGTTATATATTTATAATTTATATATTAATATTGTTATTATGATGGTTTATAATGTCTTGATTTATTTCATTGCAGTCCTCTACACCATTGAGTTTCAAAAACGTGGGTTGCCTCATGCCCATATGGTTTTGTTTCTTGAACCTGGTTCAAAACTTCCAACGGGAGATCATATCGACAAATTAATTAGTGCTGAGATTCCAGATAAGGATCTTCACCCTTACCTTCATGAAGTAGTTAGTGATATGATGATCCATGGACCTTGTGGTGATGATAATCCTACAAATATTTGTATGGAGAATGGGTCGTGTTCGAAATATTTTCCTAAACCGTTCTCTCTGGTAACGAAGGTTGATGATGCAGGTTACCCTTTATATAGGCGGCGGAACGATCAAAGGTTTGTGACCAAAAAGGGAGTTGATTGTGATAATAGGTATGTTGTCCCCTACAACAAAGATCTTTCCGTGCGGTATCGTGCTCATATCAACGTGGAATGGTGTAATCAAATTCGTTCTATCAAGTATCTTTTTAAGTATATTACCAAAGGACCTGATTACATTAGAGCAACTGTGTCAGACGATTCGGGAAACACTGTACATGTGCCTGAGGATGAGGTCAAGAAGCATTTTAGTTGTAGGTAAGTGTTTTTCAAAAAATATACATAGCGATTCTTGTCATTTGCGTAACAAATTTCATTTCGTTCCCTCATATGTCCATTTTATTTATACGTGATTTTCAGATACATATCAGCATGCGAGTCTACTTGGCGAATTTTGTCGTTTCCAACACAGTATCGATCTACACCCGTAGAGAAGCTTTCTTTTCATATGCCTAACCAACAATTAGTAGTCTACAATGAAGATGATCCTGCTGATGAGATTCTTAAACGTATGACTGTTGGACAAACTAAATTTCTAGCGTGGATGGATGCCAATAAAATTTATCCTGAGGCAAGAGATCTTACATATGCTGATTTTCCTACAAAATTTGTTTGGCATTTAAAGGAGAGAGTTTGGAAACCACGTAAGCGTGGTTTCTCCATAGGTCGTGTTACTTTTGTACCACAGTCTACAGGTGAAGTGTATTATTTAAGGGTGCTGATTAATGTTGTTAAAGGCCCAACCTCTTTTGCTGACATTAGGACAGTCGCCGGTGTTGTGTATAACACATTCGAGGAAGCTTGCTTTGCTTTGGGTTTGTTAGATGATGATAAGGAATACATAGAAGCGATTAAAGAGGCGAGTTGGTGGGCGACAGGGAAGTATTTACGCCGGTTGTTTGCCATCATGCTTCAAACAAAAAGTGTAATGCTTCCTAATAGAGTTTGGGAAGCAACTGCTGATATTCTTTCTGAAGATATATTGTTAAGACGGAGGCGCAAACTTAGAAACCAAAGTAAGTGAATCTGATTCTTTTAAGTTTATTTAACTAACTATCCTTGTGTAATTTAATTTATTTTCGTTATTTTAGTAGATATTATCATATATTTGAAACCCTAAATTTTTAGTATATATGTCCTTCTTTCAATTTCATATGATAGTTTTCAATTTCATGTGATAGTTTTACATCTGATAATTATTTAAGGTTTGGATTTTTCTTAGCTTTGTTAAAACCGTCGACATTATATAGGTTAATTTTGCTATTGTATTTAACAATTGTTTGTTTTGTTTTGTTATTAGCATGTTTTACTATGAGAATTTTTATTATTAGATTAAAATTCCCTCGCTTTTTCTTACATTGATATACAGTGATCTTGTTTTTTTTTTTTTAGTATCATACTAATTTACGTTATTAGAGCAGATAAAGCTTAGCTCCAAATATATAACTTAAGAATATACAAAGGATGATGCACGTAATCTCTAGGAACTCATATCTAGAGCATGTACTTTTTTACATTAAAGTACTATGTATTCATCCAAATTATTTTCTCCTAACCTGGTAGAACTGTTGTTTCATTCTTTTTATTAATGTTGTTATATTCTCCATCGTCACCATTGTTTTAACCTTTAGTCTCTTTTTCTGTTTCTCCAACGTGTTATATTTATGAGATATTTAGGTTGGGTATTGATTGGTATAATATATATATATATATATATATATATATATATATATATATATATCATTTGATTCTTATTATATAATTTTATAGGTTATTGCCTTACTCAAGAACAGGTTAGAAATATTGCATTGGCTAAGATCGACAAATTGCTGCGCAGCAATGGAAGTTCCCTCTCTGAATTTGCATCTATGCCCAAACCGGATCTAACTTTGGTTAAAAGATCTAAGAACAGTTTTATTGAAGAAGAGACAAGTTATGATCGTGTAGCATTAAGAGCCAAGCATATCGAGTTGTTGTCTAAGATAACCGATGAACAACGAGGTGTTTATGACGAGATTTTGGGTGCGGTTCGGACTGAAAAGGGTGGTATGTTTTTCGTTTATGGGTTTGGAGGGACTGGAAAAACGTATTTGTGGAGCATTCTAGGTGCTGCGCTCCGATCAGAAGGACTCATTGTTCTAAATGTGGCTTCAAGTGGTATTGCTGCGTTGTTATTACAAGGTGGGAGGACGGCGCATTCCAGATTTGGTATACCTATTGCCGTCAATGAAACCTCCTTATGTTCCATTTCAGCTGGATCAAAACAAGCTGAATTGATAAAGCTCGCTAAACTTATAATATGGGACGAGGCTCCCATGATGAGTAAGTATTGTTTTGAGACTTTGGATAGAACTATGCGTGATATCATGAAGTGCGATCGACCATTTGGAGGTAAGGTTATTGTTTTCGGTGGAGATTTTAGGCAGATTTTACCGGTAATTCCAGATGGTGGTAGAGTCGAGACAGTTCTATCCGCGTTGAATTCTTCAGTCCTATGGTCTAGCTGCAAGGTTTTGAAGCTTACAAAAAACATGCGTTTGCTCGCTAGCGATTTAAGTGAAATTGATGCGAGTGAGATGCGTGCTTTTTCCAAGTGGATTTTGGATATTGGTGATGGATTGATTAATTCACCTAATGATGGTGAGACCGAGATTGATATACCCGAAGATCTATTAATTACCGAATGCGTAAATCCGGTAGAGGCAATCGTTAATGCCGTTTATGGTGACAATTACTCCGAGGAGACACGTCCAGAATTTTATCAAAGTAGAGCAATATTAAGTCCACGGAATCATGATGTTGATATTGTCAACAGCCATATGCTTGATAAAATCAAAGGTAATAGTATTAAGTTTTAAGTTGTGAAATTATATATTGCATTGATTGTTTACGTGAGTTTTTTTAAATTCTTTGTTTTTTTCTTTTAATATTAGGTGAAGAGAAAACGTACTTCAGTTCTGATAGTATAGAACCATCGGACAAGGGATCAAAAGATGACATGTTATATTCTCAAGAATTCTTGAACGGAATACATGTGTCTGGATTACCTAATCACGAACTTCGTTTAAGAGTTGGTACGACTGTGATGTTGCTTCGAAATGTTGATCCCAAACGTGGCTTGTGCAATGGTACTCGGTTCATTATAACTCGAATGGCTTCGCATGTCATTGAGGGTCGTATGATAACTGGCAGTAAAGTGGGCAAGTTGATATTGATCCCACGAATGTTTGTATCTCCACCAGATGCAAAATTTCCTTTCCGGATGAGACGTAGGCAATTTCCTATCACAGTGGCATTCGCAATGAGCATTAATAAAAGTCAAGGGCAAACTTTGGAGAAGGTTGGGTTATATTTACCAAAACCTGTTTTCACTCATGGACAATTATATGTTGCCATCTCTAGAGTTACATCAAAAAAAGGTCTGAAGATACTCATTACCGATAAAGATGGTAAACCAATAAAGCGGACAACAAATGTTGTTTACAACGAGGTTTTTGAGAATTTGTAGGTTTTGTCTCTCTTTCACTCCTCCATATGCAGCAGCATCTGGACTCGGCTCTCCTACATAGGGAGTTATTTAGATTGTGGTTGAACTTTGGTTTAAATCTCTTATGATTTTTTTATTTTTCGGATTTTGTTACTTCCGTATTATATAGATTGGTATATATAGTTTCAAATTGGATTAATTCACGTCCATGTTGCATGTTAAACTAGATGATTGATAATCGCGACACTTGCCGAGTAAGCTTTCCTAACTCACATGTTGACCTTTTCTCTACTCACACACACAAACTCCTCATATATATATATATACACTACTCTCTTTGATCTTCACACACTTCATATTTATAAACCAAGTAAAACTTAACTACTAAAAAAGGACGAGTCCACAAAAAGATTTTTGAACAAAATGGCGATTAAAAGATCTTTGCTTTTGATTCTTCTTCTTCTTATCTCTGTCTCTGTATCTACGGGTAGGGTTTTACCGGGAGAGTTTATTCCGGTCAGCAATGACGTCATCTTCACCGGAGAGATCTCTCATGATTCTAAGACGGTGGTGGGTTGAGGAGGCGATCTGCAGGAGACAAAGACGGAATATTCTTTTGTTTCTGAAGTCGTCACCGGAAAATTCGGTTCCTTGGTGTTGAATGCTCTTCCTAGAGGGAGGTTACCGGTATCTGGACCCAGCAAGAAAACTCATGACGTCCAAACTTAAGAAGAACTCATTTTTGTCTCTGATCTTTGTTGATTTTTTCCCTATCAACATGAAACATGAGCTTAAACGTCTAGATTTTTGAATTATTAATAAATAATTGATTTTGTTAAACTTAAAGTTATTTTGTTATTCTTAACTCCACAAGGCAATACATAAAACAAATTGGAGCTGTATGAATTAGCTATATTGTTTTATTGTATTTTAAATATATTGCATTTTTTATCTACTAATTTCTTAATCTCAAATATGATATATAAATCTTTTTTAATATCACTATCCCGCGCAGGGCGCGGGTAATACACTAGTGTATAAGTAACTGACGGTAGCCCGATTACTGTTAGAGTATATATTAGAATTGCTATAAACTTGATTAGTTATTTAATCCAAAAAGAACAATATATAGGTCGAAATGGCGAATGGAGATAGAAAGAAAGCAATGAATTATATAAGTAATAAATAACAAATGGTTGAAGAATGGGTCAACATGATGTTTACCTAACGCGGGAAGTACCAGGATATGGAAATACTCATGTCCATGTTTAGTGCGACACATACGAACCGACCCCTATTTTTTAATAATCATTGCCAATTTAATTTAAAAGAAAATAAAATTGTTATGTCGACTAAAATTAGGATTGGGCTGTTCGTGCGGTTCGCTCTATTAATCATCCAATCATTGCGATTGACGTTTGTTAATTTTTTTCTTTGAAAATGATTGGCATTCACAACAGTCTAGAATATTCGTATGGTATATAATAATAACCCAAATTTTTTCGAACCAAGGATCAAAATACGTTAATTTGGTCATTTATCAATTGTTGATGTTTGTTGGTGTTTAAAACTTGGTTCGTGTACTATTTCGAAATAATTCCGAACTTAAATATCTAACCAAATTTAACATGAATACATGATCAATGTATTTATTCAAATCCTACATTGACATGAAGAATCCTACATCAACAATGGAAATTAAAGTGGGAATGGATCAAAGACGAAATCCTATTGAGCATTGATGGATAGGTACACAAGTAACACACCCTTCGGTAGATCTCGGCAATTGGATTTGGAACATGAATAATGTGATGGCAACTGAGCAAATAGAACCAAACTATTCCAAGAGTGGTGAAATTCACTCGTGGTATAAGGAAGAATCTGTCAGGTCTGGACCTGCGGCCCAATAGACTTTAAAGGTCAAAGTCTGTAGTCCGTAAACAGTAAAGGCCCAACTCGAACAGTAACCACGGTCTGATTAAACCTGAGTCAGATTCAGTAACTATAGTTAATAAAACCTAGTAGGTACCCTTCAACCTAGTACTATAAATAGGAGAATAATATGATGTGACCAGAGATTATTTATTCCTCTGAGAGAGAGTACAAGGGACCCAGAGCAGAATTGTTCAGGCCTCTAACTCTGACGGAGAGTCCACCGGAAAGTCACTACCGACCGGAAAATATCACAAAGCATTCACTTACTCTTATTTACTCGCAGTTGTTTATTAACCCGGGACTTGTCCGGTCTACTACTTATAGCGACCAGATAGACCGGGTCCTGTCCGGAATATCTATAGCAGTCTATTCTGTAACATCCGTTCCGGGCTCAATTTCTAATACACGAAACTCCACGATCTCTTTCTTATTATAAATTCATTGTTCGATCCTTTGGTTAAACAATTGGCGCGCTAGGTAGGGGGCTTGAAGATTTTCTGACGCAAAGAAATATGAGTCCGGACGCATCAACAAGTCGGCAAAACATGGAGGCATCGCAACAAGAGACTGCCGAAGCGGTCCATGAGGCCTCTCCCACACCGATCGAGGCCAGCACGGTCGTCGCTCAAACAACGGCCGAAGAAGGAGCACCTGCCGCGATAAGCGGCCTTGAAGTCGCGGCTATCGTGGACGAGCAAATCAACTTCGCTAGCGTGCTAAGCACCCTCATGCGGAGATTCGATCAGCAGGATGACATGTTCAGGCAAACGAACGATCGTCTCGACACACTGACGAACACCCAGACAGTCATACAAGAACAGTTGGATTCTTCTCGGCCGACCGAGTCACAGCAACCGCGAGTGAACTCATCCCCGTCTACAATTGAAAGACATGGGCGTCCCGCAAACCAGCATCGGATAATCAACCTCAACACTCCGTCAAGAACTCCGATGAGTGCGCAACTCGACCGAGCAACTGTCTCAAGAGAGCACGATGCGGTCCAGGGGTCCGAGCTCGAAGTCATCAAAGCCAAACACAGAGAAATGAATTCAAGGGTCCATCAGGCTTTAAGTTCGGCACCAGATATCGACCGGATCCTTGAAGAAACGCAAAGGACACCCTTCACTGAGTGGATAACCGCGGTCCCGATCCGATATACTAACCAACTGCGGATACAAACCTTCGGAGGTAGTTCGAATCCAAAATATTTCATGACCGCGTTTACTATCGCCATGTCTCCCGAAGAACGGGATGCGGCCCACTGCCAGCTCTTTGCAGAGCACCTAACCGGGCCGGCGCTCGACTAGTTCTCCCGCCTGGAACCAAACTCAATAGAAGGTTCCAGCAGCTCTCCACCGCGTTCTTTAAACACTACTCTATGTAGATTCAAGATGGAGCATCAGAGGCCGACGTATGGGCCCTTTCTCAAGGTCCGAAGGAATCCCTCAGGGATTACATGGGCCGCTTCAAAGCGATACTCTCAGCGATCAACGTACAAGAATCCTCGGCGATCGGAGCTTTAAAAAATGGGTTGTGGAATGAGTCCGAGTTTCGCACCGATCTCGTCCTTCACAAAGCGCTGACCTTGGAGGACGCGATGCATCGGGCTACGGGGTACATCTTGCTCAAAGAAGATCGAGCTACTAATCTCAAGAAACACTCCCCAGCCAAGCCGACAGTGTCGAAGCCAAAGGCCAAAGAATCGGCGGACAGCGACCATCACGAGCCGTCCCAACATCTCGATCAAGACTTCCAAGATGCGAAGAAGAAACTCATGGCGAACGTAATCAAGCCATCCCAAGCCCAGCCCCAGCAACAAAACCAGGCCGAGTCTCAAAACAAAAAATGGCCGTTCAAGTTTATTCGTGGTGAGGAGAAAGAGACGGACACCAAATCGTTATGTGACTACCACCAGATATACGGCCACTCAACCTACCGGTGTCGGTAACTAAAGGACAAATTGATGGCCAAATTCAGCAACGGCGAGGTATAGATCAACCTACCCCGAACCAGTCCATTAAACGACAAGCTGATGAGCACGTCGAACGCCACGAGCAGAAGACCAATAACAGCGTCGACATGCCTCTCCCTTCGAAGCGAAGAATCTGTATGATTATGGGCGGGCTACGGACTACTTCCAACTCGGTCCAGTCCCTCAAAAAGCACGAGAAGACAGCTTCCTTACAACAAGATTGTCGTGTACAGCAGGAAATTGACATTCCACACAACGAACGTAACCATGCCACACAACGGCCCATTAGTAACAAGATCATCTTCAGCGAGGTCGATACAAAGAATGTAGCCATGCCACACAACGACCCATTAGTAATCGAGCTCACAATCAAAGACGGTGACGTAACTCGGGTACTGGTCGACACCGGTAGCTCCATCGACTTCATTTTCCTCAAAACCTTGAGGAAGATGGGAATCAAAGACGATAAGATTAAACCAAGTGTAAAGCCACTGACCGGCTTCGACAGTGTGACAACGATGACCATAGGATCGATCAAGATGGCGGTCTATGCAGGCGGCATCATTAAAGTCGTGAAGTTCGTCGTTGTTGATAAGCCCGCGGTGTACAACGTCATCGTGGGCACGCTCTGGCTCTTCTCTCTTCGGGCAATATCTTCAACCTATCACCAATGCTTAAAATTTCCGACCCCTACTGGTGTCTTCACGATTCGGGGAAGCCAGAAGATCGCCAGGTCGTGTTTCATCACAGAACAAAAGATGCGGAGAGTCACTTGTACAATAGCCCGACCCACTGGTCTAACTGAGCAAGCCAGCCTCGCCCCGCAACAAGAGGTCATAACGATGGTCCACATCGACAAGCAACATCCCGAGCGCAAGGTCAGAATCAGAGCCGAACTGGAGGAACCATTTTAGAGCTAGTTGATACAGTTCTTCAGCTCCAACGTTGCGATTTTTGCGTGGTCAATGAGCGACATGAAAGGAATCAACCCGGCTATCACGATGTACGAGCTAAATATCGATCCAACGTACAGACCGATTAAGCAAAAACGACGAAAGCTCGGCCCAGAGCGGGCTCAGGCCATACACGAAAAAATCACCAAATTGCTTGAAGCGGGCTCGATCACTGAAGTACACTACCCCGAATGGCTGGTTAACTCGGTCGTAGTAAAAAAGAAGAATGGAAAATGGCGAGTCTGCATCGACTTTACCGATCTGAATAAGGCGTGTCCCAAAGACAGCTTCCCTCTTCCTCGCATAGACTAGGTCGTCGAAGCAACGGTGGGTAACGAGCTTCTGTCCTTTATGGATGCATTTTTGGGTACAATCATATTATGATACGTCCCGAACACCAGGAGAAGACAGCATTCATCACTGACCGTGGCACCTACTGCTACCGCGTAATGCCTTTTGGCCTCAAAAACGCTGGGACGACCTACCAACGACTAGTAAACAAGATGTTTGCCAACCAGATCGGTGATACGATGAAAGTTTACATTGATGACATGCTTGTCAAGTCTCAAAGAGCCAGCGATCATATTTCACACCTCTGCGACTGCTTTACGATCTTGAACGAATTCGGAATGAAACTCAATCCAACCAAGTGCACGTTCGGAGTGATCTCGGGCGAATTCCTGGGCTACATCGTCACACAGCACAGGATCGAGGCGAACCCAAAGCAAATAGCCGCCATCATCAACATACCCTCGCCAAAGAATAAAAGAGAAGTCCAAAGGCTCACGGGCCGCATTGCCGCCCTCAATCGATTCATCTCTCGGTCAACAGACCGAAATTTACCGTTCTATAAGCTTCTACGGGTCTCCAAGGTGGAAGGTTTTCTCTGGGATGATCGCTGCGAAGTTGCTTTTGGCGAGCTCAAGGCGAACCTATCAACACCACCCGTGCTGGCTAAGCCCAAACCAGGCAAGACCTTCTATCTCTACGTCTCGGTCACAAATGCAGCGGTCAGTGGAGTACTCGTCCGCGAAGACCGGGGCGACCAAAAGCCCTTCTTCTAAATCAGCAAGTTTTTGGACAGGGCAGAGTCCCGATACCCTCTCCTCGAAAAGCTCGCCCTGGCTATCATCGTCGCAACACGCAAACTGCGACCTTACTTTCAATCTCAGTCCATTGTGGTCATGTCGACTTAACCACTAAGAACGATCCTCCACAGCCCGAGTGTGTCTGGTAGGATGGCCAAATGGACGATAGAACTCAGCGAGTATGACATTGAATTCCGTAACCGAACCAGCGCTAAGTCCCAAGTCTTGGGAGATTTTCTCATCGAGCTACCTCCGGTCTCGCTAGAGGCAAAGGCTGATCTTGCCTCCCAAGAATGGATCTTGCCTCCCAAGAATGGATCCTTCAAGTCCCAAGTCTTGGAATTCAAGGCCTCAAACAATGAGGCCGAGTATGAAGCCCTACTCGCCGGTCTACGGCTAGAAAAGCTGTCGGAGCCTCACAAATCCATGCATATTACGACTCTCAGCTCGTGGCCAACCAGTTCAACGGAGAGTATGACACCAAGGAAGAGAGGATGGAGGCATAGCTCAAGCTCGCTCAGGAGCTAGCTAAGGGTTTCAACACCTTTAAAATCACGATGATTCCACAGGCTGAAAATGCTCAGGCTGACGCACTCGCTTCCCTTGGCTCCAGTTTGGATTCCGACCTACGGCGTACCAATCCCATTGAGTCCATCGTTGAACCAAGCATTAACCTACCCAAAGGCGTGTTCAACGTCACAGGCATGACCGACCACCAGCCCGACAGTGAGGTCAGAATCCCGTACCAGTTCGTCCGTGGACCCACAGTGGACTGGCGACAAGAGATCATAGCATACATCACCCTTGGCGAACTTCCAAAAGACAAATGGGCCGCCAGAAAGTTAAAAACCCGCAACGCTCAATATATCATCATTAAGGGCGAGTTGTACCGTTGGAACGCCGCTGACGTGGTGCTACAATATGTGGCCGATGATGAAATATACTGCGTAATGGCCGAAACTCAGGAAGGAGCCAGTGGAAACCATTCCGGCGGCTGAGCTTTAGCGATTAAGATAAAGCGCCTCAGATTCTTATGGCCAACAATGCTAAAGGATTGCGCCGAGCATGCCCGATGCTGCGAGCAGTGCCAGTGCCACGGACCGATGATCAACTCATCGACTGAACCGCTCTCAACGGCAACCGCGCCCTACCCCTTCATGCGATGGGCAATGGACATCATTGGTCCTTTCCCAAAATCTCGCCAAAAGTGGTACATTATCGTGGTCACGGACTACTTTACCAAGTGGGTCGAGGCCGAAGCTTATGCTATGATCCGAGTTACTGACGTATAGAATTTTGTTTGGAAGTATGTCATCTGCCGACACGGGCTCCCATTTGAGATCGTCACCGATAATGGCTCGTAGTTCATCTCTGTGACCATCAAAGACTTCTGCATAAAATGGAAAATTCGCTTCAACAAATCAACGCCAAGATACCCTCAAGGAAACAGCCAGGCAGAAGCATCTAACAAGATCATCATCGACGGTCTTAAGAAGCGACTCGAAGAAAAAAAAGGCTTGTGGGCAGACGAGCTCGGCGGAGTACTCTGGGCTTTTCGCACTACTCCCCGTCAATCAACCAACCAAACTCCGTTCTCACTCGCCTACAGACTGGAAGTGATGGCACCCGCCGAAGTCAACGTCAACAGCCTACGTCGCGTAATGCCAACCGAGAACCTCGATCTAAAGGACGAGATGCTCATCGATAACCTTGATCATATTGAGGAAGAGCGCGGAGAAGCTCTCGTTTGGATACAGAACTACCAGCAGCTCGCGATGCGGGTTCGCAACCGGAGCTTCAACGTCGGTGATCTCGTCCTCCGAAAGGTCTACGAGAACACATCGAAGTACAAGGTCGGGAAACTTGGCGCGAACTGGGAAGGACCATACCAGGTCACCGAAATCATCCGACCTGGGGTTACCGCCTCATGACCTTAAGCGGAGAAATGATCCCGCGATCTTGGAACTCGGTGAGTCTGAAGAAATACTACTACGACACCAAGCTTCTAAACCTAAAGATGACCGAAGACTGCGTATAATTTCTAACAACATCTACGGGCAGCTCATCCGCGACCTGCCCGACATCGCTCTTAAAAAAAAAAACGCTCTACAAGCTCACTTTGTCACTTATGTAAATGAACTACGAATGACTTGATCCCTATCATAATGGGTACGTAGGCAGCCCGTAAAAAGGCACAGCTATTAATATAAAAATGTATATATATATATATTCAATCCAAATTCTGTCAACTTTACTTCCGTTCTTCAAACTTCATTCCGCGCACTGACACCCCCAGTCTGGAAAAGCTCCGAGCTCATTTCGCGTCGATGCTTTGGCCGAGCACTCGACCAAATTATGTTCCACAAGAACAAGGTGGTTTGATCAACTACGTCGCTAGCCCGAAAACCTAAAACTTCCACTAGCGACCTGTAAGCCGGGCCCACATCCGCGACCGACATTAAGCGCCTAAGTATCATAAGCCAAGTCTTTCTCACATACTTAGCTACGCAAAGAGTCCCGTCATAAGCCGACCTCAGAGTCGCAGACAAATAAAATGACCTAGATATACCTAAGTACATAAGCCGGTCAGACACTGCTAACTTAGACGAACGACGGTCTACACAATCAAAAATTCGCTATCGCAATACTCACAGAGAGGAGCATATGTAAAATCTTAAACCAATAATACGGGCAAAACCCGGGCTACCAAAGCCCGAGAAATATATAAAAAAGGGATTATCGTCAAAGTCTTACAAGCATAAAGTAATAAGGCCACAAGCAGCCCAATCAACGTTTAAAAAAAAAAAGACAACAATATCAAAGCTCGGAATGAAGTTAAGGTTGAGCTGATGGGATGACGGGAAGTCCATCAAGGGGACCAAGCTCCTCACCAGTGACCGCATCCTTCGCTACAGCAGCAGCCTCTTTTTCCCCAGCTTCTGCTTCCAAATCCTTCGCTCCGGCAGCGGTCTCCTTTTCGAAATCACCCTCATGCATAATTCGATCTTGCGCTTGTTGCTCTGCACTCATTAGAGTCCTGTATTGATCGAAGGGGGCTATGATCTCAAGCTGATGAGGGTTCAAGGAGACAGGTGCGGTCTCACTCTGAGGAAGGTTCGTGGACATCCAAGGAGGAGGAGTCATCTTAAAATCATCATCAGTAACTTCCTCGACATCCAAGGCTTCGAAAGCCTTCTCAAACCTTTCAAAGTTTTCCTCAAGGATTTAAACTGATCATCTGAGACTGCAGTCCCATCTTTCTGAAGACCGGTAAGGTAGTCCTTTATAGCCATGGCCTGGTTCATCAAAGCATTGAGCCTGCCCGCCTCCTCGTTATCCAAGATCGATCTCTTAATCCTGGAAAACTTGGCATCGCACTTCGCGATGATCTGATTAACCTCGTACCTACGAGAAGCCCGTAGGCAAGCCATCTCTTTCTCGTGAAGAGCTTGCAGAGACTCCTTCTCTACCTTGATAACCTCGAGCTCCTCCTCGGTAATCTTTCTCCTCTGTCTCACCTCTTCAGCCTGTTTGGAGAGGTCGTTCATCAGAGTAATCTGTCCCGCAATCTTTTTTTTCAAGTTCAGGAACCTTCGCGGCCGCGGCCTTCGCAACATCATAATCTGCGAGCTTCTTCAGTAGCCGCCGAGTTTTACGGCCGTACTTCTCAATTATGAGGTTCCCGTGAGTGATCATCTTCCAACAGAAGATCAGTGGGCAAGGGCAGAACAAAGGCAGAAATAATGAAAGAACACAAAATAACGAACAAGTAGTACCTCCAATACGCTCCCCAAGAATAGCTGGTACGCATGCTTTTCGATCAAACTTTCCGGCTCAGGAAAATCATAATTCATGCTGTACGGGATCCTAGAGCATAGCTCGGCACATGCGTGCGGGATTATCGCGATATGATCTGTCGATTTGAAATCGAATGTAAGATCGTAGGGAGTCGGATTCTCCTCAGAACCCACGAAGGTAGCCTCCTCAGCCACGGTCTCCTGCGCCGACCCCGCGACATGCTGTTTCTTTTTCGACCCCTCAACAGTGACCTCAGAAGGTCTTTTCTTTCCGAACCCCTTCTCTGGAACCTTCTTCACAGTTTCAGCGGGAGGGTCCGCCACGCGCTTCCCAGCTTTCTTTGCAGCAAGGGAAACCTCACTGGTCTTCTCGGCCTGAGAAGAGGCACGTTTGGACCACTCTTGAGCAGAAGCGGACGCCCTAGTTTGCTTCCCAACCGCAACACCAGTCCGCATCTCAGATGTGACCGTCTTCTTACCCGGAGCAGGGCTCTCCTCAGCGACGTCAGAGTAATTAATCCTCTTATACTTAGCCTTAACCATGCTTGTTTCCTTCTTTTGGCGAGTTTTCCTCGGTTTGATCAGTGGAAAGTTGTACGGTCTAAGCGGAGCGAGATCGAGGGTGAAACAACCTGCCGGCAGATGTAAAGAAACCGGTCTCAGTAAGCAACCCGGTTAACCAAAAACTGAAGTAAAAAAAATTAGATCCGAACTTGTCATAATCTGTTCTCGACACCTCTGGATTCTTTGCTCAAATAATTCCGGCCAAAAGCTGAGGCTTAAACTTCTTCAAAAAAGGAATCAGTGTCTTCTCACCGGGCCTCGGAGCGGTCAAGATTAGGCGTCAGTTCGAACAGGTAAACTCACAAACACATTGAAGTAGTAAGCCTACTGATTATAACGTTCCAGCCAGCCCGGATTTCCCATCTTGGGTTTTCAACCAAGGCCACGTCAATCTTCACAAAGAAATACTTGAACTCCCAGTTGTCATATTTGTCACTTTTGGAGTTCGGATCTAGACACGAACATCCGGGGCGTGCCGAGACATAGAAGCGACCTGAGGGCTTCAACCATTTCAATTGGGTCATCGCCTCGAAAGTATCGCAATTACATTCCATCCCATACTCGGCAGCTAGGGTAAGGTAGACCGCGAAATTACGGATTGAAGCCCAGGTAAGCTGAGAAATGACTATGCCCCGCCGAGCACTGTATTCGATCAATATTCGGGGCAGCGGAAACTATAACCCGCTCGCAGTGAAGAATGATTTGTACAAACACAGATACCCCTCTGGGGGCGACCAAGGACGGTCATTTTCCCTAGGCACCAAGAATTCAACGCTTTTTGAAAGATTCCTGGCAGACCGCATCGCCTCCAGCGATTCGCGAGATGACTCAGTCTTTTGATCAGCGAAACGCAGTAGGCATATATGGCAGCCTAGTCCTGGTCCCGGAGGATCCCGTCTGCCCGAAGTTGCAATTGACAGGCCGAAAGAATCGGGGTCCTCACCCGCCTTCCAAATAGAACCGCGCTGAGGCTGAACACGGCTATATCGAGCCTCAGGAGAAAAGGATCCGCCGATCTTAGGGACCTTTGGAACCTCGGTTTCGACAGACCGTCGACCGGACCGCGGACCGTCAACCGAGCTAGATTCTGCATCACCCTCTTTCGAGATACGAGTTCGATGAACGCGAGCTCTGATCTCTTCCTCCATCAATGATAAACTGTCGGACATAGATGCAAAAGACGAGCTGACTAAATTCTGATTGAGAAAGTTTTCACCGGAGGAATCGATCTCAATCGAAGAGTACATCAACCACAGAAGACAGCGATCTGCTCGAGGGAAGACCAAAACTAGGTCGAAACGGCGGAGCCCTTGAAGGTCAATCGGGAAGTTGAACTAAGGCGGCGGACTCGGAGATGATGAGACAACGAAAAATACCTGACGAAAACTAGAGAGAGAAGGAGAAGGGAATTACCTTTGTGGAGAGAACCAAGGAGAGGCGAAGTGAAGAGAAATGAAGCAGAAGGTCCCCCTTTTATAGATGAAGACTGGAAGACAAAACGTCGCACCTCGAAAAGAATGCTAGGGCGACATAGCGAGCTAATCAGGACACAGCTCCGAGTCGGGCTTAATCTGTTTTGGTCCTGAAATGCGTGATGAACGAACAACAAAATTTGGCCCACCTCTTCTGCCGACTGGGGGGGCTACTGTCGGGCCTGGACCTGCAGCCCAATAGACTTTGAAGGTCAAAGTCTGCATCCCGCAAACAGTAAAGGTCCAACTCGAACAGTAACCACGGTCTGGTTAAGCCTGAGTCAGATTCAGTAACTACAGTTAATAAAACCTAATATGTACCCTTCAACCTAGTACTATAAATAGGAGAATAATGTGATGTGACCAGGGATTATTCATTCCTCTCAGAGAGAGTACAAGGGACCAGAGCAGAATTGTTTAGGCCTCTAACTCTGACGGAGAGTCCACCGGAAAGTCACTACCAACCGGAGAATATCACAAAGCATTCACTTACTCTTATTTACTCGCAGTTGTTTAGTAGCCCGGGACTTGTCCGGTCTACTACTTATAGCGACCAGATAGACCGAGACCTGTCCGGAATATCTATAGCCGTCTATTCTGTAACATCCGTTCCGGGCTCAATTTCTAATACACGAAACTCTCCGACCTCTTCCCTATTATAAATTCATTGTTCGATCCTTTGGTTAAACAGAATCCGACATTGCGAAAAGCTCTTGTCATTCCAAATTACCGTTGGCCGACTATTTATGCTATTTTAGGCTGCCAATTTTTCTCGATCTTATCACATCAAGATTGAAATACAAATGTCAGTTGTCGAAGCAAGTAACTAAAACTCGAGGTTATACAAGTATGTTTATTGATTTAATGGCAATCTTATTTTTAATGAGAATTTTACACAATATGAGAATCCTTACATATTTAACCTTAATCCATCTTATATATGCTTTCACAGTCTCTTCATGTTGCTTTTATTTTGTAGATACGTGGGAGGAGCAGTGCGGTCTCTACTATACTAAATAGTTCGACAAGATTCATAACGAACAAACAAGATTTATGAAGTTTGTTTTTTTACCGTTAGTTTTGGTGTTTTCAACTTTTTTTAGGTTAAATTAAAAATCTTAAGATCAGTTTGGAATAAGGTTTTAGCCACAAAATTAATTAGCATGAACTAAGAATTCTAGAGTTCAAGTCGCAGAAGAATGATTTTACCAGTTACAATCGCACTGGGTTTATATACAAGAACAAAATTCAGCACTTGAAGGATATATATGTAAACTATTGAAACAAAGAAAATAGTAGAGACATACCAATTGAGGAGTAGATTTTGATTATGCCTTTTCTTGCTTAATGAAACGATAAAACCATTACAATACAAAGAAAAATGTTTGTGTTAAGAGCTTTTCGATGATGAAACCAAAGATAAAGATAACAAAACCCAAAAAAAAAACCCCAAAAAAGAAATATATGTATATATATAAAGAGAGATTTCAAAAAATGCCACTTTTCAAGTGCTACTTTTCAAAAATACTATATTTTCAAAATTTTTGCAAAAATGCTACTTTAAAAAAAAAATTATTATATTATTTATGTTTGAGTTAACTATTTTGTATTAGAGTTGAGTTTTGAGGATTTAAGGTTTTAAAGGTCAAAATATTTTTTAAGCTTTATAATTTTAAGATTTAGGTTTTAAAATCCATAATTAGTGGCATTTTTGCAAATAGACACTTTTAAATGACATTCTTGCAAATATACACACCAAAATTGCATTTTAGCAACTACCCCATATTGATTAACTACCTAAGTTTTTAGTTTCTGTTGTATCATCATTCAACACAAGTGATTAACCGATCTTGTTTTAAAGTCTAATATTTCCTTCTTTCTTTCTTTCTACGTCAAAAGTTCATTATTTTTTTTCTTTAAATACAAAATCTTACTAGTAAACCACACAATGTTCGACATTCATATCTCCCACCTCTCCTGTTTATAAGTTACTTTTTTTTTTCTCAACAAACTTTTCATTAATTTAATCTATCAGAGTACAAAAGGAGAGAATGAAGCATCCTCCAGACTCAATACAGCATAAATGAAATGCGATAAAGCATAAAGCAGATAAATCATCATAGAAGATGGACAGCGAATCCATGTCGTGGCTCGGATGCGTCAAGAGGATCTTCGCGACAAAGCCGGAGAATCTCAGGATAGTCACTTTTCAATGTGACTTTGAAGAACCCGGCATAATGCTTGGAGATTCGATCACCCTCCAGGAGAGGGAAGAAGATACAACCAATCTCAAAGAGATGGCCGAAAGTGGCATTGACTCTTCCACCGAGAGTAAATTACAGGGTTTGAGAACCCAAAAACTTGTATCTTCTCACAGTAGAAGAGATATAAACAATAAAAACTACAGGATTTGAAATCCAGAAAACTTTCTTTTTTTCCAAAAGAGAAAAACTACCAAGCTTATCATATAAGATTTTAAAAAATCAACTTCTTAAAATCATTGGGTATGGGCCCAACCTTTAAATTCTTTCTAGGCCAAGCCCAAACCCATAAAGATGGATCAATTAGACCTAGTCCCATTTTACTTCTTATCATGGGCCAAGCCCAAATATTAAGGAAATTAAAATGGACCACGCCCAAATATTAGGTCAGAAATGTTTACACCTGCTGCCGACGAGGCAAGGCGGAGGAGCTCTGGCGATGGCGTTGGCAATGGCTGGGAAGTCCGAGTGGGTCCTGTACCAGAACAAAAGGATTGATCGGCAGAGGGGGGTCACTTGGTTTGTCGACAAGAAATTCCGATGTTGGGATTCTTGCCCTCGGGCTAGGGAGATCCAGGCTTCTGAGAACGTGGTGGAGTTGGGACTCAACATCAGCGGGCGGAGAGCCAAGGCCACGAAGGCAAGCGCATCGCGGCGTCCCCTAGATCCGGTGCCGTTCGGATCTGTAGAGGTTGGCAGCTTTTCTAGCCATTGATGGAGCGAACAAGACGGTATCAGGACTAGCCCTAGGGAGAGTAAACCGGGGCGGTAATGAAGCTTGGCATGGGTGAGAGAGCTCGGCGGTGCAGGGGGAAAATTTGGCGGGTCCGATGACTCTGGTGGAGAGAGAGGTCTTGGCATTCCCATCTCCATCGTCTCGAGGAAGTAGGCAGGTTGGAGCAAAGCCAAGATCTCAAGTGTGCTCACCAAAAGGAGCGAGAGATGGAAATCGGCCAAGCGAGGCGAGTCGATGGTATTGGGTCTCGCCGGTGAAGAAGCACATCGGCGGGAGGAGCAAGCAGGTCTTTGGGTCAAATATGGAACGAACCCAAACGCATTGTTCGTTAACATCGCTACTCAGAGCTGCTGGGAACTTCTTTGGACAGTCATTGGTCGTAGAAATTTGTTGCCGGTCGTCGGAAGGTTCATTCCGGAGTGAAGGCGATCCCTCCGACAAGTAGCCGGGGATAGAAACGCGTTTATAAGTTACTTATTCACTCTTCCCTTATATATTAATTGGGGAGTGATTTGTGAGAAGATTTTTATGTGTCATCTCCACAATCACTCTCACCAAAACAACTCTGACATGGCTTGAAAAAAATGTTACATGGTAATTTTGAATTAATAACAAAATCTTCTACAACTAAATTTATATTTGTTTCCATAAATAAATCAAAAGAGCTTTTAATCAATATTCTATCACATTTTCGTTTTTATTCTAAAATTATATATAAATTTTTGTTTCTCATTTAAAAATAGTTTAGAAATTGATTATTGTAATAATAAAATTGATTATTATATATCAATTTTCATTTCTCATTTGAAAATAGTTTAGAAATTGATTATTGTAATAATAAAATTCTAGAACATTATTATAGAATATATTTTATTTTTGAAATTAATAAGACTTAACAAACTTTTGTAAGAGATTTTGATATGTTTGTGAAAAAAACTTCACAATTTTGTAACAACAAATATAATTATTCTCTTGAAATTATTTTTTAATGCAAGACAATTTGAAGGTAATAAAAATATTTTTTTAATCGAAAGTAGCAAAAAGAAAAAAATAAATCCGTGTTTCATTTATAAAATTTATGATTATATATTTTAATGTTTTAAATATTAAATAATTTTTTTGTATTCTAAATCCTACTTAAAATATTAGGACAAGCCAAATTTAATATATTTTTCAATGCAAGACAAATATAAAAACAACAAATATAATGTAATATTGATCTTCCCAATTTTATAACAAATATAATTATTTGTTTGAATGTTTTTTTTTAACCCAAGACAATTTGAAGGTAATAAAAACATTTTTAATTTGAAAATAACAAAAAAAAAATATTAATCCGTGTTTCATTTATAAAATTAATGATTATATATATTATTGTTTTAAAATATTAAATAATTTATTTGTTGAAACAACCCGACCCATTTTTTTTATATATAAATTAGCACCGAATTAGCATCCCCATAAATGCTAACCCTCAACATGCTAAAATTCTCAATACAGCAAACATTCAGCGGAAATCAATTATGCAAATAAACCATTAAATAATACTTCATAAACCAATAAGCAATCATTCAACATCCTAGACCGTTCTATATCGAATCACTAACAACCTAGCAATCTAATAATCCACGCAAACGAGACCACTAGATCATCCATCTCGTCCTCGCCCTGATTCCACGATCATACTTTGTCTTTACCTGCATCACATAGCAAAAAGAGATGCGTGAGTATTATCACAAATACTCAGTGAGACGGTCCTCCCATCAACAGACCATGTACTCAGTCATAGCATAGATACAATACCAAGGTTATCAAACAACACGCAAAACACAACGATCAATACGTCAAACTGACGGCAATCAGAAATGCGTGTCGATCGACACAAACATTGATATATCATGGTTTTTACCTGTTTTTGGCCATAATATAAGTCCATTTTATAGAGTCTTTTTGGTATTTTTCGAGTCTTTTGGAGTCTTTATAGGTTAAGGGACGATTGGAGCATAATGGGAGCTTTTGAAGCATTTTGGAGCATCAAGGAAAGAAGTGCCGAAGTGATCAAGTCGGAGTCGAGATTTGGAGCATGCGTCGACCGACGCAGAGCCGTGGGGTCGATCGACGCGAACATGTCCGCGAACCGAGCTATGAGATGGCGTCGACCGACGCAAGCCAACATTAAAGAATTTCCTCCTTTGCCCAAAAAGCCCAGAAGTTTGCAAGAAGAAGCCCAATCCGATTTTAAGACTCTATATATAGTTTTTCTTTAGGTTTTCATGTATATATCTTGTTTTCTATTGAGACTTGGATTTGGGGAGCTTTTGGGGAGAGATTTCTACAGAGTTTTCGAACCCTTTCTGTATTTCTAACTCTATCTTTTTAATGCAATTTATTTCATTCATGATGTTTTCTTCATCTATGTCTGAGTAGTTTGCTTATTAGGTTTTGGGGATTCAAGGGTTTGATGAGAAATTGTTAGGATTGAAACTCTGTTAGGATTTATCTATATGTTCTTCATCTAGATTGTTATAACTCTGATTTTAGGACTAGCCAACTGAAATTGGAAACCCTAGGTTGATTTGATAGATGCGAAAGTATTATTAAAGAACCTGACCTAATCTTAGATGAGCAAAATTTTCTATTCACAAAGAAATTTGGCTTAGTAATTTTGTGAACAATCGAACTTGAACTTAATGCTTGTCTTCATTCATTGAATTTGCAAAGAAATTTGGAATTTAGGGATTTAGTCATAGAAAATCTCTGCAACGAAAGTTGATTGGTTTTACACTTGTATTTGAGTTCTAGAACTGTGCTTAATCAAATCCTGACAGTCTTTTATCCTTGATTTCGATTCATTCCTGAGAATTATCCAATGCCTAACTCTTTTGTCTCATTGATCACTAGAACCTAAATCATAATTTGCTTTCCTTGTTTTACTATTTTCTTAATTTTAACACATATTTACTTAGCATAATTTGAATTCATTAGTTGTTTGTGTGATTCGATTCCCTGTGGATTCGACCCCTAAGTACTACAACGATCTCTTAATTTGAGAGAGTAACTCAGACTAAATTTGAGCATATCAAACACTCTGTGTCGATCGACACAGTCTGTGTCACTCAACACAAACACCGTGTGTCGCTCGACACAGAGCCCAGAAAACGCAGAAAACGCAGAAAACCAGAATCGATCATATCCTCTCATGGATCGATTCCAAACGCGTTGTCATCGATCTCCTGCACAAAATTCAACATCCAAACACGAATACAACCAGGAACAACAGTAATCAATCATATTCCATCAAATCCTAATCCGAGGGTCTATGGTCGCGCACTCACCTTGATTTCGGAATCGATTATCTCATCAACCACAGCTCCGAAACAGAATCGGAAAACTGTTCTGAAAACTAGACAGAGAGATCTACACAACGGTATGTAGATCCTCCTCTGTGTCCCTAAGATTCAACGGAAAAACAGCCCGCAATCTCGCTGATCGGAACTAGAAAAACAGAGATTTCAGAAGCGACACCCTGAAATCGAAAGAACATAGAGAACGGAGATTACCTCCGAATTAGGATCATAACCCTGATCTAGAAACTAGACAGTGAGTCTTTCCAACGGCATATGGATAGTCTCCTGATTCTTTCTGGTTCGACGGGAATCCTCCCTCGAAGCAGACTGATCGCAGACACAAAACTGCAGAAACCTCTCTCGGGAAAAGAACGATAACTCTCAGAATACACATCCTATTTACAAACGGTTTCCTCCTGAATCAAGATTAGAGAGTGGAGAACCTACCCTCAAAGTTTCACTCTGATCCGAATCCATCTTCCCAGCCGATCGTCTCTTCCAAAAACCCGAGCAGAATTGATTTTCTCTCAAGGAAATCACTTCTCTCACAATCCTCACATAAACACTCTTTTTCCTCTCTCAAACTCTTCTGATTTCAGCCAAAAAAAAAGAGAAAATGCGTTCCCCACGTTTTTATAACGAAACCCTTGGGTTTCCTAAACTGACTCAAATCGAAACGATCAGAAATCAAACCTCTCGGTCTGATTTTAACCCGTGTCGATCGACACACACCAGCCGTGTCGACCGACACACACCAGCTGTGTCGATCGACACAGACTTCTCTGTCCGATTCCTCATGAGAACAAACAACCCGTGTCGATCGACACACAGCTAATGTGTCGATCGACACCTAACCCATAAATCCACTTTTTGGTTCACGGGCGTTACATTTGTATTCTAAGATATTTGGACAAGCCGAATTTAACAAAATTTTTAACGCAAGACAATTTGAATACAATATTGATCTAAGACCTATTCGAGTAAATGATAGTTTGATTAAAATGCCAACACAAACCAAAATCAAACTATACAATATTATTATCCAAAGTAGATATTTTCATTTTAGATATTGTTATTCATAAATAGAATAATTCACACGATTTAAACCAAATGGATATTAAACAAAATTGATCACAATATGTCGTGTTTTGTTTTGTCAAAATTTTAAAACTATAAAAAATTTACACACAAAGTAGTAGTATTAGTTTGGTGCAATGTGCTAACGGCAATGTCGACATTATAACATCAATAGAAAGGGAAAATCTTTTAGAAAAGACAAAATCTTAATTTGTTATTACAATATAAAATTGGATCTAAAGACCAATTCAATTGTTAGACCAATTCAATTGTTTTTAGTTAATTGAATTGTAAATGAATATTGAAAAAAAAAATTGTAAATGAACTTATTGTCAATGTTATTAACGAAATTCGAATTAGTGCCAACAAACAGGGAAAAAAAGAAAGATATTATTATTATTATTATTTTGTCAAAACGTGATTTATATTAAATTTAAACTACGGTTACAACATGGAGAGGCCGAGAACTCGATGCCAAAGAGTTTGAAACTACAACATGGTTAAAATACAAATACAAAGCAAGATAATGAAAAGATAAGAGGTTATACTCATAGGTAACAACCGGTAGCACCTTAAAAAAGGCTAGTTCTTCTGCCATTAAAGGCGAGCGAACGAAGCTTTTAGCTCGTAATGCCATTACGGCTGAGTGTTTGAAGACATTCTCTATAAAAGAGAGGATTTCTGGAAGGGTTCTCTCCGAATCGGAGGAAAAGGATGAAAACGATCTCTCCATAAAGGAGGAAGTTGGTGATGATAATCTCTTCAAAAAGGAGAACATTAATGGACTTGATCTCTCCATAGAGAAGGAGTTTTGTTTCAAATGGCTCCCTAAATTGGATTTTGAAGCAAACTGATTTACCAGAGACTTAGTGACAATCGCATGTGCACTAATGGGCCTTAGTGGGCTGGGAAATGTTACAAAGCCCATTAAGGAGGTTAAGTGGCCCAATCCCAAGTGTGGTTATCGACGAGGAGCCTTGGTCGGTGGGAGCTGTAGGTCAGATGACCGGCAAGCGGAGACGGCGGAAGAATGGCTGGTATTGGATAGGAGAGAGTAGCGATGGTTTGAGTAGTGGTTCTCTCTTCGCCTGAGCAGCTCACTTGATTGGAGATTCAAATATCGATCGAAGCGGGTGTAGAGGATAGGTTTCTGAGAAGGCTCAGCGAAGGGGAAGGCAAAGGGCCAAGGGATGAAGTCGCGATTATTCTGGTATGTTGTGACTCTTTTATATGGAAAGGAGATGAGATCAACCTTTGCTACCGGAGATATCGATAAGAACATTGAGCACATCCGGAGCCATAAAATTAGTAGTAGCGCTTGATGAGTAAATAAGCAGAGATGAAATATGGCTACCATGATGGAGGGTTTGTTGCTGCCGACAATAAGATGGAGCACTAGTCAGTCACGGCAGCGGCCTGTAGTGGTGGTGGAGAAGGTTCTTCGGGATTTTTTCAAGAAAGGTTCAGATCCGGTGGACTTGAAATGATAGGCTGAGGCGGCGAAAGCCTCCCCAAAAAGCGACGAAATCAGATCCGGAAGAGAAGAATTGAGACGCAGCCACATTGACTGAGTTTCTAAAGAAGAAGATCGAAAGTTAAAACTAGATGTAGATGCAAAGGACATAGCTTGAACGATTGAAGGCATGAGGAAAGGTAAGAGGAGGCGACGCCGGTGGAGCAACAGCTCGCCGGCGTCGGGAAACTGTGACTTGTTTGGTGCCTCGAAAGATATTATTTTATATAAAGAAAATTGAACTGAAATTCAAAGTGAACATCATCAGCAATTTTTAACCACAAAATAATACTGTAATTTATTTGATTTCAAACATATATTTAATCGCGTGCGGAGAGTCAACTAGTTTACCTTTTATATAAGCAATACATTATTCATGTCCTGAATATCACTTAAGCATATACCCAATTCTTTACATTTCACTAAAGACATCATCAAATATAGGATTTTCTTGTCTTCGTTAGTGAATTTAACATCTGCTAAATCTCATGTCTAAAACCTACAAAAGTTGTCAGTTTGGGTATTAATTGGGAAACTTTTATTAGTTGATGTATTATTTTTCTAGCAAATGTTGCTTAGTTGGAATATTTTTTCAGGAATTTTCCATTAGTTTTAAACACTATTTTTCGTGTCTTGGTTTTAGTTTTTCATACTCTGTTTTTTCCTCGGTTGAGTGGTGGAATTAAAATCTAGTATATATATTTGCATGAAATTTTATCAAAGTAAATGGTCCCATCTTCAAGATCAAAGCCGATGTTATAATTCTAAAGCTCGGTTGTGTCGATGATGTTGAGATGAATTTACGGGCTCTTCATCATAGCTAATTACAAATACTCATCCTCAAATTGGTGGAATAGGATGAATGGATCTAACTCTAAAGAGGCCCTTGTAGAAGGTCAATGAAACTCTAGTCAATGGAGACTACTCGTGTTGAATGGTCATTGTAACATACCAATGAACCATCGCTGAAGCTGTTTAGGTAATGTCCTTCAAGAAAGTTTTTGAGATGACTCATGAACTCAGTGTTTTCTTTGATAGGTGTCAAATGATTTGTGGTAATGACCATACCTCATAAAAAAATGGCGTTGATTTCCATGTTGTCCTTTCTCCTTCTTCTAATGCTAGAAAGTTGTGACCTGAATTCGGGTCACTACTTAATATATCAAAACATATGGAAAATTTGTTGTCAAATTGTTTTAGACTTGAGAACTTCCCTATCCTAACTCATGTATACCTCTTCTAACATTGAATCCATTGGTGATGTTATGCGCACATCTGAAATCCACATTCGATACAGAATATACCAAGTTGTTATCTGTCTCAAATTGTATCGTTTCTTTAGCTAATGTTCTTATAAATTTTGAAAATTTACATACAATCTAATTTCTTGAAAAAAATAATCGTTTAAGAGTCTATAATAAATGTAAGCGTGGCTCTTGTACATATGCTTTGTGAGCCGTCGAAATACAATTGACGATAATGACATTTGATCATCAAAATCCAAAATTGAAAATCATAAGCTTAGAGACTCTAGATTTTTGAGGATTTTTTTTTTATAGAACTTTAAAAAAACTTTCAAAGTTTGCAGTCGAGAAGAAGCCAACTGGTAACTCAGTATTTATGGACTAAATATGTCTTCAAATGCGTTATTATATAAGTTTTGATTTCATCTTTCAGATCTCAATGACGATTTACTTGACTAATGAAAACAAAGAAAAAATAATCTAAGCTAAGACGTAAGCAAAAGAAGAAATTATCATTGATGATTGAATTAAGTGCATGGTATGTTCAGACATTATGACCCATATAAATATCTGAAACTGTTTTTATGACAAATTACAATGTTCAAAGTTATATTAAATCCCTAAATTCAAAAAAAAAAATTGGGCTGCTTTGTTTTCAGGGGTAAATGTTCATGCGAAGTTGAAAAAAAATTGAAAAAAAAAATTAGTTTCTACTGTTAATTGAATGTAAATCAAAAAGCATTGACACTTTATGCCTCAATAACTATAAAACACCCATATCCATACAGTATATTATTTCATAGAATAATTTATGTAACGATAAGGTATGCCATCTGATTCGACGGAGATAAGTAAAAAAATTGTGCGGAATTTTTTTAGTTACTCAAAAGAAAAAATGTGCGGAGTTTTAATGTTTATAATTTGAGATTAGCTTGCATCGTTGATTAGATGGCCCATGAGGACAATAACAACTTTTGGGTATAGAAATAATAATGTTTTTATTATAAATAATAAATATCTATTAAACCGACTTATATATGTCGGTTAGTAGATTATTTTAATATATTCTTTGCCTATATAAGGCGATGGAGAGGGTGCTGATTATTGAGAAGTTTTTTTGTAGAGAGAGCGAGCAGAAGAAGAGAATAAAAGAAAACAAAAATTACGTTTCCAATTATTACGCTTCCACTCATAAAAAAATATATAATATATTAATAGTTTGCAATACGTTATCAGCACGAGGTTCTAACCAACTGAGTCGTTAAATCATATCCTCTGCCATACCAAAGGGGTAAGATTTTAATTTTTGTGTTATTCAATTTACTTTTTAATTTATTTATTATTTATGGAGTAGTAGGCTCTGCCTCCTCCTCATAATATTATGGTAGGCTCTGCCTCCTCACTATCAGTGAAAAAGGCATATAATAGGCTATGTCTTTTCAAAATTGATCATTATTATGGTAAGCGCTGCCTCCTTGATCAATTAAAATTTTATGTCTCCATAATCCCATGGTAGGCTCTGCCTCCTTGATTATGTTGAGAATTATGCCTATTATTTTATTATTATTATTTTCTTACCGTTATTTCTTTTCTGTTATTTATTTATGTTCTGTTATTGATTTATCATTTATATGGAAGGCTTTGCCTCCTATTTTTATTTTTCAAATTATGTTGTTATTATTATTGCACCTATTTTATCATAATTATTTAAAATTGAATTTTAATATGATGTTTAAAATTTTGTTATATAGTTATCATGTCAAACTTGGCAAAACTTGAGATCGCTGCCCTTGATTTATCTGGGAAAAATTATTTGACATGGGCAGTAGGTGCAAAGATGCATCTAAAAGCAAATGGACTTCTTGACACCATTGATAAATGGAAGGTCACGTCCGATGAGGAAAAGGCAAAGGCCATGATATTCCTCCGCCACCATATTCATGATACATTAAAAGATGAATATATTATGAAAGATAATCCCGCAGATCTTTGGCTGTCACTCAAAGATAGGTTTGATCACCAGAAATATGTGATCTTACCAAAGGCAAGACATGAGTGGCTGAATCTGCGGTTTGAGGATTACAAAAGTGTAAGTGAATATAATTCCGCTTTGTTCGGAATTACTTCGAGGATGATGTTATGTGGAGAAAGTATAAGTGATTTTGATATGATCGAGAAAACTCTCCAAACATTTCATCCAGGAAACGTAGTCCTCCAGCAACAATATCGGGCAAGGGAATTTACCCGATACTCGGATTTAATGCAAGTTCTTCTTGTTGCTGAACAAAATAATGCAATTGTTATAATGAATCATGAATCTCGTCCAACTGGATCGGCTCCATTCCCAGAAGCGAATGTGGTAGCATCCAATACATATAATTTTCGAGGACGATGGCGTGGTCGCGGTAGAGGCCGTGGACGCGGACGTGGCAGAAGTGGTGGACGAGGCCGAGGACAAGGAAGAGGATTCCAGTCAGATAACTCCGACACATTGAAAGCCAACCAAAATTCTCAGGGAAATGTTGTTGGCCGCATAAATAAAAGAAAAACGGAGAGTGCTTGTTACAGATGTGGCATGAAAGGCCATTGGGCACGAACATGTCGTGTGCCAAAATATTTAGTTGATCTGTATCAAGAGTCTCAAAAGGAAAAACGGAAGAATGTCGAAACAAATTTCGTCACTGATGAAGCTGGACCTTCCTTTAATGGTCTCAATGATGATGCTCATTTCGATGTTGCTGATTTTCTTGTTGATCCTGAAGTATCAACAGAAAGAAATGATAACTAAATTTATAAGACATGATGCTAGTATTTTTATGTACTTTGTATAATATGCTTTTAGTTTTAAACATTTTGTATTATATGCTTTTATTTTGCAGTATGATGTTAAAATAGTTTTGAAAAATAATTTTATAAAATAGTTTTAAAATAATTTTTGTAAAATATTTTTAAAATAATTTTATAACCTCATGTTACATAACATTTCGTTTCTTTTTATTAATGCATCTCTGATTAATATTGTTATACTAGACAATGTCAGAACTTGAGATTATGGACGGAGATACATGTCTGGCAGATAGTGCGACAACGCACACAATACTAAGAGATAAAAAGTATTTCTCCGTTCTGAATTTAAAAGACTCCGCCGGAAGCGTGAGTACTGTATCTAGTAATGCAAATATTATTATGGGCTCAGGAAAAGCCAGGTTTTCAATGCCAAGGGGAACAAAGTTTGAGATAAATGATGCATTATATTCCCCCAGTTCATACAGAAATTTATTAAGTTTCAAAGATATCCGAAAAAATGGATATCATATCGAGACGAAGAATAAGAATGGCATTGAATATCTTTGCATTACGTCAGAAAAGAAGCATATATTGGAAAAATTACCAATGATGTCTTCTGGATTATATTGCACAAAGATATATATGACTGAGTCCTATGCTGTAGTAAACCAGCAGTTTACTAATATATTTAAAATATGGCATGAAAGGTTAGGGCATCCAGGATCAGTCATGATGAGAAGGATTGTGCAAAACTCTAGCGGACATCCATTGAAAAACCAAAGGATTTTTCAATCTAGAGATTTTTCATGTTCCGCATGTTCTCAAGGAAAATTAATAACTCGGCCATCAGCGGCTAAAATTGGGAATGAAAATCCAGTATTCTTAGAGAGAATACATGGTGATATATGTGGACCTATACATCCACCATGCGGGCCGTTTCGTTATTTTATGGTATTAATTGATGCATCGAGTAGATGGTCACACGTGTGTCTGTTGACAACACGGAATATGGCTTTCGCAAAATTCATTACCCAAATAATCAGATTAAGAGCACAATTTTCTGATTATGCCATAAAGAAAGTTAGGCTTGATAACGCAGGTGAATTCACTTCACAAGCTTTCAATAATTATTGTATGGCAATGGGGATTGATGTTGAACACCCAGTTCCCCATGTTCATACACAAAATGGCATGGCTGAAAGTTTAATTAAACGGTTGCAACTCATTGCAAGGCCGTTAATCTTGAGAACAAATCTCCCAATTCATGTATGGAGACATGCTATATTGCATGCTGCGGCATTGGTCCAGATTAGACCAAGTGCATATAATAAATATTCCCCATTACAGTTAACATCTGGCCAAGAACCCAATATATCCCATCTTCGTGTTTTTGGATGTGCGGTTTATGTCCCTATAGCTCCGCCACAAAGAACAAAAATGGGACCTCAAAGGAGACTTGGGATATATGTCGGGTATACGTCACCAAGTATAATTCGATATCTTGAACCAAAAACTGGTGATATGTTTACGGCACGCTTTGCCGATTGCCATTTTAATGAAGCTGAATTTCCGGCGTTAGGGGGAGGAATTAAAAGAATTCCAAAAGATATTACTTGGTGTGCACCATCTTTAGTACATCTTGATCCCCCTACTAAACAACGCGAGTTGGAAGTTCAGAAAATTGTACACTTGCAAAATTTGGCAAACCAGTTACCTGATGCGTTCACAAATACAAAAAGGGTGACAAAATCATATATACCCGCTGCCAATGTTCCATCAAGAATCAATGTTCCAGAAGAACAAATCGATGGAAACAAAGCGAATGAACCTAAGGTTCAATTAAAGAGGGGGAGGCCGATGGGCTCAAAGGATAAAAATCCTCGAAAGAAAAAGAAATTAGGAGAACAAAATGAGAAGGTTCTAGAGGAACCATATAAAGAAAAAATATCCAGAAGATATGTATGAAAGGGTTCCGGAAGAACCAGAGGAAGAAAAAGAAAATGATACAGAAACATATGAGATTTCCATTAATTATGCCCAAAATGGAAAAATATGGGTTAGAAATGAAATCGATGATACTAATGGAATATTCTCTTTCTCTGTATCTAAAGAAATTGATCAAGATGATCCAGACCCAAAGTCTATATCAGAATGCCACGAAAGATCTGATTGGGAAAAATGGCAAACGGCCATGAGAAATGAATTAGACTCTCTTAATAAAAGAGATGTTTTTGGACCTATAGTCGTTACACCAAAAGATGTAATCCCAGTCGGATATAAGTGGGTCTTTATACGAAAAAGAAATGAGAAGAACGAAGTCACAAGATATAAAGCCCGGCTTGTGGCACAAGGTTTTTCTCAAAGACCAGGAATTGATTATGAAGAGACATATTCTCCGGTTATGGATGCAATCACATTTAGGTACTTAATGAGCTTGGCAGCATCTACGAATTTAGAAATGTACCTAATGGATGTTGTGACTGCATATCTTTATGGATCACTTGATACTGATATATACATGAAAATCCCAGAAGGATTAAAGATCCCAGAAGGATCAAAAGTATCATCTAAGGAAATATGTTCGATCAAATTACAACGATCACTCTATGGATTAAAGCAATCCGGACGCATGTGGTATAATCGCTTGAGTGAATATTTGTTAAGTAAAGGATACATTAACAATGCGATATGCCCTTGCGTGTTTATTAAGAAATCCTCATCAGGATTTGTGATCATTGCAGTATACGTAGATGACCTGAACATAATTGGAACTCAAAAGGAAATTGATGATGCAAGAACTCATATGAAAGAGGAGTTCGAAATGAAAGATCTTGGAAAGACAAAATTTTGTCTAGGGCTTCAAATTGAACACCTCAAAAATGGAATTTTTGTGCATCAATCAAATTACACCAAAAGAGTGTTAAAACGCTTTAATATGGATAAAGCGACTCCTTTGAGTACTCCAATGGTTAATAGATCGCTTGATGTTTTCAAGGATCCATTTCGACCTTGTGAAAATGGCGAGAAAATATTAGGTCCAGAAATACCTTATATGAGCGCTATTGGTAGACTTATGTATCTTGCTAATTGTACACGACCAGATATAGCTTTTGCTACTAATCTACTTGCAAGATATAGTTCATCTCCTACTCGTAGACATTGGAACGGAATAAAACACATATTCCGTTACCTCCAAGGTACGATTGATTTTGGATTATTTTATTCAAGAAACCCCGAGGTTGGTCTTGTTGGTTTTGCAGATGCAGGTTATTTATCTGATCCGCATAAAGCTCGTTCGCAAACTGGGTATGTTTTTACTATTGGTGGAACTGCAATCTCATGGCGGTCTCAAAAACAGATTTTGGTTGCTACTTCTTCAAATCATGCCGAAATCATTGCACTTCATGAAGCATGCAGAGAGTGTGTATGGCTCAGATCAATGACTCAACATATTCAAAAAGCAAGCGGAATAACCACCAACAAAGAGCCGACGACTATATTTGAAGATAATTCTGCATGTGTTGTCCAAATCAAAGAAGGCTACATCAAGAGCGATAGGACGAAACATATTCCTCCAAGATTTTTCTCCTACACTCGGGAACTCGAAAAGAAAAAGGAGATTGATGTTCAATATATTCGTTCAAGTGACAACGTAGCAGATTTATTCACAAAGGCGCTTCCGACTACAACATTCCGGAAACATGTTCAGAGTATCGGAATGCACTATCTACGAGACCTCTAAAGAAAAGATTATATATATTTTTTCCAGGGGGAGACTGCACTCTTTTTTCCTTGTCATGGTTTTTGTCCCACTGGGTTTTTCCATGATAAGGTTTTTAACGAGGCAGTATAAAAATATCAAAATATAAATAGATATTTAAGGGGGAGTATTATAAATAATAAATATCTATTAAACCGACTTATATATGTCGGTTAGTAGATTATTTTAATATATTCTTTGCCTATATAAGGCGATGGAGAGGGTGCTGATTATTGAGAAGTTTTTTTGTAGAAAGAGCGAGCAGAAGAAGAAGAGAATAAAAGAAAACAAAAATTACGTTTCCAATTATTACGCTTCCACTCATAAAAAAATATATAATATATTAATAGTTTGCAATAGTTTTCACCTATTTATTCTGATAGTAGCCAAGGATCCGTGGCATTCTCAACATTAAGGAAATTGAATGACTTTTACAGTCTCATTAGCCTCCTATATAAGAGATACATTATTCGAGTATACATGCTTCTGAAACAGTATATATTTATAAATTAAAACTAAATGCAAAAAGTTAAGTTAAAATAAAATAATTAAAAATATGGTTTCAATAATAAATTTGCATAAAAACGAATACAAAATCTTTAACTAGTAAACCATACAATGATCTACATTCACATCTCTCTTATCTATCATTTGTAAGTTACGTATTCTCTACTCACTTCACATGCATCTATCACATCTCACTTCATCATAATATATTATTTAACGACTTTCATTTGTCAGTTGTTTGTTAAGAAACATTGTTGTGAATTGACATATTCTTTGGTAGAATTGTTGTTAAGAAATCATAAACCACGCACAAAAACATATATATACATATATATCATTCCAAAAACATATCTTCGATCGTATCTTTCCAAAACATGTACATTTCATCTCTCAAAATTACTTTTTCTTGTTTTTTTTTGTTTTTCCACATTTCACTTGTCTTGTATGTTGTCGTCGTGTCGAGACTCACCCCCAAGAAAATTTTAAATTTAGGAAGTAATGACCGGATGATCATCAACCTTGTATTTTTTTTTTTTTTTTTTTAAATGGCATCCGTACAATCCTCCATACTCCTTCAAAACGAGAAAAATGCCTAAAAAAAAAAAAAAGAGAATCCGAAAATGGCCAAGTATTGGGGATAAAATGAATCCCGGCGGTTTAATTTCGATTGAAACCTGGATGAATCCGCTAGGCGATAAACCTTTGTCTAGAAAGTTGACATCACAATAGTTAATACCTCAAGAAAGTAATCTCTTATACGACGACACTAAAATGTAACCAAAGATTTTACTTGGCCCTTCCAATCTTTAAGGAAATCGAGGATGAACAAATAAAAGTCTTAGCATATATATCTCTCTCTGTGGTCCTTCTACTCTTACAGTAAAGTTACAGTGCAGTTCTTGTTTCAACCGCAATGTTGATTTTGTTGATGAAGTCATCAACAAGAATGGTTCCAAGCTCGCCTCCAAACCTTGATCTAACGGTCACAGTTCCAGTCTCGACTTCTTTAGGGCCCACCACCGCCATTAACGGGACCTTCTGTGTCTCTGCATTCCTTATGAGCTTCGGCAACCTCTCTCCATGGCACAACTCAGCCCTAACTCCACAGGCTCTTAGCTTCTTACTCACTTCCTTGCAGAACCCCAACTGCAAATCCCGTCATTAATTCAGGACTGAGATTCCTAATTTCAGACAAAAGTTTTGCATCAAGGCAGCACAAGTTAACCTGATTGTCTGTGACGGGCAAAACCCGGACTTGAACAGGAGAGAGCCATAACGGGAAATCCCCTGCGTAGTGTTCTATGAGAACCCCGAAAAATCTTTCTAATGAGCCTAAAACTGCCCTGTGGATCATTATAGGACGTTTCTTATCCGAATTTGTGTCGACATAAGTAATGTCAAATCGCTGAGGAAGATTGAAGTCGACCTGCGTACCAACAAGAACCCGTTAATAGACAAGTAGCCTATGATTTATTAGAGTAGAGGAAGCTTAATTACCTGTATGGTTGAGCACTGCCATTTTCTTCCCAATGCATCTTCGATCTTAAGGTCTATCTTTGGGCCATAAAAGGCACCACCTCCTTCATCAACCTCATAGCTCCATCCCTTATCATCTAAAGCATCCCTAAGGGCACATGTCGACTTTTCCCATATATCATCACTTCCAACTGATTTTTCAGGTCTAGTTGATAAATTAACTTCATACTTGTCGAACCCAAACCTCGACAATATCTCTTCTGTGAGATTTAGGACACCTCTGATCTCATCTTTGATCTGATCCTCTAAACAGAATATGTGTGCATCGTCCTGGCAAAATAAATGTTTGTGAAGTTAATCCTAGTACTTAATAAGACTAGAGGTTAACTATTAGACTATAGACGTCTGAGGTAACCTGTGTGAACCCTCTGACACGGAAGAGGCCGTGTAAGCTACCAGACAGCTCGTATCTGTAAACTGTACCGAGCTCTGCAACTCTTATGGGCAAATCTCGATATGATTGACGCTTTCTTTGGTAGAGTAAGATGTGGTAAGGGCAATTCATGGGTCGGAGTTGATAAAGCTCATCCTCGATCACCATTTGATCATACATATTCTCACTGTAGAAGTCCAAGTGACCACTAATCTTCCAAAGATCAGCTTTGGCGACATGAGGGGTATAGATCAAATCATAACCATGTTCGACGTGCATCCTCTTCCAGGATTCTTCAATTATGTTTCTAACAATTGCACCTTTCGGATGCCAAAACACTAATCCTCCTCCAGCTTCATCCTGCAGTTGAAAGCTTATGCAACATTATCTCGAAAGTGAAATATTCACTCTTAATGCTGAAGACTCGCTATACCTGGATAGAAAAAAGATCGAGGTCCTGGCCAATGCGTCTATGATCCCGGCGTTTAGCTTCTTCTTTAAAATGAAGATAAGCTTTTAGTTGTTCTTCACTCTCCCAAGCCGTTCCGTATATCCTCTGAAGCATTTGCCTCTTTTCATCTCCTCTCCAATATGCGCCGGCAACAGATTCTAGTTCAACAGCTTTCTTGTTTATCTTCCCTGTGGTCTCGACATGAGGCCCCGCACAAAGATCCCACCATTCATTACCTAGATGGGCATTCGAACTGGCATAAGATGGAGACAAGCAATTACCAAACTAAAAGTGAACTAATTAAAGACAGATACTTAAAAGGCACAACAAGAAGCTACAGTGTACCGATATGATACAAGGTGATGGGTTCTTCCTTGATACTTTCCAAAATCTCCATCTTATAAGGCTCGTTAATCGCCATGATTCTTTTCTGCGCTTCTTCTCTAGAAACTTCTTCTCGTAGAAGCGGTAAGTTCCGACTAATGATACGATCCTACAGTTTATATAAGCGAGTCAATGAATACTATTCTACAATTCCATCTCAACTATCAAACAGGAAAAAAAAAATCAACATTAAAGCCTTAATCAGAAACTGACCATCTCTTTCTTGATCCTTTTGAGGTCTTTATCTGTTAGAGGCTCCATATCAAAGTCGTAGTAGAAACCGTTATCTATCCAGGGCCCTATCGTTACTTTTGCATTCGGGAAGAGTTTCTGAACCGCCATGGCCATTACATGTGCACACTGAATTCACATGAATTACACTATTCAGCTTAACAAGTGGAAATCGATCACCTAAGCATAAAGCCTCAACACTTGTCATGAGATTGAATCAAAATTCAGACTTTTACAACACCCAAATCGGCTAAGAGCATAACAGTTGAGAAATTGAATCAAATTACATAATTCTCCTAAATCCACTCGTACCGGACTCAGAACAGAAACAGAGCGAAAATAGTGTACCGTGTGACGAATTTTGAGCAGCTTATCAGATGAGTGGTTACTGGGAAGCGGGACCGTCGCTGTCTCCGGCTTCTTCGAGCCGATGCTAGAGATAGCCGGTTCGGTAGCGACGGCGAAGACGGTGGAGAAAGCATGTTGTCTTGGCCAGAATCCGGGAGTCTGAGACGGAAGGTAAACAAAGCGTCTGAGAGAAGAAGCGAAGGAAGAGGGTTTTGAGAAGAAGGAAGAAGAGAAGAGAAGAGAATGAGAGGAGGCCATTAGTGCGAAGAGAATTCGCAGCGATTTTGAGAGATTATGGAAGGAAGACTATGTGGTGGTGGAAGTTTCTCTCATGAGTGGATTGAAGTTGAGGAGCACATAACCACGTTTTGGTTTTGTTAGAATTAGAAAATACGGTTAAGTTTCGGTTTGGCTTTACGATTGAAGAAATTTGGAAAATATTTTTTTTTTTAGTATAGGAACTAGCGAGTAAACGGCCACTTTAGTTTTGATTATTTATACCTGAATTATGGATTCATTCCGAAACACATATGAACTAGGTTTTTATTTAAATTGCCACACAATCTATTGAATTATGGTCAATTTTTACAAAACCGTAAAACATAGTCAATTTTCCGTTAACGGTTTTACATGGTTTTCGTCTGATTTTTACAAAATTGAATTAATTTTTTTTTTCTTTTAATAATAATGTGGTAAATGACGTCGTTAGATCTGACAAAACCCGTGTTGAACCGTTAACGGAAAATTGACTTCGTTTACGGTTTTGTTGAAATTGATCATAATTTGTCAATTCAAATATAAACCTAGTTCATGTGTGTGTTGGCATGGGTCCATAGTTCATGTATAAATAATTAGAAACTAGAGAGTTCATGGGAAAATTGTCCGTTTTCCCAAGAACTAGCACTAAGGCTCCTGCATGCGTCTGTATACGCATAGGTTAAATTTAATTTTAGAGTAGAATAGAGTAACAAAGGAAAAAAAAAATATATGAAAAAAATATAGTTTTTACTATTAAAATCATCTTTTTATGCCGTATATAAATAAGAGAAACGATTTATCTAATTTCAAATATTTGGTTGTTTCGTAAGATCTAAATACTAAGCTACTAAATAAATCAAAACTTTTATGATTAAATTAAATAAAATTGTAAAACAAAAACTCTTTCTAGTTTAACAAAATTGTAAAAGAGAAACTTGCGCATCACGCGAAACCTATTCTAGTATATATATAAATGGAATTAGTTTTGTACAGTTGTTGAACCAAATCAATATACTGAGCTAAAAGTGATGCATATAAGTTCAACAAGATTTTGCTATGCATTTAAAGTCCCCAAATAAAATAAAACAGATAAATGCAACCAGGATAACTATATAAATACCTTATTCCCATGACAGTTTTTTAACTCGCGGAACAAAGTTGATTGTTTTGTAAATCCAGGTCCACTCTCTCCTTGTCTAAATCCAGCTCGTTCTCCTCAAGAAGAGAAATTAGGGCTTTCAATACATCTATCGAAATGAAGTTTCAAAGGGGACACTATCATATCTAAAGTAGTTTCCACTCATAGGTAGTCATATGAGCTTTCTTCAGTTGCATGCTTGGCATTGTTCGAGAATTTTTGAAACCCTCTCTCCTCCAACTTTGGAACAATATCATCAGTACGCACATGTAATTCGAAATCTCCTTTTTGAACTCCTACAATATATTTGACTCTGTTTTCCAGTTTTGCAAGCTCAAGTTTCACATTCTGCAGCATTAGACAATTAATCTTTAGACCATTGCCTCAATCATAGACAGTTAACTAAAGATTAGCAAACCTTTGCCTCTTCAGCTTCAGAGTGAAATTCTTACCTCAAGTCGTTTGTTTTGTTTGCAAGTTACCCTTGAAAGCAAACACAAGAGTTTAAACATTTTCTAGAAACCAGTTAATGACCAATACAAACATATTAAACACTCTCATACCTTCCTCAATCGTCTTTCCCGATCGCCATGTCGACGATTGAGTTTGTAGATCTGACACAAGAAAGAAGAGATAATACAATTAAAGACACGTAAAACAAATACGGATTCAAGTTCAACATAGTGATAAAAGACGCATCAACCAAATACAATTTTGGCTTTCAGATTGAGAGAAAGACAAAACGTAATGAAAAAAATGTTTGAACTTTGAAGAAAATAACCGCCAACTGTAGGTGCAGCAGAAACTCGTAGTTACTTTGTTTATTCGTCCTCTTTTTGCTTTGCTTCTTCGGGTTTCCTGTTCAGAAACAGATCCACCTGCACAATAGCAACAAGTCAACCTTTGTTTGGTATTGGACAAAAACAAAAACATTATAAAAACTAGGGTTATTAGACTTTTACCATGACTTCCCATTTCTAATTGGCTCCACGATAGAGAGCCATACGAGCCAAAAGCCTGAAAAGGAAAGCAATATTGTTGTTAGAATATGCGGAATGTTTAAGAGAGTTTAAGAGACATTTAGAGAGAACAGAGAGAATGAGAGACTAAGAGAGTGTATGAACTGATTGAATCAATTGATTAACATCATTACAAGGTTGCACATATATATATATATATATTTAAAATCAGACCAGTTCTGGTCTATATATAACGGTCATGTGATCATGGCCGTCCATGCTCCATACGCTCCTTCTGTTCAAGTTGAATGCGATCTCAGCCGTCCATTTGTGGTCCCAGGTGTGTAAGAGGATTTGTTGTGTAGTGACCACTTGTTGTGGCCCCAAATGTGGATAGATGAATTGGACCACAATCTGATCAGATTGTGTCTTGTACTTGTGTACCTTGTACCTTGTACTTTTGTACTGTACGGTCCGTACTGTCCGTATGACGGGTTGTACAAAGCCAACCATAAGCTTACTGATCCGGTTTAACACTCCCCCTCAAGCTAAGTCATAAGGAAGCTTGAGACTTAGCTTGGAAGTTAAGAAACTCACCTCATTAAAAAACCTAAGTGTGGAAAACCCAATGGGACAAAACCACACTTAGGGAAAAAGAGTGTGAGCTCTTTACTTAGAGGATTCTGAGCTTGGAAGACTTATTAGACCCATCTTCTCACATATAAACTCACACGTCTTCAAGCTTGTTGCCTTGGTGAATATATCTGCCAACTGATCCGAGCTTCTTGTATAGCAAGGAAGAATTACTCCTAACTCCATTTGCTCCCTGACCTTGTGGCAGTCCACCTCTATATGCTTTGTTCTTTCGTGGAACACTTGGTTTGACGCAGTGTGGATTGCGGATTGATTGTCACAATGCATGGTGATTGGTTTTGAAGTTTCTATGCCCAAATCAGTGAGAAGCATCTTCAACCACATTAGCTCAGTTGTGAGTCTTCTCATGGCTCTATATTCGGCTTCAGCACTATAACAGGCCACCACTTTCTGCTTCTTGCTCTTCCACGTAACTAAGTTACCACCAATGAACGTGCAATAACTTGTAGTGGATCTTCTATCTACTCTATCACTAGCCCAATCAGCATCGTAATAACCCACTATCTCTGAGCTTCCATTGCAACCCATCCAGATTCCTTGTTCCGAAGTTCCCTTGATGTATCTTAGAATGCGGTTCACCATCTTCCAATGAGACAGTCTTGGAGCTTGCATATGTTGGCTCGCCTGGTTCACAGCAAAACACAAATCGGGACGAGTTATTGTAAGGTGTATAAGCTTACCAACCGAGCGCCGGTATAGCTTTGCATCCTCAAGGAGGCTATCTTCATTCTCCCCCTGTTGGTTAGCTTTATATGCATCCTCCAATGGTGTTCTTGCTGGTTTTGCATCCATCAAACCTGTTTCATTCACAAGATCACGAATGTACTTCTTTTGGGATAAGAAGAGACCTTCCTTTGATCTACACACTTCAATCCCAAGGAAGTACCTTAGTTCCTGTAGACCTCTTCTTCTAACTCCCCCTGAAGAAATGCATTCTTCACATTCATCTGTCATAGCTCCCATTCCAAATTTGTAGCAAGGGATAACACAACTTTGATGATGTGAAGCTTAGCAACTAGAGCAAAGGTCTCTCTATAGTCTTCCCCATACGTTTGGGTGAATCTATAGTCTTCTCTCTATAGATTTCATACCTCGGTAGAGAATTTTTTGATTGAACAACCGATTTCCAAGACGGTTTGTTCACTTGAGTTGGAGAAGTCGAGTCCTCCATCATTTCCGTCGCCGGGACTTTCTGAGTAGTGACCGGATCTTGAGTAGTCGAGTCCTCCGTCTTATCTTTCGCCGAGAAGTCAGCGGCGGAGCCACCAGCTCCGGATCCGCGAATTTGAACCTCTGAATCATGAAAAGCTAATCGCCCTTTTTTGCTCCTTGCTGACGTCACTAATCACACTCAAGGTTAGTATATATTTCACTCTTCCTTATGATTTGCCAATTTTCTTTCTTCTATCTTCTAGAGGTTTCTAACATATTCCTTTTTCTTTGTCTTTTGTTTTGCAGCTTCCATATCACCATGAAGACCATTTTTAAATATTGCATCTTCAAGAATATCAATGGTGACATTTGTAAATTTTGGAATATGTTTCATCAACCCACACGTGATCATATTTAAAACATCTTTTTAGTTTTGGATCTTGTAATAATAATATCTTTACTTTCTTTATTTGCAGTATAATTTAAAATATAAAATTTTGTTAAATACATATACAAACATATTATTAACACATACACACACACTCATTGAATATGTATTAATGATGTCATGTTCGCATGCACCATACGGATACATATTCTCCATTCGGTTCAGAGAGCTCTTCAAATTCCTAACAATATAACGAATAGAACACATCCTACCATGTAGAGATCATTTGCTTCTAATTTCTCAATCTTCAGTGTTTTTTTTCATTGTAACATGTTTTCATGGTTTTCATATTTTTGTATAGAAAAAAAAATCGGCTGAAGTTTGATATTTTATTGGTTAAATTCGACTATTTATATACAGTAATAGATAAGTCAGAATTCAAATGAATGACCACAAATCAGTTTCACAAACTTTCTTAAATAATATGTTGGATTGGCTAATGATAAGATTAATCTAACGATTGAAAATAGATAAAATCTAATGAAAAATATATATGAGATTCTCAAGATTCTTTTACTTTTTAAATAGTACTATTTGTGAAAACCCCCTAGACCAGTGGTTGATTAAAGGGTTTATACACCATGAAGTCTGGAGTTCAAATCCCAAGAGATACGATTTATTACAATTTATGCACCGTGAGATAAGGTAGAATCGTTTGGCGTGGATCAAGATGAAAAACTTGTCTGTTATAGAATCGTCAATGTAACAATTCTCATAATAGAATAATAATAAATAAATAATATTAAAAAGAGTAATATTTATATCTAGAAAAATCACAGCACCACTTCTTCTCTTAGTTATATAGTAACAATTATATCGCTATTAGTAATGTATTAGCATATCCGACATAAAAAGAGATTTACAAAACTGATTGGTGGCCATTCATTTGGAATTTATCCATCCATTACTGGTATAAATCATACACTTTATATAACCAATGAAAAAATCACCACCATTGATATTTTAGATATTATCTTTATTTATCAAACTTTATAAAACTAAAAATTTTTGTCGTCACACATTACTTTTCATTAAAGCCCAAATGGGCTGGGTGATTATAAATGATAAGGCCCGATAAGTAAAACATAACACAAATACATGTATATCTTAAAGGACACGTGTTCATTAAACCTAATTCGAGACCCCATGCGGGGAAGATGCTGGAGACGCCGATATGCACTGCCGGAAATCTTCGTCACCGTCACCGGGAACCAACCGGATCTTCTTCGCGAACAGAGCTTTATATCTCCTTCTTTAACAAGGTGCATCAATCGAATCACCCCTTAGATCCATTCCTCCGAGACCTTCAGTTTCATCCTCGTCGGAAAATCCAACCCCCATTCAATCCCTTAGAGATACTTTTCCTAAACGCCCAATCGTTGGGAGGCAAAGATTGATTCTCTGGTCTGGAAAAAGAGACTCATGCAATCGGTGAGAAAAGATCCGACCAAAGACACAAATGGAGATGCATTAATCACCCAAGGAAGGATCTGAAAACAAACCAAACTTACTAAATCCAACCAAAGTTGAAAAGATCTAACATCCGAACACTGTTGGGATCCGGACTTGTCGGAAGTATAATACACAAAAAGATTCCGGACTTGCCAGAAAAGAGAGTTTTCTTTCTTGAATGAATTTTCTTTTTATCAAAGTTTATAATTAACTAGTGCAGTATCCACCCATTCCACATTACAAATACAACATTTTAAAATTGTATTTGGATAATTTATCGCTCAACACAAAATCAATTACTTATTTCAATTCACAAACACCTAATTTTTATATATTATACATGATAAAGTATGAGGAGTTTTGTTGTTACAACAATTGGCATAAGTAAACCTTACTTGTTAATGTTTTGTTGCGTGAAACTTGATATCTTTGGCATAGATTTTCCGTTTCAATGTTATTGTCACTAATGTTTTTTCCATTAAGTAAATCTTACTTTTCATTGATGTATTTTTTAAAAAGACGTATTCACGTGAATGTTTTGAAAATGAAGGAGTAACATGGAAGCTTAAACCCTTAAAAGTGCATGTAAATATTGAAAAATACATAGATCTTAAGTAGCAAAATCTAATATTAAGTCTAAATCTATATACAACCACGTAAAATTTGATATTTTTTAGTAAATGCTATCAAATTCTTTGATCATGGATGTTAAACCGTAGCATAAATGTCTAAATCTTAACAATGCACATTTGATGGTTTATAAAATTGCGCTAGAAGTAAAAAAATCCAAGTCATTGATTCATCATGACTTTTTTCTCTGTCAACAATATAGTCTCCTCCACATTATAGAACAACTTGATCTATGAGTTTCCCTTTGATTTTTGTTTTGTTTTTGTTTTTGTGTCTGCATAAAGTATTTGAAAGATATGAGTTTATTGTTAGAATATATAAACAAAAGAGTGTTACTCGTTGTGTATTTTAATTGAATTGTAAATCTGGTAGGATTTAGAAATTTTTACAAATTTGTACGTTTTCCCTCGGATTTGATTATTTATATATATAACTTGAAAAGATCATTTTTTCGAATAATATTTAGTTTTCATAGAAAATAAGTTTTCAGTCATATTTTTATTATTTATACTGATACCATTTATTTTTTTTGGATACTAAAAATTCATCAATTAAAACTATACTAAAAAATATATCAAAAGATCATTTTTTTTTCATGCAAATTAAAAAAAAACTAAATCCTAAGTGTGGGGAACCTTAACCCAAGGAGAGGTTTAACCCAAAAGAATCCTTAACCCTAACAAACCAAACAAACCTATGGTTTGATTGGTTAAGTTACAATGAAATCTAGCTCGTATATGTAGTGTTCAATTTGTTTTGGCGGATGATTTTATACTCACGTCGCACTTATCCTCCTCATATAATTTTCTATCAGTATTTATATCATATGATCATCTATCACTATTTTAAATGATTAAAATTAATATTTAGTTTTTGGAATATTTCATTCGATAGTCGAAATCGTAAAAATTTATGATACCAGTATAGGATCTTAGTTCAAGCTCCATCCCACATCCATTTGCCCAAACTGTTCCAACCACTGTTGGATGTGATTCCAAGAGCCGAACGGAGTTTTTTCAATTAAAAAGAAATCTTCTTCAATTTCAATTATAACATAATAATTGGACAGGTAAAAAAGGATATCAAATGTGACAACTGTTAAAATGATTATATCCAACACTATATGGATGTACCATAAAACCTACAGAAATAAATTTAAAAATATAAAACCCAAACATTAATCAGTTTATTCGTCATCTGCACGAAGAGAATCATTTTGGTCAGAATTATATTCATTCTCCCTTAACCCTAGGAAAACCTTAACCCTCACAAAGTAAACAAAAATGTGGTTTAATCGAGTTCATCTATAGTAACGTTTGGGTTAACTTTGGCGTTGTGGTATGTCAATTAAGTTTGTGGTGTCCGGTTAGTTCTAGAATGTGGTTTTATTATCACGTCACGCACCTCCTTATCATACAACTCTATACCAGCATTTATATTTTGTTATAGCCTACCATTATTTTGATTTATACAATGTTATATTCAAACTTCATAGATTCACCACTCTTAACTCGAGGCGAACTCTAGAATCTTTGTTCGACTATAATAAAATTGGTTCGAATGTAACGCTGAACATAAAAATAAAGTATTAATTTCATTCGGTTTTTAGTTGAAATTACTACAATAATCATGGTATGTAAGTTCAATATCAACATATATATCTTAAAATATAATTTTATTCGATTTGGTTTTAGTGAAAATGATTACACATTCACGATATGGTTACTACAACAATAAAATAAAACATATTATGAGATAATACTCATCTTATACTAATACTTTTTTTTAGGAATTTAAAGATATACCACTTATATTTTTAATAAATAAAAAATTCTAAATTGGTTTTCAAAACTATATAAATTTAAAATAAATGTATTCAAAACATTTTCAATAAATAAATTTTTAGCAAATTAAAAGAAACTAAACCTTAAGAGAGGGAGTGTTAACCCTATGAGAGCGCTAACCCTCACACAATGAATAAAAACTGGTTTGCATTTAACTTTGCAGAAAAAAAAAAGAAAACTTTAAATAGATATGATTTTAGTGATAGCTACCGAGTTAATTGTGGGGTATTCGATTTATTGTGGTGCACGTATTTGAGTTCACATCGCGATTATACCTCACATAAAGTTTAATATCAACATATATCTCTAAAAGAAGAAGGTTTTATTCGATTTGTTTTTTAGTGAAAATTAATACACATTCACGTTATGTTTACTACAACAATAAGATAAAATACTATAATATAATACTCGTTTTATACTAAAAATTCTATAAAAAAAATTACCAAATAACTTACCATAAATATATTTTAAATATTTTAAAATTAAATTTTAGCAACTAAAAGAAATTAAATCCTAAGAGAGAGAGAGTTTTAACTCTAGGGGAACTTTAACCCTCACACAATGAATAAAAATTGGTTTGTATGTAATGTTGGAGAAAAAACCAAGTTAATTGTGGGATATTCGGTTCATTGTGGTGCATGTATTTGTGTTCTTGCCACGATTATATTTCTCATGAAATTCCTTATCAAACATATATCACTTGTTCTTGAATAATCATATCATTGATTTTAACAACTTGATCATCAAAATTCATGAATTAACCATCCTCTGTCCGCAGACAAATTCAAAACTTCCAATTATTTATAAATTGGAGATACATTGGGGACATTGAATTATTGGAGAATTATAAAAAGTCTATATAAACAATTTTAATGATAAAAGCAACAAAAAAATCAGCATTAAAATCTGGTAAAAGAAATGTGTAAAATTGTGTCCAGGTTGATAAACACCATAAAATAAAAAAATGTATTTACATTTTTCAAAAAAAATCTTATGATCAAAATAAAGAAAATAAAAATAAAAATTGATAAACTCCTAAGAGAAAAACTTCACTACTTATAAGGGAGCCTTAATCTTCACACACTGAATAAAATTACGATTTCATTCAGTCGAATAATAGAAAAATTTAGGTTCATGTCTTGTTCGTTTCGTTCTATCATGATTCTCAAATACAAATTATATTTAGGAAAGAATACGTAACAATTCAAGCTTATTTGAATGGTTTTTTTTTTATCATCAGTTTGTTATTTGATTGTGAGGTACCCGCTCCCAGCAGGCACCACAACGTTTTAAAAACCATTTTTGTTTCTTCTATTTTTTAACATATAATATTATAATATGTTAAAATATTATAACACAAATCTTTCATTGTCACAAAATCACCATCACGTCTCAAATTAGTTAGTACTTTAGGTTCTACTAGATTCTCACCCGTACTCTGTACGGAAACATTTCTTATATATGATTTAAACTAAATTTGGCTTTCTTATTGTATTGGAATTTTAATAGCAACATAACAATTTTGAATTAGAAGTTTAGCCAAGGAGTGTCAAAACGGATAACTCGACCCGACCCAAACCCACATGGATTTGAGATTTAATCGGGGTTTCACCCGGACTCATATGTTATATGAGTTGAATTTACATATCCAAATCTAAAAATATAAAACTCATTGTCTTAATGGATTATATGGGTTACTCACATATAAATTAAAATATAAGAATAAATTAATAGATAAATAAAAACAATCCATATTATTATAAATCGACCAACGTTTTCAACTTTTCAAATAACAAATTAAATTAAGATGTATATGTATCTTAAAATAAAATAAAATAAAAATCATAAAGCTAATAAAATCAATAAAGCAATAAAAACAATAAACCATTTATTAGTTTTAAAAGATACTTCGATCTTAGTTGGATGATGATAAGAAGAAAAACATATCTGTTAATTTTTTTAAAAACACTTGATAACCTTTTAGAGTAATTTACATATATATTATTATTTTATTTTTGATAAATTTTGTGGTAAATCAATCGGTAATTCATGATCCTAATGAATTTATCTGCTAAATTCATGAACCCATTAGGGGTAGTCCACCAAAGACTCATTTATTTATATGGGTAAAAAATATAACTTTAACCCACTTAAATTATGGACGGGTTTGGATAAGCCATGAGTATTGACCTATTTTGACACACCTACATGTAGGTTCATATGAGTTTATTTTTTTTGTTTAGATAAAGATTGAGAGTTTCCAATAAAAATTTATTGTTTAAGTTTCAATGTTTTCTATTATTTCAAATATAGTTTATAAAATAGTTTTGTTGATATAAATAATACTCATATTTATCACAATAAATATATTAAAAATTGACAAATTTATGAATTTAGAAACTATTAGATATTTGTATAATTTGCAATTATTTATTTCATGTGATCTAATTTTTCGGTTAAATAAAAATAATTTTTTCCTATGAATTTTAGTCTATTAAATATTTTTTTTCGGTTCAATGAAAAGCACGGCCACTTTCCCCTTTTAAAAGTATTAGATGTATTTAACTTTTTCTATCCTCTTGGTAATATTCTAGGAGATACACAACCGCTTTTCCCATTTTTCTATATTTTTGGCCATTTTATAGTTTTATTTTAAAGATGTACTGTTTGGCATGTTCTGGCCGTTCTAGAACTGCAGATTTTTTTTTTTGCAAATAATTTTCTACCTAATTGGATTAATGTGTAGTTGACAAAAAAAGAATTTCATTTTTTAACTTTTGTTGTTCCTGTCAATTTTACACTCGCTGATAACTTCTCAGAACCAAAAACCAAGTTTATAAGCAATACAAAGTATACAACTTATTTATATTTATTTTTGTTTAATATAATTAAGACATGTATGCGCTAACCCGTCTAATACTTGTTTTAGTGTATGTACATCTCTAAAACAATTTTTCAATAACTTGTGCTTTCTGTGATACTTTTATAAAATCTCAGACATGCTTCTAGTGATAGGATTCATGTATGTTGTCTATAATCCATTTACTAGAACACCAACTTAATGTCATTTGTACGTATATTTATGAACAAAATAATTTACATACCGTTTCATTTTAAGAAATCAGTTTGGGATCACTATTGAGTGTTACTGCAACATTCAGTATCAGAACATTTCTTAAAACTATGAAAAACTTACTGCACAATCTTAATAAACCAATCTCAACAAAATCTTCAAAGCATATGAAGATTTCTTAAAATTCTCATTAAATACTATTTAATCGATTTTAATTAGTTAACTGTAAATATGAAAAATAGATTTCTTCACTGTAAATGAAACAATCCGACCCATTTTTTTTTTTTTTTTAAAACATCGAATTAGTATTCCCATAAATACTAATTCTCAACAATTATCAGCAAACGTGTTAAACTAGCAAATCGCACATAACCAGCATAATCAATTATCCAATTCCATAACTAGACCAGTTCAATCTCAATTCCAGAATCACTAACATTCGCTAACATCCTAGCAATTCAACATAAACGCAATCAACCGAGACGCTGGATCAACTCCTCTTCTTTGCCCGATTCCACAATCACATTTTCTCTTTACCTGCATCACATGGCAAAACGAGATGCGTGAGTATTATCATAAATACCCAGTGAGACGGTCATCCCATCTACAGGTCAAATACTCAAATGAAAGAATGCACCAAATACCAGGATTATCACTCAACAATGCATAGACAATCAACAGCACAAAACAGGACAGCAGCATCTCTGTCGATCGACACAACCTCTAGGTGTCGATCGACAGACAATTCTGTCCCTCTGTCGATCGACAGGACTGTGGTCTGTCGATCGACAGAGACCTGCAGAACCCCAAGATCGAACCTATCCTCTCATGGAACGAATCTCAGGCCTACAGATCGCTTTCCAGCACAAATCCACAGTCATTCCACACCAAAACACACAGAAATCAACGTATTCCATCCATTCCTACATCCGAGAACCTATGGTCACGCACTCACCAGATTTCTGAAGAGGAATGAACGAAGAACGCGAAGAACCCTAAAGTTCAGCCTCAGATTTCGCCCAGAAATCGATCTCCACTCCGTTCCAGACCCTCTCCCACGAAATCCCAGCAAGAACAAGGTTTAGGATTGAGAACACAAGAGAATTCCACAAGAAAACCTCGAAGAACACTCTATCCTCTTTTCTCTCTCTCAAAATCTCAAAAACCCTTTCCCTGATCCCAAAAACGGCCAAAAAGGAACTGAGACGCGTCTCAATCCTTTTTTATACGGAACCCTAGGTTCCCGCAAACCGGCCAACTCAAACCGAACCAGAAATCAAACCCAAATTCTGATTTTTGACCCTTGTCGATCGACACATCCAACCCTGTCGATCGACACAGTCACAACTGTTCGATTTCTCGAGGAGATAACAACCCGTGTCGATCGACGCACACACACATGTCGATCGACACCCACCAAAACCAACTCCCAATTCTCATTTCGAAACCGTGTCGATCGACACTCACTCTGTGTCGATCGACACAGACCTCACTGGTCAAATCCAACACGCGAACAAACACCCGTGTCGATCGACACACACCTGTTACGTCGATCGACACCCTACCAAAAATCCTATTTTTGGATCACGGGCGTTACAATTCTCCCCCACTGACAAGGATTCGTCCTCGAATCACGAGCCAATACCCACTCAGATCCGTGCTAAGGTCACCACTTAAGCTCAGAAACCCGACCCAACCTTCCCGGAGATACCACAATGTATCGCTGCAGTCCCGGCCCAGTCTGCCCGATCGATCGAACAACAATCAGACAAGAACATGTCCGACCCACCGTAGACCCGGCCTAAAGGACTAACTGATCGTGCAACAATCAGACAAGAACATGCACGACCAGGACGCTACATTTCTCTCCGAAATTGCCCGAATCGAGGTTCCAGCACAAATACTAACCTTAGACTAGACCTTACCATCCAACCCACATACATGACCCCACCGGTCACCCCACCTGAGATCCCTCTCGATCCCCGATGGCCATTCGGTCGCCCACTTGCAACCTGCTCAGACGCTATTGCTCATACTCATACTCATGACTCGTACACATATACACCACACCTACTCGCAGGATCGTCACCCCTTGAGCTACGGTGTGCAGAGAACCCACTATTCTCTGGAGAGACCCACTATCCCTCAAAGTACATGTAGGAGACCCACCGTCCCCAGAGGCCCACTACCCCTCGAGTGCATGCAGAGAATCCACTATTCCCTGGAGAGATCCACTATCCCTCAAGTATACAGGAACCCACCGTCCCTAGAGAGGCCCACTATCCCCTCGAATGCATGTAGGGAAACCACTATCCCTCATATCTACAGGAACCCACCGTCCCTAGAGAGCAATACTCTGCAGCGTGCCGTCATAGGCATCTATCGACCGACACACCCCCATGGCTCACCATGACATTTCCCCACTGAAAATGTTAACTCTCGCTGTAACCCCCACTAGGTCGCTACACATAAGAACTCGCATCTTACGATCCAACAATAATAAGAAAACATATCTTATTAATCCCCAAAACGTACAATCGTTACAACAAAACGAAAAATACAACAACTGTAGCCGCATGCTACAACAAAACACCGAAACATCAACAGAAATAACTCAAGCCTCCGCTTGCTTCTCGAACCACTTCGGAAACTTGGCCTTCATCTTCACCTCCGGCTCCCAAGTCTCCTCCTCGACACCATCGCAGTCCCACACGACTCTCACCAATGGTATCCTCTTACGACGCAGAACCTTGACTCTCCTCTCGAGAATCCTCACAGGCCTCGCCGCTAATGTCATTTTAGGCTGAAGATCCTCCGGAATCCTAGCCAACACCTCCCCTACTCATGTAGACACTTCCGCAGCATCGAAACATGAAAGACATCGTGAAAAGCCCTCATACTCTGTGGCAACTCCAGCCTGTAAGCTACCGTCCCAACCCGCTCAACTACTCTGAACGGACCCATAAACCTCGGACTCAACTTGTTCTCTGCAATGGATCTGTTAGGACCCCTCAACATGGCTGCCTTGAGATACACCATATCTCCCAGTACGAACTCCAAATCCCTCCTCCGCTTATCGGCATAACTCTTCTGCCGATCCTGAGCCTCCTTCATGTTCAGCTTCAAGACACGGATCTTCTCCATCGTCTCCTGAACGAAGTCTGCACCAAACATGCTCCTCTTCCCCACCTGAGTCCAACACAATGGTGTTCTACATGGCCTCCCATACAGAGCCTCATACGGAGCCATCCCGATACTCGCCTGATAACTGTTGTTGTACGCAAACTCTACCAAGCTCAGGTGATCTGCCCAATGACCACCGTAGTCTAACACACACATCCTCAGCAAGTCCTCCAATGTCTGAATCGTCCTCTCAGACTGCCCATCTCGGACTGAAATGCTCCCCAGAACTCTGAAGCAAATCTCGGATCTCTGTCTGACACAATGCTCGCTGGCACCCCATGCAACCTCACAATCTCCCGCACATACTTCCTAGCCAACACTGCAGCCCCATCAGTCTTCTTAATGGCCAGAAAATGCGCTGTCTTGGTCAGACGATCCACAATCACCCAGATCGCATCATAAGTCCGCGAGATCGGCAAACCTGTCACAAAGTCCATAGTCACCATATCCCACTTCCACTCCGGCATAGGCAGACTCTACAACAACCCGCTCGGAACCTGATGCTCAGCCTTCACCAGCTGACACACGTTGCACCTCGAAACCCAAATCGCAACATCCTTCTTCATCCCGACCCAGTGGTAGTACCTCTTCAAGTCCCGGTACATCTTGGTCGCTCCAGGATGAATCGACAGCATGCTCGAATGAGCCTCACTCAGAATCTCCTACCTGAGACTCTCATCCTTGGGTACACAGACCCGACCGTTCACCAGTATCATCCCACTCCCGGAGACCTGATACTCTGAACCCGCCTGCTGATAAGCATCAATCAAACCCTGATCCTTCTCCTGAGCTACCCGAACTCTGCCCAGCAAGTCCGCTCGGTTAGCTGCCTCTAACCCCAACGGCTCCTGCGAGATAACACACAGGCTCAACGCGCCAATCTCGCTCGCCAGCTCCTCTAAATCCCGCTCCTGAGCCGAAGCAACCCTCTTCCGACTCAACGCATCTGCGACCAGATTAGCCTTCCCCGGATGGTACTCAATCTCCAGATCATAGTCCGCTACCAGCTCCATCCAACGCCTCTGCCTCAGGTTCAGCTCTGACTGAGTGAAGAAGTACCTCAAGCTCTTATGATCCGTGAACACCTGGACCTTCCCACCATAAAGGTAAGATCGCCAGATCTTCAGGGCGAAGATCACTGCAGCCAACTCCAAGTCATGCGTAGGGTAATTGCACTCATGCTTCCTCAACTGCCTCGAAGCATAAGCAATCACCTTCCCCTGCTGCATCAGAACACACCCCAACCCCACACCAGATGCATCCGTATACACCACATATGGCTCGCCCGCATCAAGCAACGCCAATACTGGAGTACTAGTCAGCATCTCCTTCAGCTTCCCGAAGCTCTCCTCACACTCCGCAGACCACACAAACTGAACATCCTTACCCGTCAACTTCGTCAACGCCTGCGCCATACTCGCAAAACCCTTGACGAACCTCCGGTAATACCCAGCTAATCCAAGGAAACTCCTGATCTCCGTCGCATTCCTCGGTCTCGGCCAATCCCTAATAGCCTCGATCTTAGCTGGGTCCACAGAAACTCCCTCTGCAGATACGACATGCCCCAGAAAACCCATCTCCCGCTGCCAGAAACTGCACTTACTGAGCTTCGCATACAACTTCTGTTCCCGCAGCTTCTCCAGAACCAACCTCAGATGAACCTCATGTTCCTCCGGAGTCCTCGAGTACACCAAGATATCGTCGATAAAGATAATAACGAACTCATCCAAGTACTCCTGGAACACCCCGTTCATCAGCCTCATGAATGCCGCTGGCGCATTCGTCAACCCAAACGGCATCACCACGAACTCGTAGTGTCCATACCGCGTCCTGAAAGTCGTCTTCCTCACATCGGCCTCATCTATTGGAATCTGATGGTATCCTGAAGCCAAATCGATCTTGGAAAAACAAGTAGCCCCCCGCAACTGATCCAACAACTCATCAATCCGCGGCAGAGGATACCTGTTCTTCACAGTAACCCGGTTAAGGCCCCGGTAGTCGATACATAACCGAAAACTACCATCCTTCTTCTTCACAAACAACACCGGCGCTCCCCACGGTGAACTGCTCGGTCGGATGAAACCCTTACCCAGCAAATCATCCAACTGCTTCTTCAGCTCTGCCATCTCCGCTGGAGCCATGCGGTAAGGTGCCTTAGATATCGGAGTAGTCCCAGGCTCCAACTCAATCGTGAAAGGATCAGACCTAGACGGCGGCAATCCCTGCAATGACTGAAACACATCCTGGAAATCCCGGACGACCCGAATATCAACCAAAGCGACCTCCCCAACAGACTCTGGCATCACAATCGTCAGCAAGTACGCCTCACAGCCCTTATCAATCAACTGCGCGGCCTGAATCGCCGAAACCATCAAACTACTGGAAGTCGGCCTGATGCCCTGATAGACCAACCTCCCCGCCTCACGCTCAAACACCACTCTACCTCGATGACAATCCAGATGAACCCTGTAACGATTCAGCCAATCCATCCCCAAAATGACGTCGTATAACTCCACTGGACTGATAACCAAATCTGCCGGCATGACCTCTCCTGCCACCAGAACCTCTACTCCACAAGCACGCCCGAAAGTAGCCAAGGTCTTCCCTCCAGCCACTCTAACCACTCCCGGCTGCTCCCCGGAATCGCTCCGGATCCCACTGCACTCCGCACACTCCGGTGTAATGAAGCTATTCGAAGCTCCAGAATCGAACAAGACATGGGAATCACGCCCGCCTACTACTAAGGTCCCTACACCATTCATGTGTCACAGAGCCTAAAGTATTATCACAGATACAAGACTCCCAAAACAAGCAATTCACAACGTTAAAAATTGGAAATTCACCAAGTTAAGGTTTAAGTACCTGTGATCGGCGTGGCGCTAGGACCCCCCGTCTCCGCCGAAGTGAACACACGCGGTGCAGCAAGCTGCCTCAACGGCTGCACATCAACTGCCGCCCCCTGCATCGGCTGCACCACTGCTACTGCCATCTGCAACTTGGGACACCTCACCCTAATGTGCCCCGTCTCTCCGCAATGGAAACACGCCTGTGTAGTCCGAACCTCTCTCCTCTTCGGACAAGCTGCCACCCGGTGCTCCGTGCTCCCACAACCATAGCACCCCGTACCACTCTGACCACTCTGGGCCCTCTGACCGGAACCCGAAGAGCCCTCCCACTTCCTCTTCTGTCCCTGAGCCGGCTTACCGCCCCGGCTCGCACCTGCCTGCTGCTGTTGCGGCCTCCTCTACTGCTGCTGCTGCACCGGTGGACTAAGCGCTGCAGCCAGCTCTGTCCCCATATCAACCTCAATGGCTGCCGCAGTCTCAACCAACTCCGCCCTCGTGGCGTACTTACGAGCCCTGCACAGTATCCTCAGCACCGGTCGAAGTCCCTGCATGAACCTCCTGATCTGGGACTCCTCGCTCCCAAACTCTCTACCAGCATACACCAACAGTCGACCGAACTGCTCATCATAACCCCGAACCGAACTCACCCCCTGAGTCAGCGCTAAAAACTGCGCCTGCATCCGGTCCACCGCCTCCTGCGGAAAATACATGGCGTCAAACTCTGCCAAGAAATCCGCCCAGGTCATACCCGCCTGCGGCCTCCTGCTCGTCACACCTCTCCACCACAGATGTGCATCACCCTCTAAATAGTGGACCGCAAGGTCCACTCTGTATCCCTCGGGACACCTCAGCGCCTGGAAATTACGCTCCAGACGACTCCTCCACGCCGCAGCCTCCTCAGGCTTAGCACCGCCCGAGAAATACCCAGTAGTAATCCTATGCATCTGCTCCAAAGTCCTCAGGTAGGAAGGAGCCTCCTCTGCAGCCGCCACACCTGGCTGCCCCCGGACCACTGCTGGCTGAACACCCGCCACTAACGGCTCAACACCAGCCACCCCTGGCTGTACACCCGGAGCATACCCCTGAGCCGGTGCCCCACCTGGCAACCGCTCAAGAACCTGAAGCATCATCGCTTCCAAACGGCCTAACCGACCCTGAGCATCGCCCCCGCCAGGACCCCCACCTAGGCCCTGCGCCACACTGGCTAACTCTGTACCACTCACTGGCTCTGGAGGTATCTGCGACTCTGCAACCTCCTCCTGCGTGGCCTCCTGAGTCCCACTCGACTCAGCAGGATCAACCGCCGGTCCCCGACCACGCCCTCTAGCCCCACGGGCACCACGACCTCTGCCTCTAGCCATCTCTCACTGACTGATCACAGACGACTAAGAATTAGAAACAGAAATCATAAACGAACACACTTACCGTGGAATCATATTGAAGGCTCGGAGAAGATGATCCAGGACTCCAAACCCAAGCAACAATTAACTGACTAACTCACATAATCAATTAACACTACTCTACACAATCAGCAATACATGCAGTTACTAAGTTCTCCCGCCCTAGAACCGTAAGGGCTCTGATACCAAATTGAAATAACCCGACCCTTTTTTTTTTTTTTTTAAACATCGAATTAGTATTCCCATCAATACTAATTCTCAACAATTATCAGCAAACGTGTTAAACTAGCAAATCGCACATAACCAGCATAATCAATTCAAACAATTATCCAATTCCATAACTAGACCAGTTCAATCTCAATTCCAGAATCACTAACATTCGCTAACATCCTAGCAATTCAACATAAACGCAATCAACCGAGACGCTGGATCATCTCCTCTTCCTTGCCCGATTCCACAATCACATTTTCTCTTTACCTGCATCACATGGCAAAACGAGATGCGTGAGTATTATCATAAATACCCAGTGAGACGGTCATCCCATCTATAGGTCAAATACTCAAATGAAATAATGCACCAAATACCAGGATTATCACTCAACAATGCATAGACAATCAACAGCACAAAACAGGACAGCAGCATCTCTGTCGATCGACACAACCTCTAGGTGTCGATCGACAGACAATTCTGTCCCTCTGTCGATCGACAGACCACAGTCCTGTCGATCGACACGGACCTGCAGAACCCCAAGATCGAACCTATCCTCTCATGGAACGAATCTCAGGCCTATAGATCGCTTTCCAGCACAAATCCACAGTCATTTCACACCAAAACACACAGAAATCAACGTATTCCATCCATTCCTACATCCGAGAACCTATGGTCACGCACTCACCTGATTTCTGAAGAGGAATGAACGAAGAACGCGAAGAACCCTAAAGTTCAGCCTCAGATTTCGCCCAGAAATCGATCTCCACTCCGTTCCAGACCCTCTCCCACGAAATCCCAGCAAGAACAAGGTTTAGGATTGAGAACACAAGAGAATTCCACAAGAAAACCTCGAAGAACACTCAATCCTCTTCTCTCTCTCTCAAAATCTCAAAAACACTTTCCCTGATCCCAAAAACGGCCAAAAAGGAACTGAGACGCGTCCCAATCCTTTTTTATACGGAACCCTAGGTTCCCGCAAACCGGCCAACTCAAACCGAACCAGAAATCAAACCCAAATTCTGATTTTTGACCCCTGTCGATCGACACATCCAACCCTGTCGATCGACACAGTCACAACTGTTCGATTTCTCGAGGAGATAACAACCCGTGTCGATCGACGCACACACACATGTCGATCGATACTTTAAATATCCATTTATTGTTTACATATCTTGTTAAGATTAATTTAGGAAATCACTACTAATGCTATTGAAATATTTTAATAAATTAAAAATTATAAAAAAGAAAAACGAAAATCTTAAAAAATTAAACTACTTTTTTAATATAATTATAGGATTATTTCGTTTCATAAAAAAATTTAAATAGCATTTTTTTATCAAATTAAAGTTTTTCTAAAGTTATTTCTATTGTTCGATTTGATTGTCGGTTTAACTTAATAACAGGATTAAAACAAATCAAATGTTTAGTGTAACGCCCGTGATCCAAAAATAGAATTTTTGGTAGGGTGTCGATCGACGCAACAGGTGGTGTCGATCGACACGGGTGTTTGTTCGCGTGTTGGTATCGACCAGTGAGGTCTGTGTCGATCGACACAGAGTGAGTGTCGATCGACACGGTTTCGAAGTGAAAATTAGGAGTTGGTTTTGGTCGGGTTGATCGCACGGTTTGCGTGTTGGTTAAGGGAGAACCCTTGGGTTGGATATAAAAGGCTGAAACAGGATTCTGGCCGCTTGGTTGGATCAGAAATCAGAAGAGAATTGTTGAGAGAAGAGTTAAGTGTTTGTGTGTGTGAGACAGTTTCTGATCGGACCTTTGAGAGGGCAAACGGCGGGACTTTTCGAGGCGGTTTGGGCTATTTTTGGAGGGTAAGTTCTCCAATCTCTGCTCGTGTTATAGGCGAAAACGGTTCGTCTTTCGGTTGATTATTCACCGAGTTATGGCTGTTTGAACTCGGTGGGTTGGTGCAGATTGTTGTCTGCGATCAATCGGGTTCAGAGGGAATTTCCGATCGAACCAGAAGGAGTCTGGGGGCGATCCACATACCGACGCGTAGCTGTGTGTGTCTAGTTTCCGGAACAGTCGCCTGTTTTGGAATAGTCCAATGGTTCGTCGTGTACGAGGGTTTTAGTAAACATCGTTCATTCGTTCTTTTCGATCCTTTGAGGTGAGTGCGTGACCATAGATTTATCAGGTGTAGGTTGAATAGGAGACGATTGATTGCTGTTATGTTGTATGTATGTGGTGTGCTATGGGTGGATATAATGCAGATGATCGGTTGGGGTCGATTGGATCGGAGCCATGAGAGGATAGACTCGATCCTTCGAGCAGCAGGTGCCGTGTCGATCGACACACTTGGGTTGTGTCGATCGACGCAGCAGACAGTCGTGTGTCGATCGACACAGAGACTGCTGACCGGATTGTTGTTCTGTTTGCTTGTTTTGTGTGTGCCGCTTGTTTCACCCTGGTATTGTATTCTTTCTATGCCTGATCATATAATCTGTAGATGGGATGACCGTCTCGCTGAGTATTTGTGATAATACTCACGCAACTCTTTTTGCCATGTGTTGCAGGTAAAGAGAAAGTGTGATCGTGGAATCGGGCAAGGAAGGGGAGATGATCTAGCGTCTCGGTTGTTGCATTTATGTTGAATTGCTAGGTTGCTAGCGAATTCTAGAGATTGTGGAATTTAGACTTGGTTAAGTATTGAATTTGATTTGACATAGTTCTGGTTGATTCTAATGAATGTGGTTGGCATTTTACTGGTTTAATCGGTTGTTTTGTTTATGTGTGTTAATTGATTGGAAATTGTGAATTAATGTTTATGGGAACATTAATTCGATTCCAATGTATAAAAAAAAAAAAAAAAAAAAAACGGGTCGGGTTGTTTCATTTAGTTTTAGATGCCTATTAGATTAGGTTTCATGCTCTTACTGTTCTTCTTCAATTTGTTTTTTATTGTGTTTCTATGGATCAAAAATCACTTTCATATCCGATGTGGGACTTTGAAAAATATGGTTTTTATATATATAGTTAAATATAAATACGAAAATTAGAGTATGGAAAATCTCTTTGTTAAGGAAACCATAAATCTCGTGATTATTGGTAATAAAATATTTTTGTTGCTAAAATTCCGAACGCAAATTTGAATAGTTTAAATAAATTATCTTTACTTTGAATATTCATTAATGTTTACATATCTTGTTAAGATTATTTTAGGAAATCACTATTAATGATATTGAAATATTTAAATAAATTAAAAATAATAAGAAACTCATGTAGAAAATATATAAACAAAATTAAAATATTTTTTTATATAACTAATATGATTATTTTGTTCCTTTAAATAACCTATTTTATCAAATTAAAGTTTTTCTAGATTTATTTCTATTATTCGATTTAATTGTGCGGTTTAACTTAATAACCGAATTAAAACAAATTAAATTATTAGTTTTGGATGCTTAGTATATTAGGGTTCATGCTCTTACCGTTATTCATAAAATTGTTATTATTTTATAATATTTTTTTGGATCCAAATTCATTTGCATATGCGATGTGGGACTTTAAAAAACATTGTTTTTTCATATGTTAAATAGTTTATGTCTTAGAATTAAATTAGGTTTTTAGGCATCTTTTCAAAGAATAATAATAAATCAGATTCTAAAGATTTTATGAGATTATATTTACTTTGAATATATCTATTTATTGTTTAGATTTATGATTAAGAATAATTTAGGAAATCTCTATTGAATTAAATAAAATAAAAATACAAAAAGTAAAAATAAATACGATTAAAGGATCCACAAGATGACAAAGTGGTTTCTTTGAAGATGATAGTGCCAATACCGGTGTGTAGGAGGCACTGTCGCTTCAACCTTGTTATCTCTCTATTTTGTGGGCTAATTGTTAAGTTTGCCCAGTTTTGTTTGCATAAGGTTACTCTACTTTTGGTTTAGATTGATTGTAGAATTCATATTTCGTTTAATGAAAACCACATCTTTTAACGAAAAATAAAAAAAAATAACTTTTAAATCAAATTAAATTTTTGAAAAAGTTATTTCTATTATTCAATTTAATTATGCGGTTTAACTTAATAACCGAATTAAAACGAATTAAATATTTTGTTTTGGATGCCTATTAGATTAGGTTTCATATTCTTACCACTCTTGATTATTTTGTTTCTTTTTATAGTATGTATTTTTATTCCAATTCATTTTCGTATCCGATGTAGGACTTTGACAAACATTATTTTTTTTCTTTTTTAAAAATTTAAATCATAACATATGCATAAGAAAATTTATGTTTTTTATCATATAAATTATTTTATTATTTAATTTGTATATAAAAAAATATCATCAAGCAAAGATGAATGGGGGATCTAATTCTTAAAATTGATTATATGTTGATATAAATGGATATTAAATATTTTTAAAAAAATTGATTGATAATTAAATATTTGTGAATTAATGCTGATTTTACAAAATTTTCCTAAAATAAGAAAAATGCCATTAATGTGACACAAAAATAAAAACGAAAATGCAATTAATTCGTAACATAAAAATAGCCGAAATTGTACTCAAAATTACTGAAATTGCCATTGCATTAGTTCAAAATTACCCTTTTCAATTTAATCAATTTAGTTATAAAGCAATGGCAATTTGAGTAATATTAAAATCAATTTTGGAGATTCTCCTAAATGTACTTCTCTTTTAATATTATAGAGATTTGACTAAATTTGTCTATTTTAAGGAATACTAAACACTAATACGTGAGCTTAAACTTGTAAAAATAAATATAAAATATAGAATGGCGTTAAAATTTTTAGAAATTTATAGTAGATTTTATATAAACAATTCTCAACGTAAAACATAAAAAAAAAAAATTGATAAAAAGAATTTGGAAAAACTACGTTCATCTTGATAAACACAATGACCATAGAACGAAATGAATATTTATAGAATTATCAAAGAAAATGTTATAGCTAAATACTCATATTATACTAATAAATATTTTATTTAATCTAGAGATATACAATTATTTTTATTTTTTTTAAATAAAAAACTCTAAAGATTTAAATCAATTATTAAGTTTAGTCAACAAAATCGAAAAGTGGTTCGTCTGTAACAATGCAGAAAGAAGGGAAAAATTTAAAGATATATGATTTTTAGTGATAACTACCGAATTAATTGTAGGATGTTCGGTTTATTGTGGTGCATGTATTTGTGTTCATACCGCGATTATACCTCACACGAAGTTCAATATCAACATATATCTCTAGAACAAAAAAGGTTTTATTTGAGTTGATTTTTAGTGAAAATTACCACACACTCACGATATATGGTTTACAACAATAAGATATGGAATTTAGAATCCCAAAAACATTGTATATATATGCATTCAGAGGAGGATCACGTGACCTCTAGCCACATCTCGCACATGCACTACATCTAGCTAGTGATGGTCTTTTGTCTTGATCGAGCTTTGTAAGATTTGTAACACGCAGCCTGTGTTTAGGCTCGATTGAAAAGTAGACTGAGGCCTGTTGATGGATGGATGGTGACAAAGAAGCTCTTGTACTACTCCTTCTGTTAAACTCGCCAGAGTGCTCTCGCTTTCTTACTTGCCGTCTCCACCACACCATGAAATTTGTTCTGTACGAAGCCAATATTTAGTACGTTTTACCATGTATCCTTGATTCAGTCTCTACATAGACCATGTTCTTTGAAATATTAGTTGATTGGTGCTTAAGTCTGTGGAGAGGTATAGCAGATGCTGTTTGTTGTGATGCAGCGGTACATTTATTCTTCTGCCGCGGAAGCTATAAAACTCAGCGGCATCTCTTATCAACACATCTCCACCACCATTGTTTTGCTCCGTTTCTAATTATGGATATCACCCTTTTGCTTGTGGCTGCCGCGATTAAGCAAAAGAACATGCCAGTAAATATAGAAAATAAAAAATTATAACACTCAATTAATATAAGAAACACCTCATAAATATAGAAAACAAAGACCTTATAAGAGCCATTCGTATAGCGATGGACCGACCAAGACAATGGATCGTTCTTCTAGATTATGAATCTTAAAAGGAATTTACACAAACGTTATACAAACGGTGCTCCATATCCAAACGCATTTTTTCAAAAGTACTTTAGGCATCAAAAAGAAAAACCAAAACAAAGAATATCTAATAGAAAGAACTATGAAAATCACCTCTGTATCCAAGGAGGATTTTTTAGTGTTTTAGCTCCATCTTCCTGATGCGTGTCTTCATAATATCAAAATAGATTTGTAGGAAACGAAGAGAAAATTAAAATCAACAGAAGAGAACAAATGGAAAAGAAATAAAAACAATAATTGAGATTAGAAAAAGGGAAATAAGAAACACAAGAGAAAATTAAGGTGATTTTGGAAACGCAAATATATATACAGCTTGAAAGAATTAAACGTTGCGAGAGAGATGACAAAAACCTCAAAAAGATGGTGAAGAGGGAAGAGCAGACGGAGTAACATGAATAATTTGTTTTATGATCAGATTCCGAACACAAAACACCAAGCCAAATATTTGTTTAATTAAGAAATAAAAAATAACTAAAACAAAAAGGTTATTAGATTAAATCAGTGGCAAAAAAGTTATGCTTAACAAATAACAAACATAAAAACAAAGAACTATACATGTATCTAAACCTAAATGAAAGAGTCGGCCCTAAATATGATGAGGAAGTGAGGGAAGAGATCGATAATCTAAGGGAGATGATATATCAATTCAAAGGTTTGCTATTTATATAGGTTTTAGATGTTCAAATAGCTTCGATTATGAATTATCATAGATGAGATCCTAGGTTTGATATTTATAAGAAATTTTAGGGTTAGGGGCAAGAGCTTTTTGTAATTGACGGTTGCATATAGATGATGACGAAAATCTAAGTTTAATAATTTATATCTTTGAGTGGGCAATGTTTATCACAAACGAATTAACTGATCCAAACATTGTAATTAACATGATTGTGACATGTGTCAAGTCGGTTGATTAGATTTTGATACGCGTATATAAGTGTAATTTTTTTTAATTATCATCATATATTTTCATTAATTTGTAATTTTGATTAGCCTTGTTAAATTTTAAACCCTTATTTTTATTTGTATTTTCAGTAATCACAATGTAGCTTCCGCTCTAACATCTTTCATAAGAACATGTTCTATTTCTTAGCTATGGTGAGCGATATCTCACAATGGCTCTCCAAAGGATCATCATGGCCCTCCTCTAACATGGTTAGTTTAAGCTTTTTTTTTGGTTTAACTATTGTTTGAGTGCCCTAATCCGAGCTTTAGATGCCTTCTCCTTCAAGCAAACCTTCTCAAGCTTTGAAGCGATCCATTCCACATTAGAACCAACATGTGTTACATCAGACAAATACTTCGATTCTTTTGTCAATTCATCATCGGTGAGATGACGCAGAGGCTTGAGGCAAAGTATCTTCATGATGTCGAATATAAAAGGTTCATGTGTCCTGTGCTCATCGTCTTGCAGTTTGACAATCACTGCAGTTTCGGGATATGTCAAAAAAATTCATTATGCTAACTTCACATGCAAAGGAGCAAGTATGAAGCAATGTGCAGTTATCTTTCTTTGTCTCTCTGTAATTTGTTCCCTTTCACTTGAGAAACCGATTGGTAAATTGTCAGAACAAAAGTTTATTTCACATCGGCTTCGTGCTGGCTAGATAACTTACAAAAGTTTATTCGAGAACGAAGAGTGAAACTGAAAAAAAAATAAAAATCCTATAAACAAACACTATATTTATAAATGAATAACTATAAAACCTATAAAAAATATCAAAATTATTATATTTATACATACTTCTGACCAAAAAAAATATATTTATAAATGCAACCACTGAAACCATATTAATAAAATTGAATGGTCAAATAAAATAGAACTAGGTGATTGACCCGTACCTTGTGCGGATATGAATTTTTTTCCGAAATAAGTTAATTTTATTATTTACTATTTTTGATCAGAAGAAAAAATCTACAATTACCTTTTTTTATATAAATTAAAGTGCTAAATATATATATTTTTTAATTTATATTACTTATATTACTGTAATCTAAGACTTTAGACTGACTATTACTAATTTCCTATAAATGTTATTATATTCAGTTTGAATTACATTCTTATATCTTTGTAAGAAAATCCCATTATATATTGAGAAGGGATTGGTATTTCATTAATCTAAATTTCTAGTAAAATTTTATTTTTTATTTAACATCTTTTTCTTATTTTCTTAAGTCAAAAATTAATAGTAATAAAAATTGATATAATACATATACTAACCTTATGATTTGTACATATTGACTTAATTATCATTGAGAATACCATCATACACCATTTCAAACAAAAAACAAGACAACAATAAGCAAACTTTTTTAAAAAATGTATATACCAAAGATATAAATTTTTAACCCACATATGGATCCTTGATTTGAATGATCTTGTTGGCAAAGTTATATCACCAACTAAAACATACAAATAAACAATTAGTATTGAATAGAAGACAAACGATCTTCTAAGACATTCTTTGTAATCAAAGTTGAACCTATACAAACGTTGCAAAAGTAACTTAAAATAAATTAAAAGACTCTGATGGGTTAGATGACTTTTAAAATTTTACAAAAATGATGTATTATCTATCTGCAATCTAATATAAAATCATAAAGTCACATCTCTTAACTGTAAATGTATTAAAAAAAAAGAGCTGGTCAATAATAAAATGTCATGAAATCACATAGTAAAATATGGTTAGATCGAGAACGAATATAAACCAAAACAATAACATAAACATCAAGTCAATTTATATATCACAAATTTATAAACTGAATCAAGATTTCCTTTCAAAACATAATTATCCAAGTGAAACCTAAGAGAACGATAAGAACAAAATTCAAAAATTATGAATGATTAGAACACAATTTAAGATAGCGACGAACCTAAAGATTACCTTATTGTTCGTGTTCTTCCTTCATAGGTAACATGTGAAAAAATTGAGATTTGAGGAAACAATTATGGAAAAGATGAAGTAGAAAATTGAAAGTATAGAGTGTTGGTACTTACTTGATAATGGGGAAATGTAGTTGAATTTGATAAGTATTCTTCTAATAATTTTCGATGAGCTGAAGTAATAGTCGCCATGAAGATCGAGCTCCTAACATTGAAAAAAATCAAAAAATAATATTAGAATCGCTAAAGGTAGAGTAAACACATCATGCAAAAAGAAAAATAAATTATAGAAAATCGTCTTGTTTGCTGGATTTATTATTTGTATTTATAGGGAGTCATAATTATTTGATTATTATTTGTATTTGTAATCAAAGTTGAACCTATACAAACGTTGCAAAAGTAGCTTAAAATAAATTAAAAGACTCTTATGGGTTAGATGACTTTTAAAATTTTACAAAAATGATGTATTATCTATCTGCAATCTAATATAAAATCATAAAGTCACATCTCTTAACTGTAAATGTATTAAAAAAACAGAGCTGATCAATAATAAAATGTCATGAAATCACATAATAAAATATGGTTAGATCGAGAACGAATATAAACCAAAACAATAACATAAACATCAAGTCAATTTAGACATCACAAATTTTATAAACTGAACCAAGATTTCCTTTCAAAACATAATTATCCAAGTGAAATCTAAGAGAACGATTAGAACAAAATTCAAAAAATTATGAATGATTAGAACACAATTTAAGATAGCGACGAACCTAAAGAATTACCTTATTGTTCGTGTTCTTCTTTCATAGATAACATGTGAAAAAAAAATTAAGATTTGAGGAAGCAATTATGGAAAAGGATGAAGTAGAAAATTGAAAGTATAGAGAGTTGGTACTTACTTGAATAATGGGAAAATATAGTTGAATTTGATAAGCATTCGTCTAATAATTTTCGATGAGCTCAAGTAATAGTCGCCATGAAGATCGAGCTCCTAACATTGAAAAAAATAAAAAAATAATATTAGAATCGCTAAAGCCAGAATAAACACATCATGCAAAAAGAAAAATAAATTATAAGAAATCGTCTTGTTTGCTGGATTTATTATTTGTATTTATAGGGAGTCGTAATTAGTTAGCAAAATTAGGGTTCCTTGGATGTTAATCGTAAAAATATTAAAATTAGTTCCAAAGCAAGAATATTCTTTGGATAAAATATTAGGTCCAAATCGTAATCTTTGATAATCACGCCGACTAATATTTTCCTATGAATGAGGATTCTTTGATTAATGTTTATTATGTTTTTAGGAAAAATTAAGTTGGGATTTGAGTGTTTAATGTACACATATAACAGCATTTTGAAATTCATATAGTTCAAATTGGGATTGAGTAAATCTTGGTGCAAAACAATATGTCGAGATTGTGTTTTAAATTCGAAGATTTTATGTTTTAGAAACACACATTAATAGGATTTTATTTATTAGATTGTGATATATTTTAGAGATATACGTCATTAATTAACGGGATGCCTGATTAGATTTTCTGTTTTTGAAATTTCTTACTATAGGAAGATTAAATATTCTAAGAATATTGGAATATTTTTTTTCTCAAATGTAGTCTCTTATATCAAAAATATTGAAAATATATTAATAAATATCAAATCTATTAATTTGTCAAAAAAAAATTCAAAAATATTAATAAATGTATTTTGAAATATAATAATAACACGTTAAATTGGTTCATTAAAAACAGAAAACGTGAGGGTTATAATAAAAAAATGTTGGAATTGGAGATTATTTGGGGATTTTTTGTTCCATGTGTTTTTTTTGCCTATTGATGAAGTTTTTTCGAAAAAAATAAAATAAAAATCTGAATTTAGATTATTGCTTATAATAAAAGGAAACTCATAAACTTTTTTGCCATGTCATATTTTTGTTGGAGACATATCATCTTTTTTCTTTGCCACATCATAGTTTTCAACCAATGAATTTAAAACAAATAAGCAAACCTAATAAATCTAATTTTCTTTTAATAGGAAACGGATATTAGTCAAATCACAAATGTTGTGTTCCCCTCTTCATGAGTTAATCTATTAATGATTTCACAAAAAAAAAAGTACAAAGAAAAATTATAGTCCAAATTAAAACCATATCTTGCTCTTTAATACCATTGAATTTATGCATTGAACCTCCTATGAGCCATTCATTGATGTTATACGTTTCTTGATCTTCTATTGACCTTGTCTTGCCGTCTGGGCTTCTCCACATGTCATCAAGCTTGATGGAACTTCTAGGAGATCTGAGCCATGTGGTTCATGAATTTGGCTTCCCATCTGCGAAAAAAAAACCCACCAACATTGTTTTTTAGTAAAACTTTTTGAGTTAGAAAAGTTTTAGAGAAAATATTTGGAAACAATAGAAAAAATCATGTACCTGAAAATGTAAGAGCCTCATGTACCTGAAAATGTAAGAGCGATGCTCCTTATAACCACCGACAAAGGAAACAAATACCTTTAATCCCTTCTCCGACACTGCCCGGTCCATGTGCTTAAAGAAAATGAAAACAACCGATTTTTGTTCACAAAACAAACAACTTAACAGAATCTAAAAGCTCAACATGATTAAACTAAATTGAAGTGTTATGTAACACAACTCCGTACAGATTTGTAATTGTAACAAAACACCAAACAAAACATAACGCCTTTGCGCATACATGATACATCCTCAAAACATAACGCCTTTGCGCATACTTTATCACTCACAGATTAGATACAAAAAGCTAAAAACAGATCACATAGAGAGCCAAGAAAAAAAGAATGGAAAAAAAATGAACAAACACATAAAAGGAGAGCGTAGAAAATCGAAATTGAAGCTATGAAAGTATACAGGAAACAGAACAACAAAAAAAAATTAAGAACATAGAACAAATCAGAAACGTACCATGAAGGCAAGAATTCAAAACCAGTCACACCACGTTGATCAAACCATCAAGGAATTATACTCGACATGGTCTTAATCGTACTTCATAGAGAATTAGATTTTTTTAAATGATAGGAAAAGATTGATTGGAGTTTAGTACCGCTCGATGCCAAATTGTCCTTCCTTCACGTTTCATCTGGCGTTTCAGGAAAAGATTGATTGAAGACTATGAAATTACAAATTGAATAAAAATTAAGAGATCAGTGTGGATGGAAACGATCTAAAAACACTATCAAGGAAATTGGATTGAAAATAACTTATGTGGTTCAATTGCACCAAAAGATATTTCACCATTTACACAAAATAAAAGTTGCAATAAAGAAAAGTTAGCAGCTAGTGTTAAACCTAGCCTTCAAAATACCTACAAAAACAAAATCCAAAACAAAAAAAAAATCAGAATTGATGAGCATGAACTATTACATGTATTAACAAAAGCAACGAACAAAAGAAGAAAAGGCAGAAGAACCTATAAATAAAACAATGAACAAAGAAGTAATAAACTATATAAAAAAAGATGCGATTATTAGGAAGAGACGAATAACGTCGGTATATACATATAGATTCTCATACAGCTAGGTTCTGTGAATAATAAAATTTATTTCAAAAATAAACAGATTTAATAGAAATTATCGACTTATAAAAAAACAAAAAAAAGAAGATTTCCTATTTATCAAGAAATAATTACGGAAATTTTTTTTTTGCCTCCTAAAATCGCTCTCATTGCGACACATAAACAAATTGACTTCTCTTTTATAAATATAGATTACTGTACTGAGAAATAGTATAATGCAAAATACAAATCTTTTGATGATGTATATCACTAGAACGATATACTCTTCAACTCTTGTTTCGAGGATGAACAACCCCTAAGGATCAAATGTATCCGCAGTTCTTGTTTGCAAAGTTTTAAGCTACTTGTAGCTTTTAGTATAGTTTTCTCTTGTTTGCAAGAGTTGTGTTGAAAAGCTCGGTTCCTTAGAAGCTTTGAGGCTGGATAAAATCAAATCAATGTAGTTTTGTGCTACCATCATTTGTTTAGGCTCAGCCACGGTACATGATCGCTCACAACATAATAAGCATTGAACAAAAGCTTTATGCAATAGTTTCGCCTGTTAGCAGCGAATCTGATTGGTTGTCCAACCAATGAGTGTGTGTGATAACTTCATCCAATAACTTCAAGAGCTCTGCTCGACGGAGATTTGTCACCATATACTCGAGAGTAACCTGTCCAGTTGGGAACACTTAAGAAACTCAGTCCAGTTTAAACAAGAGCGGAAGAGAAAAGGAACATCCTTTATTGGAGTGTTCTACTTACCTCTTTGAATATACTACTGTAAGAAGACTCCTCAAAACCCTAGAAACAACAACAAGTGTGTTTGAGCATTTTTCTTCGTATATTCAGGCATGAAGTACATACATTTTGAGGCAACAGAGCGAGTATTGTACCAATTTGCGGAATAAGCTGAGGGAAGCTGTGTTTGAGTCCCCAATCTTGGCTGTAAACTTGTGAATCTCCAAGTTCTTGACAGCATAAGCCATCATCATCAAGACAGATTCTTTTCCTAGTCCTTTACCACGGCTACTCTACACCAAAGGTTGTAACAAAATAAGAGTCATGCGCACAGAAATATCAACTAACTAGGAGTCTACTAGGAATATCCGGCTACAAGAAACCGTTAATATATATGAAAAAGAAAACGCATTACATGAAGTTACCTTCGGGGCTCAGCTATCATTATTTCGACCTCTGCAACCTTAGGATCATCCGCATCGTTCATGTAAATGTTTACATCACCCGTCATGGCTGCACAAAAGTTGCGGTTACTTATGTACAATGACTCAAGGTGAAAACAAAATCCATGGAATAAAACCCAACAGAAAATATGTCTAAGGACACCTAAATAGACTAGTTTTAAAGAAAACGAAATCTTAAAGCCAACCAGTCACCAATGATCTAAACCCAGCTAACGAAGGAGCAGATATGTTATCATTTCCGGGCACTAAACACACTTTGTTGTAAGAGCAGTTCCACTGTATTAACTAAAGGGATAGAGAAGAGTGTTTGCATTAGTAGTGAAAACTAAACCATTTTGTCATAGTAGCTATATAGAAGATGGCAAACTGATGCATGCTAAAGTAATCTCCTTTACTCAATCAGTTCCTCAAGTGAAGTAACTCAGGAAACCTACCTTGTACATGAGGTTCACCATGAGCCAATTCTCCCTTAATGAAATCCTTGTCCAACACAATGAAAGTCCGCTCTGAAATCATCAGAAACCAACAACAGAAGAAGCATTAGGAATCCTACATTTGAAAAGAAGATGGACCTCATAAGGTATATAAATAAAGGTCAAGGATCTACTCTACTGAATTATCTCAGTTGGTTATGAGTCCAATCATTGCTAATTGCTTAAGAGATGGAATCTATGAACTTCATAAGAAGCAAATATTATACAACCTGGGAATATCCAAGAACTTGGAGGGTTGGTGAGATGAACAAACTTAAAATAGAAAAATCATAGAGTATAATTAATTGTCTATGATCAAAACCAAATTGAAAAGAAAAAAAAAAAAAAAAAGAGAGTCAACATTGAGTAGAAGGCCGGAAATCGATGGAAAATCCAGATAAAAAAGCAAGAGATATAATCGTAATATTTATTTTTTTTGGCTAAGTATTTGATATAAGCGTACTATTGGGATCTCGAGTCCAAGAGATTTGCATCTCATACTCCTGCTCGAGACTCAACGGCTCAGAGCCCGTAGCTTGGAGAAGCGCCGAGTCCTGCATCCAGTGGTGGTACTTTGGGACATGGTCCGCCATGTACGGAACCAGAACCACTCTCTTCCCCTCCAAGCTCACCTTCGTCGCCATTCTTCTCCAGGAGAGAACTTGAAGAAATCAGAAACGTCGTCGTTTCATGTCGTCCGACCTGGCGTTTTATCCACCTAAGATTTGATTAAAAATTCGTCATAATAATAATGATTTGATAAAAAAAGATGTCCAACCAACCAACCGAGTGTGTCGTGCGTGGTGAGTGATCACTTAGCTTCAAAGCAAAGGCTTGAGGAAAATCATTAAACGATGATGTCCAAATAAAAAAGGCGTCATTGAAATTTCTGGTAGCAATTTTTCACTACTTATATACTCCGATTCCACCAACAGAAACAGAGAGAGGATCCAGCAATGGCCACGACTTTAACGTTGTTGACTCTACCATTTCTTCTGCTCCCTCTAGCATCAAAACTTCCGGCGTCATTCGCCGGCAAGTGTACCACCACCACCGCTACGAACACCTTCGAGAAATGCATCTCTCTTCCGACACAACAAGCTTCAATCGCCTGGACATACCATCCACACAACGAAACTCTCGACCTCTGTTTCTTCGGGACTTTCATCTCACCTTCCGGGTGGGTCGGGTGGGGGATTAACCCCGATTCTCCGGCTCAGATGACTGGCTCTCGCGTCCTCATCGCCTTTCCGGATCCCAACTCCGGCCAGCTCATCCTCCTCCCTTACGTTCTGGACTCCTCTGTTAAGCTCCAGAAATCTCCTCTGCTTTCTCGTCCACTTGACCTCCTCCGCCTCTCCTCCTCCTCCGCTTCCCTCTACGGCGGTAACATGGCCACAATCCGAAACGGTGCCTCCGTTCAGATTTACGCCTCCGTTAAGCTCTCCTCCAACAACACCAAGATCCACCATGTTTGGAACAGAGGACTTTACGTTCAAGGCTACTCTCCCACCATTCATCCCACTACGTCCACCGATCTCTCCTCCTTCTCCACCTTTGACGTTACTTCAGGTACCCAAATTCTTTCTCAACATTGCAACATATGCAAATCTTTACACTTCAATCCAACCATAAAAACTTGTTTAACAAAGTAAAGGATCTTGGTGGTTTCAAGAAAACTTTGAAATCAAAACAAAACTTGGGGATAGCTAGTTTCTATATAACATCAAGATTGATCTTACACTGTTTGTTCAATAGGATTTGCAACGGTTAATCGAAACAGTGGTTCCAGAGCTTTAAAGGTGACACACGGAATAATCAATGCAGTGGCGTGGGGTTTTCTTCTCCCGGCGGGAGCAGTAACAGCTCGATACCTTCGCCAAATGCAATCAGTTGGACCAACTTGGTTCTACATCCATGCAGCCATACAGCTAACCGGTTTCCTCCTCGGGACCATCGGCTTCTCACTAGGAATCGTGCTCGGCCGAAATTCTCCAGGAGTGACATACGGGTTACACCGGAGCCTCGGGATAGCTACGTTCACTGCGGCAGGGCTGCAAACGCTGGCCTTGCTGTTCAGACCAAAGACCACCAACAGGTTCCGTAGGTATTGGAAGTCTTACCATCATTTTGTTGGGTACGGTTGCATGGTGATGGGCGTGGTGAATGTGTTCCAAGGGTTTGAGGTTTTGAGGGAAGGAAGGTCGTATGCGAAGCTGGGTTACTGTCTGTGTCTGTCAACTCTGGTTGGAGTCTGCGTGGCCATGGAAGTGAACTCGTGGGTTGTGTTTTGTCGCAAGGCTAAAGAGGAGAAGATGAAGAGAGATAGTTTGACCGGTGACGATAGATGCAGTGGGATTCATAGTTAGGTCTTGGGTCCTAATTATAGGAGAAACAGAGACATGACACCATTTATATATATCTTTGCTTAGTAACTCATCTTAATAATATACATTGTTGAGGTGTTTCCATCACTGTTCATATACTAAAAGATTAGATTTGAGTTTAGACATAATTACCGTAGCTTCTTCTTCAGAGAACTTCACCTAAAGTAAAGCTGTGAATCCATAAACAAAAATATATCATTGCCTTGTATCATGGAGAGCCTAGACGATGGAGATATTAGCAATTAATACCCAGAAAAATAGACTTTGATATGGCACTTCGAAAAATATTACATAAACATCTTTTAAGATAACTACAAGTGAAACATCAAGATTCACCTGGTAAACAAGTTAAGTAGCTCACCCATGGTGATCCAAACAAATGATGCGAGGAAATCGGCATGACCGTTCGGATCTGAGAAAGAAAACATTTGGAAACAGAATAAACACAACATGTACTCATCAGCGGCTGACTCACATGAAGATTGTGCAGAATATCAATGTTACCTTAATTGATCTAGAAAAATCATAATTTCTTGAAGCCATATCCTTGTAATATGCACCTAAGGAAATCTGGGACCCGTTAGTGTCATAGGAGAGAAACTGGTTTCGGATATATGGCCATCACTTCCTCCTCTGCTTCAGTCTCGAGTGTGTACAAATGCTCACTGAAATCACCTCATCCTCTGCTTCCTTCACTTCCTGATTTCTAGTTACTCATCCCAGATATGGAACCCCCTCTCAAGGATTCGAAGCAACCTTAATCAATGAAGCTTGAGCAACAAACGATCTGTCTGAGCTTTCCAGTTAATTCTCCTCACCATCGCCCGTAATCAGGCAAAAATACTGAGGTATGAACAGAACATATCAATAACCTGTTTTCTTGTTTCTCAGGATGAAATTATTATGTTTGACTAACTCCCAAGTAACCATCGTAGCCATTATCTTTCATCATCCTCCTGACTCTGGCTACGTCGTCCCACATTGCTTCTGTTGCATATAGGTTTGACATCAATACATATAGCCCTCCATTCCTGTAATCCAACATAAACATTTTCTTAGCTACATATTCCCCAAGCTCCACCTCTCTTTTCACAATGCATGCACTAAGCAGAGCACCCCATACTGCAGAATCCGCCTTTATATCCATCTTCCAAATTAAAATCAATGCCTCGGTAAACAAACATGCTCGACCCAACAAACCAACCATAAGTGCACAATGCTGTAAACTTGGAGATATTCCAAACTCCTTGATCATTGCTCTGAAATATATTTTTCCTTCATCGACAAGGCCCCCATGGGTACATGCAGATATTACTCCCAAAAAGGTGATCTTGTCGGGTTTCAATCCCTGCTCTCGCATTTCCATGTAACAAGAAAAAGCTTGACTTTGTAACCCTGCTAAGCTGTATCCTGATATCACTGAGTTCCATGTAGCTGTGCACGGAGCTTTTACGCTCTTGAACACACTTTCTGCCAGTACTATATTTCCACATTTAGCATACATGTCTATAAGAGCAGTGCAAACAAACTTCTCTATTTCAAGATTGTTCCTAAAAGTATAAGCATGTAGTTTCTTCCCCAAATGCAAACAACATAGCTGAGAGCAGCCAGCAAGCAAACTTGCTATCGTAATGGCATCCGGCATAGGTCCACCACTTAACTTCATCTGATGGAAGACCTCAAAGGCTGTGCTTGCCCTTCCAGACTGTACACACCCAGATATCACTGAATTCCAGCTAATTATAGGAGCCTCCTCTAGTTGCTCAAACAGAAACAGGACAGTCTCCACATCATCAAACTTAGAGTACATGGTTATCAGTCCATTCACAACCAATGTTTGTGTGCACAATCCGCTTTTGATCGCAAAAGCATGTAACGACATTCCTATGTCGATGTGGGAAGAGTTTGAACATCCATGGAGAATTCCGACCAAAGCTATAGCATCAATATTTATACAACGCTGTCTCATTTTAGAAAAATACAGGACCACAATGTCCATATCTCCTTTCTCGGCATAGCTTGAAACAATCGAAGTTAGACCAACAATACTATCTTGAGTAGCAGACGCATAAAGACGTTCTGCTGAATCCAAAGAGCCACACCTTGAATAAGCACAAATTAAAGAAGTAATCACAGAATTATCCTTCACCATTCCACTTTTAACAACAAGGCAATGCAATGGCTCGTGACTAACATGAGCAGAAAGAAGATTGATGACAGTAACAGAAGTAATTTCGACGCTCTTCTCAAACATATCCCTGAAAACAGTAAAGGCCTCTTCCTGGAGACCACTCTGGCTATAGGCACCAATCATTGTATTCCAAGAAACTGTGCTTTTGTCTTCCATTTCTGTAAACAAAAGTTTTGCTGAATCCAACTCTGTGCACTTTGAATAAAACGAAATCAGCGCATTTTTCGCCTGCGAATCCAGTTCCAGGCCAGACTTTGCAGCAATAGCATGAACAGACTTCCCTTGGGAAACAAAGCGACTGTGTCCACAAATAGGTAGCAAATTTACAAGTGTGGTAGCAGAAGGGGAAAAGCCTTGCTGAAGCATGACGATAAAGAGTTTCCACGCGTCACTTTCATAGCCATTTCGTGAGTACCCACAGATCAACGCATTCCAAGCAACGGTATCTCGCTCAGGCATTTCATCGAACAACACGCGTGCAGTCGTTACACAACCCATCTTCAAGTAAAGATCAAGCAGAGATGTTTTCACGTAAACGAATCGATCAAGACCTGATTTCGTTAGATGGGTATGGACTCCTCCGACTTGTGAACTCAAGGAATCGAGAGAGGAATGAGGTAATAAAGAGACAGTAGAGGCTTGGAGAAGGATAGACATTGTAAGATGATTTGGTCTGAGACAAGAACGGAGTAAGTCACGGAAGATAGAGATAGGAGAAGAAGAGTAATCACCATGGATACAAGATTTGAGTAGAGAATGGAAGAAAGAAAGGTCTTTTGTCAAAAGAGTTATGGGGTTCCCAATTCGCATACTCTCTGTCTCCTCTAGTTTTTTTTTTTGGTGTTAAAAAAAGTTTGTTCGAAATTTTCAAAAATATAACTTTATTGTATGTATTTGTATACATGTTTAATTGTCAACGAGTTCATAATTAATTTATAAGAGTATACTCCCTCCGTTCTCTCTTGTCTCATGAGTCATGACTTCTCCAAAATCCGAAAGATTTCAAATTTCAAAAAGAGTAGTAATGGCTCGACAGCTACTTTAAAAAACTTGGGTTTAGGAACCGTTGGTACGGCCATGGTCCTGGTCGAGTCTCAATTATCGAACCACGCTTTGTTGTGTTTCAACTTGGTACTCGGTTCAATAATTAGGTTCTTTTTTTCTTTTTCTTTTTTTTTTTGGCTCAAACAACTAAACATTCATTCCAATATCAGAGTTTTTTTAATCCAAACTGGCATTGCAGAATAAAGTTTAGGAACATGATGCATATGTGAAAAAGTCTCATTTGCTATTCGATCCGCCTACTTTCCTTACTCCGGAAATCCACTTTGGCATCTTCACAATTATTGAGCAGTCTGTAGATGTCCTGTGCTATTGGTTGTAGAGTTGGTCGTTGATCGTGCCATTTTATCACCTGGGTGAGTATGTACGAATCTGATTCAAAGATGACACGCTTATATCGAAATGTACTTACCATTAACACAACTCATCTAAGAGCTTCTGCCTCTGCGTATAAAGCTGTCCTCGTTCTTGGCATTGCTCTTGCTCCAGCCCATAAGGCCTTACCATCATGGTCTCTTAGAATCCAACATACTCCACTGCAATTACTATCTTTTCTCCAAGCCCCATCTACATTGCATTTAAGATAACCTTGTGGAGGAGGCATCCATTGCGTTGAATTCTGCTGGTGTGCGGCAACAATTATCTCTTTTTCATCTTCGGACTTTTGGCCTTTTTCCCACTCTTCTGCATCTTCTTATGCCATCCTTGCAATCTCTTGTGCTGGAAGTTCCTGCCCTTTGTAATGGAGACAATTCATGTTCTTCCACAGCCTCCACATTACCCAAGTTAGAAGGTTCTTTAGCTCCTCAGGCAGGTCTAGTTCGTTGATTTTGGAGAGCACCCAAAAGAGATTCACATAGACCGAGTGAGACCATTTTCCTCCTGGTGTGGTTGGAATCAAAGTAATGGTCTTGCAAATGGACACAAGAAAAGCAAATGATTAATGTCCTCTTGCCTACCCTGACATCTTAAGCACGAAGGATCCTTCAAGAGATGTCTATATGATAATGTTCCTGCAATTGGTAGGGTATTACTGAGACATCTCCATAAGAAATGTTGGATCTTTGGAAGTGTTTTTGTTTGCCAAATGATTTGATAGATAGCATCTAAGCTTGATTGATCAACTTCCTGTGCTTTTGTCTTCTTGAGGATTACATTCTGATATACCCAATATCCAAATTTGACTGAATAATGGCCAGTTTTGCTGTAGTCCCACACACACACATCTTCAATATGTGAGCCTCCTGGTCTATTCTCTAAGATTAGTTGCTTTTCTTCGTCCGTAAAGATTATGTCTAGAAGCGGGATGTTCCAATCTCTGCCCTCATTAGCCATCCGATCTTTGACTCTTTGGTCATGTCTGAACCAATTTCTTAAGTGAGTCGGGACTTGCCTGATGCTTTGGACAGGTCTTGCTGGATGTTGGGAGATCCACTCACAGTCCCAGATCCTTGTGTGTTCCCCATTGCCAATTGCCCATCTAGCTCCCATTTTGATCAGCTCTTGTGCTGCATGTATACTCTCCCAAGTGTAGGTGGGTCTAGAGCCTAACTCTGCCTTAAAAGGATTGGTCTTGGAGAAATATCTTCCTTTATATACACGGGCCATCAAGGTGTTAGGGTACACTATCATTCGCCATAATTGTTTTCCAAGCAATACTAAGTTAAAAGCTTCTAAATCCTTGAAACCCAAGCCTCCCTCTCCTTTTGATTTTTTTAGATCCTTCCAACTCCTCCAGTGAATCCCCTTATTATCTTTTCCATTTTTCCACCAGAAATTAGCTAGCTCTGAGACAATCTCCTTGCATGTGGTTTTGGGGAGTCAAAAGCAGGCCATTGTATAAGCCGGTAGGGCCATTGCCACTGCCTTGATCAAAGTTTCTTTCCCTCCAGGTGAGAGAAAATTAGTCTGCCATCCATTGATCCTCATTGACAGCTTTTCCTTGAGAAACTTAAGGATAGAGACTTTTGAACCTCCAAAAGATTCTGGGAGACCAAGACACACTCCATCTCCACCTTCCTGCTCCATTTTCAAAATCTTCTTTATATGTTCTCACCTTTCTTCTGGTATATGCTTGCCAAAATAGATGCTGGATTTTTGATAATTGATTATCTGACCTGAGACTAGGCAGTACTTCTCTAAGGTATTGACAAGTACATTGAGTTCCTCATCCGTCTCATGGCAATAGAACATGATATCATCTGCAAAGAGCAAATGAGAGACTGGTGGTGATCTTCTTGCTATTTTCAGTCCTGTAATCTGGCTACCTCCTCTTATTTCTCTAGCAGTCTCACCAAAACCTCACTACAAATGACAAAAAGATAAGGTGTGATATAAGATTGGAATCACTCCAACTTATGATCACACGATGATCAAAGATTCCAAGCTTAATAACTCGCAGAAGATGGAAAGAAGGTAGAGATGATGTTGATGATAAGTGATGGTTTGATTGACTCTCTCAATCGGTGAACGAAATAGATTGTTTGAATCGCACAAACAAACTAATCCCGCATCTTCTATAGAGCTAAGTGAATCACACATTTAAATCTAAAGAAAAGAACACTCTTGCAAAGAAACACTTTGAAAGAAAACGAAATACATTGATTAAATTGATTGAAAGGTGTCTTACAATGAAACAAAACTTGAGCTTATATAGGCTCAATAGGCAACGACCTAAAAGCTAAAATATGAAAGAAAATAAATAGAATAAGTTTAAAAGATTGGTGCTTTAAGAGAATAGAGCCGTTAGGATTTTATTGCGAGAATCTTGGCCAAATAAAAGAAGGTGATGTCTCTTTTGTATCTGGACGGTTTGGATGGATAGGTGAGCTTCCTTGGAACCTTATAACTCACTTGGATGATCTTCAATGCGTGCACAATCAGATTAGGAAGGAGCCGTTGCAATGTGAACACAATAAAAAGCACTCGGGTCTATATAAGGAAAGTTTTAGGGCTGAGTGATCTTCTGCGATTTGGTGGAACTAGGAACGCCTCTTGAAAGTCTCTCCTCTATCTGGAAGGTCTCTAACTCATGGATGAACTCAAAAGGAACGAGTTGTTGTGTGAACTCTTTTAATGTGCATAGTGTGAACACATCCAAAAACAGAAAGTTGAAGTACTTGAGGATTCGCCTAATCCTCTGGATGTGGAGCATGGTAAGACGTATTTGTTAGTCTATAGAGATGATTAGATAGCTCTCCTGGTCGCCACACATAATTCTGAAAGTTTCTAAACCAATCGAGTCTAGAACCTGCCATAAATGGAACCAAATCGACCCAATTTGGGAAATGGGAAACATCCTGAGGATTCAATGAGCATTTCTTCGGATCTTGGGCTTGATGGAACCTTGAGAGACCCAAAAATATTCTCCATGTGTTCTTGGGTTGAGATCGTGGCTGATGTGGGTTGTGTAGCTCGATCTTTGGCCTAGACTTACAATAGGGTCCGAAACAGATCTGCAAGGTTGTTAAATCAATAACTTCCAAACCGGAACTGATTTGCACGTAACCACTTTGTCTTGGTTCTCTTATGGGTTATGAATCTAGAACAAGTCGATGTGTAGCTTAGTTCCTCTTGGTTTGGTGGAAAACCTCCAATTAATCCGTGTATATCCAAATCGGTTAAGTTGGGGATAACCTGATTTGTAAACTGCATAACTCCTTTGTTTGAGCTCCGATTGGGCTGATTCCACTTTGAGGCGTTTAGTAATTCAGCTAACAATGTATTCCAAGTGGTCATTGAGCTGGAACAATTGTTCTTGGACTTCATTTGGCCTGAACAAGGCTCGGGGGTCTCCTTAATCTCCTCGGGTTGTCTCGGGTCTATTTGGTTGAACCTTCGGTTGGTGCTGAGTTTGATGACCGCATCAAGGTGAGAGTGAGTCACCTTGTCTAATGCCCCTTGTAGGAACAATATGAGCACTTGATATCTGACTGATGTCATGCACTCCATTATCAATATGATCCAGTCTTCTAAGAAGCCTAATAGCCTCATGGCATACTGCAGAAAGTTCCACTCTACTCTATCAAAAGCCTTGGAAAGGTTAGTCTTTACCGCAATGAAACGTTCTGAGCAATAGTTAGGTTCTTTGTAATTCCTTTGGGCTACTTATAAAACTCGACTTGTAATAATAAGCGACACAATAATTTGTATTGTTCATCAATTTGGACAGCAGATCTTTTATGATCGTTTCTATATCAATTTGATGAAGGACCCGCATATATGCGGGGTTGTGACTTAATCTTTTCTAAATCTATAGAAAATAAAATATTTAATTATGGTGAACAAAATTAGATCACCCGTTAACATAAATAAAATCAAAGTAAAAATGTTATTGCAAAACCATTGATCGAAAAAAATATCATTTATTTTTGAGAAATTTTTAAAAATGCCACTTTTCAAGTGTCACTTTTCAAAAATCCACATTTTCGAAATCTTTGCAAAAATGCCATTTTTCAAAAAAAAAACATTGATTATATTATTTATGTTTGAGTTAACTATGTTGTATTTGGGTTTAGTTTTGAGGGTTTAAAGGGTTTTAGGGGTCAAAATTTTTTTTTAGTGTTTATAATTTTAAGATTTACGCTTTAAAAATTCATAATTAGTGGTATGTTTGTAAATGTATACCCCTACGTGGCATTCTTGCAAATGTACATCCCAAAAATAGCATTTTGCAATTGCCCCTTTATTTATTAATTTTTATGTTTTTTTTATTTGATTTATAATTAAATTTTATCACATCTTTTGAAATTATTAGTCTTTATTAGTCCTATTTAAATTAGGTAGTTTTTTTGACTTTTAATCTTATTTTACTATTCAAATATATACTTTTGAAAAAATTGATGAATTATTTCTCATATTTATATTTGAAATATTTTTACTCTTGAATATTTTATAACTTGCAAAAATCATGAAAAGACAAAAGACTAAATTAGACCACTCCATTTAAATAATAAAATAAAACTGAAAACGTTACTACAAAATCATTTATATATAAATCTATCAAAAATTTATCTATTGTATTATTATATTTTATTTTTATATTGTTTGATTTTCAACTAAATTATATTACATATATTCGAATAGTTAAATATATCTAATCCTATTTAAAGTAGGATTACATTTTACTATTTGCCAAATCAAGATATTATTTTTAAATAGATAAATCTTTTGAAATGTGGCTAAATATAATTTTAAAAGTTCTTTTATATTTGTATAAATCTAATTGATTGACTCAAACATGTCTCGATAAGATTAATTACCTTGTATAAAAATTTGAATTTGCAAAATAAATTACTTTTACAATTTTAGTAATTATTAAACGTTAAAAAAACTAAGCAAAAAATGAAAAAAATAAATTACTACACCTCATATAAATGTTGTCAACAATAAACAAAAAATCGAGTTAGAATGAATCATATTAAGCTCAGAAAAAATATATATTACCGTACTTAATTGCATATATCGAAAAATATAATAATCTATCTTTTCTGATGAGAAACCAGAACAAATAATTTTTATGAAAAATTTTATTGAAGTTTTAAATTACGTAGAATGGAAAGAGTATAAAAGTATGTAAGTAAATGTGAAAATTTGGATATTTAAACTTAAATCTATTCAAAACTCAAAAGAACTACATGTATGTTATAATATCCCAATAGAAAACAGTATTTGATTTATTGTTTTATATATTTCTATTTAAAATTAAAATATCAAATTGATAAATACAAATAAATAAGCTTTTTTAAAAAAAAAATTTGTTTGACATGTGGCGAGACCTAATTGAACTTTTTTAACACGTGTTAAAATCTAATCGATTAGCTGACACATGTCACGATATTGTTAATTATCACGTTTGACGCATTAATGTTTATATAATAAGATAACTACGAAAAAATACACAAAACAGAGACAGATAAAAAAATTCAACTTTAATTTATAGTTAAATCTACTTGCTAGAGAGATGGTGCAATTGCTATCTATATATAATAGAAACCACTTTTTTGCATTTGATGACATCATCTTTTTTTTATAGGAAAAAAAATTATCATCCAACGGTTGATATCTTCTCTTTTTATTTACTGGATGGTCAAGATCGTTCTATTTTAAAGAGTGCGGACTTCACTTTTCAGGCATTGCCAATAGGTATGTTTTAGAGAGGAGAGATGAATCAAGAGTTGTGATTTTCTATAATCATAGTGAAGAGATGCGAATCTCTATAAGAGTTGTGATTTTCTTTTCTTATTCATTAGAACAAAACTTAAATCGTTCACAATGTTCTCAAACAAATTTTGTCTCTTTACGGTTATGCCGTGTAACGCCCGTGATCCAAAAAGTAATTTTTGGGTGGGTGTCGATCGACACAAGGTTTGTGTGTCGATCGACACGGCTGTTTTGACTCAAGAGGAGTCGAGCAGCGAGTGGTGTGTCGATCGACACGGATTTTCGATTACCGTCAAAATGACGTATTGATTGGTCATGTGTCGATCGACACAAGTGGGTGTGTCGATCGACAGAGTGTCGGCTGGTCTGGCTATTTAAATCGAAAATCAGATTTCTGGGCAGAGGAAAATGGTTTTTTTTTAGAGAGAAAGTGAGTGGATTGAGAGGAGAGGTTGTTGTTGTTGTTTCCTTCGTGTTTCTCAATCTTATTAGGCTTGTGGGAGTGTTTGTGAGGTTGTGGAAGCGTGGGAGGACCGTACGGTGAAGGATCTCGGATTTGTTCTTCGTGTTCTTCGTGTTCTTCGTCGGATTCTTAGCCTTTTCTATCCGAATTCGAGGTGAGTGCGTGACCATAGGCTTATCTGGGTAAAGGAATTGATAGGATGCGATTGTGTGTTGTTTGGATCGATTTTTGTATGGATTTTGGTGGATTTTTGTGCAGAAAATCGGTTTGATGAGTTTCTGGGTTGGTTGTGTCGATCGACACGGGGAGGTATGTCGATCGACACGGTTTTGATAGTGTCGGCAGGTTGTGTCGATCGACACAGGGTGGTGTGTCGATCGACACGGGTTTGATATGTGTCGATCGACACAAGAAGGTGTGTCGATCGACACGGGTTTTCAATTTCCGTCAGTTTGACATATTCAACGTGTTGTTCTCGTTTGGTTGTTGTGTGATGCATTATTGTTTGTTCATCCTGGTATTGTATCTTTTGCTTATGCCTGTGTGTATAGCCTGTAGATGGGATGACCGTCTCACTGGGTATTTATGATAATACTCACGCATCTCTTATAACCATGTGATGCAGGTAAAGACAGTCAGTGATCGTGGAATCATGGCCGGGACGAGGGGAATGATCTAGTGTCTCGTTTTCGCGTAATAAGTTAGAATTGCTAGGGTGTTAGCAATTTCAGAACTATGTGAATTACCGAATTGAACTAGAATTAATAAGTATGGGCTTGTTAAACGATAAATTGTATTTGATTGTTTGAATCATTGTTTCCGCGCTGTTTGTTTATTGGACCGTTGAGGATCATTATTTATGATAATAGTGATCCGGGTTGAAATTTTTTTTATTTGACGGGTTGGGTCGTCACATGCCGTCTCCATTTTGAAGATTGTCGTTGTGTTCTTCTTCTGTCAGGTTAACCACCATCGGTTTTAGTTTCCTCGGTATTTCTTTTGATATCCCTCTCTTTCTCTATATTTTCTTCCGGGAGTCTCGTCACTTGCCACCGCCCTTGTATTTGTCTCCGTCAATGCATCATCCTTCTCCATACATAGTGGCAAAGTCTCTTACATATAGCATTGGCAGTAATACTAAATATATTTTTTTTGTTCCTCATGTCTAAATTGGAGTCTTTCGAATAGACACGTTTTTTTTTTAGTCCTCTCTCTCTCATCTCTCTGCGACTCCCTTGAAGAATTCAGATCGGATCGGTGCGGTGGCTCCGTTAGCATCGTTGCCGGTCCCCATGTTTCTATTTTCTCCTTCTTTTCCGTTCTAGCTTCAAGGTTTGGTCATGGAGAGAGCTTTTTCTCTTGTGGATCGAGATTTGGTTCGGTGGGTGTGGTCACGGTGATGGTTCGGATTGGTCAAAGCATTTGGTGGTGGCTTGTGGTGAAGGTGTTGGTATATCTATAGATTGGGATGATGCAAGCCTTTTACTCACAAGAACCTTTTGTGCTTTCTGATCGATCTATTCGTTTTCGTGAATGGTTTGCCGGATTTCGAAATCTTAGCCCTTGAGGGTTCTCTCTCTTGTATGTGGGTCAAGTTTGTGTATCATGAAAGCTAGTCTTGTGTAGTTTCCTTTTCGGTTTCAGAGGCTTTGTTGGTCTCGTATTTGGTATTCTCATTTTTGTCTTAGTTATGTTTCGTTTTCGTCTAGATAGGATATGGTTTGAGTTTGTTTCTAGTTCTATGTGTCATTCCATGTAGATCTCTTTCGGTTGTAGCCAGCCTTGGTGCTAGTTGGTCTCGTTCTGTTGGTTACTGGTCCGCTGCTCTCAGCTACAACCATCTAGTTTATGTTTCGCTCCTTGTCGCTATTGATATGCTCAAATTTCCCTGAGCTACTCTCTCAAATTAAGAGATCGCAGTAGTACTTAGGGATCGTATCCACAAAGAATCAAATCACACAATCGATTATGAATTCGAATTAGGCTAAGCAACAATGTGTGAATGGAAATAAAATAGCAAAACAAGTAAGCAGATGATGATTTAGGTTCTAGAAATCAATAAGACGAAGGAGTTAGGCTATGGGTAATTCTTGGGAATGAATCGAAATTAGGGATAAAAGACTGTCAGGATTTGATTAAGTGCAGTTCTATAACTCGAACACTAATGTAAAACTAATCAACTTTCGTTGCAGAGACTATCTATGACTAAATCCCTAAATTTCAAATTTCTTTGCAAACTTAGTGAATAAAGACAAGCAATAAGTTCAAGTTCGATTGTTCACAAAATTACTAAGCCAAAGTTTTTTGCGAATAGATAATTTTGCTCATCTAAGATTAGGTCAAGTTGTTAATAATACTTTCGCATCTATTAAAGCAACCTAGAATTTCCAATTTCGGTTGATCAATCCTAAAATCAGAGTTAAAGCAATCTAGATGAAGAACAAGTAGATAAATCCCAACAGAGTTTCAATCCTAACAATTTCTCATCAAACCCTTGAATCTCCAAACCTAACAAGCAAACTACTCAGACATAGATGAAGAAAACATCATGAATGAAATAAATTGCATAAAAAGATAGAGAAAGAGATACAGAGGGTTCGAAATCGATGGATGTCAAGCACAGATTTGTCTCCATAAAAGCTCTCCAAAACTCTCTCTCCAAGTCTTAATAGAAAACTCAATCTCTCTTGAAAACCTAAAAGAAAACTATATATAAGGTGTTAAAAACGGATTGGGCCTTGTGTGTAAACTTCTGGGCTTTTCGGGCAGAAAAGGAAATTCTTCAAAACTCCTTCTCGTTAGATAGATGTGCGTCGATCGACGCAAATAAGCTGTGTCGATCGACGCAGCTTCAAAGCTTGACTTCTCTTCGCGAAGGACTTGTGTGCGTCAACCGACGCAGCCTGGGTGCGTTGATCGACGCAAGCTCTAAAACTTGACTCCGAGTTGATCACTTCGGCCTTTCTTTCCTTGATGCTCCAAAATGCTCCAAAAGCTCCTATTATGCTCCAATCGTCCATCAACCTATAAAGACTCCAAAAGACTCGAAAAATACCAAAAATACTCTATGAAAAGGACTTATATCATGGTAAAAAAAGGGGTAAAAATCATGATATATCAGCTACTCATCAGATCAGTTCGGGATCTGGTCTTACATTTGGGTTCTAATCGAGGCGTTTTAACGGTCATGTTTGACTTCGCTCTCTCTGGAAGCTCATTCGTGGTACTTGTGTGTGCTGCTGTCTTGCCGGAGTTAGAATCCTAGGTTTTTAAGCTCGAATAGGTAGACAATTTTCATTATAGGAGGAATTTGTGGTTTGTTGGTTTGATCTTGGTTATGGCTCTCTCGGTTGATGATTGTTTGTAGGTTTTGGTATTTAGCTAGTTTCAAGTTAAAACTAGATTGATATACCTCGTATTCTATCCGTATTCTATATCGTTTAAACCCTGTATTTTACCATGTATCTTATCTTGTATTCTATCCGGTATTTGATTATGTATTTTAAATAAAATTTTCAGATGAAAAAAAAAAAAGAATAGACACGTTTTTGTTGTTGGTCAAGTCTATTTGTTGTCAATCTCCGTTTTATGTTTTGTTGTTGATTTGCCCGTGTTTTTTTTTTTTTTTGTACTTTCTTCTTTATCGAAAACAGTTATTTTTTGAATGGTCATGATCTATTAAAAACAAAAGGTGTTAGTTGAGATCATGACTTTATCTTGAGAGATGCCAATTGAAGATAGGAACAATTTCAAACATAAAATCCTTTGACCAATGAAGAATTGTGATTGTTTGTATTTATTTATTGAAAAAACCATAAATCGTCTCATACTTTCTTTCTTTTTTTTTTGTTAGAATTGTCATCAATTGAAAGATTGTTAAGCCGTGTGACGTTTTTGTGCCTAATTAAATATTTTCCTCCGTTGATTCGTTTACTGTCTTGTTTATGGTTTCACTATTTTCTTTGATTTTTTGCTACTGGAAATTGGATTAGGTTTGGGATAAAAAGCAAGATTGATGAGTGTATATTGTGTTGTTTTTGGTCTCCACTAAATTCATGGAGAATAATTTGCAGAATTTTCAAGTTTTCGTAACTTCAATTTTTAGTTTGTTTTGCTCACTTGCAACTCTCAACAACATACATGACCAAAACTGGATACTAAGTCGATTTCTTTTTTTATGTATATTACAAAATATTTTAACAAAAAGGACCGATAAAATGTAGGTCTCAGTTAAAGTGATAAACTAAATACAGAGAAGAATAGAATGCTAACTTATCACGCTCATGCACAAGTGTATCCATGAGAGTGAAATTCTTGCTCAGTTCTTGAATCACCAATGTGAACATATCCACATCGTTCATGTCTTTCATGAGTAAATTGTTTCTGAGGAAGTGAAGAAGCAATGTATCCATTGTTGGAATGGTTTAGGTGGTAAACCATTGTTGATTTTCCAGCATTTTGTAGTTTATGATTCAGGAACTTGATTGTGTTTGCTTTAAGTAATTGGGTTTAAAATGATTGACAAGAATGTTTCAGAAGGCAAAGAACAAAGAATCGTTTACTTGTATTTGAAAATATTAGGCATGGTTTTTTTTGTTTCTTTTGTCACGATATCATGGTTATGGTGAGGAAAAGAACAATTTTTGTCTCACTCTATTTTACTCTTATCATGCTTTTGTTGAACTTTTGTTTAGTAACAGTTTAACCTAATAAGTTTAGTAGAGATTAATCTTATCTTCTCAAATTGGCCAAAGGTTATCCAAGATGGCTCGAAACGGTTTTTGAAATAGAATAAAGAAATGTTTGAGGAATGCAGGTGAATTTGTAGAGATGTGCTCTGCTTCGGTATTTGGGTTTCCCACTCTTACTATGGTTTCTTTTTAGTCAAAAAAATAAGAATCGTTTACTTGTATCTGAAAATATTAGGCATGAGTATGGTTTTGTTTGCTACATGTGTGTGAGTAAAAGAACAAGTTTTGTTTCACTCTATTTTACTCTTATCATATTCGAGTTAATAATTTGTTTAGTAACAGTTTAATCTGAATTTTATATGTTTAGGAGAGATTAATTTCTTCTTCTCAAATTGTCTAACTAGATCGATTCAAGTTGAAATGACTTTGGTATTCGTAATAATTTAGCTCGTACACCGTTACATAAAGAACCACTTTTTCCCATATAGTAGTTGTGATTTTCGTTTCTTTTTATTAATTAAATAAACTAAGCATCACGGTCCATCTATTTTCTCCGTGTTTTTCAACAAAATAATGGAAAGTAAAATCAACAAAAGAGAAAGAAATCAAAACACCATCTTAGACGAGAGTTCCAAGTGATTTGTCAAGCAAGGAACAGCGAGAGAATAGCAGAGTAGCGTAGTGCCATGAGTCAAGAACTTGCACCAATGACTATAATCTTGCAATATTCCGGCGGAGAACTTCCTCAATCCTCAACCATGGATGACAATCGGTTCGGTACTGAAACGATTTGGAAATTGTCAATTCTAGAACCCCTTTTAAACGGAAGAAAATAAATTGATTTTTCGTTTACAAAATAAATTTAAGTCATTAACTAATTTAAACTTTGTTTTTTTTGTTTGGCTTTAAGAACTTTGAATTCCAATTTTATAAATAACAATCATGGTTTTACTCGAGTGATAGAAAGTATGTTCTCTCTCTTATTTTTTTAATGTTTCTGCATCATCCAAAGCTTCTATAATATATTCTGATTATTAAAGAAGCTTTTTTTTTTTTCACTGAAGAAGGGATATTATATGATCGTGAAAAAACGAACCGAACATAGAGAAGAATCAAAAGCAATCATCGGCCAAATAGCAACAACAACTTAAAAACAGAGCTTAATAACAAGCCTAAACCAAGGATCGATACTCTGATGCAAAGAGGTCCTAAAGACAAGATAGAGGACCCGAGGCAATGTATGATTATTAAAGAAGCTATGTGGAATTTTTTTTTATACGTATGGTTTTAACAGTGGTGGAAGGGAGAGCAATTATATTTATATGAGATGAAATATATAATCTTGCTAATGGAGGAATTAACATTTTTTCAAGTTGATGACACAATGATTATTTCAACATGGTTGTATATCATTGTATCGAAGAACAGAGGCGTTAGCATGAGACTTGTAAATTATGAAATTACCAAAGAATAAAATAGAATGAATATATATATGTTGTAGGACAAGCACAATGCACATAGATGAAAAAGAAAAAACTTTCAAAGAAAAATGTTTGGGTTAACTTTAAATTCAGAAAAATACCAATAATCAGGAAACCTAAATAAACGCTATTTGATGCGGTCATCAAATCATTAGCTGAACCGGAGCTCCATTAGACTTACCACTTGAGCTGCATAAGATCCGACATGGACATAAGTGCCTTTCATGGAGCATGCCGAACTAACCAAGAGGAGTTAAGCAACAAGGAAGATTTTTGCAGAATCTTAACTCATCAGAGATTTAGAGAGAAGAAGAATTTCGTCAATAGGAGCTGGGATCCGATCGGAACTGAATTTACAACTCGGGTGATTCCAGACCATCTTGCTGCTGAAGCTGATGCAGACCTATGGCCACTGTTTGATCAATTCCGGCTCAACCAAAACGATTCAGTTCATAAAACCGCTTGGATTAGATTCTCAGGTCAGATAGTGAAATTTTCGAAGTGGAATCAGTCAAATATCAGCTCGCATGAAGGAGTTATTAAGTTTTCAAGTTGGGTGACTTCAAACTTACCTGATTTGGACTTACGCGCACTCATTGGAGGATTGCGACTAAACCAGAGAGAAATAAGCTACGAATCGACTTGTTCTATAATCTTGGTTCATCAGAGAACCACGGAGAATTGGATTCATGCTAAAACCAAAAGAATTTTGGAAGATATCAATTTTCTAATCCAGAGGATCTCAGACTTGCCTTATTTGGAGCCTTGGAGCATTAAACCACAACGATCATATTTCTATCAACTTATGCACGTTCTAAAGTCTCCCTACATCATCAAGAAAGTTACAAAGTCACATCACTTCCTTCCCAGGCTGTCAAGATACAAGGAGCCTCCAACTTACCTTATTTGGCCGATTGGGCATTAATTCTCCAACGGCTAGTTTCTAATTTAATATTCACGATTTGCTTCTTGTTTTAGACCTTATAGATGTTCTATGTCAAGCCTATATAAGCTCATTTCATTTCTCATTATAAATCACCCTTCATCTTGAATTCTTCAATAAAAATGTTAAGTTTTGTTTTACAAAAGTGTGTCTTTTGTGTTCTTGTCATTTCAAGCCTTTGGTGAGACTCTATTGTCTTATATGATTGCGTTTCTAGGTTGTTTGTGAGATTCAAACACTCTGGTTCGTGTATTGTTGCGGATTTAACAACAAAACCTCCATCTTCATCTCTATCATCATCCATCTTCTGCGTGCTTAGCTTCTAAACTATCGATCATATTGTGAACATAAGTTTGGTGGATTCTAATCTTATATCATCTGGTATCAGAGCTTAAAAGCTCCTATCCAAGGTTGTATCAATCCAACCTATATCCCTTTTCAATTTTCTTTTGCATTTTTGCTTCATTTTATAAATCGAAAACCCATAAAAATTGTCTTTGTTTAATTTATTTTTGTAAATTAAAAATTCACAAAAATTCTCTTGCTTTGTTTTCTTGTTAGTTTGATTTCTTACAAACCGAAAAATCCAAAAAAAAAAAATTTATTAGTTTTGCATTTGATTTTATTTTATTTCATCAATAAAAAAAAAACCCCCATAAAAAATTGCATTTCTTTTGATTTGACTCTGTGTAGTTATATTTATTTTTCATAAAATAAAAAGCATCATTTCCTTTCAACTTTGTATTATTTCCATCCATAATTTATTAAAACAAAAGTTAATTGTTGATTGTGTGAAAATCTGAAATTGCCTTAAATAACATTCTTTCCTTTTTGGATGTTATTTGCAATAGTCTCGTATCTCCTCTCTTGAAAACTATTGTGAGTTCTTTTATCTTTGTCTTGTTTGTAGGATTAAAACCAGAAGCGTGAAAGGAGAAGAAGACGGGATTCAAAGCGACTATGAAGAACCAATTCAGCATTGGTACGAAGAGGATGATGTCGACGAAGAAGGAACATGGCATTATGAAGACTGCTCAAAATCGGATTTTGAAGATGAACCATACTATGAAGAGCTTGAACCAGAACCGCCTGAGTCATACCACACTAATAAAGGCTACACCCTAAACCATGGATTGAATTAGAAGATAGTTTTTATAGCCATGGTTCGAGAAATCCATTGAAGCAAGTTACGTCTTTTTCAGGCAAAGAGAATTACTTTACGTGGGAGGAAGACATGGATGATTACTTTTGGGAATACAACATCTTCAAAAAAGACAAGCTCTCTTATGCCGTTGACACTCTAACGGGAGAAGCTTACACATGGTGGCTTAAAGAGGAGGAATGTCGCATCTACTACAAAGAGTCGGTGCGCACTTGGGAAGATCTAAAGTGGCTAATGTATGAGCAGTATGTGACGCGGAGTCTCACTTCAAGAAACTGCCATAAGAAGGTCCTTAAAGCCTTCGTAAAACAAGCACCAATTTTAACATCCTTGCCTAAGTCGCAAGCCCCAAACCAAACCAAGGTAAGTATTCTATCCTTAAAGCATCACTTGACCTTACTTGTTACAGGTTCAAAGGACAAGGACATGTTGCCAAGTTCTGTCCTGCGAGGAAGACTACAACAAAAACAGAACCGATGCAACACAACAATGATCCGCAAGTCAATGTAAAATCACAAACGAGTTCTCCCAATGTAAGTGATAGTTTTCTCAGAATGGATAAGATTATTGAACAAGCGATAATTTTGCTTAAGTCCATTAAAGAGAAAGAAATATTAGATGCTAAAGAAAAACAACAAATTGTGTCAACTCCAAACACTCAAGAGGTTGAATCTGAATACTCTTCTTCTGGTTGTGATAATTCCAAGACTGTTTTAATGCACTTGTCTCTTGTCAAAGATATTGAAACCATTGTAGATCAAAAGGAGAAACATGTGGTTCAAGAAGAAGTATCACCAAAGAGTTTGTTCACAGACAATAATCAAAACCACGGAGAGCCAACACCATTTCTAAATAAACGAGCTACCAAGGGAGTTGAAAGTGTCGATGAATACATACTGATCAAAGAAGAACCACCCGATGCACCATCACTTGATCCAATACGAGGTGACTTTCTAAACCCTCAAACGATTCAAAATTCTAACTTGCTCTATCTATGTGCAGGAAATAAAGTTTTGAGGACAAAACTTCTTGAAGAGAGAGGGTATGATGCGGTCATAAATTCATTATCTGAACCAGAGCTCCATTAGACTTACCACTCGAGCTGCATAGGATCCGACATGGACATAAGTCCCTTTCATGGAGCATGCCGAACTAACCAAGAGGATTTAAGCAACAAGGAAGCTTTTTGCAGAATATTAACTCATCAGAGATTCATAGAGAAAGAGAATTTGGTTAATAGGAGCTAGGACCCGATCGGAACTGAATTTAGAACTCGGGTGATTCCAGACATCTTGCTACTGAATCCGATGTAGACCTATGGCCACTGTTTGATCAATTCCGGCTCAACCACAACGATTCAGGTATGAAACCACTTGGATTAGATTCTCAGGTCAGATAGTGAACTCCTCGAAGTGGAATTAGTCAAATATCAGCTCCCATGAAGGAGTTATTAAGTTTTCAAATTGGGTGACTTCAAACTTACCCGATTTGGACCTACGCGCACTCATTGGAAGATTGCGACTAAAACAGAGAGAAATAAGCTACGAATCGACTTGTTCTATAATCTTGGTTCATCAGAGAACCACGAAGAATTGGATTCATGCTAAAACCAAAAGAATTTTGGAAGATATCAATTTTCTAATCCAGAGGATCTCAGACTTGCCTTATTTTGGGCCTTGGAGCATTAAACCACAACGGTCATATTTCTATCAACTTGTGCGCACTCTAAAGTCTCCCTACATCATCAAGAATGTTCCAAAGTCACATCACTTCCTCCCCAAGCTGTCAAGATACAAGGAGCCTCCAACTTACCTTATTTGACCGATTGGGCATTAATTCTCCAACGGCTAGTTTCTGATTTAATATTCACGATTTTCTTCTTGTTTTAGACCTTATATAAGTTCTATGTCGAGCCTATATAAGCTCATTTCATTTCTCATTGTAAATCACCATTCATCTTGAATTATTCAATAAAAACGTTAAGTTTTGTATTATGTGTCTTTTGTGTTCTTGTCATTTCAAGCCATTGGTGAGATTCTATTGTCTTGTATGGTTGCGTTTCTAGGTTGTTTGTGAGATTCTAACAGTCTGGTTCGTGTGTTGTTGTGGATTTAACAACAAAACCTCCATCTTCATCTCTATAATCATCCATCTTTCGTATGCTTAGCTTGTAAACTCTCGATCATCTTGCGAACATAAGTTTGGTGGATTCCAATCTTATATCACTATTGGTCAAAAGTAATAATTTCAGTTTTTTGCGCAGTAACGCGCGAATTGTTTTCAATTTTTTTTATTCTTTTTCATGGGTTATCAATCTATGTTTGAATTTAAGCCATTGATATTTAAATATGTGCTCATGTAAACATTAGTATCAAAAAGTTATATTTGTAACAAAGATTTTAATTATCCACGCAGATATTTTTCCAAGTCATAAGAAAATAATATTGATGAAAGTCCTTTTTTTCGGTTTTATAAGATTAAAACCTAGGGTTCACTAATTCGAATGCAGAATAGTGAGGTTCGTTAAGGGATCAACAATACTCTCTAATCCTATGGGATATAAGTTCAGCTAAGCAATCAAAAGAGGTTTAATTGTCACGATTAACCAAAGCAAATAAGAGTAAAATTCTGTTGAAAACAATAGAAGGAAAGAGTTAGGTCAAGGGATATCTCAGGGATTAGGACATCAAAACCAAGCAATTATTCAGGTTATCAAGTTATGAACCAATCTAGAACTCAACCATAGATTCAAGAGGACCCACTGTCGTGGCATCAACTACTTCAACAAACAATCTAACACCCTAAACTGTCGTTTGAGGTTACAAAGAATGAAGAGTATTAAACGATTTGGGTTGATTTGTTCACGAGTTGCTTTAACTTCAACTTTCGTTGGCTAAAGACAACTCGCCCACTTAAGTCAATTCCAGCAATCTACAACACTTTTGATGAGTAGATTCAACCTAAAATCAGAGGCTAGGTGATCAAGTTAACCTAGGCAATACGATCGACTCTAGGTGGAGATATCGAATGATGTTCAAAACCTATCTATGCTTAGTTATGATTCTCTAATCCCATCGAAACCCCTCAACCTAACAAGTGGATTACTCGCACATATTCAAGAAATCAACAGCAGCAAGTGATAAGAGAAACTTCATTGAATCAAAGTAAAGAGATTAGGGTTTAGGAAAACTTCAACAAAAACGTGAAAGACAAATCTCTAAAACAACTATTCGAATCTCTCTCTCTCTCTCTCTCTCGTGAATCTCTGTTGCGTTGTTGCTGTGTTGCGGCTGTCTCTCTGCTGCGTGATGCCCTGAAAAGATCCAGGGAAAAACCTATTTAAAGGCCCACGGCGGCTGGCCCAAAGATAGGGTTGCAAAATTAGGTTTAGTGAATATTTCCTTAAGTTGATCTTCTGGAGAGCAGGTGCTACCTTTCCTGGAGCAGGTGCTCTTTTCTGGGCAGAAACTTCAAGAAGATCCACATTTCCTCCTTTTCTGCCAAGTCCAGTCCGCAAGCTCCAATTTTTGTTTCCAGCAACTTTTATACCTAGAATGACTCGAAAGAGAACGATAAACTCGATAAAATCCTACAAAACAAAGGTTAGAATGCGCCAAAAACGCATTATATCAATTCCCCCAGACTTAGATCTTTGTTTAAAATCCTACAAAACAAATGTAGAATGCGCCAAAAACGCATTATATCAATTCCCCCAGACTTAGATCTTTGTTTGTCCTCAAACAAATTCAAGAACAAGTAAAGGAGAATGGTTTGAAAACGCGGAAACTCTTTTATCCTCAGTGAACCGGGTTTAAGACTTTTAATCTGCAGACCACATAATCCAGATTACGAATAGCAAAGCTTTACCAAAACTCCTCAACACATTTCTGAACCAAGTTTCATTTCCCAAACACAAACTCAACGCATTCAAAGTTGCGTGAGGGTCTCGCTAAAGGCACTATTTAGGGTAGACGACGCTAAAGGGTTTAAGGCCATTTAGAGGTGGAGCTAAAAGTGTTTAAAGTGTTTAAGGGTTACCCAATGTTTCGTAGAGGATGCAGGATATCGCACAAAATTGCAAGAGAGAACGGGTACGTTGGTATCCACATTCTCTAAACCACTCTTTCTTCTCCAAATCTTTCCAACATCTCAACTAGCATCGTCCACCTTGGGTATACTCGCTGTTCAGAGTGACATTTCCAATTCACAGATTTACCACTCTTCATCATCTGTTGTAAATTTTTTTTTTTTTTTTTTTTATAAGAGAAATGATGATGAAGAGGATTTGATTACAAGCGTATGTCTCTCAAACACGAAAAAGAATTAGAATTATTGTACATACCCAAGCGGAGTTCATCATCGTCACTCCTCCTTGTGGAATTTTGTTCCACTCACGTAAAACCATCTCCTGAAAATAAGAGCGGATGCTCCTTCTGGAGAGCAGGTGCTCTTCGTTCTTCAGAAGGAGTGATTTAGATGCAGTGTTGACCCAATTCTCTCCAACCCTTTTGCGCATATGCTGCACATGTGACAATGAAGTAACAAGAATGCAAGGGGTTTGAAAAGAGGTAAGGGTTAAGGAGGGTACTAACTAAAAATAAGCTAGCTATTCAAGAACAACAAGAGTGATAAAAGGAATAAGGAGTCCTGAATATGATTCGTTTCCCTAATCTAGTGCCAATAGCGAGGTAATTTTTTTGGTTAATATGGAACCTGGAAGATAGTGTATCGAAGTGTTCCAGCTGTTCTTTGTACCCATGCTCTGTAGAAATGGTCACTAGATAGAAGGTTAAACACATATAGTTCAGAAATCATCATAAAATAAAGTCTTAATTCCCTACAAAGTCTTGACTCAATAAAACACACAAAAAATAGACTCAAAAAGGACATAAGAAAATAAGAAAAAAATAAAAAGTCATTAGTAACAACTCCCCCCAGACTTACTTCACACCATCTCGGTGTGAGAATAAGAAAAGAGAGAGCAAAAGAAAATAAATCATAAGGAAAATGCATGAAATTAAAAATGTTCAAAGGTGATATGAGAGTGGTATAAAGACAGCGATGGCTAATCACTGGTGGTGTCATCGTTGCCCTTGTCGTCGTCGGTGATTGGCTTCTTCCGCTTAGATGAGCGCGTGGTAGGGCGAGTAGAGGAGGTGGCGAGAATGCTGCTCACATCGTAGAGCAGCCCTAAATTCTTCAACGTTTGGCCACAGAGAAAGCGTGTTGGCTCAATGGCTATGTCGAGCCAGTTGTTGTAGTAGTATGCATCGGTTGGATCCCATGCTTCATCGGAGTTTGGAGGGAGGCTAGAGTTGGGCAGGTAGAAGCGTTTTCCTTCTTCACGTGGCCACGGGTTGGTGGCGATTTTCGAAGAAGAAGAAGATGTTTGCTGCCCTTTGCAAGAGCGTGGCGGTTTTCCAAAAGAAGTCCGTGGTCCTGTCATCTGCAGTGACAACAACAAAAACCACAAAAATCTAGCATAAACCAATATCTCAAGTTCCACACAAACACAAAACAAAGCGGAAAATCCTGCTTTTTTCGAAGAATTTCGATCAAGGTAATTTTTTCTGAAACAGATGGGTTCGACTACTACAAACACTCTGGACAGAAGAATCATAAGCCAAATTTTAATAACATTCCTCATCCCCTAAATTCCGATTTCATGCCACAAAGGTAGGTTTGGTTTCAAGTGAAATTACTAGTCAAATTGCACACCCCTATGTACTCGAAATCGATCCTAAGCAAGCTTAGAGTGACCCTAAACAATCGCATACAACAAATCAAACCAAACAAACCCGAATTTCACCTTAGTTCGCAAAAACGGCGTACTGAAAAAGGGGGTTTTCGAAGTGTTACCTTGCTGTTTTTGAGAAACGAATGATAGATTCGAAAAAGTGGTGAAAAATCGAGTGGGATAGAGCCTAAAGGTTAAGAATCGAAGGAGTTATGCTTTGGGAAAAAACTTGAAACCGTTTTAATGGAGAAAAAAATCACAGAAGAGGAAGGAGGAAGAGAGAGAGGCGCGAGAGATATAGGTTTTTGGGGGGGGGGGCCATCATGCCTATTTTTATTTCCATTTGAAATTGGAAAAATCCCTTAATTAATATCTCTCGGGCTCATCTCATCTTTCTTATTGGACTAACCTGGTAATGGGCTAAATCCGAATTTCGAAATTTTTTTTTTTTTGTTTTCAAAAACCTGAAAACTCAAACTGAAATCAAAGTTAGTAATAAAATAAATCAAATTGAAAAAGTTAGAAAACGTACCGGTGGGTTGCCTCCCACCAAGCGCTTGGTTAAAGTCTTTAGCTTGACTTGATTAGCCGTTTAGGCTTTTGGTGCATCGCCTAAGGGGACAGATCCTTCTTCGGCTTGGATTGTGTTGGCCAAGTATGGTTTACATCGTTGACCGTTGACTACGAACTCCTTTCCTTTGGCGTCCAGTAACACTAGAGCTCCATATGATCGAACCTCCTTGATGAGGAATGGACCCGACCACCTACATCGCAGCTTTCCAGGGAAGAGTTTAAGGCGAGAGTTAAAGAGAAGTACCATGTCGTTTGGTTGGAAGTCACGATTTAGGATCTTCTTGTCGTGAAACCGTTTGGTTCTTTCTTTGTATATTTTTGAACTCTCATAGGCCAGGTGCCTAATTTCCTCCAACTCATTAAGCTGCATCGAGCGCCTCTCTAAGGCAGGTTTAATATCATAGTTCATTAGCTTAACTGCCCAAGCGGCTTTGTACTCAAGCTCTACAGGAAGATGGCAGGACTTCCCATACACCAAGTGAAAAGGCGTTGTCCCCAACGGTGTTTTCTATGCTATTCGATAAGTCCATACAGCATCATCTAACTTAGCAGCCCAGTATTTCCTAGTGGTGCCTACAGTCTTTTGGAGGATATCCTTGATTTGCCTGTTGCTAACCTCAACTTGGCCACTAGTCTGCGGATGATACGGGGTTGCAATCTTATGCTTTACACCGTGCTTCCTTAAAAGATTCTCAAAAACCTTATTGATGAAATGAGTACCTCCATCGCTTATCACTACTCGCGGTACTCCAAATTTGGGGAATATTATGGTCTTGAACATCTTAAGAACCACAGCGGCATTGTTGGTAGGGGAAGCAACGGCCTCAACCCATTTGGACACGTAATCAACAGCCACTAAGATGTACTTGTTCCCATAGGAGGATGGAAAAGGTCCCATGAAGTCTATCCCCCATACGTCAAACACTTCAACTTCCAAGATATAGTGCTGAGGCATCTCGTTCTGGCGTGAGATGTTTCCCTACCTCTGACATGTATCGCACCGTAAGATAAAAGCATGTGCATCCCAAAACATTGTTGGCCACCAATACCCAGCCTGCAGTGCCTTGGATACAGTTTTAAAAGTTGCGAAGTGCCCAACATAACTCGAACTATGGCAATGAAATAGGATTCCGGGAATATCCTCGTCAGGAACACATCTCAGAAAGAGGCCATCCGAGCACTGCTTGTAGAGGTATGGTTCGTCCCAAAAGTATCTCCTTTCGCGCAAGAACTTTCGCTTTCTGTCTCCCACAAAGTCAACCGGTTCATGATCAGCGGCAAGGTAGTTCGCTATTTCTCCAAACCATGGGAAACTCGGGGCAAATATCTTTGAAACAACCGCACAAGCCGGATCTGGATCAAGTGCTCTGTTCTGGGTAGCGGGTGCTCTAGTCTGGACTGGGTACTCTAGAACGCAGATTCCAATTGCATACACATGTTCATCCGGTAGCGCATCATCAAGCGGGACTGTTTCATCCACTTTCAGGTGGGATAAATGATCAGCAGCTCCATTCTCAGTACCTTTCTTATCAACAATTTGTAGATCAAACTCTTGAAGCAACAAAATCCATCTCAAAAGTCTAGGTTTTGCATCTTTCTTGGTGAGCAAGTACTTCAACGCCGCGTGGTCGGTATGAACAATGACCTTTGAGCCTACGAGATATGACCTGAATTTCTCAAAGGCAAAGACGACTGCCAATAATTCTTTTTCAGTCGTCGCATACTTACATTGAGCCTCATCCAGCGTGCGACTCGCGTAATAGATGACGTGGAGCCTTTTATCTTTCCTTTGCCCCAAAACTGCTCCCACAGCGTAATCACTAGCATCCGTCATTACCTCAAATGGCTGATCCCAATCTGGTGGTTGAACAATGGGCGCACTAACCAATGCTCCTTTAATTGTATGAAACGCTTCCAGGCAAGCTCCATCAAACGCAAACATGGTCTCCTTACACAAGAGTTGAGTTAGAGGTCTTGCTATCTTTGAAAAATCTTTGATGAAACGTCTGTAGAACCCAGCATGACCTAGAAAACTCCTTATTCCTCTAACTGAATCCGGTGGCTGCATGCTCATCATCACCTCAACCTTTGCTCGGTCAACCTCAATACCCTTCTCTGATATCCGATGCCCCAAAACTATACCATCCCTTACCATGAAATGGCACTTCTCCCAGTTTAGCACTAGATGTTTCTCTTCACAACGTTGCAATACCCTGCACAGATTGGACAAGCAAACGGAAAAGTCGCAGGGGCATTGCATAGTCCGAAAGGCATCCTGCGATAAGCAAAAGTGCCATAGGGACACGTGAAGGTCGTCTTTTCCTAATCATCCGGGTGAATTGGAATCTGAAAGAAACATGAATAACCATCTAAAAAGCAGTAGTAAGGGTGGTTAGCTAATCTTTCGAGCATTTGATCAATGAAAGGTAAAGGAAAATAATCCTTCCTAGTTGCTGCATTTAACTTTCTATAGTCGATGCACATCCTATGCTCTGTAACAGTCCTAGTCGGTATCAATTCGTTCTTATCATTGACGATCACAAGACTGACCCAGTTACTATCAAATATAGCATAAATAACACCAGATTCTAAGAGTTTCATTATTTCTTTCTTAACAACATCTTTCAAATTCGGATTCAATCGTCTTTGGTGTTCTACAGAAGTTCTAGATTCATCCTCTAAATGTATCATATGCATGCATAAATCAGGTGAGATTCCAGGGATATCATCTAGTGAATAACCTAAAGCCTTTCTATACTTCCTAAGCTCGCATAAAAGTAAGGCGGATTCCACATTATTAAGATCAGCATTTATTATAACAGGGTACGTGGAGTTAGGGCCTAGGAACGCATACCTTAGCCCCGCTGGTAGGGTTTTGAGCTCAAGTTTTGGAGCTTTCAGCTCGCTCCAAGGATTGTCAACCGAGTTCTTAGGAGTAGGAGTAGGTTCTGCGTTTGCTTCTTCTGTATCAAGTCTTAAAAATTCTATCGAATTTTCCATCTGCCCTGAATCCAACATCCTTGCAAACCCAACAGTATCTATACTCAAATACCCATGTTCGCCTTCGGCTTTTGTTAGCACAATATCCAATGGATCATCAGCCAGAATCTCTTCAATCTCTCCATTCGAGATTTCGGGGTTGTCCTCTATGGCAAAAGTCTGCCCATCTATGGTTGGTTTCTTCAACATCCGATCCATCTCGAACTCCATAATCATGTCTCCCAGGTGGAGACCAATCATTCCATTCTTTACACTATAATTGCACCAGCTGTGCGTAAGAATGGACGTCCTAAAATCAAAGGGTCCTTCGGTTCATCATCCAATTCTAATACCACAAAATCCGCTGGAATCATTATACTACCAATCCTGGCTTGCAGATCTTCCAAAATTCCTACGGGTAGCTTAATCGATCTGTCTGCAAACACCAATGAAATCCGGGTTGGTTTGAACTTCGTGTACCCTAGCTTCCTCACAACTGAATATGGCATGAGGTTCACACTCGAACCTAAATCGCAAAGAGAACAAGCAAATCGCACATGACCAATCTCTACAGAGAGAACAGACTTTCCTGGGTCCTCTAGCTTTTGAATAACCTTGTTTTGTAGCACAGCACTACATTTCTTGGAAATCAACATGGTACTCTGCTCTGCAGGAATCTTTCCAGTGACTAAACCTTTGACGTATTTTTTCATGGATGGCATCATCTGAATCGCATCCGCAAATGTCAACTAACCGTCAAGTCTTGCAACATTTCCTTGCACTTTGCTTCCTCTAAATCCTTCTGTGATTTCCCTGGAGGTACTGGGTAGGGGATTGGGGTGTGTAGACACGAGCTCAAACCTTATCCACAATCTCATTCGGCCTTATCACCTTAGAAGAAGGTTCAGCAAATTCTTCTTCTTCTTCTTCTATCTGAGGAGCAGGTGCTCCGTTCTGAGGAGCGGGTGCTCCCTCTGGGCAGTTTCCATCTTCTGCTCGTGCGACTGCAGGTAGGATTCTTCCACTTCTCAATGCAATGGCATTCACGAATTCCCTGGGATTTGTATCGGTCTTGCCAGGCAACACTCCCACGCATCGGCCGTTTGAGCAACTTGTGTGTCGAGTTTCTTCACATGGTTGCTAACCACCTCAAGACGACCGTTAAGGTCTAAATACATAGCATCCACTTTCGTGTTAATATCAGTAGCACATTTCTGCTGATTCGCCATCAATTGTTGCATCATACTCTTCAATTCATCCTGAGAAGTACTTCCAGAGTTTGTAGGAGCCTGAAAGTTAGAGAATTACGGTTTCTGACCTTGAAAGGGAAGGAACGTCTTCCCTTGGAAACCTTGAGGAAAATTTTTTTGGAAACCTTGATCCTGAGGTTTCGTATTCTGAGAGCCGGTTTGCTGTGGATAAACCTGGTCCTGCGGGTTCTCAACATTCGTACTCCTGTAGGAGAAATGGGGATGATTCCTGTAATTCTGGTTGAAACCGCGGTTCCTCACAAACCCTTGGCCATTAACGTAACTGACCTCTTCCTGATCATTGTCTCCTTCCTCAACCATTTCCTCCGCAAGTGGCTCACCAGTCTCATCAGCAAAATGAACCATCCTTTTGTTCGCTTTGAGCAACAAATTGATTTTGGCCGTAAGGTCATCGATCTTGGCAGACTCCTTTCTATTGGATTGCATAGTCATGTCATACTCTTGGGACTTGTTGCTTGAGCTCACGGCAAAGTTCTCAATCAGCTTATACGCACCCTCTCTGGTCCTGGTCATAAAGTCTCCATCACTTGCAGCGTTCAGCGCATTCCTATAGTCCCAGTCAACACCATCGTAGAAGATACTAAGCAGATTCTCATCGGTGAAACCATGATGTGGGCATTCCCTTTTGTACTCCTTGAACCTTTCCCATGCCTCGCAGAAGGACTCTCCTGAATGTTGTTGGAAAGAGGAGATCTTGTTCCTTAGACTCCCGGTTTTAGACTTGGTGTAGAAGTGGTCCAAAAACGCGGCTCTAAATTGTGTCCAGGTCGTGATGGATCCAGCTGGTAGAGACTTGAGCCACCGTGAAGCTTTGCCCGCGAGTGAGAAGGGAAAAAGCTTACACTTCAAGAAATCCGGGTTCATCCCATTAGAACTCGTCGTGGAGCACTCGAAGTTTTCTATATGGTCTATCGGAATTTCTGCAGGCAGCCCGTGGAACAAGTGTTGCTTAACCAGCGATATCATCTGAAGCTTGATCTCATAATCTTGCCTCTCAACAGCTGGGGGAACTATAGCAGCCCGGTTTCGGTAGAAAGCATGGGGATTATCCATATCCCCTATGGCTTGCTGCTGCTCATGCGCGCGTTGTTGCTGTTGCTCGCGCGCGTGCTACTGTTGCATCTGAGTCATCTGCTCTTGCAGCCTTTGCAGCTCAGCCGCCATGTTGTTCTCGCCTTGTTCGCCCATATCAGCGGGATTAGGCCTTTGTCGTCTGTTTTTTCGTTCTAGTCTCGCAAGTTCTGGGTTAGTCAAAGTGACGAGGGGAGTCTGAAGAGTTCTCCTTGTTGTCCTTGAGTTCATACACCTGAAACACACGCGAGAAAAAAAAAAGAACGAGTTTAGTACTTAGTCTGATCGTAAACGAAAATTAGAGGTATCGAATTGATCTCCGTCGCAACGGCGCCAATTGATGAAAGTCTTTTTTTTTCGGTTTTATAAGATTAAAACCTAGGGTTCACTAATTCGAATGCAGAATAGTGAGGTTCGTTAAGGGACCAGCAATACTCTCTAATCCTATGGGATACAAGTTCAGCTAAGCGATCAAAAGAGGTTTAATTGTCACGATTAACCAAAGCAAATAAGAGTAAAATTATGTTGAAAACAATAGTAAAGAGTTAGGTCAAGGGATATCTCAGGGACTAGGACATCAAAACCAAGCAATTATTCAGGATATCAAGTTATGAACCAATCTAGAACTCAACCATAGATTCAAGAGGACCCACTGTCGTGGCATCAACTACTTCAACAAACAATCTAACACCCTAAACTGTCGTTTGAGGTTACAAAGAATGAAGAGCATTAAACGATTTGAGTTGATTTGTTCACGAGTTGCTTTAACTTCAACTTTCGTTGGCTAAAGACAACTCGCCTACCTAAGTCAATTCCAGCAATCTACAACACTTTTGATGAGTAGATTCAACCTAAAATCAGAGGCTAGGTGATCAAGTTAACCTAGGCAATACGATTGACTCTAGGTGGAGATATCGAATGATGTTCAAAACCTATCTATGCTTAGTTATGATTCTCTAATCCCATCGAAACCCCTCAACCTAACAAGTGGATTACTCGCCCATATTCAAGAAATCAACAGCAGCAAGTGATAAGAGAAACTTCATTGAAACAAAGTAAAGAGATTAGGGTTTAGGAAAACTTCAACAAAAACGTGAAAGACAAATCTCTAAAACAAGTATTCGAATCTCTCTCTCTCTCTCGTGAATCTCTGTTGCGTTGTTGCTGTGTTGCGGCTGTCTCTCTGCTGCGTGATGCTCTGAAAAGATCCAGGGAAAAACCTATTTAAAGACCCACGGCGGCTGGCCCAAAGATAGGGTTGCAAAATTAGGTTTAGTGAATATTTCCTTAAGTTTGATCTTCTGGAGAGCAGGTGCTCCCTTTCCTGGAGCAGGTGCTCCATTCTGGGCAGAAACTTCAAGAAGATCCACATTTCCTCCTTTTCTGCCAAGTCCAGTCCGCAAGCTCCAATCTTTGTTTCCAGCAACTTTTATACCTAGAATGACTCGAAAGAGAACGATAGACTCGATAAAATCCTACAAAACAAATGTTAGAATGCGCCAAAAACGCATTATATCAAATATTTAGAGTAAAGTGTAAAAGGTAAAATATGTTGCCCATTCATGAATTTTGTTTTTCCTCCATTTGACTTGACTTTCGTCATATAAATTGGTATTTTTTCAAAAAACTTTTAAAAACAAAACCATATAAATTGAACTTTACTAATCCAACACGTATTAGGATAATACGTTATCCGGATAGTTTGTGTGCAAATGTTATAAAGATTAGATACTACACACTCGAATTTTATGGGTGCTAATGTCGGTTCTAGACCAGCATATATGCTTGGCGCAACATAATTCATCGACGTGATCTATTAGCAGGCTTAAATGGTAGTATGTAAGTTATGGTGAGTCAATAAACGTTTGGTTAAATTCACATTTTCTTTATCTTAATCTTTGTTCTTGTTATATTAATTAGGAGGATCATGGAAAAAATGATATTTGTTCCTTTTTTGTCATATTTGTTAATAATCTGGAAAAAATGATGGATAAAGTGGAAATGTATTTGCTCTTAATTATCTGACAAGTGGTTTTTTCATTTAGGAATCCATATTGAAAGATGTTCTTCTTATGAGATTAAATCCTGAATTTGATGCATAATGGTCTTGAGGAACCCATCATTGCTTATTTATTGAAGGAATTCTCACAACACTTGTGTATCTTATTTTGTGCTAACCATTTTTTTTTCCATTTGATACCACATATATATGCTTTATAGACTGCGAACATACTTGTTGATGTACAAGGAGCTGTTAAGCTTCTGGACATCAAATCATGCTAATTGATTCGGACTAAACCGTGAAGCTCGGAGTTTCGATATGCATGTCTAAAAGTGTAGCCATATGCTTGCTTGGCATAATTGCCCTAGTACTTGCTCATGGTCATGTACTGTTTGCTAGGTATACACCCATGGAGGTGAGTTTTCTTGTAGATTTCACATTTCTAATGTTATGTATTTGTAATAATGCGCTATTTTTCTTCATTGGTCTACTTGATGAAAATGACATTACAAAATATTTGTCGTAAAGACTGTGACAAAATAAAGATATTCTCCAAGCATTTTAGACGGTTGTTGGGAGCTTGCTTGGTTACAAAAGACCTTCAAACAGCTGAAAAAACTTATGAACCATCCATTTCTCCATAAAGCATGTTCTACTAAATTTTTTATTGCCATTCTTGATGTTCTTTCTTCGCGCTTGGTGAGAGACATAGAAAACTGAAGGTTAGTTTATTTTTTTGTTGTTATTATCATTGCTTATCATTCATCTTTTTGGATCGCGTGACTGAAACTATGAAGTTTTCAGGCTCAAAAATCATTCATCTTTTTGGATCGTGTGACTGAAACTATGAAGTTTTCAGGCTCAAAAAGAGGAGTAATGATCGATAACTACTTCCAAACACTTGAGTTTAGGAATGGTTGGTACGACCATGGTACTGGTCCAATCTCAATAACCGAACCACGTTTAGTTGTTTCAACGTAATACTTAGTTCAATTATTAGATTCTTTGCAACTTCTTTGCGCTACTTATAAAACTAGAGTTGTAAACTTGTAATTAATAAGCCAGGCTCGGTTCTTAGGTAGTGCAACAGGTGCATTTGCACCATGTCCAACTTTTTTTCGACTTTTTACATGGGTTTTTTTGTACTTTTTTAAAATATAGGGGTTTTAAAAAAAATATTAAAATTTAAGGTATTTTTTTGCAATTTTTGGCAATTTTTGTATTATGTTGGTTTGGCAATTGGGTCGGGCTTGTAATAAGCTCAACAACAATTTATATTGTTCATTAATCTAAACAACAAAACCTTTTGACAAAAAAAAAAAACAAATATTAAAGCTATTTTACATTTCATATTTCCATTTGAGCAAAATAAAAATGGCTAATGATATATTTGCAAACCAACTCAAGGTGGAAAAGTTTAAAGAGACAAAGATTCAACTATTTTCACTTTGATTTCAATCACGTTTTGTTACCTAACCATCCGGTCGCGTCCGACTTCCGGTCCTAAGTTCCCTTACACACATGGTACACACTATTGATTATGTTTGGAAATAAGACTGAACGAGAACAAGAATTTTCAAAGTACCATTCGGGAAAGTTTATAATACTTTTTTTTGCAACATTCTTTTCATTTCTACTCTTCCACAATACAAAAAGAGAGAATTATCCATCCTCTTAAATTTCGATAATACAATTTAAAACCAGTAAATATTAAAGCATGTAGAGATTGATCATTTGACAACTAATCGGAGTTAGATCTTAATGCGTCGAAGAGATCTTACCGGCAAAACCGCAACGGCCACCAAGGCTGGAATTAGCAACTTGTAATGACGTTGAAGCTGAAGCCTCACCTTCAGAAGTCGACAAAGCGCTACCGTTTGTTTCTTCGAATCTCGAGACTCAATTAAACAAGAAATCAATTCGGCAAAGTAGTCATTCATAAATTTTTTCGGCATGGAACTCGGGAATGATTCACCTCTCAAAGAGAAGGAAGTTTGCAACAGCCTCTGCCATAGGGAAGAAACTGCTAAGCTTGACATCTGCAACCAAGAATTGATCGAAACTCTCACGGTATACAAACCTAGAAAACCCTCCAAGGATTTGATCTGGGAGATGGATTTGAAATGGGAATAAGGTTTGGGCTACGAGGTCCACTTGAAATATATTGCACGGCCCAATAAAACTCCTCACAGTATGCATTATAAATGCATAATGGCGGTGCTACGGCGGGTTCAAGAGGAAGTCTTATCCGATAGATGAACCTGAGGGGTGGATGAAAGGCTATGATACACCGGAGACTTGCCAAGTCGGCTTTGAGCCCATCTCCAGGATGGAGGAAGGAGGTGAGCGGAGGTGAATGATGCGGTTGTCGTGAGCCTAGAGATGTGGTGAGGGAAGCCACCGGAGTAGAGAGTGACGATTGTAAAGATGGAAAGGATGAGCCCGACGGATCTAGAGGGAAGGCAAGCGGCATCGGTTCGGGAGGAGGAAGCAGCACAAACAAATCTAGAGCAGGCAAACACGGATCCATGGAAGAAATAAAGAGGAAGGATAAAGAGGAAGATTCTTGTCGGTAGGTGATATGATCCTGAGCATCACTAAAGACATGAAGATTGGAACTGAGCTTGAAGCTTATGGAAACATGCTTGTAGCTGTGGAAGCAGCTCGCTGTGGAGTGAAGATTGAGCCAAACCAGAGAAGACATGATCCGAAATCTCCCTGGTTTTTTATCAACGTTCAAAGAGTATCAACAAATGGACAAGTGATGCATTTGCACTCTTTTTCCCTTCCTTTGGTTTTGTCCCAATGGGTTTTCCAAATAAAGTTTTTAATGAGGCTTATGTATTACTTCAAACCATCTATTTGTTGATCAGACCCAAGGCCCATTTACAAGAAGATTTTCGTTGGCCTTTTTCTCTTCTTATTTCAAAATTCAAACTTAGTCTTAATTGTTTGTCATTTACGAAATTTAGTCTTTGGAGCTTGTTCCAAGACTTAATTTCGTGCCTTATCTTCTTCTCTTCTCTCCTTTATACTCTATTGTTTCTGGACAGAAAAACCTATCCAACTTTTTATCAAAAAACCTTTCTTAAGTTCGGATCATCTCTCTTGGTGTGTAATATCCTAGAGAAACTCTAATCTTCTCTTTGGTGAGTAATATCCAACGACGAGATTAGCTGGTAAATCAGGAGCCTTCCGCATCTCATGTGCGACCAGTCAATCCACAACCCTTGTCTTTGAAGCTTCACAGTTTCATAGCAGTAAGGCCTATCCATTTTCTCAACTTAAGAGTGCATATCCTTGGGAGGATCTCATCAAGTGGTATCAGAGCACACTCTGAAACTTGAGTATTCCTTTTCTCGTTTAGTTTTTCATCATATGCTTAAGATTTTAACCCACATTGAGTCGATTATAGTGTGAAGTTGTGAATCGAATTGAAAATCGTGATATTCTTATTTGTTTCACCCTAGATCGAGTTAATTGAATTTTGGGTTGTGTAGAACTATTTTTCTGTCAAATTTCATTTTGTTCTCATCTAGATCAATCTGATTTGTGTTAGAAGCATTGGAATAATGTTCAAAATCGTGGAAAATTTGTTTCTAGTAAGCTGTTGCTTAAATTTCCTTTTCATAATCAGAAAACGAATTTGGAATTGTTCTAGGGTTTTTAAAACGTGTATTGGAAATTCAAAGAGTCAGTTTGATGAATCTGAACATGAGAAGTCATTTGGCATTTTAATCTTTTGTAAGGACTAGTTACTGCTGTTTTATTTGTTGTCATTTCAGGAAGGATGCTTGATCTAGATGATAAAGAAACCAGCCTCAGCAAAAACGATAAACTATTGTTGAAAGAACTCACTACAAAGATAGAGCAACTGATGGACCAGAAAATGGATAAGCTTCGCCAAGTACTGCAGCAACCTAAGAGCAAGAGTTCTTCACAATCAATTCAAGGAACTGGAACAGGTACTAACAGGCCTGATTATCAAAAGGAAGAGAGATCCCCAAGGAGGAGTCGTGATCAAACAGAACCATACAGATACAAAGCAATTGTTGATCACTATGTTCATCTTAACAACTCTTCTGAAGGCAATCAAAGAAGGCATAAACGTGCACAAAAAGGCAGAGAGCATCAACAAGAAAACATAGAGCAATAGAAGAAATCCAGTAATTAAGCAGGCAATGACTACTACAGCCACGATGAACAGAGAAGTGTTGAGCAAGCTAAGCATCTTCATGACAAGTTGATTCGACAAAGGCGTTATGAGGAATTGGAAAAACAGATGCTGGAGACACTTAATGCTATGGATGATAGCCAAAAGAAGAGTCCAGCCACTCGCCAATCTATTGGTATTGAAGCAACAATGGAGAAACCAAGTTGTGCTAAGAAGGAATTGAAAAATCAAAAGCCAGAACCAGATCAACCTTTACCAATCCGCAAGGAGCCCATGGTGCATAAAGAAAACGTTGAGAGCAGCCCTAGAAAGGAAGAGGAAGCTTCATATCCATTGCCAGTTCATGATCCAAGAGAAGAGCCACCAACCAGAAGCGATTTGTTGAAGCATGGGATGAATCTAAACCAAAACCAGGAGAATGATCACCGTGAGAGTCTCTTCTACACAAGGTGCTAAGTTCAAAACAAAGTGTGCAACCTTATCATTGATCAAGGTATCTGTGCAAACGTTGCAAGTTCAACAATGGTGGAGAAGCTTAGTTTGGAGACTAAGAAGCATCCAGAACCTTATAAGCTTCAATGGTTAACAAATAATGGAGAAATAGAAGTGACCAGACGAGTGATGGTGTCTTTTTCCATTGGGAGATACGTGGATGAAATACTTTGTGATGTTTTGCCCATGGAAGCCAGCCACATCGTTCTAGGAAAGCCATGGAATTCTGATCACCAAGCTACTTATCAAGGTCTTACCAACCGGTACTCATTCCAGTTCAATGATAAGAAGTTCTCCCTTATTCCTTTATCTCCAATGGAAGCTTACCCAGATCAACAAGCAGAGAACAGAACAGTGGAGCAACTCGCCTTTCTCAAAACGTCTTTGGAAGCTAAGTGTATTCTTTCCTCTATTCAATCTGATTTTATGCTTGAAAAACTAACCCATTTGGAGCCGGAGCAACCGAGTAGTATTGTTCCCTTTTCACAGATCCTAGAGCAAGAATCACCAGAAACAATACAAAGGAATTTGCCATTGCCTAGTGAATTGGAAAAGCCAACCAGCCTTGTGCCAGATCATGTCCTTATGACATTTCCTTGTGACTACCCAAGAAAGCCCTGTAAAGAAATTGATATGGTTAGGACAGATCCTAATTTGTTTGCGATGATTTCTGCTGAAGATGAAAAACGTTTTGGTTTGGAAAATGTGAAAGAATTTCGTGTTTCAAACTCTGTTTTTGATAAAATGATTCCAAGTTTTGAAACGCTCACACCTGGAAAGTTCTTTAAGCCAAAAGATTTTATGTTTGATGAATTTCGTGAATTTTGCTCTTCTTTGAGAGTTTCTTTGTGTTGCAACACGTTTTAGCTGATTAAAACTAAAGCAGAGTTTATAATGGTTAAAACTTTGTCTAAAATGGAACAAAACATTTTCTGTGATGTTAATGAACCTTGCAAACCAACTTTCAAAGATCATGTTCTTGAACAAAGCTTTTCTAAGTTTGCAAAGGATATTTCTCTTTCTAGTAAAACGTTGCTTATTCTGAACTATGTCAAAGATTTTTGGTGTTCTAATCACATTCTTATTTGTGATAAAATGAATGAAATTGATAAAATGCATTCGAAACTTGCCTTCGATAGCATGTTTGATCCTCTTAAGGACTTGTTTGATTATTCCAGTCGCACATTTGATGTGTTTTAATTAGTGTTTGTGAAAGCAAATAAAAGACAGGTTAAGAACTCAAAGTCAGGAATGATTCAAGTTCTCACTAATCAAGTTGATTATGGACCAAAGAAGCTTGGAAAAGTTGTCAAGGTTTTTTTGATGTTCAAAGACAAACCACCCGATGCATTATTCCCTAAGATAAGTACTTCTGATCTCAAATTTCGTTTGCCCCTTGATCACACAGATATAATGCGCTTGTCTATGTCAAAAGAGCCAATTACAGGTTTTGGAGCAGCCTTGAAGCGTACAAGAAGAACCGAGAAGAGGGAGGAACACAAACTATATAAACCACCTGATCTGGAACAGGATAAACACCAAGACGTCAGTTGTCTCATGCTGATGAAAGAGGAGCCACCAGATGCAACATACAAGCCAAAACCAAGCCAAAATATAAATGGAGGTATATCTCTAACCCTTTTCGATTACTTTTGTATTAACTTGATCTATTCTGTTGCAAATAAAATGGATTTGAGGTCAAATCCTTTTCAAGAGGAAGGGGATTGTAATGACCCTATCAAGAGATCAAAACAGTTACAAGAGATGATGACAAGAGATCAAAACAGTTACGAGAGATGATCGAGCAAAGACCTAGTTGATGGAAGAAAAATTGTCAAGCATGACAGAATTTTAAGCACAAGGTGGCCCGAAACACGACGTGACGAGAACCATGAGGTGGCAGGTGCTTTCAAACTTGATATTTTTACAAAATATAAAAGTTTACGGCAGCACGACACATCTGCTCAGGATTGACGTGCTTGGAATCCATAAGTACGACAAATCCGCAAGCACGACAAATCAGAAGCACGATAAATCCCGTAAACACGAGGTGTCGCGATCTTGTGTGACGAGTCATTGGAAGCACGATAAATCCACAAGCACGACAAATCTGCAAGTAGGACAAATTAGAAGCACGACAAATCTCATAAGCACGAGGTATCACGATCTTGTGTGATGAGTCATCGGAAGCACGATAAATCCACAAGCACGACAAATCCACAAGCACGACAAATCCGCAAGCACGACAAATTCGAAAGCACGAGGTGTCGCGACCGTGTGCAACGACTCATCGGGAAGCACAACATACACTTCTGACCGTCCTACTGTGCCTACCTGCTTGCTTAACCATATAAATAGGTCCAAGTAGCTCTCATTTCTTACATAGAAGACGTTCCAAACCTCTGACCAAAATAGTACACCATTCTTCCAGTCAGCTTTTGTACCTCATTCACGTTTCTTGGCGAGGGAATCACTTGGATTGCCCTAATCTTCTCTGGGTTAGCCTCTTTCCCTCGACGAGTGACTACGTAACCCAAGAATATACTTGAGCTGACTCCGAATGAGCACTTCGCGGGATTGAGTTTCATGTTGTACCTCCGTAGGGTAGCAAAAGCTTGTTGAAGATGCAAGATGTGATCTTCTGCTACTATAGGCTTCACCAGCATGTCATCTATGTATATCTCCGTAGTATGACTGATCTGGTCCGCGAACATCATGTTTACCAGCCATTGGTAGGTGGAGCCAGCGTTCTTCAAACCAAACGGCATCACCTTGTAGCAGTATATACCTCGTGAGGTCATGAATGACGTCTTTTCTTGGTCGTTTGGGTGCATCAAGATCTGATTGTACCCACTAAAGGCGTCCATGAAGCTCATAAGTTGGTGGCCTACTATCGCGTCCACCAGCTTGTCGATATGAGGTAGTGGAAAAAAATCTTTTGGACATGCCTTATTGAGATAAGTGAAATCAACGCAAACTCTCCACTTCCCATTCTTCTTACGGACCACCACCACGTTGGCCAACCATTCTGGATAATGCACTTCACGTATGAATCCTGCTTCCAGTAAATTTTGGACCTCCTTATTGATGATCAAATCACGTTCAGGGGCAAATTTTCTTTGTTTCTACCTTACTGGTGGGTGGTCTGGGTCGACTTGTAGTTTGTGTGTGATGATGTCAAGATCGATCCCAGGCATGTCTACATGTGACCAACCAAAACAATCAGCGTTAGACCTGAGAAAGTCAATTAACCTTTTTCGCACGTCTGTAGGCAACTTCAAGCCGACTTTTATCTTCTTATCAGGATCGTTCTTAGCTAGCAGGACCTCATCAAGTTGTTCCACCTCCGGCTCTTCACCATGAAGTACCGACGATGGACTCTGTAATTGCTATAACTAAGTAGCTTTACCCTTCAAAGTAGTCTGGTAGCATGATCTTGAATTTTCTTGTTCTTCCCTTATCTCCTTAATTCCCCATGGGGTAGGAAACTTGATGACTTGATGGAGGGTTGATGGTACTGCTCCCATATCATGAATCCATGGACGTTCCATGATCGCGTTATAGGCCGAGGCGCAATCCACTATCAGGAATTTTGTTTGACGATTAACACCTCCTGCGTATACAGGTAGTGTTATCTCTCCAATGGTCTGTTTCACCTCACCACTGAACCCTATCAATGATGTAGACTTTCGAGTCAGCTCTTCTTCCTTTAGACCTAGTCCGTTAAAAGCTTCCATGAAAAGGATGTTTGTCGAACTCCCATTGTCGATTAGAATCCTTTTCATCAAGCAATTAGCTATTGTTAAAGATATAACTAATGCATCGTGATGGGGACCTTGAACACCTTCGCTTTCATCTCTCGTGAAGCTGATTGAACATGCTGGTGTAGAATCACTTGTGACCTCGCTGCCTGTTTTGTGATGTCTAGCAGTTCTCGTGTTCTTCTTAGCTGTTGAGTAAGATACTCCGCTAACTTCTGAACCTCCAGTGATCACGTTGATAGTTCTGTCATGCCTAGGAGGTGAAGCATGAGCAGATTTTGGTGAAGCTTTGTCATCACTCCTCTTATCGATTCTGCTTCTACTTCGTTCAGACAAGAATTCTCTCAAGTGGCGCTTCTTGAGCAACTCATTTACTTCCATTCTCAATGTGATGCAATCTTCTGTTCGATGACCATGGTCATCGTGAAATTCACACCACTTTGACGTGTCACGTTTATCACCTGACGTCTTCATTTTTTTAGGCCATCTTACTGCTGCCCCCATCTGCCTCAATGCACCTACCAACTCTGTGTGCGAAATTGATAGGTTTCTAATATTTGGCCACGTTGATGATGAGCGCTTGTCGGTCTCATCCTTGCTGAATGGCCGGTGACTTCCCCTGCTGTCGTTCTTGCTGCTCGTGTTTTCACTACGGGGTCTTTGATAAGGTTTTCCTTCTCTGGGGGTTTCTCGCATCTTGACACACGTGAGTCAGACTGTGGGGAATGACGATAATGATAGGCCGGATCTTCTTCCCACTTAATTTGTGCCCAAGCCCTAGAGAGTACGTCCTCCATGGTCCTGCACTGATACTTCGTCAGCTCTTTATACAGGTCATCGTCTGGAAGTAGACCTTGTTAAAATGCTTATATGGCAGTAGACGTGACACAACTCGGGATGGATACTTTTTCCTTGTTGAAACGTCCCACGTAACTGCGCAGCGGTTCATCTTCCTTTTGGATTACCTCATAGAGGTCGTCTGCTGTCTTCTCAAGGTTCCTGCTACTTGCAAATTGTTCAACAAAATGATCAGTTAGTGAAGCAAAGGAATTTATTGACCCGTTGGGTAGGTTTGTAAACCACTGGAGCGTAGGTCCCGTGAGACTCGAGCCAAAGCCTTTACACATGATGGCCTCCCTATACTCTCTCGTAATTGCAGTGGTAAATATTCGTTGTTTGTATCTGTCAAACATCATCATCGAGGGAAACGAAAATCTCTTTGGCATCTTTACAAGTACGATCTCGTCCGTGAATGGAGTATCCGCGTAGCAGTTAGGTGTGCTCTTTGTTATTGGTGGTGCTACACCAGGAAGTTGCTTAATCATCGCTTCCATCTCTTCAAGACGTTTGACAATCAGGTGTGGATCTTCTGTTGACCGTGTTGTTGATGCTTCACTAGGGTGAATCAGGTGTTGATCAGGGTGAAGCAAAGATCGGATGACTTGCTCCCGAACCTCCTCTCTAACCACATCAGTGGCAGATGTACCAGCTCCTTGTTGCTGCACCGTCCTTGCACCCGCAACAGGTGTAGTTCCATCTAGTAACCGCATCGGATCCACACGTCTTTGGAATCGGTTTTGAGCTTCGAGCTAGCTGTCTCTGTCTGCAGCGAGTAGAGTCTCGTTCGCAGACTTCAATGCAGCATTCTCTGTTTCGAGCAGCGCTGCTCGTTCTTTAGCCAGTTTCACCTGGGCGGTGAGTTCCGCGAGTTGAGCAGCGGGATCTTGGGTGTTGTTACCTCCTATGGGTATCACGTTGTCATCTCCGGTCGTCACGTCTCACGTAGTTAAATCTGCTGCCCTCCTTTTGGCGCCGCCCATTGTTTCGGGAAAATTTAACCAGGTTCACAAGTACACAGAACTACAGAATGATAGAGAGAAGTATCGTTTTATTAATCAACGAAGTAGGCTTGTAGCCGAGTGGTATTACAATGTCTAGATGTCTAAAGCGTTATAAAGGATTTCGTTGGATGTGGAAAACAAGGCTAGGTCGTTAGAGGGTTACGATCGCTGGGATGCTATGAAGACGTAGCTCTTAGATTTTCTATGTGTGTTTTTCGATGCCCTCCTCTTCTCTAAGATGTCCCTATTTATAAGACGTGATCAAATCCTTTTCGGATTAGGATGAGACCTGAGGTCATGATTATCTCCCTAATAATTGGGATTTTTTATATACTCGAATAATTTACCTCTTCATATTATGAAGTCAAGATAATGATGGACCTCGCTATACTTCACACCGCCAAGTCCATGCGAAGTTATCTTAATAGACTTGTATTTATTTTATATCAAATAACTTAACTAGCCTTGTAACGACGTCGTAACGGCGACCACGACTTGATAACAACAAAGTAATGAGATCTCACTTGCTACTGACAAGTCATTCCTTCATTTTACGTGACATACATGATGCATTGTCATGTATTAGCAAGTTATTACATCATTTAGCATGTCGTAGACGACGTGTAGTCAGGTATTAGTCAGGTTATTATCTGACTTTATCTCGTGTAGACAACCCCTTGTGAGGTATCAGTAAGCTATGATCTCGTTCTACCTGACGTAAATGACGTATCGTCATTTAAAGGCGAGTTATTACTTTAGTTTACCTGACGTTGATGGTGTATTGTCAGGTAGAGGCCAGTTAGGACCTCGTTCTACCTGACATATATGAGGTATTGGCAGGTAATAGCATGTCATCAGCTTATTAGACCAGGCCTAAATAGTATAGAGCCAAGTATAATATTCTAACCAGCACTAACCGAGGTCTACCAAGTAGTGAATTTATTTTTTCCAACAGGTTAAACCTCCCTCCTCTTAGGGTTTAGCTCCTTTTAATTTGCTTATAATTTATTTATTTAAAATGTATTTAGTTAATTTATGATAAGTTATTGGTTGAAAATATAAGTGGTATAAAGCTCATCATTGAGGATTACCTGAAATAATTTAAAAGTGTATAATTTATAATTTTCTCTTTTAAATAATTTATTTATAAACGATCACCTTTTTGAAATTATAAGTTATTCCTGTAAATTCCTTAACTAAAAAAATGTATAAAACGATAATTTTTAGTAACATTCTATCTTTCTGTAGTACCCATATGGTGAATTTGTAGTAATTTTCAATAAAAATCAATTTTAATAATACTCTTTAATTTTATTTTTGAGATATATACTAAAACTTCATGTGAGGTATAACCGCGTTCTCAACAAAAATCTGCGCACAACACAATAACGAACACCCCACAATTAACTTTGTTCTTTTTTGGACATTACATAGGAACAAGTTTTATTCAATTTGTGAGGGTTAAAGTTCCCCTTTGGTTAAAACTCCCCCTTTAGGGTTTAGCTCTTTTTAATTTGCTTATCATTTATTTATTTAACATGTATTTATTTAATTTATGATAAGTTATTGGTTGAAAATATAAGTGCTAATATCTCAGCATTGAATAATACCTGAAATCATTTAAAAGTGTATAAAGTTCTAATTTTTTTTTTTAATAATTTATTTATAAATGATCACCTTTGAAAATATAAGGTATTCCTTGGTGGATGGAGTTGAATTTCCTAAACTTTGGGTTTTGTTGTTTTTCTCTATGTTTTTGCCACAAAGATTATTTGTGATGTTTTCTCTGACACTTTAACGAGGTAAAGTTCCTCTAGATTATGTTATTTAAATTTATGCTCTTCTTTGTTTCATGTCATCATTTGATAACACTTTTTAGAGTGTAATTTTTGTCTTTTGATCTTAAGTTGGTCTTTGTGAGTCTGTAACGCAAGTTCTTGATGCAACATGTGAATATTTTGGTATCTACGTGATCAAGGCACGGATCACCTATTTTAGGTGTGTTCCTCTTCATGTATTGTTCTAGAAGAGTAGCTCTTCTGGTATCTTTATCTTATTTCTGTTTTCAATGGTGCATAAATGATTTTTAGTTCAACCATGTGGCCACAACTCATGTTATCTATGTTTTAAACGTTTGATATGTTTGATTTCAAATATTCAACTACTTTTCTTACTTTTTATTTATTTTAATTTAATCTTGGTCCTCTCCCTCCGACTCCATATCTCAAGATATCTCTGTTTCATATGAATAGTTAAGGTATATGCTTAGATTTCTCATCTAGAAAACAAAGAAGATCACGTTTCTAACGTTGAATTTATACAAGATTTTCTGAACGATGAAAAGAGAACATTACTGTTTTTAATTACTTTCTGTTATTTATTCATGATCTGCTCATTTCGACACTTTTGTTAACATATCATATATAGGGATATGATTTCTGAGAGTTTTATGTGCATTCCTCTGTTTGATCTCATGGTTTTTGATGTGCGGTAGTTCCTAAAATAAGGGTTTTTGATTAAGCATGAGTTTCTTTTTGTTTGAGGAATGATTTGAAAATAAATTTTTCATGAGACTCAAAATTGTGTACTAAAGTATGGGTTCATATAGCATAAGGAGAATAGTAAAAATAGTTAACCCAACTTCAGCTGAGAATTTTCACTTTTTCCCCCTGTTTTTTGTGTTTTGTTTGGCATGTCGTCATAAAAGTTCTTAGGAATTGAGCCTTGACTTTTGTAGGTTAAGGTTCTTAATTGAATAAGGGTTTGGCATATATTAATGTTGACTTGATTTGCAGCAGAAGAAGCAAGCAAGGAAGTAGGATGCTCTTTAATAAAAAAAAAATTAAGTGATCATTATTGCACATGGAGTTTTTTTTTGCAAAAAAATCAATTGCACATGGAGTTACTAACGATTCTTCCTTTCAGATCGACCATTCGACAATAACGGTTGTGAAATCCAAAAGAGCGTCAAGGTTATCCTATGTAGCACCATTCTGGCAGTTGTAGTGAATAATGCAGCCTACGCTTGAAACTTATGCAACATGCAAGGAAGACTTTTGACATACTGTTTAATAGGGGCCATTACAACACGTTTCCATGGGTAATTGAGCTACTTTTTCTTAACTTTTTACATTTTAACTTAATCTTCTTCGTCTCCTCCGACTCCACATCACTCTCACATATCACTATCACTCTATGTTTCATGTGAATAGTTCAAGGTTTATGTTTGAACATTACTTAAGAAGGAAATATAAATTATCCATATGATAAGAATAATTCATGGTATTTATTCTTCATCGCTATCAACACAGTGACAAATGTACCGGATAATTTCTTGGAATGGAGATATTTTGTGGAAACCAAGCTCTTACATTTTAAGGATGTGCCTCGAGACGTTTTACCTTTCTCTCGATCATTTTCTGCTTAATATCAAGCATAGTCTTTTTCTTTAAAATCTATGCTTATAACAGAGTGAATAAGAGAGATGAAAAAGACAAAGTGGCTAATTGTGTACTCTCTGGTCTTAAAAAAGTTTATGGTTCTTCTCGAGGTGAGTGGTGAATGACAAATACGAGTAAAAACTCTTTGTTCTGATTTATAGAGAGATTGTTCTTGCAACATTAGATGGATCCAGTAAGTTGCTCTTCTTGATCATTACAGTGATTATTTATTGGAGCTTCCTTTTCTTCTGATATATACACATTTTGAATGTTGTGATAGACAAGATTTCGATCTTAAATTTGTTTGGATGGTTAGTATTTCGATGTTCTTAATATGTAGGTATGGAGTAAAGACAACACATGCAACAGTGCATGCTCTTGACAAATCGTGGGTTGTTTACAAGAAGAAAACCAAGAGTGCAATAAATCCATCATCTCTGGCAAACACGCGAATAAAACGGTTGCCAAAAATAAAAAAAGGAAGGTAGCTTTTTCTCTCATGGATGCTACTTTGTACCACTTTACATGCATCTCCTTGGTCCAAACTTTACAATAAATTAGTATTTACGTATAATAAGATAATATGTTTAATTGCATTATACGTAAACACTATATAAACATAGAAAGTATGGAACTAATATACACTATTATTGGATCACTCACGGCGCATGGTGATTAAAAACAAATCTAGTCTTCTGAAATTATGGCTTGAAGAAAGTCATTCGAATGAAACTCCATACATGAAATTAATCAGATAAAAGTATGAAAACAAAACAGTATTCTGCAATTACCAATAAATTGTAAAATCAAACTGAAAAGCGAAATAAAAATTACTTTGACCCAATTAGTACCGAAACAACAAGAAAAATCAAGGCTTTGATCCAAGATTAAGCCTTCTACGTTTGCTTGAATATTTCCATAAATTTAAGTATGCAAAAGTATAATTAAAACAAATGACATGTCTAAGTCCACATTCAGACGTTTTTAAAAAATGTTTTAATTAACTCCAATGAAATCGTCTATTTACCAGCCTATTTCTTTTAATTTTATTTTCAATGTTTTTATCTATTTACTCCAATTCATTTAACAAATTAACAAATAGAGATCTTAAAATATCTTTGACCAAAACAAAGAGATCCTAAATATAAAGACCACATGATCACGAAGATTGAGTTTTACCTTTCAATCACAATACCATAGAATCCATTGAAATCATTGAATATGTATATTTATTTGATCAATCCTGGAAAAAAAACAAAAGTGTGTATTTACACAAATATAAAAAAGCTTACGCAAGTGTCATGAAAGGTGATCAAATTAAACAAGTTTTAAAGATTGACATGGGATATAAATTGATAATCGAGTAAGACGTAGCAAAGATTTAGGTTACAACATAAAAATATTTGTAATTGTAAAAGGAAGCATTCATTCAGCATTATTGTATATTAAAGATATATACATGGGGTGGACTATTTGCATATTTGTTGTCATTAGATAACCATTAAACCATCCAAATAACCTACACGATATAAATATAGTGTTAGATTTTTAGAAAAGTATTAAGCATAGTATAGTGAAGAAGAAGATGAAGAGTTTGAGTATTTAGTGGTGGCAAAAAGTCTTGATCTGTGATCAATTTTTGGTTTGCTGATCTCGATGATTATTGGCTCTTTTTAATCCTATTGACTGTAAATTTCAAGGAAGATCCAGACATGAGTGATGCGTTTGTTTCTTTGTTGATGATTGCAGTTTGGGTTTATGATCTTTTCTCTATTTTTTTGTTTGATTTTTATTTTTCCTTGATATGTTCTTACCTTTTTTAAAGAGGACAAATTTATAAACATATATGTTTTTTTTTTGTCAACAACATAGATGTTTTAAATCACATTTTAATAGTTTTAGCTTTTGATCTCATTTTTTTCGCTTGTTTGCATGCTTTCTTCTTCCTAACCTACAACAAACAAACAAAAAGATAACAAAATTTTGTTTTTTTTTTTTTTTGAGAAAGGGTATTAAGATCACAAAATTAAGTTCAAAGTTGCAGCAATACAGCAATTAAGTTAATTATAGTAGGATCTCTCAAAGACCATATATATGATCATATATAAAGAGGTCACGAGGACGAGATTCTAGAAAACAAGTATCAACAATGGTAAATTCAAATCATTATACTCTAATTCAATTAATTGTTTTTATTTTTGTAAATTTGTTATTGTTTGTGTTGTAGAAACATAAGAAATATATGTTTCTATTAAAGAAGCTCATTGATTTACTTAAAGTATGTTTCTGAAATAATATCGTGAACGAAATCTACTCTTTTTGTTGGGCAAAAAAAAGCTTTTAAGCTTAAAGTCTTATTTTATTTGTTCACGGTCCATTAGCATAAAAGTTTTTTTTTTTGTCATTATAAAAAAACGAATGCTTTTGTTTGTATGATCTTTGTGCTTTCAAATTCTTTTTTGCTATTCATCGTTATTAATCTTATTTTTTTGTCTTGCATATATTTTTTGTGACGATTGGGTGGATTACGTTCATGCATATTTCCATGGGGATGTTATCTTAAAAGTTGCATAACTATTCTCCACAATACACCAAAGGGATTATAATCTTCAAATTGAATATTTTTTTTGTTTTCATTTTGGTCTGTACACTGAGTTGTTTTTTCCTCTTTGTTTTTCTTCAGAATTTGAAGAAAAATATCAATTGGCATGGTGGAAAAGTCTCAAATTATGTCCAAGGCGTTAAGTGTTTGATGCTTTCACAAGCCGAAAGAGAACGAGGAGTTTTGTAGATATTGGTGGAAGCAATCATAAAGGTTTAATTAGGATTTGTAGTATAGTAATATTTACGTTTTCATTTTCTGGATCTATCATTAACTTGGTGTTGTTACTTGTGCACGAAGGGATCAAAGTCAACCGGTTTTGAGCGCAGCTTGGCTGATCAAGAGCGTGTAGAAGCCAAAAGCTCAGCCACTTGAAGTTTGACGTGGTCGGTGATCTATCATCCGAAGTAACGGATAATTTGGTTGAACTTATTGTAATCTACTAAACCCTAATATATCTTTATCGTGTATTTGGCTTTTTGTATATGTTGAATCCGTTAACACTTTAAAAAAACCCAAAATCTATATCTACTTCTAGAAAAACTGTCTACGTTTAGCTCTAATACAATTAGTTTATTTTGTTGTTGATTTACTAGAATGTATTTATCTCGACTAATTTACAGGGTTACTGTTTCACTTAAAGAAAATTACATTTTGAAAAATCATGAGTGTGTAGTCAATCCTTTAAGAACCATGAAATTCAGTGTAAATCGATATTCTTATTCTTCTCATAGTTGTATATACTTGATGTTCTATTGATTTTGTAGAACATGTACCTTTCACCACATTATACAAGAAGTAAAAGCTCGATCGGATAAGACTGGGTCGTGATGGCTAAGGGTTGGGACCGTACGCAAATAAGAACTGGGGGACGGATAAGGGTTGGGACGAGACGCGGGTAAAGCCTGTGACGAAACGGATAAGGATTGGGACGAGTCGCATGTAAGAAATGGGACGTGATGGGTAAGTTTTGGGAGGAAAAGTGGGTACAGGATTAGGGACATGGGCTGGGATATCGACCGTATTCGTTAATTAAAATAAGTAATTGATTTTTGTGATGAATGTAAATGATTAACTTACAATTTTAAAATATTGTTTTTAGTTGTTTTTGAAATTATAAATAAATAAAATATTTGCGATAATTAATACCCTAATAATAATTGAGGATATTCGAAAGAGAGTATAATAAAGATAGTGGAAAGTGGAAATGAAATTCAAAATATCTTCAAAATGGTACATTTTATATTCAAAGATAAAACTACTCATAAAATTATAATATATTAATTTCTAAAATTTAGAATTGAATAATAAATTAAAAATTGAATAATAAATTAAGAATTATTAATATACCTTGCCGAATCATTTTTATATCAAAAGCCAAGGAATATTATATATACCTTGCCGAATCATTTTTCAAGATAACTATCCCGCGCAGGACGCGGGTACTGCACTAGTTAAATAAAAACACTAAGTTGTTTATAAAATTCATGTTTGCAAAACCAAAAAACTTACAATATCCTCCAAACAAATAAGCCTATTGATTTTTAAAAAATAACTCTTCTTTCACTTTAGATATACCTTAATATAGACCCAGATAAAACTTTTCTCTTTTCTTTTTTTCTTGTTTCTTTTTCTACCTCCACAATTGTATTTTAACTTCATTTTTTAAACTAAAAGATATAAAAGCGTAATTGAAAAACTAAAATTTTGATCATCTACTTAAAATATAATCGAAACCCATAAACATAACAAAAATCAAAATCAAATTATCAACAAAAATTATACCTTGATAATGACTTATCAATATCAATCAACGACAAAAGTTAAAATTTTGACCTAATGATTTAAAGAATGTTTAGTAATTAGTGAATTAAGACTCTACTTCTTCTTTTTTCCATTCTCCTTTAGTGTTCACCTTTAGTGGTGAATCTATCTTTTTCACCTCCTCGTAATTAACTAGTCAGAATTTGGCATGTTATATAATTAAATCAATTAAAACAATTAATATTATCTAAATAAAACAATTAGATTAAATCATTTAGTCCTACAAAACTAAACCCTAAAACCAAACAACAAAACCTTAAACCCCAAATAGTAAACCCAACATACTAAACCCTTAACCCTAAACCCAAATACTAAACCCTAAATCTCAAATATTAAACCTCATATTAGATTTATGGTTTAGGATTTAATATTTTGGGTTTAGGGTTTAGGATCTATTATGTTGGGTTTACACTACAAGAAAAAAGGCAGATTTCCGACGGTCAAATCCGTCGGAAAGCCGTCGGAATAAGTCGTATTCCGACGGTTTTGACCGGTCGGTTCTATCTCGTCGGAAATAGAAATTCCGTCGGAAATACTGATGGATTTCCGACGGAAAAGAAATAACCGGAATCCGTCAGAAATCCGTCGGAAATCCGTCAGTATTTCATTGTCCGACGGATTTTCGACGGTATATAAAACCGACGGATTTCCGACGGTAAATAAAACCGACGGAATTCCGACGGGTACACAAACCGACGGAATTCCGACGGGTATATTATTTAATTAAAAAAAACCTTCGAATTTAATTAAATTTAATTAAATTAAATTAAATAAAAATTAAATTAAAATAAAAATAAAATAAAACAAAATTTAAAATAAAATTTCAATATTTTTAAAAGTTATTTAGAAATTTTAAATATTACATAACATAAAATCTACCGGTTACGCATAATCTCGTTCATCCTTTCTTCCATTTCCTGCATGCGTGCCATCTGTTGTTCCATGTCCCGCATGCGTGCCATCTGTTGTTCCATGTCCCGCATGCGTGCCATCTGTTCTTCCATTGCCTGCATGCGTGCCATCTGTTCTTCCATGCGTGCTGCATCTTCTACGCGTTGTGCCTCCAACCCGGTCACCCGCTCGAGAAGCTCGGCGTTCTGTGCCCTCAACCTACCATCTGCGTGAAAGCGGTAAGAATTAACAGACGCGGATGAGCTGTCTTCCGGGAGGCCAAACACACGACCTCTGTGCTTAAGCGTAACCTACGATAAAAAATCAATCAATAAATGTTCTAACTTGTTTATATTCAAATTTATTTAAAATTGACAGTGTTACTAACCTGGTAGGTGAACTCGTTGATCATCTCGAGTGGAACTTCCGTGGCCGGGGGAGTTCCTTCGACGATCGGTTGGGATTGGAGGTACTCCTCACCGAGCCTCTCCACGCTCTCCACGATTTCACGAGCAATGGGATCTTGAATTTCACCCGTCTTTCTGTTGGTGTGCGCATCTTTGACCAAGTCAAGATGTGACGGATGCACACCGGTCTTCTCAATCTGTTGGCATAGATAATGAAAGAAATATGAGAAGTGTTATAAATAAAATTTTGGAAAATTTATAAAATTACCAGCTTCTCAAGACATGAAGCTTTGCTCGTTGCACCGAGGTTATGGGTCGCCAATCCATATTAGTATTGACAATTTTAATGGAAATTAAAATCAACATTATTAATTGGGAAAAAAAAAACATACCGCAAATTGCCGAAACCAGGTCTCCTGGTCTGCCACCGGCATCGAACTAAATGTGGGATACGGTTTAGTTATCAACGAATTAGTCATTGCGTTGATCGAACTCGTAATCCCGTTTCCCGAAAATTGAAACCTAAACAATATTTTATTCGGTAAAACCGACGGATTTTTCACGGATATTGATTTTTTAATAATTATCGGTAAACTTAATAAAGATTTTTGATAATTAAAAAAAAATCAAAATCCGGCGGAAATCCGTCGGTAAAACCGAAGGATTTTTGACGGATATTGATTTTTTTAATAATTATCGGTAAACTTAATAAAGATTTTTGATAATTAAAAAAAATCAAAATCCGTCGGTAAAACCAACGGATTTTTGACGGATATTGATTTTTTTAATAATTATCGGTAAACTTAATAAAGATTTTTTATAATTAAAAAAATCAAAATCCGTCGGAAATCCGTCGGTAAAACCGACGGATTTTTGACGGATATTGATTTTTTTTATTAATTATCGGTAAACTTAATAAAGATTTTTGATAATTAAAAAAAATCAAAATCCGTCGGTTTTACCGAAAGATTTTTGACGGATATTGATTTTTTTAATAATTATCGGTAAACTTAATAAATAATATTTTTACTAATAAAGAATAATTATCGGTAAACCGACGGATTGTATTTTTTATTAAATTAATTTTTTTTTTATACAGATTTTTTTATATTATAAAAAATATTAATTCCGTCGGAAATCCGTCAAAAATACCGACGGATTTCCGACGGATTGTATTTTCTATTAAATTAATTTTTTTTTAAAACAGATTTTTTTATATTATAAAAAAATATTAATTCCGTCGGAAATCCGTCAAAAATGCCGAGGGATTTCCGACGGATTGTAATTTTTTTTTTTATAATATAAACAAATCTGTTTTAAAAAAAAAATTACAATCCGTCGGAAATCCCTCGGCATTTTTGACGGATTTTCGACGGAATTAATAAAAAAATTTGAAAAATCTAGCGCTTAAAAGTTCGCGTGGTGACCCGATTGCAAAGTTAAAAAAATGTCCAAACATTTATTCATAAATTATTTTAAATTTATCCCGAAATTGAATAAAAGATTTACACAACGAAATTTTATAACAGATAAAAAATAAAAGCCGAAAGAAAATTTATTTATTTTAAAGTTTGAAAATCCGTCGTCTCTGTATCCACTCCAAACTTACCTTTTGTTAGAACCTGAAACTTTTTTTTCCCTTTTTTTTCTTTGGCGGAGAATCTACATATCCGTTGCAAAATTCCCTTTCGATTGCATCAACATCTATATTTAAGTTGGGGCTTTCTAGTCTTTGGGCAAATTCATAATCATTGTACTGATCCTTTTTATTCTTCGGTGTACCTTCTAAATATCCGCCGCAAACATCTCTTTTGATTGCATCAACATCTATATTTAAGTTCGGACTTTCTGGTCTTTGGACAAATTCATAATCATAGTAGTGATCCTTACATTCATTTGAAGTACTTCCACCGTAAGTATCTGACGTTTCAATCAAGTGAGATGGTTGTACGTCTTCGAGAACACTCTTCTTGTCTGGATATTTGTCGCACTGAGATTGCGTTGCCCACGAGACGTTTGGAATGCGTTGGATGGTTGGCAAGCACTGGCTGTCCGGCACTATTGTTGATGAAGAATCTCCGATTGAGATTGGTGAGAACGTATCAAATTCCCATGAGTAAGTGGGTATCTCTTCAGTGTGTGTGTCGCATTGGGTTTCGGTTTCCCACGAGTATTTTGGAAGTAGAAAGTGGTTTGCCACGATTTTTGAGTCTTCAGTAGGAGAGTTAGAAGACATTATTTGTGTTGTTGACAGGAATGAACGTATGAGGAACCTTATATAGAACGGAAAATCGTCGGAAATCCGTCAGAAACCTCCGACATAATACCCCGCCAGTGCCATCGGCCGCAGATAACGCAATGGTAACCATTCAAACTTTGCCGACATCGAAATTCTGACGGAACTAATTCCGTCGTTATGTCGTCCGAAAATTAGGACAGCTTTTATCCCGCGGAAATCCGGCGGTAAATTTAATAAATGATTCTGGCGGATATTACCATAAAGTACATTATATTAGAGGGAACGCATAGGTGTTATAGTACAACATTGGTAAACAAACATTTATTCATAAATTATTAATCTGAATCTTCTGATGAACCTTCACCAGGGATGGAGTATGAATCGTCGTCAAATTCTTCACGTAGTTCATCTTCATCCGAATGCACTAGATCATCGCTGATATGTGTGACATCAGTGACAAGGTCAATGTTATCCGTCTCCTCAACATGTGACATTTGGTTGGTTCGCGATACTTGTAGAGCATCATGTTCCGGAACTCCATATATTTTTCCTCGCGGATTAATTGGAGTTACTGTCATCCAAGGATCTGTTCTCCGCCCAACTCGAGGATATGGAATGTAGCAAACCTATTCATTAACGGTGGATGTTGTTAATATACAAGAATAACAAAACCTAACGTATAATTATAACGGAAAACCTATCAATATATTGATACCTGGTCTGCTTGAGATGCAAGGATAAATGGATCGTTATGATGTAATTTCCGGCTTGAATTTATCGAAATAACACCAAGAGGGTCAATTCGAACCCCACTACCATTGGATGGATCATACCAATCGCACATAAACACAATGCACCTCAAGTCCAACATTCCTGGATAGTGGATTTCCAAGATTTCTTTTAAATGGCCATAGTACATGGTATCACCTGATTGCGCCGAAATACCATTGTCCGAAGTTGGCCTTTGACGTCCTTCGTCACGAATTCTGAACGAATATCCCCTAGTGCAAAATCTCGGATATGAAGTCGCGGTGCTGCGTAAACCATGAGAAAACTCCACTAACCATGTCGGGAGGGTTTGACCACTTGCTAAACCTTCGGAAACCTAAAAACAATATAAGTAAGCAATCAATAACATATGAACGTGAAAACATTATAAAATAAGAGTGAGGAGTTATATTTAACGTACAAAAAATTTCAACCACTCCGGGAATTCTTCATCTTTTAAGACAGCAAGTTCGGAATCTGTCTTATCAGCATGGTAAGTTTGTGCTAGGGACATGTACATCCTGTAACATAACAATTGTTATTAGATGAAGACAAATAATTGCACAAATTTAGTATGAGAAATGGTGTACCTTTCATACTCTCCAAGTTCGTCACAATTTCTGAGGATATATGTATGCAAATGTGTGACCTCTTGTGGTGATAGTATGCGTTTCTTCCCTTTTCCACTTACGCGGTCAACTTGGGCAAACAACTCAGGTACAACCACGGGATACACTGCTTTCTCACCTCTATCATCATGTCGCGCCGGCCGTCTACCTTTAGTCCGAACATCCGAAGGAAAGTAATATTCGGCAAAGTATGATACTTCTTCGTTTAGACTTTGTGCAACAATAGATCCCTCAACTTTGCTCAAATTTTTAACCTTTTTCTTCAGGTGGAACATGTAACGCTCGAACGGGTACATCCATCGGTATTGAACAGGGCCTCCTAATGCTGCTTCTCGTGGGAGGTGAATAGGAAGATGTTCCATAACATCAAAAAAAGACGGTGGAAATATCTTCTCAAGATTACAAAGGAGCACCGGGATGTTGGCCTCTAAAGACCGGATCCCGTCCGCTGTTAGTGTCCGTGAACATAAATCTCGAAAGAAAGCCCCAACTCCTACAAACGAAAAGTAAACAAGTTAGTACATATATAGTAACATTATATTAGTAATAAACTAAAGAAAATTATGAAATATACCTCCAATTGCTTGATGGATGTCTGTTGAAGAAGATTAGAAAATGCAAATGGAAGAAGACGCTGCATCACAACATGACAATCATGACTCTTCATTCCAATAAACTTCCCTTCCGTCGAATCCACGCAATTACGCAGATTAGATGCGTAGCCGTCAGGAAATTTAACAAATTTTTTAATCCATTCAAAGAAAACTTCCTTCTTACCCGCTTCTAACCGGTACGCAGGCATCGGCAATCTACCATTAGGCAAAATATGAAGAGATGCCCTTGAACAAATCAATGGCAAGTCTAATCTAGATTTCCAGTTATCTTTTGTCTTTCCTGGTACATTTAAAATGGTGTTCATGATGTTGTCAAAGAAATTCTTTTCAACATGCATGACATTTAGATTATGCCGCAGTAGATGATCTTTCCAATAAGGCAAATCCCAGAAAATACTTTTCTTATGCCAATTGTGATATTCCCCACAGCCGTCGACGGGGTGATGGCCATTACCCCCACATTTAGGAGATCGCTCTGCACCAAAATCTCGTAACTGTTCCAATATGCTGCGACCATCTATCTCCGGAGGTGGACCATTAAACACTGGAAAATTCTTTCTGAAATGTCTTCTAGACCGACGATATGGATGATTTGCCGGCAAAAAATACCAATGGCAATCAAACCATGAAGTCTTCCTTCCGTTCTGCAATTGGAATGCTGAAGTATTGTCTTGGCAATAAGGACATGCCAATCTTCCATGCGTTGTCCATCCAGATAACATACCGTACGCCGGAAAATCGCTTATGGTCCACATAAGAACCGCGCGCATGTTGAAATTCTGCTGGATTGAAACATCAAATGCCTCAACACCATGCTCCCACAACATCTGCAACTCATAGATCAATGGTTGGAGGAATATATCGAGTGATCGTCTTGGATGATCTGGCCCAGGAACTAGAACTGAGAGAAACAGGAACTCTCGCCGCATGCACATAGAAGGAGGCAAATTGTAAGGTGTTACGATGACCGGCCACAATGAATATTTTCTTCCATGCTTTCCAAATGGGTTGAACCATCAGTGGATAAGCCGAGGTATACATTTCGGCATTCGTATGCGAAATCTGGATATACCGATTGAAAGTGTTTCCACGCTTCTGCGTCAGAAGGATGCGTAATATCTCCATCTTGATTATGCTCTGCATGCCATCTCATAGCCTTAGCAGTGCGTTCTGATTGATACAGCCTCTTCAACCTCTCTGTTAATGGTAAATACCACATCCGTTTGAAAGGAATCTTCACTCTGCCACTTGTGTCTTGGAACCGTGGTTTACGGCAAAATTTACATTTGTTTCTGTTCTCATCTTCTCTCCAGTATAGCATGCAGTTGTCGATGCACACATCTATTATCTGGTAGGGCAAACCAAGACCGGCAACAAGTTTCTGGACCTCGTAGTATGATGCTGGAGAAAGATTATCCTCTGGCAAAACATCTTTCACAAACTCGGCGAATGCATCAACACATTCTTCGGACAAATTGTAATCGGTCTTCATGTTCATCATCCTACTAGCAGAAGATAACGGTGAATGCCCTTCCCTACAACCGCTGTACAGTGGTTGCTTTGATGCGTCTAACATATCAAAAAACCTTCGAGCTTCTAAATTAGGTTCTTCAACCCTATCACCCTCATAACCACCCGACTGCAAATTCTCTCTAAACGCGTCGTTAACCATCGCAACCGTACTTACCCCAACATCTACTTCCGTTGTACGTTCTTCTACGCTATCCGGAAAATAAGGTGCATTACTACTAGTACTACCATATTCGTAATTGCTTTCTCCATGTAAAAACCAAACCTTATATCCCGGCCTAAATCCATATCTATATAAGTGATTCCAAACAGTATGAACCGCAACACTAATTCTGTTACAGCAATTAGAACATGGACATTTGATATCCTGACCTTTTTTGGCTGCATCTTGGTTTCTGGGTAAATTCATGAACTCGCATATACCTGCAGTGTAAGCGGATGTTAATAAGTTCGAGCCCATATCCATCATTGGCTCGTCCATCTAAGATCGAAAATATGAACTCATCGCTAACAAATTTTTTTGATTTGTAAAATTGTGTTATGAATGAACGAAGAAATGAAGGAACTTATATAAAACGGATTTCCGTCGGAATTCCGTCAGAAATCCGTCACAAAACTATGACATAACACCCCACCAATCCCATCGGCCACCGTTAACGAAATGGTAACCACTCAAATTTGCCGACATCGGAAAAATCGGATTTCCGTCGGGAGTCCGTCGGAAAGTCGTCAGAATATTACGAAAGATTATTTCCGTCGGAAATCCGTCGGTACAAAACGACGGATTTCCGACGGAATACCGACGGTAGATAAAACCGTCGGTATTCCGTCAGAATTTTGCGACGGATTTCCGACGGATTAATGTTGGTCGCAATTACGTCGGTAAGCCGTCGGAAAATTCCGACGGAAATCTTGGCCGTCGGAATAGTGGCTGTTTTCTTGTAGTGTTATGGTTTAGTATTTGGGGTTTAGGGTTTAGTACTTTGAGTTTAAGATTTAGGGTTTAGTATGGTTGGTTTAGGGTTTAGTATTTAGGGTTTAGGGTTTAGTATTGAGTTTAGGGTTTGGTATTTTGGGTTTAGAGTTAGTATGTTGGATTTAGGGTTTAGTATGTTTTGTTTAGGTTATAGTACTTGGGTTTAGGGTTTTGTATTTTGAGTTTATGGTTTAGTTTTTAGGGTTAGTTAGAGAAATAACCTAGGGATGGACAAACGGGAATATGTGACGAGATTTCATGGAAACGGGACGGTAACGAGATTTTTGGGACTAGAAAAATATGTCCCATTTGTATCCCATTTAAAATTCTGGACGGGAACGGGATAGAACGAGATGGGACGGAAACGGTACGGAAAATCCCATAACATAACCAGTTTCAAAACAAAAAATTAAATAAAATGATACTGCAAATTGTAAACATGTATTTAACCTACTTCATTCATCAAAAATATTTTCGAAATTAAGAAACAAGAAACACTCAATTGTATTTCATAAATGTTTAAAATAAAAAAATTATAATCGAATCAAGATGAAATAAATATAAAGTAAACTGCATAAATATTTCAAATCAAAATATAAATCAAATAATATATTTTTTTAAAGTATATTCTAAAAAAATAAAAAAATAATTAGTTTTGTAATATATGATATAATATATTATACAATCTCATATTAGATATATATATATATATAATACAATTTAATATATATATTTATAGTAGAGGGGATTTTGGGAATTTCCGTTCCCGTCTCTCCCGTCCCGTTCCCAATCGGGAATTGAAAACTTGTCCCATATAGAAATACGAGAAATATATGGGACGGGAATTTGGGAACTGTTACGGGATGGGACGGGACGGGATGGAACGGGACGGGAATTGTGCCCACCCCTAAAATAACCTGTTTGAGCATGTGAATTAGTTAAGTAACATGTACAGAGTATAAATTTGTTAACTAACAAAGTAAAATAAAATGACACTATTTTACCCTTTATAACATTCAATGAATTTTTTTCACACTTAATGCCACTTTTGATGCAAATTTGTTTTGCAATAAAAAGAGAAATATCATTATTTTTCTAGATATAAACTTTAAGTTGACATTTATAAAAGTATTTTTCTGTATTTTACTTTTTTCAAAGTAACCATGTTTCTTTAAGTTTAATAATAATTGATTATTATTTAAATAGATAAACTATAGAGGCAATTGCAAAAATGTTATTTCTGACATGTACATTTGCAAGTATGCCATTTAGGGGTGTCTATTTGCAAAAATGCACTAATTATGAATTTTTAAAACCTAAATCTTAAGATTTTAAACCCTAAAAAATGTTTTGACCCCTAAAACTCCTTAAACCCTCAAAACTAAATCCTAATACAACATAGTTAACCCAACGTAAATGATATCATGAAAAAATAATTTTGAAAAAGTGGCATTTTTGCAAAAATTTTTAAAATGTGACATTTTTGAAAAGTGGCATTTCTTAAAATTTCTCTAGATAGACATGAAAATTCTATATGTTTCTGATATTGGTTATTTTTTTTCTCCTAATTGTGTAAAAAAAATTATCAATCTTTAATATATTTTTTTGAAAATTAAAGAGAAATAAATTTATATAGGAAAATGAATGTAATAAATGATATAATGATAAAAAAGAGACATTAGAGCACTTACCATAAATATATTAAGGGTATAATTGGAATCTCACATGTTAACTACTATATTTGATTTTATGTGATGTTAGATAATTAAATATATGACCAATAACTAATATAGAGGCCAATTTATCTAGTTTTTTAAGGATTTAGTGCTTTTTTAATTTTTTTTATTTAGATAATATTAATCATTTTAATTTGATTAATTATATAAAATATCAAATTTTGATTGATTAATTAAGAGGAGGTGAATAAGATAGGTTCACTCATAAGGGTAAAGCTAAGAAATGATAAAAAAAGAAAAAGAAATTATCATGTATCTTTCATTTTTAAGATGAGCCCAACATGCCATTAGTTTCTCTCCATAAAATTCTCATTCCCATTAAACTAAGGCCTAATATACATTTAAAAAAAAAAATTATGAGCCCTAAAAATATCCGAAAAATCAGGGCCTATTCCTTTGTTTCACCAAAATATGTCCATGGCCGGGCCTGGCCATATGTCATTAGTTTCTCTCCATAAAATTCTCATTCTCGTTAAATTAAGGTCTAATATATAGGGATGTTATCGCGGGTAAAATAACTAACCTAATCCAAACCCGAAATAAACCCGCCTAAAAAAGTCCATAAATTGCAAAATCCGAAAAAAACCATGTATTAATTGAGTAACCTAAAAAAAACTTAGTATATTTAGGGTTATCCGCGGATACCCGCGAATATCCATATTTTTTTTTCTATATCACAACTTCTTTTGATATTCTCTATTGTGTGTAAAAATATATCAAAATAAATTTTTTTAGACATTGTATTGTCTTACAAAATAACTTAATATTTTTATAATCTTCCATTACAAAATAATGTGGCTTACTATATTATTGTTGGTTTGGTAAAGTTTAACAAAATTTAATCATTCAATAGGCTTAAATTTTGAATCTTGAACCAAAATTACTAAATTTTAACTTAGAATATATGTCTATCATAAAGTATATATGATGTAAACGGACATATATAAATGTTTGTATATATTCGGTAGTGTCATTACTAATTATCAATCATTGCATTCAAAAAACAAAAAAAAAACAAAAAAATCCATCGGGTACCCTAAACCCAATAGAGTAAGCCCAACTGGGTAATTTATAAAATGGGACTTGCCCACTTTAAACCCGCGAAATTTGTAAACCAAACAAGCGGGTTATGGGTTTAAAATCTTAGTCGGGTTTCGGGTATCCATTGAGTTTTTACCCAAAATTAACGTCCCTGCTAATATACATTTAAAACAAAAAAATTATGGGCCCTAAAAATATCGAAAAAATCAGGGGCTCCATTCCTTTGTTTCACCAAAATCTGTCCATGGCCAGGCTGAATCAAAGAAAAGTCATGAGATGATGTCATATGTTATTTATTCTTTTGACATTTGTCTTCTAATTTTGTATTTTAATTGAAAAAAAAATAAATGTTTTTAACAACTTTAACAATTTAAAATCTAAGTTTAATGTTAGTTAATTCAAAATATTAAAGTGTAACATAAGGATGACCAATTTCAGTATAATAAGTCAATGAGCCAATAATATTTGGAACAATTGCAAAAATGCCATTTTGGATTGTTCATTTGCAAAAATTTCATTAGGGATTGTTCATTTGCAAAAATGTCACTAATTATAGATTTGTAAAGCATAAATCGTAAAATTCTAAAGTCTAAAAAATGTTTTGACTCCTAAAAAATCCTAAACACAAAACTCTAATACAATATAGTTAACTCAAACATAAATGATATAACGAAAAAATAATTTCGAAAAAGTAGCATTTTTGCAAAGATTTTAAAATGGTTACATTTTTGAAAAGTGGCACTTCAAAAGTGGCATTTTTAAAAAATTTCTCATAATAATATAGAGAAATTTCAAAAAATGCCACTTTTCAAGTGCTACTTTTCAAAAATACCACATTTTCAAAATTTTTGCAAAAATACCACTTTTTCAAAAAAAAAAATTCATTATATCATTTATGTTTTTGTTAATTATGTTGTATTAGAGTTTAGTTTTGAGGGTTTAAGAGGTTTAAGGGGTCAAAACATTTTTAGGGTTTCTAATTTTAAGATTTTTGCTTTAAAAATCTATATTTAGTGGTATTTTTGCAAATGGACACTCCTAAGTAGCATTTTGCAAATGTACCATTATCTTTTTTTCATTTTTTGATATGCACCAAAAATTATAATTCCAAATTAAATTTGTTAGTTTGATTTTTAATGGTTTCAAAAATATATATTTTTTATTAAACACAACAATTGTAACGCCCTGACCGTCGTCGAGTTATTGGTATGCAGAGAAACTCACATCCCTTGGAGATAACTCATATCTCTCAACGAACATACAGGAAAACTCACATCCCCCGGAGGACTCACCTCTCTCCCAATGGGCCCCACGCCCATTCTCGGCCCGTGGGCCCATCACTGTCCGACTGTCGGTGCATTAGTTAGAGAGGCTAGAAAGACTTGTTTATTGACCCTGCAAATCACCACGTGATCTTTCCCCGTGTTTTGTCCTCACTCACACACGAGACTGAAAATGACTTCCCAGTAGGTCACCCATCCTTAAATTGCTCCAGCCCAAGCACGCTTAACTCTGGAGTTCTCTTTGGATGTGTGACGGAAAAGATAAGTGCACTTTGGTGATATAGGTAGTCAAATCAATTCTCTTAATCTTCTCCGCATGCACCACATATTTCCAGAAACCGGGATGTTACAACAATATACTATAATAAAACATTGGGGCAATTGCAATACCACTTTTAGTGTGCCATTTTGTAAAAATGTCGTAATGGTTTGTCCATTTAGAAAAATACCACTAATTATAGATTTTTAAAACCTATATCATAAAATTATAAACCCTAAAATCTGTTTTGATCCCTAGTAACCTTAAACCATTAAAACTAAACCCTAATACATCATAGATGACTCCAAAATAAATAATATAATTAATAAATAATTTTGAGAAAATGACATTTTTGTAAAGATTTTGAAAATGTGGTATTTTTGAAAAATGGCACTTCAAAAGTGGCATTTCTTAAAATTTCTCTAAAATATTTAAAACTTTAGATAGGTAACCACTATTTTAAAACAAAAGGTAATAAAAATAAAGTCACAATAGGTTTGAATAAAAATAATCGTTACATTAACAAAAAAAATGGTGTGAGAAAATTAGTTAGTGATTTTAAGAATTTTAATGTTCTTAGAATGTTAAAGTTGTCAACCATATCCTATCCAAGATTCTCGAAAAAAACCTTACTATATCACAAATTGTGAATTAAAAAAACAGAATAATTCAACAGTGAATCGATATGAAAGATAAAATTATTAATTTATTTTCTCACACTATTTTTTAGGTTAATGTAACGATTATTTTTATTAAAATCTTTTGTGAATTTATTTTTGTGACTTTTTGTTTTAAAATAGTAGTTAGCTATCTCAAGTTTTAAATGTTTTTTTATAGTCTATTGTTGTGTTTAATAAATAATGAATAAATATATATTTTTTAAACCCTTAAAATTTTAGAATAACACATTTAATTTGGTATAAAAACAAATATTTAAAGTATTATTGGCTTCTCACACCATTTTTTGTTAATGTAGCGATTCTTTTTATTAAAGCATACGCTGTAATTTTTATTAATGATAAATATATTTTTTTCACGTATAACATTGTATATGTCTAACAATTTGCTCCAAATGCTTAATCTTCTAACTTAAATAATTATTTACTACAACAACAACTTTTTGTAATATTAAATACAAAAATAATCGATACGTTAGAATTATTGCATATTTTATCATGTTAATTTTTTGCAATCTCTAGTCTTATTTAATATTTTAAGATTTTTCTAAACCCAAGTTATGAAAGGATGCTAATTAAGTTTAATGTAAGTTAATTAAAAAAAAAGGATGACCAATTTCAGTTTTTTTCTTTCTTTGATATTAACAAAAAAATTATAATTCCAAATAAAATGTGTTATTGTAAACTTTTAACGGTTTGAATATATATTTGATTTTTTTTTAAACCCAGCAATATACTATACAAAAACATTTAAAAACTTTAGTTAGATAACTATGATTTTAAAACAAAAAGTCACAAAAATAAAGTCAAAAAGTTTTAATAAAAAAAATCGTAACATTAACCACAGAAAATGGTGTGAGAAAATTAATTAATGAGTTTAGGAATTTTAATCTTATTAGAATGCTAAAGTTGTCAATCTCCTAACCAAAACTCTCAAAAGAAAACCCACAAAAAAATTGTGGATAAAAAAACATAATAATTCACCAATGAATCGATGTGAATAATAAAAATTACTAATTAATTTTTTCACACCATTATTTTTTTTTGTTAATATAGCGATTCTTTTTATTAATGCATACAATGTAATTTTAATTAATGATATATCTATTTTTTTCACATATATTGTATATATCCAATAATTTGCTCCAAATGCTAATCTCTTAACATAGATAATTATTTACTAAAACAACAACTTTTTGTAATATTAAATACATAAATAATCAATAAACTAGAATTATTGCATATTTTATCATGTTAATTTTTAAATCCACGCAATGCATGGACAATTTATAATAACTAATATATTCGGGTTTATAATTGTAGTTTTAGGTATTTGGGTTATTACAAATCTAAATATAACTAATATTTTTTGGTATATACTTGTATTTCGGTTGTTTTTGGATATCGATTTGGTTTTCGGTTCAGTTTCGGTTCAATTCCATTTTTTCAGGTTTAGTGATCTAGATCTCATTTAAGTATTTATGTCAGTTCTGGTTCTACGCTCGGTTTGGTGCTTCTAATTTGGGATTGGCTCTTCGGGTAGATTAAATTTGTCCAGGCCTATGCGGGAGGGAGGGTGGGATGACAAATTGGTCACATACATACATGCATATGTGTAGTTTGCTATCGAAAATGGGAAAGAAAAAATAAAATAAAAAATAGTGCATTCCAGAATGGTCACAATGTCACTATTGCTTTCATTAGAGATGTTAAGTGAGAGACAATTTTTCTTCTTTTAAATTAAGATATATTTGAAAAAACCTTATTCAATAAAATTCTATTAACTAAGGTTTTGAATAATGATATCCCACACTAAACAATAACAAATATATATATATATATATAGATATATATATATTATTACTATTTGAACTCTTCCGCAGTTATCTCGTTCCGCGCCATACATTTATATTAAAAACAAAATCGAGAAGTTGAAATGTCCAAAATAGTTTATCAAAATTTAATAATTATTAGAATAATTACAATGTCTAGCAATGGAAAACTAAATAATTAGATAACTAACTAAATAATAAGTAATATTGATTAAATTAGTCATTCTTGTTCTCTCGACTTGTGCCATTTCTTGCTTTAGACTCTTCTCAGTCGTTAACTTCAAAGTTAACCAGTGCAATAGCTAAATTCTGGTGAAGTTTTAATGGATGGAAATTGTAACGTCCGCGAATCAAAATGTATATTTTTGGTTCGGGTGTCGTTTGACACAAGTTGCAACTAAACCGACGGGTTCGGTTTTAAAGCAAAATGGGTGCGGTTTCGGTTAAGGAAAACCGAGAGACTTGCCTATATAAAGAGGGGAGCTGTGCCTGTTGTTGTTCTAGGGAGAGAACACAGAGATGGAGATGATTTAGAGGAGGAGAGAAGGATCCTTGTTCATCCTTGTGAGTGTGGAGGTTTTGAAGGCAAGTTTCTGCTCGGGTTTTGGAAGAGACGACTGGCTACCAATTACGGAGCGGATCGGAGTGAAAATTTCAGGGTAACTTCTTCACTCTTTGATCTTGATGTGGGAGAAAACCGTTTGCATTTTGGTTGAGTATTCGCTGAGTTATGGTCCCTTGAACTTGGGTAGTTCCTGCAGTTTTCGCTCGGAGTAGCTGTTTTCGGGGACGATTTTTCGACGAACCATTTGGAATCAGGAGACGTACTATACACCGTTGGAAAGCCCTTGGTGTCTAGTTTCCAGAGCCGTTTTCCGATCGTGATTTGGCGTAGTAAGTCGCGAGTTATTCTCTTCCAAAACAAGGTGAGTGCGTGACCATGGTTTTACGGGTAAATGGGTGTGTTGTGTGTTTGATTGCGAATTGGTGTTAATTGCTTGCTGAATACTGCTTGTTTATGAGTATACTTGAGTAAAGAGGTGTTGTTTGAGCCTAAGAATCGTTTTGGGTGAAGTAGGATCGATTTGGTGGTGTTTTGGTTTGTTTTAGGGTGTTTTTACGGCGTGTGTCGCACGTCACATGGTGTGTGTCGCGCGATACTTAGTGAGAAGAAGAGTGTGTCGCCCGACACAAGGGGAATGTGTCGCGCGACACAGCTGACGTCATGGCATACGTCAGAGGGCATTGCGGGTTTCGTGGGCAAGTGGATCGAGTGGGTGAGAAAACGTCGGTGGGGCGTTGGCAGGGTGTGTCGCGCGACACACCTGGGTTGTGTTGCACGACACAACCTTATTTGAGTTGACTTTGTGATTGCCGTCAGTTTGATATATTATTTGTTGTGTATTGATTGAGTGATCGTTGGTATTTTGGTGTTCCATTTACCCGTGCATCTAGCCAAGTAGATGGGATGATCGTACCACTGAGTATTTATGATAATACTCACGCATCTCTTATAACCATGTGATGCAGGTAAAGACAAGGTGTGATCGTGGAATCCGGCGATAAAGAGAAGATGATCTAGCGTCTCATGTTTGTGTGTTTTTATGTGTTAAACTGTGGTTAAATGTTTGAAAACTTAGTATTTATGGAAAATACTACTTTTGGTGTTTCACAGCATTCTTACAGAAGTTTACAGTATTAAAAAATAAATAAATAAATAAATAAATAAATAAATAAATCTGGTTGTTTCATTTTGGTATCAGAGCCCTAGCGGTTCTAGGGCGCGTATGGACCCTAACGGTTCTAGGGCTAGGAGCCTGGTGTTTAGAGTAGATGCATTTAATTAATTATGTGAGTTAATTGATTATTTGCTGAGTGAGTTTGGAGTCCTAGATCATCTTCTTCGAGCCTTTGATGTGATTCCACGGTATGTGTATTTCGTGTTAATTCTCGCTTTTATAGTGTTCTTAGCATATTCTGTGGGAAGTGCAGTGAGAGATGGCGAGAGGTTCCGGAGGACGAGGTCGTGGACGAGGACGTGGACACAGGGTTCCGGTGTGTGAGTCTGCTGCGGGTTTGACACAGGGTGCTGCTCAGGAGTAGGCAGCGGATTCACCGGCGCGTCAGGAGGGTCCAGTAGGTGGTGGTGCAGCGGGCCCACAGGCGGGTGCTGCTGCAGGTGGGGTCCGGGAGCAGGATGTCCTTATGGTGCGATTGCTACAGCAGATCTTGGAGCATCTACCAGGCGTGGCGCCGGCCCAGGGTCAGGCTCCGGTGGCCCCAGGTGTTGTGGGGGTTCAGCCGGGTGTAGCGGCAGGGGTTGTGGTTCCTTCCTACCTGAAGATGTTGGGGCATATGGGGCGGATTACTACCGCATTCTTCTCCGGGGGTACTAAGCCTGAGGAGGCGAGTGAGTGGATGAGTAGACTGGAGCGTAATTTCCAATCCTTGAGGTGTCTGGAGGAGTACTGGGTGGACTTGGCGGTGCATCATCTTGTGAGTGACACGCATCTCTGGTGGAGAGGAGTCATCGCTAGGAGACCTCGGGCGGGCATTACTTGGGTGGATTTCGTGGCGGAATTCAACGCCAAGTTCTTTCCGCCGGAGGCAGTGGATCGGTTAGAGGAGAGGTTCTTGGCTTTGGTTCAGGGTGGCCGTTCTGTCAGGGGGTTCGATGAGGAGTTCAGCAGACTTCTGGTGTATGCTGGTAGAGAGTGGGAGAGCGAGAGAGACCAGGTGAAGAGGTTCTTTCGAGGACTTCGACCAGAGTTGAGGACCCAGTGTCGAGCAGGTACGTACGCCACGAGGGTGGAGCTGGTTGAGTTGGCAGCTGGGGTTGAGGACGACATGAGGGAGCTGTCCGTGGTGGTCAGTGCACCGGTGCAGCCGCCGAGGAGGCCTCAGCAGCAGGCAGGTTCGAGTGTAGGCAGTAAACCTACGCAGGGACAGAAGAGGAAGCTTGAGCACTCTGCGGGTTCGGGTCAGAGAGGACGGGGTGGTCCGGGCTGCTTCAGGTGCGGAAGCCTGGATCACAAGGTTGCGAGTTGTCCGAAGAAGGGTGAGGCGCAGAGTAGTCAGGGTGGTCAGGGATGCTACGGTTGTGGGAGCATGGAGCACAGGTTGGCGAGCTGTCCGAAGAGGGTAGAGTCTCGGGCGACGCAGGTGTGTTTCTATTGCAGGGAGCCGGGGCATATTAAGCCCCAGTGCCCTAAGCTACAGCAGGGGATTGTGGCGGTGGTGCAGCCGTCACAGCAGGGAGCAGCAGTAGTGCAGCCGTTGCAGCAGATTGCAGCGCCGGCACGTGTGTACACTTCGGTGGAGGCAGGAGGCTCTAGCGCCAGGCCGATCACAGGTACATGTCTGATATTTAGCTTGGTGATTTTGTTGTGAATTGTCTGCTTTAGAATTTGTGTATCTGAGATAAAACTTTAGGGTTCTATGACACATGAATTGTGTAGGGACCTTAGTTATAGGCGGTCATGAGTCTCATGTCTTGTTCGATTCTGGAGCAAGTAAATGTTTCATTACGCTGGAGTGTGCGAAGAGCAGCGGGATCCGGAGTGATTCCGGGGAGCAGCACGAGGTAGTGAGGGTAGCTGGAGGGAGGACGTTGGCTACTTTCGGACGGGCTTGTGGAGTTGATATTCTGGTGGCAGGAGAGTTGATGCCAGCAGATCTTATTATCAGTCTGGTGGAGCTGTACGATGTCATTTTGGGTATGGATTGAAACAACCCGACCCGTTTTTTTTTTTTTTTAACATTGGATTCGAATTAACATTCCCATAAATGCTAACTCTCAATCAACCAATTAATCAAATAGCGGAAAACAAGACAAATAACCCAGTAAACCATTCAATAATTCCATCCATAACAATAATCAAAAACCAATATCAAATCCATGACACAATTCAATATCTAAACCAGTTCACTCTCCACACCAGAATCACTAACATCCTAGCGGTGCTAACAACCTACTTCACTCAATCGAGACACTAGATCATCTCCTCTTCCTTGCCCGATCCCACGATCACACTTTCTCTTTACCTGCAACACATGGCAAAAAGAGTTGCGTGAGTATTATCACAAATACTCAGCGAGACGGTCATCCCATCTACAGATTATATGATCAGGCATAAAAAGAATACAATACCAGGGTGAAACAAGCGGCACACACAAAACAAGCAAACAGAACAACAACAGGCCAGCAGCCTCTGTGTCGATCGACACATCCTCTAGGCGTCGATCGACACACGACTGTCTGCTGCGTCGATCGACACAACCCACATGTGTCGATCGACACGGCACCTGCTGATCGAAGGATCGAGCCTATCCTCTCATGGCTCCGATCCAATCGACCCCAACCGATCACCTGCAACATATCAACCCATAGCACACCACATACATACATCATAACAGCAATCAATCGCCTCATATTCAACCTACACCTGATAAATCTATGGTCACGCACTCACCTTGACAACGGTTGAACAAGGGAATCTGACGCGAACAAAGGAGAATATCTCACGACTCGCTTCACCAAAACGAAATCCGAGACCTGATCTGGAAACTAGACACCGAAATCTTTCCAACGGTGTATCGTGAGACTCCTAACTCCAAGCCAAACGTCGGGAAATCATCTCCGAAAACTGCTACTCCGAACAAAAACTGCAGAAAACTGCACGAACTACCCAAGTTCCAAAGGCCATAACTCAGCGACTACTCGACCAAAAGACAAGCGGTTTCTTCACAAAATAAGAGCAAAGATCAGAGAACCTACCCCCAAAGTCTCGATCCAAACCGACTTGATCTTCACCGCTGTTCGCCCACTCTAGAACTCGCCAGAAACACCCTCAAAAGCCCTCAAGGAAACCCTAGCTCTCTCTCAACTCTCTCTGACGGAAAAGTGGCTAAAAAGCCTAAGGACCACGTTTCCTTCTCTTATATACGAAGCCCTAAAACCCCTAAAATCAAACCGCGACCAAACCGAACCAAAACCAACTGCCAAATCACACTTCGAAACCGTGTCGATCGACACTCAAACTGTGTCGATCGACACGGACCTCTCTGGTCGATTCCAACACGCGAACAAACACCCGTGTCGATCGACACACACCTGTTGCGTCGATCGACACCCTACCAAAAATCCTATTTTTGGATCACGGGCGTTACAATTCTCCCCCAATGTCAAGGATTCGTCCTCGAATCACAAGCCAATAACCACTCAGATCCGTGCTAAGGTCACCACTTAAGCTCAGAAACCTGACCCAACCTTCCCGGAGATACACCACAATGTATCGCTGTAGTCCCGGCCCAGTCTGCCCGATCGATCGAACAACAATCAGACAAGAACATGTCCGACCCACCGCAGACCCGGCATAAAGGACTAACTGATCGTGCAACAATCAGACAAGAACATGCACGACCAAGACGCTACATTTCTCTCCGAAATTGCCCGAATCGAAGTTCCAGCACAAATACTAACCCTAGACCAGACCCTACCATCCAACCCACACTCCTGACCCCACCGGTCAACCCACCTGAGATCCTTCGCGATCCCCTATGGCCATTCGGTCGCCCACTTGCAACCTGCTCAGACGCTATTGCTCATACTCATACTCATGACTCGTACACATATACACCACACCTACTCGCAGGATCGTCACCCTTTGAGCTACGGCGTGCAGAGAATCCACTATTCTCTGGAGAGACCCACTATCCCTCAAAGTACATGTAGAAGACCCACCGTCCCCAGAGGCCCACTACCCCTCGAGTGCATGCAGGGAATCCACTATCCCCTGGAGAGATCCACTATCCCTCAAGTATACAGGAACCCACCGTCCCTAGAGAGCAATACTCTGCAGCGTGCCGTCATAGGCATCTATCGACCAACACGCCTCCATGGCTCCCATGACAATTCCCCACTGGAATTACTCAACAACGCTGTAACCCCCACTAGGTTACCATAACCCCCCCCCCACTAGGTTACTACACATAAAAACTCGCATCTTACGATCCAACAATAATAAGAAAACATATCTTATTAATCCCCAAAACGTACAATCGTTACAACAAAACGAAAATACAACAACTGTAGCCACATGCTACTACAAAACCAAAACCAGCAAAAGAAAGAACTCAAGCCTCCGCTTGCTTCTCGAACCACTTCGGAAACTTGGCCTTCAACTTCACCTCCGGCTCCCAAGTCTCCTCCTCGACACCATCGCAGTCCCACACGACTCTCACCAATGGTATCCTCTTACGACGCAGAACCTTGACTCTCCTCTCGAGAATCCTCACAGGCCTCGCCGCTAATGTCATGTTGGGCTTAAGATCCTCCGGGATCCTAGCCAGCACCTCCTCAGACTCATGTAGACACTTCCGCAGCATCGAAACATGAAAGACATCGTGAAAAGCCCTCATACTCTGTGGCAACTCCAACCTGTAAGCTACCGTCCCAACCCGCTCGACCACTCTGAACGGACCCATAAACCTCGGACTCAACTTGTTCTCTGCAATATCTGTTAGGACCCCTCAACATGGCTGCCTTGAGATACACCATATCTCCCAGCACGAACTCCAACTCCCTCCTCCGCTTATCGGCATAACTCTTCTGCCGATCCTCAGCCTCCTTCATGTTCAGATTCAAGGCACGGATCTTCTCCGTCGTCTCCTGAACGAAATCTGCACCAAACATGCTCCTCTCCCCCACCTGAGTCCAGCACAACGGTGTCCTACATGGCCTCCCATACAGAGCCTCATACGGAGCCATTCCGATACTCGCCTGATAACTGTTGTTGTACGCAAACTCTACCAAGCTCAGATGATCTGCCCAATGACCACCGTAGTCTAACACACACATCCTCAGCAAGTCCTTCAATGTCTGAATCGTCCTCTCAGACTGCCCATCCGTCTGAGGATGATATGCCGTACTCATATGCACCTTCGTGCCCATCTCGGCCTGAAATGCTCCCCAGAACTCCGAAGCAAATCTCGGATCTCGGTCTGACACAATGCTCGCAGGCACCCCATGCAACCTCATAATCTCCCGTACACACTTCCTAGCCAACACTGCAGCCCCATCAGTCTTCTTAATGGCCAGAAAATGTGCTGTCTTGGTCAGACGATCCACAATCACCCAGATCGCACCATAAGTCCGCGAGATCGGCAAACCTGTCACAAAGTCCATAGTCACCATATCCCACTTCCACTCCGGCATAGGCAGACTCTGCAATAACCCGCTCGGAACCTGATGCTCAGCCTTCACCAGCTGACACACGTTGCACCTCGAAACCCAACTCGCAACATCCTTCTTCATCCCGACCCAGTGGTAGTGCCTCTTCAAGTCCTGGTACATCTTGGTCACTCCAGGATGAATCGACAGCATGCTCGAATGAGCCTCACTCAGAATCTCCTGCCTGAGACTCTCATCCTTGGGTACACAGACCCGACCGTTCACCAGTATCATCCCACTCCCGGAGACCTGATACTCTGAACCCGCCTGCTGAGAAGCATCAATCAAACCCTGATCCTTCTCCTGAGCTACCCGAACTCTGCTCAGCAAGTCCGCTCGGTTAGCTGCCTCTAACCCCAATGGCTCCTGCGAGATAACACACAGGCTCAACGCGCCAATCTCGCTCGTCAGCTCCTCTAAATCCCGCTCCTGAGCCGAAGCAACCCTCTTCCGACTCTACGCATCTGCAACCAGATTAGCCTTCCCCGGATGGTACTCAATCTCCAGGTCGTAATCCGCTACCAGTTCCATCCAACGCCTCTGCCTCAGGTTCAGCTCTGGCTGAGTGAAGAAATACTTCAGGCTCTTGTGGTCCGTGAACACCTGGACCTTCCCACCATAAAGGTAAGATCGCCAGATCTTCAGGGCGAAGATCACTGCAGCCAACTCCAAGTCATGTGTAGGGTAATTGCACTCATGTTTCCTCAACTGCCTCGAAGCATAAGCAATCACCTTCCCCTGCTGCATCAGAACACACCCCAACCCCACACCAGATGCATCCGTATACACCACATATGGCTCGCCCGCATCAGGCAACGCCAATACTGGAGTACTAGTCAGCATCTCCTTCAGCTTCCCGAAGCTCTCCTCACACTCCGCAGACCACACAAACTGAACATCCTTACCCGTCAACTTCGTCAACGCCTGCGCCATACTCGCAAAACCCTTGACGAACCTCCGGTAATACCCAGCTAATCCAAGGAAACTCCTGATCTCCGTCGCATTCCTCGGTCTCGGCCAATCCCTAATAGCCTCGATCTTAGCCGGATCCACTGAAACTCCCTCGGCAGACACGACATGCCCCAGAAAACTCATCTCCCGCTGCCAGAAACTGCACTTACTGAGCTTCGCATACAACTTCTGTTCCCGCAGCTTCTCCAGAACCAACCTCAGATGAACCTCATGTTCCTCCGGAGTCCTCGAGTACACCAAGATATCGTCGATAAAGATAATAACGAACTCATCCAAGTACTCCTGAAACACCTCGTTCATCAGCCTCATCAATGCCGCTGGCGCATTCGTCAACCCAAACGGCATCACCACGAACTCGTAGTGTCCATACCTCGTCCTGAAAGCCGTCTTCCTCACATTGGTACAGGGTGCATCTCGATTGTCATCGAGGACGGCTAGTGTTTGAGCGAGAGGCTGGGAGGTTGGTTTATCAAGGGGTGAGACCTACTTCAGGGAGTCTAGTGGTTTCGGTGATTCAGGCGGAGCAGTTAATCGGGAAGGGGTACGAAGCATATCTAGTGACGATCATGACGCCTGAAACTGTTGGGGAGATTGCAGTTGGGGATATTCGGGTTGTTCGGGATTTTCAGGATGTTTTTTAGTCGTTGCAGGGGTTACCACCGTCACGGTCTGATCTTTTCACGATTGAGCTGGAACCCGGGACGACTCCGATATCTAAGACACCTTACAGGTTGGCTCCAGCTGAGATGGCAGAGCTGAAGAAGCAACTAGAGGATTTGATGAGTAAGGGTTTTATTCGTCCGAGTACTTCACCGTGGGGAGCGCCGGTGTTGTTTGTGAAGAAGAAGGATGAGAGTTTCCGGTTGTGTATTGATTACCGGGGACTTAACCGAGTCACTGTGAAGAACAGGTATCCCTTACCGCGGATTGATGAGTTGTTGGATCAGTTGCGTGGGGCTACTTGGTTTTCCAAGATTGATGAGGCAGATGTGAGGAAGACAGCCTTCAGGACGAGATATGGGCATTATGAGTTCGTGGTGATGCCTTTTGGTTTGACGAATGCACCAGCAGCGTTCATGACGTTGATGAACGGGATTTTTAGGGAGTATCTGGATGAGTTCGTGATCATCTTTATCGATGATATTTTGGTGTATTCAAGGAGTCCTGAGGAGCACGAGGTACACCTGCGGGTGGTTTTGGAGAAGCTGAGGGAGCAGAAATTGTATGCTAAGTTGAGCAAGTGCAGTTTCTGGCAGCGAGAGATCGGTTTTCTCGGTCACGTGATATCTGCAGATGGAGTGTCTATTGATCCGGCGAAGATTGAGGCTATCCGAGATTGGCCTAGACCGAGGAATGCAACCGAGATCCGGAGTTTTATTGGGTTGGCAGGGTATTACAGGAGGTTTGTCAAGGGTTTCGCGAGTATGGCACAGTCGATGACGAAGCTGACAGGGAAGGATGTCCCTTTTGTTTGGACTTCAGCATGCGAGGAGAGTTTTACGCTGCTGAAGGATATGTTGACGAGTACACCAGTGTTGGCGTTACCCGAGCCGGGTGAGCCATTCGTAGAGTATACGGATGCTTCAGGGGTTGGTCTGGGTTGTGTGTTGATGCAGCATAGGAAGGTAATTGCTTATGCGTCGAGGCAGTTGAGGAAGCACGAGTGCAATTATCCTACCCATGATTTAGAGCTGGCAGCGGTGATCTTCGCTTTAAAGATTTGGAGATCTTATCTTTATGGCGGGAAGGTACAGGTATTTACGGATCACAAGAGCTTGAAGTATTTCTTCACGCAGCCAGAGTTGAACCTGAGACAGAGGCGCTGGATGGAGTTGGTAGCGGATTACGATCTTAAGATTGAGTACCATCCGGGTAAGGCTAACTTGGTTGCAGATGCGTTGAGTCGGAAGAGAGTTGCTTCGTCTCGGGAGCATGATTTGGAGGTTCTGATGGGTGAGTTTAGCACGTTGAGGTTATGCGTGATATCTCAGGAGCCGTTGGGGTTAGAGGCAGCTAACCAGGCAGACTTGTTGAGCAGAGTTCGAGCAGCGCAGGAGCAGGATCGGGTTTTAATTGAGGCGTCGAGGGCTGCAGGTTCAGAGTATTCGGTCTCGACAAATGGGACGATACTTGTGAAGGGGCGTGTGTGTGCCTAATGTTGTTGAGCTGAGACAGGAGATTCTTCGTGAGGCACATGCGAGTATGTTGTCTGTTCATCCGGGAGCGACTAAGATGTACCGGGATCTGAAGCGGTATTATCACTGGATCGGGATGAAGAGGGATGTAGCGAGTTATGTTACAGCGTGCAACGTGTGTCAGCTGGTGAAGGCTGAGCATCAGGTTCCGAGCGGGTTGTTACAGAGTTTACCTATTCCGGAGTGGAAGTGGGACTTGATTACCATAGACTTCGTGACGGGTTTACCTGTGTCTCAGACGTATGATGCGATTTGGGTGATTGTGGATCGTCTGACCAAGTCAGCACATTTTCTTGCCATTAAGAAGACTGACGGAGCGGCGGTATTGGCTAGGAAGTATGTGCGTGAGATTGTGAGATTGCACGGGGTGCCAGCGAGTATAGTGTCAGACAGGGATCCGAGGTTTACTTCAAAGTTCTGGAAGGTATTTCAGGCTGAGATGGGCACTAAGGTGCATATGAGTACAGCATATCATCCACAGACGGACGGGCAGTCTGAGAGGACGATTCAGACATTGGAGGATCTATTGAGGATGTGTGTGCTGGATTACGGTGGACATTGGGCGGATCATCTGAACCTGGTGGAGTTTGCATATAACAATAGTTACCAGGCGAGCATTGGGATGGCTCCGTATGAGGCTCTGTATGGGCGACCATGTCGTACACCGTTATGTTGGACCCAAGTGGGGGAGAGGAGTCTGTTTGGTGCAGATTTTGTTCAGGAGACGACGGAGAGGATCCGTGTCTTGAGGCTGAACATGGAGGAGGCTCAGGATCGGCAGAAGAGTTACGCCGATAAGAGGAGGAAAGAGTTGGAGTTCGAGTTGGGAGATTTGGTGTATCTCAAGGCGGCGATGTTGAGGGGTCCTAACAGATCCATTTCTGAGAATAAGCTAAGTCCGAGGTTTATGGGTCCGTTCAAGGTTTTGGAGCGGATAGAACCAGTGGCTTATCGGTTGGAGTTACCTCAGAGTATGAAGGCTTTTCATAAAGTCTTCCATGTGTCGATGCTGCGGAAGTGTTTACATGAGTCTGAGGAGGTGTTGGCTAGGATTCCGGAGGATCTTCAGCCCAACATGACGTTGGAGGCGCGACCGGTGAGGATTCTCGAGATGAGAGTCAAGGTTCTGCGCCGGAAAAGGATACCGTTAGTGAGAGTTGTATGGGATTGTGAGGGTGCCGAGGAGGAGACGTGGGAACCATAAGCGAAGATGAAGGCAAAGTTCGCGAAGTGGTTCGAGAAGCAAGCAGAGGCTTGAGTTTTGTTGTGTTTCAGACTTGTACGCGAGGGATTTATGAGTTGTATTTTCGTTTTGGGTTGTAACGATTATACATTGTTGATGATTTAATTAGATGGCGTATTCTTGTTAATCTTGGTGTCATGATGCGAGTCTTGTCGACATGCGACTAGTGGGGTCATGTAGGTCGACAAGTGATTTTTTTATACACGTTTCAAGCTATTGTCTCGGTGAGGGGGACGATGGGTCTCGGTATGTTTATTCAGGAGATAGTGGGTCTCGGCATATACTCGGAGATAGTGGGTCTCGGCATATACTCAGAGATAGTGGGTCTCGGCATATACTCAGAGATAGTGGGTCTGGGCATATACCCAGAGATGGTGGGTCTCGGCATATACACGGGGGATAGTGGGTCCCCTGCGCACCGTAGCTCAAAGGGTGACAATCCTACGAGTAGATACGGTGGACTGTATATGAGTATGAGTATGCGTATGAGTATGAGTATGAGTTATGAGCAGTAGTGCCTGAACGTGATCGTGATTATGAGACTGGAGGAGTTTCAGGGATTATTGAGTAGATTGTGGAGTGGCGTCTAGTCTAGGGTTTTGCCTGTGATCGGAACTTCGATTCAGATGACCCTGGTAGCAGATGTAGCACCTTTGGTCTAACTTTAGGTCTACGGTTGGTTGTTCATGTTCTTGTTTGATTGTTGCGCAAACAAATGGACAGGCCTAATCCGGATTAAGAAAGTTGCATCGTATATGTTTTCGGGTGAATCTGATCAAGTTGCGGCTCGGAAGTGAACCCTAGGGTGGCGGAGTGGTGTATGGATTGAGGTTGATCGCGAGTACAGTGGGACGGGATTTTATGTTGGCCAGGAGGGCGAGTTGTGGGGTGACAGAGTTGTGTGATTCGAGGACGAATCCATGTTAGTGGGGGAGAATTGTAACGTCCGCGAATCAAAATGTGTATTTTTGGTTCGGGTGTCGTTTGACACAAGTTGCAACTAAACCGACGGGTTCGGTTTTAAAGCAAAATGGGTGCGGTTTCGGTTAAGGAAAACCGAGAGACTTGCCTATATAAAGAGGGGAGCTGTGCCTGTTGTTGTTCTAGGGAGAGAACACAGAGATGGAGATGATTTAGAGGAGGAGAGAAGGATCCTTGTTCATCCTTGTGAGTGTGGAGGCTTTGAAGGCAAGTTTCTGCTCGGGTTTTGGAAGAGACGACTGGCTACCAATTACGGAGCGGATCGGATTGAAAATTTCAGGGTAAGTTCTTCACTCTTTGATCTTGATGTGGGAGAAAACCGTTTGCATTTTGGTTGAGTATTCGCTGAGTTATGGTCCTTTGAACTTGGATAGTTCCTGCAGTTTTCGTTCGGAGTAGCTGTTTTCGGGGACGATTTTCCGTCGAACCAGTTGGAACCAGGAGACTTACTATACACCGTTGGAAAGCCCTCGGTGTCTAGTTTCCAGAGCCGTTTTCCGATCGTGATTTGGTGTAGTAAGTCGCGAGTTATTCTCTTCCGAAACAAGGTGAGTGCGTGACCATGGTTTTGCGGGTAAATGGGTGTGTTGTGTGTTTGATTGCGAATTGGTGTTGATTTCTTGCTGAATACTGCTTGTTTATGAGTATACTTGAGTAAAGAGGTGTTGTTTGAGCCTAAGAATCGTTTTGGGTGAAGTAGGATCGATTTGGTGGTGTTTTGGTTTGTTTTAGGGTGTTTTTACGGTGTGTGTCGCACGTCACATGGTGTGTGTCGCGCGACACTTAGTGAGAAGAAGAGTGTGTCGCCCGACACAAGGGGAATGTGTCGCGCGACACAGTTGACATCATGGCATACGTCAGAGGGCATTGCGGGTTTCGTGGGCAAGTGGATCGAGTGGGTGAGAAAACGTCGGTGGGGCGTTGGCAGGGTGTGTCGCGCGACACACCTGGGTTGTGTCGCGCGACACAACCTTATTTGAGTTGACTTTTTGATTGCCGTCAGTTTGATATATTATTTATTGTGTATTGATTGAGTGATCGTTGGTATTTTGGTGTTCCATTTACCCGTGCATCTAGCCAAGTAGATGGGATGATCGTACCACTGAGTATTTATGATAATACTCACGCATCTCTTATAACCATGTGATGCAGGTAAAGACAAGGTGTGATCGTGGAATCCGGCGATGAAGAGAAGATGATCTAGCGTCTCATGTTTGCGTGTTTTTATGTGTTAAACTGTGGTTAAATGTTTGAAAACTTAGTATTTATGGAAAATACTACTTTTGGTGTTTCACAGCATTCTTACAGAAGTTTACAGTATTAAAAAAAAAAACAAAAAAACAAAAAATATGGTTGTTTCAACTGTAGTCTTCATTGGATAGTATGAGAAAAATTATGCACCCCCAAAAAATGGCGGGTATTGGGTTCCGTTCTTTGGAACATTTTAATACGGTTTTGGTGGTAAAACAACTACGGAGACTACATCGATTTTCGAATTTTCTGATAACGAGATCCTTAAAAGGAGGTATTTCTGGTTTAGACAACCATGAAAGATCAAAAAGCCAAATTCTCCATCATTCGGTTGGAAGAGTATATCATCGGCAAGAGATTTATTGTATCAAGGTAGTAGGGTGACAATGGGATCCGGACATAGCATACTGGTATGGGAGGATCCTTGGATTCCTGATACAATGCCTAGGGCAGCTCGAGGGAGAGGTCGTGTCTTGCATCCCAATTTAAAAGTTAATCATCTAATTAATTCACTTACAAATAATTGGCATGTACTAATCCTTCAAGAGTTCATGGATCCGGGGGATATTCAATTGGTTTGAGAACTTGACATCAATCCAATACTTAAATCAGATAATATAATTCGGCATTTTACAAAGTTGGACAAATATACTGTTAAATCAGTTTACTAGTTATCACAAAGACTAAGAGTAGTACATAATGCCAATTTTGTAAGTGAGCCAAGTATCACGACAGTAAAGGCATATGGTTGGAAGATTTCATGCCCAACTAAAATAAAGCATTTTATGTGGCAAGGCTTAACGGGTGTATTGGCAGTTTCGACAAGATTAAATCAATGTAGAATTAATTGTTCGCCTAATTGTGTAAGACGTGGGTTAGACGAGGTGATCAGTAACCATGATTGATTTGAATGTCACACCGCTTTAAAAAGTTGGGAACTTTCCTCTATTTCTTTAGATAGAGAATCGTCTCATTTTCCTCGGGTTTTAAAAACTTAGTTTTTCTCTTCTGGAGAAACCGAAGGCATGAAAACCATGATGGAGAAAATAATATAGTTTTTCGTGGATTACAGGGTTTATTTGGAAATCAAGTAATATAATTGAAGGGAGTTTCAAGGAACTGGTTTTGAAGGCCCAAATATACTACAACTCACATACAGCAAATGTTTGGCATGGCGAGAAGCCAAACTAGTAGACCAAGTCTAGAGGTAGTGGATTAGAATGTGATTCAACAATGAACTAGTATTCTTTGTAAAGTGGATGGATCCTGAAAGAAGAAGACGGATGCAACTTTAGAATTGGTTTGGATTTAGTGCTAGGGGACTACACGCTGATACTCGGGGCAAAAGAATGAAGAAAAAATGTTAACCATAAATTCTAAATCCTTTCCAACCTTTTAAACACGAAACCTAACACTTAAACCTAAATAATAAACTCTAAATTGTAAATCCAACCCCTAAATCATAAACTAATTAACCTAGATACACTAAGACTCCCTCCTTAATTGGAGCATATTATTTATGAATCTGAATCCCTAACTAATCTCTGGAATCCATGGACTTCAACTACCGTCCATGAAAAGTGTCAACCAAGCAATGCTATAGTATAAACCGCAAATGCCATCCCCAAACTCATGTACATAAGGTCAGCCATTATTAAAATATGTAGATTAAACTCAAATTTACTTTAGTATTTTTGTTCTATCTTATTTATAAAACTAAATATATTTCAATGACTATCTAATACAAACATATTATGTTTTACATAAATAACACACCAATATCGACTTAAAAATTTCAAAGGTTAAGGACTTACTCCAAAACCTAAAGCCTCGAGGACTTCAACTGGATCAAGTTCAAAATCCATTTCCTTAACTTTATCCCAATCAATATACTTATCAACTGGATCTACCTCATCCCTTGTGACAGGAGACGATAAGTTGGTTTCACAAGAAGGTGTTTCTTGAATCCGGCTAGCTCTTGTGTTTTGTAATGCACTAAGTTGCGTTCTAACCACTTCAAGAGTATTGTACGGAGGATATGAACTATACGTATGATGTGGAATATAAGTTTGTACTGGTAGTGGTTTCATCCAAAAAGGAATTGTGTTGCTTGAAGTGCCCTGAAAAAAAAAACAATTATCACTAAAATATTTTTTCAACAAAATAAGTGATTTGTTATGTATATTGCAATATCAAATGTGGATTCTGTGTTTAAAAATTTTAATTACCTGGTGAGAAGAATCGATAACTGGTGGTAATGTGGTAGGGAGAAACGTTCCATTGTGACGTGAGTCATGGGTAACACAGTGATTGTTGAGCTGAAGTTGTTGCTGAGTTGTGATTTTTGATGAGTCATGCATCGACTGTTGCTCAATACTCATATATGGATTTGTAGAACCTTGGACCATATTGTAATGCTGATAGTTATTAAATTGTAGCTTTTCTTGAGTTGGATGGAAGTTATACCCATTTCGTGGCTCGTTCAGAGTTATGATGGTCCCTGTTGAATTATAATTGTTGTCTTGATAGGTTAGAGGTGAATTCATACTTGCCTTTAAATATTGTGCGTCGAACATATTACGATGCTTTTCTATAGCAGAAGTCATTTGCATTCTTTGTTCCTCGCGACATCTTTGTAAATATAAATCGTGCTACAAAATATTATAAAATATTATCATGCACACACATATATATATAATCAAAAGAAATTTATTTAATAAATTTACCTCTATAAGCATGTAAAGTGATCCGTGGGCATCTTTTACCTTCTTTGGTTTTATAGCTCTCAAAACTTTAGGTCTTCTACTCAGTTTTGTATCACCATGTTCAAAACTTTCATAAGTTATAAATAGGGCCAATTTGTTGTAGAGTGATACTATTATTAAAAAAAAAATTTCTTACATATTTACTTGTGGGCGGCGAAGTAGATTTGGTGAAGAACAATTTTTAGCAATTCCTCGAACACTTTTAAAACCTATAGAGTAAAATAAAACATTAAATATCTGTTAGTTATATAAGTGTGTATATATATATATATATATCAATAAATAAAAAAGTACTGTGAAAAATTCCCTATAATTATCTCTAGTTTCTTCTAAATATCTTAATATAGAATAATATGTCTAACTAGATTAAGTACCCGCATATATGCGGGTTTTATTGTTTAATCTTTTATAAATCTACTAGATTAGGATCCGCATTGATACGTAGGTAAATACATTCAAAATTTTTAATATCAAAATTTAAATTTTAATTAGTAACTCGTTAAATTACAAAAATATTTTGAAATATATAAATATGGATCTTAAACCATTAAAATTTAATTTATATCTTTATTCTCATGTTCTAATTCATATTATGTATATACAAATATATATATATATATATATATAAATAGAATTCAAATCATATTCTTAATAACAAAAACAATCCTTACACATTATGAATTTATATTAATTATATGATAAATTCTAATAACAATTAAAATATTATAGAGTTAAATCATAAAACGATAAATTTATGTGAATAATCCCATAAAAACTATAAAATATTTTATAATAGTTTTATCAAGCATTGTATATAAACCTATAATTGATAAATATCATTGATTTCATCGGTTTATTTTGTCATGGAGATCCATACTCGTCAAATCTTATACTTTTGGATCTTAACATTAAATACATTATTATTATTTTATAACATGTATAAATTTTCATTTTATATAATTTTTTTTTTCTTACATTGAAAAGTATAGGTAGAAGATTTATATTTTTTTTTTGTAATATTCTAACTATGTTTACAAAGTAAATATGTTTATAGATTTTTTTTCTTTGGTATGTTTGTACATATAAATTTTATCATTGGGATTTTCATATCTTTCTAATTTTTTTTTCCAATTTATAAAATTTATTTTGTTTTATGATTCATCATTTTTCTTAATTAAATATGTTTCTAGTTGATCTCTATTTTTTTTCCTAATTTTATTATTATACTTTATTGAAACTATTATAATTCTTTTTCTCCTAACTATTTGTGATTCTTATAAAATTTCTTTTTTACTATTTTGTTCGTTTTCTATTTTTAATTTTATTTTCTTTTAATTAATTTTAAGTTTTAACGCATATTATTATTGGACACATGTCATTACTTGATTTTTTCTCTCTCTATTTTTTTTAATGGTTTACAGTCTCTGTATTTTTTTTTTATTCTATTTTCTAACTAGTTTAAACTATTAGGTTTTTTTTTTTAATTTACCTAGTATGGACTATTAGAAAAAAAAAATTTACAATTAGTTTGAATAATAAGAAATTTTTCTTCTTTACTATTTGGTTAGTTACTTAATAATTATTTTGTTCGTTTTCTATTTTTATTTTTATATATTTTTAATTAGTTTTAAGTGTTAACACATATCATCATCTGTTCAATAGTTGAACGATCTGGTGAGTTATAATTTTGCTTATGTGTCGCGTTCTCATCATGCGCATTCTCCTTTATATAATAAGATATGTAAAAATAAACTATCTAATTTTACAAAACAAATTAGATCTCCGTTAAAGTATAAAATAAATTGATAACGTTGTTGTAAACCCACTAGTTGAGAAGCATAGTATTTATTTATTAATTTTGATACTTTTGTTATTTGACTTAGAATTAAATTTTATTATATATTTTCAAATTATTAGATTCTCTTAATCATAATTAAATTAGGTGTACCTTTTTATTTTATTTTCATATTTTACTATTTAAATATCTATTTTCAAAATATTGATAAGTTTATTCCCATATTTGTATTTAAACTATTTTTACTCTAAATATTTTATAATCTCCCCTTGAAGTCATAAAATAAATTTGAGAATTTCAATACAAAGCTGTTTTTAGAAAAATCTATTAAATGTTTATCTATTTTATTCTCATATTTATTTCTTCTATTATTTGATATTCAATTAAATTATTTCACATATTTCTAAATAATTATATCTAATTGAAAAAAAATGTTTTACACTTGTATTCACGTGTCAAAATTTGGTCAACCAACTTGACACGTATCACGATCATAGTAAATTTATTTCTATATTTTTTTTCAACTACTTTTACTCTTTAAATATTTTAAAACTCGCGTAAGCAAATCAAACACGAAAAAAACAGAAGACAAAATTTGGTCACCCTATGAAGTGATAAAATAAAATGTCAATACAAATCATATTAGATTTCCAAATAATATATCACATCTTATTATATTATCTTATATATATTAAATTATATCACATATTTCCAAATAATTTGATTTTCCTAACCCTATTTAGATTAGGTATATTTACTTAATCCTATTTAAATTAAATTTATTTTTCTATGTTTAACAAATAAAGATAAATAGGTAAATCTTTTAAAATATGATTAAATCTAATTGAAAATATTTGTTTTTACACGTGTCAAAATCTGGTTAATCGACTTGACACGTGTCACGATTTTGTTAATTATCACGTTTGACACATCAAACTTTATATAATAAGATATCTCTTGACATTAATCAACTTAAACATATGTTTTTCTTTAAATATAAAGATGCGATGATAACAAAAAATCAACTTTGTCGTACATACATTATGAATATGTGGTTTTTACATGTAATAGTCATATTTTTATGTGACACGCTATAAACCTAAATATATAAATTTTAAATAAATATAAAACAGTTGTAAGATACATCAAAAGAGATATTTTGATAATTTGATTTATACTTTACCCCTTTTTCCTTTTCATAATAGATGATATCATAATTCTAGTCAACTATGTATCATAAAATCTCGATTTTGAAAATCTCTATATATTGTTTGTAGTTATGAATCTAATAAAATTGCTACAATTCAAACCATTCTAGCAATAGTTTTTTTTTCAACCAGTTTCATCTTTTTGATAATGTTTTTCTTTAATAAGATTTGATAGAATTCTTCTAGAATTCATAACTCCTTAAAGACTATATCATAATTCTAGTCAACTATGTATCATAAAATCCACATTTTGAAAATCTTAGATATTGTTTATAGTTATGCATCTAATAAAATTGGTACAATTCAAACTATTCAAGCAATAGTTTTTTTTTTTCATCCAGTTTCGTCTTTTTGATAGTGTTTGTCTTTAATAAAGAGTTTTACAAGATTTGATAGAATTCTTCTAGAATTCGCAACTCTTTCTCCTAAATTCCATTGAATTCAATTAAAATCTAGAAAATAAAAAACGTAAAATTATTGATTAATACATTAAAAACCTATAAAATAATTGAAAATCTATTGTTTAGGCCATGCAATTGAATTCTTGTAGATTCTTGTATAATTTAAATTGTAATTTCTTTTTACTCTAGTTTGTTTAAACTATAAATCAATTTCAAGAAGAATAGTACCAAAGTAAATAGATAGAAGATATTAATTCAAGAGCATGGATATAGCTGAACATACGTTTATTATATTTGACATGTTCCATTTTGTACATATATATATATATATTTTTTTTTTTTTAAATATTTGTAAAATGTAGATGTTTACTTTATTCTATATTATACACACTACTTTTTATTCTAATTTATTTATATAATAATTACATATATTTTTATGAAGAATCGTATGAAATAAAATAGGCAGAAGATAAAATTTAAGGAGGTATAGTTGAACATACGTTTACTATATTGATCTGTTCCATTCCGTATGTTACACTTTCCAAGTCTAAATTTCTGGAAATATAAAAATATTCAAATGTTAAATAAATTATGAAAATTTTAAATTTATCTTGATTCATATGAAGAAAATACATAACTAAATTAATAACCTGGAGATGACTCTTCACATGGTGAAGTGCAATTCCTTCAACTTCCATTATCGCTTTAACACTTTTTGGTGTTGCCTCTGTAAAAACAGGAATAGTTGTGTATAAGCTCTTAATCTTAGATATACATATTTGAATTTGAAATGAGTGATCTCAACAACAATGCTAAAATATTTTTGGATGATTTAGCCCTCTAGGATGTGTAAATTCGACCATTTATGGCTTTGTAAAGGAGATCCAATGGCTAACTATGATATATATGAAGAAATATATTTTGTGTAATGAAAAATAGATTTTGACGATATTAGATCCATAGAAAAAATATGAATGCAATGACGACACGTTCTGAATTGCTAATAATTATTTTCCGTTAATTTCATATCAAGTATAAACGACAAAATATCGATTACATATCGAAAAATTCAAGATGACTATATTAGAATGCATCAAAAAGTTATTCGCCGCAATTAAAATGGAATAAATCATAAATATTCCAAGTTTGTTGCTACAACAAAGTATATAAGATCAATTAACGACTTCAATTACTAAAATTTCAACAAAAATTTAATTTTTATGTCGCTAAATAATATCTTTTTTACAATAAATAATAGACTTTAACAAGTTCGAATTTGAAAATAAGAAACTTTATTAAAAATATATGTATACATATTTGAGATCTTTACTTATGCCTTAACAACTAATCATTCTAGTAATAAACAAAAATTTCAAAAAAATTGAAAATTATGAATATGATGCAAAATTAAATCACATATGTACGACGTATAAGTAAAAATATTTTAGCTTTTTCTTATGATCGTTTAAAATGATCTAAGGTGAATACAACTAAAGATGAGATCAAATATATGGATAATCTATTTACAATTTTTATGCAAATCAGAAACGAACAAATTCACATTTGTATGTTGAAACTCTTGTAAGCTTAATCTAATATAATCTTGTACACTCACACACAAGCTTTCATCGTTTTTCTCATTTGAAATTATATCCTACCATTGATGAATCCTAATAACTAAAATCGTTATAAAACTAAATTCATATATACATGTCTTCTTCTTGTTTTGGTAAATCATATATATAGATGCTGATCACAAACATGGAGTATATATATAGACCAATTTTATCTTAGATTACATGCATGCATGTTTTCATTAAAAGACTTAAAATTCCAGACAAAACGTTGAAGACATGAAAAGTATACATGCAACATGCAAGGTTGAATTAATTAAATCAATAAAATAAAGTGATCAAGAGACGAGGAACTCAAAGAGATATAATTTAGCTATAAAGAAGAATTTATGTTACTAACTGTCAGGTCCACCGAGTTTTGCAACTGCATTCACAAAGCAATCGTGAAGGTCGTTTGACCACCGCAATCGCGCCTTATCATCTGACGTATAGAAAATGCAAGGCGTGATCTTTGAAGATGAACTCTTTTTTTCTTGAATACCAACTTTCTCACCATTATCTTTCTTACAACATTGTTCTGCTTTTATGTTTTCCGTATATGTCTCCTTATTTGCTTGGAGGAGAGACGCTATTCCTTCCTCACTGAAATACATGGCGACTTCATCTGTATGATCAAAGTGATCGACATAATGAAAGCAAGTGAAAGGATTTTCTTCGAAACTGATTATTTCTTTTCCTTTTTCTTTCTTCTTCAACTCTTGGGAACGCATCTCAAACTTGTTTAATTGATGAGCTATTTTCAGAACTTCATCAATTTAATTTTTTTTATTTGATTGTGTTTTCAAGTCAGAGTGTGGTTGGCATTATAGAAGGGGAGAACCAAAAGGGAAAGCTGATTTATCATGATTTAAAGATGGAGAAATTAGAAAGAAAAAAAAAACGACTTTTTTAATAAATCCCAAAAATAATAAATTTCACTGACGTTTTTTTTAAAACGTCTCGATTTATTATTATTTAATTATAAATTATGAGAACTGTTATATCGATGATTCTACATTAGACAAATTTTCGTTTTGATCCACGCCAAACGATTATATATTGCCCCACGCTGAAAATCTTCTGTAAACTTGTTTTCATTAATTTGGCATTAATATCAAATAAATCACATTTTCTAGGGTTCAAACTCCAGATCTTTTGGTATAGAAGTATTAATGAATCTTTAATTAAACCATTGGATTAAGGGATTCCATTTTTTTCTCACGTTTAAGAATTTGATTGGCTTGTCATTTTTTAAAGAGCTAATTAACCGAACCCTAGAAGATAAAAAAAAAGTACGGACCCACCATATTATGGGGTTTCGGGCTCATTTCAGAGAATGACAAAAATGTTAAATTAAAAGTTATAAGAAGCCAAGAGATATTCGCAACGGCTGGTTTTAGAGGTTACTTTTGTGTGAAAATATTTAAATTGGCAACTTGTCTAGTTTTTTTTTTTTTTTTTTGAGAAAAAACTTGTCTAGTTTATGCATGGTATTTAGTTTGAAATACAAATACCAACACTATTTCTATTAATAAATATTGATCCTACCACGTAAATTTCATATATATATATATATATATATATATGTATATAATTTTTCTTTTGGTCAAATATATATATATATATACTTTTTAAAATTTACAATGTATGATTTTTTTCATAATTATATATAATTATGAACAAATGTCATACATTGTATCATACATTGTAAAGTTTCAAAAAAAAAAATCACATTGTATCATACGAGAAAACCTAGTATTATAGAAATAAATGATATATATATATATATGTATGTTTAAATATGCAAATACAATTATAGTAAAAGAAATGAATAATAACTATTCTTATTTTACACATACATTATATATAGAAATTATGTTTTCACTTCTCATACCAAAGCTTTGAGCTGACTATTAGGATTGGGCAACTTATCTGTTAAATTCGATCTGATTCGCTATTTGTTTTTATCCAATCTGAAAAATTCGGATATCTATTTTGATTTCAAGCAAAGCAAATAGTAAAATTTAGTATCCATCTAAACCGAAACAAATCACAGATACTAATTTTAAAAATCTGAATATCTAATCCGAACTGTATATTACTTATATATACATATAATATAGTAGATTTATAACATATATTTACATTTTTTGCTTTTAAATATATTTGACGAGTATACTTATAGTAAAAATAGGAAGATACTAACTTTAGTTAAAATATATTTTTTAAATAAAAATATACATTTTATTTTGCACTTTTCATTTTTTTAATTCTATCAAAATAAATTAGACCTATATATATTTATTCATTAATTAGTTTAAATCTTATATTAAATCTTTTGTTTTAAAAAAATATTATGGTGTTTTAATTTTTTTTTGTTTAAAACAGATATCCGTGAAAATCTGAATATCCGCAAATATTTGAAAAAATTTGGATATCGGTAATTTCGGATATTTGAAATTTTCTGAAATAAAGAAAATCAGAAAATTAGATATCCATAAATGAAAAATTGGATGTATTTTTCTGAATATCGGATCGATGGTGTCTTAATTAGACAATGCTAAGCCGTGGTTTATGAGTTACGGACACATAAGGAAGATGGTTGGGCCCACGGCGTGTGCATGCCAGGAAACGTGTGAAGTGTGAACAGTTAGGGTTTGTCTACAACTACAATTTATTTATTTCCTGTTTAGATTACAACCTTTTTTTTTTAAAAAACGTTAAAAAGAAGTACGAAACTATCCTGCAAACTTTATTCACCTTGAAGTGATACTAAGAATTATGTGAGCATAATAATATATCCTTACTGCAGTGTTGTATAGATAGATAAATAAATATTGTACCCAAAAATTGTAGTAATTGTCCGGAATTTTGTAGTCAAGTGGTAAGGAGATGTGTTCGTGACGCCAACACGTTACGGGTTCGATCCACCTGCTACGCGAAAATAAAACACATTACTTTGGATATTCACATGGATATGGACCATTGCTTTCTGTTTATTTGCATACCCAGAAAAAGAGTCTATCTATACTCTTAAAAATTAGTCTGGGCCTTTTCATATGCCTAAGATTTACCATGAATTACCTTAAAAAAAAATGTAGTAATTGAAGTCATATAGATATCGTAAGATAATACATCTTTGTTTTTCATTTTTTCCTGTGTAGCCATGATTTTCTTTGAATGCATAAAATCAAAAATTAATGAAAACAATAAAGAAGGACAGCACAAATTTGCTGATTGAATTACCCTCTTAATTGTAACCACTTTTCTTGTCTTTTAACTAAATTCATCCTATAAAAAAAAAGACAAATTGTTTTTTTTTTTAAGTTAACTTTATGAAGGCTATAAAGAAGAACAACACAAGTTCGCTAGCTTTCTATATAATAACTGTAAGTTTAGAGCATGTACCTTGGGTACTTTCAATGGTGTTCTTAAAATATAAAATTATTAAAACACACACGATCTCTTCCTTTTACTCAACTTTATATTTTCTTTTTCATCTTTTTACTCAACTTTTATTAACTTTATATTTAAACACACTCTTTTTATTTTGAGAACACTATCTAAAAGTACTATTTTAAGAACACTCTTTCTCCCATGCTCTAAACTTTTATTAATTTTGTATTTAAAAACATCCACTATCTCCTCTCTTTCCTCAAATTTTATTAATTTTATATTCAATACACCCCACAAAAATACTATATTTCTTCCTTTTACTCAAATTTTAATAATTTTATATTTTAAGAACACACTTGAAAACACCCCAATGTACATGCTCTTACTCCAGAATTCTTTTTATTGAGAACGCATATATAATTTGCATACTTAAAATAATTGCATTGCAAAATCATTACCAGCATATATATCGTTAGAAATATATATGTTGGTAACTGGTAAGCATAAGTTGTTTTATAATCACTCAATTCGCAACTAATTCTTGTTCTAGTGATTTAGTTTTAGAAAACCAATTAAAGCTAAAAGTTCATATGAGATTATCGGTATAAATAGTAACAGCTGAATCTGGCTGAATTTTTAGTGATTTCTTGCGAAATCTAGTAGGAGATCTTGGAATACAACTTTTAGTATCAAAATAATTGACGCCTAATTGTTTTCTTAACTATTTTTAAATTCTTTTTTTCAACAGTATTTGAAATTTTAAATTACACTACATTTATATTGATAAATATAGAGAACAATAAACTATACAATATATATATGCATATACATATATATATATATATATATATATATCTATTTAATCATGTTGTTATTTTATCATTTTTAATTTGCATGATTAGAATATCAATTATTTATTATAGCAAAAAAAATTGGAATTGGTAATAATAATAAAAAAAAATATGAATCACATTCAAATAGTTTGGGTCGAATGTCAATAGTAGGTTTGGGAAACAAGTATTCGGGTAGGGTTCTGGTCGGATTCTGGTCGGGTCCTATAAGGTACAAATTTTATCGGATCTAGAAATTTTAGACCCATATAGGAACATGTAAGATTTTGGATTGGGTACAAGTTCAGAAATTATGGGTACAGGTTCGGATCGGGTCACAATTAATTGTATATGTAAATATCCAAAAAAAATTGGGTACATGTTTGGGTTCAATTTCTTTTATCCAAAACTATAAAAAATAAACTGTAAAGATAACAAATATCCGAACCAATAACAATAAAATGCATTTGAAACCCATAAGGCCTTAACATTATGGATTTTATATTATAACTATAACTAAACAAAATATAGATAATCTAAGTAGTAAATAACAAAACATTCGAGTTTTTTTTAGTAGAAATCTGTATCCAAACCTGTATCCACAGATAATACTTTAACATATTCAACAAGTAAAAGATATATATTTATACCTAGTCAGAACCTGTATTTCGGGTCGGATACATGTTCGGCTATTCGAATCCGGTTATTATGGCCAGGCCACTGAATAGATTCGGATTACCCAATTTCAGAAACGCACATCAAATCCGAACTATATTACATCTACATAAAGTTAAAAGTCATATGCGTTATTTTATTCTTGCACGTTTTTATACAGATATATATGTATGAAAAAAGTTATCAACTTTTAATAAAATATAATATAAATAAAATAGATTATCATTCAACAAAAGAAACAACAGTTTAAAGAAACAGCAGTTACGAACCACTTTTCGTACAGAAGATCTTACAAAACAGACAAATGTGTGTTTAAATAAAGAACACGTGGTCAAGTTCGGAAAGTTAAGTGGAAAAAGAAAACAAAAAATAGTTTAAACACAAAATAAATGATTGAAACAAAAGAAATGAAAGCATAATAATCAAATTTCAGTCAAGTGGTAAAAGAATACATACGGTATTTTTCACCAGAATCGATTATAAATTTACACAAATGATCAAAAAAATGATTCAGTAGACTCAAGTTTAACAAAATATAAACAAATCAAATTTTAGTCATGCACTTTATAAGAACTAAAAGAATTATCGGTCTTTAAATTCTCCTCAACCCTCTCATTTGTGTAGCTGAAAACAAGTTATAAAAATAATTGATTTCCCGTTCTTTGGTACTCACTATATAAAATATTTTGAAAGCAAATTTAATTTAATTTCATATATCGCTCATATATGATATTGTCATTAATTACCTCGTGTTATGTGCACATAATGCTTTTGGTAATTCGAAATACATACTCAAAGTGTTAATGTTTATATGTACATTGACGATGTTATTTTCCACCACGATCACATTTAATCTATGATATTAAATGTGTCTATGATGTACAAAAGTCTTCAAAATTTCTCACATATGTTCGACAACAACAAATTTGATGTACGATATACATGTACGAACACCTATTATGAAAACTAAGTATTAGTTTATTATTCAACAATTCGATTTTCTTATTTATAAAATTAAATATGTATGATTGTTAGTTTTTAAACTTATATCCATGTAGAACATTAATATGCATCAGATTATATTTGTAATATTTTGAATGTTACTTTACAAAATTAGGGATTTTTCATTTTTGTAACTTTTGTAATCCATTTTTTCTTTCTAGGTGATTCACTCACATTGTATGCAAACATGAAAAATTTGTAAACTCTTAATGTCAATAATTTATCTATGTTTTGTTATCATTCATTAATATTTTATTTTTATTCCGGTGTTTTCTTCTTCTTCATTTTATTTATGTCTTGTTATTCATCATTTCATTTTCTTTATCTTATCCAATTTTTTTTTTGTTTTTTTTTGATAAACAGCTTTTCACAGAAATTAAATAGCTCTATACCTCAGATTTCTTATATGCCTGTAAATGTGTGAACACACGTTTTATGTTTGTTTGTGTGCCACGGCCCACGGTAATTTCAAGTTCCATATCATATAAATGTGTTGTTGTAAATTTGTGATGAATAAAATCAGTATTTAAACGAAGTATTTTTTATAAAAAAAAAAAATTTGATGTACGATATACATGTACGAACACCTATTTTGGAGATATTTATGCTCTATACATTTAATTGTATAAACAATTATATAGTTATTTAAGGAATTAAATATCATATAACTAAAAGATAGAAAAATGAATTACAAAATAGAAAAATAAAAAAATACTATGAAAAAAATAAAAATAAAGAATGGAAATGTGAAGTAATAATAAAACTAAATTAATTTATTAAAAGGAATAAACGTGCTGAAATGGAGATGAGAGAGAAAATTACTTTTATCATTTTCATCAATCATCGCTACAATTTTTTTTTTTCTTTTGATCAACATCGCTACAAATGATTCATTCACTTTTTGGATAAAATATGAGTGTACGCCTATTTTTTTATCTTTTTTGTACACCAATTTTTTATTTTTTATTTTTATGGAAAAATGAAATCGAACTTCTCTGTTGAAAAACACTAGAATATGATTCGTGCATTCGCGCGAGATTTTATTATATTTTTATTCAGTTTAATAATTATTTATTTATAGATTTACTATTTATGTTATGATAAAAACAATTAAATTTTTGATATATAAAATAATATTTGATTGAAATCAAATAAATAAATGTTTTTAATTAGTTTTAAAGATGCATGAAAATATCAAATTTATCATTTAAAATTTATTTGTTTGTTATGTACATATATTAGGCCATTAGATAAATCATGTTATCTAAATAATCGATAACGAATTTGCAGATAAAATTTATCAGTCATTTTTTAATTTATCTTTATAGTAGTATGAATTATCAATCATAGTTGGTTTCCATATATCTTCACAATGTCTCTTGTTATTATCTTATACTTAGCACTTCACAATTTCTTTAGTAATATGGCATATGGAATATACTGAACAACATCTTGTTTGCTTGTTGTTTACATTCTTTTCAATCGATGAATGGAAAAGTTTATCTCTTCATCCGTAAGGTGTAGGTTTTTTCTTCAACTTTGTTTTAAGATTTTCACTACAAGAATACAGCGATATTGCAAGGGAAGAATTGATAGCGTATCCCTCGCAACTCACGTTTTGCGAGTAAATTACGATGTTAACCGGTTCCTCGCAATAGCTTCGTCGCAGAATCATATTCCTCGCGAATTCCTCGCAAACTTGCGAGGAAAATAATAGCATAGCAAATCCGTCACAATAAGTCACTCGCCAATTCGTAGCTGTTTATTGCGAGGGATTTGCGGGTTATTCGTTATTGAAGTAATTGTGTCTCAGAATCATAGCAATTTCCTAGCAAATTTGCTAGGAATGTGCTACTGCTATTTTATCTTCCCTAGCACGTGTATAGCAAATTTGCGAGTGATTTGCTACTGCTTGTTTATCTTCCCTCGCAAGTGTATAGCAAATTTGTGAGAGATTTTGTAACGACCGCGAACCAAAAATTTGTGAATAACTGGCGGGTCGGTTGGAAACCCGGGTTGTTATTTTATTTTTTTGTATAAGTCAAAAGCCATGTTTTAGGGAGCTTTGTTTTGTAGAAGTGGCTGAAGTATTAATGAGAGGAATCAGTTTTGAGGAAAAGAGGTAGAGAGAATTAGTGAGTAAAGAGAGGAGGAGAGAGAGAGAGGTGGAAGAATCCGCCGGTTTTGGAGGAGACAAACGGTGGTGAAGATCAAGTTGGATCGGAGTGAAAATTTCAGGGTACGTTCTCCACTCCCTTATCTTGATTTAGGAAGAAACCGCTTGTCATTTGGTTGAGTATTCTAGGAGTTATGGTCGTTTTACTGAGAGATATTTATGCAGCATCGCTTCTGCAATCAGTCCACTTCAAATGACGATTCCCGTCGTTATGTAAGGACCCAGCGGACGAGTTAGATATCATTAGAAATCTCTGAGTCTTAGCTTTCCACAGACACCTATTTCGGTTTATTCAGAGATGACCTCCGTTCTCTGTGTGCTTTTGAAGTTAGTGTGTCGTTTCTGAAATATTTGTTCCCAGTTCTGATCATCGAGTTTGCGAGCTAATTCTCCTGTCGAACTGCTTAGATTTAGGTTACGTTTTATACACCTCTGTAAAGCTCTAGATGTCTAGTTTCTAGAACAGGTTTTATACCTTTATTTGGTTAATAATTCGCTGAGTTATGGTCCTTTGAACTTGGGTAGTTCGTGCAGTTTTTCTGCAATTTCCTGCGGTTTCGTCCGGAGTTACTGTTTTCGGGGATGATTTCCTGGCGAACCGTTTGGAGTTAGGAGTCTTGCGATACGTTGTTGGAAAGCTGTTGGTGTCTAGTTTCCAGAGAAGTTTTCCGATCGTGATTTGGTGTAGTAAGTCGCGAGTTATTCTCTTTCGAAACAAGGTGAGTGCGTGACCATGGTCTTCGCGGGTAGATGGGTGTATTTGGTGCGTTTGATTGCGAATTGAGTTGATTTGTTGTTCGATCAATGCTTGTTTGGGGCGTTTTTAATGTTTAGATCAACGTCAGTATCGTGGTTTGTGGTTGACTTTACGTTGACTCTTCGGGGTTGACTTTGCGTTGACTTTTCGGGGTTGACTTTTCGGGGTCGACTTTTTGCTTAATTGTGTTGTGTGGTGTTTTGATTGTTCCCTATACCCATGCATCTAGCCAAGTAGATGGGATGATCGTACCACTGAGTATTTATGATAATACTCACGCATCTCTTATAACCATGTAATGCAGGTAAAGACAAAGTGTGATCGTGGAATCTGGCTGTGAAGAGGAGATGATCTAGTGTCTCGTTTGTGTTTATATCTATTCCGCTTTTGTTATTGTGTGGTTTAATATTTATGGGAATATTATTCCGGGTGTTTAAAAAAAAAAAAAAAAAAAATCTGGTTGTTTCATTTTGGTATCAGAGCCCTTATGATTCTAGGGCGGGAGAACGTAGTTGATTGAATGTGATTGTCAATTGCGTTGTTTGTGGATTACTTGATTGATTATGAGTAATTAGTCAATTGATTGTTGTGTGGGTTTGGAGTCCTAGATCATCATCTTCGAGCCTTCAAAGAGATTCCACGGTATGTGTTGTTTGACATTCTTGCTTTCTAGTATTCTTAGTTTCTGCTTCCGGTAGTGAAGAGAAATGGGTAGAGGTACTAGAGTTGCTAGAGGTAGGTCGAGGAGGCCGAGGTGGTCGTGGAGGGCGTAGGCGCGGGCAGGGACTTGTGAGTGAGTCTGCTGCCGCGCGGGTGGCCCAAGAGACCGCGCAGGAGCGAGTGACTGATTCGCAGACGTATCAGGAGGGATCCGTGAGTGTGGCCACTGCGTGTACCAGTGTGAGGGCTGGTGGGACTAGTGAGAGTTCCGGGGTGGCCACTGCGTGTACCAGTGTGAGGGCTGGTGGGACTAGTGAGGGTCCCGGTGTGGTTGGCGGTGTGGCGGGCCCAGGTGGGGGTGCTGTCGCAGGTGTCGACCAGGATCGAGATGATAGTCTGGCGAGTCTGCTACAATTGATTCTGAAGCGGTTACCAGGTGGGGTACCGGCTCCGGGTCAGGCTCCGGGAGTTCAGCCAGGTGGGGCTGGGGTTCAGCCAGAGGTGGTTAGTGTGCAGCCAGTAGTAGCGGGTGGTCAGCTGAGAGGGGCTGATGTGCAGCCGGAGTGGCGGCTGTAGAGGAGCTCCCATCCTATCTTAGGATGATGGAGCAGATGCAGAGGATTAGCACAAGAGTTTTCTCGAGAGGTACTAAGCCTGAGGGGCCGATGAGCGGCGGATGAGTGTGAAGCGTAACTTCGACTCTTTGAGGTGTCCAGATGGATACAGAGTGGATCTGGCTGTGCCTTATTTGGAGGGTGATGCTTATCTCTGGTGGAGAGGTGTAGAGGCCAGGAGGGTGCAGGCCGAGATGGTCTAGGAGGATTTCTTGGCGGAGGTGGTGGACCATTTGGAGTCTAGGTTTCTGGACCTGACTCAGGGAGATCGGTTAGTGAGGGAGTTCGATGCTGAGTTCAGTCGACTTCTAGTACATGCAGGGAGAGGCATGGAGGGCGAGGATGCCCAGGTTAAAAGGTTCTTGAAAGAACTTCGTCCAGATTTGAGGATTCGCTGTAGGGCGAGTAGGTTCGTCATGAGGGCGGAGCTAGTTGAGATGGCTGCTGCGATCGAGGAGGATCTCGGGAAGCAGGTTGTGGTGGTTAGTCCACTGGTGCAGCAGCAGCAGCCGAGGAGATCTCAGCAGCAGGTGAGTTCAGGTAGGGGTGGTAAGCCTACGCAAGGACAGAAGAGGAAAGGGGAGATCACTTTGGAACCAAGTTAGAGGGTTCAGGGTCGTCTGAGATGCTTCGGGTATGGGAGCATGGATCACAGGTTGGCGAGCTGTCCTAGGATGGACGAGTCTCGGGGTAGTACGTTAGGGTTCTTAAGCACATGGGTTTTGTGCAGGGACCTTAGTTGTGGGCGGATGTGAGTCCCACGTGTTATTCGATTCGGGAGCTACGAATAGCTTCATTACTCCGGAGTGTGCAGAGGGTAGCGGGATCCGGAGCGATTCCGAGGAGCAGCCGGGAGTAGTCAAGGTTGCTGGTGGTAGGAGAGTCGGGCAGGCTCGTGGTGTGGATGTGCTGGTGGCGGGAGAGTCGATGCCAGCAGATCTGATCATCAGTCCGGTGGAGCTGTACGATGTCATTTTGGGGATGGACTGGTTGGATCGGTACAGGGTCCATCTGGACTGTCGGCGAGGACGAGTAGTGTTCGAGCGGGAGACGGGGAGTGTGGCGACCCAACCCGTCAAATAAAAAAAATTTCAACCCGGATCACTATTATCATAAATAATGATCCTCAACGGTCCAAATAACAAACAGCGCGGAAACAATGATTCAAACAATCAAATACAATTATCGTTTAACAAGCCCATACTTATTAATTCTAGTTCAATTCGGTAATACACATAGTTCTGAAATTGCTAACACCCTAGCAATTCTAACTTATTACACGAAAACGAGCCACTAGATCATTCCCCTCGTCCCGGCCATGATTCCACGATCACTGACTGTCTTTACCTGCATCACATGGTTATAAGAGATGTGTGAGTATTATCATAAATACCCAGTGAGACGGTCATCCCATCTACAGGCTATACACACAGGCATAAGCAAAAGATACAATACCAGGATGAACAAACAATAATGCATCACACAACAACCAAACGAGAACAACACATTCAATACGTCAAACTGACGGTAATCAAAAACCCGTGTCGATCGACACAACCTCCTTGTGTCGATCGACACACCCGGCCGACACTATGTCGATCGACATACACAACTTGTGTCGATCGACGCATGACCAGTCAATACGTCAAACTGACGGCAATCGAAAACCCGTGTCGATCGACACACCCCAACTGTGTCGATCGACACAGCCCTCTCTGCTCGACTCCTCTTGAGTCAAAACAACCGTCTGCACAAAAATCCACCAAAAAAACATACGAGAATCGACCCAAACAACACACAATCGCATCCTATCAATTCCTTTACCCAGATAAGAATATGGTCACGCACTCACTTCGAATTCGGATAGAAGAGGATAAGAATCCGACGAAGAACACGAAGAACAAATCTGAAATCCTTCACCGTACGACCCTCCCACGCTTCCACAACCTCACAAATACTCCCACAAGCCTAATAAGATTGAGGAACACGAAGGAAACAACACCAACAACCTCTCCTCTCAATCCTCTCACTTTCTTTCTAAAAAATCGGTTTTTCTGTCCAGAAAATCCGATTTTTGACTTAAATAGCCCGTCTGCCGACACTGTGTCGATCGACATACACAACTTGTGTCGATCGACACATGACCAATCAATACGTCAAACTGACGGCAATCGAAAACCCTTGTCGATCGACACACCCCAACTGTGTCGATCGACACAGCCCTCTCTGCTCGATTCCTCTTGAGTCAAAACAGCCGTGTCGATCGACACACAAACCTTGTGTTGATCGACACACAAACCTTGTGTCGATCGACACCCATCCAAAAATTACTTTTTGGATCACGGGCGTTACAATTCTCCCCCAGTAACACGGATTCGACCTCGAATCACGCAACACCGTCTCACTACGGTCTCCACTACCTGACCCGAACGCGGCCATTAACCTTCGAGATTACGCTTGAATCCTCTAACCCGTCCTGCTAAGGCTACACTCTCGCCCAAAATTCGCCCAGATTCCCCCGGAGCACCCACGATGCACGCCCCATGGTCCGGATTAGAGCTGCCCGATTGACCGTCCAACAATCAAACAAGAACATGTCCGATCCACCGTTGACCCCGCACTGGACCAAATGATCGTACAACAATCAAACAAGAACATGTACGACCATTGGCGTAACATATGCTACCAAGATTGTCCGACCCGAATTCCAGACTCCAATAATAACCCTAGACTCGACGTACACAACACAAAACCCCTGGCCCTCAGCCAGCACCACTCGCTATCACACCTGATCCCTGAGTTCTACTAGGCTCACACTAGCCTCATTGCACCATATCTATGGATACAATCCTGACCAAACCCGGTCAGTCCATGATCAGAGATCACACTACAAGAAAACAGTCTATTTGTGACTACATTTTGTGACTGGTTTTTCCGTCACAAATATTTGTGACTGTTTTGCGACTTTTTTGCGACTCATTTGCGACTACCAGACCAATAGTGACTAAATAGTCGCACATTTATGACAGAATAATTCCGTCATACAGTCGTCATTAATAAGCGACGAACTTGAGACTATTATTCGACTATGTCACAGCCATCACAAAACTGTCGCATATTTGTGACTACTTTGTGACAGTAAATTTAGTCAATAACTGTGGTCACAAATATGTGACTACATATGTAGTCACAAATTTGTGACTACTAATCTGTCACAAATTTGTGACTCATTTAGGACTAATCTTCATTGTCGCAAAAGAGTCACAGTTTAGTAACAAAATTTATGTCGGCAGCTCAAAAAATATCTGAAAACGTGATAAATGATAGTGTACCTAATTCTCACCTACTTTGGCAAAATGGTCGCAAATTGGTAGCACAAGAGTCACACATTTGTGACTCTTTTTTTTTAGTCGCAAATGCGTCACACTTGTTTTGCCTATATATAGCCAACGATCCAACATTTATGTTTCTCCCATCACAAATCATTCCAATTCACTTATCAAAACGAGAGAAAAAAAAATCAGTAAACAGAGAAAAAAAAATCAGTAAAAAAAAATGTGGCATTCAACCCGAGAGTGGATGTATAATAGGATCGATTCGCGGACAAATAATATCTCGGTCGAGTTTTCGGATGGGGTCGAGCAATTCATCAGTTTTGCAAGTAACCAGGACTTCGCTCTAAGCAGTAGGGGTAAGTTCTACTGTCCTTGCGTTAAATGTCAGAATTCTGGTAGTTTAAAAACACCCCAAACCGTTTCAAATCATTTGCATAGTAGAGGATTTATGCCCGGATATTATGTATGGTCTGAACATGGTGAAGATTATGATGTAGTTGGGCAAGGAACTAGTAGTCATTATGATAATGCTGATTTGAGTAGTGATAATCAACATATAAGTTATGATGGCGGGAATGTTTATGCTGGGATGGTAAATGATGCATTTCATGGTTCTATGCCATTTAATGATTATCCTCATGAATATGATCAAACTGGAAATGATCATGTTTATGAAGAACCTACCCATGAGGCGAAACGGTTCTACGACATGTTAGATGCTGCAAATACGCCACTGTATGATGGTTGTCGCGAAGGTCATTCACAGTTATCGTTAGCTTCGCGGATGATGAACATTAAGGCAGACCATAATTTGGCTGAATCTTGCATGGATTCATGGGCGGAATTGTTGACGGAGTATCTACCTGAACCTAATCATGCCACTGGGTCCTACTACGAGACTGAATCGTTGATGCGAAAACTTGGTTTGCCGTATCATACATTTGATGTATGTGAAGATAATTGTATGCTCTTTTGGAAAGAAGACGAGGAGTTGGAGCATTGTAGGTTTTGTGAAAAACCAAGATACAAGGAAAATGATAAACGAAGAAAAATACCCTATAGTCGTATGTGGTATTTACCTATCTCTAACAGATTGAAGAGGATGTACCAATCAGAGAAGACTGCATCTTTGATGAGATGGCATGCTGAGCATGAGTCACAAGACGGAGTAATGAGTCATCCATCAGATGCGGCAGAGTGGAAAAATTTCAATCATATGCATCCGAGGTTTGCGGAGGAGAAGCGAAATGTTTATTTGGGATTATGTACTGATGGTTTTAATCCTTTCGGTATGTCGAAAAACCATTCGTTGTGGCCTGTGATCATGACACCCTACAACTTACCCCCGGGAATGTGCATGAAAAGTGAGTATTTGTTTCTTACGATATTGAATTCGGGTCCTAATCATCCACGAGCCAGTCTTGATGTTTTCCTCCAACCATTGATTGACGAGCTAAAAGAGTTATGGAATAATGGAGTTGAGGCATATGATGTGTCTGTAGATCAAAACTTTAACCTCAAAGCTGTTTTGTTGTGGACGATAAGCGATTTCCCGGCATATGGTATGTTGTCGGGATGGACAACACATGGAAGATTATCATGTCCAATTTGCAGGGGTGATACAAATGCTTTCCAATTGCCGGCTGGTAGGAAGCCATGCTGGTTTGATTGTCACAGAAGATTTTTGCCCAACAATCATCCGTTACGAAAAAACAGAGTTAACTTTATGAAGGGGAAGAACGCAGTGGACGACTACCCGCCATCATCGTTGACAGGAGAACAACTACAGCAGTGTATACGGCATGTCGACGCACCGAAAACATCTGATTGTGGTGGAAATGGACATACAGCAAAACCGATCGGTTATGGGGATTGGCATAATTGGCACAAGGAAAGCATATTTTGGGAGCTACCGTATTGGACCGATCTGAATCTACGTCACAACCTTGATGTGATGCATATCGAAAAGAATTTTTTCGACAACATCATGTATACTGTAATGAATGTTAAAGACAGATCAAAAGACACAGTCAAGTCAAGATTAGATATCGCAAGATTTTGTGGAAGAAAAGAATTGCATGTCGATGCTCGTGGGAACGCTCCATTTCCTATTTGGAGATTGACTTCGAAAGCAAAAGATTCTTTACTACAATGGGTGAAGAATGACGTTAAATTCCCAGACGGCTATGTAGCAGATTTGGCTAGTTGTGCCGATATTAAGGGTGGCAAGTTTTCTGGAATGAAAAGTCACGACTGCCACGTATTTATGGAACGATTGCTTCCGTTCGTATTTGCTGAACTTCTCCCGCGCAACGTGCACCAAGCATTATCTGGTATATATATATAAAATTCCCTTGTAATGTTGGTTTCTATTAAATATTTTCATAAAATTAAAAAAAAAAGTTTTTTGTAGGGATTGGAGCATTTTTCCGTGATCTAAGCAGTAGATCATTAGATCAATCCCGCGTCCAAATTTTGAAGGAGAATATTGTGATGATTTTGTGCAACTTGGAAAAAATCTTCCCACCTTCTTTCTTTGATGTGATGGAGCACCTACCAATTCACCTTCCATACGAAGCAGAGCTTGGCGGTCCTGTGCAATACAGGTGGATGTATCCGTTTGAAAGGTTTTTCAAACATTTGAAAGGTAAAGCGAAGAACAAAAGATATCCAGCGGGATCAATTGTTCAATCGTACATGAATGATGAGATATCTAATTTCTCACAACACTACTTTGCCTCACAAATTTCTACAGCGAGCAGAAGAAGGTATATCATACGTGTGTTTTTATATATTGGTATAATGTTTTTGTTTAAATCTCAAAAGAGAAAATTTTGTAGGGTAACGCGATATGATGAAGGTGAAGTACCTGTATATCCAGTACCAGTACCGGATATATTTACCGCTGTAGGTCGTCCAAGTGGGAAATGCAGTGAATTTTGGTTTACAAATGAGAAGGATCATCAGTGCGCACATGCATATATTTTGCGTAATTGTGAATACTTTAGGCCGCTAGAAAGGTATCCCTACTTTCTTGAGTAAGTTAAAAATAATTTTTAAACTTTATAAATAATTATCTTCAAATACAGATTGTTGGAAGCACAAATTCGATATGAAGCCCCGGAACTATCTGATGATCAGGTCATGGCGAAAAGAGATGCAGACTTTCCTACATGGATCCGCCAATATGTATGTATTCCGCTTGATCAAATTTACATATCTAATAATCATCTTTTTATGGTAATATATTGATATAATTTTATTTATACTTGCAGGTGACTTACATGAAAAATCAAAAAAGTTTTCCTCCTTGGGTACTTGATATTGTGGAAGGTCCTGAAAATAAAGCCCGGTCATGGCCTATGTATTTTACAAGAGGGTATTTGTTTCACACACGTGGATATGGAACCGGTAGAAAAACAATGAACTACGGGGTATGTGTACGAGGCCAACCTTATTCCGAATCATCGGCTCAAGAGGAGGATTTCTATGGGACGGTAGAAAATATCATCGAGCTCCAATATCCAGGATTTCTGAATTTAAAGATCACGCTTTTTTATTGTGAATGGTTTGACCCTACGATAAAAGGCACTCGTCAAAGCGAAGGAGGCATTGTTGACGTCCTGTCGTCTAGGAGATATCAAAACTACGAACCTTTTATTTTAGGTATAAACATTATATATTTTTATATAATTATATATAATGATTATTTATAAACTTCTAATTATATATATTTTTAATTTGCAGGGTCTCAAGCTGATCAAGTTTGTTATCTTCCATATCCAGTTACTAAACGCCCTCGTAAATTATGGTTTACAGTGCTAAAATGTAATCCGAGGAACCGTGTTGACGGAAATTTTAACGAGAAAGAGTTGGTCATTTTGCAACAAACAAACGATGATAAAATGACACAAACGATTGAAGAAGTGGTTGTTGATAGTTTGGTCGATGACAATCATCCAGTGGAAGCAATTGATTTCGAAATTGGAGACGATGAACCAGAAGACGAATTTCTTTGTAATTTATCGTCTTCAGAGGAAGATGAATAAACTTAAAGTAGATTTAATTGGTCTTAAGTTAATGTTTGTAATATTTTGAAAAATAATTTGAATAACTTTAAAGCACCATAACAATTATGCCTCTTATCGTTTATAATTATATACTAAGCTAATCGTAAGTTATTAAAAATATTACAAACATTACAAACATTAAAAATATTCGAAAGTTTAGTTTTATAATATTTACAGATAAGAGTCGCAAAACGGTCATAAATTTGTGACTACTTAGCGACTACTATTTAAATTTGTGACTAATTCGCGACTACAAATAAAAATTTAAATAATCTAATATTATTTACGGAAAATAGTCACAAAACAGTCATACATTTGTGACTCTTTTGCGACTAAAATGAAAATTTGTGACTATTTTGCAACTCCTTAGCAACTCCACAATGATTTTGGGAAATTTAACAAAAGATTATAACAAGTTATAAATTAAAGGGTTTAGTTCTACATAAATAGATTAGAAGATTATACTATTTTTGATATATATAATAGTTAAATCCTTAGAATTTCAACTTTTAAAAAATTTCACAATGCATCTTACAAAATCCTAAGTTAAACTCTTACATATTTCAATTGAATCTTAATTTGTAAAGCATTGTTTGTTTTTGAAATTATCTTTATAAGTTGTAGATAATAAATGATCTTGATGGCATATGCCTCCCAAATTTGGGTCCAAATGTTTAGGGTATAGGGTTTCAACTTGTGACTCCCATAAAGAGTCACAAAATAGTTACAAATTTGTGACTAATTTACTACTCTTTGCTATTTTGTGACGAATGTGTGACGATTTGGTGTATTATGGGTTTGAAAAAATTTGGGCTTTTGCCAAATTATTTGGGTTAATTGGGCGGTAATTTTTCCCCCCATCGAAAACTTTTCTCCAAATAATTGGGTTAATTAAGCACAAAATCCCCAATTTTTAATAACAAAACCCTATCACTTTCTCTCGACTCCGCCTCCTCTCTATTCTCTTTCGATCACGATCATTCTCTCCTCTCAATTTTTTCTTTTGATCCTGATCAGTCTTCTTCTTTCTTCTATAGATCATTCTCTCCTCTCAATTTCTTCTTTCGATCCTGATCAGTCTTCTTCTTTCTCTCGAGTTCTTCTCCTCACGAGATCTTCTTTCACTTTGTCTCTTTCTCTTCCGATTAAGAGACTCACCGTTTCTTCTTAATGACTCACCGTGGTAAAAACAACGCCGGTAAAGCCAACGGCGGTGGTGCTTCTGGTGGTAGAAAATGCGGCGATAAAGCCAAACTTGGTGTTCGTCATGGAGGCAACCGTGAAGTAGATACATCCAAAGCCGGTGGTGGTGGTGGTCGAGCAAACCTGGAACTCCGTTTATCCACAGGCCCTATTGGTGGTGGTCGAGCAAACCGTCAAGCTCCTCGATCTCCATCTGTTGGTGTTGGTGGAGCCAACGGCTTTGCTGCGAGATCCACATCTGTCGGTGGTAGAGCCAGCGGCGAAGCTAATGAAAACCCAAGCGACGGTGTTTCACCAAGACTCGGAGGTGGATTATCTGTTGTCGGAGGGACCAGCGGGCTTCGTGGAGCCTCATCGGGTAGCATCACCTCTTCTCAAAACAATGGTTCTGCCTCAGTCTCTAGAACAAGACTTCCATCTCAATATCCTCCTTCGACACAACCAACTGCTCAGTTTCCTTCTTCACCACAGCCGGCTCAACAAGTCCATGTTCCGATTCAGAACAATCACCCTCAGCCTCCGCCTCCTCCTCCTCCTGTGCAATTTGATGAGCAATTTGATGAGCCGCAATTTGAACAAGCTCCCATTGAAGACCACAATCAAGCTTTTGAGGAAGAAGACGAAGCTGATCCTCCAAACCTAGAAGAGCTAGACTATGAACTCTTGTTGGATGATCTTCTGCATATGCCTGGCCGAGAGCAGCTGGTTATTTTATCAGAGCATCCAATCCCAAACAAAAGGACTACATGGTAAGCAGGTGGGTTGAAATCAATAACATAAATTTTGCTTTTAGAACTTCTTAGAATAAAGCGTGATAATAAAAGAAAGATAACCATATTGTATAGAAGCAAACTTGAGAAGAATTGTTTCGACTTGATTTATTTTGGTTTAAGTATAGAGTTTGATTTGGTTTTGGTGTCATGTTCGTATCTTTTGAATAAGTATAGAGTCTGTCTCTTTGATTGATTTTATTAAATTTTTGTTTAATGGCATTACATCAAATTGGTTAAACATACCATATTTGATTGATAGAGTTCCAATTATAGTCGTATTTCTGTCTGTTATTTCTATAGCATCATTTCTGATTTTCTGTTCATCCTACACACTGTATTTGAACAATCTGTTGATATTTATGTGTTAGGTTCAATCGGGACGATGGTCTATTGGCTCGGGTGATTTCTAGAATCCTTCGCCGCAAGTTTGATGGTCCTTACTTCAGCTGGAAAGTTACCCCAATTCACATCCAAGAACGCTACTTCAGAACGTTTGCGGTAATGGTTTTGAGTAATGTTTGTATAATATTTCATTTGTAACTCTTATAACAGATCATTACTAACAAAAAAATCATATGTAGGCAAAGTACAGCTGGGAAATAGGGATTACTCCGATTGTGAGGAAGCATTTCTTCAGGATCGCGAAGAAGCGGATGAGAGGAATAGTTAATCAGGCTAAGAACGGTCCAGATAGGCCATATTGGATCAATGCTACACTTTGGAAAATAATGTGGAATCATTGGGACACTCCTGCGTCCAAGAAGAGGAGTTCCACTGCTTCAAAGTGCCGTAAATCTGATCGTGGCGGTCTAGGAATTGCAAAGCACAGAGCTGGTCAGAAATCTTACTTGAGAATTCGACAAGATATGGTAATTTTTCTATACTTGCTGTCTACATAAAAACTTCATACAAACTGCATATGTACATTACATAATTTCGTATCATTGCAGGAGAAGGAATACGGTCGACCAGTATCGTTTGGAGAAGTGTTTTTGCGGACACACACAAAAGCAGATGGAACCTTCATTGATTACAAAGCGCAACAAGTGTCTGAGGCTTATGAGAAGCTCCTCGCAGAGGCTGTATCTGAGGATGATCCAGATGGCCCGGAAAATTCAGAGAATGGTTCTCAACAATCTACTCAAAGGACACTAACCATCGAGGAAAAGGATGACATCTTCCTCAGAGTATTTTCGTATCACTTCTGCTTTCTGATATATATATATATACACACTATTGAATCATTCTATTTGTGGTTTTGAATCATGATGGTAGATGCACACTGACATATATACTGCTTGTTTTGCATAATTCTGAACTTATCGGTTTAGCTTCATCTAATTGCCTGGATTTTTTGAGTTTATAGTAATGTCTCTTTTGAATATGTTGGTGGTTGATTTTTTGAACTAATATGCAACTGTTTTTGTTCTTTTAGTGTACGCAGACAGATTCCAAGGGGACTCCATTTGGACTTGGGGATCTATCTCAGTTTGTCAGCAAAGGAAAGATGAAAGAGAGCTATACAAGTTTTTCTACGACATCGCTTTCTGAGATCCATGAACAGCTTGATTTTGCTCGTCAGAAAATTGCTCAGCAAGAAGAGGATAATCGTCGACGTGATGAGCTAGATGCTCGACGTGATGAGGAGCAAAGGAGAGCTGAAGCTAAGATCTCTGAAATGCAGAAGTTTATCGAGTACATGAAGAACACCGATCCCCGCTTCGTAGCATACATGAGTCAATCCAATGTCGTCGAAAATTCACCGGCCAACACTCAACCAATACCAGGTACTGCCCCACTTACCGCAACAGCCACCGCACAACCTTCTGGACCAGTAATCGCACCTCCCACGCAACCCTAGCCATGAACTCTTTAAATACATGCTTTTAGACTTTGAATTATGGTTTATGAACCAGCTTTTGTACTTATGTTTCGGGTAAATCTTTTGTACATATGGCTCTTTTGAACTTATGCCTTTTTGAACTTATGTGTTTTTGAATTGATATGTTTCGGTTAATTAGTATTTCAAAACATTTATTCTCTTAATTTTCGTTTTAAATTTCAATAAGCCAATACAATATAAATGTGGCATATATATATATATTTATATTTTCTGTAAATAAGGTCACAAAAATGTTGTACATTTGTGACTGATTTGCAACACTCTAGTTGAAGAAAACCAAAAAAATGGTTGCAATTTGGTTGCTAATGAGTGACGCTTTCAAGACGATTTTGCGACTACCATTGTTCTTCAAAGCGTCACACATATACGACTAAATAAGTCGTCACAAGTTCGTCTCTATTAAATGACGAATATGTTTTGTCGCATATTTGTCGCACATTTACGACGATCTTGTAGTGTCACCAATACCTCGCATTTTACCGACTAATATAAACAGTCGCAAAGTAGTCGCTGATATGTGACTCTTTTGCGACGGTTTTTATTTGCGACGAATTATTAGTGACTACTATAAGTAGTCACTAAGTAGTCGCAGATGATGTATTTGTGACCATTTTGTGACTGTTTTGGAAGTCACTAGTTCATTGTTTTCTTGTAGTGTCACCACCCGATCTCAATCACCTAACCCCGTCTCACTAAGGTTGACACTCTCATCCAAAACCCGCCCAAATTCCCTCAGGAAACATCCACGATGCAGCACTCGCTGATCCGGATCAGGGTTGTCCGATAGATCGCGCAACAATCAAACAAGAACATGCCCGACCCACCGTAGACCCAAACCTTGGATCAATTGGTCGCACAACAATCAAACAAGAACATGTACGACCAAAGAGGTTACATATGTTTACCAGGGTCGTCTGAACTAAGGTTCCAAACTCGAGTAAAAACCCTAGATTAGACATCCACAAACCACCTGAGATCATTCCCGATCCCTGAAGTTCATCGAATCTCATACTTATAATCACACTACAGGTACTATTGCTCAAACTCATATCTCTATACACCACTCCCACTGCAGGGTCGTCACCCATCGAGCTCTCGATGTATACCATACCGGCTCTCGGTATGCCCCAGCCCCTCCGCTTCATGACACACAGTCCATCGGCTCTCGGCTGCAGAGGAATCACACATCCTCTGGAGAGATCGTAATCCCTCAAAGTATATGCAGGAGAATATCACCATCCCCTGGAGCAGTAACACTGTAACGTGCATCATAAGCACCTGTCGACCGATTTACTTCCGTGGTTCCTATCACGATATTCTCTAACCCGGAATATCACTCATGACCAATCCCCAGGTCATCTGAAACAACCTAATCGCCAGGGTGTTTCCAATCCCGATATTCCCTAACCCAGAATATCACTCATGACCCATCCCCATGTCATCTGAAACAACCCAATCGCCATGGTGTTTCCTAATCCGATATTCCCAAACCTGGAATATTACTCATGACCAATCCCCATGTCATCTGAAACAACCCAATCGCCATGGTGTTTCCATCGGAGTCCCTGGAAAAGACAGTCCTAACTCACATAAGACTTCTGTTCCAGACTCCCCCTAGAAAATAGACAGGTTCTAACTCACATAAAACCTCTATTTTCCAGCGCCATCTAGGGATCTACCCGTCCTAATCCCTTAGGATCCCCCATCCCTAGATACCTAGACAAGCCCTAACTCCCATAGAGCTTTTATCCTAGCCCCTCAAATGACCTCCCCGTCATCACATACATGACCTAACTAGTCATCATACTCATAAGAACATCCGTCTCAACCAAAGATAATAAGGAAAACCCCATCTTATTAAATCTCAACAATGTATATCGTTACAACCCAAACGAAAATACATACAACTCATAGCCACAAGCTAGAACAACCATTGAAAACCAGAAAGACACTCAAGCCTCTGCTTGCTTCTCGAACCACTTCGAGAACTTTGCCTTCATACTTGCCTCTGGTTCCCAAGTCTCCTCCTCGACACCATCACAGTCCCACACGACTCTCACCAATGGTATCCTCTTCCGGCGCAGAACCTTGACTCTCCTCTCGAGAATCCTCACAGGTCTCGCCTCCAACGTCATGTTGGGCTGAAGATCCTCCGGAATCCTAGCCAACACCTCCTCAGACTCATGTAGACACTTCCACAGCATCGATACATGAAATACCTTATGAAACGCTCTCATATTCTGAGGTAACTTCAACCGATAAGCCACTGGTCCAACCCGCTCCACCACCCGGAACGGACCCATAAACCTCGGACTTAGCTTATTTTCCGAAATGGATCTGTTAGGACCCCTCAACATCGCTGCCTTGAGATACACCAGATCTCCCAGCTCAAACTCCAGTTCTTTTCGTCTCTTATCAGCAAAACTCTTCTGCCGATCCTGAGCCTCTTTCATGTTCAGTCTCAAGACACGGATCTTTTCCGTCGTCTCCTGAACAAAATCCGCACCAAACATGCTCCTCTCCCCCACTTGAGTCCAGCACAATGGTGTCCTACATGGCCTCCCATACAGAGCCTCATATGGAGCCATCCCAATACTCGCCTGGTATGAGTTGTTGTACGCAAACTCAACCAGGTTCAGATGATCCGCCCAATGACCACCATAATCCAGCACGCACATCCTCAACAGGTCCTCTAAAGTCTGGATAGTCCTCTCCGACTGCCCATCTGTCTGAGGATGATACGCCGTGCTCATGTGCACCTTAGTGCCCATCTCTGCCTGAAACGCCCTCCAGAACTCAGTCGTAAACCTTGGATCCCTGTCTGACACAATACTCGCTGGCACCCCGTGCAGCCTCACTATCTCACACACATACTTCTTAGCCAACACCACCGTCCCATCGGTCTTTTTGATGGCAAGAAACTGTGCTGACTTGGTCAGACGATCCACAATCACCCAGATCGCATCATACGTCCGTGACAACGGCAACCCCGTCACGAAGTCCATGGTAATCATATCCCACTTCCACTCCGGAATGGGCAAACTCTGCAACATACCACTCGGAACCTGATGCTCAGCCTTCACCAGCTGACACACGTTGCACGCTGCAACCCAATTAGCTACATCCCTCTTCATCCTGACCCAGTGATAATACCGCTTCAGATCACGATACATCTTGGTCGCCCCCGGATGAATCGATAACATGCTCGCATGAGCCTCACGCAAGATCTCTTGCCTCAGATCCTCATCCTTAGGTACACAAACCCGTCCGTTCATCAATATCGTCCCATTTGCCGAGACCATATACTCTGAACCTGCAACCCTAGCAGTATCAATCAACATCGGATCCAACTCCTGAGCTGCTCAAATACGACTCAGCAAATCTGCTTGGTTAGCTACCTCTAACCCCAACGGCTCCTGTGAGATCACACACAACCTCAATGTACCAATCTCACTCACTAAAGCTTCCATATCCCGTTCCTGAGCCGAAGCAATCCTCATCCGACTCAACGCATCTGCCACCAGATTAGCCTTACCCGGATGGTATCCGATCTCCAAATCGTAATCCGCTACCAACTCCATCCAGCGCCTCTGTCTCTGGTTCAGCTCCGGCTGAGTGAAGAAATACTTCAAACTCTTATGGTCTGTGAACACCTGAACCTTTCCGCCATAAAGGTAAGATCTCCAAATCTTTAGAGCGAAGATTACCGCAGCCAACTCCAAATCATGGGTAGGGTAGTTGCACTCATGCTTCCTCAACTGCCTCGAAGCATACGCAATAACCTTTCCCTGCTGCATCAGGACACAACCCAAACCAACACCCGAAGCGTCGGTATACACCACGTAAGGCTCACCCGGCTCGGGTAACGCCAACACCGGTGTACTCATCAACATCTCCTTCAGCTTACAAAAACTCTCCTCGCATGCAGAAGACCACATAAAAAGAACATCCTTCCCTGTCAACTTGGTCATCGACTTAGCCAAACTTGCAAATCCCGCGATGAATCTCCGATAATAACCTGCCAACCCAAGAAAACTCCTGATCCCAGTGGCATTCCTCGGTCTAGGCCACCCTCTGATAGCCTCAATCTTAGCCGGATCTACGGAAACTCCCTCTGCAGACACCACATGGCCAAGAAACTCATCTCCCTCTGCCAGAAACTGCACTTGCTCAACTTCGCAAATAGCTTCTGCTCCCGCAGCTTCCCCAAAACTACTCTCAGATGCAACTCATGCTCCTCAGGACTCTTCGAATACACCAAAATATCATCGATAAAGATGATCACAAACACATCCAGATACTCCTGGAATACCCCGTTCATCAACCGCATGAACACTGCTGGTGCATTCGTCAAACCAAAAGGCATCACCACGAACTCAAAATGCCCATACCTCATCCTGAAAGCAGTCTTCCTCACATCTGCCTCCTCAATCGAAATCTAATGGTACCCCGAAGCCAAGTCGATCTTGGAGAACCAGGTAGCCCCTCGCAACTGATCCAACAACTCATCAATGCGCGGCAGAGGGTACCTGTTCTTCACGGTGACTCGGTTAAGTCCCCGATAATCGATGCACAACCGGAAACTACCATCTTTCTTCTTCACAAACAACACCGGCGCTCCCCACGGTGAAACACTAGGCCGAATATAACCCTTATCCAACAAATCATCCAACTGCTTCTTCAGCTCTGCCATCTTTGCTGGAGCCACACGGTAAGGTGTCTTAGATATCGGAGTAGTCCCGGGTTCCAACTCAATAACAAACGGATCCGACCGCGATGGCAGTAATCCCTCCAATGATTGGAACACATCCTGGAAATCCCGAACAACTCGAATATCCTCAACTGTAACCCCTCCAACAGACTCAGACATCACTATCGTTACCAGATACGCCTCGCAGCCCTTGAAAAGCAATTGTTCGGCCTGTATCGTGGAAATCACAAGACTCCCGGAAGTCGGTCTCACACCCTGATAAACCAACCTTCCTGCCTCTCGTTCAAACACAACACGCCCTCGGTGGCAATCCAGATGGACCCTGTAACGATCCAACCAATCCATACCCAGGATAACATCGTACAGCTCCACCGAACTGATGATCAGATCTGCTGGCATCAACTCTCCTGCCACCAGAACATCCACACCACGAGCCCGCCCGAAAGTAGCCAACGTCCTACCACCAGCAACCTTGACTACTCCCGTCTGATCCCCGGAATCACTCTGGATTCCGTTGCTCTCCGCACACTCCGGTGTAATAAAGCTATTCGTAGCTCCCGAATCAAACAACACGTGGGACTCATAACCGCCCACAACTAAGGTCCCTGCACAATCCCATGTGCCTCAGAACCCTACCATTCTAGCACAGACTCACAATTTCCCAACAGACAAAAACTCAAACAACCACGAATTTAAAAAGTCAAGTCCGGAAATACATGTGATCGGTCTGGTGCTAGATCCACCCGCCTCCGCAGACGTGAACATACGCGGTGCTGCTACAATCTGAGACAACGGCTGCACTGCCAATGGCTGCACTACGGCCACCGCCAACTGCTGCAGCTTCAGACACTTGGGCTTAATATGCCCCGTCTCTCTGCAGTGGTAACACACCCGTGTATCCTAGACCCCGACCCGCACATCTCGAATCCCGGTCCTGGTCCTCTTCGGACAGCTCGCCACACGATGGGACATACTCCCACACCCGAAGCATCCCGAACCGCCCTGACTGACCATTGAAGTGCTCTCCCACTTCTTTTTCTGTCCCTGAGCAAGTTTGCCGCCCCTGCCTGAACTCATCTGCTGCTGAGATCTCCTCGGCTGCTGCTGCTGCACCGGTGGACTAACCACCACAACCTGCTCCCCGAGATCCTCCTCGATCGCAGCAGCCATCTCAACCAGCTCCGCCCTCGTGGCGAACCTACTCGCCCTGCAGCGAGTCCTCAAATCTGGTCGAAGTCCTTGCAAGAACCTCCTAACCTGGGCATCCTTGCCCTCCATGCCTCTCCCTGCATGTACCAGAAGTCGACTGAACTCCGCATCGAACTCCCTCACTGACCGATCTCCCTGAGTTAGGTCCAGAAACCTAGACTCCAAACGGTCCACTGCCTCCTGCGGGAAATACTTGGCGTTGAACTCCGCCAAGAAATCCTCCCAGACCATCTCGACACAGCCCTCTCTGCTCGACTCCTCTTGAGTCAAAACAACCGTCTGCACAAAAATTCACCAAAAAAAACATACGAGAATCGACCCAAACAACACACAATCGCATCCTATCAATTCCTTTACCCAGATAAGCATATGGTCACGCACTCACCTCGAATTCGGATAGAAGAGGATAAGAATCCGACGAAGAACAAGAAGAACAAATCCGAAATCCTTCACCGTACGATCCTCCCACGCTTCCACAACCTCACAAACACTCCCACAAGCCTAATAAGATTGAGGAACACGAAGGAAACAACACCAACAACCTCTCCTCTCAATCCTCTCACTTTCTTTCTCAAAAATTGGTTTTTCTGTCCAGAAAATCCGATTTTTGACTTAAATAGCCCGTCTGCCGACACTGTGTCGATCGACATACATAACTTGTGTCGATCGACACATGACCAATCAATACGTCAAACTGACGGCAATCGAAAACCCGTGTCGATCGACACACCCCAACTGTGTCGATCGACACAGCCCTCTCTGCTCGGCTCCTCTTGAGTCAAAACAGCCGTGTCGATCGACACACAAACCTTGTGTCGATCGACACCCATCCAAAAATTACTTTTTGGATCACGGGCGTTACAGGGAGGTTGGTGTTTCAGGGTGTGAGACCGACTTCTGGGAGTCTCGTGATTTCAGCGATACAGGCCGAGCAGTTGATCGAGAAGGATTGTGAGGCGTATCTGGCGACGATAGTTATGTCGGAGACTGTTGGAGAGGTTGCAGTTGGAGAGATTCAGGTTGTTCGAGATTTCCAGGATGTGTTTCAGTCGCTGTTGGGATTGCCACCGTCGCGGTCGGATCCATTCACGATTGAGTTGGAACCCGGGACGATGCCGATATCTAAGGCACCTTACCGTATGGCTCCAGCAGAGATGGCAGAGCTGAAGAAGCAGCTGGATGATCTGTTGGGTAAGGGTTTCATCCGGCCGAGTGTGTCACCGTGGGGAGTGCCGGTGTTATTTGTGAAGAAGAAGGATGGGAGTTTCCGGTTGTGCATCGATTACCCGGGACTTAACTGGGTCACTGTGAAGAACAGGTACCCTCTGCCACGCATTGATGAGTTGTTGGATCAGTTATGAGGGGCTACCTGGTTCTCCAAGATTGACTTGGCTTCGGGATACCATCAGATTCCTATTGATAAAGCAGATGTTAGGAAGAATGCTTTCAGGACGAGGTATGGACATTTTGAGTTCGTGGTGATGCCTTTTGGTTTGACGAATGCACTAGCAGCATTATGCGGTTGATGAACGGGGTATTCCAGGAGTATCTGGATGTGTTTGTGATCATCTTTATTGATGATATTCTGGTGTATTCGAAGAGTCCTGAGGAGCATGAGTTGCATCTAAGAGTAGTTCTGGAGAAGCTGCGGGATCGGAAGCTGTACGCGAAGTTGAGTAAGTGCAGTTTCTGGCAGAGGGAGATGAGCTTTCTTGGCCATGTTGTGTCTGCAGACAGAGTGTCTGTGGATCCGGCTAAGATAGAGGCTATCAGAGTTTGGCCTAGACCGAGAAGTGCTACTGAGATCAGAAGTTTTCTCGGGTTGGCGGGTTATTACCGGAGGTTCGTCGTCAAGGGGTTTGCGAGTATGGCACAGCCGATGACGAGGTTGACAGGGAAGGATGTCCCTTTTGTTTGGTCCTTGGCTTGTGAGGAGAGTTTCTGGAAGATGAAGGAGATGCTGACGAGTACACCTGTGTTGGCGTTACCCCAGCCGGGTGAGCCATATGTGGTGTATATAGATGCTTCAGGAGTTGGTCTGGGATGTGTGCTAATGCAGCAGGGGAAGGTTATTGCATATGCTTCGAGGCAGTTGAGGAAGCATGAGTGCAACTACCCTACCCGTGATTTGGAGTTGGCTGCAGTGATCTTTGCACTTAAGATTTGGAGGTCTTATCTGTACGGCGGGAAGGTGCAGGTATTCACAGACCACAAGAGCCTGAAGTATTTCTTCACTCAGCCAGACCTGACCCAGAGACAGAGGCGCTGGATGGAGCTAGTCGCGGACTATGACCTGGAGATTGGATACCATTCGGGTAAGGCTAATCTGGTGGCAGATGCTTTGAGTCGGAAGCGAGTGGCTTCGGCTCAGGAGCGGGATTTGGAGGAGTTAGTGAGTGAGCTCAGTACATTGAGGCTGTGCGTGATCTCACAGGAGCCGTTGGGGTTAGAGGCAGCTAACCAGGCAGACTTACTGAGCAGGATTCGGGTTGCGCAGGAGAAGGATCAGGGTTGATTGATGCTTCTAAGATGACGGGTTCTGAGTATGTGGTCTCAGCGAGTGGGATGATACTGGTGAATGGGCGGGTTTGTGTACCCAAGGACGAGGATCTGAGGCAGGAGATTCTGAGAGAGGCCCATTCGAGTATGTTGTCTATTCATCCGGGGGCGACTAAGATGTATCGTGATCTGAAACGATATTATCACTAGGTCAGGATGAAGAGAGATGTAGCTAGCTGGGTTGCAGCATGTAACGTGTGTCAGCTGGTGAAGGCTGAGCATCAGGTTCCGAGTGGTATGTTGCAAAGTTTACCCATTCCGGAGTGGAAGTGGGATATGATTACCATGGATTTTGTGACAGGGTTACCAGTGTCACGGACCTATGATACGATTTGGGTGGTTGTGGATCGTCTGACAAAGTCAGCACATTTTCTTGCCATCAAAAAGACCGATGGAACGGTGTTGTTGGCTAAGAAGTATGTGCGTGAGATAGTGAGGCTGCATGGGGTGCCAGCGAGTATTGTGTCAGACAGGGATCCGAGGTTTACTTCAGAGTTCTGGAGGGCATTTCAGGCTGAGATGGGGCACTAAGGTGCACATGAGCACAGCGTATCATCCTCAGACAGATGGGCAGTCGGAAAGGACTATTCAGACTTTAGAAGACCTGTTGAGGATGTGCGTGCTAGATTATGGTGGTCATTGGGCAGATCATCTGAATTTGGTTGAGTTTGCGTACAACAACTCATACCAGGCGAGTATTAGGATGGCTCCATATGAGGCTCTGTATGGGAGGCCGTGTAGGACACTATTGTGCTGGACTCAAGTGGGGGAGAGGAGCATGTTTGGTGCGGATTTTGTTCAGGAGACGACGGAGAAGATCCGTGTCTTGAGGCTAAACATGAAGGAGGCTCAGGATCGGCATAAGAGTTATGCCGACAGGAGACGGAAAGAGCTGGAGTTTGAGCTGGGAGATCTGGTGTATCTTAAGGCAGCTATGTTGAGGGGTCCTAACAGATCCATTTCTGAAAATAAGCTGAGTCCGAGGTTTATGGGTCCGTTCAGAGTGGTGGAACGGATCAGACCAGTGGCTTATCGGTTGGAGTTACCTCAGAGTATGAAGGCTTTCCACAAAGTCTTTCATGTTTCGATGCTGCATAAGTGTCTGCATGAGTCTGAGGAGGTGTTGGCTAGGATCCCAGAGGATCTTCAGCCCAACATGACGTTGGCAGCGAGACCTGTGAGGATTCTCAAGAGGAGAGTCAAGGTTCTGCGTCGTAAGAGGATACCATTGGTGAGAGTCGTGTGGGACTGCGATGGTGTCGAGGAGGAGACTTGGGAACCAGAGGCGAGTATGAAGATAAAGTTCTCGAAGTGGTTCGAGAAGCAAGCGGAGGTTTGAGTGTCTTTTCTGATTTTCAGAGTCTGTACAGCGTGTTGCTGAGTTGTTGTTATATGTATTTTCGTTTGGGTTGTAACGATATACATTGTTGAAATTTAATAAGATGGGGTTTTTCTTATTATCTTTTGTTATAAGGCAGATGTTCTTATGTTATGACTTGTGGAGTCGTGGGTTGTGATGACTGGTAGGTCATATGATGGCTAGGAATGGAAATTCTATTCAGCTTAAAGCTGGTTCATGTTCTAGGAGTGGCTAGAAATGAGCTTATTCATGTTCTGGGAGTGGCTAGAAATGAAATTCGTGTTCTAGGAGTGGCTAGAAACGAAAGCTTTATGCGAGTCTTATTAAAGCTGGTTCATGTTCTAGGAGTGGCTAGAAATGAGCTTGTTCATGTTCTAGGAGTGGCTAGAAATGAAATTCATGTCCTAGGAGTGGCTAGGAATGAAGGCTTTATGAGAGTTAGAATCTGTCTATTCCTAGGTAGAGTCGGGAAAAGAGGTTTTATGGGAGTTAGAATCGTCTTTTCCCGGGACTCTGTGGAAACACCCATGGTGGTTGGATTGTTTCGAGTGGCCTAGTGGGGGTCATAAGGTAGCCACAGAGGCGATTCCGGTCGACAGGTACTTATGATGCATGTTTCAGAGTTTTGCTCTAGGAAACGGGTGTGTTTCCTGCATACTGAGGGATAGTGGTTCTCTCTAGGGGCCGAGTGGGGTCCTTACATATACTTTGAGGGACAGTGGTTCTCTCCAGGGGACAAGTGGGTCCATGCACACGTAACTCAAGGGGTGATGATCCTGCGAGTGAGTGTGGTGTATATGAGCTATGAGTATGAGTTATGAGCAGTAGCATCTGAGCGTGGTCATGAGTATGAGGTTGGATGAACTTCGGGGATCAGGAGTGGATCTCAAGTGGTGCTGACCGGGTAAGGTCAGGATTGCAGCTGTGGTGAGACGGTGCAATGAGTCTAGTGTGAGCCTAGTAACTCGGGGATCCGGTGTGATCACGAGTAGTGCTGGCTGAGGGCCAGGGTTGTGTTGTGGACGTCAAGTCTGGGGTTATTATTGGAGTCTGGAATTCGGTTCGGAGAATCTGGTAGCATATGTTACGCCGATGGTCGTACATGTTCTAGTTTGATTGTTGTACGATCATTTGGTCCAACGCGGGGTCAACGGTTGGTCGGACATGTTCTTGTTAGATTGTTGGACGGTCAATCGGGCAGCCCTAATCTGGACCATGAGGCGTGCATTGTTGATGTTCCGGATGAATCTGGGTGAATTTTAGGCGAGAGTGTTAGCCTTAGTAGGACGGGTTAGGGGATTCGAGTGTTATCTCGAAGGATACTGGCCGCGTTCGGGTCAGGTGGTGGAGACCCTAGCGAGACGGTGTTGTGAGATTCGAGGGTGATATCGAGTGGTGTTGGTCGGGTTTGGCCAAAAATGTAGACCGTAGAGAGACGGTGTTGCATGATTCGAGGACGAATGCGTCTTAGTGGGGGAGAATTGTAACGACCGCGAAACAAAAATTTGTGAATAACTGGCGGGTCGGTTGGAAACCTGGGTTGTTATTTTATTTTTTTGTATAAGTCAAAAGCCATATTTTAGGGAGCCTTGTTTTATGGAAGTGGCTGAAGTATTAATGAGAGGAATCAGTTTTGAGGAAAAGAGGTAGAGTGAATTAGTGAGTAAAGAGAGGAGGAGAGAGAGAGAGGTGGAAGAATCCGCCGGTTTTGGAGGAGACAAACGCTGGTGAAGATCAAGTTGGATCGGAGTGAAAATTTCAGGGTAAGTTCTCCACTCCCTTATCTTGATTTATGAAGAAACCGCTTGTCATTTGGTTGAGTATTCTAGGAGTTATGGTCGTTTTACTGAGAGATATTTACGCAGCATCGCTTCTGCGATCAGTCCACTTCAAATGACGATTCCCGTCGTTCTGTAAGGACCCAGCGGACGAGTTAGATATCATTAGAAATCTCTGAGTCTTAGCTTTCAACAGACACCGATTTCGGTTTATTCAAAGGTGACCTCCGTTCTCTGTGTGCTTTTGAAGTTAGTGTGTCGTTTCTGAAATATTTGTTCCCAGTTCTGATCATCGAGTTTGCGAGCTAATTTTCCTGTTGAACTGCTTAGATTTAGGTTACGTTCTATACACCTCTGTAAAGCTCTAGATGTCTAGTTTCTAGAACAGGTTTTATACCTTGATTTGGTTAATAATTCGCTGAGTTATGGTCCTTTGAACTTGGGTAGTTCGTGCAGTTTTTCTGTAATTTCCTGCGGTTTCGTCCGGAGTTGCTGTTTTCGGGGATGATTTCCCGGCGAACCGTTTGGAGTTAGGAGTCTTGCGATACGGTGTTGGAAAGCTGTTGGGGTCTAGTTTCCAGAGAAGTTTTCCGATCGTGATTTGGTGTAGTAAGTCGCGAGTTATTCTCTTTCGAAACAAGGTGGGTGCGTGACCATCGTCTTCGCGGGTAGATGGGTGTATTTGGTGCGTTTGATTGCGAATTGAGTTGATTTGTTGTTCGATCAATGCTTGTTTGGGGCGTTTTTAATGTTTAGATCAACGTAAGTATCGTGGTTTGTGGTTGACTTTACGTTGACTCTTCGGGGTTGACTATGCGTTGACATTTCGGGGTTGACTTTTCGTGTCGACTTTTTGCTTAATTGTGTTGTGTGGTGTTTTGATTGTTCCCTATACCCGTGCATCTAGCCAAGTAGATGGGATGATCGTACCACTGAGTATTTATAATAATACTCACGCATCTCTTATAACCATGTGATGCAGGTAAAGACAAAGTGTGATCGTGGAATCTGGCTGTGAAGAGGAGATGATCTAGTGTCTCGTTTGTGTTTATATCTATTCCGCTTTTGTTATTGTGTGGTTTAATATTTATGGGAATATTATTCCGGGTGTTTAAAAAAAAAAAAAAAAAAATCTGGTTGTTTCAGATTTACCATAGCTTTTAATTCTAAGCGTCGCACCTCCATTGTAAAATCAAGAGATTTGCAATGACTATAAAATTCTTTTGATAAACTATTTTATTTATTATATCAATTTTTTAGTTATAATATTTTCAAAACTAAAATTTTTAGAAACTGAATTGCGAAATCAATATTTAAAACCAAAAAGTAGTTTCAATTTAGAAACAAAATAGTTCAATACATTACAAACCAAAAAAGACTACAAAATACATTACAAACCAAAAACTAAATATTAGAATGGCTAGATGGATCGGATTAGGCAGGTGGGTTGACTTGGCCTGATAGGGCTGATCCGCCATTGAATATAGTCCTAAACTCTGGAAATTTTTCGGCAAAGAAGTTGAAGTAGTTTTCATAACATTGAAGCTTCTCCTTAGTATGCTTCATCTCAGTTGTTTGGGTTGCAATACATTCCTCGGCAACAGCTAGCTTTTCAGCAAGAACAGTCGGATCTTGACGAGGATGAGGTGGAATAGAAGATGCCTCACCTTGTAAACATCCAATTCCGTAAATCCTCCCTTTCTTACGAGGCGCAAGCTGAAATAAAACAGATTGTGTAAAATATTTGATTGTAAACTAAGTCAAATAAGTTAAATAATACACAATATTTACCTCACGATATATTACGTTTTTGTCGTTCACTGTCAGCTCACAAGACGCCGCGCTCTCAGGATCATCACCAACAGATTGTTGAATCACATCTTGCATCTTGGACATGACGTCTTTGTAAAGTTGCTCTGACCTTCCATCGACAAACGAGCCATCAGGCTCCGATGAGTCTCTTCAAGAACCGCCATCAAGTCGGGAATAGGATTGCCAGTCTTCTCAGACTAGGGAATATATAAACAACATAACATTATTTCAACTAAATTTTAAAATATTTAATAAATATTAAAAACATAAAATACTTACAATTTTCCGTGCTCTGGCTTTAAATAAAGTTTGGCCAGACCGATGCTTATAGATTCCTAGGCCTAGCGGATCAGAGTATCTAGCTTTGCGACTGTTAGAACTCCTTCCTGCCGTCTTCGGATCAAGCCAATATCAAATAAGGCCTGACCAAACTAGATTGTCTATCCACTTGGGCTTTGCATCATCGCCCTTCTTCTTCCACTTGGACTTCCACCGACTAACTTGGTCACAGATACGGGCCTTTAACTTATCCTCAAATTCCTTGCGAACTCTTCCAGTTATTGCAGGATCCCAACTATATGTTTGCTGTCCATAAATAAAATAGTTAGTAACTAACAAAGATATTGAAATTGTACTAACATTTAAGCATAATTATCTTACTGCAAAAGTATGAAACCAACGCGAAATCACTTTGGTCGGTGTTTGCATCCAATTGGCATGAGGTTCTTTAAAATCTCGTTCAAAGATTGATCGGACAGTAGCTGCAACGCATCCGTCATCATCAAACCATAAAGTTTTAGGAGGACGTGCTGGATCAAGTCTTGGTAAATTTTCTCGTCCAGGACTGACAAGTAACTTGTCTAATGTCATATCTGAGAGACGACGAGGCCTTGCAGCTGGAGTTGGCGATGCGGCTGGAGGTGTAGGAAAAACCTCAGGCTGCGTCTCCAGAATGTCTGACGCGGACGCATTTGACTGTGAAGCACTATTCCTATGAGGTGGAGGAGATGAGCTAGTGCCGGGACCATCTCTTTCTTGTTGCATCGCCACATCTTCAACTAGTCCGACTATACGACCTCTTGGATTCACTTTGATAATCGATAACCATTTTTCACGTCTTTGTCGTATCCTAGGATAAGGAAGAAAACTCACTTGTTCTGCTTGTGATGCAAGAATAAAAGGTTCGAACTTGCCATAATTTCTGCTTGCATTAACATCAACAACTCCTAAGTTGTTTGCTCGTACCCCTCGACCAATTGTTGGATCATACCAATCACACTTGAAAAGAATGCATCTCAAATTCACAAGTCCGGGGTATGCAACTTCTATAATTTCCTATAAAATACCGTAGAAATCACTTCCACCTCGTACATAGATACCATAATTTCCTGTTGCTCTACGACTTCCATGTTGATAGGTATGGAATGTCTATCTGCGTGTAAAGTACATCGGAGCAGTAGTGATCTTCGCAAGTGGTTCTTGAACGAGCTCATGGAGCCAAAGTGGTAAGGGTTCATTTCCACATCCATTGGTTACCTTTATATATATACATATTTGTGTAAGTCGTAAAAAATAATGATGAGCAAGTGTTGCTTGAAAATGGTATATATTTATATATATAGTTACTTACATAGTATTTTAACTATCCAGCAAAATCACGTTCTTTGTACTTTTCATAATCTTTTTCTTGTGAACCAGGATAGGATTCACGGATCTGCATATCGAACAATCTGCAATACATATATACATATATTGGATAATAACGTTATGTTTATTATGAATTTAAAAGTACAATAAATTTAATTGTAATAATACCTTTCGAATGGATGAACATAATCACAAGATATAATTGTGAGCAGCACGACAATGTTCATGGTCTTCCCACCAAACTTCTTTCAACATTCCAGCAAGTCTCCTAATTTAGGCGAAAATATCTGGAACGTCAGGAACGTTATACGTTGGTGCAATGCCTCCATCGTCATATCGTCTGGGGGAGTTTTTTTCTGTTCTGACAGTGGGGCTAAAATAGTATGACGTGAAATGTGATGTTTCCTCTGTTAAACTACCTGCAACAATTGATCCTTCAACTTTTGCAAGATTTTTGGCCTTCCCCTTCAAATTTTTCATGAATCGTTCAAACGGATACATTCACCGAAATTGCACTGGCCCCGCAAGACTTGCTTCATGTGGTAGATGGATTGGGAGATGTTCCATAACGTCAAAAAATGCGGGGGAAAATATTTTTTCCAAATTACAAAGCAACACTGGGATATTGTTGTTTAACTGCTCGATACCGTCTTCTGTCAATGTTCGTGTGCACAGATCCCTGAAAAATACGCCGATGTCTACAAATTGATGTACATCAGTCGGTAAGAGCTCATTTAAATTAAAAAAATTATTAAAATCATAATTAATCGTCATACCTGCAATAGCTTCGTGTACATTGGTCGGTAAGAGCTCAAGTAATGCAAAAGGTAGTAGGCTTTGCATGAATATATGGCAATCATGGCTTTTCATACCGGATAATTTTTGTCCTTGTTCTACACATCTAGAGAATTTTGACACGTATCCATCTGGGAACTTTACTTCTGATGCAACCCACTCGAACAACGTTTTCTTCGCCTCGGCGGACAATCGAAAGTTTGGTACTAGTAATTTACCGTCTCTTGTAATATGCAACTCATTTCTTGCACATATATCGGCCAAGTCCAACCTGGATTTGAAACTGTCTTTAGTCTTCCCCTGCACGTTCAAAATTGTATTCATGATGTTGTCGAAGAAGTTTTTCTCAATGTGCATTACATCAAGGTTGTGCCTCAAAAGGTGATCCTTCCAATATGGGAGTTCCCAAAAAATACTCTTCTTGTGCCAATTGTGAGTCTCGCCATTTCCGTCAGCCATGTTTGCTTTAGTGTGCCAATTACCCTCACGTTTTGTTGTTTCTTGAACACCGTAATAGTCAATCTGCTCAAGTAAATAATCCCCGGAAACATATACAGGGGCAGGAATACGCACAACTTTTTTCTTCATAAACAATTTTGGGTTCCTTCGATACGGATGACTTATGAGAAAAAACCGACGATGACAATCAAACCAACATGATTTTCGACCATGCTTCAGCTGAAATGCATCAGAACGATTAAGACAATATGGACATGATAATCTTCCATGCGTAGTCCACCCAGATAACATTCCATACGCTGGAAAATCGCTAATAGTCCACATTAGAACAACCCGCATATTGAAATTTTGTTGTTGCGAATAATCGAATGTAGGCACACCTGTCTACCACAGTTGCTTTAACTCATGAATCAACATCTGTAGGAAAACATCAAGGGACCACTTTGTATGCTTAGGACCTGGCACTAGAATACTCATGAACAAAAACTCTCTTTGCATGTACATATCAGGAGGAAGATTGTATGGTGTCAAAATGACTGGCCATAGAGAATATTGCCTTCCAAACATACCAAACAGACTAAATCCATCTGTACATAATCCAAGATACACATTCCTGCACTCGTCAGAAAAGTTTGGATGTACCGTATGAAAATGTTTCCACGCCTTTGCATCTGATGGATGGGTAACCTCTCTATCTGCAGTGGAATATTGTGCATGCCATCTCATTTCTGTTGATGTCCTTTCTGATTGGTATAATCGTTTCAATCTATCGGTGATTGGCAAGTACCACATCCGTTGGTATTGAACACGCGTTCGTCCACTAGTAGATTGATATCTTGGCTTCCCACAAAATCGACGTTCCTGCAGCTTATCATCATCTTTCCAATAAATCATGCAATTGTCAATGCATACATCAATCATTTCTGATGGTAACCCAAGACTCGCAACCAACCTTTGTATTTCATAATAATTCTCAGTAGAAAGATTATCTGGTGGCAAATACTCTTTAAAAAGTTCAGCCCATGAATCCATGCAAATCTCATTTAAGTTATGATCACTTTTAATTGTCATCATCCTAGATGCCAATGACAATTTAGACTGTCCTTCTCTACATCCACCATAGAGAGGTTGTTTTGCGGCATCTAACATATCATAAAACCGTTTTGCATCTACGTTGGGTTCTTCGCTAGCATTATCAACAAATGCGATAGACGTTTCATGAAATGCATCCGTAACCATATCATTAAATCTATTTTCCTGGTTATAGCCATACCCAACTTGATCAATACCGTAATTACCATAATTTGGTTGATCTACCCCATGATCCGTACTACTACTCCCTGCATCACCACCAATACATTCTCCATGCGAAAACCATACATAGTAGTTTGCCTTAAACACTCTATTAAATAGATGTTTCCTCACAGTATCAAATTCTTTATACTGTCAGTTTTCACACTTACGACAGGGGCTGAATATCTTACCGTCTTGACGAGCCATTGGTTGGTCTGTCGCTTGGTACATGAATGCACGCAGACCATCACGATATTCCTTCGTCACGTCACCGTTGCTTGGATCTCTATGATTGTACATCCATCCCCGTAATGTGTATAATTCATGCTCCGAAGACATTTTTTTTTGTAAAACCAAACAAAATTATGTTTAAAAAAGTTTCTTCCAGATTTTTTTTTATGTTTCTTTATTGTGAAACTCCTTGAAATGCTATTATTGGTGTCTGAAAATATTTGACACGGACTTGCTAGGGAAGCTTGCAAGAGATTTGCTAGGGAAATAGATATTGCAAGGGATTTGCTAGGGAGCACCGGGAGTATTGCGAGGGACTAGGACACGCAACAAGACTTACAAAATATGTAAAACGTGGTCTATCTAACTCAACAATCCTAGCAAAACCGTCGCAAGTTCGGTGCCGACATGGTGTCTTGCAAATTCCTTGCAAATTTGCGACAGATCAGTGAGGATTGACCCGTGACAAGCAAATTCCTCGCAAATTACTCACAATATTGCGACGGGTTTGCAATTATAATTTTACTCGCAAATTTGCGATTGCTTTGCGAGGAATGTGCTCTTTGTAGTAATAGTCTCGCAAATCTCTCGCAGTTTTGCGAGGGGACATTTCCCTAGCAAATTTTCCTAACAATTTCCTTGTTTTCTTGTAGTGTTTGCTAGTCAGAGTTGAAGAGACCCGTAGTTCCTTTTAAAATAGTTTTATGTATTTTTGTCATTTATCTTTGTCTAGTACGCTTATATATATTTTACTTTTAATTTGTTCATATTGTAGAAAAAGAGTTGAGATTTTAAGATACGATTTCTTAAACGTTTGTCTTCCTAATGTGTGGTTAAATGTAAGATTTTGGTTTTTTTTTTAACTACAAACTTTTTAGTAAGAAAACACTTTTCATATTTCATGGAATATATAACTTTTAAAAATAATCTAAAGATTTTTTTCCTTAACATTTTATTACATTAGTTGATTTTTAATAATTTTGTTAACTATAAAATCCATACACACATTTTAGATTTTTTATATGTGTAATATATAACTTTGGTAAAACAAAATTCATATAAAATCCATACACACATTTTTTTAGGTTTTTTTATATGTGTAATATATAACTTTGGTAAAAAAAAATTCATATTATCATTACTACTAAAATCATGTGTAGTCTTGTATTTATTAATTTTTATGTTCATTCATTTTATTTAGTCTTAACGTTTTTTAATCTAATTTAATTTTTTATTGGTTATAAAAAACAATAAATATAATTTAGTGTGTAGGAAATGACTATTTCAAAACTTAAATGTTTTAAGAAACATTTTTGCCTATGTGGACACTATAAATAAAGAGAAAAGTGTCTAATTATATAATGGATTTATCAAGGTACTACAGTATGGGATATTACTAAGTTAAATCGACGGGTGGTTGTAGGAGATATCCCTAAGATCCAGCTTATAAAGCCTAGAATTAATGGAGGGGAAGATCAGAAGGTGTGGAGCTACACGAAGGATGGTGAATACAGTGTTAAATCATAAAACTTAAGGAGAAGAGGCTTGCGGTTGGAGGGCATCTGCCAAATATGTGGAAAATATGAAGAAACAATTAATCATATGCTTTTTCAATGCATGATAGCCAGAGAAATCTGGGAACATTCTCCAATTAATCATATACCAGCTCTAATTAATCAATTAAATAACAATGTAGAGGAGCTAATGGAGGTAAATAAGGCTAGGAGAGGTGATTGGTCACAAAGTTGCCCATTGTACCCATTCATTGGATGGAGAATCTGGAAAATGAGAAATAATCTAGTTTTCAATGGGAGGAGATAATTAATTCCAGATACCATTAATAAAGCTATAATTGATTATAAACAGTGGGTGGAAGCTTAAAAAAGGAGACTGATGAGCAGGAGCAGCAAATTATTCAAAGTAGAAGGCCTTATAAACTAAAAACAATGGCAGAAGTAATTAGAATCTCTAATAGTTGGTGTTGTTTTGTAGATAGTTCTTGGGTATCAAATAAGAAAAGAACTGGAATAGGTTGGTTGCTAATGGACCATAGGAGGATAAACATCATGACGGGTTCAGCTTCAACTGATCCACTTGCAAGTCCTTTGGAAGCGGAAGCATTTGCCCTAAGGGATGCTGTCCAGCAAGTTAAAAAGCATGGTTATCTAAATGTTGCCTTCTTTGGAGATTCAAAGGTTTTGTGTGATATATTAGACAAATGCTTAAAGGGAGAGCAAGGAGGAAGAGACCAAGAAAATTTAAAGTATTGTGGGGATATAAAAAGAATGGCTAAGGAGGAACTTGGTTTCAAATTTGATTCAGTCCCTAGAGAGGTGATTCATGAAGTAGATGTCTTAGCTAAGAAGGCAAGAATGTTGAAGTCAAATTATGTAATTACTTGGTTTCTTAATGTATAATTATGGACTCTGTAATGAATATGTTAGTTGACAAACAAAAAAACAAAAAATCTCCAGAGGTGATAACGCCATTTTTACCGAAGTTCCGAACAAATCGAGCATGATTATGGACATATATATATATATATATATATATCGATTTAATTTATAGTTTTTCATACTATTTTGTTTATCAACAGTCTTTATACTATTTGTATTTATTTAAAAAAATGAAAATAACCAAAAAAAATCTAACAAAAAATAAAATATAGTAATGAATTAGTAAAAATATTTCCATTTATTGTCTTATGCTCTGGAATAGCTTGGCACGGCACTGGTGTTAAGGGAAGTGGGGGAGATGATGGTGTTGAAGGGAAGAAGATTTGAGATTTAGACGATGAAGGTGTTTAAAAAAAGACAAAATGCAGCTAGAAAAAAATGAGAAGAAAGGAATAGGTTTTTGGTATCCTTAAAAAGAGTCTGATAATATGTAGATACGTGAAACTGAAGAATTGTCTTAATCACAGTGATTGAAACTTGATATACGCAGGTCTTAACTCTTAGTGTTGTTCAAGGGTTTTGCTAATGACAAAATAAACTTTTACATAAATTGGATCCTTAATATCACCGTTGTGGTTCGCTTTCGTTGAAAAATCCTAAGAACATAAATCAGAGCAATCAATGTAATCGTAAATATTTCCACACAAATAGGTCAATGTTCATAATATGTTCCGTAGAGGGCAGGTTCTGCTTTTTATCTTGTTAGACTAACATATGCCGGTCTTAGAGGTAATGAGCTTGCAAATCTAGAATGTGAAGTAAAGATTTTATTTAGGGAGAAGCAGGGAAATGTATTGGCCCTGACCTTGGGTACATTGCAGATAGCATCACTGGAAACAACACAGAGGTCAAAACCATGATATATATAAGATAGTAAAAGCGTCACTTAGATAACAGTACCACTCGGGATCAGAGTGATAGTAAAAGGGTCACTTAGATAATGGTTCCACTAGGAATCAGAGCATCCTTGATCACTGTGACAATGCCACTCTTGATGAAGTATCCATCTGTCTCCCTCGCTGCTTCTTGCACGTTGTCCGTGTTGATGATCTGAATGAACGCAAAGAGCAAAGGAGGCTAAAAGACTGAGTCGTCAAGACACTTGTAACAAAAGGAAACGGGGAACTAATATGTACTACAATTAGTTCATATGTCAGAAAAAATAACCAAAATGTAAAATGACCTTGACGTTATCTCCAATACGAGCATTCTTGTCAATGATAGCTCTTTTGATGTGGGAGTCTCGGCCAATACCAATTGGAATGCTGCCCTTTGCGGCTAGGAGCGTCCTATCAGCATCAGTCTGAAGCCGGGATGCAAAAGCACGTAATGAATTTCATAGAAATTTATACAGAAAAGGGTATTGATTCAATGAAATGAAATGAGCTGAAACTGTAACATACCTCATAGTAGTCTGCACCCATCAACAAGGTGTCTTCTATGACTGCACCCTCGGATATGCAAGACCGAAGACCAATCACAGAATGGTGGATTTTGCAATTCTGTAATCAACATGAAGAGGGAGAAATCGAAAGTAAGGCAGCTAGTCCAGGCATCTATTTACAAATCTGAAAGGGCAGGCTAAGTAGAAAGGGTTTTTTTACCTTGATAACGCAACCTTCACCGATTACACTATCCGTAACATCAGCATCAAGCATCTTGGATGGAGGTAAGTACCGAGGCTGTGTGTAGATTGGTGCTGAACGGTCATAAAAGCTGCAAAATATGATGAAGGTTGATCGTGTTTCTACCTCTCAAAACAAAATTTATATGGCGAAGATAATCAATGTGTACCTGAAATCCGGTACTGGTTTCTTGGTGATTCCAAGATTCGCATTGTAAAATGCCTCAATGGTACCAATATCTTCCCAGTACCCATCATACAGATAAGCTTGTACCTGAAAAATATATAGTCAGGTATGAAAGTGGAAACTGATGTTAAAACATAAGCGAGTAATTTCATATCAGTGAATAGTGATCACATACTCTCAGTCCAAGAGCGGTAGCACCAGGAATAACTTCACTCCCGAAGTCATTAGCTCCAGGAAACTGCTCCCTGAGCAAGTCTAACATGACATTTTTGCTGACAACATATATTCCCATACTAGCAATGAAAGGCATTGCTTTTGCTCTTTCGTCATCAAGGCCTAAGATTGTCGTGTCAACCTAATTATCAAACGAGACTGTCAATGTCAATGTTATATATTGAGCAAAGTCCACGAACCTAAAAACTTACCTTCATAGCCTTCAATTGCTCCCCTTTTGGTTTTTCAGCAAATTCGATAATCCGTCCTTCATCATCAATCTTCATGAGCCCAAAAGCCGTAGCCCGTTTCTCATCCATAGGAAGAGCAGCAACAGTGATATCAGCGTCGGTTTCACGATGAGCTTGGATGAATTTCTCATAATCCATACGGTACAAATGATCCCCTGCAAGAACCAGAAACTCCAACACATTGTGCTCTTCGAACAACCACAAGTATTGCCTCACTGCATCAGCAGTTCCCTGCAAAAAAAAAGAAGAAGATCAAACTCAAAGTCAGAACAACATGACTCTATCTCTCAAACTCAATTCCAAGACAATCCAGTCCCATTACCTGAAACCAATTTGGGTTCTCTGGGCTTTGTTGAGCTGCAAGAACCTCCACGAAACCTTCGTTCTTGTAACCACCCATGTTGCTCGCATAAGCGCGTGAGAGATGTCGATTCAGAGAAGCGGAATTGAATTGGGTAAGCACATAGATCTTGGAGATGTTACTGTTCAAGCAATTGCTCACTGGAATATCAATCAGACGGTAATTCGCACCAAGAGGAACAGCTGGTTTCGCTCTCTTCTTCGTCAGAGGGTAAAGTCTCGTTCCAGCACCACCACCCAGAATTATCCCCAACACACTCTGCCATTAAAACTCATCATCGATTAAAAACCCTAACTCCGAGAAAATCGGATCGAATTCAGAAAAAACAAAAATAGCACTTACCCTGCTAGCGTCGGGATCAAGACACGTTTGAGAGTTCTGCGAATCAGAAACCGCTTTTGGTGAAACAATCGATGGTGTTCTCTTACTTGAACCATCATCGGTGTTACGACGGACATTGGAGATGATCTCATGCGTGGAATTAACTTTTTCCCCGGCGAGAGAAGAAGACGAGAACGAGAGACTCTTCCTAAGAGATGCTCTACGAGTGAGATTCGAAGAAGAAGAAGAAGAAGAAGAGGAAGAAGAAGTAGAAGAAGAAGAAGGAACTTTTAACGCTCCGATCGCTGCCATTGTCGCCATTGTTGTCGAATACAAGGAAATGAGGAGGAGGAGGAGGAGGAGGAGGAGGAGGAGGGAGCTTCACTCTTCTTCTGTCACTATAATCGAGAGGAGATCTGATGTCAAACAAACAAAAACAAAAATCGAGAGAAGATCTTTTTTATTTTGGCATAAATCTTATGGTTAGTACATTTCCCTTTGTACCCCTACGTTAAACTGATATTTACGGGAAGTGATGAGATGGTATGCTCGTAAATATGAGGGAAAAAAAGAGGTCAGTTTCGTCTACAAGTGTTCATATGTCTTGTTTTTGGCGGTGAAAATGTCTTTAGGTGATTGCAATAAATAATAAATTTTGGGGATTGGTGGATGGGAGAGGATGTCAAATGAACGGTCTATTTACTGCTGTTTTATTTTCTTTTTTGCAAAATCACGCACGAGGATTCTCCACCGTACGCTCTTTTTCTTTATATGTTTCTTTTTTATAATATTGCAAATTAAACTTTCAATTCTCTCTAAATTCTGTTTTCGACCTCTTAATTTAATTTTGTTTCTTAAAACTAATTGTTCATATGAATCAATAACTCACACCCTTTAAATATGGGTGATGATACAACAATCAATAAGTATAAAACTGATTACTAAATTTATAATTTTCACAATTTCTTTGATATAATCTGCTGACTTTTGTAATTTTTTTTTGTTGAATGGTAAAAATTATAATTTTTAGATATTAGAAAAAATCTTTATTTACGGTAAAAAGATTACAATGAGCGTAGATAGAAAGAATCATCGTTATTATGCCTTATTTATTCTGGGTTATTCGTAGGTTGGATTCGGTGTTGAATTCAGTTTCAAACAAAACAACAGTTCATTGTAATTTTTTTGCAAAATGGTATTTCAAAAGTAACATTTTTAAAATTCTCTCAAATAAAAAGAATAAGACAACATCTTCAATGATTAACAACTTGTTTGCTCGGCCTGCCTTGCACCAAATTAGGAGTTTTGCAAATTGCACGGTTTTTGTTTTTGATAAATTTACTTACAAACAATTTATTTGAGAGTGGGAACCTAAATTTCAATAATGTGTAATATGTTATTGACTAAAATATGTATGTAAGTGATTTGTTTTTATATTATCAATGCATTATCATTCATATCTAGGGTTCGGTCCAAAGATTAACTCCGGCAATAGAGCTAAGAGACCCGACCGAGGCAAAGATACACGACATTAGACGATTTACTAAAATTAAAAGGTTTTTTTAAATCTATAATAAATATGAAAAGATATTAAAATTCAAATCATAAACATTAATTGAAGAGAAAACGATATTTAAAATTAATTTCAAACACTAGGTACAAATTAATTCAAAATATCAATTATTTTCAAGTTATGAAGCTTATTCGACACTTTAGAATTAATATTTATTATATTTCTTAAGAATTTTTCTTAAAGCCAATTTTGTCGCTTTATAAAATTATATGTGAAATTTTGGATAACCGGGTGAATTTTTTATTGATTTTTATTCATTTATCGCAGTTGATAGGGTAAACCAAGTGAAGAGAGGAACCCTATTTTCCCACCTTCTTATAAAGCCGAGACTTCCGCCTCCTCTACCAGGATAGTCTCTGTCTCCAACTCTCTAGGTAACCAAAACCTCTATCTTTTCACTATGTTCCATTATCCTCTACGCTTTATTTTTCTATCATCTTCCCGCGAATCCGTTAGTAGTCTGTTTAAATGGATCCATTACATTTATTTTGCCTCCAGATTTGGTTTTCGTATATCTTTTACATCTCTATTTCTGTCAAATTTGGATTTGCTTGGTTGAATTCTTAGTTTTTTGTTTCATATTATTTATCTTAGTTGTTTTGTGTCATATTATTGATTTTAGTTTTTTTGTTACATATCATTAGGATTCCGATCCGGTATTGATATGTATAGTTTTCTAATCGAGTAATTTTAAGTTTTTTCAGGTTCTTAGAATCTTATTCGTATTTAAAGATGTCTGCATCGAATGATTTTCTAGAAATTTTTTGTTCTCACAGTTCGTTGAATTCGTAGTTGTTTTGTTTCATATTATTCATCTTAGTTGTTTTGTTTTATGTCATTAGGATTCCGATCCGGTATTGATCTGTTTAATTTTCTAATCCACTAATGTTAAGTTTTTTTTTCAGGTTCCTAGAATCCCATTTGTATTTTAAGATGTCTAAATCAAATGCTAAGAAACACTTGTAATTCAATTAAAATTTATTAACTTCCTTTTTTGGAAGAATATTTTATAAAAATATGATTTTGTGATACTATTTTTTGTTTTCGCAGTTCGTTGGATTGTTAGTTGTTTTGTTTCATATTATTGATCTTAGTTGTTTTGTTTCATATTATTGATGTCAGTTATTTTGTTTCATATTATTTGGATTCCGATCCGGTATTGATCTGTTTAATTTTGTAATCCACTAATTTTAAGTTTTTTCAAGTTCCTATAATCTCATTCGTATTTTAAGATGTCTATTAAAACTGCTAGCTTCACTTTTCTTCTGTTACGGATCTGTCACTATTACCGAGAGAAGATCTTTTTTATTTTGGCATAAATCCTTTTTATTTTGGCATAAATTTGAGGAGAGCCTTCAAATGGTTCCGGATTGAGGGGAAGCGAGCTCCGGTTGAAGAGCATGCTTCTACTTATGTTATAGAGAAGTCATCATCGTTCTAAATATGATCCAAAGCTTGACACTATGATTCAGTTTTAGGTACGTGAAGAATTTGAGAATTTTAACTTCACTGAATCTTGACCGTTCAAAAGTCAAATTTTGATATAAATTTTAGTCTAGACTTGGTGATCTTCTTTTAAAATAACACAAGTGAGAAGAAATCAGTTCTAACCTAAATGTATCAGAATGGTAAATATGCCATTATTGTTTTGATGATCACCACAACATTACACTGCTGAGGAATGATGATGATTTCTCTCTAACACAAATTCCAATTAAGCCATTCTTGTACCTTAGAATTCAAACATAGGTAACTAAATTCCATGAAACAAACACCATCGTTGACACTAAAAATCGAGTTAGCCCTTTATTAGTGTTCTTGAACAAACTCAGAGAGAGAACGAGAAAGATGAAACTGGAGAAAGTTTGTTATTATTCATTAATGACAATCTGTTTCAGTATATAGACAATTATATCGGGTTTACAAGATAACCGGATACATTAATTAAACCAATACTCTAATATCCCTCCTCAAGATGGCGAGAATATGGAGATGAGAGACATCTTGGCAAGTATAGAATGAAATTGAGTTGGAAATAGAGGCTTGGTAAAGATGTCGGCAAGCTGATTATCGGTTGTAATATGAAGAGTCTTGATCAAACCGCTTACAATCTTATCTCGGACAATGTGACAATCCAACTCAACATGCTTAGTTCTCTCGTGAAAAACTACATTGTTAGCAATATGAATTGCAGCTGTATTGTCACAATAAAAGGCAACTGGTTGAGATTGATGAACCTGGAAATCTTTGAGCAGGTGAACCAATGAAACAATTTCGCGAACAACCATCTCCAGGGACCGATATTCGGATTCAGCAGAGGAGTGAGAGGCTGTTTGTTGCTTCTTTGATTTCCATGAGATCATTGAAGGACCGAGGAACATACAATTACCAGAAGTAGATCTCCTTGTGTCAGGGCAAGAAGCCCAATCTGCATCAGCAAATCCTTTAAGGATCAAGTCAGAGGAAGCAGAGAAGAACAAACCAAGACCAAGAGTACCCTTGAGGTAATGAACCACTTTGTATGCGGCCTGTAGATGTGACTGTTTAGGGACAGAAGCAAACTGACATAGTTTGTTCATAGCGAAAGTGATATCGGGCCTAATAATGGTCAGATACATCAATTTGCCCACCAAACGTCTAAAAACCTGAGGATCCTCAAGGACTGGTTCAGCAGAATCCTGACAAAGCTTAATGCTTGGTTCCATAGGGATACTAGAAGGTTTAAAAGCTAATAAACCTGTATCATCCAACAAATCCAGAATGTACTTTCTTTGGCAAACAGAGATGCCTTTGCTGGTTCGAACAATTTCAAGACCCAAAAAGTACTTCAAAGGGCCAAGATCGCGAAGCTTGAAAACCTCTTTTAAAGCAGATTTGAGTGAATCCTATTCTGAATCAGTGTTGCTAGTGATCACAATATCGTCAACATAAACCAGCACTGCAATATACTTTTCCATCAACCAACTTAGTGAACAACGAATGATCACATTGTGATTGTGTGAAGCCAAGTCGTAAAAGAACATTACTGAATTTCAGAAACCATTGTCTTGAAGCTTGCTTTAAGCCATATAAAGACTTTTTCAACCGGCAAACAGCATTAGGAGGTAAAGTCTCTCCTTGCTTTGGAGTGTATCCAGGAGGTATAGTCATATATATATCTCTTCATCTAAATCTCCGTTTAGAAAAGCATTAGAGATATCTAGTTGACTTAAGCTCCATCCTTTAGCTGCAGCAACGGCCAAGAGGGTTTTCACAGTGGTCATTTTGGCAACAGGAGAAAATGTATCCACAAAGTCAAGTCCCTCCTGTTGAGTATAACCTTTGGCGACTAACCGAGCTTTAAACCGTTCCAAACTACCAGTTGCCAATAGCTTCAATTTGTATACCCATTTACAACCAATAGCGTGTTTATCAGGTGGTAAAGAACAAATCTCCCAGGTCTGAGTACTCTCTAAGGCAAGTAATTCTTCATTCATTGCCTGGAGCCACTCATCAAACCTCTTAGCTTGAGCAAAAGACCGAGGTTCAGGAGGCAAATGAGTCAAAGCACAGATATAATCCCTGTATTCATCAGATAGCTGGGCATAAGACATGTAATCAGCTAAAGGATAGGGAATATCAGCAGTACTCGTGTTGCAATAGTAGTCTTGAAGATAAGCTGGAAGCTTGTTAGCTCTCTTAGTCCCTTCGGAAGCATCAACAGATACAGCAGGAGGTTCAACTGCAGGAACTTCATTCACAACTGTAGGAATTTCATATACATCTACAGGATGATCATTTTGACAGGTGAAAAAATCAGTAGGTACCGTATCATTATCAAAACGGAATAAATCCTCATGAAACACTACATTTCGAGAAATATAGACTTGATTACTTTCAACATCCATCACCTTGTAGCCTTTGTACGCTGCAGGATATCCAAGAAATACACAAGGCCTGGCTCGTGGTTGGAATTTATGCCTAGGCTTAGAAGAGGTGGAGCTATAAGCTAGGCAACCAAACACACGAAAACCCTTGTAGTCTGGTCGTGTAGAAGTAAGCACTTCAAATGGAGTTTTGTCGTTTAACAAGGGAGTGGGAAGTCTATTGATGAGAAAAACTGCAGTCAATACACAATCTCCCCAAAATTCCAAAGGTACCTTAGACTGAAACATCAAAGATCTGGCAACATTCAGAATGTGTTGGTGTTTCCTCTCCACCACTGAGTTCTGCTCAGGAGTCTCAGGGCAAGAATGGAAGGAAACAATACCTTTACTTCTGTATAACTTCTCAAACTTCAACTCTGGTGCGTTATCAGATCTTACACCTTTCACTATGGCCTTGTATTGAGTCTCTATCATCGTCAAAAAATCAGGAAAGACTTGGAGAACCTCAGCTTTAGTACGCAATAAGTACACCCAAGTGACCCTTGTGTGATCATCTACAATAGTGAGAAAATACCTGTATCCTTCTGGTGTGGCCACAGAAAATGGACCCCAAATGTCAATGTGAAGGAGTTCAAAGGCATTATCACACATATTGTTCTTGGAAACATAGGAAAGATGCTTTTGTTTTGCAAGAGGGCAAATAGGACAATGAAAACTGCCTTTATTCCTTTGTTTAATTCCAAGTACAGCATGAAGAAAATCAGACTTATACACAGATGGATGACCAAGTCTATTGTGCCATAAGTGTGAATCAAGAGTAACAACACTTGAAGAAAAAGAAGCAACTAAGGATGATTCTGCTAAAGAATTTACATCCAAAACATAGAGATTTGAGATTGCTTCACCCTGTCCAATCATCAATCCCTTGATATGATCCTGTATCATGCAAGAACCGGTATCAAACACAACTCTATACCCCAAGTCTTTTGTCAATTGACTGATGCTAAGAAGATTCAGCCGAAAATCTGGAATGTATAACACATTGTGAAAGACCAACTGCTCATTTAATTTGACTGTACCAACACCGCCAATCCTTTCTCCTAAACCGGTAGGTAATGTGACGGATCTATTCAACGTATCAGACAGCTCAACAAAGAGACTTCTATCATGAGAAACATGATGTGTAGCACCACTGTCTATAATCCAGGAAGCAGAAGATAGGGCATTTCCAGTAGCTCTCAAAATGCCAACAAAGCATAGAGTAGAAGAAGATAGTGCCATACCTGGTAAAGCAGTGATAGTACCTCCTGAAGGAGTAGTCACAGAGTGTGGAGTATTAGTAGATGGTTGGAGTTGAGAGTTGAAATAAGCAATCACCCCTTCAATTTGATCTTTGGGGAGTGTGTTGACCATAGTAGAAAGAGGATCATCCGAAGATAATGCAACCTGAGCAACACGAGGCTTAAGATAAGATGGTTTTTCATTCTGAAACTTTGGTTTAGGCTTGTGGTTAAAACCCGGAGGATAGCCATGAACTTTGTAGCGCTTGTCTACGGTGTGGCCTGTATAACCACAGTGAGAACAAATCGGTCTGTTCTGTCTTTGAGCAGAAGAAAAACCTTGAGTAGCATTAACTGAGACTTCCATAGATGCTGGTGTAGATACTTGAAAAGCAGAGACATTCTGGAGTGGAGTAATATTTCTCTGATTGTGATCCTGATCCAGCAAGTTATAGATCTCAGACATGTCAGGTATGTGCTTCTTCATAATGATTTGACTTCGAATCGTAGCATAAGATTCATTGAGGCCAGCTAGAAACTTGATGACTTTAGCATGTCCTGCTTTAGTGTCTGTGATCTTGCAACACTCACAACGATGACATGTTTCATCACAATTAGCACCATCCAATTCATCCCAAAGTATCTTGAGAGTAGTATAGTAAGTAGATAAATCCATTGGTCCTTGTTGAAGAGACCAAATCTATTGAGACAATTGATAGGATCTTGGTAGGTTTGTGACATGAAAACGAGTCGACAAATCTTTCCAAATTTCAGAAGCGTTATTGAAGCGAAGTATGCTTTTGTATATCTGCTTAGACACAGAGTTCAGGATCCACGATTTCACCATAGAATTGCAACGAGACCAAATTCGAAAGCTAGAATCTGTAACGCTAGGTCACGAAATGGATCCATCAACAAACCCCAATTTGTTCTTAGCATCTAAGGCAATATTCATAGCAATACTCCAATTGTCATAATTCGTACCATCGAGAACCTCAGAGATGATCGACAGACCTGGATTATCACCACTTGTGAGGAAAAATGGCGAATGAATGCTATCTGGAGATTCTGTCGTATGAAAAGAATGTTCGGGCGAAAAATGTTCTTGAGCTTCAGGAGCTTCAGGAGTTGAAGACCTCCTTGCAGATGCGGTGGTTCTTCCAGTGCGACGTCCAATTTTGCGGTGAATCACCATTGAAGCAACTGTAAAAAGCTTGAAGATACGGCGGAACAACCGTACAATCGAATTTTCCGACGGAATAACCGAAAAATTGAACAGAAAAGAACGATTAACCGGGAGAATCACCGATTAATCAAAGTCAAAAGATGCAAATCAATGAAAAACGGATCGATTGAGCTTTTCTGTGAGCTCAAGCTCTGATACCATATTAGTGTTCTTGAACAAACTCAGAGAGAGAACGAATGGAGTAAAGATCTCAAAAGGACAGTCTCATCAAAACAAAAGCTGCTATACCCCTCTTTAATCTTCATACCCACTTTTAATGATAAGTATGCGAAGTGACGAAAATAGCCTTTGTTCAATTTCGGTCTGATTTAATAAATACTGATCTTATACTGAAACCAGAGTCCTGAAACCAGCAAACCATTGAACCTCAAACCCTCTTCTCAAAAGAGAAGGTCTCGATTTATTGTCTGATTTAATAAAAACTCAAAAAAAAAAATTTCAGACGAGAAATCTCGTCGAGCTGTCGCCGGAAAAACGAGGTTTCCATCGCCGTCGAGGTCTGTCGCCGCGTTTTGTTTGCCTCTGCGGATCTGCATTGAGCTCTCCTTGAAGATCCAGGTCCGTCAAGCTCTCTAAACTCAACTGCAGTTTTTCGTCTCGCCGGAAAACCTGTTTTCCAGCGCCGTCGAGGTCTCTCAACTCAACAGCCGCCGTTCTTTGCCTCCGTGGATCTGGTAGGTCCGTTCTTCAATTGATTTAGTTTTAGAATTGCAAATCTCTTGCAAATTGAGGAATTGAATTGGATATGATTATCCACATTATTTTGGTACGCACATTGGGTGTTTGAAGATGGTTTGTGGGTCGGTTAGGAGTGGTAAGAAATGGATATTAGTGGTAGAATCGTAATGAAATGTAGATTAAAACCCGATAGGAGGATGAGGAGAGAACTGGGTATAACTAGTAAAATTGGTACAACTGATTGTAGTGAATGAGTTTTGTGTATTGTTTTGACAGGAAACAATGAGCAACAATGTCAGCATACATTTTAAATGCAAAGGTCGCATGTATAGCATATTGTTGAAGAATTCAGTGGATGAGATATCTTTGTCCATGGTAGAAGCTAGGATATACAAGAAACTTGCGTTAGATGAAAGTGAGGTTAAATTGAAATTTAGTTACATTCCACTACTGGTTCGATGTGAGGAAGAGCAGGCTATTTGTGATGATGAGGATATGTATATTTATCTAACGTCCATTGATAACGAGAATCGTAGATGCATTTTGTTTGTGGAGGTCATCACTACTTCGGGACTGCCCGAGCAACTGTCGAGAGTGGGCAAAAGTTCTGTTGGAGATAATGAGAAGGCAAGTGAGGATGAAATCGGAGATAATGCCATTATTGTCCACGTAGAAAAAGAACAAGGAAAACAAATAGAGATTGATGATGGTGATGACGGTGATGATGGTGATGATGGTGATGATGATGATGTCTCTAATACTAAAGAGGGTGGAAATGTAACAAGTGATGAAGTTATGAGTGATGGAGGTATGTGTAGCTCGGATAGAGATATGGGTGATCAATATTTTGAGCCTCCACCTGTTGCAGAAGCTAGTCAGTCGGTTGTAGAGCCATGGGGAGACGGTTTGGGTTTGAGTGTACTTCAAGAATTTCCAAATAAGAAGGCATTGCAAGCTGTTGTGGGTAAAACCTCTTTTCTGAACAGTTTTAGTTATGTTATTAAAAAGTCGGATCGGAGGCGTTTAGTGCTACAATGTAATAAAGAAATGTGTGAATGGAGTTTACGAGCGTCGAGGATTGCAAATACTGATATTTTCGCGGTTAGAAAGTACAAGAACATGCATACATGCTCTCGGGCTACTCAGAGTATAAGCAACAACAACATGAAGAGGCATGGCAGCCCAGAATTAGTTGCAGTTCTTTTGCATGAAGATTATCCAGGACAAATGGAAACTCCATCTCCTAAAATTATCATGGATCTTGTGAAGACAAAATTAGGTGTCACAATATCATACTCCACCGCTCGGAGAGGGAAAAACCTAGCTATCAATGAGTTGCGTGGTAACCCGGAAGAAAGTTACAAGATGTTGTATTGCTATTTGCACATGTTAGAGAAGGTAAATGATGGTACAAAAACATATGTGCAATTGGATAAGGACAGCTCCAAATTCATGTACCTATTCATAGCTTTGGGAGCTAGCATTGAAGGGTTTAAATTCATGCGGAAAGTGATAGTTATGGATGCAACGTTTCTGAAGAACGGATATGGTGGTGTTCTAATATTTGCCTCAGCTCAAGATCCTAATCGTCCCCATTATCCCATAACGTTTGGTGTACTCGATGGTGAGAATGATGCAAGTTGAACTTGGTTTATGGAGAAGTTTAAAACTGTTGTACCGGACTCTTCTAAATTAGTGTTTATGAGTGATAGAAATGCAAGGCTCATCGGCGCCATAGGTAATGTATTTCCGAAGGCTCATCATGGGTTTTGTATATGGCATTTGTCTCAAAATGTGAAAGGTCATGCTTCTAACGTGAACAAGGATGTAGTCGCATGGAGATTCATGGAGGTTAGTAGGCAGTACACAGTGGCTGATTTCAATGCTGCTTATTATTCTTTTAAGATGAGATATCCATCTGCTGCAAAGTATCTAGAGGAGACTACCGAGAAAGAAAAATGGGCAAGATGTTGGTTTCCAGGAGAAAGATACAACTTAGACACAAGCAACTGTGTGGAATCGCTGAATAGCGTTTTTAAGGAGGTAAGGAAGTACTCCTTGATACCCATGCTTGATGTGATCATGAAAACATTTTCTAGGTGGTTTAATGAACACCGGAAGGAGGCGGTGGCTGGATCGATTGGACATAAACTGGTGCCGTTTGTGGAGAATTGCATGCACGATTTATGGGTTGTTGCTGAGAAATTGAATGTGACGGAGCTAAACACTTTTGAGCTTGAATACCATGTCATTGGTAGTGATGGAAAGCCTTCTTTGGTGAACTTGCTCTTGAAAAGTTGTAGTTGCAAGGTGTTCGATATTGAAATGTATCCTTGTGTGCACGGACTAGGCGCTTACATAATATTTCGAAGGCGTGAATACAGAGATCGTGATATTGAATTACATGAGTTGTGTTCAGAATATTATGGGACCGATTGGTGGGCAAAGGCGTATAACAAGACAATCTATTTAGTGCCGGATAGATCTCAATGGGATGTCTCGGATGATGTGAAAAGCAAACAAATCATACCTCCGGATCGCAAAAAGAAGAAAGGAAGAAACAAAGTTGATGCGTTCCTAGGTGATCAACTCCAAAGGAAAGGCTGTGGTGATGTGAATATGAAAGAGATGAAGACGTGATGATGATGATTCGAAGTGGCAGCAGCGATTGTGTAGGAATGGAGATGGATTTCGATGGGAGGATGGTTGATTCGAATGGTGGCAGATGATGGCGTGATTGATAGAAGATCTTCTTGTAAGCATAAACTTGTAAGAGGATCGGATTCAAAGAGAATAACACTTTGAGTCAAGGAATGAAGAACAACACTTGCTGTTTTCTATTACGTTAAAAATTCCAAAACTGCCTACAAAAGAGACATGTACCAAGTACTTATAGTCTCGACAAAAGAAACCCTAGGGCATACGCCCAAAACAACATGAAGTCTTAAATAAAACTACAAGATATTTAAACAGAAAATAAAACAACGAGGCGTCCCTTCCAAATGGACCTAAATGGTGCGCCTCTACTAGACTAGTGCATAATCGATATGACTTGCACATTATCTCCCATTGGCAGCAACCCCTAAGTAACTCGACGTAGCAATGATTCTGCCTCGTTAAAAACCTTGGAGAAGAACCTCCTTCCTACCAAAATCCTCACCAAGGAAAAGAGTACAGAACCATCACTTAAGTTACCTAGTGATTGTTACCGGATTCTTCGGTCTTCAAGATAGAGATGTTGAAGATGTAATCTTTAACCTCCAATTGATTGATGTCTTCTGCTGCAATGCAAGCGTGAGCTTCCTTAGCCATCTCTCTAGCTCGGGAACGAGTGATCCTTCCATCTATCTCCGGCTCTTCCTCCTCTGAGCTTGTCACGATCATATCAAAAGTGAAAAGGTTGCCATCAGCTGGGGAAAGGCGTCCGAGGACGAAAAACAAAAGGCGTCCGAGACAAAAACTCCAATGGTTGCTATTTGGAACTCGTTTTGATGTTTCTTGATTATTATGGCTTTGTGTTTCAATGTATTACTAAATTTACAATTTTCTGTATTATTATGGTTTTATGTATGAATGTTTCTTATTTGGTTGTTATTTGGAACTCCAATGTATTATTATGTATTCTTTGTTTCTGCGGTAATACTGGTAGATCTGGTATAACTACAAAGAATGTATTTGTGGTTTTCCTTTTTTCCAATGAGGATATTTTTAAACAGATTTTAGTAATATTTTTAAACAGAACTTAGTAATATTTTTAAATTATACTTGGTAATATTTTTAAATTATATTACTAGATTAAAAATTATTAAATTTACAATTTTCTTTATTCGTTATAGTTTCATAAATACTTATTATTTTATAAAGTAATTAAATATTTTATAAAGTAATTAAATATAAGTAAATATTAATCGTTCGGCCAAAAACAACTGTCGAGACTGCCCGAGCAACTGTCGAGAGCGTGAGATGCTTCAACTACCTGAACACAAAACCGTTCAGTAGTGATAGGGTAATACTAGTAATACTGGTAAAACTATAATATATTATTATTGATATATTCATTTGTAATAATAAGCAAGGATGATAAAACAAATGGAAATGAAAAGTACTTATAAATGATACAAGGATAAATTAACTATAAAATAAGAAATTTAAAAATTATATCAAAGTATGAAAGACTCTACACAATATATCACCAAGTAGTAAGGAATACTTATACTTTTAAGCTCACTTATACTAATATGATGAAAAATTTCCAAATTATTGTTTTTATAACATATGAATACACAAAACACTCAGAACCACATTTTTATCGACTTCAGTAATTTGTAAAACTAAAAAACCGAATTAAAAGATAAAGTAATACTGATTAAAGTGAAAAATTGCAAAAGTAATACTATGTTGAACTTTGGTAAAACTAGTATCTTGGTACAACTATGTACACACGTGACGGCGCACACGTGACAAATGACGGCGCACACGTGACAAATGACGGCGCACACATGACAAATGACGGCCCACACGTGACAAATGACGGCCCACACGTGACAATTGTTTCCCTCCCAAAATGAAAATTCCCCCCAAAACCAAATTCCCTCCTAAATCTTTATTTACTTAATTATTCCCCCAACTCAAAACATATCTACTCCTTCTCTCCTTATTTCTTTACAAATCGAAACAAAGTTTATATTTCTCCTCCAAAATCTATTATTTTCCCCCCCCAAAATCACAATTCCCTCCAAAATACATTTCCCCCCAAAATGAAAATTCCCCCCAAAACCAAATTCCCTCCAAAACCAAATTCCCTCCTAAATCAAAATTCCCCCCAACTATAATTATTAAAAACACAAAAACAGATCTACTCCTTGTATCTTCTTTCTTATTTCTTTCCAAATCGAAGTGAATTTCATTTCTCTTCTTTGCAAATTGATCGTCATGGTGAGTAATGAGAAGAACCCTTACTACGAAGAGATGAAGGAGGATAAGAGGGTTTTCGCCCAATTATCCGCTGTGGCGGATGGGGGATATGGGATCCCCAAGTGCTGTCCATGTGGTGCCCCCATGAAACTCGAGTTTTCCCAACCCGAAGGGAAGAGATGCTTCTTTACTTGCCAAAAGTTTCAGGTGATTTTTAGGATCCAATTTGTTATTTGAAGATGTAGAATGATGTGTTATTTGAAGATGTAGAAGATGTGTTAGGATCTCATTTATTCACGGTATTTGTATATGTGTGTAGAATGATGGCTTCCACCTTAGGAAAGCTTGGGATCGTTCTATGGAAGAAGAGGTAGAAATATTAAGGCGTGAGGTTGACGAGAACACGAAGAGGTGGAGAGAGATAGCAAACCATGAGTTTCTAATTGGGCAAATCCGTTTGGAGCTGAAAACCAAGGATGAAGAGATTGCTATGCTTAAAGAAGATATGGCTCGTTTTATGGCGGCATTCAACAAGTTTTTTAATGACATTTAGTACTTCTATATCTATGTTTGCGTTGTAACGTGTCTTCTCGTTTTGGATGTGTAAGGTTGTGTTAGACTTGGCTACTCCAATCTATGTTTGGTTGTCTATGAGTTTTGTTGTTCAGGTAATACTAGTTTTACCAGTATTACTAGTATTACCCGTATGTAGTGAACATTTATGGTTTAATTTAAGAATTATTATGATATTAATTGTTTTCTACTTTTATAATTGATCGATTCTATTTTTTAATTTCAGAATTAGTATGATAACATCATCTACTTTTTATTTTCTATTACAAAGTATTTTATAAATTATATCAATTCTATGATATAATTTATTTTCTACTTTTTTTTAATTGATCGATTCTATTTATAACTTAATAATAAAGACCAATTTTACCAAAAGACAGTAAATTACATGTCCACAAATTCACCGAAAAGACTAAGAACAGTTCAAGTTCACCGAAAACACTTAGTAAAGTTTATAATATCATATGTTCAAAGCAGCAGCACGTGACCGTGTCATACGCCTCGGTATTGTTTGAGGAGCAGCTGGTTCAGCTCGTACTTGCGGTTCACGTTCAGTATCCATCGCTTGAGGAGCAGCATTAACCTGCAATCAAATAACCAAGTAATTACTAACCGACTGTTCTGCCTAGTATTACTAGTCTTACTAGTACTACAACTATTTCAAGTATTAATAGTATTACCTGTGGTTCACCCGCCGCGGTAGTAGATGTCACTTGTTGATGAGCATTGTCAGCTTCTGTCTCGATATTACCTTCAGTATCCATCGCTTGAGGAGCAGCATTAACCTGCAATCAAATAACCAAGTAATTACTAACCGACTGTTCTGCCTACTATTACTAGTCTTACTAGTATTACAACTATTAGTAGTATTACTAGTATTACCTGTGTCTTCATAAACTCTTCCAGTGGTTTCATTCTTTCTTCCAACACATCAACCCTCCCATCAATCCTCCCAGCAAGCGTATTCATCTTTTCCTCCATCTCAGCTGTGAAGGTCTTAAAGAGATCCATCAATTTCGGATTTTCCTCATCCACCACATTCTCAAAGTTCTCCTCATTCTCAGATTCTCCTCGGGACTCCACATCTTCATTGTACATCTCTTCAAACCTCACAGTATAGCCGTGGCGAAAACGCTCCATCCAACTTGCAATAACAGGATCATGTACATCATCGTCATCTTCTTCTTCAGTGATTCCAGCAAGGAGAGACTCTTCTTCATCGCCTTGAGGTGCTAAGAAACTAGCAATATCCTGTGAACATAACAAAGCAGATATATTATATACATAGCAACCAAAAATAATTCTTATCATAAGTAGATAACTAAGAAACACTAACCTCAGTTTTACCAAGTTCATGATATAGCGATTCGAGAGGATATCCTTTCGAATCGCACTCCTTGAACTTTCTCTTGCACATCCTAGGACAAGAGACACCCGGAGAAGGATTAGCTGAGATGAACTTATCCTTCAAAGCTTGAATGGCCTCAAATGGTAAAAGCTGCACAACAAACATATGGTTAGAGTTAGGTTCAATTAGGACAAAGCAATGCATCCAATAACTCATTTACATTTTACTTACCTCCATATGCAAACAGAAGCCCGAGATCGGCCATACTGCATTCTCTTTTTTCACAAACCCGTCAAAATGCCTCATTGTTTTTGCAATCGATTCCAGCATGCAATCAAAGGAATATCTTCCCCAAGGAAACGTCTCACAAAGGCTAAGATCACTCACAATACGTAGAAATAAGTCATCAACGCCTGTAGCTTTCTCTCCAGCCTTTTTCGGTGCTACAACTACGCTGGATAAGAAATAGAGAACAACCATCTTCAGCCTATCATGAGACCGTCCCCTTGGTACCATTTCCTTCAACTTTTCTCTCACATCATCCCGTCTAATCACCTTTTCATCTTTAAAATATTTATTCACAAAACTCATACTTCCAAGTTTGTCAAAACCAAGTGGATAGTTTCGACAATCAAATCCCGATATCAACGCATGCTCCCTAATGCTGTACCGGATGGGAACCCCATTCACAACAAACCAAACCTCCTTTTTCTTTTCAATCTTAGCGGTTCGAAGAAAAAGCAACCACATGCCCGCAGCCTTGTGGTTTTTCTCCTTTGGCATGTGGAAAACGTGTTTGAACTGTGGATGGTTCCTAAACCAATCCCACTCACCATTGGTCAAAGGATGCTCCAAGTCATTAAACGTTGTAAAAACTTCGTCTATATGACACTTCGCCGATATCTTTATCTTTTTGTTATACTCCGACGATGGGAAGTACATACCCTGAGGTTTTTCTGCTGTTGGTTCATCATCGGCATCCTGCAACAAATTTTTTTAACCAAATATCACCAACACAAGCTGTTTTACAAACAGGTTAAGACATAGTTCTACCTAATTCTATCAGTTTTACCAAGACACATAGTTCAACTAGTTATACCAGTTTTACCAAGACAATACTCCTATCTCTACAAATATTCAAATCTATTCAATTTCCCTCCAAAAACTTCTACCAGTTCTACCTAATTCTACCAGTTTTACCAAGACACATTTACTTACCATTGGCCACTCGTAATCATCTTCGATATGAGGAGGCGGAGATCCATTAGCCGGCGGAGACTCCCTCTCAGTAGCCGGAGACTCCCTCTCATCTCCATTATCTTCTTCTTCTTCTTCAATCTCCACAACCGGAGGAGGAGGAGCCGAAGACTCCACTGTATCATCTCCATTATCTTCTTCTTCTTCTTCATTCTCCACAACCGGAGGAGGAGGAGCCGAAGACTCCACTCTATCATCTCCCATTCTCTTCTTCTTCTTCTTCTTTTCTGCATCCTTCTTCTTCTTCTTCTTCTCACTCTTCTTCTTCTTCGGCACCTCCTCAACCGGAGTAGGAGCGGGAGACTCCCTCTCATCTCCCGTTATCTTCTTCTTCTTTTTCTTCGGATTCATGTCGCTTTTGCGAGATACTCCGCCCTTCCTCTTCTTTTTCTTCAGATTGTCTCTAATATTCTCCAAAGGAGTCTCGTCCTCGTCTTCTTTTTCTTCTTCACTCTCAACCCACGGATGATGAGAGTGACCCCTTGCTTCTTCATTCGTGTTTTCAACCCTTTCTTCTCCTTCCCTGTTTTCAGCTTCCCGAACAACAGCTTCCAATGCATCTTCCTCTCCTTCTTGATTCGTCTTTTCAACATCCATCTCCTTCTCAACATCCGGAACACCTGTTTCCCGAACAACACCCTCTCCTTCTTGATTACTTCTCTGAGAACCCTTACCAATTTCCGGAACTGCTTCTTCAATCGTATTTTCTACTACGGGAACATCAACTTCTTCCTCTCCTTCTACATTCTTCGTGTCTCTTTCTACTACCGGAAGCCCAACTTGCGCCCTTGTCACAAAGGATTTCTTTCGGTGTCGACTTCGAGGAGGCATTGCGAGAGAGATAATGAAACGAGAATCGAAATTGAGAGAGAGAACTAAATGAGTTTTGATTTTGAGAGGATTAGCGGTTTTAATTTGTGAGAGGAGTAACGGTTTTTCCCGATGAAATCGCCGGAGACAGAGGGGAAGAGGAATAGTTAGGGATCCGGTTTGGGGAGGTTTGGGTCGATCTCGGTTTGGGGAGAGAATGGGTCTCGGTCAGCGATAAAACCGAGGTATTTTGTGTAATTTTTAAGTTTTCTTTAGGGTAAGATGGTAACTAACCTATTTTTCGGATTAAAAATAAATCAAAACGAATATCATTTAAATTGGTGTATTTTTCAGCTTACATATTGGTCAAAGTGGTCTTTTGAGACAATTTCTCGAACGAGAAAGATGAAACTGGAGAAAGTTTGTTATTATTCATTAATGACAATCTGTTTCAGTATATAGACAATTGTACCGGGTTTACAAGATAACCGGATACATTAATTAAACCAATACTCTAATACCCTTTTTATAGATATATAGAGATTTAGATTCAACCAAATTCAGATCTTCACCACAATGGGACTCCTCGCACGATGCTTCTTGTCTGACCAAACCAACTCTCCAAACACATAGCCCTTAGCCACGTTCCCATTACGCTTCACAAGGGTCACCCTAAACGTCTTTTGCTCTCCAACTTTGGTGAATTTTAAGCTCGTTGGCTTAACCACCACAAAAACACCCTCTGGGTGGGCCACTTGGACGGTGTAGGTGGAAGGTCGTCCAACGTTTTTAACGGTCCTTGAGACGGTGACTTTGCGAGATGACATGTTCGAAACTGTGATGGAAGGATAGTTCAAGTTGAAAAGACTGATTTTTGGGCTTGAACAGGTAAAATTTTTGCCCGAGAAGACAGAGATTTGTGATGCATTGTAACCTAGGGAGCATAAGAAGTTGAGGTAATCTCTGATGCCTAGATCGTATACCAGACCGGGATTCAAAGCTAGATTTGGTCGAACATGTCCTGCCCCAAAACTAAAAGGTGTTGCCTTCATGTTGGTTGAGTTTTGGATGGGTCCGGGAATGTCATCCATTGTTGTTGCTGAAATGGAAAAGTACAAAACAAAAACACCTAGTAAGCCAAAACTTCACAATACGCAGACAAACTACAAGATTGAGAAAAAGAAATTCTCTTTCCAAACCAAGAACAAGAACACAAAACATGGCCATGGAAGAAACAAGACTTGGTTATATATATGCCACAATTACTAAAAGTTAATGCCTTTTAAGCGATATAGTATTAGTCTTCTAGACTTCATCATTTTTGCTAGCAATGCATAAGCTCCATAATGAATATACATTCTTACCGGTAGTCATGATGGCAGAGCGGATAGCAGTAGGGCTCCAAGAAGGATAACGGGTTTTGAGAAGACCCGCAATGCCAGAGATATGAGGACAAGACATGGAAGTTCCTGAAACAGCATTGAACAGAAGACGCCTAGGATCAAACTGTTCATTTGTTGGAGATACTGCTCCAGTGTAGGCAGCGATCACACTCACACCAGGTGCAGTTATGTCTGGCTTCAGAATCTCAGGAGCTAACTTGCTCGGTCCCTTAGACGAGAAAGAAGCCATTACAGGTGCGGGTTTTGTTCCCAAAATTGTCCTCGCAGGAGTAATGTGCGCAATCGGATTCCTACATCCTCAAAGAGAGTTTATTTCAGAACGTGAAACAAGTTGAGATTTGGGTAAAGTGGCTAAAGAATCATCCTACTTGGTTTGGCTGATATATCTTGACAGAGCAAGACTGTCCTTGAAAGTGAGCTGTGTGGCTGGGAGGACGTGTGCATCAGCGGTTAGATCATTCCCAGTGACATTAGAGTTATCAAGAACCATCCCTACGCCGCCAGCTAAAACCACGGCTCGACCCTTTTCCACCCTCCCATTCTGTCCTCTGAGACACACCAATATCTTCCCCTTTGCCTTTTCAGGGTCAAGCGATCCAAGTTTACACAATTGTCTGCACAAAGAGATGATACCAAGTCAACAACGATCACAATTCATAAACAATTTTGAATGACTAACAAGATTAGCTTCTCTGGAACAAAACTCACGCATCCAAAGCTGAAACGTTCTTAGCTTTTGCTCCCAGAGCTGACATTATTGGGTAGAACTTAGCATGTGGCAAGGCTGATGATGACAAGCTTTGTCCCTAAATCAAGATTTAAGCTCATTACCTAGAAACTGATTAAAGACTGGAATTTAATAATTCTATTAACTAATTTAGGGACATAATCTAACCTTGTAATGCTTTCCGTTACCGAGGATTAGATTGCTAGCAAACTCACGATCCATGGTGCTGGCTCCGACAGTGATCTGCCACGGGGCAACGTTCGTAACCGTACTATCCGCCGGTCCAGCGTTCCCAGCGGAGCAAACGACGACGATCCTCTTCTTAGCGGCGTGGAAAGATCCGATGGCGACGCTGTCGTTAAAAAATGAGGTAGCCTCGCCGCCAAGAGAGACGGAGATGACGTCAGCTCCGTCGTGGATGGCGGCGTCAAAAGCGGCGAGTACGTCAGCGTCGTAGCACTCGTTGCCTTTGACCGGAGGCCAACAGACCTTGTAGGCGGCGACTCTGGCTCGAGGGGAGCCACCTTTGGCCGTGCCGTTGCCTTGGCCGAAGACGCTGGCTCCGGGGACGAAAGCACCAGCGGCGGTGGAGAGAGTGTGGGAGCCATGGCCGTCGAGATCACGTGGAGAGTCGAAGCTCGAGTTGAGAGGTCCCACGGCTGCTGCGTAGCCCTTGTGGAAGTACCTTGCACCGATCAGCTTCCTTCATTATACATGCATATGCTAGTGTCAAAAATTACATTGGTCACAGTTTCACTATGTTTTTTTTTTTTTTTTGTTGGTCACACAGTTTCACTATGTTTTTATAACAACAAACTACACCATACTAAATTGTTAATGTTCAATGTATTAGATTTTTCCCCATATTCTGATGAAATAATATATTACAAAATTGTTGTGGATTTAAATTTCATTATAAGAAAATACTTTATTAAAGAATTGGACCTATATTAATATAAGAATGTAGGTTATTGTATCATTTGATTTTTTTTTTTTTTTTTTAAATGTTATTGTACCACTAGAATCTCCGATGGATTGGAAGATCAAATCACCACCAAAGATACGTCTGTTTTTGTGGAGGGTCATTGCTGGAGCTATAGCTGTTGCGAACAGATTAATCACGAGAGGTATCATGGTAAATACTATGTGCAAAATGTGTAATCTGGAAGTGGAAACGATAAACCATGTGCTCTTTCAATGTGATCGAGCAATGCAAATGTGGGAAGTCGTTGGACTCCCTACACCAACCGCTGGGTTTGGAGATTGTCTCCACGAGAAAATGACCTTTGTTTTACAACAGCTTGAGAGACAAGACACATCAGAGCTACAATGTCGATCGATTCCTTGGATCTTATGGTCCATTTGGAAAAGTAGGAATAATGTGATTTTTGCTGGTGTTCAAGAGTCGGTGAGTGTTTTGGTCCAAAGAGCGGTAGAAGAAACCAACTATTGGTTTGAGCTTCATCACGATGCAAGTCAAAATGATCAGAACAGTAAGGTAAGCCAAGAAACAGAGCATCGATGGCAAAAACCAGCGTATCACATGGTGAAATGCAATTTACATGGTCATTGGAAGAATTCACAATTGCATAGCGAGGGATCGTGGATTGTGAGAGACTTCTCCGGCTCTGTGCTATTTCATTCTCGGGAGGCTTTTACAAGATCCCGGAACAGAGTTACAGATGAGTTTCGGATTCTCATATGGACAATGAAAAGCCTCCAAGACTTACACATGACGAAGGTCATCTTTGCTTCAGATTGTGCTGCTGTGAATATTGCACTATTGAAGCCATCGACATGGCTGCGGTATCGCGGGTTTATTGAAGAAGTCTTTAGGCTAACGGCAGGGTTTGATAGCGTTAAGTTTCATTTGGAAACACCAAAGACAAACCAGATTGCCCGAGAGATTTCTACAAACGTGACAAGAGATGGGCGATTTAACTCATACATTGTTCGTGGAGGTCCGGCTTGACTACATAATTTACTTGCGAGAGAAGTTTAGTTTTAACATCTAGTGCCCTTGTCATTGGGTGTGATGCAACTGGTTGTTTTTTGTTTCATAATAGGTTGTTTCCACAACATTAATATGTTACTTACATTGAATAAAATTTCAGACAGTTAAAAAAAGAATCTCCGATGGATAACGTTTTTGGTTTCTTTTTTGGGATTCCATTTCTTTCTTCATCCATAAAAAAAGGTTAAAAAGGTGGTTTTTCAGGAAAAAAAAATGTACAGATAAAAATGATTCTTACAAAATTAGGCAAATTGAATACGAAATATAGGTCAATCAGATAAGATAACTCTATTGTGAGAGCTAATATGGCTATGAACTTTTTGTTTTATTCGCAAAAACACTTTAATTGGGTGTTTATTTTTCAAATAACATGCTACTTTACTTTTCTTCTACGAAAAAAGACACTGTATAATTTTATATTTGTTAAAAGTATAGAATAACAGTTATAATTTAGTGTTTACTTTTTATAAATAATTTTAACCTTAATTAAGTATAAAATATATACTCAGCTCGTGACAGGATTATCAAAACTTCCAAACAATGAGTTTGTTTTTGTTTGTTACCCAAATGAATCAAACCCACGGATGTAACCACTACGTGTTTACTCATTAAAGAATAACAACAGATAAATCCAGATTTTGTTTGTATCTTATGATAATTACTTAACGTGAAAATGATTGAACACTAATTTGGAAGAATATATATATAATATAAAAAAAAAAAAGGTAAGAGAAAGAGAGAGAGGAAAAAACTAACCTGTTGCAATGAAAACTGGCGTCTTTGTGGTTTTGACAGATTCCCTTCCATCTTGAAGGAATTGGTCCCAAGCCTTCATCCCTAAAGCTCTTTGATTCTGGCCACACACCTTTTTTCCACACCCATTTTACATACACACACAATCATATTCAATAATATTAGTTTACGAAGTACTAGTTAACAACTTATTTAGTTTTTTTTTCTTTAAATCCGTTTCTGATTAAAAAATTCCTTATCGTGTGTACCAACCAACCATTTTAGTTGTGGTAACTTTTAGGGTTAATTAGTGTAATAGCAAAGTTTTGATTTATAATTTGTGTACTAACCATGTAATAATTATAATGTAGAAAATAACAAATGATATTGGTCTATTGACTTTTTTACCCTCATCACTACATGAAAACAGAGGAAGCATGTGTCAACTAACTAAATAAGAGTGATTTATAATTTGTATACTAACAATGTAATAAATATATGATATTCTACATGTTCTATGTAGAATAGAATGCTATTTTGTTTTACAGAAAATGAGATATATTTAGTGCAATTTTAAACCATAAACCTTAAAAATTAAATCTAAATTCTAAAACTAAACCTTAAATCTAAAATAGTTAACCCAAACCAAAAATATAAATTATAAACTTTTGAAAATCATTTATATGGTTTGTGGTATTTTTGTATAACTAAAACTAATGGTATTTTATGAAAACAAAAATTTAAAGTGTAGTATTTTAAGGAATTCTTCAAATATTTATTAAGACTATTTTGAAAGAGTTTTGCCTGTTTTCAAACTTTAAACCAAAGTATATACAAATATACCCGTATATGCAATGATTTTAAAGCCGGACACAATATTTTTCATAAATGCCAAATAAGTTTATGCAAATATGTATAATTATGTTTAGAAATAATAGAATAGAATACTATTGTGTTCTATATAGAAATATATCTTCTTAATTATAATTATTTATTAATTTCTTTGAGAAATATGTGTTCTTTAAAAAAAAAAACCAAGGTATATACATGAAGAAATCTATGTTATTTAATTTATTTATAAACTTGAATAATCTAATTTAAACGAGATTTTAATATGGAAAAAGGGGGGAAAATAACAAAAAAAAAGTTTTAAAAAACTCATTAAACCATCATTATCCATAAAACTCATAAAGTGTCTTAATTAAATTTTTAAGATTAAAAATAGTTTGACACCTCCAACACCCATGTCAATAAACTCTCCCTATAGAACCTTTTAATAGAAAGTTCTTTAAATTAAATAATTTTCTAATCAATTTTACTCTAAAACACTCTTAAAAAGGGTCATCATTAATGATGCCCTTATGTACTATACTATATAAAGGTACATAGAATAGAATACTATGTGTCACTAAGAGCATATTCGTCCAAAATATACATTACACCCTTTTGTTTGAATTGCACAGTAAACTGTGTTATTTAGTGAATTATAATTTTTTTGTATGCTAGGTTTGCCAATTTTCCTAACTTTTATTGCTTTTTTTATAATCATTGACAAAGATATTCAAAGAAGGGTATGAAAGGTTCTCGTGCATATCCAAACTTTAACCACATCTTTTCCAAGCATTTTATATTCTTTTTTTCTACTTCAGATTCTATGAAAAAAATGTTTTTAGAGCTAAAAACACTTGACATCATCTAACTAAAACAGAAGGATTACAAATCTCTAATTAGATCACCAAGTTAAAAAAGTTGGTTCATCACCTACAAGGATAGCTAAGAGCTGTTTCAGTTTCCCGTTCGGATATATGTTCAACAAATCATCGTCGCAACTTTTTTATTAAAAATACTTTTCTTTGGAAACTCATAACTACGGAGTATATTTAGAATACACTACTCAATAATTATCAATACTGTAAAGTTACCTGCTAATAAATGCATTAAATTTCTGTTAAAAGACAATTGCGTAGTGAAAACTACGAGGAATTCTCCACCAACTTTTCTATTGCAAAACCGAAAATATCTCTAGCTATTATTGAAAAAAGACACTCCTAATTGAAAGAAAAATCAATTACAGAAATAAAATACCAACTTATAATGATTTAGCATTTATGATTCAAGTCAAAACTATATGATACAGTCATATAGAATATTGGGGCAATTACAAAAGTATCAATTTTTATGTGCACATTTGCAAGAATGCCATTTAGAGGTGCACATTTACAAAAATGCAACTAATTATAGATTTATAAAATCTATATCTTATAATTCTAAATCCTAAAAAATGTTTTGACCCCTAAAACGCATAAATCCTCATAACTAAACCCTAATAAAACATAATTAACCCAAACATAAATGATATAAAAAAAAAAATTTGAAAAAATGGCATTTTTGTAAAAATTTCAAAAATGTGACATTTTTATAAAGTGGTACTTGAAAAGTGGCATTTTTTTAAATTTTTTTAAAAAATATTAAAGATAAGAGAAGCTAAAATTCTTGTTGAGAGAAGTGAATCTGCATATTAATGAATATGCATATGCGCACATGCTTGCATATCTATGGCCGATTGATTCTTGCTGACATCACCAGATCTTAACTACTAGCTAATGATATAATATATTTCTTGTAATACAAGTCAAATCCATTTCGAAACTGTAGAGTTTTAAAAGTAAGTGCGTATCTTTCCAAAGTTGGGTTGACCAATAGAAAACCCTCATAGATGATTTAAGAAAGAAAGAAATAGAAAACTATATTTTGAAAAAGAAGTGTAATAAAAAAAAGGGCAAAGAGAAGAGAACCCGTATCGAGATTTGCAATGATGGAATCTTCTCCGAATCTAGCCTTTCTCCAAATGGAAGAAGAAGGAACGAAAGAGTTGTGTTCCAAACCCAAGAAGTCCCATGATCGAGTCGTGTGAAGCTTCAACCCTTTGTTAGGGAATACAGACACAACTTCCGGGTGTTCTGATCAAGAATCAAGACAAAAGAACATAGAGTCACTACTGAAACACAACACAGAGAAACACATGTACAACGGCAGGATGTTAGTTGTTCAAATGGAGCAATCAAACAGAGTCTCAATTAAAAAAATAATAATAATAAGAAAAAAAAATATATGTATTAATACAAATTTTGAATATGACCTATAAATAGTTTGATACGGCCATGATGATGCTCATACCTAGTCCAGAGCATAAGCAAATTATGCTATGGTTCGGATCTTGGATTTTTAAAAATCGTGTTTAGGAAAATAAATTAGAGATTCTTTTTACCATTAACAAACAAAAAAATCGTCATATTAAAACTTCACAAAATGTATAATCTTTTGGACCGGCCTTGTGTATACTTACTAGAGATTGCCAATGCGAGGTCGTGGTCTAGATGAGCAGCGAATCCGTTGATGTGCTTTGCGTATGAGTAGAAAATGGCGTCTCTGGCTCTCTCACGGCTGCTTCCATATAATCGAGATAAGAAAATAATTAATAGTCGTAACAAATTAAATAATGTATTAATGGGTTGCTTAAGAGACCTTCCAGTGAAGGAACCAAGAAAGTCGTAGTGAGTTTCTCTGACTCGAGCCACGGCATCTTCTGTTATCTCTCCGACATGTGAGTGAGCTCCAAAGTACACCACATATGAAGACGGCTAAAATCACACACACAAAAGAATGATTAAGAGAGAAGAAGAAGTAGTTTTGAATGAGAAATGAAAGAGTTCGTTAAAGGGTAAATGTTGGGTAATGTGTCTACCTTCTCAGAAGCAAGGATGGGTTTCGAACCCTGGTGGAGAAAAAGAAGCAGAAGACAAGGAAGAAACGATAAGGGAATTGTAAGCTTCATTCTTCTTCTCTTCTTTCTTCTTCCTGTGATACTTTCTCTGTATCTTTGTTCGACTCTCTGTTTGGGTTGTGCTCTGTGCATTTGCTTCTTTATAGCGGGGGATTCAAGAGAAAAAATCGATTTTTTCTTCTCTTTTTTACTTTTCAAAATCTATTTTCCAGTTCACTACAAACAGAGGATAAAAAAAATTATCAATTTTATTTGAATAGTAATAAAATAATGGATCAGCTTTTTTTTAATCATATGAATTTATTATTATTCTATTATAAATTATGAGAATTATTACATCGACGATTCTACAACGGATAAGTCTTCCATCTTGAGTCACGCCAAACGATTTTATCTTGTCCCATGCGGAAAACCTCGTTTAACCTTATTTCCGTTAACCTGCATCAATAATAATAAATTGTATCTTATGGGATTCGAACCCTAGACCTCCCGGTGTAGAAACATTAAGGAACTTTTGGTCAAACCATTGGACCAAAAGGGCTTCCACAATGAACCGGCTTTAGAATTTAAATTTTTTTATAATAACAATATGCTTTTCGCTTCCAAAAGATCTATATAAATATCATTTTGAAACAAGTGATACTCTACGAAATATATTCATGTTATATATATACGTGGAAATCCCTTTGGCCCAATGGTTTGGTTAAGGGTTCATTAATGCTTCTACACCAGGAGATATGAGGTTCGAACCTCAGAAGATATGATTTATTAATATTGATGCAAATTAATGGAAGCAGGTTTGCAGGAGATTTTCAGCGTGGGGCAAGATATAATCGTTTGGCGTAGATCAAAGCGGAAGACTTATCTGTTGTAGAATCGTCGATATAACAGTTCTCATAGTTTATAATCGGATAATAATAAATCCAGATGATTAAAAAAAAAAAATTTCATTTGCAACATTAATTTGTTGCTGAAAAAAGGAAAGTTTAGGAAAATAAGGTGGTTCTATAGTAAAAATGATAAGTTGCTCAAGTGGTCACATTGCGTCACAATAATGGAGTCTCCATTGATGCTATATTTGGCAACAAAAACTGAGAATTTAGTAATGGTTGGTTGGTCCTAATCTAATCATTGTCTTCTCTATATTTAAAAGAGAAAAGAGAATTCTAAAAAAAAAAAATTATATCAAAAAATTATGAGGAAAATTCTATTCGATTAATGAACCATCATAAATATATAACAAAAATGAGTTATCTCCATCTACCATACCACTTCATCCCCAATTTTAAAAAAAATATATTTGACAATTCATCTTAGATCAAAGAAAAGAAAATGATTAAAAGAGGCCCATGCTTTTATAAAGTGTTTGATATTATTTTATTCTGCTTAAAACATAAAACTTTCTAAAATAAATAAATAAATAAAATAAAATAAAATTGTTTACTTAAAATTCTCTATATCACCTATGTCAAATAGTTAAAATTTAAATCCGTCAACCGAAGATGAAGTAACAACTTAAACCAATCAAACTAAATTAAATAAAAGGTGGAAGTCCATCTAGCCCAGTAGTTTAACTGAAGGTTAATTAATGTTTCTACACCCAGAGGTCTGTGATTCGAATCCCACATGATGCGATTTATTAACTAAGATGCATATTAATGGAAGCAAACTTACATGAGATCTCCAGCGTTATGCAATTAAAGTCGTTCGTCGTGATTCCACGCAATAAAGGTAAAAGATATTCATCTTGAGTATGGAATAGGAAGTGCCGTCTGTCGTGGATCTAATAGGGTTGGAGTGAATTCTCCGTGGTAAAATTGTCTTTGTAACAATTCTAATAATTTTTAATAAAAATAATAATAAATCTAAACGTTTAAAAAAGGAAATTAAATCAAAGAGGTTCAAACTAAAGAAATTGAATCTACCCTAAACCAAGTGAAACTTAAAAAAAAAAATCTTATCCCCCATGTCAAACCAAATAAGGTAAATTTTTTGAAGGGATTTTTTTTTAATAATTGGAAAAGAGAAAATTAGGAAAATGGGTACTAGAAATTTTTTGGGGACAATTACAAAAATGTCATTTTTTATGTGTATATTTGTAAAAATGCCATTTAGAGCTGTCTATTTGCAAAAATGCAATTAATTATAAAGTTTTAAAGTCTAAATTTTAAAATTATAAAGTCTAAAAAAATGTTTTGACCCCTAAAGCTCCTTAACCCCTCAAAATACAACATAGTTAACTCATACATAAATGATATAATGAATTTTTTTTTGAAAAAATGACATTTCTGCAAAGATTTTGAAAATGTGACATTTTTGAAAACTGATACTTGAAAAATATCATTTTTAAAAGTTTAATTTTTTTTTTCCTAATAGCAAAACAAAACAAAACTGGTTAGTCTCTTACTACACTTTCGAGAAGGCGGTGAGCATTGACGTTTGAGTATTTTACTTTGTTTAATTCCATCTTTGAGAGTTGTAGGCTATAATCTTGCATTTGCGTGTTGTTTTCGCATCATTCAACTTACTTTGGAGTTACGATGCATGTGAAGGTCACGAGTAATAGCGAGAACAAACAGAGACAAAAAAACATCAAGGCAAAAAAATGTTCCATTGATAAACCAATAGATCGATCAAACTGGTCAATTAAGCCAAAATCCAAGTTTGCCAATTCATTTCAGTGATAGACTAGCATGCCGATCAAGCTGGTCGATCAACCCAACAAGCAGAGCTATAAGGTCCTCGAGTGAATTTTGATCGCCCTCATCGTTGATCAACCATGTCGATCAAAGTTGCAATTTCCTAACATATTATGTATTTTATCAAATTTTACATTTTCTAACCCAAAATTTTTATTTTTCTAAGTTGGTTTTGAGATCCTAACATTATTCGTACATTTTGGATCAAGATCTTCATCATTTCATGCCGTTTAGAAAATAATTAATTTGTTCTTCGCATTTCTAGTGTTACAATTTTTGGTTCTTTGGGTTCGATTTTTAAATATTACTTTGGTGTTTTATGTACCTGTGAATTGTAACTGAGGCTTGTAAAGATACGTACGCTTGCCTATTGTAAACTCTCACTTAAGAAAGTTAAAATAAACCATGTCAATTTTTTTTTGGGTACAGCAACGGGAGATGAATCTCCCAATTTATTATAAAGCAACGAAATTAAACTCGAATATATCTTGACTGTGCCGACCCAGCCATATCCTCCAACATAATCGAGCTCACACAATCAGGCCTAGACTCCAACGAGTGAACACCCAAAGATAGTGAAAACGCATAGTTAGCCAATCCATCCGCAGGGCAATTCGTTTCCCTATACACATGTGAAATACGGACAATCCAGTCCTTCAAAATAAAGCCATAGCACAACCGTACTAGAAACGACAAGGGATGAGCATCACTTATCCTTGTGTTGAGAAAACCCACCACCATCTCCGAATCAACTTCCAATTCCACCCTCCTGGCTCCCCGCTCTCAGGCTATAACCAACCCATTATTGACTCCCCATAGTTCTGCTAAAGGAGCCGAGCACACTCCGATATTCACCGCAAAACCTCTGCACCAGTTTCTTTCCCAACCCCGCAACACTCCGCATGCGGTTGCTAACCCCGGGTTCCCATGAAATGCCCCATCCGTGTTAAGCTTCATCCAGCCCTCACCTGGTAGTTTCCAACAATCCATCTTTCAATCCACGCTTTAGTCTTATTTTCCATAAAATTAGCATGCATTCAAAGTCTCAGTAAATCGATTACTCAAGTACTACAATCGATTTGATGTGCACTTGGAACTTTGCATTCTTAGTCTTAGGGTAAAACCTAATTCGCATATGTAAGTCACGCTAATGAAACCTCCTTATAACAATCTTTCTAGTCGTCTTCACTCCAATTGGATTGAGAACGATTGAGATCTCTTTGTGAGACCGCCTTAAACCCAAATATAATAATTGTTAAAGAGTTGAATGATAGGAATGCTAAGTTTTGGGTCCTAGAGTTAAAGGTTCGAGTAGCGAAGAGTATGGCTAAATATTCTTAAGTAAAGTTTGTTTGTGCATTGTATAACTTGAGTTGAATTTTGTGATGAACTTTTTGGAATTGAGTTTCTGCCTTCTAACCTCTTTCCAATTTTCTTTTTTGTTTACTTGAGGACAAGGAAATGACAAGTTGAGGAGAGTTGATGTTTGTGTATTACCAAAATAAGCATCTCCTTCTAGATCCTTCTCACATCTTGAAATAATTCAATGTTACATAACACCTTGAAATAAATGTTACAAACTCAGTTGAAAAAACAGTTCTAGAAAAAGTCATCCGCATTTTTTTAGAAAGTCAGATGATTCTATTAACTAAATATACACTTTACATATTTAGCTAATAGATTCTTTAATATCTATTCAACCAAACATATTCGTTGTTTTTTATAATCAACCATAAAACATTTATTTTAGGATATGACTCTATGATTGGTTGCCAATCCGAGTGATTAAAGATTACAAACGTAACTTCAGAAAAAGTAGTTCTAGAACACACCTACTAAATAGTCTAGCTTAGAATTGAAAAAGCAGAAAATCAAAGAAAGTGAAAAAAATTATAGAAATTAGCTCGGACGTCTAGAAAATTGGAGAAACCATGCCACTCATCAAAACACTGTGATGGTAATCAACTCTAAACAGTTTTTTTTATCACAAAGAAAAACTCTAAACAGTTCGTCTCAAAATTTTGACAATCTACCATCCGATCGTAAGTAGTCGACATTGCCTATAATAAAACTTACATCTTCAAATGTAGTAGATGTGACATGCTGCACCTTTGACATTTGGCACCTAATAGTCCACCCTACATTTAAATAAGGCATGTCTTACCGTTTTCTCCTCTAGTCTACACTGTTGGCAAGAACTTATGTTTTTTAAAATAAAACATTATTCGATTCATATTCTTTGAAAAAGGAGAAGAATCTATGATCCGGTAAAGGTCACATTGCACACGCGAACATGAAGATAACGTACTGGATGGACCAATGATAACATGACAAATTAGACAACATCCTTCGTCTTATATGATTCCCAAATGGACCCATTCCTTGCTTTTCTCTATGTTTAGGAATGCATCTTTGCTACCAATATTTACGTACGCGTGCGTGCGTGCGTGGAGGCTACTTTACTTGTTTTAGATGCTAACTAAAGGTAATCTTGAACCCAAAATCAACGTTTTAACGCGGCACCACACCTTTTGATTGATGCTCGTATCTTCCATGAATTAGTATAAGTGGGTTAGATTTATCATATTTTCAATTTTCATTACTACTACTAGTTGAAAATTATTTTGATTTAAAAGTAGAATTAAATTCTAGGGCAAACCACCGTTAACCCGTGATATGCTTTCCTTTGATATGTTTTGATGGAGGACACCGTGTCGAAGCAAATAATGCGATCCTCCCATTATCATGTTTATTCTTCTATGAGAACCTAATTGCCACGGCACGTCATCTCGCTTTCCTCTTTTTGGGGATTCGTCATTCTTTGGCGGTGGATTGTGTTGGTTTTTCTCTTTGTCTCATGGAATATCCTTGATATTGATCGCGTCTCCGAAGTCTCCAGCGGCTAACTTGGCGAAGAGTTTAATTCCCAACGTGCGGCAATTCGCTATCGAATGCCCGTTAAATCTTTTGATACTCGCAAAATGCGTTCACATCATATGAACCGGAGTTTCTCGTCCAGGTGCTCCATGTAGCCTTTCAGCGACTTCGGCCGCGTCCGAAACTGTGAAGAGAGAAATAAAAAAAAAAGTATATGTAGTAGAGCTAAAAATATAAGCAGGTACATGATCTAAAACGAGTTAGTTGTTCCATTTCTCTTTAGTTTTTGTGAAGACTATTATTCGAATTATCAACTTTTGAAGACATAAGTCATCTTCGACCCAAAAAAGAAGAAGAGAGTAGTCGTATCTTTTTCTTTTTTTTTTCACTGGAAGATATTATATATAATCGTGGTCAAGTTACAGAAGGATAAGTTACTGAGTCGGATACACTGGGAATGTAGTCCTAAAGTTTACAGGGGAGCAGAACCCATATATTTATCGGGAAGCATTGTACAAAAGATAACCGAGAAACAAACCCCAAAAGGTTATCGGCATAAGAAAGACATAAATTTACAAATCACAGCCACTAGTAAATAAGAATATAGAAGAGACAGTCGCATCCAACAAAGAGCGTGGAAAGAGCAGAAGACACGGATCAATGAAGCTCACGAGATATCGGACATGCTAAGGGAGACCGCGGAGAAGTAACCAAATACGATGATCAACAACAAAAACGAGACATAAACGGGAATCTAAACTCCTAACAACCTAATTTTCGCCTTAAAAAAACTAAATTTATGCATCCCCATAAGAGGTTAGCCTTACAAGAACCGATCATTGAAGAGAAAGGACGAAAATTTATTATTGAAGAAACTAAGGACGGTAGAAGGAGAAATAGAAAGATTCACCGAGATAAAATAAACTGATCGAATAATACCCAACCTAACCCAACACTACGCACACACAAACTGAAGAATAACGATAGCAAACCCATACTCTTAGACAAAGAAAACATGCAATTTCGAGACCAATAACATTAATCATTTAAAACAAGCCACGAAGCAGCACTAGAAAACAAATTCTAAGCCTAACTTTTAGCAATAAACCAAACCAATTATCTAAAACAAAAACAAGGCCGAGATTAGGAAACCATGAGGAGGAGAAAAACCAAAACCATCGCTCACCCAACTAAGGTAGACACCGGAACATGATACGATCAACCACAATCCTTGAATAGGAACAAAAAAACGAGTTCCGAAATCTTCCCAGCCGCGAACAACAACATCAACCTCCATACTCGACGAAAAGCCCCAGATCTGGCGGAGGAAAGAGGATCCCGAGTCCGGACCACACCCAACTCCGAGAAAGAACCGATTCTTCATCAACCACTGACTGAGCCCTAAACGGATCCCAAGCCCTAAACATATACGACTTGCACACCTGGGTACCCATTGGATATCCGCATCACACTTATAAGTATGACATTTCCTTTTTTTATATGTCATATTTATAAGTGTGATTTTGCTAATATAATAACGAGTATGAGATAATTTTAGTATGAGATAAATATAATAAATTGACTATTTAATAAAATATAATAATAAAATAAATATTAAATATTTGTGTGAGTCATAATTTAGAATCTAATTACATTTGTTAATTTATAGACGTTATAAATTTGAAAATCAAAATAATTTATCGCAATGCATTTTTATATCAGCATGACACGTAAGCAAAATTATAACTCATGAGATCGCGACATGTATCCAATACTGATTAGATGAAGAATGTGTTAAAAATTAAAATTAATTAAGGAAAATTAAAATTAAAATAAAAGTAATTATCAAGTTACTAATCAAATAATAAAAAGTAAAATTTTTATATTATCAATAATAATTGAGAAATAAAGTTTAAGATGAAATATAGACATGACATAAGTATAAAATAAGCAAATAATACATATAGAATAAAAGTCTTAATTAAAATAAATAAAAAGACGAATGATAAAAAATAAGATATATAAATTGGAAACAAAAATTAGAAAAGTTAAAATATACAAAACCATCAAAAATAAAATAAAATAAAATAAAATCTATAAGAACACTTACTTTATCAATATTGAGTTACAGAATATCACAAAATAAAAATATTTCGACCTATAACGCTATTGGTACTCTTCAAGTGTATATATTAAACTTATATAAGTTAAAAATTAATAATATTATATTTATTATTAAGTTAAACTGGCGACTATAAATCTCTATGAGAAATAAAAAGATGACATTAATAAAATATAATTATCAATCATGTACTTATTATAAATCCATGTACATTCTCTAAGAATATTAATACATCAATTCTTTATATGGTATCAGAGTCTATCACTCCAAAAAGACCTAAATTTTTCTATTTTTTCTTCAAAATTTTTTTTGTCGTCATCAATGGCCGCTGCTGCTGAATGATAATACAGGTTTTAACCCTATCAAACTACTGCAAGTGCACAGCAACGAAGTAGTATAAAAGGGATCGAATCCACAGAGACCAAGTGCTACACTACGAAAGTATGAGAGTGAAATTAATTTTAGATGATAAAAATGATTGTTGTTTGCAAAATAAAATACGAATGACAAATAAACGATGTAAAACTTATGGATTAAAAACGTCAGGCTTTAGGGATATTCACAGGAAATCAGAAATCATGAATCAGACAATTATTTAGGGAACAATTCAGCGTAGTCTCGAACTCAAACATGAATGTATAACTAATTCACAGTCGTGGTATCAGAGACTTTATCTAGCGACCTAGAATTCTAAACTGTCGTTTGAACCTAGAATTTTAGACAAGCATTAACGAGCAGGTTTGATATGTTCACAAATTGTCTTAACATCAGCTTTTGTTGGCTAAGGACAATTTGCTCATCTACGTTCTTTCAGGCATTAATCGAACACTTTTGGTGCATTAAACATCCTAACATCAGGAACTAGGTGATCAATCTAATTCAAGCAGCAAGAACAACGATAGATGAAGACAATTACAAATCCCTATCTATGTCTAATTCATCGATTCATGAAATCCCTTGAAACCCTAAAACCTAACTAGAGATCTACTCAAACATAATCAAAGAGAAACAACAAAGAGATGAAAAGAATTGCATAATTGGATTAAAGAAATAAAAATTGGGTTCAGAAATCTTCTCCAGAGATGCAGAGTTAGAGATTCTTCTCTCAAAGCTTACAAATTCCAAAGGCCAAAGTCTGAAGATAGAAAATAAAGCGTAACCTAAAAATGACCCAAAAATCGAGTATATATGTCTAAAACATGTTTTGGTCCATAAATAAGCAAAATTAGAAAATCTGATTTTTTTCCTTTTGGGCTAGTTTAGAGTCAGGATCGACCGATCCACACACGGATCGATCGATTCAATCGTCAGAAATGTAACCCTTCTTCCTTGGTCGATCATGGACTGATCCAACGTTTTGGGTAAATTCGGATCGGTTGATCCTTCAGGTCAATCCTGTGGTCATTTCAGCATTTTTGTTCCTTTTCTTCCTTTCTTTATTCCATCTTGCCTTAGACTCGTTCCAAACGTATATCAACCTCCAAAGACTCAAAAACAAAGAAAATACTCGATAAAAAACTGAAAACACGGGTTAGAATGCATTAAAAATGCAACACATCACTGAACAAGTACCAATCGTCTCTGAAACTGTCCTCAATATCAACATGTCTCATGTCACTAAGCTTACAACAGCAAACTATACTATGTGGAGCCTCCAAGTTCGATCATTTCTTGATGGTCATGGCTTGGCTGGCCACCTTGATGGATCCACTCCGATCCATGTTGTCACTGTAATGACCCTGTAAAGAGATCAAAATAGTTACGGGAGATGATCGAGCCAAGACCTAGTTAATGGAAGAAAAATTATCAAGCATGACGGGATTTTTAGCACGAGGTGGCCCGAAGCACGACGTGACGAGAAGCATGAGGTGACAAGGTGCTTTCAAACTTGATATTTTTACAAAAATATAAAAGTTTGCGGAAGCACGACACAGCTGCTCGGGATTGACGTGATTGGAATCCGCAAGCACGACAAATCCGCAAGCACGATAAATCAGAAGCACGACAAATCCCGTAAGCACGAGGTGTCGCAATCTTGTGTGTTGAGTCATCGGAAGCACGACAAATCCGCAAGCACGACAAATCTGCAAGCACGACAAGTCAGAAGCACGACAAATCCCATAAGCACGTGGTGTCGCGACCTTGTATGTTGAGTCATCAGAAGCACGACAAATCCGCAAACACGACAAATCTGTAAGCATGAGGTGTCGCGACCGTATGCAACGAGTCATCAAGAAGCACGACACACACACGCTGACCATCCTCCTTGCCTACCTCCTTGTTGAACCCTATAAATAAGACCGAGTAGCTCACATTTTCTACTTAGAAACGTTTCCAAACCTCTTACCAAAATATTTCGTGATCGTGATCTAGTCTGTGGTCTGTTGTCGGGAACCATCCAGTAGTGCCGGGAAATTGTTAAGGTTAGGCGTTTTGATCCAAACTTTTCTATCCGACTAGTTTCGTCTTGAGATCTTGAATCCAACCTCTCGTGGTTTTGATGGTTGGAATGATCAAGATTTAAGCCGAAACTCTGTCCGTTTTAAGGAAAGGGAAGATTTGTTAGTTCATGGAGAAGTCGAGGAACCTAGATCCGTTTTAGAGCCTAAGTCCGTATCTAAGCCATAACCGTTTGAACAAGGTGAGTCTTGGTGATGTTTGTCATGTGCTAGATAAGTAGAGCACACGTTGCTTGTTTATTGCTATGCGTTATAGTCGTAGAGGTTCGTGCTAGAACCCTAGGAATTTGGTTAAGTGTTTTCTTTGATTGTTTGTGCATGATTGTTTGATTGCGTGATTGCGTGCTGCATCAGTCATGAGATGATTATGTACTTGCCGCTAACCTTTGTGGATGCAGGATTTCAAGAGGAAGCTGATTCGCATGTGATCTGAATAGATACATGCGAGTTAAAGATAAATTTTTATGTTGTGTGTGAGGTTAGGCATTATAAATGATCAAGAGGATCATGTAACGTTCTAACAATTGTAGAGAGCGGTTGACACTTTTAGATATCGCTAGTCACGGAGGAACGGGATTACAGCCTAGGACCGTGACTACCGTTTGTAATACCCGGAGGAATGGGATTGCAGCCTAGGGCCGGTGTACTACATGTCGGATCACTGGTCTTAGGCTTTGTGGTTAGGACCGTGTGAGGTAAAAAGGACAATGGAAGGAAGTTGTCAATTCGCGGTTTAGGGTTTGGTTACATGAGAAAGGACTTCATTGTGGAATGTCCTTGGTTATGTTATGTGTGATTTATCTATTCCGCATGTGCATACTGTGATTGTTGTGTGATTGCTTGTTGATTGTTATTTTGGGTTTGGGTTGGAAAATATATTATTATTGCTTGTTAGGGGAGCCTAGTCTCACTGAGCAATTAGTGTTCACGACTCTATTTGTTTTGCAGGTAACCAATAGTGGGAACTTAGCCAGGGTTGGAGGAGCTTAAGAAGGTTGGTGTAGATTGTCTGCTTTTTGTAAAACAAGTATGTGTTTAATATGTAGTAGTGTACTTCGAGCACATAGGCTCAAGGCCACAACATGTATAAATGATTTGGTAACTCATTGTAAAACATATGTATAAGTATGTATAAAAGGAAGTTTGTTTAAATGTGGGTTGCATATGATACTAGTCCTAGTCCAAGATGAACCAACTATCGCTCATAACTCGGGTAGGAAATGTGTACTTTGACGTCTAGTCTAGGGTTCTTAATATATTTTTGGAACCTCGGAACGGACGGCTAAGTGCACATATGTAGCATCTTTGGTCTGGTTTAGGTTCTACGGTTGGTTGTGCATGTTCTTATTTGATTGTTGCGCAACCAATCGGGTCAACATTAACCTAATCCGGGTCGAGGGTGTTACAAGAGTGGTATCAGAGCATGGTTCTTACCATGTTCACATGGGACTCGTTTTCAAATATTTTATAGAGTACAATAAGTCGCATAAAGCAGTTAGGAGATGGGATTAGGACTTAACATTGTTGAATGCAGATGCCACTCTGACAAGTTCAAAGAAGAGATGGTTGGTGATTAAGATTTGGCTTCGTGATAAAGCTTCGATATGGTGATAAGTGAGCTCGAGATAATCGTTAGATTTAAGAACCCTTAAACTTTCATATCCTTTTTAAAGGATTCATTAAAGGTAAGTATGAGTTCTAACTCATCGTGTGATTGCATTTGCATGCATATATGAGATATGGTGTATACTAGAATTGCGAGGTTATTGATATTTAGAATTGACTGAGTCTAGTTAAAGGTTGAGACCCAATCCTGGAAACCGATAGTTATTGTTAGATGTCTTAGTTCCTTAGGAAAAACTTTCCTAAACCAACCTTTCCAAAAGCACGAGAGAGGATAAGTGGAGGAAGTATTCAACCTTAAGAATTCGGGACGAATTCTTTTTAAGGGGGGTAGAGTGTAATGACCCTGTAAAGAGATCAAAACAGTTACGGGAGATGATCGAGCCAAGACCTAGTTGATGGAAGAAAAATTGTCAAGCATGACGGGATTTTTAGCACGAGGTGGCCCGAAACACGACGTGACGAGAAGCATGAGGTGGCAAGGTGCTTTCAAACTTGATATTTTTACAAAAATATCAAAGTTTGCGGAAGCACGACACAGCTGCTTGGGATTGACGTGCTTGGAATCCGCAAGCACGGCAAATCTGCAAGCACGACAAATCCCGTAAGCACGAGGTGTCGCGATCTTGTGTGTTGAGTCATCGGAAGCACGACAAATTCACAAACATGACCAATCTGCAAGCACGACAAGTCAGAAGCACGACAAGTCAGAAGCACGACAAATCCCATAAGCACGTGGTGTCGCGACCTTGTGTGTTGAGCCATCGGAAGCACGACAAATCCGCAAGCACGACAAATCTGTAAGCATGAGGTGTCGCGACCGTGTGCAACGAGTCATCAGGAAGCACGACACACACGCTGACCGTCCTCCTTGCCTACCTCCTTGCTTAACCCTATAAATAGGACCAAGTAGCTCCCATTTTCTACTTAGAAATGTTTCCAAACCTCTTACCAAAATATTTCGTGATCGTGATCTAGTCCGTGGTCTGTTGTCGGGAACCATCCAGTAGTGCCGGGAAGTTGTTAAGGTTAGGCGTTTTGATCCAAATTTTTCTATCCGACTTAGTTTCGTCTTGAGATCTTGAATCCAACCTCTCGTGGTTTTGATGGTTGGAATGATCAAGATTTAAGCCGAAACTCTGTCTGTTTTAAGGAAAGGGAAGATTTGTTAGTTCATGGAGAAGTCAAGGAACCTAGATCCGTTTTAGAGCCTAAGTCCGTATCTAAGCCATAACCATTTGAACAAGGTGAGTCTTGGTGATGTTTGTCGTGTGCTAGATGAGTAGGGCACACGTTGCTTTTTTATTGTTATGCGTTATAGTCATAGAGGTTCGTGCTAGAACCCTAGGAATTTGGTTAAGTGTTTTCTTTGATTGTTTGTGCATGATTGTTTGATTGCGTGATTGCGTGCTGCATCAGTCATGAGATGATTATGTACTTGCCGCTAACCTTTGTGGATGCAGGATTTCAAGAGGAAGCTGATTCGCATGTGATCTGAATAGATACATGCGAGTTAAAGATAAATTTTTATGTTGTGTGTGAGGTTAGGCATTATAAATGATCAAGAGGATCATGTAACGTTCTAACAATTGTAGAGAGCGGTTGACACTTTTAGATATCGCTAGTCACGGAGGAACGGGATTACAGCCTAGGACCGTGACTACCGTTTGTAATACCCGGAGGAATGGGATTGCAGCCTAGGGCCGGTGTACTACATGTCGGATCACTGGTCTTAGGCTTTGTGGTTAGGACTGTGTGAGGTAAAAAGGACAATGGAAGGAAGTTGTCAATTCGCGGTTTAGGGTTTGGTTACATGAGAAAGGACTTCATTGTGGAATGTCCTTGGTTATGTTATGTGTGATTTATCTATTCCGCATGTGCATACTGTGATTGTTGTGTGATTGCTTGTTGATTGTTATTTTGGGTTTGGGTTGGAAAATATATTATTATTGCTTGTTAGGAGAGCCTAGTCTCACTGAGCAATTAGTGTTCACGACTCTATTTGTTTTGCAGGTAACCAATAGTGGGAACTTAGCCAGGGTTGGAAGAGCTTAGGAAGGTTGGTGTAGATTGTTTGCTTTTTGTAAAACAAGTATTTGTTTAATATGTAGTAGCGTAATTCGAGCACATAAGCTCGTGGCCACAACATGTATAAATGATTTGGTAACTCATTGTAAAACATATGTATAAGTATGTATAAAAAGAAGTTTGTTTAAATGTGGGTTGCATATGATACTAGTCCTAGTCCAGGACGAACCAACTATCGCTCATAACTCGGGTTGAAAAGCCTTGGGTTGTGTTCGATAGGAAATGTGTACTTGGACGTCTAGTCTAGGGTTCTTAAATGTGTTTTTTGGAACCTCGGAACGGACGGCTAAGTGCATATATGTAGCATCTTTGGTCTGGTTTAGGTTCTACGGTTGGTTGCACATGTTCTTGTTTGATTGTTGCGCGACCAATCGGGTCAACATTGACCTAATCCGGGTCGGGGGTGTTACAGTCACCATCACTACAGGCACAAAAACGGCTCCAAATCCGGCGTATACCAAATGGGCACGTCAATACAATCTCATCTATAGCGCCTTGATCGGAGCTATATCGATGCCTCTTCAACCAATTATCTCTCGCACCACCACCGCATCTCAAATCTGGCAAAAGCTTTCTGTAACCTACGCCGCACTAAGCCGTGGTCACATCCTGCAGTTAAAAATGCAACTCTCAAACTGCACCAAAGGATCCAAATCGATTGATGAATATATTCAATGGATTACGACTCGCCTTGATCAACTTGCTATCCTTGGTAAGCCTTATGATGATGAAGATGCACTTGCGGTCATTCTTCATGGGCTCCCTGAAGACTACAAAAACGTGATCGATCAGATCGAAGGAAAGATACATCGCCGTCCATCACCGAGGTTCATGAACGCCTTTTGAATCAACAAGCAAAGCTGCTCTACCACCATACCAATTCTGTCAACCAATCCGCTTTTCCGATCTCTGCACACCATGTCCAGCAACATCACAACAACAACTCCAAACGATATTCCTCACACAACAACGACAACAACAACAACAACTACAATAACCGCTACTCCTCAAATCGCTCATCCTCAAATCAGAATCAAATTGCCAACTCCAACTGGTCATCTTCTCAGTCTCAAGGCAGTAATGACTTTCGAGTCTCGAAGCTGTACTTGGGCAAGTGTCAATACTGCTACACACAAGGTCATAGTGCACGGCGTTGCGCGCAACTTCAGTCCTTGCAATTTGCGAATTACGGTCCTAACTTATGTGATAGTTCACAACATTATTTACAGTTTTAATGAGGTTACTAACATAAGATTTACTCTTTTATGATTTAACTATATAATATTTTAGTTGTTTTTATTTTCTATCACATAATCATAAATATTCATAATGGGTTAAAAATATATTCTCTGTTATTAAGAATATGATTTAAATTCCGATAATATATATTTTTGGATTTGCATGATATATATTAGAACATGAGAATTATTTTCACGACCGTGTCCTGGGGATTTAAAATTTTTGAGCGGGAATCTCTACTGGAGTGAGAATGCAAAATAGGCCAAGAGAAAAGCCCACTAGAGTGTGACTTGAAAGTGTTGGGTTAATATATTATTTTTTTCCTCCAAGCCCAAACCATGAGTTTTAATCACTTAAGGTAAATAACCTAAACCCTAAAGATCTCCCTAAGCTAATCATGAGCAGCCATAGAGACAGAGAGGAAGAAATCGTGAGAAACAAAGAAGAAGGCAAATTAAAGAATGAACGTGAAAGGAGGCACATCTGACCTGTTCTATGGAAGGAGAGAAACAGACAGGTAAAACATATCGGAATTGAATGAAATTTTTTGGGTAAATAAGCGAGACACATACCTTTCTATAGCCGAAAACCGTTTGTCATTCGGAGTTATGATATGAAAGTTATTGCTGTTTTATGGGACTGTCTGTGCATAATGAACATGCGACCAGTCGACTCCGCAGGTGATTTCCGACCAAGTCCTAAAGAACTAGATGTTGATCTTGGTTTTGTTGGAAAGATCACGGATTCTAGTTTCTGTAGCTTTTTCATATTTGAATTACGAGATATGGTCTGCTCGCAAATCGTGTTTCAATATTGAGAAAAATAATATTTCTAAAACTGGAATTTATATTCTTAAATCCGATCAGATGACTTTCAAGCTGATTTATCGTCGTTCTATAAGGACCCAGAGTCTTGGATTTCCAGAGGCACCGAGTTTGTCTTGATCTGAGGTAGGTGTAAGAAGTTATCGTTGTTTTCGTCTAACTGGTATAATTTGGCCGAACGGAATATACATTTTAGGACATTTAATAATGGAATGTTAAACATGGTTTTCAAATCGCAGATTCGCAGTAGCTCATTCTTCCATGTTCATTCTTCCATGTCAATCTATCCATAAATGCTAAGGTGAGGGTGTTGTCTAGATTACTTTAATACTAGTTAACAGTATATGTTCTTACATGTTAGTTTAGGAATGGAATGTGATGTTGTTGGTTATATATGCTAAGTCTAGGGATGCTTGATGTTTGTTGGTTGCTACGTGGTAGTTTGTAATATTGTTTGATGTGTGGAAACTGTTTGAAAAAGTTGTATGGTGCTAGGTAGAGAAAGAATATTAAAGATTTAAAATGAATTGTTTGAGATTGTTAGAGTATATGATAGTTCTGCGGACGATCGCTTATGTAAGCCCGTTGCAGAACTTTGCTTGTTGGACTACGGATGATCGCGTATGTAAGCCCGTTGTAGTTCCATTAGGCCTTAGAGGGTTATGCCGGGGAGGACAGACCCAAAATGCGAGAAAGGGGTTGGCTCCACCGTGATTTATTAAGTAAATGAAGTAAAAAGTTAAGTAAAGAATGTAAAAAGTAAAGAATGTGAAAATGAAAGAAAGTAAAGAATGTGGAAAATAAAGAATATGAAAGGTGAAATGTTTAAGTATGATAATGTATAGGTAAAAGAGATTATGGTGGAGAAATGTTAGGTATGAATGTTATGTTGCTAGTAATAAGTTGGGTGATGCATGTTCTATTTCTAGTTAATGTGTTTGATTGCTTATTGTTTTCAAGTATTAGAGTTGTTGCGGGTAACTTTCTCACTGAGTAATTTCTTCCCGAAATTGCTCACCCCTCTTTTTCCCCTTTTAGTGTGTGCAGATAAGTTGCTTGTTGAGCAAGTTAGGACACGAGACCTAGGGCTCAAAGTGATCGGGGAACGGGTGTTACAATTTGGATATAAATTGACTTCTAGTGGTTTAGGATCAACGTAAAATAGTATTTTAAAATATAACAGATTATAAATTTAAATTTAAATATTATTTCATTAATTTTTTTTAGTATCTACCCGCGTATTAACGCGGATCCTATTTTAGTATTATATAAAAATATTATCAAGCCAAACTTAAGAAAAAAGAAAAGTACACAAGGAAACTAATATTATATTATCGAAATAATGACTCGTACGTACATTCAATGATGTGATCATGGCCAACTCGGGACAAGGAGGTTTGAGACAAGAATACTTGGAGCAAAGAACTAAGGAAAAGCTTGTAGCCGAGGAGCAGCTAGTAGCCGAGGAGGAGCTGTTGGAGGCTAAGTCCTTGCACGTGCCAGTTGGGCCGATGACAAGGTCGAGGACTAAACAACTTAACCAATCCATCAACTCTCTACTCTACCGCATTATGAGCGACCTTGAGCTGAGCACTTGTACGACTACATTGATCATGATTCAAATGACTTAAGGATCGATGATGAGAGGTGTGTGATGCGCACTCTTTTTCTCTTCGCTTGGTTTTGTCCCAATGGGTTTTCTAGCAAGGTTTTTAATGAGCCGAGGTTCACACACTTCACCTATAAGCCTCAGGTTCTCGGGTTCTCGGGTTCTCAACAACACTAAGTAACTCGGAGTTCTCTGGTTCGATCCGCAACAATGAGTTATTTTCTATCTTTTTCTTTTATTTATTTTGGACGTTCAAACTTCTTCATTTGTGACTTTCAAACTTCTAGTCAAATGAATAAACCCCCTTCTATTCATGAATAAAACCATCAAAATTTTATCTAAAAATCATTCTTTACTTGTTTGATCACGAGATTCATTTCTCATCTTGTTTCTTGCTTAGTGCGTATATCTAAGTTAGATCGAGTTCGTAGTCTAAGAGATCTTCATCTCTCTTAGAAGTACAAATCGATCTATCGAAACACTTGTTCATTCATTCTCACATTCATCCATCATCAAAACGTTCATCTTCCGCATCATTCCAATCTATATCCGTTTGAGTTACAACCATACGAAGGTCGTTCTTTAGGCATAAATCCTTACGAAGAGTCTATCATGCAAGACACAAAGCGAAACACAACCTTTTTTTAGAAAGAATTTGTATTTGCATATAGTTAATCACGATTGTATTTTCCTTGTACCAAAAAATGAATAAATTTTTACCTAACGAAATGTGCCTTCTTGAAAAGAGAAAGAAAAATAAACCAAAAGTGTGGTGGCCTAGTGGTAACATAAGGGGATTGGTTCCCTTGTGCCCCGGGTTCAAACCCTCTTGGGAACGAAGAGTTATTCTTTAAATCAGAATATCTAAAGGCTTACTTCGGGTACTGAAGAGATTATGAACCAAATGTTCAAAACTCTCACGGTTTATTAAAAAAACAAAAGAAAAAAAAGAAATGTGCCTTCTTCACTCGATCACGAAAACCACGTGAATAAGGTTTTTTTCGTTAAATGGTAAATATTTCATTAGAAATAAATAAGGTTTAGGTCTACAAGTGGAAACTATAAAACCTATAGAATGGTTCCATGGTAAAAAAAAAAAAAGTAAAAACATGGAAGCATAAAACATGACAAGTTTTCAGTCCTCCGACTCGACAATAACACGAAGGTTAGTGGAGATTTGACGAAGTGATGAAGATGCACTTGTTCTTTCCAAATCAGATACTAGAGATGAAGATGCAATAGCAAACCACACAAGCCTGAATAACCAAGCTCTACCGCAAGCACAAATGTCACAACCCTATCCCAAAAATTTGGATTAAACCTAACGTATTCAAGAATGCTTAATTGGGATTTTTGGGGTAATGAGAGGATTCGATTAGACCAGAAAATGGTATAACAAAGCTTCATTGCAAAGATTTGGAGTGGATCGAAGAACTTAATGCAAATTATATAAAGCCTTAGCCCACGTTTTTTGGTAAAACCTTATTATTATATTAATAAAACCAGGCCAAAGTCAACCTTGTTATAGGGAGTAAGCCCTAGGGCTATTTGGGGTTTTGGGGAGAAGCGTCGTTGACAAGAGAAAACGAAAGGAGAGAAGAGAGTTTGAGAAAGAAATCGTGAGAAAAGAAAAGGAGGAGGAGAGGAGAGAGGGAGAGAGAGATCTCTTGAGAGTAAGGAGAAGAAGAGAAACAAAAGGGAAAACGAGAAGAAGAAGAAGAAGAAGAAGAGATGACGAGCCAGAGAAGTGGAGACGACACGGAGGGGATGACGGAGATTGCGGTGGCTCCGGCGAGAGCAACGGTGAATCCGGTGTACAGCGACGGTTACCAGAGATGATTTGTGGTAATTGAGATGTCGTTGTAATGGCTGAGCATCAGATCCACAACAAGGAGCGAGTGTAGGAGAATCAAACAAAAGAAAGAAGAGGAAGCTTGGCCAGTTTCGAGAGGGTAACTTTGGAGGTTCACGGGCAGTGATTGGATCATCAGACGGCTTCACCGACAGTGGCGTTAGAACCGTGAAATTCTCACCTTTCCATTGATATCAAGACGGATCCGTGATTCTACCAGAGCTGCTGTCTGGAGTCGTTTCTTCTGGATCAAGCAATCTGTTTTCGAACAGTTTTGAAAGTCAACTATATGGCAGAGGTGAGGGTTGGGATTTGTGGATTCATGTTATGCAATACTCTAATTTGATGAGCATGTGTCCTGAGTTTAGGAATAGTGATTGAGTGGTAAATGAAACGTTAAGTTGTTATGTAGCATTGTCAATGCTGAATAGTTATGTTATGTCATGTTATATATATATATATATATATATATATATATATATATATATTTGTGGTGTGGTGTGTGATGTCGGACTGAGGGCGAGGACATGGCGATCCCGCTAAAGCTCGTAAACCGGCTGACCAGCCAAAGGTGGCATACGACCTTTCGAGGTGTCGGCCAGCCCAAGTTGTCATGGACTTCGTGTCGAGATATTGATATGAAATGTTGAGTTATGTTATACGTATGGTGATCAATTATGTGACGTGCTATGTGGATATCTTGTTAGATGTTAGGTTGAGTGATGCATGACTGTTATAGGCTTAGTATATGTGTTTTATTAAATTATATTATTGTTTAATAGGGATCGTGTGGGCAAATGTGATCTCTCTCACTGAGTAATTCTTCCCGGAAGTTGCTCACCCCTCTTTTCCCCTTTTTCAGTGTGTGCAGGTGTATTTCTTGTGTTGCAAGTTAGGGCGCGAGACCTATGGATCAAAGTGATCGGGGTCGGGGTGTTACAATTTGGTATCATAGCCTAGGTTAGCCAAGCCGGTTCTGTCCCGGAAGGCTGTCCTAGGTGACCATATGTTTTAAAAAAAAAGTGTTTTAAAATGTTTCTGGAAACTTTAAAAGAATTTCGAAAATGTTTTATGGAGAATGATCTTTGGGAATCTATGGTCTCGCGCTAGAGTGTGTTGTTTCCTTGTAAGTCTTAGGATGATTGAATAGTTTCTAGGTTCATTGCGTATGCTTATTTAATTTTAATAAATTGTGTTGGTCCGGTTAGAAGAGCGTAGTTCAACATATGGTTCATTGTTAAAGCCCCACCTAGTGTGGGTTTTGAATGGACAAGTGCGGGAGTTCTGGATGGGAGCCACCAAGAGGATGAAAAGGGATGGAGTCATTCAAGCTTAAACAGTGGAATAAGTGTAGGAGTACCATATGCTTCAATCAAGTTGTGAAAAATGGAGTTATAAAGGAATTTTGGGGAATAAAGTTGAAGCGGAATGATGTGATCATGGGCAATGGAAATAAATGATGTTTCAAGAGTACTGGGAGTGTTGAGTTTGTTGGAGTTTTATAAAGTTTGAGCATTGTGCTACATGTGGTGAAGTGTAGCTCGTGAATCTAAGTTAGTTATATTTATTTAGTTGATTGACTATTTAGTTTTATTCCTTTTGGAATGTGGACGAGTTAGTCTGTGACCGTGAAAATAATGATTCAGTCAAAGGAATGAGTTAAGGCGATTGAGAAACGTGATTAAAAGTTGTAGTGTGGTGTGAATTGATAAGATGCCAGTAGGGGTTAAAGACATGTAGGAAAAGCCGAAGGACTCACGACTTCAAAATTCATGTGGACGTTTGGAGCTAAGCTTCACGATGGTTTTATCACTACGTTGTGGCAAATTTTTTAGGACAATGGATGTTTAATGGGAAAATGTTGAGAAGAAATGTACTCGAGAAAGTTTGCAAGACTCGCCGTTTCGAGCTAGCTCATGAGGACATAAAAGGACACCGTGTATACTTGGTGCTTTGCCTAAAGTTTGATGGATATTTTGGTGAATTTTTCTTTGGAGTGGAGAATGTATTTACTATAAGACACAAGGAGGCGTGAAACTCAATTGGAATGAGGATCCCGATGTGGTGTTTGGGAAATACGACGTCGATATTGATGGGAATAAACTCTAATTTAAAGGACAAGGAATGAGAAAGAAACGTTTGGTTGGGTAAGGAAGATAGAGGCAGGCGTCACTAGTGGTGGAGGATCCACCAGAGAAAAGGTCGGAGGTAGGAAGAGACAGATCGGGAAGAGAGAAAAAGGAATGGATGAAAAAGAAGGAGATCGATTCGACATGGGGTTTTGGAGAGCCTTTCCTGGTCATATCCGAACGCGTTTGTCATTGTTCTTTATACTTATGTAGAGAGCACACTACCTAGTGTCTGGAACACTTTTCGGATGTCAAATCGGAGGTAAGGTCCACCGGAAAATCAACCTCGAAGTTGAAAAAAAAAAAAAAAATCTTTGTTTCTAAACCAGAATTTTTATAGTGATCTATTTCCAGTTAAAGATGACGTTTTTAGAGGATAAATGGATTCTATTATACCGGAAAATGGTATAACAAAGCTTCATTGCAATGATTTGGAGTGGATCGAAGAACTTAATGCAAATTATATAAAGCCTTAGCCCACATTTTTTTGGTAAAGCCTTATTATTGTATTAATAAAACCAGGCCAAAGTCAACCGTTTTATAGGGAGTAAGCCGTAGGGCTATTTGGGGTTTTTGAGAGAAGTGTTGTTGACAAGAGAAAACGAAAGGAGAGAAGAGAATTTGAGAAAGAATTCATGAGAAAAGAAAAGGAGGAGAAGAGAAGAGAGAGGGAGAGAGAGAGATCTCTTGAGAGTAAGGAGAAAAAGAGAAACAAAAGGGAAAACGAGAAGAAAAAAAAGAGATGACGAGCCAGAGAAGTGGAGACGACACGGAGGGGACGACGGAGATTTCAGTGGCTCCGGCGAGAGCAGCGGTGACTCCGGTGTACAGCAACAGTTACCAGAGATGATCTGTGGTGATTGAGATGTTGTTGTAATGGCTGAGCATTAGATCCACAACAAGGAGCGAGTGGAGGAGAATCAAACAAAAGAAAGAAGAGGAAGCTTGGGCAGTTTCGAGAGGGTAACTTCGGAGCTTCACGGGCAGCGATTGGATCATCTGACGGCTTCGCCGACGATGGCGTTAGAACCGTGGCATTCTCACCTTTCCAGAGATATCGAGACGGATCCGTGATTCTACCTGAGCCGCCGTCTGGAGTCGTTTCTTCTGGATCAAGCAATCTGTTTTCGAACAGTTGAAAATCAACTATATGGCAGAGGTGAGGGTTGGGATTTGTAGATTCATGTTATGCAATACTCTAATTTGATGAGCGTGTGTCCTGAGTTTAGGAATAGTGATTGAGTGGTAAATGAAACGTTAAGTTGTTATGTAGCATTGTCAATGCTGAATAGTTATGTTATGTCATGTTATATGTATATATATATATTTGAGGTGTGGTGTGTGATGTCGGACTAAGGGCGAGGACATGGCGATCCCGTTAAAGCTCGTAAACCGGCTGACCAGCTAAAGGTGGCGTACGACCTTTCGAGGTGTCGGCCAGCCCAAGTTGTCATGGACTTCGTGTCGAGATATTGATATGAAATGTTGAGTTATGTTATACGTATGGTGATCAATTATGTGACATGCTATGTGGATATCTTGTTAGATGTTAGGTTGAGTGCTGCATGACTGTTTCTAGGCTTAGTATATGTGTTTTATTAAATTATATTATTGTTTAATAGGGATCATGTGGGCAGATGTGATCTCCCTCACTGAGTAATTCTTCCCGGAATTGTTCATCCCTCTTTTTTCCTTTTTTCAGTGTGTGCAGGTGTATTTTTTGTGTTGCATGTTAGAACGCGAGACCTAGGACTCAAAGTAATCGGGGTTGGGGTGTTACAACAAAAACCACGTTATGCACTCGATCCTCATGGACTTCTCGAGGTACGGGTTAGTGATTACGAAGAAGTTCTTGGGATAGAACGAGCCAACTATTGTACGGACATATATTGAACCAGAATGACGATGCATAAACTAAAAATGATTGTTGCCAAGAGGTAACATACACTTTTTCGTAATTCGTATTATTATGGATATCCGGATCTGAGTTAGAATCCAGAATCATGAATTTCAAATATAATTTAAAAAATTAAATAGATAAAATAAAAAAACTTGTTGAAAATAAAATATGATATATGAAACTAAAATTAGCTTTTATATGTAGCTTTATATAAAACAAATCACATAATATATGAATTATAACCAAATGTATGGTCGCCTAGTGGTAACATAAGAAGGTTGGTTCCTTTTTACCCTGGGTTCAAATCCGTTTTGGTACATAGGGTTATTTTTTAAATCAAAATATCCAAATACTATCTTCAAGTATCAAGGATATGAATTATGTTTTTAAATAATATTCTAAACTAGATGAAAGACCCCCATATATGCGGGTTTGTGATATTATTTTTTAATCTATAGAAAAAATATATTTGATTGTGGAACAAAATTAGATCATCCGTTAACATCAAATTAAGAATGTTAATGCAAAACTATTGATCAAAAAGAATATCATTTATTTTGCAAGTTTAATATTTTATAACTTGCAAAAAAAAAAATCAAAGCCGAAAAAATATTCAAATTATTAAATATTTATAAAGAAGTCTATCATATATTTATCTATTGTATTTTTTATATTTGTTATTATATTGTTTGATTTTCAATTAAATTATATTACATATATTCAAATAATTAATATTTCCAATCCTATGTAAAGTAAGATTACTTTTAAATATTTGCCAAATAAAGATAGTATTATTTTGAATATATAAATCTTTTGACATGTGCCTAAATTTAGTTGGAGAAAAATATTTTATACTTGATGTTTAATTACTAAGTACGATAATAAACACGGTTTTTGTTTAACTATTTTATAGTTAAATAACTGATGTTTCTCTTTGGTTGAGTAGACATTATTTGTGTGATGATTAGTGAAGTTTGAAACTTTTTGGTGAGAAGATTTAGAAAGCACAAAAACTTCTTATATAAAAGCAAAATAATATAAACCTTTTATATTTGGGTATGTAAACCTAAATCTATTTGAAATTTATTCATGTATCAAATTCTTTCCAAATTCTATGTGGTATTATTGCTATATGATGATGATTTTAGCTGGATTTTATTGTATCTCACTTGGACTAAGGCAAAAAAGCAAAACGGTTCGAGATAATAAAGAGCAAAATTTTAAAGATGATTATCTACTAATTATTTTTAAGATAAATTTTTTTTAGACTAAACTATGTTTATCAACTAATTTTTATTAACATAAATAAGATTTATTTGACGCATGTCAAAATATAATTAGGAAAAAGATTAACACGTGTTAAAATCTGGTTAACTGACCTGACACGTGTCAGAATCATGTTAATTATCATGTTTGACACATCAAGCTTTATATAATAAGATATTTTAACAAACCGGATCTGTTACGACGAATTTGGACACCTGGATATTTGGATTTTTGGAATCTCGTATATCCGAAATTTTGTAATGTACCTCAGATATCCCGAATAATATTTCATGCCCATGTCCTATTGTAACAAAGAAAACAACAATGGACAACCCAACGTTCTCCATGTGCAATTTAATGAACTCAAAAGATCCTTATAGGCTTATAGTTGTAGTATAAAGAAGAAGTATACCTCTTCATGGATGTATGGGTTGGGCCTTCATGGATGCACATCAAGCCCTGTTCCAGAAGTCATCTTCACGGAGTCATGTCGGTTCTGCTCTTTGTGGCGAAGCTTTGGCTATAAAAAGAGCATTAGAAGACGCATATGAGAACTGAACATGTCCTCCGATTCCCAAGTTGTTATCTCCCTCAGCAACTCAGGTAAATCTACCATTGACTTAATGGTCTGCTATTTGATATTGGCCTCCTAAGACTTTCTTTCGAGGCTATATCCTTTATGGATAAAGAAGCCCTTTGTCCTAACTAACTAATAACTCTTATAAGAATATAATCAATGGTAGTTATTAAATTTGGGGTGTTAATTATTTTTTATTATATGTATTGTGTATAAAATTAGAACTCCATTTTTGAGGTTCTATAAATGCTAAAATTAGAACCCTATTTTGAAGTTCTAAGATTATTTAATTGTTTTTAACTCATTCATAACCTATTAAAATCCCATTAAAAAATACTAACACCCAACATTGATCATACTCGAATATATGAACTAACTAACTAACAGCAAATAAAAAAAACAGAGTCAAATATTGTCTTGTATTTTAAGGGACAAAAAAGACAACTGGAATTGAAAAAAAAAAAAAACCAATTGAATTTGTTACTAAAGGTATTTTAGCCAAAAAAATAAATAGAAAACAAAACAAACAGCAACCGGATATGGAAAAACAAATACAAATTTCTGTTTGATAAGATGAGGCATTCTTCAACGTCCTTACGCGTCATCATCATCCTTACATGGAGGTTTCTCTTCTTCTCCCAATCATTCTTCCTTAATCTATTCTCTCTCTCTCTCTCTCTCTCTCTCTCTCTCTCTCTCTCTCCCCATCCAAATCTTCAAACTTTCCCAAAAACCTAATCTTCTCAATTTGATATATCTATTCTTTGTTCGTTTCCTTCGTTCCGTTCTTGGATCTACTGAAAAAGCCTCGAGGGACTTCGTTTAGGAGCTTTTGAGATACCTCTGATACCATTGGCTGTTGATATGTGAAAACATAGAATTTGCTATATTTTTTTGTGTGTAAAAGTTGGTTTAGGGAGGAGGAGGAGAAGCCATCATGTCCTTCAGATCGCAATCAACAGGGAGCAGTCAATTCGCGGAGAAGATAACAGGGGATCCTGTAACGTATAAGACGGCACAAAGCACCGTGACGTGCATCTATCAAACGCATATAGCCGGATTTTGGAGGAATGTGACGATTCTATGGTCCAAGAATCTCATGAACCATTCACTAACGGTTATGGTTACTAGCGTAGAAGGCGATATGAATTATTGCTGCAAGGTTGATCTCAAGCCATGGCATTTCTGGAACAAGAAAGGGTACAAGACTTTCGAGGTTGAAGGTAACCCCGTAGAGGTGTATTGGGATTTTAGGTCAGCGAAATTCGCGAGTAGCCCCGAGCCGAGCTCGGACTTCTACGTGGCTCTAGTCTCGGAGGAAGAGGTGGTTTTGTTGGTGGGTGATTACAAAAAGAAGGCTTTCAAGAGAACAAAGTCGAGGCCGGCATTGGTAGAGGCTGCCTTGTTCTACAAGAAAGAGAATGTGTTTGGGAAGAAGTGTTTTTCGACGAGGGCTAAGTTTTACGACAGGAAAAAAGAGCATGAGATCATAGTGGAAAGCTCGACCGCGGGGCCTAAGGAGCCGGAGATGTGGATAAGCATAGACGGGATTGTGATGGTACAGGTCAAGAATCTACAATGGAAATTCAGAGGAAATCAGACCGTGCTGGTGGATAAACAACCGGTTCAAGTGTTTTGGGATGTATATGATTGGTTATTCAGCACGCCAGGGACAGGCCACGGTTTGTTCATATTCAAACCAGGGACCGCCGAAGAGAGTGACATGGAAGGAAGTGGTCATGGTGGTGGTGGCGAGAGTGATACGAGCACAGGGAGCAGGTATTATTCGACCAAGAGTGGCTCTTGGCCACCGGAGTTTTGCCTCTTTCTTTATGCCTGGAAACTTGAGTAGGAGTTTTTTCAAAACGAGAAGCTTTTGTCTATTCAGTTTTTGTTTGGTTCCTGTTGCTGTAAATCATTCTTGCTCTTCATCTCTTGTTGATAAATGATAACATCACAATCATCACTTTAAAGAACAATGTTATGTTGTAGAGATATTTGTAATGCTTTAATTCGCAACCTCACGACACTCGTTTTCTACCAAACAACTTCTTTTTTTGGTCTTTTTCTATTATCAAAAAATTATAAACTTTTGATTCATAATATCTAACTCAAAACCAAACATTATAGTTCTTTCTCTCATGAACCAACTTTAATTGTTTTGAAAAGCAAATCAGCACATAATCTACTGGAACAATTTTGTTTTTTGTTCAAACCATCAATTTCATTCATTTATTTTTCGAGGTACATCGAGAATAGGGAATAACAACTACTTCTCTAACATCATGTTTGATTGTTATAACAAAACAAAGCAATGTAGATCTTCATAGAAGTTTAATAGCGAATTTAAGATAAATTTCGAATGCGTCGATAGAAATTTAACGTGATAGCCGAAAATTTAAGATTTAATCAAAACCACTATGTAAGAAGACAAAATCAGTGAATATGTTAGAAGTTTTTTCCAACATTGGATTTGGGCAAAATACCTTTCATAGATATGAAACAAGTTGGAAAGGCTCTCTTTCTGTGTAAATGAAGAAGGGTGAAAACGATCTCTCTTAACAAAAAAAATCTCTTATCTTATAAAACAAAAATTAGAGAGACATTCATAAAATCATTGCCATGATGACACTCAGTTTTTTAACTACATGTCAATTTCTCGGTTTTTTGGTTTTCAGTTTTCATTTATCTAATTAAAATTAAAATTTTACATCAGGACACTCTCCATTTCTTGGACACGTGGCGTTTTATATAGTTGAGACGTGGCAGCCTAAAAAAATTTGACCCATTTATGCTTTTTCAGTTTCCGCACGCTTCATCTTCCCCGGTTTCGAATTTCAAACGTTGTTCTTCAATGCTTACAAATTCTAGAGATTGCAGAGTATTTGGCTATTCTGATGATAATCTAAACCGCCATTTCATCCGCCGCATCTCGAACCCAAACTGGAGGATGAAGAAACGACGGGGAATGGCTACTTCCACGAGATGTGCCCTTCTTGATTCTCGCCAGAATTGGGATTCCCATCTTCTTTTCGCTTCCTCTTCTCCTTCAAATTGGATGAAATTGTTTCAGTCGATCTTAAGAGAATTTCTCTACGAGCTTGAATGATTGTGCAAAATTGATATACCCTAATTTAATGAAATTTAGTTACTTCACCCGTAAATTCAAAACTGCAAAAAAAATTAATGTGCAATGTTGATGAGAGACGATACATTTTGTTGGTTAAGTGATCGAGATGATTTGTTTGGTTGAATTTCTTTCAGGTCAAAGATGCTCTTGTCCAGTTTGGATCCAAATCCTATTGAGTCACACAAGCGGCTAATTATATCAAAGAATGTTGTCATGCTTACTGGTACCCATGTATCTCCGAAGACTCACGAATTTGGAAGATCTAGATAAGATTCTTTTCTCTTTTTAACTCATCCTCTATTGTTTATGGTCTCGAGGTAGAGCTGCTGATTGTTTGAGAATCGCTTTAAGAGATTATAATCTGAAGTTTACCATGATTCTTAGTGATCCTAATTTAGCATCCTTTCCCGCTTTATCCGAGTTTAAGGAGTTGCAAGAAGAGGTCTTATACTTCTCTCTTTTTCCCTTGTTTTGTTCTTATCTCCAAGAAGAAGTTTCTCATTGGCAAAACTTCTTCCAATATTTGTGCAGGCTAGGTTAAGCGGCGATAGTTTCCGAGCACTGTCTCATGGTTTTAAAAAATTATTTTATTTTGCATTTGCAGCCGCAGCCGCAGGTATCTCGACGTTCTTCACCGTACCAAGATTGATTGAGGTGATTCGAGGCAGTGATGGTGCTCCAGATCTTCTGAAAACTACAGGAAATGCTGCAATTAACGCTGGAGCTGAGTCATTGACACAATTTGAATATAAAATTCCATTTTTCCGTTCTTTTATGTCACTAAGCTTTCAGAACAGCAATGTACAGGTATTCTTGTTCTGGTTTTATTGTTCCTTTGGGAAAACTTCAGACAAAACTCTTTCTCGGTCACCGCTACGCCTCCTCAACAACTCGCTTTGTTGAACTTGTGCAGCTTAGGGATATAGTTCGACCCGTGAGTCTTTTATCCCACTTCTTGCTGCCTTGAGTACTTATTAGCCTTTGAGTTTCTGAGTCGGCTAAGTGATTGACATGATTGTTAAGTTATTCTAGCTGGAAAAGAAACTTACACTCAATGCAAAAAGCAGATAGATTAAGAACCAAGCTCCTAAGACGAGGTGTTCTCTTAGTTCTTGTGGTATGGAGTGAACATAAACACCGGAAATCGAGAAGAAAAAGAAATTTGGAGTTTCTTCAAAGTCAGCTACATCTCTTCCTTCGAACGCTGCGGCACTTTGATGAAGATGACAACATCACACAGACGCTAGATTGAAATCTCTGCCTTCTAGGTTTGGTTAGATTTGGTTGTCTTGGTTACATGTCAATCTAGAAGTTTTATCTGGAGAAATCTCTGGACCACTTGAGCACGAGCTTTGTCTTCATGGCCATTAACGGGTGATGGCGGCTGGACTCCTCTGGAACATATGCTCTTCACGACTCTATGAAGGAATTAAACGCTTCGAGATTCAATTGGTAAACTTCCACCTTGAGTTCTATTATTGTGAAATTTGATTGTATTTCTTGATATGGTAGATTTGGAAAGGCTACTGCCAGAGTAATCTACGTCAGATTTGATTCTTGTTGGTGGATTAAGAAGTTTTTAGTGGTTTCTCCCTGTAGAAATTTTGGGTTCTCGCTGTAACGGGATGCTCTTTGATGCTTATATCGTACTACTCTTAGGATATAATTTCTCTTTAGTATTAAGTTACTGACGCTATGGACTTTGTTCCATGTCATGATTATTTTTTTTGGCGTATGAAAGCGAGCCAATACGTTCGTCTATCTCACTTTGTGGATTGTTGTATGTTATAGGTTCAATGATTCCATTGCTTTAGCAGATCTATCTCGTGGATTTCTGTAGATTGAACCACCACACACTTATTATTAGTGTTGTGACAGAGGAATAAACATTGCTAAAGAACAGACAATGTTTTGTACCGAGGTAACTTAATGAGTACAAAAATGTGATGCTGGGAGATCTTAATAACGAGCAATGGAACAAAAGAGTGACAGTGGGAAGAAGATGAAATAGAGGTGGTGTGGTGAGATGATGTTGCCTAGCATGAAATGTGAAGGAGGTCACAGCTGGACCACCGTCAACCAAGACAAGAGGAAGGATCATGTTGGGACAACACTGAGAAGATGGAACCATGCCGACGAGCTTTTTATAAAACATAACTCCAATGACGCTTACCAAGACTGGAGGAGGTATGGAAAAGGAGCTTTGGAGACTCGAACTCCTCTCTCGCTATATTCTGTAGAGTACATCATGTATTTGCAATTGCACGATGTTGGTAATCTGCTTGTCCCGAAAAGCTGAAACGGACCAAACGAGGACAGTAAGGCGGGTTGAGGTTGGCACGCATTGTGAGACTAAAGATCATAGTTACGTTATATGCACAATCTCCGCAGAAGCAGTCCTTGTCATGGACTTTTTAAACCGAGGTAAAAAAAAAAACAACTATTTGTCATGCGATCTCAGGTTTTCAAAAAAAACAACTATATGCAATGATATAGTTTTTTTTTTAACAATAAACTGCAATGACATAGTTTTTTTTTTTTTTGGTAAACCTGCAATGATATAGTTAAAGCAGGAAAACATGAAAAGTGGTTGCTAATCGTATTCTTTGTTGTTACCTGCTTATATACATTCCAGTTAATTAAACTTATCATTTAATCATTTTAAGTATATAAATAAATATGTTCATTTCAAATTTACTATCCCAAGTCGTTGCCTATTCGTTGTTTGGTTTGAAAAGCTTAAGAACTGTGAGTTGGGGAGGGAATGAAAAAGGGATGTTGGTGTTTTTCTAAGAAGAATTAAGGGTTGTCTTTTGCTGATTTTTCTGCTTCCGTTTTCCTTCCAAGGCGATAAAGATGAGAAAGAACAGAAAATTAGGAGTAAAAGAAGAAGAATCCTTTCTAATAGGTATTTATAAGGCTGAATATGTGGTTTTAATTTTATTTTTAATACAAAGAATCGGTGGGAAAAAACAAACTTAACAGTGGATGAAGACGTCCATGGCCTTGCATTTTCAGAAAATTTCTTTACTTTTTTTGCAAGTTAGGTTTATTTTTGCATGTTTAAGAATCGAGAACTAAGGACCAAAAAAACAAAAAGAATCGAGAACTCACTTCAAGCATCACCTTGTTCTACAAACCCTTGTTTATAGGGTTATCGATAAACAAGAAGGTACTCCTACAGTTAGGGGTGGAACTATTATTCGGAACCGAGATTCGATTCGGTATCCGTTTAAATCCGTTCTGAAAAATAGGATATCGGGAGAGTACGGATCCGGATAATGATAGTAAAATCTCGCGTCCGTGAAAAGAGGATCCGAATTTGGATAACAAAATTTTAAGGTCCGGATATTTGACTCCGGATCCGAACGCATTAAATATATTAATTTTTTTTTAAATATATACTTTTAACATAGATTAAGTTATTTTCTTATAAATATATATATATATATATATATATTGATTTTAATTATTTTTATAGTATATTATATTTCTTATGAAAAATATCATTCAAAATTTTGACAAATTTTTTTATTTATTTATTATTAGTTATTTTAATTATTTGTAATATTAATTTCGGATCCGGATATCTGCGGATATCATGATCTTTGGCCGGATATTCAAAGACTGGATTTTCGGAGCCACATATCCGGATAGTTTTACCAAAAATCCCACAGATCCGGATACCTTGAAATTGCAGGATATCCGGATATGTCCCACCCCTAGCTACAGTCCTACTGATTACCACATGGCGCACCATATCTATATTTGAAATAAAAATTGTGTTTTTCCACACGGTCCAAGTTGTTTATGATTTTAAAAGTTATTCTAACCGAGCAAAAATATATATAACTAATTTTTGTCTAAAGGACTTATTCTAACCGAGCAAAAATATATATATAATTTTCCTCTATTGTATGAAGTCACATTTGAAATGAAAAAAAAAAACCTTATTACATATCCTTACATTCATTAGTTTGCATTAATGATAATATATGTCAAAAATTATTTTGTCTTGTTTTTCTATAAATATCTACAAATTGAAGATAAAATAGTAGAAAAATATAAGAAAAAAATGAAAATAAAACCCATATGTATGCGCGGATACTCACTAATTAAAAAAAAACTCTAAACTTTTTTTTTTAAACATTTCATTATCTAATTTTTTTTAGTTTTTTTTGGGTTACATAATCACTAATTAAAATATTAGTGGGTCTAGCCAACAATCCTAGGTTTGGGCATCATACACAAGCTAATGGGGCAAGCCCATTACAACTCAGACGCCCAACAACTAAAAGCCCTAACCCACTAGAGGGAACCAAAATCAACCCTAGCGGATTAGGTTTAGCAGCCGCACGCCGGAAAACCGGGCTTGACGGAGAACAGTCCCCGGCCATGACTGTCGGCAAAGGACCAAGAACTTCTGAAGCATACGAGCGTAATCCGAACCAGAAGGTTCCATGCCGAACAACCAGCTGGACGGAGAAGCGGGCCAACACTCCAAGAGCCATCAATACAACCAGCCACAGTAAAACTCTAAACTTCTTCTTCTATCCTTACCTCCCACGATCTCACGGCGAAAAAAAACGTCTCACTATCTCCACTTTCTTATCTACGAGAAGAAACTGAAATTTCATTGCTTATCGATATTTTTGAAATCACAATCAACCGGAAAAATTATTTGTCTCTATTCTCACTATAATTTTTTTCTCATTGTCTGTCTCTCTCCCTTTGATTTTTTTTTTTGGTCAATCTCTCCTCTGGATCAAATTCCAAATTGTGATGGAGTTTTGGAAACAGCTATGTCTCGAGTTCTCAAAAGATTAGTTTACAAAGCTTTGTAAATAGATCGAGATCGGGAAGAAGAATGATCAATTAAGATGGTACTCTCGAGGACTTCGCTGCTACTCAGGTCTCTTTCTTCTGACTTTGATCCTTTTTTTTTAATTCCTTTTTGATGTGTTCCAATTGCTTCGAAATCGTTTCTGGAATTCTATTAAGGTCGATAATTGAATACCAATTGGGTTCATTGGTCATAGATTGTTTCTAATTTTTGATTTTATTAAATGATATGCTAAGAAAAGCAAAGTAAGAACACCCGTTTTTCGGTATATGTTATATTGCCTCAAAAATTTGTACCTCTTTTACCTATTGTTTTCTCTAGCAATTAGTTTGGTTAAGTTATTTATAATTTTGTTTAACCAATCCAATTGCAGGGATTAAGCTCCATCTTCTAATCAAAGTTTCAATGTCTCTATCTACTCTCGCTAATCAAGTTATCAATTATCTTCTTCGATTCCAATTACTTATAGGTATCTTTACCTTATGTAAACTTCTTTGTGACTCTGTCATTTTTTTTTACTAACTTCCCACTTACATATTCTACAAAAAATTGAGTAGTCGTACACGGTTTCATTCTTTTCTGATGTATAGTAAGTGGGAAAGAAACCTCACTATTCCCCAATACTCTTTTTATCTCTGTTGATGTTTTTGACTTGTGTTTCTTTTTATGCAGATTAACTGAGTTTTGCATCTACATACCTCAAACCTCATTCATGAATCATGCTAGACCTTCAAGTATATACATATTCAAGGTAAAAATGTTTTGGTTTCACCCTGGTTAAAGTCTGTCTCCAAATATAATACTCGTCAATTTGTTCAGGACTGTAATCATCGAGAAGGAATCCATTACCGCACAGAATAATTTCTTCCACCATCTGCTTGATCTATTAAGTAAGGATACTTTTTTATATTTGTGTGTTTAAAAGATACCTTTACTTTTTCCTTCTTACTTATTTATCATTTGTTATAACTTCTAGGCTAAGCTGGAGAGATGAATCATGGAAGAGAACTATAATCACCATTGGAGAGTAGTATATTATTTAGCATAAGTGTGAATTGTTGGGTATTGTTTTTTTTAACATAGGTGTATTTTGTGTAGTCTGTTGTTTTCAGTATTTTACTGGATTAAAAAATGGGTGTTTAGCTCAAATCCCATGGAAATTAGGAAATATTACTAGAACCATATAAAACTTTTTTTTATTACTGACATTTTTTAAATACCCAGCGTGCCCTTTTGTTACGTTGTGACAAAAAATGTAATTACAAGAATGCCATAGCCACGTAAGCAACCACGTAGGAAATCGCTGACGTGTACTAATGAACTCAGCCGTAAATGGAAACGGCTGAGTTATGGTTACGTTGCGGCTGAGTTATGGTTAGTTGTGGCTGAGTTATTAAACGCGGCAGACTTATGAGAGATCGGCTGACTTACGAACATAAATCAGCCGTTAGTGACGCCTGACTTACAGAAATCTGGCTGACTTATGAGATAACGGCTGACTTACGAACACAAGTTACGGCTGAGTTATACAACGGCGGACTGATTTATGAGGTAACGGCTGACTTACGAACATAAATCAGCCATTATTGACGGCTGATTTACAGAAATTTGGCTGACTTATGAGAGATCGGCTGACTTACGAACACAAGTTACGACCGAGTTATGTTCTTCGGTTGGGAAGCAGATACGGCTGTTACGTAAATCAGCCGTAATTGGCTGGGTTAACAATAACTCAGCCTCTTTACGGCTGACTTATGAGCGGAAGATTAATTACTAGAATACCATTCATCTGACGGCCGATTTATTTGACGATACGGCTGACTTAATATTTTATAGCCTAATTACGACTGATTTATTAGCGAAAGATTAATTACTGAAATACTATTCACGTCGCGGCGGACTTACACTATACTTGATGGCTGATTTATTAATGGCTGAGTTATGTGTTAGTTTGGCGGCTGACTTACCGATATTCCATGTCATCTGGTCCGATTTTCCATGTCATCAGCTCTTACTTTCCATGTCATTATTAAAGTTACGACAGTCAAATTAGGGTTCTTCATCTACGACCTTCGCCTTCTTCTTACTCTTCTTCATCTAGCTTTTTCATTCATCAGAGATCTTATGGATCATGTAATTATTGTTTCCGGTAACTGGGTTAAGAAACACAGATATGTATTCAACACCGACGGTAGAGGATGTAGAGTTGTGCATATAAATGAGAAAACAACACTAGACGAACTTGCGAAGATAGTACTCGATGATTACGGATTGAAGGAATCGAGCCATCAGATTCAGCTGAGCTACATGTTCTCGAATAAAGCTTTGAAAACAATGGCGCACGATACTCCACCAGTTTACCTCTCAAATACTCGACAGTTGCAAGTTTTTTTAAGCCTCAGAAAAATTGAACACTTACGTCTTTGTGTGGAGATTACGGAGAATGAAATTAGTCGGAATGACGGAGCGAGAGAGAAGAATAAAAGGTTATTCAGTTATAGCTCCGAAGTTGAATCTAGATACGAAGATTACGGTGGGAGTTATGATGGTTTCAACTTGGAGGATGAATTAGAAGAAGATGAAGTAGATGAAGAAGACGAAGAAGATGAAGAAGGCGAAGAAAATGAAGTAGTCAAAGAAAATGAAGTAGGCGAAAAAGACGAAGAATTTGATAGCCGATTTGATATGTTCGACGACTCGGATGGTGAGTCATCTGATGGTGATAACTTCAGTTTATTCGGTGAGTCTCCAACACAAGACGAAGATTCACCGACACTACCTCCTAAGAAGAGATCTCATAACCTGTCGACGATCGGATCTAAAGGGAATCCGGAGGTTCCAAGGTTAGATTTGTCTTCCCTAAACCTCTCGGTAGGGCAACGATTTGAGAGTAAAGCCGATTTGGAGAAACGACTGAAACTTCTTACGGTGAAGGATCGATTTGATTTTGATGTACACGTATCCGATTCGGATACACTCGTTGTTAAGTGTTGGGTTGGTGGATGTCTCTGGAGAGTTCGTGCTACTACACTAGGGGATCCCCCGGCATTTTATGTTCGTATATACGATTCGGATCATACATGTTCTATAACTGAGCGTTCTAGTCGATCTCGAAAAGCAACAGCGGCTATTTTAGGAGAGTTGTACAAGGACTTTCTCGGCGACGTTGGTCCGTCAGTTCGACCTACGAGTGTCGGAATATCTATCAAAAAGCAATTTGGTGTAAAGGTAATTATTAGTACGTTGCGGCTGACTCAATGGCTGAGTTATATAAACTTAACGGCTGATTTATATAAACGAGTCGGCTGAGTTATATAAACTTAAGGGCTGAGTTATATATACTCAACGACTGAGTTATTTAAACTCAACGGCTGAGTTATATAAACTCAACGGCTGAGTTATATAAACTCAACGGCTGAGTTATATAAACTTGACGGCTGAGTTATATAAACTTTACGGCTGACTTATTTGTATTATTTTCCATGTGGTCAGATGGATTATTGGAAATCACATAGAACGCTAAGATTTGCAAGGGAACTCGAGATGGGAACTCCTGAGAGTGGGTTTGAAGACTTGCCTTCTTACTTATACAAGATAAGAAGGGCAAATCCGGGTACAATTGCGCGTCTACAAATCGATGAGTTTGGAAGATTCATGTATATGTTCATTGCATTTGGTGCGAGCGTAAATGGGTTTCCTTTCATGCGTAAAGTTGTCGTTGTCGACGGTACGTTTCTTAATGGTAAATACAAAGGAACGCTTCTCACAGCACTAGCTCAGGATGGTAACTTTCAGATTTTCCCAATTGCCTTCGGTGTGGTTGACACTGAAAATGATGATTCGTGGCACTGGTTTTTTACGCAACTAAAACTTGTGATTCCTGACGATGAGGGTCTTGCGATAATCTCGGATAGGCATAATTCGATAGGGAAAGCAATTGGGAATGTGTATCCGTTGGCTTCTCGGGGAATTTGCACTTATCATTTATATAAGAACATTTTTGGACAGTTCAGAGGAAAAGATATTTTTCGTCTGGTGAAGCAAGCGGCGAGATGTTTTACGATGCCTGATTTTACTGCGATATACGAGGAGATTCAAGCGATTAATCCTCAACTCCATGGCTACCTTGAAAGAGCTGGTGTCAACCTGTGGGCGCGTGTTCATTTCCCGGGTGAAAGGTATAATTTGATGACTACGAACATAGCGGAATCAATGAACCATACACTGTCAAATGCTAGAAGTCTTAACATTGTTCGATTATTAGAATCGATACGGGTTATGATGACCAGATGGTTTGTTGAACGGAGAGAGGATGCTATATCGCAGCTAAGTACGCTTTCGCGTGGTGTCGAGAAGCTACTACATGTAAGTCAGCCGTAACATTTGATAAGTCAGCCGTAACATTTGATAAGTCTGTCGTAACATTTGATAAGTCAGCCGTAACATTTGATAAGTCTGTCGTAACATTTGATAAGTCAGCCGTAACATTTGATAAGTCTGTCGTAACATTTGATAAGTCAGCCGTAACATTTTTTTATTCTATTATTCTGTATTTATAATAGGGTCGTGTTACTGCCGCTAGACTTATGACGGCACGAAGGATTGATGAATATCACACTGAAGTTATATATGGATCTTCTGGGGTTTCTTCGCATGTTGTGAATTTGGACGGAAAAACATGCACATGCCGGCGTTTCGAAGGGGAGAAATTACCATGCGTGCATGCAATCGCAGCTGCCGAGAACAGGGACAAATGTCGGATATCCCTGTGCAGTCCTTACTATCAAAACAATTATTTTGTAAACGCATATGCTCAGTCGATCATGCCGGTAGATTCAGCGCTCCAAGTTCCAGATAACGTGGCTAACCAACCGTGCTTTCCCCCGGTTGTTCGTCAACCACCAGGAAGGCCTAAGAAAAGTAGGATGAAATCTGCTCTAGAAGTTGCACTTGAGAATAAACGTCCTAGGAAAGAACACACATGTTCTCGTTGTAAACAGGTTGGACATAATGCAAGAACTTGTCCAATATAAATGTTTGGTTGTATTACGGCTGAGTTATGGATTTTGTTTACAATATGGCTTTAATTGTATGGATTTTGGTTTGATTTTTGGTTTGACTTTTCCCAAAATAGACCGGGTCAAAATAGAAATACGACACGACACGGCTGAGTTATGGATTTTGGTAAGCCGAAACGACGCGACACGGCTGAGTTATGGATTTTGGTAAACCGAAACGTCACGACACGACTGAGTTATGGATTTAGGTTCGATTATAATTTCAATTAATAAACCGGGCGGGAAAAATTATAATTTCAATTAATAAACCGGCGGGAAAAATTATAATTTCAATTAATTTCAATTAATAAACCGGCCAAAATAGGAAGACGAAACGTCCCGAAACGGCTGAGTTATTATACTTGACGGCTGAGTTATGTTTAGTAAGGCTGAGTTATTGTACTTGACGGCTGAGTTATGTTTAGAAAGGTTGAGTTATTAACTTCACGGCTGAGTTATTTTTAGTAAGGCTGAGTTATTATACTTGACGGCTGAGTTATATAAAAACTTGTATAAATTGTTGTAAGCAAAAACAAAAATTGTAGTAAACGGCTGATTCATTTAGATAAACAAACTAAAAATTTATACAAAATATTTAGGGTTTCAAACATTTATTTAAAATTACATTGTCCAAACTCAAAATTATCTGGGCCAAACTCATCAAACATCTCGACGAGAGCAAGCCAAACTCTATTTGTAATCCAATCAGGCTTCTCGCCGCCATGATGCCATATCCTCTTAAACGCCCGCATTTGAGTGCGAAAAAGCGTTCTAGCCAGCAGATTAAACTGTGTCCAAACCGTCAAATTATGCCTCGGATCCCATCTGTATTTTCGCTATAAAAAGAAACAAAAAGTATTAGTGTTTAAGAAACAAAAAGTTAAATCTAATACGAAAGTTAAATTATGCTTACAGTTAGTTTAAGAAACCATTGTCCCTTAACATCATCGGGAATGAAGCAGTAAGTCGGCCACGGCTCAACCCATCCCTCTCGAAGAATATCCGGGATCGCCTGCGAGAGATCGTGTAAAAACTTAAACCACGTAACAGTGGTTTGGTCATACCAGACACCTGCACCAGGGTTTAGAAGAGGGAGGTTATCCCGATCTTGCGTTTTTTGTTGTATGTCATTGATCATGCTCTTGAACTGGGATGTCATAGCAGGGACAATCGACATGATGTATGTTTTTATGAGATTAGGTTTTTTTACTTCAGTTTTTTCTATAAAAAATAGTGATGGGAGAGAAAATGTTTACGCGAAGGGCTATATATACAGAGAGAGAGAGAAAGAAGAAACGTCGCAAGATGGAGCGATAGGAAGACGAAACGTCGCAAATTTCCCGCCCAAATTTACATTTGACGGCTGAGTTATAGGAACTTCACGGCTGAGTTATGGATTTAGGGTTTAGGGTTTAGGTTTCATGGTTTGGGTTTTAGGGTTTAGCATTTAGAAAATATATGATTTAGAATCTCAAATGAAACAAATTATACACATTCAATTGAAAAAATGCTATGTGGTTTATTGTATATTATTTTGGGTCTTAACTATAGGTAAAGTTTTAAGTACTTGTAAGACAATATATATATCAAGATCAAGTTAGAGTCTCAACTTGTAAATTGAAAAAATAAAGTATTTACATTCAGATGATTTATATTCAATTTATATTAATAAATTTATCTCAATTATAATTTTGTAAATCTTAAATTTCATTTTCGATTTTAGGGTTTAGGGTATGGCTGAGTTATATACATCAAATGGCTGAGTTATCAAAACGAAACGGCTGAGTTATTTATTAAGGCTAAGTTAGAAGGTTCATTGAACATACATACAAATAGAAGAATAGAAGGTTCATTGAACATACAAATATAAGAATAGAAGGTTCATAATGGCTAAATCAGCTAAACTGGGCCAACATATCATATCCCTTTTCATCAAAGATCTCTGCTGCCATTTTCACCCGTATACCCTGAATATTTTTGTCGCATATCCCATCGAAAGTTACACCAAGCGCTAGACACTCGACAAACTTCGCTGAATACACGCCACAGTCGCCAAGTTGGGTGTTTTGGGGAATGTTTTTGCCGCTTTTCCGTCTGAAGGCAAATTGTTGAAGGCAAGCGGTTTTTTTACCAGGAATGACAGCATTGATCATTGCAGGGATCATTTGCAACAACGGCCTAAATGCTTGTAGCATTTTCTGTTCACTTTCCGGAGTTACCTGTCCAATGATGGGATCATATGCATCGATCTTCTCCTTCAAAAGATCCACGTGAAACGTCACCCAATGATCGCCTCCAGTATGAAGCACTCCGTACAAGTGATCAACATCTTCAAGCCACTTTTTATTTGTTGGAAGGTCACCGGGAATCTTACCGTATATGAGATTCTCATACCCTGAGTCCTTGAATTTGAACATCTTTGGATTCATCTTGAACTGCTCAAAATCCCGAACCCATAATCCTAGGAACCATGTGTCCACAAAGGCAATGCGCTTGGACCAGAATGGGCTGGGATCTTGCATGGACCTTTTGGTGAGGACTCTCATATACGAAGCAACATGCTGTACACAGAAGATTAAGTCAGCCATCGAATTATCATAACTCAGCCATTAAATAATCATAACTCAGCCACCAAATAACTAATAACTCAGCCATCAAACAACCATAACTCAGCCATCGAACAACCATAACTCAGCCATCAAACAGACATAACTCAGCCATCAAACAACAATAACTCAGCCATGAAACAACAATAACTCAGCCATTAAATAATCATAACTCAGCCATCAAATAACAAATAACTCAGCCATCAAATAACAAATAACTCAGCCATAAATAACCATAACTCAGCCATTAAATAACTAACAACTCAGTCATAAATAATCAAAACTCAGCCGTAAATTATACTTACAGTATCAAACAACCATCCATACTGTAGATTTGGCCAATGCTTTCTTTCAGTCATGAGAATTCTGTAGAAACTCACTTCCTCGTTATTAAGATCGGTCAGTGCAATGGCCCTAATAATCAACCACAAGTCAGTTTAGACAAATATTGCTAATAGCTGTATAAAATTAAAAAAAAAGAATGGTGTAAAAGTCTATACTCGAATGGCTTCAGATGTTGCTTAAGTTTCTCCAGATTAGCCGGGTCAACAGGTGCGAGAGGATCATAGATCGCTGATGAAGGTTCAAAACCCTTCCTCATGCACGTCGTCCCATTGTCTCCAAGAGAAGGAAAAACTGCTGAAGGAGGATTTGGCTTCTTTGCTAACCCAGTTGTAGCTAATTGAACCCTCGACCGATACTCCTTAATTCTCGCTAACCGAAGTCTTTCATCTTCTTCCTCCTCAGACTCCGGTAACAGTTGGTTTTCTTTTGCGAGAACTTCATCGGTCACATCCTCAACATCAGTTGGACCTTCCATCTTCCCCTTCCCCTTCGTCTTCACAGCCGGCAATTGTATTCTTATTACGCCCTCACGACTCTTCTTCGCAGCCGCTTCTTTCTTCTTTAACTCAGCCGCTGCCTTCTCTTCCTTCTTCTTTAAATCAGCTGCTGCTTTCTCTTCTTTCTTCTTAAGAGCGATCTCCTTCCTTTTAGCAGCAGCTTCAGACTTCTTCTTAGCAGCATCCTCAGCCTTCTTTTTCAAAAATTCCTCGTTTTCTTTTTCTGTTGGGTGCCTCCTGGTTCCGTGTCGTAATTCTTGCTTGGCAGACGAAACAGTTACGAAATCAAGTTCACTACCAAACCCCAAATTCTTTTTCGCCTCAGGCGTACCCTTAGAAATTTGTTCTTTCGCCTTCAATTTTGACCCCACAGCTTTCTTCTGTTTTGGAAAAAACTGCTGCGGAGTTCGGCTTTCGGCCTTAGCAAGCTCCTCAGGCGATGTCGTTTTAGCCCACGCAACATTGTCAGGGGTCTCAGATACCGTATTAGGTACCGTTCGACTATTATCTGACTTTTGCCCTGCTCGCGTTTTTGGACTGGGAACATAGTTTTGGGCACTTTCGGATAAACCCAAAACTTTCAGACGCTCATCCACTGCATCTCTGACTCTGTCAGCAATATTCTTCTCCATATCTTTGACTCTATCAGCAAAATTCTTCTCCATATCTTCCATCTTGGAATCGTAGACGGAAAACTGCGAGCAAACCCTCTCAAAAATAGAGTCATATCTATCAAATTTAGTGGCAATTTTCTCCAGTGTAGCGATTATGGTATTCATAGCCGCCGTGTCCTCGCTAGCACCCGCTGCTTCTCTTCCGTCTTCTTTAAATCAGAAGCTTCATCCTCCTCAGCAGCTTTCTTCTGCTTCTTTCTGGGTCGCTCAGGCTCAGAGTTAAAAGGAACTAAAGCCAACTTTGTTTTTTTCTTCTACTCCTTCTCCTTACTCTGAACATCCCAATAATCACCTACTACATACCTACCAGAATGTAGGTCTCTTATCAGGTTACTCAGATGTGTGTCATCGTCTTCACCCGGCCACTGAGGAAACATCTCCTCTATAGACTCCTTGAAAACCATATGCCTAACACGCACCTACAACAGTAACTCATAACTCAGCCATTGAATAATCATAACTCAGCCATAAAAGAATAACTCAGCCATCAAATAAAGAATAACTCAGCCATCACACAAACAAATCATAACTCAGCCATCAAACAAATCATAACTCAGTCATCAAATAAAGAATAACTCAGCCGTAAAATGAAGAATAACTCAGCCATCAAATAAAAAATAACTCAGCCATCAAACAAATCATAACTCAGCCATCAAATAAAGAATAACTCAGCCGTAAAATGAAGAATAACTCAGCCATCAAATAAAAAATAACTCAGCCATCACACAAACAAATCATAACTCAGCCATAAAAAAAATCATAACTCAGCCGTGAAATAAAGAATAACTCAGCCATCAAATAAATAATAAACCAGCCTAAAACTTACATGACCATGGTCTTCAATCTCCTTTTTCAGGACTGTATCAAAACTTGCTCGTGTGCGCGTTGCTTCATATCGAAGAAGCGGAATTTCTTCCGCATGGATTATTCTGCTAAAACGCTCACGAAAGCAAGTGATAGATTCATATGCCCAAGCCAATAAAGCGTAAACCATGCCGCTGATGGAGTATGTCCTTCCTACTGGATTCAAAGACTGAATACTACCAACCAGCGCTTCAAATGCAGCCCGACCCCATGGGTAAGTCATCATGGCTTCATCATCGAATACCCTTTTTGCCGTTTCAAAAGGTATCCTAGAATTATGATGCCCGGCATAAATTCCCATGGCTAGAAGAACTAACAGCCCTAACCATTTACGCTTTTCAAAACTCCAGGACCTACAACCTGTTATTGCTGCCCTCAGTTCGTCAGGCTTGGGTCCAAGGCCATGCGGCACATTCAACTCGTCCCAAAACTCTCTGTATTGGTCAGGTTCATTTCTACTTTCTGTTGGCACTGGGTCTGTGTTTAACCTAGTGATCTCACCAAACTCGAGTAAGCTGAACCTGATAGGTTGATCACCAACCACGCTCCATATCTCCTTCTTCTCTACTTTCAGCTGTCGACATAGTAGATAGTGTACAGTCCTACCAGACCACACACATTTTCCATCGACTAGCTTAGCAATTATTCCAACTGGAAACTTCTTCAGTTCTTCCCACACCTCAAGCCCTAATTGTGTTCTAACCAAACCAAAATCTCCCATATAGGAATTGTGATTAAGCTCTCTATTTTCTAGATTAGCAGAGCGTATTGATCTTCTTGGGTATTCAGGTGTTTGATGTTCCATCTCAGTTGCTTGATGTTCCATCTGATGACAAAAGACAAATAAATCAGCCGCAATAGAAAACTAACTCAGCCAAAACATAATATATAACTCAGCCACAACATAATTTATAACTCAGCCGCAATAGTAAACTAACTCAGCTGTGTCGCGACGTTTCGTCTTTCTATACCATAACTCAGCCACAACATAAGTTATAACTCAGCCGCAAAAAACCCTAACTCAGCCACAATTTATAACTCAGCCACAACATAATTAATAACTCAGCCGCTAAAACCCTAATTCACCCATAAGATAATTGATAACTCAGCCGCAAAAAAAACCCTAACTCAGCCACAAAACTATTAATAACTCAGTCGCAGTAAAAAAAAACTTAGCAACAACCTACCGGATAAGAAGATTATAGGCGAATGCGGGGAAGACGATTACGAGGGAAGTCGATTTCGATTGTGGAGAAGACGATCACGAGGACAGAAACAATGTCGATTTCGAATGAATAGTTGACAAAGTTTGCGTTCTTTTTTTCCTTTGAGAGGATAACTTTTTGAGAGGATAACTTAAACGTTTTTACTTTTGAAACTTGACTCTTTTCTGATCACGGTTATTTCTTAATGATGTGTATTTATTTTTGATTATTTTAATTAAAAATAATCTCAATTAAGAAAAATTAATCAAGGGTGTTTATCGTAATTAACCAGGGGTGTGAAAATATTTGAGTCATTTTTGAAAGATATATGGTATTCTAGTCATATTCGCATAGTTTCATGGGAATTGAGTTATTTTTTCTTAAAAAATTGACCTATGTAATGCTAGTCTATCTCTAAAATAAGAAGAAAGTTGAACGGATGGTCTCCTAACAGGGTTTAAGTGACAAGTTTTGGGCCGGCCAATAAACCTGGTGGGTCAACAGAGGATCCGAACTAATGGGCCAACGGAGGCCCAAACGATTGAAAGTTTGACCCACTTCACACCTATTAATGTAGTTTATCGCTATACGTTTAGTTATAATTCTCATTTTTGTTATCCACTAAATAAATCCTATATTTATTGGCTTAATTGACACCTTTAATCATTTTGTTGTAAAATGTGTTATATTAGCAATACGTTTAAGCTTTAAAGTTAGAATAATTGAGGGAAAAAAACTTAAAAATTAAAAATGTCTGCATTTCCCGCACAATATTATCCCCAATAATTCACTTTCGAACCCTAAAATTCGAAAAAATTCCCAAATCCTCCCTACCCATGGCGTCGGGAAAGTCGGAAAACCGGGAAGATCCGATGAACATCTCGGCCGGAACGGAAGAGGAGACTATAGCGCAGCGACAGAAGCGGCTGCGGCGAGTGAGCTTCGCCGACCGGGAGATTACTTCCATCCACATTTTCAAGCGAGACGAAGATTACGAGACGCCGCCCAACTCCTCCGCCTCGAAGCCGCAAAACGCTGAACAAGCTGATACATCAGAGTCTGAGGACAAAGTGATTAGGTTTTTCGGAGAATTAGCTAACAGCGAAGACACGGAAGGAGATGGAGATGGTGATGGTGAGGACGAGGCTGTAGTGGAGAAACTATTCTTGCGGCCTAAAGGTTCCCCATCTTCAGCAGGTAGCACTATTGGTTCTGCTAGAAGAAGCGATGACGGTACGCTTCCGTTTCGTCTCCTTTCCTCCAATTTTTTTTGTTGTATTCGGAATCGTGCAATTGATATCGATAAATGCTTGAAGATAAGAGGGGATTACTGTTCTTTTACAGAATTTCTGCAATTACGTTTTTTTCTTAGTCGTTTAGTTTAGTGAACGGATTTTGATCTGAAGCAATTTATTTTCTACTCAGAGGACAATTTCTTCGGCCCTGTGTCTTCTCATTTTATCAACCCTGGAAGACTGTCGGACGCTACCATCTCTGAAGAACACCATGATATTACGATGGACTCCACAGCATTTTCAATGCATTTCCGGAGTCTTGCAATGTCAGAGTCTGGAGAGTTACAGACCCCCTTGAGCAGCCACCTTCCAGTAGAAGAGAAAACACCAACTCAGGTTACCTCCACATCTGATACAGGAAGTGCAATGGAGTTAACAAACCCTAAGATGCGATTCCCAAAATCCCCTGTACCTGTTGACAAAGGAAGTGGTGGTAAAGACTCAAACGACATGAGTATCGTGGGCGAAAATTCTCGAAAATATGATTACGGGCATATATCTCCTAAACTAGCAGCTTTATTGGCAGATGAAAGCAAAGAATTTCCTCCCGCATCTTCAGACACACCCATCCATGATTTTTCCTTCTCCCCTCAAAATGGTGTAGATAGCAGTGATGCTTCTCAAATGCTGTCACCTTATGGTTCTGGCTGTCACCCTCAAATAGTGCTGCAGGAATCAGAAAGCCAACGTTACAGAAAAGAGACTTCCCTTTCCTCGTCAACTACTAGAAGGCAAAGTGCGTCTTTAGTTGGTATACTGCCACAGTCCTTAACTTGTGTTACTCCTTCCCCTAAACAGGGTGGAAGCTTTATGAGCAGGGAAACTCTGGCACTAGTTGAGAGCTTGTCAACCATCCAGAAAAGCAAATCCAGACTTGGATTGATTCCATCCTCTCCTGGTTCTGCTCTTTTTCAAAGAATTGAGAAATCAAAGCTTCAATTGTCCGAACGCCATTCTGTGACTACCCCATCCACTATTGGCAGGGAAGAAATAGTTGTCCGCCGGGAAAAGCATGCAGATATCCCCATTACTAACTTGGATGATTTGTTATCTGAACATGATAATAGAACACCAGTCTCTGAAAAGAAAGGCATACCAGATCAATGCAGTTGTGGTGCATTGAGCCCTGCTATTGACAGTAGCGATGCGTTTGCAGGCATAAGTTCAGAAGAAAACACTAATTCTGAGATAGAGGGTTCACTCTTAAAACAGCAGGAAATAAATCATACAGCCAGCACCCCTGATAAGTTTGTGTCATCTCTAGCAAATTCGTCAAATGCAACGATGTCAGCATCGAAGAATTTTGCTACTCTTCCTGATAAAGAGCAGCAGAGTAAAGACATTGGCAAATCTGAGACTGCGGATGGATACGTAACCAAGGATTGTGCTAGTAATTATTCTATGAATACGTTATCTGACAAAGTGGATTCTCTGCTTGAAGAATCTAGCGTATTACTTAGTGAGTCAGGTTTCTCGAATGGCTCTGCTCAACAAAAAGAGAAAGGCAGCGTGTTGAACAAAAATCAAAACAGAAGCAACAACATCAGTGATGCCCATTGTGAAACAGAAGTTATCTCAACTGAAGACTTTCCTGCAGTGACAGAAGACCCTTTTGGTACATCTGGCTCTTCATCTATAGACAGAAGTAAGAAAAAGGCTTCACATGCTAAGGTATAATTCTAGACCCATGTACATGTTTTGAAGAAGTATCTGTCCACGGGAAAATTGGATTACATAATCCATTTCTGAACAATAGATCTTGTTAATATCTGAGGTGGTTGTAAATCTCCAAATTGACCTTTTTACACCAACAGCTGAACCAGAACATTCCTTCACATGAACCCACTAAGAGGCCATTCAAATTGAATATTTTGCTCAGATTCCATCAAAGTCATTGAGCTATTTTTAACATTGAGCGAGATTTCTGAACGATAATTTGCAGGGGCCATCCAGATTGAAAAGGAAAGCCAAAGAAGTAGATCATGCTGCTAGAAGTCGTAGCCCTAAAGTTAGGAAAAACACACAGTTTCCAAATCCAGTGATGGACCACCCTGATGGAAACTATGATGCTAACAACTACCGTGTAGTTCGCGAACAAGTAATAAACTGGGTAGAAGTAAGTACTGTTGTATATTATTGGATGTTAGTCCAACCTTTGTTCACACCAATAAGTTACTGTTTCCACTGCCTCACAGATACCAGGAAAAGTATCTGTAGAAATCAATCAAATGCTTGCTCCATTGGCAGATAAGCTGACCTCAAGACTGGTATATTATATTTCTCTGTGGAAATCCAATCTTGTTACTGAAATTGTTCTCCTTTTATCTTTTCTAGTTTCAGAACTAATGTTCCAAAAGTGCAGATATGCAAGCTGGAAGATATGTTAACACACTTGAAGAAGGTTCATTTGTGTGAGATGCTCTGTCTTCAAATTCAATCTCAGGTCCGCCGTAACAAAAGATTCTGCTATCATTTCTCCTACAGATAAGTAAACTGATGATCTCGTTCTAATTGTAGAAAGTATGTGACGATTTGAGTGGTGCGAAGACAATGAGGTTCTCCCTCTACTGCCTTTTTATATTATTCAGAATAAGTTAATGCCAAGTGTATAACATTCATTGAAAGTACTATTGCAGACGTGCAGAGAGTAGATCATTACTCTGCAAGTTAGCATATGAAAAAGCCATACTTGAGTTGCTGCACCTCAAGCAAGAGATAATGATGGTAATTGCTTTTTTTCCTCTTTTCCAGACTTTCTGTTGATTGTGCTTGCTTGATCAAATATCACTTATATGGCATGCAGGAAAAGTTTCAAGCAGTGAGCACCGGTGTACAAACATCTGAAATATTGAGGTTAAATTGTGCCAAGCTCTTACGTCAACATGGTTTCCATTCTACTGGCTTGTTAAATCGTGAGGAGACTCATGAGGTAAGTAGACCAGTTGAAATACCCATTACGGGAATATGTTGGTGGGTCTGGTCTTCCAAGTTTCTGTAAGTAAGACGCCATAACTCTTTCACAGGCTCAGAATGGTTTATGGTAGACCTAGTACCTTTTTTCCAGAATGATGAACTTTTCATGCTACGGGTAGAAAATTTGTATTTGTTTTCATCTCAGAAGTATTCTACTGGTCCCCACGGTCATGATATTTTTGTAGATAAGAGATAGATGCTATGCTTTCATTCATTCGTACTCACACTTATGCTATTTCCGTGTCTTTTGAGTAATTGAGTTGTTGTTTTAATCCAAGTATTTAATAGACTCGTTATATATCAATATTTTTCTAGGTTACTACTAGCAAAAGAGCAGAGATAACACAGGATATCAAAGTATTGGACTCAAAAGTCAAGACCTTGATCAAATGTGTTCATACATGCAACAAGATTACAGGAGAACCGGCGTATGCAGACACTATTAAGATTGCTGAAGATAATTTGAAAAAGAAAATGAGTTACAGATTTCTACGTCAGGATATTCTGGTAGCTAATGGCTTATTTCTATAGACATGTGGATCTAAAACAGTTTTTTTTTTCTTTTTCTTGAATTATGCTTCTGCTGCTGGCAGATCTGGAAAGTTGACAGTTTGGGTGAAAAATGTCAGAGCATTGTTCTAAACTACAGTGGCTTGATCAACCAAAGGTTGGTCCTATTGGTTTTATTTTTCCATAACTTTTTTAAGGAGTCTGTTTCCTACATTTGGCTACATATACATGAGCGCTATTGGATATATTGAAAATTTTCTTGGATATACAGGCTCACATTAAAGCCTGGCCGTGTGTCATGTGTACTAATATCAAACAGTTTGAGTGATACATTCTTTAAGGTAAGGATCACCAATCTGTTTTCCTTCCTTCCATTAACACATATTCTTCCTTCTGTTTCTAATGATGGCATTGTTCTTCAGCATTTCCCAGGGATGAATGTTTCAATTGCGGTTAGCTCCTTATTTAATGCCGAATACTCCCAAAAGTATGTTGGTACTAATACATTGTTGGAGATTACACAGGTGGGTGTCTGTCCCAACTATCGTTTTTTATTGCTATAGTTCTCTCATACTATCATATTGTATTAGGTATTTTTCTGTCATGATGAATATTTTGCGGCAAATAGTGTTCGCTTTCTCTGGAATTTTTTTTTTTGTTGGGCTAGATATCTGAAGTTTGTCTCATTTTTGCTCTGAGAATGTAGAAAACCAGTTTGGTCTTACAAAATCTGCTAGATGTGGCTGAGGAATTTCAATTAGCTCGAATGGAGATACCAAACTTGGTCCAAGGAGCCTTTGATTCTCCATCAGGTGATCGATTCCCTCCTCTCTCACTTCCCTTTTGGTGGTAATAGTTTGGCAGTAGTGGCCAATACATGCTCAGTTTCAGCAATCCCTTAATGACTAGTTCTTGTTGATTGCAGCGGAGCAGCTTCATTTGCAGATTAGTTTCATTGATTGCACAAACTTGAGAAAAGTAACCATGGTTCTGGATGTCGCATGTTTGACCCAGTAAGTTTGTGAAGAAATCGATTTTTGAAGACTTTTTTCGATATTGAAACTTTGAGTGTTCTTTATTGTAACAGTGGGAAGTATCCTGGTGACATAGTTCCTTTCGAGTTAGTAGAAGTTTCAGGCACGAAAAGAGATGGTGTTGTGTCGGAACAAGTGATGAATGAGATAGAATCTGCAATGGATAATGTTGGAGTGGGATATCCTCGGATATTGAGACTCTGTCGTTGCATTTCCAAATTGTTGAAATCACAAAGCAGGAGATGATTCAGTTGATAACACTTGACATTCTGTTGTTTTGTTTGTAAATATGGCACAGGGACTGGCGACTGCTACTAGTACCAGAAGTAGTACATTTTGCTGTGTGTTGTCATCTTTTAACCAGAAAGATTGTCTTGGTCACAATTTAGTTTTGGGCTTTGTATATGAGAGAATACGTGAAGCTGTCTTCCTCGTTGTGTATCTTAGGGCAAAGATAACCTATAAAAACTTTGCTTTTGCTCTCATTCAAACTTTAGATTGTTTTTCGACAGGTAGTGTTTACGTTTGCATTTTGTAAAATTATTATATGGAAAAGACTGAAAAATGTTTTAATATCAAATCTATACCCCAAGGACTGTTACTAGGAATCTATTTACTTTTCTTCCGTCAAAGCATTATGAGAGTTTGAAACCGGATGGTGACATAATGATACTATACTAGTAGCATACTCAACTAGGCTATGTGCTGGTCCTGCATACTTTATCAACATGAAATAGACCACTCTTATAACAGCTAAACGGAACCATTATCTAATTGGTAAACTTGGCGACACCTGTGTGGCACAATGTAAATAGGTGAAAATGCTGTAGGCCACTCTTATCCCATCTTACACTGAATCTATTCTGGATTTTGGTTATGGGTTTGCTTTATTTGCTACCATTATTAATAATAACTTACTAGTAATGTTCTTATCTTTTCCCATTTTGTAAGAGAGTTATTTCATAAATACTCCCAAATGGCACTTGCAGGTAACACCTAAAATCTCAAAGTATACACATTCTTCCACTCTTGGAATAGAAAACGTTATTTACAGTATACCTTATCCAATTAAGGTTTTGTAAACCTAAGCTCCTGATCTCAAAGTAAACACATTCTTCCACTTTTGGAACTGAAAACACTATCCCTTATCCGATTAACTTTCTGTAAACCTAAACTCTCAATTCCTTGTCAATACACACACAGAGATTCATCAAGACTATGTTCAAACAAGAGCTCCATTACACATGGGTATATATATAACTCACAGGATATTTACATCAGATTATACCATCTCCGGTCTACATCTGTTGGAGAATCAACCGCGATGCAGCCTAAATTCATAGTAAAGTAGTAGCTGTACACAAACCAAAAACCCTATACAAAGAAAAGTAGTCACCAAACACTGGAAGAAAGCTGCTGGTCTTCAGCTGCCACAACAACAAGAGGTGTCCTACACAATGGGCAAGTGATGTTCCAATAGTCTATCCATTTCTCCAAGCATGCTTTGTGAAACAAGTGTCCACACTTTAGCTTGTTGATCTCTGAATCCTCTTCGAATTTCGACAGGCATACCGAGCACTCGTTGTCCGCCTGTTTCTTGCACTTGCACAAGCTCTCAAACCTCAGTGTCGGAGTCCCATTCCTGAATTCCTCAAGGAAACTCTCCGGGTGGCAGTACCGGAAATCAAAAGGCTCTAAGGTTGTAATCTCTGAAGACGCCGCTACTGAAGAAGGCGAGGATGAAGGCGGTGAGAGATGGATTCCTACTACGTGAAGGACTGATCGGACAATGCCTTTGAAGACGGATATCGATAATGCAGTGTTTACCAATATGATGCATAGCATTCCTTCTGACGGACCAGGAAGGCTTGATAAACCCATACTTTGAAAATGCTTGGATTGCTACAACGGGTTTTTTCTGGATTGTTCAACCAAGATGTGATCCGCAGGGGGAATTTCGATCAAATATTTGTTCTTCTGTCCATCAGAGGGATGTGATCTGAAAACACACAAAATATGGGGCTATCAGTACACAGTAGAAGAAGAGGCTCTGCTAATGATCTGAAAACATATGGAAAAATTAAGACATTCCAACCAAAGCACATAGACACAACGGAATTAAAAAAGCTTGGTAGGTAGAAACTATAATAGTTACAAGAAGAGTAAGTAAAAGTGAAACCAAAAACCAGAATCAGCTCATAGAGAGAGGACCAAGAAAACTCTAATTACGAAAAAGAAGACAAACTTCCTTGAAAATGAACCAAGTTTGTTCTACATAAGGATATAGATTAGGATACAGGTCAGATAATAGAATGGCTAGTTGACTTGACACCAAAAGCTAATTCCAACTAGACTTAGCCACACAGGCTCGCTCAATTATGATCCAGAAATAGAAATTACTTCAAATGAACTGAGAGGCAAATTCTTGTATCCAATTGCTCGAGAATAAGAAACCCTTTCTAACGAGTGTCAAAACGTTCCAGAAACGATTCTAATTCTACTGCTATGGAATCAAGAGCTCATGTCAGTGAATCATAACACATACAATATTTAGCTCTAAATCCAAGAACATGGATCAAAAATCTCTGATGAGCGATCTTTTATGATAAAGCATCAACCTTTTTGCTGAGACAAATTACAGGAGGAAAATGAAGGTTTAAAGAAGTGAAAATCCGTAGAAAAAAAGAGAGAAACTAGGAGGAACCTGGAGTCAAATATGAGAGGCGATCATCACCGATGAAGTTTTTTTGTGTGTGTTTAGTGATGTTTGTTTGTTTGGGGTTATATCGGAAAAAGTAAGATGGGTTCGTTTTGCTTCCAATAAGCTTCGCTTTGTTTATATATAATTGCAAAAGAAAAGCTTCGAATATCTTTTAACCAGAGAGAGAAGCTTAACTATGGTTAGTCAATTCAGTTTCCTTTATTTCTTTTGCCTTTCAGGTTTTCTGGATTAACCATAGTTACTTTATATCATCAACTGTACTTCCTTTCAATTTTTTTATTCTTCTCTTTTGTTTAGTGTTATAATCATTAATCATTAATCATAGCCATAGAGTGCCAAAAAATAATAATCCATGTTACCAAAAGGAAAGATATTTAATAAAGCTAATTTGTTCAATAAAAAAAAATCAATAATTAATTAACTATTAAATCCATAATTAACTATTAATTTGTTCAATAGTTTGGTTTTGTTTGTGTTTCTTGAACTATGATTGGTTATCTAAATATGATTCAGACATTATAAAAAAAAAATTCAAATCCATCAGAATTAAGATAAATAATTAAGTGTTAAATTTTAGTTTTTTTTGTTGTCCAGTCCAATTTTTCTATTTAATAAGTGTGTTTTTTATGACAAATTGTTTAATTTAATAGAATATTAGTTTGGGTTAGTCTAATAGTTACTTTATACTATTATATGTTATTTATCTATATTTGAATTTATAATTCATGTTCTTCGGTTTCCACTTGATCTAAGCTAAAACGCTAGTCGGATTCGAGTTAGATTGACTCATGGTAAATGAATAAATAATAACAAGTGATATCAGAACTTGAGGTTGAAAAACTAATGTCGAATACGCGAGTCGAGGTGAAGAGGTTTGATGATTTCTCATTATGGAATATTAGAATGATGGCGCATTTTGGTATGCTTGGAATGAAGGATATTCTAACATATGAAAAGTTAGAGATAGTTGTTCCGATGACGAAAGCTGAAGCAACCACAACAGAGACTCAGAAATCAAAGATGTCGATTAAGGTTATTCATGATCTTGTGAAATTGGATAAATCTGATAAGGCTAAAAACTTAATTATACTGAATGTTACTGGTCAAATACTGAGGAAGATATGTAATTGGGAAACTGCTGCATCTATGTAGTTTACATTAGATAGGCTATATATGGAAAGTTTACTACATAATCAGGCTATATATCAACTATTAAAGTTTTATGCATTCATAATGGATGAATCAAGAAGTGTTGATGTAAATATAGATGAATTTCTCAAGATAATAGTTCAGTTGAGTAGTTTGAATATTACGCTTTCGGAGGACGTTCAACCTATCTTGTTTATAAACTCGTTATCTACTAGTGATGATCAACTAAAGCATCGCTGAAGTAAGGTAGAGATTCACTCTCATTAAATGAAGTGATATCTTCAGTTGAATCAAAAGAAAGAGGATTACCTCTGATTGAACGGTATGACAAAGGAGTTGGTGTTAGTCTTTGTACAAGTGGCAGAATAATGCTTTTTTTAGTAAAGAACAAAATGAAACAAAAGGAAGAAGTTGAAGTAGATCAAGGTAGCGACATGTTCGAAAAGAGATCGATCATTGTACTTACGAATTGTAGCGATCGCTTTTCAATTCAGAAGCTTTGATGCCTTATCATCCTTTTCTTCCATCTTGTTCTTGATGATTGTTTCATGGCAGTAAAGGTGATCTTCGTTTTCAATATGAGTAGTTATCCGATATGAGTTTGAACATACCACCTCCAAAGGAAATGGTAGCCTCCATCTTGAATTGCACAAGATATCGACGTTGTAAAACGACTTTGCTCTAATTCCAATTGTTGGGAAAAATTACCCTTAATGTGATTAAAATAGGAATTAGACAAACAATAGTTCCAAACTATTTTTATTATTAGAAAATATTAGTACATGAGTAGTTTATAAGTGAACACTCTTATATAGTTTTTTCTTAGGTTTTTTATTTATAAATGCCACTAGACACTCCTATTTATACTAGTGGTGACTTAAGAGGTAGTTATTCCCTAAACATTATCCACTTATGTTCTTACATATTCTAGAATCATCTCTATGCCTTATCCTATGACAACTTATTATGATAATTTTAGTGACTTCTTTTTCTCCATATTTATACTTAATCTTCTCCATAATTCTAAGTTCTTCACTCTTCTCATATTTTGTTTGGCCTAATGGAGGGAATACCGACACAAAGGAAAAAATTGTATGCCACCAATGGTTTTACTATTAGTTTTACCGTATACCAATTCACTTTTACGGAATTTAAACACTAGGAACAATGATGATGAAGATGATGGCATACAAAAGAATTTCATATTTTTTTTGTGTAGGAGCATATTTAAGTTTCCAATTGAAATATCAAAATATTTATATACGCGATCGTCCGTAGTCCAACAAGTAAAGTTCTGCAACGGGCTTACATACGCAATCGTCCGCAGAACTATCATATACTCTAACAATCTCAAACAATTCATTTTAAATCTTTAACATTCTTTCTCTACTTAGCACCATACAACTTTATCAAATAGTTTCCACACATCAAACAATATTACAAACTACCACATAGCAACCAGCAAACATCAAGCATCCCTAGACTTAACATATATAACCAACAACATCACATTCCATCCCTAGACTAACATGTAAGAACATCTACTGTTAACTAGTATTAAAGTAATCTATACAACACCCTCACCTTAGCCTTTATGGATAGATTGATATGGAATAATGAACATGAAAGAATGAGCTATTGCGAATCTGCGATTAGGAAACCATGTGTAACATTCCATTATTAAACGTCCTAAAATGTTTACTCGATTCGGCCAAATTATACCAGTCAGACGAAACCAGCGATAACTTCTTACACCAACCTCAGATCAAGACAAACTCGGTGCCTCTAGAAATCCAAGACTCGGAGCTTTCCAATGATATCCAGATCGTCTTCTGCTTCCTTACAGAACGACGATAAATCAGCTTGAAAGTCTTCTGATCGGATTTAAGAATAGAAATTCCAGTTTCAGAAACAGTAATTTTTCTCAATATTGAAACACGATTTGCGAGCAGACCATACCTCTTGATTCAAATTTGAAAAAGATACAGAAACTAGAATCCGTGATATTTCCAACGAAACCAAGATCAACATCTAGTTCTTTAGGACTTGGCCGAAAATCACCTGCGAAGTCGACTGGTCGCATGTTCATTCTGCACAGATCAGTCCCATAAAAACACCCATAACTTTCAGATCATAATTCTGAATGACAAACGGTTTCTAGCTATAGAAAGGTCTGTAACTTGCTGACTTACCCAGAAAGTTTCATTCAGTTTCGATATTGCCATCCGTTCCTCTCCTTCCAGAAAAAGGGACATATCCACCTCTTTCCATGACATCCTCTTCTCCTCCTCTCCTCGTCGTCCTCTTCTTATTCACGTCTTCTTCTTTGGTTTTCTTTCTCTCTGCCTCAAGAGCTGCCTCTTTTTCCTTCCTCGTCAAAGAGATCCCTTTCCTTAGGGTTTTTGACTAATTTTTTTAGTTTAATTCTCAACTAAACATATTTTTGGGGTTCATGGGCTTTTGAAGATAAAACAATATATTTACCCAACATTTCAAGTCACTATAGTCAAAGAAATCCCTTTCCTTCCTCGTCAAATAGATCCATTTCCTTAGGGTTTTTGACTAATTTTTAGTTTAATTCTCAATTAAACATATTTTTGGGTTCACGGACTTTTGAAGATAAAACAATATATTTACCCAACATTTCAAGTCACTATAGTGGGTTTTTCCTTCACCCAATTTTTATTATCGATCCAATATATATTTTCGCTCAAAACTTTAAAATCTCTGGGACACGGTCGTGACAAATTGTCTAAGAAAAGTTAATTTTACAACCTAATTAATATATCAACCACTTTGGACAAATGCACTCCGATGGCTTAGATGCCTTTTCTTAGCATTAGGGGATGATGTTCGATGATTATGGAAAGTGACCATAAACACGATCCGACAACAGCACCTAAAAGTAAGAACATTGAAGGGGGTGTATTTAATCAAGTATTTGTAAGGATTTGAAGTGATTTGATTTTAGATAATTTTGGATGATTTAAAGAATTTTAGTTAAAATATTCTAGAATCCCATCTAAAACTATGTGATTTATCTTTATATATTTTTAATTAAGAAACTTCTTCAAAACACATTAAAATCCCAAGAAATCTCCTAAAATCCACTACTTAAAACTTTTCCAATAACAGTGGATTTCAAAGTGGATTTTAAAATCATAAATTTAATAACACTGGATTTTGAAAGACTTTCTAAAATTCATATTTCAATAGCATATGATTTGTCACTTTGATATAAATCACTCCAAAACCTCACAAATACAAGATTGAATACATCTCCTAAGAATCCATCTAGACTCGACAACAGAAATGAAAGTGAAAGGAAAAATGTATACCAAAAACGACTAAATCACTTTTACTCTGTTGTTTAACAATCGGGTCCATCTTTTCTAATCCATATATGCACGTTTAAATTGTTCGATGTTCAAACAATGTTGACTTTGATTCTCTTACGCTTTAATATTAAGTTACGCATTCATGTGAAGATAATGTCCCACATCTGAAGTGGGAAAGAATTTGTACAAATATATAAGTGACATGGACCAATCTATTCATTATCAATTAATATTGAGTTGGAAACCCATAAAACTTAACACAACGTTTAAAATTACATTTTTAAAACTTACCAAGTTTGGTGGCCACTCGTTTTGTTAGTTTGTTTATATAATTGGAGGATAAGTAGGTATGTATAGTGGAGGGATTGCTAGTCGATATAAATACGATGAGACAATCATAAAAGATACGAGCCAGATTTTATTTGCATTACTCTGGCTTAAACTAATATGTCGTAGAAAAAACCGACACAAGGGTTATGGAATTGATTTCGAAAAATAAAAAACAAAAGAAGAAGTGTTTATGAAATTGATTTGTCGTTTTCCGAATCTGAAACAAACAAAAAAAACAAGTCACGACACAACATTAGTTACATTGTATTGAGCCATTGAGTAAAGCTCACGTTGGCCATGTGTCCTCTCTCTCTCGGGCCCCCACAGGACCTGCGGCCTTCATGTTACACATTTTGTTTTCTTTCTTCCATTCACTTTTCTGTCTTCTTCCTTCGAATTATTTTGATGTGAACACCAAATTGTATTTTGACACTTTCTCTATTGTATAAAGAAAAAAAAAACCAGTATTATAACAATACTCCAACGCTCCACATGGCCCAACACTATGGAAATCGAAAACAAACATTTTCTAACCATTAAGCTAACCGCTTTATAAAACTTTCGAAGAAGAGCTAATGAATATGTTTGAAGCTGATATATAGTAACTAGGTTTGGATGGTCCAAACAAAACGTAGAAACATAGGCAATAAACAATTTTGTAGATTCCACACTAAGTTCAAACATAGAGGGGACATATGCAATAAACAATTTTATAGATATCAACACTAAGTTCTTTTTTAAAGAAAATAAAATGTGGAACACTAAATATACCAAAAGACAAAGTAACTCTTGCGTCAGTAGCGTGTCAGCCTCTCTCAAATCAGTGAAAATTTTGATCCATGAATTCGAAGGTTCCTTGCAAGGATTTAATCCTGATAGAGAGACGTGTCAGATCCTTTCAAAAGAGTGAGAAATTTGATCCATTATGTAATCCAAACGGAGAGACATAATTTCCGTCGGAATAGTGGCTGTTTTCTTGTAGTGTAAGAACATGAGTTTGAGAGACATAATTAAGAACATGAGCTCAAACTCTTCAAATTTTCTTGTAACTACAACATATATATAGAAACTAGAGATTGTACACGCGTTGCGTTGCGTGGATTTAAAAATAAACATGATAAAATATCCAATAATTTTATATTACTGATTATTTGTGTATTTAATATTATAAAAAATTGTTATTGTAGTAAATAATTATCTAGATTAGAAAATTAAACATTTGGAGCAAATTGCTAGACATATACAATGTTATATGTGAAAAAAATACACTTCTCATTAATAAAAATTACAGCGTATCCTTTAATAAAAAGAATTGCTAGATTAACAAAAACAATGGTGTGAGAAACCAATAATAATTTAACTATTATCTTTTTTTCCTTTTTTATATCCACCAAAATTTATAGTTATGGTGTGAGAAACCAATAATAATTTAACTATTATCTTTTTTTCCTTTTTTTTTTATATCCACCAAAAATTATAGTTCCAAATTAAATGTGTAACGCCCCGACCGCCGTCGATCTATCGGTATGCAGGAAAAATCCTCATCCCCTAATATATAAGGAAAATCATTATCCCTTCTGGAGAAATCCTCATCTCCCAATGGGCCCCACGCCCACTCTCGGCCGGTGGGCCCATCTCTCTCCGACGATCGGTGCGTTAGTCCAGGAGGCTAGAAAAACTTGTTTACCGACCCTGCAAATCACCACGTGATCTTTCCCCGTGTATTGTCTTCACTCACACGGTATGAAAATGATTTCCCGGTCATCCATCCTTAAATTGTTCCAGCCCAAGCACGCTTAACTATAGAGTTCTCTCTGGATGTGTGACGGAAAATATAAGTGCACTTTGGTGATATAGGTAGCCAAATCAATTCTTTTAAGCCTCTCCGCATGCACCACATATTTCCAGAATCGGGATGTTACAAAATGTGTTATTGTGAACTTTTAACGGTTTCAAAAAAATATATTTATTTAGTAAACACAACAATACACTATAAAAAAAATAATTAAAACTTTAGGTATGTAACTACTATGTTAAAACAAAAAGTCACAAAAGGTTTTAATAAAAAGAATCGTTATATTAACCAAAGAAATGCTGTGAGAAAATTAATTAGTGATTTTTATCTTTCACATCGATTCATTGGTGAATTACTATGTTTTTTTAATTCACAAATTTGTGGTGGAGTAAGGTTTTCTTCCGAGAGTCTTGGTTAGGAGATAATTGACATCTTTAGCAATCTAACAACATTAAAATTCTTAAAATCACTAACTAATTTTCTCAAACCATTTTTCTTTGTTTAATGTAACGATTCTTTTTATTAAAACTTTTTGTGATTTATTTTTGTGACTTTTTGTTTTAAAATAGTAGTTACCTATCTAAAGTTTTATATTTTTATAGTATATTTTGTGTTTAATAAATAAATATATATTTTTCAAACCGTTAAAAGTTTGCAGTAACACATTTAATTGAGAATTATAGTTTTTGGTGGATATCAAAAAGAGTAAAAAAGATAATGGTTAAAGTATTATCGGCTCATTGACTTATTATATTGAAATTGGTCGTCCTTATGTTACACTTTAATATGTGAAATTAACTTACATTAAAATTAGCTATTAAATTGTAAGAATTAATTGTTAAAGAACATTTAATTTGTTTTCAATAAAAAAAAAAATTAAAGACAGATGTCAAAAGAATAAATTTAAATATGGGCTTGGAAAAACATTAAAATATTATATAAGCTTGCGAGCGATTTTATACAACGTTCAAAATATAGAATTGGATCTAACCTAATAGATTAAATATATAAGTTACTAAATAGGTAATGGTTTAGTGGTTCTAAGAAGGGACAATTGCAAAAATGTCATTTTTGGTGTGTACATTTGCAAGAATAGCATTTAGGAATGTCCATTTGCAAAATGCCACTAGTTATGAATTTTTAAATCCTAAATCTTAAAATTATAAAACGTAAAAAATGTTTTGACTCCTCAAACCTCTTAAACTAAATCCTAATACAACATAGCTAACCCAAACATAAATGATATAATGAAATTTTTTGTTGAAAAAGTGGCAGTTTTGCAAAGATTTTGAAAATGTGGTATTTTTGAAAAGTGGTACTTGAAAAGTGGCATTTTTAATAATTTCTCTTCTAAGAATACTCATAATTACTATTTTATTCTTATTTGGAGGCGTGATTTACACATTAAACGCGATATTATCAACGACCAACCACATACACTATAAAAAATTACAGCCTCAAAATTATATAGCTTATTTTAAAAATATACATACAATATTTTCAAATTTATACAATTAAAACTTATCTTTTATATTCTAATTATAAAAGGGATGATATGATTAGTGGTGTATGGCTCTCAGTTGATTTTTCATACATAGTGATTGTTTGATGATTATTAAATCATAGTCAAAATTAAGTATGTTATTCGATATTAAATATTTACATAAATTTTGATTTTGTAGTGATTTAATTTATTAAGAAGAATTTTAAATAAAAAATAATAAAAGTTTAAATCTGAAAGAAAACATAGGGATTTAAAAATATTAATTGAAATCCACATGTTATATTTTATTTACACATGTTATATTTTATATTTAAAATGAATCAATTTTATAAAGATTTTTAAATCCTATATAAATTTCAAATCAATAAAAATTAATACAAAAACTAGTAAAGAGTTTGTGATTATCTCTTTCAACCATTTTCTTTTTGGGTTTTAGATTTCTTTTATTATTTTTCTTGTCTCTTCCCTCGTTGTAGCATGGTTTTTTTGGCCGGCCTAATTTCTAGGTTTCCTCCACTTGACTCCTAAACCGATCTTATCGGTCCGGGCTGAAAGTGTATATTGAATGAGTTTCAGAATTCGATATAAGATGACACATTTGTTCATCTAAGAAATTGAGAAGTTGATGGAACATGAAGAATGCAGTAGTTGAAGCTACTTTTGTACCAGTCGAGAAGTAGTACAACAAGTGATACAAGGAGACTGGATTGAGCATCAAACAATGTGGGCTTGAAGAGATGGACTGGACAAGGCTGTTAAGCTGACAAGAACGAGCCTAGATGCTGTAGTTGAGCTCGATAAGTATCTTGGAAAGGATTGAGAAACAATGAAGATTTTTCTTATATCTTATCTCAACTTGGAGACCAAGATGATGACAAGAAATAATCAAGGAGGTTGTTTTAGGTGAAACTTGTAAGTGCATTTAAAATGTATCATAGTAAGCAATATGTCTTAGTAAAGGAGATACATGATTTCATGTAAGAAGATTTGTTCTAAGGCTAAGGTGTAATCGTGATGTCCATTGATTAAACGTGAGAGGCTAGATTGAGGAGATTGAGTGGAACTTGTAAGTACACTTGATGATTGATTTGGTGATGAATTTTTGAGAAAAGAAAACCCCGTATTAGTTTTTTGCACAAGTACATGTACTAGTAGCTGCACCATTCACCCTCTCAAAACATGGAAATCTTAGCAAAAAAGGTGAAAACACTAATGATTATTAATCTCATTCTTGTTGGGTTGTTGGGCTTGGAGAAGTTGCACACGTGTGAATCAATATTTTTCGCACGTGCCCCAGTACAAGGCGCCAAGAGACCACGTTATCGTCATCTCTTGACCACCTCCCCGGAATCCAGTCCAGGGCTCTCTTCTTGCGCTTCGGCTCTCTTCTTCACCACCTCCTCTAAATCTGGCGGTACTGATTCCTTTCGTTTCGTCCCCTTGTTCCTCCTCCCGCTCCGCTCGCCGGTGAATCTATGCAACTCAACCCCATGGACGTCATTGCTGAAGTTCCATGGCGTCGTCTTCCTCATTTTTCCGTTTATCCACGCGCCTCTTGGGTTCTTACTTCTGCGATTCCTGTTTCTTCGTAAGTTCTTTCATTGAGGCATTTTAGCATACACTTTGTACGCCGACTCGCTTTTGGATTTATTATGATTCTACTCTGGAGATGCACACGAATTGTTCTTTTAACAGCTCTGGTTTGGAGCTGTTAAAGCTTTCACTGAGCCAATTTTGAGTTTTTGGAATGATGTCTAATCTTCCCTTGTTCTTCCTCTTTCTGCCATTGCACCTCAAAAGTTTTTATCAGGGAATTTATCGAATTGATGTTGCTAGCCTAAAAATTTCAGACAGCTATGCTGTGTTCTGAAGAATTTCATGTTTTTTTCCTTGTCTTTATGACTGTCAATTTGGAATTATTGCACTACTGGATTTAACATTTGTTTGTACATCTCACAGAGCTCCTCCCTGAGCTCAGTTTATGGTGGATATATTAATAATTTATACACAACAAGATTAGAGGGAAAAACATGTACATAAATGCATGCACCCAGAAAGATAATCCTAATATCAAAAAGATAACCCAAAATCTAACTTGGGATCTCTGTCGTTCAACAGATATATGTTCTCTCATGGAAACAGTTTTAGGCTCACCTTGTGCTTTGGGGTCTCTCGTTCTCGTGCAAGGTCTGCTATTGTAAGTGCACAACAAGGTAATTGGAAGACCAAAGCCTTTTTTTTATGAAAAATATTATTGTTTCACTCTCCTGCGGTGTTTTCAGTTTATGTCTTTTCTAATGCCCTTGTGGAAATTCGATTGAGTGCTGGTGCCTCGACTTACGAAATTTCTATGTTTACATTTTCAACCACTGAGATTTTTGTTTTCTGGATTCTCAGAGCAGCCAGCTAATCTTCTCAAAGGATTATGCGAGGTTGTTTGGATCGTGGAAGCTGATCTGGCACCCAATGAACATCTCTACGTTACTGGAGATCCTTCCGCTTTAGGTAGCTGGGATCCAGACTGCGCAATCTCAATGTATCCTACTGAAAATAATAATCAATGGGAAGCTAAAGTCAAGGTAATCCATTTGTGTCGTTTAAGCCATAGCGAACATTTGTTTCATTTAAGCCATAGCGAGCATAAGTAGAGATGTATCTTGATTTACATAAACATTTGAATATTCACTCGAAGCATCAAAAGATCTCAAACTTCTTTCTTGAAAGCGAGTTCATATGCTTCTTTGCTTATAACTTAATATGCTTGGCAGATTGCTTCTGGTGTAAATTTCAGGTATAATTACATTTTAAAAGCTGGATACGGATCTTCATTTGACGTCATTTGGAGACCAGGGCCCCAATTTTCGTTGTCAGTTCCTTCTTCTGTCAATCGAGACAGAAAAATGATTATAAGGGATTCATGGATGACTGTTTCCACCGAATCACAAGAATCCTACGGATGGGGGTCTTGGATTGATGATGGTTACCTTTTACCAGATACTGGTACTTCAGTTCAAAGCGAAGGTAACATCTCCGTGGTTCCTTCTCTTTTAGTCTCCTTTCATCCTTTTCAAAATATTTTAAAACTCAAATGCTTCCAGTGGTTTGGCAGATGAATGCACTTTTGCCGATGATGCTACAGAAGTCCCAAGACCAGTTTTGAACGATAAACAATTAGAAGACGAATCTTTCCTCTGTGCCGAGCTCGGAACTTCGACAGAGAACTCAAACTTTAGTGTGTTGTTTTCTGACAATTATCAGCCTATTGAGGAACCGTGGTTTCTTCAGGAATCTATTACCTTGCAACATGCAAGGAATATGCAGTCCGATAGCGAACAAGTAGTTGATATTGAAAACAACTTAGATACTGATGATCAAAATCACCAGCTGACTAAGACTCTCTTACCTGATGGTAAATTTTTCCAACCAGAATCCATTTCTACTACAATACTGATCAATTCTTCTATATGTACCGTGCAAAGGATTGCTGTATTGGAAGGTGAAAAACTGGTTGAGTTACTGTTGGAACCAGTTAAGACCAATGTGCAGTGTGATAGTGTTTACCTGGGCGTAATCACTAAGTTTGTGCCCCATATGGGTGGTGCATTTGTGAATATCGGAAGTTCTAGACATTCTTTCATGGACATTAAGCCAAACAGGGAACCATTCATATTCCCTCCATTCTGTGATGGATCAAAGAAACAAGCATCTGATGGTTCCCCGTTCCTCTCCATTAACGACATTCCAGCTCTGCATGAAATCGAACATGCCTCCTATGACTTTGAAGCCAGTAGTTTATTAGACATTGATTCAAATGACCCTGGGGAATCTTTTCATGATGATGATGATGAGCATGATAATGATGAATATCATGTCTCAGATGCTCTAGCTGGACTAGTTAATGGCACTTTGGTGGACCATGGGGAAGTGGAAGGTGGTTCTGAAAAATGCAATCAAGGAGATGAGCAACATCTTGATGTTGGATCGGAGAATGGCTTTATTCCTATGGAGAGAGAACTGTCTGCAGATTCTCTTATTTCTAATGCTTCCGCTGCAAAAAATTCCAAGGGTGTGTCGTCTAAGGATAACAAGTGGATTCAAGTTCGGAAAGGCACCAAGATTATTGTGCAAGTTGTTAAAGAGGGTCTTGGTACTAAAGGTCCTACTCTTACTGCTTACCCAAAACTGAGAAGCAGATTCTGGGTATGGCATGTGTTTTGTCCCAAAATTCTTTTGCTTTCGTTTCTTATTATTCTATTTTCTGAATAAAGTTTTTCCTTATAGGTATTAATGACTCGTTGCAAAGGAATTGGAGTCTCAAAAAAAATTTCAGGAGTTGAGAGAACCCGGCTAAAAGTTATAGCAAAAACATTGCAGCCTCAAGGTTTTGGCCTGACTGTTAGGACTGTAGCTGCTGGCCATTCTTTAGAAGAATTGCAGAAAGACTTGGAAGGTCTGCTTTTAACGTGGAAGCACATTACGGAAGAAGCAAAATCTTCAGCCCTTGCTGCAGATGAAGGTGTGGAAGGAGCCATTCCAGCACTGCTACATAGAGCGATGGGTCAAACACTCTCAGTTGTGCAGGACTATTTTAATGACAAGGTACTTAGGCCACTGTCCATATTTTTTTCTCATCTGATGGCCCCTTTAGGTTCTAATGTTTGACATGTCAAGTGACAGTAATATCTTGATTTTTTCTAGGTTGAGAAGATGGTGGTTGACTCTCCCAGGACATATCATGAGGTACATTGCCTCCATCTGCTCGAGTGCATTTTCCATAATATGAAATGAATAGTGTGTTGAAGGAGACCTTTCCCTGTCATAAACTATGATCTTATAACTCTCATACATTAGTCGATTTACATATATCTTTTCAAATGCTTATGTAAACGCTCCAGTTACATGTGTCATTTCTTTTCTTTCCTTACCAACTTTTGCACTTGCAGATAATTAAAAATTTGCCATGATCTAGAACGGGTTACCCAAGAGGCTAGTACTGTATGCAAACCATTTCACTAACTAGCATTACTTTCCAGGTCACAAACTACCTGCAGGATATGGCACCTGATCTTTGTGATCGGGTGGAGTTGCATGATAAGGGTATCCCTCTTTTTGATTTATACAACATTGAGGAGGAGATAGAAGGTATTCTCAGTAAAAGGTAAGAAGTTGTTGACACTGCGTTGTTGTGGAGTTATGACCAACCTTATCTTCATGTAAATGATCTTTTGCCTCTTGCAGAGTTCCACTTCCCAATGGAGGTTCTTTAGTGATTGAACAAACCGAGGCGTTGGTCTCTATTGATGTCAACGGAGGACATGGAATGTTTGGTCAGGGTAATTCACAGGAGAAAGCTATTTTGGAAGTTAACCTTACTGCCGGTAGACAAGTATGTGGTACATTTTGGCTGCTAGATTACATATTCATTTGCCAACCTTTTGCGGCAGAAACTCTGCCTCTGAAAAGTGCCTTACTAATTATTTAATACGCGTCATGAAGTCAGATACAAGCATAGTTATGGGTTTATGAATCATGAAATGGTTAGTAATTGCCTTAGGATACTTTTAACAGGGAGAAAGAGTAACTGTGTGAGGTCTGCTTGTCTTGTGTAGTTCATTGAATTCTTCTCACGTTTTGCAATACTCTAATCTTACAAAGCGTTTATTAAGTAGATACTCGATACAATCATGATTCAGATTGCAAGGGAGATCCGACTGAGAGATATAGGGGGTATCATTGTGGTAGATTTCATCGACATGGCAGATGAATGTGAGTTAGAATGTCATTATTATTTGCGCAATCATATTTTCAAAATTTGTAGATGGGGAAATCTTTTACATTAATGATGGAGTCTTGCATACTCTTGTTGTTTTGGTGTGTTCAGCAAATAAGAGACTTGTTTATGAAGAAGTTAAGAAAGCAGTGGAGAGAGATAGGTCACTGGTAAAAGTCTCAGAGCTGTCTAGACATGGACTCATGGAAATAACAAGAAAAAGGGTATAAGCCCAACTTTCCCTAACTTATGGATGATTTACTCTTTCTGCACAGCTTCTAATCAAATCTCTTTGTTCACAGGTTCGGCCGAGTGTAACATTCATGATCAGTGAACCATGTTCTTGCTGTCACGCAACTGGTAGAGTTGAGGCACTGGAGACTTCCTTTTCAAAAATTGAACAAGAGATTTGTCGGCAGCTAGTGAGTGTATCAACAACACAATCTCCATTCTCTTTGCTCTTTTCTGTTACTTCTCTTGCCAACTAAATAATAACATCTAGTATAAAGGATCGTAGTTGTTGGCTACTGTTGTTCTTCTCCTTTACAAAATATTAGACCATCCTTTAATGATGTTTTGTTGCATGTCATGACGATCTAAATGTTTCAGGCAAAGATGGAGAAAAGAGGAGACCTAGAAAACCCCAAGTCTTGGCCAAGATTCATATTGCGGGTGGACAGTCATATGTCCAGCTTCTTGACTACGGGGAAGAGAACACGGCTTGCAATCCTCAGTAGTTCCCTGAAAGTATGGATTCTCTTAAAGGTACCTTCAACATTCGTCCTCCTTTAATGTGATTCACTTTAGGCAGAAGTTTGCATTAATGAGGTTGTGTCTGATTATTTGTTCTCTGGCACAAATCTCTTTTGTAGGTTGCTAGACATTTCACCAGAGGAACCTTTGAGGTTAAACCGTTCATGGATGAGAAGACGATAAATGAAAGACCGCATCAAGTTGCCATTTCACTGCTTAAGAAAGCTGACGCCATAGCAGATTCCTCAGGCAAGAAGAAGCTCACTCTTTTTCCGATCAAGAAGGAGAAGACCAGTGGTAAACAAAGACGATGAAGTATTTTTTCTAGTTCGGATCACTTTTGCTAGTTGTATCAAATGATATCTGATAGATTTTAGTACCCCAAAACTCAACTTGTAATCAAATCGGAAAACTCTCCGATTACATACAAAGGATGTAATCGAAGGGAGATATAATAAATCGTTTTACAAGAATAGATCAAGCAAACGAGATAGTAGAATCGATGAGCAAGCACATCACAAGCTCAAAGATCTCTTCCAGAACATTCTGGGTAAAAACAATCCGATATTCAACCTCCAGAAAATATGCAGAGTCGTCAACTCCTTTTATTCAAATCTCAGCTTCGTTTGTTTGAAACCTTTTGAATCATCCCAAGTCTTTCCTTTCAGCTGCCACGTCATCATCAGGAACGGATATAATTTGCTCTGTCTTCTTCTTGGTTCTGGAATAAGTCCTGTGAACCTTATCAATACTTTCCCCTTGGAGAACCAGCTTGTCCTCAAGCTTGAAATCAGGAAATTGTTCCACAAAATCTTTCGAATACATCCACGAGTTATCTTCCTCACCGTGATCAAGCCACTGAACCAAAAACTCCCGATTACCCGTCGCATCGAAACGCATATCCAGCAGCTTCTCCGGCAACCACAAGTCCTCTTCCACGCCCTCAGGAAACCCACTGGTGAACACCTGAGACTGGTGGTGCACAACTTTTTTAAGCTGCGAAACATGGAAAACGTCATGGATCTTAGAATCGGAGGGAAGCTGCAGACGATACGCCACGGCACCTAGCTTCTCCACGATTTGAAAGGGTCCATAGTACTTAGCAGATAGCTTCTGGCAATGACGGCGTACCACAGACATTTGCCTATAAGGCTGCAGTTTCAAATACACCCAATCCCCAACTGCATAAACCGCATTTCGTCGCTTCTTGTCAGCATTGTGTTTCATAATCTCCTGAGCCCTCTGCAAGTTACTACGAATTCGAGACAACATCACGTCTCTGGCCCGTAATTGAACTTTTAAATCCCAAACCTCAGTGGACCTAGATTCAAATGTCAAGAGAGGAGGAGGATCACGGCCATACACCAACTTGAACGGGGTAATCTTAATAGCGGAATGATACGAAGTGTTGTAGGAGTACTCTGCCCAAGCCAAATATTTAGACCACGTTCGAGGATGGCTCGAAGTAAAACAGCGTAAATAGGTTTCCAAACAACGATTCAGGACCTCAGTTTGCCCATCCGTTTGTGGGTGATAGGCTGTACTGAACTTCAATTGAGTGCCCGCGGAACGAAAAATATCCTTCCACATTTTGCTCAGAAACACACGATCTCTATCCGACACTAACGTCTTGGGAAAGCCATGTAATCTCACAATCTCGGCAATGAACTTAGTAGCCACTTCCAAGGCTGTAAATGGATGTTTAAGGCCAAGGAAGTGAGCTGCCTTACTCAATCTATCCACCACAACAACGATGACATTTATCCCACCCGAAGTAGGCAATCCCTCGATAAAATCCATGGAGATATCTTCCCAAATAGCGGTTGGAATGGGAAGAGGCTGAAGTAAACCAGCGGGGGACAAGGTGGAATATTTATGCGTTTGACAAATCGCACATGCAGCCACATACTGCTGAACCACCCGATGCATACCTTCCCAATAAAAACTCTCTTGTAAGCGCTTCACTGTCTTCGAAACACCCGCATGACCGCCAATACAACTATCATGATACTCATGGAGAAGCAAAGGAATAAATGTAGAATGTTTAGGAATCACCAAGCGCTGCTTATACCAGAGACGACCATCAACCACATGAAAGTTAGTCCCTTGTAAAGTACCCGACCGAAGCTGAGTAAGAAGCGACTGAATGCCGCTATCTGCATCAATTTCTCGAAGTAACTCCTGCAACTAAATCACAGAAGGCACTGTCAAAGCCAACAAGGACACATGTGGAATACGCGAGAGACCGTCAGCAGCCTTGTTCTCCACTCCTGGCATGTACACAATCTCAAAATCAAAACCCAGCAACTTAGTTAACCATTTTTGATATTCCATATTGACTTCCTTTTGCTCCAACAAGAATTTTAGGCTACGGTGATCAGTGTGGACTTCAAATTTCCTACCCAAAAGATAATGTTTCCACTTCAGTACTGCCAAGACCACGGCCATCAACTCTCGTTCATAAGCAGGCTTCAAATGTTCCCTCGCCGTCAAAGCATGACTGAAATAAGCCAATGGACGTTTGTCTTGAAGCAAAACTGCTCCAACTCCTGTACCCGAGGCATCGGACTCAATCACAAACAACTTATCAAAATCGGGCAATGCCAAAACAGGGACAGACACCATGGCCAATTTGAGCTGCTCAAAAGCTTGTTGAGCCGAGGCAGACCAAACAAACCCATATGTTTTTAACAAATCTGTCAATGGTCTAGTAATAGAACCATAGCCTTGCACGAACTTACGATAATATCCAGTCAAGCCCAAGAAGCCACGGAGTTGCTTAATAGTAGCAGGAGTAGGCCATAACCGCATAGCTTCAGTCTTGACCGAATCAGTTGCAACACCCGCTGAAGAGATAATATGACCTAAGTACTCGACTTGGTGCTCCCCAAATAAACACTTCTTGGCATTAGCAAAGAGTTGCTGCTGCTCCAACATCTGCAACACTAACCTCAAATGCTCCACATGAGACTCCACACTATCACTATACACCAAAATATCATCAAAGAAAACCAAAACAAATTTTCGGAGAAATGGTTTCAAAACGCGGTTCATCAAAGCCTGGAAAGTTGCAGGGGCATTAGTAAGCCCAAATGGCATGACCAAAAACTCGTAATGCCCTTCCAATGTCCGAAAAGCAGTCTTAGCAATATCATCGTCCTGCATACGAATTTGGTGATACCCAGAACGAAGATCAATCTTAGAGAAGATCACAGCTCCATGGAGTTCATCCAAGAGTTGATCTATCACCGGAATAGGGTACTTATCCGGTATCGTAGCTCTATTCAACGCTCGATAATCCACGCAAAACCGCCAAGAAGCATCCTTCTTTTTGACCAATAAAACAGGACTAGAAAAAGGGCTAGTACTTGGGCGGATGATACCAGCAACCAACATGTCATCCACCATCTTCTCCATAATTTCCTTCGTAGCATGGGGATAGCGGTAAGGTCTCACAGTGATAGACGTAACCCCCTGCTTAAGAGCAATAACGTGTTCCAAACCACGCATAGGAGGTAAACCCGTTGGGACTGCAAAGACGGCAGCAAACCGATCCAATACGGCGGAAAGTTCAGCAGGTACTGCCGTAGGCAACGCAGAAGAACCCGGTCCAACCTGCTGAGACTCCACGGCAGCAACAGTCACGGCACAAGACTTCAACAACAGGGGAGGTCCATGGAGAGAAGGGTCACCTATGAGAGTCATAGGTTTGCCATGATAAGTAAAAGACCACACCTGTTGTTTCCAATCCACAACACAAGTGCCCAACGTTTCCAGCCATTGCATTCCAAGAATAATGTCCACACCTCCGACCTCCAATGTAATAAAATCAGTCATAAAGTCCACCCCGGCTAAAGAAAACTGCACTGCCTTACAAGTGCCGGAACCATGAACAGAAGCCCCATTACCCAATCTGATTTCCAAACTATCATCAGGTGCAATCCGCAGTTTCAGTTTGGAGGCTAACACCCGCGTAATGAAGTTGTGAGAAGCTCCAGAATCCTATAAAACCACCACTTTATGCTTCCCAAAGAGCCCCACCAACTTAGTAGTCCGAGGAGAATGTAAGCCCATAAAAGAATTCAAAGACAAGCAACACAACACCGGATCCTGGATCACAATTTCCTCTTCCATCATAGGCCAAGCTTCATCCAAAACTTCCAATTCCAAGCCATTAACGACAGTGAGAAGTTGTAATTTCCTCAACGGACAAACCTTGATATGCTCTCTGCCTGTATACTTCCCCTTGCATTTAAAGCAAATCCCCTTACTATGCATAGCATCTAACTCCTCCGCAGTGTGTCTTTGACGAGGTTGAACCACTGTTTTAGGTGGAGTAGGAGCAGCTACTAAGGGACCAGAACCCCCAGTCACCAACAAAGGCTTGGATTGCGGAGTCGGAGTGACGGATTTGGAAGACCAAGACCTTGTAGCACCGGAAGACCTCCCATTTCGATCACCCAACAGCTGACAAAACCCACTATCCTCCATACGCAACACAGCAGCAATCTGATAAGACAATCCCCGAGGCTCCTTCAACTTAAGGACTTCTTTCATCTCCGGTTTCAAACCATTGTAGAAAATCTTTTCCAAATGATCATCCGATAATCCTGCACCTGAGCGGACAAGTCTTCAAAGTCAGTCACATACGCTTGCACTGTCCCTGTCTGAGAAAGAGCAAACAATCTGTTCCCAGGATCATCCTCAACAGACTTGCCAAAACGCAGAAATAAACGTTGACGAAACTCAGTCCAAGAAGTAAAAATACGCCGAGTCATCTCCCAATGAAACCATTTCAATACATCCCCTGTCAAACTCAAAGCAACCAGATCAAGTTTCTCCAAATCATTGTAACCCCCAACAAGAAAGAAACGTTCAACCTTAGACAGCCATTCATAAGGCCGAGACCCATCAAACACAGGCATCTCCACCATACGCAACAAGCTAGAACGATCATCTAAGGGCAACCGCGGAGGATAAGAACCACCCACAGGCTGAGAACGATCGGAAGAAAACGTTACCTGAGACGAATGCAGAGGTCGCGGCTGTGACGGAGAAGACGCATCGGGACAAACAGGACGCTTCTCCGAGTGAATCCGTAGCAAACGCATCTCCTTCAAGACCTCCTGCAGATTCGCATCCATGGTCTGCAATTTCTCCTCCATCGCAGCGATCGTCGCATCTCGGATCTTATTCTCATCCACGATCCGTGTAAAACCACCCTGCAGAAATTGTAGCTTGATCGAAGAAGGATCCTCACTATCCAACAAATCAGCTGCAACAAAACCCAACCCAGACATCGTGAGGCAGATCCGATCACTATTCACGCATCAATGATAGATTTTAGTACCCCAAAACTCAACTTGTAATCAAATCGGAAAACTCTCCGATTACAAAGGATGTAATCGAAGAGAGATATAATAAATCGTTTTACAAGAATAGATCAAGCAAACGAGATAGTAGAATCGATGAGCAAGCACATCACAAGCTCAAAGATCTCTTCCAGAACATTATGGGTAAAAACAATCTGATATTCAACCTCCAGAAAATATGCAGAGTCGTCAACTCCTTTTATTCAAATCTCAGCTTCGTTTGTTTGAAACCTTCTGAATCATCCCAAGTCTTTCCTTTCATCTGCCACGTCATCATCAGGAACGGATATAATTTGCTCTGTCTTCTTCTTGGTTCTAAAATAAGTCCTGTGAACCTTATCAATATCGTTCTTCATTGTACCAAATCGATTTTGTGTACCATATCATCTCTTCTTCCCTCAGATTTTGCATTGCAAAGAAATAGAACCAAACTAAAAGAGCCAAAATGGCAAATATTGGTCTAAAAGTCAACAGACGAAACAACAGTTACGGAAAAAAAAAAAAGCCATTCTATAAGGACAAAACTGGAAACAAGTGGAACAAGATGGTTCAAACAACAAACAGAGAAGGAATCTGAGAGAGATCAAGTAGCTGCAACGTTGCAGGTCCCAACTCCATCTTTGCAGTCGTTTGTAAGATCATTGAATGTTTCAATCTGCTTCTTCCCTCTCAAGAACACTTCTGTGTCAACAGATGCTCTCATGTAACCATCGAACTCGACTGGGTTGCCTCCATTAAGCTTTGTAGTCTCTGAATACCACTCACTGCTCTCGTCCCACAGATCTTTGTTCTCGTCAAGAAAATGAGTGGCATACTTATCTTTCAAAGGGTTGAAGAGCGAAAATTCTGCTTCATTTGTTGCGATGTAGAGATTCCTTCCCTCTTCTACTTTGTCCTGCAAGGTCGACAAGAGAGCGCTCGGGGACGTATCCTTCTCAAGATTAGGCCAAAGCTCCTTGTTTCTTGCTTTCTCTCCTCTCTCGATGTGTACAGCGTCGTAATCCCAATTTAACCTAGATGCAATCGCAGTGACAATTTCCATCAACCTTCTTGATTTCCATAACAGATGCCATGGTCTTTGTATAACAGATTCTGCATCTCCTTCGCAAACTCTGTACCAATAATTGTCTGGTTCTACTTTCCCAAACTTCCTCATTATCAAGGTATCTTTGACATCAGCAAGCTTCATTGGCGTGATCCTAAAATCTTCCACGAGATGAAGGTTCAATCTATCTTTCTTCTTATGCAATTTCCCCCACTGTGCCCAAAACTGAACATCATCCAAGACGGAAGCTGCTTCTTTCAGATGTTCGAAATCAAAGTAAAACCGGAAGTCCTTTCCTTCCTCGTTCTGGCCAGACGATGTGTAGATAGAAGAAAGACAGAGAGTCAAATCCATTACCAAAGTCCGGTTCAAATACTGTGCTTCGCCAAGTGCACACAAGAAACTCCACAGAAAATGGTTCATGCTCTTGCACCTATCTCCTCCACCCACATAAACCAAGTACTTTCCACTTTTAAACGCATTCTCTGATTCAACCATAGGAAGAGAATCATTCACTGCTTCACCAACGACAGGCAAGGAGAAATCATCTTTCTTTCCAGTCGTTTTCTCAAACCCAGCTTTCTGATTCTTCTTCCTCTTCCTTGCATTCAAACCCGAATGGTATTCTCCGATTTCTGCCACACTGAGAGTACAATTCTCAGACTTTCCAATGACAAACCTCCTATAGTCCTTGTAAAAAGCAGCACTCTTCCCATCCTTAGGCCTATAACGCCACGCCATATCACACGAATTGGCACCTTCCCCAACTGCAGGCTTTCCAAATTTGTAAAAATGAATGTCTTTAAACTTCTCTATTGTAGCTTTCATCATGAGGTGGAAAACCTCAGAATCTTTGCAATCAATGGGGCTACTAACATCACAATCTAACTGCATAGACTCAGTCTTCTCCTCAGTGGTGGTCTCAACATCGGTGATATTGATAAACTCGGCGAATGCGGTTTGGTTAACAGTCATGAAATCTTCGCCGGTTTTAACAACAGAGTCATCGGATATCATTGTGGCGTTGGATGTGGATGTAAGGAAAGTTGTGATTTTGTCAGATGGGTGGAAAAGAGGGTCTTCTGGCTCGTAAGTTGCGGCGATGATGGTGAACACTAGTACCCCAAAGACGAACAATGAGAAGCCTATGTTCCCAATCAAGTTCAATGCATTTTGCCCTAAGTTCTCAGGACGGAAACCTCCGGCCCTGGAAATCGCAGATCGGCCAAACATTGCTTCTTCCGATGCGAGAAAGCTGACCAAGATCGACACCACGAATCAGGTGACGAGCAAGAGACCCAGCAGCAGCAGATCTAGAGCTACAGATCCGAGAATGAACAAAAAGCGAGAATAAGAGAGGCGAATTGACGTACCTCCTACTAATCAAGCAGAGGAATCGAAGAAGAACATTACTATTCTCCCTCCCCTGAATCAGTATTCACACTATTCAGTAGTTTGTGTTTCCGGGCAAAGTCGAACTGCGATGATTGCACCTCAACTCACCGACAATGGCATTTTTGGAATTTCACGCGATTTTCTGTGGAAATCTTCTCTCGTTTTTTTTTTTTCTTTTTCTTTTTTCCCGTCAACGTGTTTTTATACAAGAAAGAATTTCCAAATCACATACAGTATACATTTACAAATTAAGGCCCTAAATGGTACTAGAGGATTTGAAGAATCTAGAGGAATCAGGGAAAATGCAAATCCTTTGTTACCATTTGTGAATTGAGGAATTGGGAGGATTGGGAAAATTGGGAGAAAGTGGAAAAGTAGAAAAGTGAGAGTGATTAATATTTTTGTCGTGTGATATTTTTGGTATTTAAGAATAATGTATTTTTAATTTGTAATGTTTTTGAAATTAAATGTTTGATTTTTATTTTCTTTGTTAATAAATTATAAATATTAAAAATTAATAAATTTTATAAGTTTTCACTTATATGAACATAAAATATTTAAATTCAACAAACATAATCTAATTTAATATTTTCTTATAATTAATTTATTTATTTTTAAAAATTCCGCTACATTCCACCAGATTCAGCTGTTACCATTTAAATTTAAGGTTATTCCGCCAGATTTCACAAAAAATCACTAAAAATTCCACCAGAATCCGCAATTCTGCTAGAATCCACTGGTACCATTTAGACTTTTAATAAAATTCATGAATCAATAACAACCTCGTTGCAAGGGATTCAATTGAATTTGAATTAATTAAAGATTCTATAAACTTAGTAGTATTATTCGATAAGGTATTTCATAAATCTTGTAAACGTTAGTGTTATTCAATTAAATTATAATTTTGCATATGTTTGTGTTTTTTTTTTTTTGGGCTCAACAACTACTAATTTCATTCACCAATATGTTCATACATTCGCGTTTCTCCGCCTCTACTACACAATTCAACCACGAAAGCGAGATAGTATACAATTTACGAGCAAAATTCTGAAAAGAAAGAGCTTCTTTTGCTATTCTATCCGCAGCTTCATTGCCACCACGACGAGTAAACATTAACTTGTAACTTTGAAGATTTTTGGTCAAAGCCATGATATCTTGTCTCTAACTCTCAAGCATTGGCCATTCTTCCATTCCTATGATTGCATCTATTAAACATTGAGAGTCGGATTCGAAGATAATGTTGTCGAAACCAAGTTGGACCGCCATCTGAATTGCCCATCTAAGGCTTTCAACCTCTGTTTCAATCACCGTCTTTAGCTTAGGTATAACTTTGACACCCAACCACTTGAACTCTCCAATATCATCCCGAATAAACCAATCTATTCCACAGTTTTGCCATGTTTAGGCCAGATACCATCGCTATTACACTTGGACCAACCTTTAGGGAGCGGTTTCCACTAGGTAGATCTGAGTTGGGAGAGCTAGTAGTCTTCTTCTCTTTTGTCTCTTTTCTTCTTGCCCATTCCATTGCATCCTCTTTTGTCAGTCTAATTACTTCCTGCACATTCTGGTAAATTCCTTTGAAAATGTACTCATTTCTGCTCTTCTAAAGTCTCCATAGTATCCAAGGGATCATTTTCTCACCCCTGGTCCAATAGTGAGTTTTTCTTATGCACTATCATGATCCGGTGCATATTTGCATAGAAGGATGGATCCATTTCACTAATGGGTGGTGCAGGACAGGTGATAGTGCCCAGACTAGCCGATCATGCGGGCATTGGAAGAAGAGGTGATTGACTGTCTCCACTGCATATGCACACCTTGGGAAGCTTGGATCTCGGGTTAGATGTCTATGTGAGAGATTGCCTGCAATGGAGATATAGTCAGTCATACCTCTCCACAATAAGTGAAGCACTTTTTAACTTGAACATTCTCCTTCCACATAAGAGCCAAGCCTCCACTTTTTCCAACTGGTTCTGGTTCTACTGTGACCATATCAAAGTATCCCAAATGTGCCATTACGCTTTCCATGTGACTCCTTTTGTTCTTGGTCTCGCAAAGGAATGTAAGCACCCCAGCCCCCTGATAGTTCCAGCTTAAAATCTTCATTGAGACCTCGAAGGGTTGGTATTAACCATCAACCCTTCTTCCTCATTATCTCATTTTTCACCTGATCTAGTCCCTTGGCTAGAATGGCTTAGGCAGATAGCAGCCATTGGGGCAGGCTGTTTTCTTCCACTACCTTTATGTGATCCTGAACCTGAGGAGTTTGTTCCCAATCTTTCAAATACCGAGCCAGAGGGTGGAGATTGCACTTCAACTCCTTCATTCAATCGTGTCTTCTTCCTCTGTCTTTCATCACTTCTGCTCAACCTTCTTTGTTTATTCGGGGAGAGGATGGAATCCCCTGAGTTTTTCGAGCTGCAACCACCCGTCTTGCTTTCCTCTGTGCTCTTCTTCTGTCTCAAGACTTGACCTAAAGCGGTATCTTGGCTTTGCTTCTTTTGGCCCGACTAAGAGAGTCTCTCTTTAGCGCTCTTCTTTTTTGGTGGCTCTTCACTATCTGGGAACACCATTATCTGATGAATGGGGATGGTCGCACCAGAGTCTCCCTCTTGCACTATCTCCTTTCCTTTTCCTTTTCCTTTTCCTTTTTTAGCAGCGCCAACAGCTTGTGTAGTGCTTCTCTTTCTCCTTTGTTGGGACTCCTGGATTTGAAAGGGGCAGATGGTTTGGTCGTGTGTTAACCTTTTACAGAGAAAACAGACCTTCAAGAGCTTCTCATACTCAAGCTCAATGGATGCTACCTCACCCGTTCCAAAATGAGCCATCTTTCAAAACTGGAGGCGTTCATCTGCTTTCACCCAGACTCTGGCATATGTGATATGTGTTACGTTCGTGTTGTACTCATCCAGCCTTTTTTTGTCATCTAAGTTTTTATATATAAATAGGTTTTTATATATAAATAAGTTTTTATGTATAAGTTTTTTATATGTGTTGAAACCCCTGTTCGAAAACACGGCGAAGAGGGCTGATTCCACGGTGAAAAAGCACTCGGCGGTAAGAGCCCGAGGGGATTTTGTGCTGTTCGGTTAATAAATTGGATTTTTTGAAAAACCTCAATTTTTTCACCATTATAAGTCCAAAATCGATAGTAACTTGATGGATATGTTATCTTTAGTTATTAAGAACGTGAAAAAGCAAAAAAAAATGAAGAAAAAACGTGAAGAAATCGAAGAGGGGGCGGCGACTAAGTTACTTTTGTAATTTTGCTTTTCATGAAGAAGACAAGGGTATTTTTGTAATTTTGCTTTTCACTAAAATATATACACGAAATTAAGACAAAATGATTTAGGAGGGACTCGTACTCGGTTTATTAAGGACGCCTATCTTCTTGCAAACCATCAGACCAAGCTAACTTTATTGTTTTATTTCCGAAAAACTAATATATATATTATTTCCTTAAAAATATCTAAAACTACTCTCCGATTAATCTCCGATTAATCTCTGAATAACTAATTAGGCGTTAGGCCCGCTATCACCGCCCGATTAACGCCTAGCGAATTTTTGAACATTGGTTGAAACATGGGTCAAAACCAAACACTAACAAATTTTAAATCAACACAACCACATGAAAGAAACCTCCTATTGCGACTAAAATGCACCTAAATCAAAGACCACAGTTTCACACAAAGGCAAACATATCAAAAATGGCAGGAGGAGTTACTATCCGAGAACCATACCAGTAAAAAAACCAAATAAAAGGTAGACCCCGAAATGGTTTTAGAAGTAGAGCCAAGGAATGAATCAACTTTTAACCGGTTGAACCGCCAACAGGAAGGAAGAAGGCAACTCATATACGGAACCGTAAAGCTTAAGCGGAAAAGTGGAGAAAGAGGATCAGCCAATGAAAGCAACAAAACAAAGAGACAACCAAGCAAAACACAATCCGAAAAAAGCCTAAAGACCAATGAAAGGCCACCGAAATAACTAGACAAACGTAGACCGAAAGCGGAGTAAGCTAGCAAGACAAACACCAAAAGCTAGAATTGTGCAAGGTGAAGCAAACCCGGAACCCATGACAACGCCAACAACTAAGGAGGAGAGACAAGAACACAAAGCCAAGGGCAGAACCTTGTGTTAGTATTCACTTAATAAAGACATATGTGTTTTAGTAATTTAAAAAACTCAGGACCCTAAATATGACATGGACGGAAATAATCTATTGGGATAGCAACTTTGAATAAGCGTTACTTTTAAGTTTTAAGCAGTGTTCTAAAACGCGGGTTAGGCGGGTGCCTAGGCGGCGTCCAGGCGCTATGTGGATGTCGGACGCCCCGATTTTAGGTTATTCGGTGATTTATGCGGTTCTTAAAAATACAGATGTTTATGCGGTCTAGACGGGCGTTTATGCGGTCTAGGCGGACAATTACGCGGTCTAGGCGGATATTAGGCGGCCATATAATTTTTTTTTTTAAGAATCACAATTTTTTTATTATATTGTAAAATAAAATTGTTTATCATAATAATATTTCTTTTTAGCCTCTAAGAATTAAGTCTATTAGTTAAATTCATTTTGAAAATAAATGTAGACATTATATCTTTTATATTTGTATATATTTTGTAAGATTTTACATTTTAAGGTTATATACTTATATGTATATTTAAAACAAACTACATGTTCTTTTACATAATAATTTACTAAATTTAATATTTGAAACTTCTCGTTTCTAAATATAAAATATATTCATATTTTAGTCATTGTATATACAATATATTGTATATATATATATCATTTTTATACGTATATATATATTTAAAAAATAATTATCCGTCTAGGCTCCGTCTATACTCTCTCGTATACGGCTAGGCGCTATGCCTCTTTTCGCCGCCTAATGCGTTTTAGAACACTGATTTTAAAAGAACCAAATCAAATAAGATGAGAGGGGAGGGGGAGGGGAGTTATTAAAAACGAAGAGACGAATAGCGTGATTTGTGACTGGTTGTTGATGCCAATTTTCCAATTTTAGCCGATTCACAGAAAAAAATATATTATACACTTCCATTCAGTCTCTTATTCCCATTCTTCAAACTTATTATATCAGTATCATCCTATATGCCTTCGACTCAGTAGGAGGCAAATTATTTATCTCTTAGTAGAGTCTGTCAAGGAAACCAAAACAATCTACATTCCAGACGAAGAACAATTTAGAAAATACAGAATAAATCAAGAATTAAAAGAAATAGCAGCTGTACACTGTAGTCTTACTCAAGAACATGTGAGCCCAAAGTTTCGCAAGAATTAAAAGTATACGTCTGCAAATGAAGAAGGACCGTGAAGAACTCAAATGAGGGATTCAAAATCCTTCAAGTAATTGAAGTGACTCAAAAGAGAAGTCGTTTGGTTAGAGCCTAAGGTAGCCTCTTCTTTCTTGGACAATGTTTGGTCTCTTCTGAAACGATCTTCGGTTAAGAGACCAACTTCTTTTCATAGCTCTCATTCCCCACCAAGAAGCTATTCGACTATATAACGCTGGAAATCCAAAGCAGGACAGCACTAGAACCAGCATTATAAGACATATGTACATCACATTTCTAAATCCGTCTCCTAGCTCCGGTTTGTCTTGTCCTGTCCACGGAACTCCTCCAACGTTCATCCCAAATACTGGTAGTTAAAGCCACATTAACAACAACAGTGAGGTTGGTTAGTGTTTTTGTGACCAATGGAAACAGGGTACATATTGGTGTTTTTGGTGCTTTTCTTTACCTCCGGTTATAATTGATAGAGGAAGGAATATGATAGAAAGAAAGGAGAGGTAATAGAGCTTCCGATTAATTTGCTCGGCTTGCCAGCTATCTAGACCAGCTTGGATTGCGGTCACTCGGTTCGCAATGAAGCCCACATTCTCTTTTAAACGTCTTAACCGCCCAATCAACTCTTCCAAGGAGTTAATGTCTTCTGCCAGAAACCAAGGCTTTGTGGAACATTTTTCCTTCACTCTTGGAAATACTTGTTCTCCATGTGCAATTACCTGAGATTCAACAAATGTATAAGTCAGATTAGTTACATAACAAAGCCAGATTCTACTAAATCACAATAAGTTTTCCAAAAAGCAGGATGTTTTTAGAAGACAAAATAGTTACTGCAAAGACATTAAATCAAGAAAAAACAATGTCCTCAAAGCTTAAGGCTTGGTGATATATAGCATTACCTGCAAAAGGCGCTGCAAGTTGAGATGCAGTTTAGGGAACCTTCTATCATCCAACATCTGTTTCTTCATAGCAAATCCACCTATCGTCAAAAACGATTATTCATATGAAACCAACAAACAACAATGCAAAAATGTTCTGAATAAAAGTTGCAAATGTGCATAGAGCTGAAAAGAAATAAACAACTATTTCAAACAGACTCCCTGCCATGGCGCACAAAACAAATGGCAGTATTAACCTCTATGCATTTTGATATCACAGAAAAAAGAAAAGAAAAAAAATGCACTAACATCAAATAAGGTTTTGAGTAACAAACAGAGCTGTTGAAGAAGAGAGTGCTAACCTCTATCCATTTCGAGTTCCACCGCATCTAATTCGATCTCAAGTTTAGTTACAACATCTTGAAGCTGATCAACATGTGTGTCGATAATATGCACGACAAGATTCGAAACAGAACTTGGCACAGGGTTATCAGCTTCCTCAGAGTGGTTCATAGTCAGTAAGAATTCAAGAACATGCTCCTCTATGACAATGCCGCTTCTTTCCTTGCGCTCACCACGATAGTAAGATGGAGAATCCACACTAGGGACTTCCGAGAGAAGCGACTGACCAATAGGAGAGAATCCTAGCCTAGGAACTCGTCCTAAAGACACAGTAATGACAGAATTCTCAGTGATCCTAGCAGCAATTTTGAATGTAAAGCTGCTCGAAGCAGGGCCAGGGGAATTAACTCTAAAGACAAGCGCTCCATCAACATGGCCACAAAAGGGTCCGTTACTAACAAGAGAAAGAATGTCTTGAAGCTTCAATGGAGGACAAAGAGCGTCTATAAGATGCTGAGCGGATTGAGAGAGTTTATGGTTTCCTTTTGGTAACTCAACATGGTACCAACAAAACTCTTTCCCTGTTCCTTCGACAAGATCCCATTCTTTATTGTAGTATTTACCATCACCATCGAATATATAAGCTCTCTGCCTCACCATTCCTGAAAAATGAGCCCTAAATCTATGAGCGTCTCTATGAGGAGCGCTTGTGAAAGACTCAAGATCTGTCTCATCAACTTCATCTCCTCCAATTCGATCTTCCTGCTGCATCATGAATTGTTTTTTGTTGAAATTATACTTGAAACCGAATCATCCAGGCAGACTTCAGAGTAGAATAGAAACTTTTGTCATCAAACTTTCCTGAAACGAATTGGTAAATGCAAAATCGCAGATGATCAACAACAACAAGAAGATTGTAAATCTGGTAGAGAGAGATCAAACAAGATCGGGGATGATTAGCTTACCATGCAGGGAGAGATCGATCACCGGAAATTGATCAGAAGAAGCTGAAATTTATGCTTGGAATCGACGCGTGATATATTGGGGAAGGAGGATGAAACAGTGAAATTACAAGGAAGAGAGAGAGGTTTGTTTGTTGATGATAATAAGGTCGGAGGAAGAAAGAGCTGGCGTTGACCGGAGAAACAAGTCGAATCTGTCAGACCAATCTCAAGTTTTTTGAGAAATAAAAGAAAATACCACTCTACAAAAACGATTCATTTTTATAATCTTCACAAAAATATCACTTTTTAAAATTATTTATTCATTTTATCATTTATGTTTGGATTAACTATGTTGTATTAGGGTTTAGTTTCGAGGGTTTTGGAGGTCAAAATATTTTTTAGAATTTAAAATTTTAATATTTAGGCTCTAGAAAATCATAATTAGTGGTATTTACAAAAATAGACACTGACATTTTTATAAATGTCCCAAATTTGTTTTTGGCTAGAAGCCTAGAATAACCAAAGCAAAAGTGATTTTGTAAATTACCACTAATTTGAGCATGGTTTGTAAAAATACCAACCCGTTATTATAAATATAATAAATATCTATGAATATTTTAATACAAACCGACTTATATGTCGGTTCATTTTGCCTATATAAAAAAGGGTGTGTGGTGTATGTAGTCAGTGTGGAGAGAGAGCAGAAGAAAAAAAAAACAAATCATAATTACGATTTCCAATCGTTTACCTTTTTTTTCTCCAATCGTTTACCTTGCTCCACTCATAATCAAATATATATTATATTATATAGTTTATAATACGTTATCAGCACGAACGACTCTATATCCATACCGTTAAATCATATTTTCTGTCATACCAACAGGGTAAGATTTTAATTTTTGTGTTATTCAATTTAATTTTTAATTTATTTATTATTTATGGAGTGATAGGCTCTGCCTCCTCCTCATAATATTATGGTAGGCTCTGCCTCTTCACTAACAGTGGAAAAGGCATATAATAGGCTATGTCTTTTCAAAATTGATCATTATTATGGTAGGCGCTGCCTCCTTGATCAATTAAAATTTTATGTCTCCATAATCCCATGGTAGGCTCTGCTTCCTTGATTATGTTGAGAAGTATGCCTATTATTTTATTATTATTATTTTCTTACTGTTATTTATTTTTTGTTATTTATTTATATTCTGTTATTTATTTATCATTTATATGGAAGGTTTTGCCTCATATTTTTATTTTTAAAATTATGCTGTTATTCTTATTGCACCTATTTTATCATAAAATTAAATTTTAATATGATGTTTAAAATTTTGTTATATAGTTATCATGTCAAACTTGGCAAAACTTGAGATCGCTGCTCTTGATTTATCTGAAAAAAATTATTTGACATGGGCAATAGGTGCAAAGATGTATCTAAAAGCAAGTGGGCTTCTTGACACCATTGATAAATGGAAGACCACGTCCGATGAGGAAAAGACAAAGGCCATGATATTCCTCCGCCACCATATTCATGATACGTTAAAAGATGAATATATTATGAAAGATAATCCCGCAGATCTTTGGCTGTCACTCAAAGATAAGTTTGATCACCAGAAATATGTGATCTTACCAAAGGCAAGATATGAGTGGCTGAATCTGCGGTTTGAGGATTACAAGAGTGTAAGCGAATATAATTCCGCTTTGTTCGGAATTACTTCGAGGATGATGTTATGTGGAGAAAGTATAAGTGATTTTGATATGATCGAGAAAACTCTCCAAACATTTTATCCAGGAAACGTAGTCGTCCAGCAACAATATCGGGCAAGGAAATTTACCCGATACTCGGATTTAATGCAAGTTCTTCTTGTTGCTGAACAAAATAATGAAATTGTTATAATGAATCATGAATATCGTCCAACTGGATCGGCTCCATTCCCAGAAGCGAATGTTGTAGCATCCAATACAAATAATTTTCGAGGACGATGGCGTGGTCGCGGTAGAGGCCGTGGACGCGGACGTGGCAGAGGTGGTGGACGAGGCCGAGGACAAGGAAGAGGATTCCAGACCAGCGCGTGGAAAGCCAACAAAAATTTTCCAGAAAAAGATGTTGGTCGCGTAAATAAAAGAAAAACAGAAAGTACCTGTTACAGATGTGGCATGAAAGGCCATTGGGCAAGAACATGTCGTGTGCTAAAACATTTGGCCGATCTGTATCAAGAGTCCCAAAAAGAAAAACGGAAGGATGTCGAAACAAATTTCATCACTGATGAAGCTGGACCTTCCTTTAACGGTCTCAATGATGATGCTCATTTCGATGTTGCTGACTTTCTTGTTGATCCTGAAGTATCAATAGAAAGAAATGATAACTAAATCTATAAGACATGATGCTAGTATTTTTATGTTCTTTGTATAATATGCTTTTAGTTTTAAACATTTTGTATTATATGCTTTTATTTTGCAGTATGATGTTAAAATAGTTTTGAAAAATAGATTTTGTAAAATAGATTTTATACTATTTTGTTAAAATAATTTTTGTAAAATATTTTTAAAATAATTTTCTAACCTCATGTTACATAACATTTCGTTTCTTTTTATTAATACATCTTTGATTAATATTGTTATACCAGACAATGTCAGAACTTGAGATTATGGACGGAGATACATGTCTGGCAGATAGTGCGACAACGCACACAATACTTAGAGATAAAAAGTATTTCTCCGTTCTTAATTTAAAAGACTCCGCCGGAATCGTGAGTACTGTATCTGGTAATGCAAATATTATTATGAACTCAGGAAAAGCCAGGTTTTCAATGCCAAGGGAAACAAAGTTTGAGATAAATGATGCATTATATTCCCCCAGTTCATACAGAAATTTATTAAGTTTCAAAGATATCCGGAAAAATGGATATCATATCGAAACAAAGAATAAGAATGACATTGAATATCTTTGCATTACATCAGAAAAGAAGCATATATTGGAACAATTACCAATGATGTCTTCTGGATTATATTGCACAAAGATTTATATGACTATGCTGTAGTAAACCAACAGTTTACTAATATATTTAAAATATGACATGAAAGGTTAGGGCATCCAGGATCAGTCATGATGAGAAGGATTGTGCAAAACTCTAGCGGACATCCATTGAAAAACCAAAAGATTTTTCAATCTAGAGATTTTTCATGTTCCGCATGTTCTCAAGGAAAACTAATAACTCGGCCATCACCGGCTAAAGTTGGGAATGAAAATCCAGTATTCTTAGAGAGAATACATGGTGATATATGTGGACCTATACATCCACCATGCGGGCCGTATCGCTATTTTATGGTATTAATTGATGCATCGAGTAGATGGTCACACGTGTGTCTGTTGACAACACGGAATACGGCTTTCGCAAAATTCATTACCCAAATAATCAGATTAAGAGCACAATTTCCTGATTATACCAATAAGAAAGTTAGGCTTGATAACGCCGGTGAATTCACTTCACAAGCTTTCAATAATTATTGTATGGCAATGGGGATTGATGTTGAACACCCAGTTCCCCATGTTCATACACAAAATGGCATGGCTGAAAGTTTAATTAAACGGTTGCAACTCATTGCAAGGCCGTTAATCTTGAGAACAAATCTCCCAATTCATGTATGGGGACATGCTATATTGCATGCTGCGGCATTGGTCCAGATTAGACCAAGTGCATATAATAAATATTTCCCATTACAGTTAACATCTGGCCAAAAACCCAATATATCCCATCTTCGTATTTTTGGATGTGCGGTTTATGTCCCTATAGCTCCGCCACAAAGAACAAAAATGGGACCTCAAAGGAGACTTGGGATATATGTCGGGTATATGTCACCGAGTATAATTCGATATCTTGAACCAAAAACTGGTGATATGTTTACGGCACGTTTTGCCGATTGCCATTTTAATGAAGATGAATTTCCAGCGTTAGGGGAAGGAATTAAAGGAATCCCAAAAGATATTACTTGGTGTGCACCATCTTTAGTACATCTTGATCCCCCTACCAAACAATGCGAGTTGGAAGTTCAGAAAATTGTACACTTGCAAAATTTGGCAAACCAGTTACTTGATGCGTTCACAAATACAAAAAGGGTGATCAAATCATATATACCCGCTGCAAATGTTCCATCAAGAATCAATGTTCCAGAAGCACAAATCGATGGAAACAAAGCGAATGAACCTAAGGTTCAATTAAAGAGGGGGAGGCCGATGGGCTCAAAGGATAAAAATTCTCGAAAGAAAAAGAAATTGGGAGAACAAAATGAGAAGGTTCTAGAGGAACCATATAAAGAAAAATATCTAGAAGATATGTATGAAAGGGTTCCGGAAGAACCAGAGGAAGAAAATGAACATGATACAGAAACATATGAGATTTCCATTAATTATGCCCAAAATGGGAAAATATGGGTTAGAGATGAAATCGATGATACTGATGGAATATTCTCTTTCTCTGTATCTAAAGAAATTGATCAATATGATCCAGACCCAAGGTTCGTATTAGAATGCCACGAAAGATCTGATTGGGAAAAATGGCAAATGGCCATGAGAAATTAATTAGACTCTCTTAATAAAAGAGATGTTTTTGGACCTATAGTCGTTACACCAAAAGATGTAATCCCAGTCAGATATAAGTGGGTCTTTGTGCGAAAAAGAAATGAGAAGAACAAAGTCACAAGATATAAAGCCCGGCTTGTGGCACAAGGTTTTTCTCAAAGACCGGGAATTGATTATGAAGAGACATATTCTCCGGTTATGGATGCAATCACATTTAGGTACTTAATGAGCTTAGCAGCATCTATGAATTTAGAAATGTACCTAATGGATGTTGTGACTGCATATCTTTATGGATCACTTGATACTGATATATACATGAAAATCCCAGAAGAATTAAAGATCCCAAAAGGATTAAAAGTGCATGAAGCATCATCTAAGAAAATATGTTCAGTCAAATTACAACGATCACTGTATGGATTAAAGCAATCCGGACGCATGTGGTATAATCGCTTAAGTGAATATTTGTTAAGTAAAGGATACATTAACAATGCGATATGTCCTTGCGTGTTTATTAAGAAATCCTCATCAGGATTTGTGATCATTGCAGTATACGTAAATGACCTGAACATAATTGGAACTCAAAAGGAAATTGATGATGCAAGAACTCATATGAAAGAGGAGTTTGAAATGAAAGATCTTGGAAAGACAAAATTTTGTCTAGGGCTTCAAATTGAACATCTCAAAAATGGAATTTTTATGCATCAATCAAATTACACCAAAAGAGTGTTAAAACGCTTTAATATGGATAAAGCGACTCCTTTGAGTACTCCAATGGTTAATAGATCGCTTGATGTTTTCAAGGATCCATTTCGACCTTGTGAAAATGGCGAGAAAATATTAGGTCCAGAAGTACCTTATATGAGCACTATTGGTGGACTTATGTATCTTGCTAATTGTACTCGACCAGATATAGCTTTTGCTACTAATCTACTTGCAAGATACAGTTCATCTCCTACTCGTAGACATTGGAACGGAATAAAACACATATTCCGTTACCTTCAAGGTACGATTGATTTTGGATTATTTTATTCAAGAAACCCCGAGGTTGGTCTTGTTGGTTTTGCAGATGCAGGTTATTTATCTGATCCGCATAAAGCTCGTTCGCAAACTGGGTACGTTTTTACAATTGGTGGAACTGCAATCTCATGGCGGTCTCAGAAACAGACTTTGGTTGCTACTTCTTCAAATCATGCCGAAATCATTGCACTTCATGAAGCATGCAGAGAATGTGTATGGCTGATATGCTCAAATTTACCCTGAGCTACTCTCTCAAATTAAGAGATCGATGTAGTACTTAGGGATCGAATCCACAGGGAAAAGATTCACACAATCAATTAGTGAATTCAAATTATGTTAAGTAAAAATGAGTAAATGTAAAGCAAAGAAATAAAACAAAGTAAGGGATGGTTCAAATTCAAGTAAATCAATGAGACAAAAAGCTAGGCGATGGGTAATTCTTCGAGTATGAATCGAAATCAAGGATAAAATACTGTCAGGGTTTGATTAGGCACCGTTCTAGAACTCAAACACGAAGGTAAAGCCAATCAACTTTCGTTGCAGAGACTATCTATCCCTAGATCCCTAAATTCCAAATTCCTTTGCAAATCGAGTGAATCCAAGCAAGCATTAACGTTCAGGTTCAATTGTTCACAAAATCCCTAAGCCAAATTCCTTTGCGAATAGGTGATTTTGCTCATCTAAGATTAGTTCCAGTTGATAATAACACTTCCGCGTCTATTAAACAACCTAAGATCTAGATTCTAGGTGTACAGGCTAGATCTAGCATTGAAAACAATCTAGATGAAGAATCAGAAGATAAACCCTAACAGATTTTCAATCCTAACAATTTCTCATCAAAACCCTAGAATTCCCCACAACCTAACAAACAAACTACTCAGACATAGATGAAGAAATCATAATGAAAGAATAAGATTGCATAAAAGATAGAGTTAGAGATACAGAAAAAGGGGTTTGAAAACCCTGTAGAAATCTCCCTCAAAACTCTCTCTCTCAAAGTCTCAATGAAAAAGAAGATAATCCCCCATGAAAACCTAAGTAAAACTATATATAGGGTATAAAAATCGGATTGGGCTTTAGGGAAAACGTCTGGAAACTTCAGGCCCGCGAATGATTTTTCTTTATTAATGCTCGCGTCGATCGACAGCATTGAGCACTGTCGATCGACAGTCATGCCTCTGGAGAACTTCTTCGATTCGTCAAGTCCCGTGTCGATCGACAATGATATCTTCTGTCGATCGACAGTCAACCTTCTGTTCGCCCTTGACTGGATATTTTCAGCACTTCCTTCCTTGAAGCTCCAAAATGGTCCAAATGCGTCTCTTAAGCTCCAAACGACCATTTACCTGCAAAAGACTCTAAAAGGCACAAAAACACCAAAAATACTCTACAAAAACGACTTATATCATGGTTGAAAATGGGTAAAAACCATGATATATCAACTCCCCCAGACTTAGCCTTTGCTTGCCCTCAAGCAAATCATAAACCAAGAATGTGAAAGAGGTTTGAAAACACAGAACATACCTTCCCTTGATGCAGCGAATTGACCCTTCCACCTAGTGAACCACATAATCCAGAACCAACCAGAATCAGACCACCATGTACTTCTCTGCAGACTTTCGCAGCCTTCCAAATTCATCCACAACTTCACAGCATAATCCGTTAGTCTTCATCGCTTGGTCTCAATGTTCTAAATGCCAAGAACCTTCTAGACTCATCCCCATACTATACCGTGACAAATCAACCTATACAACACTTGGTATTTCTCCTCTCCCCCAGACTTATTTTGTTCTCTATTCCTATTGTTTCATGATTGCTGAACTCAAAGCAGTGCATATTTCACTAATGTTGTTCCTTGTGAGGAGACAGGGTCGTGACTCACTACTATTGTTCCTTGTGAGGAGACAGGCTCATGAGATTGCTCGTCTTCTTCATCCGTTTTACGAGACTCAGACTGCTGCTTTTGAGCTGGGTGATCACCTCTTGAGTACAGATTCATCGGATTTTATTCCTCATCCTATACTCAAGAGCTATCATCTCACCCCAATCCTAACAATTTCTCTTATTTCTTTTTTTTTTTTTTTTATATGAATAGAGGGAGAGGAGTACCATTACTTTCAACAGGAGATTGCACTTGTCAGGTACGAATGAGGAGTCAAGCTCTATGGACATCGATCCCAAAGAGAACCGCGCAGTAGCTCTGACTTGGCGGATTATACTGGAAATAGCAGACTTCTCTAGTCAACTGGTCAATCCTAGGATTTCCCATTAGTCTGACTCTGAAATCGTTCCTGGAAGAATGGTCACATGCTGGCAAAGACAATCCACTGAACCAAAAGAAGGGTTCCTAACTAGTTTTGACTCAATAAAGACAAAAATTTGACTCAAAATAAACCAAAACAAAAAGAAACACGTTAGTAGTTTCCTCCCCCAGACTTAACCAACACTGTCCCCAGTGTTGTCAAGCCTGAAGTTGGCAAAAGAAATCAAAGAAAAATTGAACTTGGTTGAAATGAACGAGATTTACCAAAGTGGGGACCCTGGCGATCGACACATACAAGTCATGTCGATCGACACGGGTTCTGAGGGATCGGATCGTTGTGATGTCGAAAATTGTGAAAATTGAAGGTCATGTCGATCGACCATGATATCTGTGTCGATCGACAGATACCTCACTGTTGCAGACTGCAAGTTTTCTGCATCACTCAACAAACACGATCAAAGAAGAAAACACACAATGCAAATCCTTAAGATGATCAAGTTCAAGCTCCTAAGAAATCCAAAGACTAACTGACTCAACAGGAAATAAGATATAAAATAGAAAAAACTTACAAGTGGGTTGCCTCCCACTAAGCGCTTGTTTTCAGTCATTAGCTTGACTGTGTCAGGCTCAGGTCTTTCGTGGAATGGTGCAGGGAGAAACACCTGGAAAGAGCTTTGCAGTGTTCTGCAGCATCTCCTGGATCACTTCCTCTCCTTTCTCACTTAACTCCATAGGAATGATAATTCTGAACTTGGAGAATGGCTTGGAAGTCTTCTTGCGTTTGGCCTTAGCTGGGCTGGGTGGTGAAGTCAAGGGTGGTGAAGTCAAGGGTGGTGAAGTCAAGGGTGGGGCATACGGGATCTCCTTCGTGTCATCTCCAACGTTTGAACTCGACTCTTCTTCATTTGTAACAGTCAGACAAGAGTTCTTCTCAAACCGAGCTGAGGGGTAGAAGACATCCTTGTTGATCTTGGAGAAAAAGATTCTCTGATTGGGAAAATCTACAATTGCACCCACCGTGGCAAGGAATGATGACCCAAGAATCAATGGTCTTTCCCTGTCATTCTTTGTCTCCATAAGGTGAAAATCTACCGGAACCAGACAATCTCCTACTTGAAGCATCAAGTCAGGAATGAATCCTTCCGAACACGGTGAAGAAGAATCAGGCAGTGTGATAGACATCTTCGAAGGTTGCAGATCCTTAATCCCTAGCTTCCTTGCCACAGACTCAGACATGACATTCACATTAGCTCCAGTGTCACAAAGAGAATTTTTAAATTCCATACCTTTGATTGAGCAAAGAACCATGAACATCCCTGGATTTGTTATCTTCTGCAACTTCCTCAGCTGTGGTTGAGCATGTCTCCCTTTTTCCTCTGGTGATCTGATGTTAATAGCCCGTGGGAATGGAAGCTTAGGCTTGTAGACCCTTTCTTCTGAGCTATTCGATGATTCTGAAGAAAGTGGGCTGTTCTGGGCAACGTGTCGATCGACATGAGCATTGTGTCGATCGACAGGAGACTTTCTGTCCGAAGCATCAATGATTGCGTAACTTCCTGTCGATCGACAGGCTCCTGTGTCGATCGACACGACCTCTGCTGTCTCCAAATCAGCGCTTTCTTCCTCATTCCCCACAGTGATTGCATTGATATGCAACCTTGGGTTCATCTCAGTCTTAGCCGGTAGAAATCCTTCTTGCCTTTTCACCGACTCCGCCGTTTGGGCTACTTGAGTGTCCAGCTTCTTCATGTGGAGATTAATAGCCTCAATTTTGCCATTCAGATCTTGGTACATAGCATCCATCTTCCCATTAAAGCTCACGGTCATCTTCTGTTGACCCTCTAGAATCTGCTCCAACATGGATTTCATCTCGCTGCTCTCTGTTGTCTGAGGAGGAGGTGTCTGGTAAGAAGAAGAACTGTAATTCCTTTGGTAGTTGTTGCTCTGAAACGGCTTCTGGAAATCATTCCTCTGATACCCTTGCTGACTACCAAACCTCTGACCCTGATAACCAGCTCCATTGATGTAGTTAACATCCCTTTCCTCTGGCTCGAAAGTCTCCACTTCTTGAGCAAACTGCACTGTCTTCTTCCCCACGAGAAAGTTATGCACAGAATCAATCTTGGCTTTCACTTCAGCAATTTGGCCTCCATCCATGTTGCCACCCAGCTTCTTCCTCTCGAAGTCTGCATTCTTGGTACTATTGCTAGAAGCCAAGTTCTCGATGAGCACAATTGCGTCCTCTGGATATCTAGTGTTGAAGTTCCCATTGGATGCAGCATCCAACGCCATCTGATAGCGCCAGTCGACTCCTCTGAAGAAAATTCCCAACAACTGCACATCACTGAACCCATGATGTGGACAGTCCCTCTGATAGGCCTTGAATCTCACCCAAGAAGCTTTGAATGCTTCAGTCGATCCCTGTTTGAAGGTGGAGATCTTGGTCCTCAGATCCTCTGATCTCGCCTCATCGAAGAAGTTGTTGAGGAAAGCATTCTTGGTGTCCTCCCAAGTGGTCAGCGATCCCGGTTCCAACTGCTTCAGCCAGTAGGATGCTTCTCCACTAAGGGAGTATGGGAACAACTTGCAGTAAAGATAGTCGCTGGACACTCCATTAGCCTTGATGCTAGATGCTAGGTCCTCGAACCTCTCTATGTGGTCCATGGGGTGCTCAGATGACAGGCCATGAAAAGGGTGCTGGGCGACAAGTGAGAAGAAAGCAGGCTTCAGCTCAAAATCGCTCCTCTGGAAGGCTGGAGGGCGAATGGCAGCCCTGTTAGCATAGAACTCGTCAGGCCTATTGTACTCTCCCAGAGAACGCCCACGCGCAGCAGCTGCTGCTGGCTCTTGGCGCTGCAGAACCTGTTGCGCAGGCTGCTCAGGCTGCTCCAAAATCGCAACTCCATGCTCGTCTAACTTCTGACCCTGAGCATTGTACCTCTGACCCTCTTGGTCATGAAGAATCCCATCTTCTCCTCTGATCAGAACTAAAGGATTAACCATCGTGGCTACCTTTTTCTTTGCTCGGTTAGCTCGCTCTAAAACTCCTAACTCAGAAACGAAACCCACTAACTTTTGATTCTTGTTGCTTCTGGTCGTGCGATTAGGCATGCACCTGAAACCCACAAAAACAAAAGAAAACGGAAGTAAGTAAACAAAAAGTAAAACTTAGACAAAATTCTAAAATCAAAAATCGAGTGGTGAAATCAATTCCCCGGCAACGGCGCCAAAATTTGATATGCTCAAATTTACCCTGAGCTACTCTCTCAAATTAAGAGATCGATGTAGTACTTAGGGATCGAATCCACAGGGAAAAGATTCACACAATCAATTAGTGAATTCAAATTATGCTAAGTAAAAATGAGTAAATGTAAAGCAAAGAAATAAAACAAAGTAAGGGATGGTTCAAATTCAAGTAAATCAATGAGACAAAAAGCTAGGCGATGGGTAATTCTTCGAGTATGAATCGAAATCAAGGATAAAATACTGTCAGGGTTTGATTAGGCACCGTTCTAGAACTCAAACACGAAGGTAAAGCCAATCAACTTCCGTTGCAGAGACTATCTATCCCTAGATCCCTAAATTCCAAATTCCTTTGCAAATCGAGTGAATCCAAGCAAGCATTAACGTTCAGGTTCAATTGTTCACAAAATCCCTAAGCCAAATTCCTTTGCGAATAGGTGATTTTGCTCATCTAAGATTAGTTCCAGTTGATAATAACACTTCCGCGTCTATTAAACAACCTAAGATCTAGATTCTAGGTGTACAAGCTAGATCTAGCATTGAAAACAATCTAGATGAAGAATCAGAAGATAAACCCTAACAGATTTTCAATCTTAACAATTTCTCATCAAAACCCTAGAATTCCCCACAACCTAACAAACAAACTACTCAGACATAGATGAAGAAATCATAATGAAAGAATAAGATTGCATAAAAGATAGAGTTAGAGATACAGAAAAAGGGGTTTGAAAACCCTGTAGAAATCTCCCTCAAAACTCTCTCTCTCAAAGTCTCAATGAAAAAGAAGATAATCCCCCATGAAAACCTAAGTAAAACTATATATAGGGTATAAAAATCGGATTGGGCTTTAGGGAAAACGTCTGGAAACTTCAGGCCCGCGAATGATTTTTCTTTATTAATGCTCGCGTCGATCGACAGCATTGAGCACTGTCGATCGACAGTCATGCCTCTGGAGAACTTCTTCGATTCGTCAAGTCCCGTGTCGATCGACAATGATGTCTTCTGTCGATCGACAGTCAACCTTCTGTTCGCCCTTGACTGGATATTTTCAGCACTTCCTTCCTTGAAGCTCCAAAATGCTCCAAATGCGTCTCTTAAGCTCCAAACGACCATTTACCTGCAAAAGACTCTAAAAGGCACAAAAACACCAAAAATACTCTACAAAAACGACTTATATCATGGTTGAAAATGGGTAAAAACCATGATATATCAATGGCTCAGATCAATGACTCAACATATTCAAGAAGCAAGCGGAATAACCACCAACAAAGAGCCGACGACTATATTTGAAGATAATTCTGCATGTGTTGTCCAAATCAAAGAAGGCTACATCAAGAGCGATAGAACGAAACATATTCCTCCAAAATATTTCTCCTACACTCGGGAACTCGAAGAGAAGAAGGAGATTGATGTTCAATATATTCGTTCAAGTGACAATGTAGCAGATTTATTCACAAAGGCGCTTCCGACTACAACATTCCGGAAACATGCTCAGAGTATCGGAATGCACCATCTACGAGACCTCTAAAGAAAAGATTATATATATTTTTTCCAGGCGGAGACTGCACTCTTTTTTCCTTGTCATGGTTTTTGTCCCACTGGGTTTTTCCATGATAAGGTTTTTAACGAGGCAGTATAAAAATATTAAAATATAAATAGATATTTAAGGGGGAGTATTATAAATATAATAAATATCTATGAATATTTTAATACAAACCGACTTATATGTCGGTTCATTTTGCCTATATAAAGAGGGGTGTGTGGTGTATGTAGTCAGTGTGGAGAGAGAGCAGAAGAAAAAAAAAACAAATCATAATTACGATTTCCAATCGTTTACCTTTTTTTTCTCCAATCGTTTACCTTGCTCCACTCATAATCAAATATATATTATATTATATTGTTTATAATACCCGTAAAATATAGTATTTTTGAAATTTTTTACTATTTTGATGATTATTGTTGGGACAGCGATCTAACAAAAATAGTAGTAGTTGTTATTAACTCAACTAAAATTTGAATAAGAACCTTATTCGGTTAGGTTTAGGATTAGGTTAAAAACTCAATTTAAACGTTTTTACAAACCTAATTTAAGTATGTGATTGTATAATTTGGATTGTACACGTTTTTCCTGTAGCCGTAGGATGTTGGCTGTAATTTTTTTTTGTTGTTGTGAAGACCCGGGGGATAAATCCCCATAAATTTATTAAGAAAATGTAAAAAAAAAACGTCACTTACATACAAATCTGCCTAGGACACAAAGTTCCCAAAGCATCATCTCTCATAATAGAATCAACATCTACTGGAACAGAAACAAAAGCATGAAACCCTAATAGCAAAGAAAACGCATAGTTCGCTAATCCATCTGTTAGATGATTAGCTTCCCTATACACGTGAGAAATCCGTACTGTCTAGTCCTTCGAAAGAAAGCCATGGCACAATCGTACCAGGAAAAACAACGGATGCGAGTCTACAATCCCTATCTGAAGAAAACCCACCACCACTTCCGAATCTACTTCCAACTCCAAGTGTGTAATGCGCTTCTCCCAAGCTATAAAGAGCCCATAGTAGACCCCCCATAGTTCGGCTAACGGCGCCGAACATCGCCCAATTTTAACCGCAAAACCACCTGACCAAACATCATCACTATCGCGTAATGCCCCTCCAGCAGTAGCTAAACCCATATTCCCACGTGATGCACCATCCGTATTCAGCTTAAACCAACCGTGATCCGAGCGCTTCCAACCGATCATCCTCTCCCCTCTGTTTACCCGTGTCGACTTGACGGCCTCATTCACATTCGCCACCATCACCTCCCTCGTTTTGTCCTTGACAAATTGCACTCGATCTTGACATAACCGAGTCTCTCCAAACACGTTCCCGCATCTCCATTTCCAGTCTCACCAGAGTACCATAGAAAACATTGTAGACCAAACACCATCTCTTGTTTCCGTCTCATCCCCGATATTTCCATATACCCACTCCAATAGAGACGTAGCAAAGAAAGCTTATCTTTTCCGAACTGGTACGATGCGAGTCCAAATGCCATTCATCGCCGGACAGTCCCGAAGTATGTGTATTATAGTCTCCACTCCTCCCTTACATACCTGACAAACATCCTCCTCACAGAGATGTCTTCTCTTTCGCTCCATATTGGTCATAGTCACCTGATGTACAACTTACCAGATGAAAACCTTCACCCTTTCTGGTGCAACCACTCTCCATAACCGGTTAAAGAAAGTACTCATATCCGGTTTTGGTGACTCCTCATATGTGACCATCCTATACGCAAAAGACACCATAAACCGTCCATCAACATTCCCAAGCCAAGATAATCTGTCTTGTGCTCCCGTTATTGTATCTACCACCACCACCAAGAGTTCTAGTTTCCGGACCTGCGAAAACATATGGACCAATCCTACCAAAGTCCCATTCAAACCCATCGATCCAAAAATCCTGAACCATTAAGTCCTCAAAACCCTCGGGTAACACACCCATTATCTCATCCAATAGTGGCTTATCCGATATCCACCTATCTTTCCAAAACCGTATACGACACCCATTGCCAATCACCCATCGAAAACCTTTGCTCACTACTTCTCGTAAACCAAACCCTATGCTCCTCCAAACCGGAGACCAGTTGCTCTTTACCGTATACCAAGCTTCATTAGACAACTCTCCCATTTTATATTTACTTCGTACCACTCTCGCCCATAGACTTGTATGATCGTGAAGTGCTCTCCAACCCACTTTCGCCACCAATGCTACATTCATCGCTTTTGGATTTTGAATCCCTAGTCCACCTTCTCGCTTTGGTAAACAGATTTTACGCCAAGCAATTAGGTGTTGTTTTTTCTTCTCTGGAGAACTTCCCCAAACGAATGACCGTGATAATTTCTCAAGACTAGCCAAGGTCGATTACGGTAACTTAATCACACTCATCGAATGCACCGGAATAGATGATAATATAGCTTTTGTCAATGTCACCCGTCCAGCAAAGCTCAACATCTTACCCTTCCAACCTGCCAACCGCGAAGAGACCTTCTCTAGAATATCCCCAAATGTTTCCTTGTTAATTCTCTTCCGAAGAATCGGCATACCCAAATACTTTCCTAAATCCCTTGTCGATTTGATGCCACTCTCATCACTAATTAACTTCTCCAAATCACGCGATACATTATTCGAGAAGAAGATCTTAGACTTCTCCAGGCTGACCTTTTGTCCTGACGCCACACAAAACTGCTCCAAAATACCCCGTATTACCCGAACTTGTGCAACCGAAGCTTCCGCAAACAATAGCAGGTCATCTGCAAAACATATGTGAGATAGGTGAGGGACTCCACGTGATAATTGAATTGGTTTCCATCTCTTCTTTACAACCGAATCTTCAATCAAGTGACATAGCCGATCCATGCACATGATAAACAAATATGGAGAGAGCGGATCCCCTTGACGAATACCCCAAAATGGCTTAAAAGAATCTGTTTTCTCCCCATTCTATAACAAGCTCAGTAAGGGCTCTCCACACATTGCATAATCCAACGCACCCAAGTGTCTGATAAACCAACCACTCTTAGTGTATCCTCCAAAAAGTCCCATCGAATTCGATCATAGGCTTTCTCTAGGTCCAGTTTCAATAACATCCATCCCTTACGACCCTTTTTGCGCCTCATAGAGTGTATCGCTTCCTGCAAAATCACTATATTATCCGTGCTCAGCCTTCTCGGAATAAACTCGTCTACGTAGGACCCACCAATCTCGTCATCACATCCTTAAGCCTTCCAACCATAGTTTTTGTAATTGTTTAAACAACACATTACATAGACTAATCGGTCGAAACTGCGTTATTTTTTCTGGTTTCGCCACTTTCGCAATCAACACAACAATGGTATCATTCGTCCCTAGTGGTAAGCTTCCGGTAGCGAAGAAATCTAGCACAAATCGGGTCATTGACTCGCCAACAATATCCCAGCATTGTTGGTAAAAAACTTGTTGAAATCCATCTGGTCCTGGAGCTTTATCCTTCCCCATACTACGAATCGCGGATTCCACTTCCAATGCCGAAAACGGTTTACTAAGAGCACCTTGGTCTGCGGACGAGACACTCGATAAACCAAACTGCGGTAACTTATCCACAACCGAATCAACATCCTCCATAGAGTACAACCTTGTATAATACCTAATCGTTAGGTTCTCCAACTCCTGAGTATCGGAAACCCATTGTTCCGTATCGTCTCTCAGCATTCTCTATTTTATTTCTTCGTCTCCGAATAATCGTTGACGTGTGAAAAAATTTCGTGTTCTGATCCCCATGAACAATATATTTCTCTCTTGATTTCTGAAACCAAAGCACCTCTTCTTGTTCCAGAACCATCTCAAGCTCCTTTAGTAGCCCTTCCTCTCTGCTCAATAATGTATCTGATTGACTAACCGCAATAGCATCTTGTACAGTTTTGATCTCAATCTCCAACTGCTTCTTCTTTTTCTGAACATCCCAAAAAACCTCTCGATTCCACTTACGAAGAATATTCTGGAGCCTATTCAAAGCTTGCGGCATGCTCAAACTTCCATTCCAAGAAGCCGATAATAGATCTTTAAATCCCGAGTGACTCAACCAAGCCGCTTCAAAGCGAAAAAGTCGTCGTCACCGATTATTCCCCATACCTGGAGCTAGTTTTACATATAGTGGAGCATAATCCGAAGCTAGGAAAGGAAGATGTTGCACCGTAGCTTCCTGCCACTTCAAACGCGTTATGGCTGTAATTATTTTACAACTAAAGTGTGATTGAATTGTACTTGTAGATTAATTGCTATAGAAATATGTTGTAAAATAATTATTTATTATATATATATATATTTATAATAAAATTAATGATATTAATAAAAAATATTTAACATTATAAAACTATGTATACAATATTATTTTATATGAATAGTAGTATTTATGTAGTACAAATTGTATATAGATAATAAAATTAATTCAATAGTAGAAATAGTATAGATGTAAAGTGACTCAAATAACCTAAGCAAAATATAATACGCATTGTATATAATATAATAGTATTTATATATAGGGGCAATTACAAAAATGCCACTTTTTGTGTGCACATTTGTAATAATGCCAGTTAGGGGTATCCATTTACAAAAATGCTACTAATTATAGATTTATAAAACCTATATCTTAAAATTCTAAACTCTAAAAAATGTTTTGATACATAAAACCCCCTAAACACTCAAAACTAAACCCTAATATAACATAGTTAACCCAAACATAAATTATATAATGAAAAAATAATTTTGAAAAAGTAATATTTTTGTAAAGATTTCAAAAGTGTGACATTTTTGTAAAGTGGCACTTGCAAAATGGTATTTTTTGAAATTTCTCTTATATCTACTAGGTAAAAGACCCGCATATATGCAGATTTTGGATAAAATATTTTTATAACTCGTGGTAAAATATTTTATAACCCACGAAAAATCAAATTCATAAAATATCAAAACAAATAAATCACGCATGAAAATAAACAAAATAAAACCAAAAATGAAAAAGTTGATGTTATTTATCTAACTAAATAATCACCCACGATTAGTAATTTATCTAACATATTGAATAAGAAGATAATTGATATTATTTTCTAATGAAAAAGTTGAAATAAAATTCGTAGAAGATATTATCGAAGTTTAAAATTGTTTAGTTGAGAGATTAAGAGAGCACACACATTTATTGTATAAAGACAAAATATTATAATTTATGACGATTTGGGTTTGTAAACCTAAATCTATTTGAATTAAAAAGTTTTTACACATGTATTATCAATATTGTTATGAGAAAATCTAGAGACCTACTTCATGTAATACATATGAAGGAAAAGAGAAAATAATTATTTAATTTTAAATAAAAATCGAAACATATAATAAAGTCAAAATTTTTAAGAATAATCCATACTTATCAAATAATTATATTAATAAATTATTAGTTAGAGATCAATTAAAAAAGATATATATATATATATATATATATATATGTATTGATTTTTATAATCTACTTGATCAATACAAATATATAAATTTAAAAAGAAATAAGATTTATATGATATATGTGACAAAATTTAACTAAAATTTTTTTAACATGTGTCAAAATCTAATCGATTAGCTGACACATGTCACGATCTTGTTAACTATTATATTTGACGCATCAAGCTTTATATAATAAGACTAGATGAAGGACCCGCATATATGCGGGTTTGTGATTTAATATTTTATAAATCTATAGAAAATAAAATATTTAATTGTAGTGAACATAATTAGATCACTAGTTAACATAAATAAAATCAAAGTAAAAATGTTATTGCAAAACCATTGATCGAGAAGAATATCATTTATTTATTAATTTTTGTTATTTGATTTACAATTAAAATTTATCACATCTTTTGAAATCATTAGTTTTTCTTAGTCCTGTTTAAATTTGGTATATTTTTTTAAATTTTTAATCTTATTTTACTATTCAAATATGAGAAATTTTTAAAAGTACCATTTTTCAAAAATGCTATCTTTTCAAAATCTTTACAAAAATGCCACTTTTTCAAAATTATTTGTTCATTATATCATTTATTTTTGTGTTAACTATGTTATATTATGGTTTAGTTTGAGGGTTTAGGGGATTTTAAGGGTCAAAATATTTGAGAAATTTCAAAAAATACCACTTTTAAAAATTATTTATTCATTATATCATTTATGTTTGGGTTAACTATGTTGTATTAGGGTTTAATTTTGAGGGTTGAAGGAGTTTTAGAGGTCAAAAGATTTTTTAGGGTTTAGAATTTTAAGATTTAGGCTCTAAAAAATTATAATTAGTGGTATTTTTGCAAATAGACACCAAAAGTGGCATTTTTGCAAATGTCTCAAATATTTTTTAGTGTTTAGAATTTTAAGATTTCGGTTCTAAAAATCCATAATTTGTGGCATTTTTACAAATGGACAAATGGACAATCCATAGTGGCATCTTTGCAAATATATACACCAAAAATGACATTTTCGCAATTGTCCCTTCAAATATATACTTTTGAAATTGTTGATAGATTATTTCTTATATTTATATTTGAACTCTTTTTACTCTTGAATATTTTATAACTTGCAAAAATCAAAGACCAAAAAACAAAAGACAAAACTAGATCACTCTATTTAAATAATAAAATAAAATTGAAAACGTTATTACAAAATCATTTATACAGAAGTCTATCAAATATTTATCTATTGTATTCTTATAGTTTACTTTTTACATTGTTTGATTTTCAACTAAATTGTATCACATATATTCAAATAATTAAATATTCCAAATCCTATTTAAAATAGGATTACATTTTACTATTTACCAAATTAAGATATTATTATTTTTAAATAGATAAATCTTTTAAAATGTGGCTGAATCTAATTTAGAAAATTATTTTATACTTGTAGAAATATAACCGATTGACTCAAAAATGTGTCGATAAGATTAATTACGTTGTATAAAAATCTGAATTTTAGTTTTACCATTTTAGGAATTATTAAACGTAAAAAAACCAAGCAAAAAGTGGAAAAATAAATTACTATACCTCATATCAATGTTGTCAACAACAAATAAAAAATCGAGTTAGAATGAATCATATTAAGCTCAGAAAACTAATATATATTGTCGTATTCTATTTCACATATTGAAAAATATAATAATCTATCTTTTCTATTGAAAAAACAAAACAAATAAGTTTTGTAGAAAATATTATTGAAGTTTTAAATTGCGTAGAATGGAAAGAGAGCATAAAAGTATGTAAATAAATATGAAATTTTAGATATTTAAACTTAAATTAAAAAATATTACATGTATATTATTATATCCCAATAGAAAAAGGTATTTGATTTATTGTTTTATCTATTTCTATTTAAAACAAAATATCTAATTGATAAATACAAATAAATAAGTTTTTTATTTTAAAAAATTGTTTGGACATGTGGCAAAATCTAATTGGACTTTTTTAACACGTTTTAAAATCTAATCGATTAGCAGACACATGTCACGATCTTGTTAATTATTACGTTTGATGCATCAAGCTTTATATAATAAGAAGATGTATGTATACTATATAAAAAACCAACGAGAAGAGAAAAAAGTAAAATAAGATTTCTACAGCCCTTCTCTTTTTCTACAACTTCAAAACTAGGGATGTAGAAATCATGGTTTTTACAGCCTTTTTCTTATTTTTTGGGCTTTAACTTTAGAAATTAACATAAAGTTTGATTGGTGGTTTTTAGGACTGTAGAAACAAATTAAGGCTGTAAGTGGTTTATACAGCCTAACCAATTATGCTCTAAATAATCTGAATTTAACAGTGCCAAACATCGGGTGCAAATGGTTACACTTTTAGAAGAACAAAATTTGGTGGAATTAAACATTCCTCCAAAAGTGCTACCATTTAAGCTGAAGAAAAATTAGTGGAATTGATCATTCCTCTAAAAGTTCACCATTTAGGTTGAAAAGTGTAAAACAATTATTTAACTTATTCCACCAACAAAAATTGAAAGAATGAACAAATTTGGTGGAAAACATTCCTCTACAAAATAGGAGAGTAAGTGGTACAATTTTTTTGGTTTTAATTTTCTTATTCTACTCATCAATTTTTTCCATTTGTTCCACCCTTGTAAACCATTTGCACCCATCAATTTTTACATTGTTAACAAGTTGTGGGATATTTACCGATCTGATACCTTGGCTTACCACCACTAACGAAGACGATATAGAGTTGCTACCTTGAATGGCATCGAGGATGTTAAAAATGACGTATGAAAGCGATGATGCGCATCATTGGGTTAAAAAAACGGCGTAGTATACTAAAAATTCAGTTATAAGGACACTTAACATCAATTTCAGATAAAAAAGGGAGAGTTGGCTGGTATCGAATCATTTGGTTCAATAATGCTACTTCGAAATACACATTCACAACTCGGTTAGGAAATCACGATCGCCCTTACTATTGGAACATGGGTATCTCTTCTGCTTGTGTCTTATGTAGACATCCAATGGAGTAAAGAAATCTCTCCTAAGTCTTGTTTGCTCTCACTCGAGACCTTTTGCGTCAATCTTTTGTAACATATTGGGAATCGATTATCCAAAATGTTTCGGACACGTCACGGTCTTTCATCAAGAGCTTCATTATCTAATACGTTTTCCAAACCACTCTATCTTACATGACACATTTTACTGCGTAATGGTTGAACCAACCATTGAACACATTTTATCCAAAACTTGATTCAACCATTTAAATCAAGATTATCCATTTAAATCATTTGGTCAATTTGTTGCAATTTGCAAAGAAGTATAGTCAAACTCCTATATGATAAACCGCATAACCTAACTTCCACTAATTATTTCCTAAACTTTTACACCAAACTGATTCACTAGTGTTATTTTTTGGCAAGTTCGGTTTGTTTTACTGCGATTTTGATTATTTTTAGCCATCCACAAATGTGTTTTGACAAAAACAAAAAAAAAACTTTAGTTTTTATAAGTCTCAGAGAATTCATACATTCTAATGTGATTTCTATGGGTTTTGGAAAATTAATCTATCCTAATGCAAAATCGCATGATTTGGTTGGTCAGTTTATTCCGCAAAATTGGGGTTCTTATTTGGAGAACCGAAAGTAGGTTGCAAAGTCGCCGATCGGTTTAGAGTTCAAATTCGAACGGAAACCGAAAATCTCGGTTCGGTTCTATTCGGTTATATCCGATTGCCTCAGGTGTAGACGAAATATACGGACTGTAACCTCAAAGACCCCAAATCTACAAAAAAATTTCTTAACACCCTTATTTAACCTAACCACCCCTCAACTCTTTTTCTCTCAACTCTACCCCTCTTTTTATTATTATTATATATACACACCCAATTAAATAACCCAACAAACAAATTAATTAATTCACCAACCAAAAACAATTTCAACCAATCAAAACAATCCACTTAACTCTCTCTCTCTCTTCCTCTCTCTTTCCCGCCGCGTTTCTCCTCTCTCTCTCCCTCTCTCTACGCTGCAAAAACAAAGAAAACAGAGCTTCTTCTCCATCTCTCCCCTTCGTCCTTCTTCTTGTTCTTCATCTCATCATCTTTTTGCTATCATCCTTCTTCTTCTCCATCTCGATGAAATAGACCCAAGACTTCCTCTTTGGCCGTCTTCTTCTTCATGTCGTTGGAACGAAAAATAGAGCCAAAGATTAAATTCCAAATCATTCTTGCACAATTGAGTCTTTTAAATTAAGGTATGATATTTCATTGTTAACAATTTTCATGTTTAGGGTTACATTAGGTTTTCTTCTAGTTTTGGAAATTTGTTTGTAAATTAAATTTGGATATTGGATATTTAATCTCAGTTATAACAGGTGGATAAGTAACCTCACCTAAGAAAAGAGTCATCGCCTTCTCTTCTTTTTCTGTTTCTTCTTCTGGATGTTCCACAACATAAGCAATAATATCCTCTTCTCCTTTCTCTCCTTTCTCTTCTTCTTCTTCTTCTTCTCCTTTCTCTTCTTCTTCTGTTCCTTTCTCTGTTTTCTCTCCTTCTATTCCTTTCTCTTCTTCTTCTGTTTTCTCTCCTTTTTCTCATTCCTCTCCTTTCTCTGTTTTCTCTCCTTCTTCTCCTTTTTCTTTTCCTTTGTCTCTGGTAACCTCAACTCTCTCATCTCTCTCAAATCCAAAATCCCAGTCACTCTCTCTACCACCTCTCCACACTTCATCTTCGAGATCCTTCACCTTGTTACTTACACCCCAAACCTTCTTATCTAAACCCTCAATCTCAGACTTCAGCTTATCAAACCCTTCCTTCATATTCTTGGTCAGCCTCTTTTCCATTTCTTTCAACAGCTGAACAATCCCATGAGCACTCTCTGGTTCAACAGTTTCTTCTTCCTCTTGCTCCGTCTCCTTAGGCTTTCGGGAATCCACATCCATCTCGTACATCTTTTCCCAACATATCTTCTTATTATCTTGAAGATGTTGGATCCATCTGTCTGGCAACATATCCAAAGCATCATAACCTAAATCATCATCAAAGATGCGCGCACAAAGAGCTTCTTCTTCTTCTTCTTCCGGTTTCAAGATACTATGAATATTCTGTCAATGTTACAAAACAACTATTAACATTAACCAAAACGAATTATAAGTAACAGTTAAGTTAAATTAATACCTTAGTAGAACCAAGCGAGTTATATATCTCTTCCACTGGCCAACCTTTCAAACTACAAGCTCGAAACTTTTGATTGCACATCCTTGGACAGTCTTCGTCTGCCTCTTTAATATCTACTATGAATGAGCTCCTTAGATTTGGTATACACTCGAAAGGCAGAACCTACATATAGAGATATAACACGTCAAAGATTAAATGTTAAAGCATTAATAGATTTAAGACATTTATAGATTCAAAGAAATAATATCTTTACCTCCAAAGGAATTATAAATCCAGGAAGTGTCAATTTTTCTTCCACAGCACCCGTCATCTTTTCCATATTTCCCATCAAGTAATAAACATCCCTGACAGAATCATCAAGCCCCCACGGAAATGATCTACACAAATCCGGATCCTCAGCCATTTTAAAAAAGAAAGGATCTATTGCTGAACCAACCCCGACCTTTTTTGCAAGTACCGCGCTCTAGAAATATAAGATCATCATGCTCAGGCGATCAGAAGAACTCTTCTTCATCGAAAGAAGCTTGGCTTTGACATCTTTGACACTTACGGATGTCTTGTTAGGAAACTGCCTCCGTTTAAACTTACATGTGTAGGCATATAACTTCATATTCGGATGAATTGTTTCAGGGTATTCATGACAATAAAACCCACTGATCAGACCATGCTCTCTCAGAGAGTACCGGATTGGAATACCATTCACCACAAACCAAAGATTTGTCTTCTTATCTACACTTACAGTTCGAACCAGCAGCATAAACAAACCATGGAGCTTACGGTTTGCTTCTCTCTCCATGTGGAAAAGGTGTTTAAACTGCGGTTGAGATTTAAACCACTCCAACTCTAGTTTAAATTCTGGTGCCTCTATCATATTTAAGAAGGTGGCCAAATCACACCTTGTTTGGATCTTGCATACCGCGTTATATTTGCTCGGCGGGTAGAACATCTGCAAAGGCTGCATCGGTAGAGTATCAGATATATCCTGCAATCAAAACATTATTACAATCCTAGTAGTACCAGTTCTCATCAGTAGTACCAGTTCTATTGAATACTAATAGTTATACACAGTAGTACCAGTCCGACTTATTACTAACAGTTATACACAGTAGTACCAGTCCGACTTTTTACTAACAGTTATACACAGTAGTACCAGTCCGACTTATTACTAACAGTTATACACAGTAATACCAGTTTAACTAACAGTTATACTCAGTAGAACCAGTTCACATAAACACTAACTTTATACGGTTTATACTGAATACTCAGAACCAGTTCCTCTAAATACTAACTTTTATACTATGTAGTACCAATTCTCCTAAGTACTAATCTACACTTATACTATATAGTACTTCATTTAGTTACTTCAATCACATACCTCCGAAACCGTAATGGATCCTTCAATTTCAGATTGAGCAAGAGCTACTTCAGTTGGATCCCTACTACTTGACGCTTTTGAAGTCGGATCCTTTGAAGTCAAATCCTTTGAAGTCCATGAAGTCCCTTCTTTTGAAGTCCCTTCCTTGGAACTCTTTTCCTTTGAAGTCCTTTTCCCCCTCGAAAGTCCTCCCCTCAACTTAGGACCCATTTCTGCAAAATCCACAACAACGAACAACACCATAATCAAAACAGACACAAAACTATATTTTCTCAATTCATATCAAAACCCATTCGAAATCCTAAGATAGAGAAAGAAGAAGAACAAGACAAAGACCCTAGTTTTACTTAAAACCCTAGTTGCAATCCGGCTTTCAATCCACAACAACGAACAAATCCCAAATCAAAACAGACATAAAACTATCTTTTCCCAATTCATATCAAATCCGAAAACCCATTCGAAATCCGACATAACATATCAAATGTTTTACTTAAAACCCTACTTTCAAACCCGAACCCATACATTTCTAGACCTACATTTCTTCATAGCAAAATCCGACAAACCTCAAAACCACACTACAAATCAAAACCCCAAATTGATTTTTCTTCAAACCCTAATTTCAAACCCGATACATATATCAAAATCAAAACCCGACACATCTCCTTTAGAAATCAAAAACCCCTTCTTACAACCAACAACCAATTCGAAATCGAAACCCATTCGAAATCGGAATCAAAACCCATCCCATTTTCTGAAACTTCTGAAATTCAAGAGATTGATATTCACCTTGAATAGACGGTGATGGAGTCGGAGATGGAACGCCGGCGAACAAGAAGAACACAGGAGATGCGATTGTAACGGTTTGGTTTTGGATTTTCGCAAAGAGAGATGAAGAGAAGGGCTAAGCGGGGTTGGGGTTTCTGCGTTTTCTGTTCGATTTCGGATTTTGACAATAAGATCCGATTATTACTCGGATCCGAGTTAAAACACGGGTTTCGGGTTCGGATGTCTGGTTGGGTTAGTAATTATGTAGATTCATTAAGAATTATTTAGTATATAACCGTTTTTCGAATTAAAAAGAAAATCAAAATAAAAAACAGTTTTATATAAAGGCCTTTTAGAATAAATTTTAGAATAAAAGTTTGAAGTTTGGGTCTTTGAGGTTACAATCCGAAATATACTGTATGATTTCGGCGACTTTAGAAGAATCAAAACTGACTCGGAGCAAAGTAAAATTCAACAATTATGTTTCCTAATTCAGAAGAAACTCGAAGTTGTTATTTTCGAACATTAGGGATTTAAGGCCTCATCTTTGGCGATCAAAGAGTAAAGACATCATCTTGTCTGCCAAATCCTTCTTGATCTGGTACGTTTACATTTGCAATCTCCCACTCTCTTGCCAAGGGATTTAATCATCGACCAAATTATTCTAAATGGGTTCATTGTGTTCCGCTTGGAAAGTGTTGCTTTTGGTTCAAATGCAATTTCTTCTGGGTACCTATTTCGATTTCTCTTTAATCCTTGTTGCGCAAATTTCGAATCTTTGGCATATGTCGTATTGTGAAAAGCTGCACGCAAAGTGTTCGCCAAAATGCCGTAATGATACTTATAACGTTCCATATTTCTACATCTAGGTTTCATCTTGCTACCTAAGGTGGACTATTTCTTGAAATTTTGTGCTTCTTTGGTTTGGATATGTCACTATGTTCTCGTAACATAGTTCATTAGCGTGTCTCGTCTATAAAGCTGTCTGATATTCAAAGCATAACATAGCGACTTGGTCGTAATTGGGTCTGCACAGCGAGATTGCTTTAAGTCTGATCAGCTTGAGGGAAGATATTCCTAGTAGGATCATGAAGAATCTTAGGGATTGTGGTGGTATGTTCTTGTAAGAAGGCTTTTGGTACAATAAAAGATGCAGAAACACCCATGGAAGTTAATTTGTGCTTGATGCTCATGTTAGAGCTGTGCTTATGGTTCCATCGGTTCATTGATTCCAATTTGACTAAACTGTGGTTTTCTTTATCTTTGGCATAGAAAGAAGATTCCTGTTACTGGTTATGATGTCTCGGCAGAATCAGTTTCTTACATTGCTTAAGAGAAGGTTTCATTCACCGTCTAATGATGCCCCAACTGAGACCTTAAGAAAAAAGATAATTGATTTGCAAAAAAGTAAGAAGCGAAGGAACCCAATAAAAAACCAGTTTCTAGTTGAGGTTCCAGAATCAAGATCATATCTGGACACAGCAACGATGCCTATGTTCCTCGCCGTGGTCGGTATTGCATTGTTTGCCAAGGTGTTGATGATGGTAAGCCTTCTTCTATCATCTCTTTGTGAATGTTTATTTCTTGTCAATGATTTAAGTAGCTATTAAGGCCTCATTGCTTTATGCTTCTTCTTTTTTTTTTTTGCAATTCCTGTAGATTAGAATGAATGTGAAGAATTTGATGATTTTCATTGTTGGTTTGTTGCCAGATCGATGATTCAAAATCCCAAGAAATGATTGAACGCAAGATAAAGAATGCACCACCTGGGCAAGGGACGGTGCGGATGCTAGAGCGTGAGGAGTGGGATGAGTTTAGAGAAGTAAGGCCAAGAACCCCTTTTGAGTCGAAGCTTGCTCGCCCAAATGCGCAAATAAGAACTGGAGAACCTGTACGCAAGGTAAAAAAGCATCTATTCAATCATCAAGACTTTACCGTATTTGCTAAATCAAATGGTGATCAGACTTTGCTTGTCTCCTTTTCATCAGGATGACTTGAAGAACTGGAGTATAGACGTGCTAACAGATGCACTTGCACGAACAGAAGAAAGTGTTCGTCGCGGTTCCAGTTGATTTACATGAATTGAATGGGGGCTTTCTTAGTTAATAGTATATATCTTCTTCCTAAGCGATATAGCCATCGTTAGGACAGTAAAGAGAAAATAAGCCCGTGTCTTTGTTTCGGAAATGCTTCGTGTAGTGCTTGGTTCTGAACATCCCAGTGACAGGTAAGGTAGCAAAACTATCTTAATGCTGCAACGTTTACCAAAGGAATCATAGTATTCCAATTCACACATTTTCATAATGATCATTTAACATCCATCAGAATGAATCTATTCCAAACTTAAATCATTTCAAAACTGCTTTACGTTTAAAGACATCTAAACCTTAGAAGATTGGAAAATAACGGTACAAAACAAAGATAAGCATGGCACAGCTAATTGTCATTTATTTATATGATTTTTGGTGATTGATAAGTGAAAACTGATAACCATTAAAAGAGAATTTCTCAAATGCTTTCGATTTCAAATGATAATCAGAATTTCAACGCTCCGCGATTTGAGGAGACGTGGCGCAATCCAAATCTTAGTGACTTGTATGCGGTTGCCACTGAACGCCAAGGTAAACTGATAGGGATGGGCATTCGGTTTTTCGGTTCGGTTCGGTTCGGTTTTTTCAGTTTTTCGGTTTTTCGGTTTTTCGTAAAATGAGTCCATATGAAACCGAAATTGTTTCGGTTTGGTTTCGGTTCGGTTTCGGTTCGGTTTATAGAGATCCATATATCCAGGGGCGGAGGCAGACACAAATTTCATTGGGGGCAACCACTATAAAATAGATGCATAATACTATATTAAACAAGAAAAATAAATTAAATCTTAACAAACTATAAAATAAATTTCAAAATTCATTGGGGGCAAGTGCCCCCCTCTTATCTCAAGTGGCGGAGCCACTGCATATATAGTATATACACCAAAATTCATAATATTTTTCGGTTTTTTTGGTTTCGGCTCGCTTTTTTGGGTTTCGGTTCGGTTTTTCGGTTTTTTGGTTTTTCGGTTGTCGATAAAATGAGTCAATTTAAAACCGAAATTGTTTCGGTTCGATTTCGGTTTTGGTTTTTTCGGTTCGGTTCAATTCGGTTTTTCGGTTTTAGGTATTTTTCCCACCCCTAGGTAAACAGAAGAGCATCCACGTGTCCCTCCATTTGCCTACTGCCACGTGTCCCTCCATTTTGCCGACTTCAACGTGTCTCTCTGCGTACACGCGATTGGTGATTCACAAACCGAGAAAGGACAGAGTCCACAGATTTCGTTGGTTACACTCTTTCCCTTTCCTCTGGAATCCGATTCGAAGAAAAACTTCCGATCCGTTCGAGTTTCACTCCGGTAATCAATTCCTTCGATTCCTTTTTTTTTGCATTTGGATCCTCCTTTTTTCTTCTTCTTTTGGCGATCTGCCGATTTTGATTTCCTCGATCAGTCATCGGATCGGGTAGATTATTGCTGTGCACTGTGATGATAGTGTTGCTGTTGTGTTTCGTGTAGCCTTGTGTTTATGGAAGATTCCGGAGGGAATCCAATGGCTTCACCGTCGTCTAAAAGCAGTGAATATGGAGTCTATGGGATCATTGGAGGCGGAATCGTGGCTTTACTAGTACCGGTGTTGCTCTCCGTGGTGTTGAACGGGAGCAGAAAGGGTAAGAAAAGAGGCGTTCCGCTCAAAGTTGGCGGCGAGGAAGGTTACGCGATGCGCCATGCTCGGGCTTCTGAGTTGGTTGAAGTTCCTTGGTCAGGAGCCACAACTATGGCTGCTTTGTTTGAGCAGGCTTGTAAGAAGCATTCCAGCAATCGCTTGCTTGGGACTAGAGAGTTTATAGACAAGGAAATTGTTACGTCTAGTGATGGCAGGAAGTTTGAGAAGCTTCATCTTGGAGAGTATAGGTGGCAAACTTATGGAGAAGTCTTTCAACGTGTTTGTAACTTTGCTTCAGGGCTTGTCAATGTTGGCCATAATGTTGATACTCGTGTTGCCATCTTTTCAGATACTCGAGCTGAGTGGTTCATCGCCTTTCAGGTTCATTAGCTAATGCCCTGGACTTGTGTTTTTTTTTTTTTTTTTTGGTTTGCTTGGAATTTGTTTAAGACCTTACTGAGTTGATGAAATATATTTTTTTGTCAGGGATGTTTCAGGCAGAGCATAACTGTTGTTACTATTTATGCTTCTTTAGGAGAGGAGGCTTTGATTTACTCACTCAATGAGGTTCGTAGGGAAGTTTTCATCAGCATCATTGTTTTTTATTACTAAATTTGGTGCTGGACCTCTGAATCTTGGTATTATATTGTTGACAGACTCAAGTAGCAACCCTAATATGCGACTCAAAACAACTTAAAAAGTTGTCTGCGATACAGTCAAGCTTGAAAACTGTAAAGAACATTATTTTTATTGAAGAAGATGGAGTAGAGGTTGATTCTGCTGACTTCAAGAGTCTGGGTGACATAACTGTTTCGTCTATCTCTGAAGTTGAGAAACTGGGGCAGAAGAGCCCTGTTCAACCGATCTTACCTTCGAAGAATGGAGTTGCTGTTATAATGTTTACCAGTGGTAGTACTGGTCTACCAAAGGTGTGTGTTGGACTGTGTCTTCTCTCTTCATTATGTGTTTTGTATCAACTGCCATTTGGTTTTGCTTACCTAAATTTCTGGATGGCGTACTATGATATGAGAAACCGTATTTTATTTTCGCCGAGCTATCTATCACTGCAATTTATCCTAACCTTACATCTTGCGCATTCACTCAGGGAGTTATGATCACCCACGGAAATCTTGTCGCAACAGCTGCAGGAGTTATGAAGGTGATTCCAAAGCTGGATAAGAATGACACATATATTGCATACTTACCTTTGGCTCATGTATTTGAGCTGGAAGCTGAGGTATGTTGCTGTGCTCTCTCTCTCTTTTTTTTTTTGAACTGTTACCTTATTGTCTTACTCTTTCTTACCAAATCATGGTTTGTCAGATTGTGGTGTTTACCTCAGGTTGTGCCATCGGTTATGGTTCAGCAATGACTTTAACTGATACTTCAAATAAAATTAAGAAAGGAACCAAAGGAGATGTTTCAGTTCTAAAGCCAACTATCATGACTGCAGTTCCAGCTATTCTTGATCGTGTCAGAGACGGAGTTCTAAAAAAGGTACTATCTTAGTGACAACGATGTTGTGCGTGTATTTGCAGTTACTGGATCATTTATATTTGTGTACATAATAATCTAGGTTGAAGAAAAGGGAGGGATGGCGAAGACCCTCTTTAACTTTGCATACAAGCGCCGGTTAGCAGCTGTAGATGGAAGCTGGTTTGGTGCCTGGGGTTTGGAGAAAATGTTTTGGGATGCACTAGTCTTCAAAAAGATACGGGCTGTGCTTGGAGGACACATTCGATTTATGCTCTGTGGAGGGGCTCCTCTATCTCCTGATTCGCAACGCTTCATCAATATCTGCATGGGGTAAGAGAATCCTCTTTGCTCTCACATTTGACGTTTGCATACGAGTCTTGTCCCATGTTGGATTAGGAAAATGCTGTTGAAATCTTCATAAATTCTGTGTTTTACATTATTTGTGATGTTGGTACCTTTGAATGTGGTTTGTGCTTCTCTGTATTCTTCTTGGCAACTTCACAACGCTTGGGCATAGTTTATTCTTATTGTGATTGCGCATTTTTTTCTGTTAGCGCTCCCATCGGTCAAGGATATGGATTGACTGAAACGTGTGCTGGAGCTACGTTTTCTGAGTACGACGACCCTGCTGTTGGCCGTGTGGGACCTCCAGTTCCCTGTGACTACATTAAGGTTTGCAGTCAGTTATCTTATTCAACACAAGACGGTCATCTTCTGTAAAGTTGTAATCATGAGTGACAAGCTTCATCAATTATATATCTTGCAGCTAGTTTCTTGGGAAGAAGGTGGCTACAGAATTTCAGACAAACCAATGCCTCGAGGGGAGATTGTGGTAGGAGGTAACAGTGTAACAGCAGGTTACTTCAACAATCAAGAAAAAACCGATGAGGTTTACAAGGTAAAGCATGTTGTTACACAGTTTGGGGGCATAGTTGCTCACTTGCTATATTAGATTTTTGAGAGTCCACATGACAATTTCAGGTTGATGAGAAGGGCATGAGGTGGTTCTACACTGGAGATATTGGGAGATTCCACCCTGATGGATGTCTCGAAGTTATCGACAGAAAGAAAGATATTGTTAAACTTCAACACGGGGAATACGTATCCCTTGGAAAGGTTTGCCCATAAAACTTAAATTCGAAAAATGGAGGATGGTATGATAAAACTCCCCTCATGCATTTGCATTGTCTGGATCACAATTCACAGGTGGAGGCAGCTCTGGGTTCGAGCAATTACGTTGATAACATTATGGTACACGCGGACCCAATGAACAGCTACTGTGTAGCTCTGGTTGTTCCATCACATGGAGCGTTAGAGAAATGGGCAGAGGAAGCTGGAGTTAAACACAGTGGACTGAATGAGCTATGCGAGAACGGTGAAGCAGTCAAGGAGGTTCAACAATCTCTTACCAAGGTTTGTATTTCAGTAGCTGTCTCAGGTTTCTTCACAGTTACATTGGTTGGTTAAATGTAAATTCAAAATGTTACCGTTTCAGGCCGCAAAGGCTGCAAAGCTCGAAAAGTTTGAAATACCAGCAAAGATCAAGTTGCTACCTGAACCGTGGACACCTGAGTCAGGATTAGTCACAGCTGCTCTCAAGATAAAGAGAGAGCAGATAAAGGCCAAGTTTAAAGATGAACTCCACAAGTTGTATGCTTGAAAATTCTATATTACTTGTGACAAACTTCATATACTTCAGTTTGACTTTCCTTTCATAATATCTATAGTAAACTTTGATCACGAGGAGTTTTTTCTCCCCTTTTAATACAATATATGTTTCAATCCAAATTTCATCAATAATGGAGCTGCAGAAGAGAGTAAATCATTGTGGGTACTGAATCTATAAATATGCCAGGAGCTGAAGCACTGTATGTTAATTAACCTCATCATCATCACAGCATTCATGCATCAGATATTTGATGGTCTCTAAAACTTCTTCCGGATCTGGGACAATCCATTCGTCTTGTCATCAAATGAAGTGAGCATTGATTTTGCTATTGACTTGGGTCAGATGACACAGGATCTGCGGGAGCTGCTGTCTCTGACAATGCAGGTCGTAGGAGAAGATACAAAGAAGGTCCCAAGAATGGCACCACTGATACCGGTAAAAGCCAACGGCCTTTATCAAACCTGAAAAAGAAGCAGTGCGTTCAGGGAAATGAAACGGGTTTAAAGTAAACAACGTAAAATAGTTTTATATAGAACTCACCATTTTCGGGTGGTCATGTCATTGTAAACCCAAAACGGAGCAAATGCAGACAGTAAACAGAAATCAAGACTCGTGACATGAATCTGCATTTTACAAGGTAGTCATGTTCTGTCAAACATGAGCAATAGATTATTTCATATCCGGAAAAATGAGTGTATATATTGGGGCTTACGAATTTGCTCTCTCGAAAGTACTGATAGAACTCTTTCCAGTCACCGGCATTACCAACTACTGCATAAAGAATTATGCCCAGTCCTGCAAGAAGAGTTGCCTGATGCATAGACTGTGTCAATTCCAGTAATGAAAACCAATGAATATGAAACCTTTTGACATATTTTTTTCCCTCTGAATTCAGTGAGCTAGCTAAACGACAAGCTTGTTCAGATGATTTTTGTGTGTGTGAGGATCTTTGATGATTGAATAGCTGAGTTGAGTTCATACACCGTGTATATGCAAAGGTACAGCAATGGTGGTTCCAGGTACATGCTTGAAGCATCTAGTAATTGCTCTGGTTTCCGGGTGAAATGTGGATATGACCATTCACTACGTAATACTTGAGAATAGCTCTAGTAAGAGAGAGGGAGAGAGATGTTTTACCCCGGCAGTTACTTTTGATTCCAGAATATTCAAAGGCCATTGTCTGAGTTCAGACTCTGAAACAGGAGGAGAAGGAGGATTCCACAGAGCAAAATAAGGCAGCAAAGCGTAGACACCACCAAAAAACGAAAGCACGACGAAAGGCCAGGCCGGGGTTTTACTGTGGAACGAACAAAGGGGATCATAAACATAATCCATATACTGAGACTTGTTAAGTTCTCCAAACTCAGTAACAAGGAAACATAGATCATAACAAGAAGGCATTGAAATGATGATTACCTTCGACCTGTGGGAAGCAAGAGCATACCGTACACCAAAGGCCATAAACCCATGATGTACCACAACCCAACAAGGATCTGGTTCATTCTAAAACCATCGTCACCTTTCAAATTCAGTAGCTTTTTCAAAAAGTACAAGTCTTGTGTCTGCAAAACAATAACAATTAAATGAGAAGTGACCAATCTATGAAATTTCGATTAGTAATTTGAAGGATTGAGAAGAAGAAGAAGACCGGTGTTTGATCAGGAGCAAGATTGAAGCAATAGTAGAGCAGCGCACCCCAAAGCGCGAAAAGCAATACCGAGCTACTCCAGTCTCTTCCTTCATCTTGAGAAAATTCAGTAGTTTTCTCTGGATCTGGCTTGTTTAGTGAGCTTTTGCACACATGGAAGAAACCCTTCTTCTCGCATTTCGGGAAACGCCTGTTATTGCGATGGAGAATTTGGTCGGATTTGAGAAATTTGGATTGTACAATAGCGAGGTTTGGGGATGATTCTCTTAGGGTCAGGGCTCGTCTGGAGGGTTTAAGAGGAGGAAGACGAAGGAAGTTGCAGGAGATGAGGTTAGTGCTTTCCAACATTTCCTTCTCTTCCTCTAATTTCGTAGAGGGTGGAGGTTTGGTTTCAGATAGAGAAGAAACAAAAGTCGAGTATATATATATAAGAAGATTGCATTTTTAACCTGCTAACATTTACTAGCAATATGGTAGAATTATAAACATTCAAAGCCAAAAAACTCACTTTAAACTCTCAACGCAGCATCCGAGTTTGTTCCGAAAAAAAACGTGACGGAACTATTAAACTTCCGTTAAAAATGATGATGTGACATTATTTTTAAGAAATAAAATCAATAAAAAGAAATTATTTATTATTTTAAACAATTAATTAAAAACAAAAAAGACTTTATTCTTCTTCTTCCTCGTTTCGTCTTCGTTCTTTGATCTTCAATCCCTCCTTCCTCCACCAATCGTCTCCAATTGAATAACTCTCTATTATCTTAATTTTATCTAATTCGGTAAGGTTAAGTTCTCCGCCGTATCCAACAAAGAAGAAAAATAGGAGGAGAAGCAATTGTGGTTGGGGGTTAACGAGGAAGATGAAATTTTTTTTTTAATTATTTTTTGCATATATTTGTTTTTTAAAAATTTAATAATAAAAATAAATAAAAAATAAAAAATAATATTAATGTCACGTCATCATTTTTAACGGAAGTTGAATAGTTCTGTCATATTTTTTTTAGAGCAAACTCGGAATTTAGGTTGAGGGTTTAAAGTGTTAGTTTTCTGGGTTTGAAGGTTTATAGTGAGAGTGTAATTCCATCATAATTTAAAGTGTTAGTAAGTACATATACACTAGGTTGCATGGAAACTCCACCCAAAGTCCGTTTCCCGTTTCGGAAACGTTTTGGAAACGGAAACGCGATGGAAACGCGGGGAAACGCGATGGAAATGCGTTTCTTAAATATTCTAATTTGGAAACGTTTTGGAAACACGGCCGGAAACGTGTTTCCAAAATTGGAAACGTGATTTTCGGTTTTGGAAGCAAATGGAATAAATAGTTTGAAAATATAGGGATTTGTTTGTCATTTTTAATAAGTTTTAAAACCTAATTATTATACACTAATACAATCTTTTTTCTCTAATCATCACCGTAATCTAAAAGGGTAGAAGAATCGAAGAGATAAATAAAGTATTTTTTTCCAATTACAGTATATTTGTTATTGATTATTGAAATCATGAAGTTGTTACATAAACGAAGTGTTTTTTTGTTCGAGTCGGATTTGATTTGTGTTGTTTCAAATATTTTAAAACCATTGATATATTTTGTTTCATGATATATATATATATATATATACACGTTTCCAAAACGTTTCTGTTTTCTTTTTTTTAAAGAAAATTCGTTTCCACGTTTCCTATCGTTTCACTTCCACGTTTCCGTTTCCGATTCCATCCACCTTAGCATATACATGGGTTGTAAATGTTCCAAAAGAATACACACATGTTTTAACTAGTGTACTCTATTCTTTCGTGCCAAATCAACTGCTTGCATACTGTGAAATTGAAAATCTTGTCTCTATAAATTGAGTGAGATAATAATTAGGGAATGAATACTATGAATTTTTGTATTTGGTGAATGGTGATGATTGCTTGCTTGACATCCATAAACAAGTGCTGTCTTTGTAATTGAGTGTGAAGAGATAATGTACTGTATGACCGTATGAAGCAGAGCAGTCGACTCCAAATTACAAGACGTTTATGTTGATCAAATAAAATCGAACCAATTCTTACTGGTGTGAGTGTGTGACTGTGCTAATCCACCAAGTATCCACATATCAATAAATATCGATAATATTGAGAGTCAAAAGAAGAGGATGCATCTAATTTGTTTGGAGGGTCATCCCATGAGAAAAATGCAAAAAAAAAAAATCATAATTTTGAAGAGATTGAATATCTGTTACATTATCTTTAGTTTTTAGATTGACTTTTCTCCAAACATTAAAATCATGTGAGAGAGCTTTTTCTAGCCAATTGTCTAAACGTGGTAACGGTAGATTATTCTGATACAAAAAATTATCACATAGTGTTTACATTGGATGTGACCTCCAATAGCTCTCGAGGGACACAATATTACGTGAATGGTAAACTCTTTATCAACTCATTCGACCATGTCCATTGATCTATTAAATTGAAAGCTAATGGGTCTGAGTTGGATTGACCTATTTATTTTGAAATAAACTGGCCATCTTACGTTGGTGTTCTGTTATTATTATTATTATTTTTTTTTTGAATTATATGTTAAATTAATTCAAAGAAAAAACGTTTTTTTACATTAGATGCTTCTTAATTTAGAGTTTCAAAAGGGAAAATCAATCAGAATATATTCGATCATGAGATCGCAAACCATGCTTGGAGACTCTCATCGTACTTCCCCGTGCCAGCTCTTCGAATCAAGACGAGCTGGTTTCTCACTTGTTTGTCGATGAACTTGATGATTTTGTCAGGAAGAGTTGGCGCATTTCTTTTCCTCCAGATGGTGTGAATTGAAGATTGAAAAACCTATCGAACCAGAAGTCGTTGAATGCGGGTGAGACTCTTATCAATTATATAACTGACAATGGCCTGCCAATCCGTTGAATATCGAGTGTCGAAGAGTTTCCTTACTAACTTAGACCATATTTCAGAGGAGAAACGACAAGAGAAAAATAGGTGATCTCTCGTTTCCATAGGATCCGACCACAAAACACAAACCGAGCTCGCTCCTGCATTCCAAACACTCATGCGATCCCCGGTTGATAAACGATTATGCATCGCTAGCCAAGTGCAAAATGAGTATTTTGGTGTCGCATGCGTGAACCAAACCCCCTTATACCAATCGATTTTAGTTGTTGTAGTCCGGATATGATTCCATGTGTCTTTGGTTGAGAAAGATGGCTTGAAACTATCTCCCTTACCTTTCCACTTAACCACATCCTTCAATCCTAACACTCGGTTTTGCCTTTGAACTTAGAGAGCATCTTCGATATCATTTAGCACCAAAACTCGATGCCGTCTTCTTCCACGTGTGCTCCACGCTTCAGCCACCGTAGCATTTTCCTTGATCCCCATATCTATGACTCCTCTCGGCCCCACTATCTCCATCAAACTGCCCATATCTGACCATCGATCATACCAAAAGGAAGTGGTTTTCCCGTTTTTTATTTCAACCCGACAAAATTCTTTAGCCTTATTTCGATATTTGAGGAGTTTATGCCACATCCATGATCCCTTATTTGCACTCTCTTTGACTGACCAAACTGATTCCAGTTTGAGTAAATTCATTTTGATCCATTGAACCCATAATGAAGATTGATGTGAGATGATTCTCCATACCAATTTCAAGCAACATACCTCATTTGCTTCCTTGAGTGAACGTAGCCCCAAACCCCCTTCTAACTTCGGTTTACAAACTTCATCCCATGAGATTTTTCCTTTCCTTGGATTCAACTCCGTCCCTGACCAAAGAAAAGCCGAACAAATTTTATCGATCTGCCGAATACACTCACGAGGAAGCCAAAAAGCAGCCATCCAAAAGTTTGAGATGCTCCATAAAACTGAATCGATTAGAAACAGTCGGCATGCATAAGAGAGAAACCTCGACGCCTAAGAACCAATATGATTTCGAACTTGTTCAACAAGCGGAAGGTAATCGGTAGCTGTCATGCATTTGGTGATCAGAGGGAGCCCCAAGTATCTCACTGGAAGAGATCCCACCACGAAGGGAAATTTTGTTATCATCTCTTGACGAGTTCCTTCGAAAACACCTGCTAGAAACATTGTGGATTCTTGGGGCTCCCTCTGTTATTAACCTATGTGTTAATCAGTATCCATTGAACATTTAGATTTCCATTGGCCTAAGATCCAGTTTAAATAGTTTGTAACCAGCATCACCATTGTTTCTAAATTTCCTCATCAGTCTGGTTATTCCACAGTTAGTCCGTGTTTTAAATGGTTTAAACTCATCGACGATTCAGCCATGGTTGGGTTCAAGTTTAACATAACCTATTCCCCCTATACAACTTAAAAGGATTTTCCAGCCTTGCACAATATGTAACATTGGGCCTAAACGGTAACATGAATTTTGTGGAATATTGTGGAATGTTGAAGAATTTTGTGGAAAGTGCACCATTTGCCTTTGTGGAATGGAATTGGTAAGAATGGTAGAATTGTGGAATTGTAGAATATTGTGCATGTGGAATCATAAAGTATGCATTCTCATCTTCGTATGTTTTTATGTTTTAATATTTTGTTTTAAGAGTTAATGTCATTTATGTTATAAATAATGTTAATATTTTTTATTCTAAACTTCTGTGAATACTTTTTTTTTAAAGGATTATGAATCTATGATAAATTTATAATAAATTATAATGTACACTAAATTTATACCAAACTAATAAATTATAAATCTACAGTAAATTTATAATTAACTAAAAACGTATAATCTACAATAAATTAATAATTGCATTGTTTTTTTAATCAGTGAATCGATTTGATTAAATTTCAATTATTCTATTACTCAAATAAACAAATATCAATAAATTTGTTTAATAAATTACTAAGATTATAAATGAATAAAATTTAAAAATTATTTACTAATCTTAGTAGTTAATAAAAAAATATTTATAAAATTTGCTAAATAAAAATATAAAACGAAAAATTTGATAAAATAAGTTGGGTTTACAAAACAATTTAATATAAATTGTTATTTTTGTAAAATTTAATATACATTTTTAAACATAAATATTTAATTTCGTTAAATACAATTTATATCAATAGTTTCATAAATTTAATTAATTAATTTATTTTTAAAAATTCTGCCAGATTCCACAAAATTCCGTTGTTACCATTTAAATTCAATGTTATTCCGAAAAAATCACCAAAAATTCTGCAAGATTCCGCAATTTTTCAAGATTCTTCTGATAGCATTTACACCCATTTTATGTGTGTTTTGAAGAATAAGTAATTTACTTGTGTAGACAATGACCCTAACCAATTTCTTAACCAAAATCTCTGGCAATGGTCTAATCCAACGATTATTGCAAATCACTTGTCGAATTGGAGAAGAGAAGATAAAAAAAAAACTCTCCGTCTTACGTTGGTGCTGTATTGACACACGTGCTAATCACCCAACTACCACAATAATATTGCTTGATCTGCTTCTATAAAAGTATAGTTTGACCACGGACCCCCTCGAATTCAAATTTCTGTTCTTGTTTTTCTTTTTGTTTCAATTTTTTCAAAACCTTTTTCTCTGGCAATGGAAGGACTCGTGTCGGTTCAGAGAGCTCCGGTTAGAGTGGTTTCATCTCTGTCTCGATGTAACGTTTCTTTGTCCATCAAACGTTCGCTTTCAGGTTTTCCCATGGACACAAGGATCAGGTTTAAGGCTCCGTCGATCCGGGCTCAACAGGTTGTTTCTTCTGTCTTTGATTCTATGAATGAAAACCCATAAACAAAGTTCCTGTCTTTCGTTTGATTCTGTGTGATTAGTCGCATTTCTTATATCTTGTCTAAATCCTGCTTGTTCGATTTCTGTGATTTCTCGATTCTAAACCCTAGCTGGAACAAAATTGGGGTTAATTCTATCAGTCAATTGCTCAAAGTATTTGCCTTGTTGTTTTGGTAGACGGATTTGAAGGAAAGCTTAGTTGTTGCTTCTTCTTCAGCTGAAAATGCTCTTACAATCAAGGAATGGGAGGTAGAGATGTATCAGAATGAACTAGCTATCAGCCAAGGTATTAGGATAAGGAGAAAACCACCAAGCAAGGCTCCTTTGGGTTATTCTGGACCTTTTGACTTGAGATTGCATAATGACAATGATGCTGATTCTCCTCGTAACATCTTGGAGGAGATCACTTGGTACAAAGACGTAGAAGTTTCGCGGGTGAAGACTTTCTCCTTACAATGTTTTTTTTCTTTCCCAAAGCTTGGTAAGTTTTTAATGGGGATTGTCTTTTCACTATTCAGATGAAGGAACTAAACCCGCTTGATGTGCTGAAGAAAGCTGTAGAGGATGCTCCTCCTACCAGGGATTTTGTCGGGGCGCTTATTTTGGCTCATCAAAGAACTGGCTTCCCTGGTTTGATCGCTGAGGTTAAGAAGGCTTCTCCAAGTAGAGGAGTCTTAAAAGAGAATTTCGACCCGGTATGTATTGCTATTTTCTGTTTCTTTCCATAATGACAAAGATCGTATTCTCGAATTGAGTCATTGAACTCAGATTAAGCAAGTATAGGTTCATTCTTCAATGGATAAAATATTGTAACATTAGTCTTTATCATTTACAGTTTGGCTTTGGGAAGTAGATCAACGTTTTCCTTTCTCTTGTGAACGGTTCCCAATATGATTCATTATTGTTCTTTTATATACGCCTTCAAGGTCTTCATGATTCCTCTGGCTGTGTTACGCTTATCATCTTACAGGTTGAGATTGCTCAAGCTTATGAAAGAGGCGGTGCCGCATGTCTCAGTGTTTTGACTGACCAGAAATATTTCAAGGTTCACTTGTGTATTTAGTTGCATATAATCTTATACACGTTTGCAACAAGTTTTTAACATTTATAGTTAATATCTTGATTTGGTTCAACAGGGAGGCTTTGAAAACTTGGAAGCAATAAGAAGCGCTGGTGTGAAGGTATTATTCTCTTAGCAAAGTCTGGTTTTATTTTTTGTGCTTCCTAATAAAGACAATTTTCATAAGCCATGCTTTCCGGTTATTGCAGTGCCCCCTATTATGCAAAGAGTTTGTTGTAGATCCATGGCAGATCTACTATGCTCGGACTAAAGGCGCTGATGCAGTATTGCTTATTGCTGCTATATTGACTGACCTAGAGATAACCTACTTGCTTGAGATCTGCAAGAAGCTTGGTTTGGCTGCCCTTGTCGAGGTCTCTTTCCATGCTTTGACTATTGTTACTCCAGTGATGAGATTATATTTGTTGAAAAGTTAGTACATTTTTTCTGCTCTTAATATGCTTGGCTTTCGATTAGGTACACGATGAGAGAGAGATGGGCCGTGTGCTTGGAATAGAAGGGATCAAGCTTGTGGGGATCAATAACCGAAGTCTTGGTAATGCAGCTTTTGTAGATATTGCTAGGTTTGATAACTTTCGCTTAGAACGAGTTCACGGTGATGTGAGCCTTGTTGTGGACAGTCTAGTGCAGTTGAGGAGTCTCACAAATATAAATTGTTGGTGTTTCAGAAACATTTAAAGTGGACATTAGTAATACAAAGAGGCTTCTTGAAGGAGAGCATGGTAGACAAATCCGCGAGAAAGACATGATCGTAAGTACTTCCACCGTCCGTTCTGTCTATCAATTGCTGGAACATTATCATTTTGAGTCCTGATCATGATAATCCTGTTGTATGTGTTAAGGTGGTTGGCGAATCCGGTCTGTTTACACCTGATGACATTGCCTATGTACAAGCCGCTGGAGTTAAAGCGGTAAGCTTTCATAACCATCCATCACACAAACGTTTTGTCTGCTTGGAAACCTCGACAAGCATTAATCAGATAAACGATTCTCTGAAAAGCTGATTGGTGAGCTTATTCTAATTGTACAGGTCTTGGTTGGTGAGTCAATTGTTAAGCAAAGCGACCCTGAGAAAGGAATAGCTGGACTTTTCGGGAGGAACATTTCTCATGCTTAGAAACCGTTTCACTTGGTGTGATTTCACATCTCCAAACATGTTTCCTTGTACATTTGTTTGTATCTTGTATCTCTGAGAATTGAGGAAAAGGCTAGAAAGGCCTGTTTTCTCTGAAGTTCCAGACAGTCCCAGTAACCATCGAATAAATTGAATAAAAATCGATTTTAGGAAGGATTTTAAAACACAATTTAAAAAAAAAAAAAAAGAAGATCCATGGAACCCAAATGAAATGAGAGAGAGGAGCCATATAAAGTGGTCATAACTCATAAGTGAAGAACACAACACAACTCATCACACCAATACATAGAAACGACATTGTTGTTATCTAGTTACATTCATCCTTGCACAAGACCGGAGTCACTAAACACACCACTCGAAACATCTCCGACCAGAATCCAGAAGCGACTGTCATGGCTTCTCAGAACAAGCTCCAGTCTTCTTGACGCAGTATGCTTTTAGATATAGATAGACGACCTTCCAAGGCAAAGATGTCACCACTTATTCTGCGTGAGTGGATTGTATACAGCAAAACCATTTCTTCTGCAAGAAACAGCATCAATAATTATAAGACACTTGTGTATAATTAAACAGTTGAATTCACATGGTGAAGCTAATAATAATACGGTGATGCATTTCAGAGAAAAGAAGAGATGTTATATAGCTTACAGTGGGCTTCCCAGGAACTTGGCCATTTTTATTATAACCAGGTTCATCTTTCCCTGGTGAGTCAGACTTTGCACCTCCCTTTTTCTCGTTTCTAGCTTTGTTGAAGATAACAGTGAATCCCTCAGCTGATGAAGGGTCATTCACATCCCATTCACCAAACTTTGGCAATGGGCGGCCCTTGTCCTACACACAATCCAAAGGTCAAAACAATTTTTGAAAACCAACACTGTAGCACCAATCCATTACTACTTATGTTGATTCTTTCCATACCGAAATTCTCAAGGTTGTCTTTTCAGTTTAAAAGCCTCTATGCCCAACACAACTCGTAGCAAACAAATAAGGGCAAAAGGTTCAGCCATATGCAAAGTATTGAAATCCAAAGGATGATATTACATGACCAAGAGACAACAACTATGTTTGCCCTATGCACTGTTCCACATTTGGCTCTTAGAAAAGGATTCTTGCAAAGGTCCAGCTTAGACTTTGTCCTGTCTATTATCTAGAATAGCCAGAGCAGAGGCTTTATGACAGATGAAAAAGGGAAAAAATAAACACTTGCTCAACACCAAAATCCTGAAAGCGAACCAACTCTAAGACAGGACTAAACTGCAAAGAAAACGCTTTGATTGACGCAGCAGAAGAAACTTCTGTAACCTAAAAAAGAACCAGGAACGAGCAAACCCATTGTAGGATCGAGAGAGAGTCAAAAACTCACAATCTCATTCCCAACAAGAACAAAAAACAATGCTTTGGAATTTTTCAAAACGAGAGAAAAATGGCAAATCTCGAAGCTAAAACATGTTTGGTCAATCAGAAGCAATAAGCATCATATTTCAACAGAGATTATAAAACCACTGAATAATTCCACAAAACATGAACATCAAGCGAAATCAAAAGATTTGTGATCAGAAATCAGAAGAAATAAGAAATCCTGGGAAGACAAACAATTCAGAAATTAAGATATGAAAGAAAGAGAGAGAGAGAGAGATCGCACTGCCATGGGGTTTGCCGGAGAGATTCAAGAGGAGCTTAGGTTGGTGGTGGTGGTGGTGGTCGTCTCCTTCCTCTGGTTTCCTTCACCTTTCTTTTTTATCTTTTTCTGTGTAAATTTTTGGGGATGGGCGAAAAAGGAGGAGCCACGGAATATGGGCCTTTAGTGGGCCTGTAATGTCTTTTTGCTCATTGATTTGAACGTTTCAACTTTCAAGTGAATAATCATTTTCTTTTTCTCTCCTATCGCCACCTTTAAATGTCACACTCCCCACATTCCTATGATGCACTGGAATAGGGGTGGGCAAAAATATCCAAAACCAAAAAACCGAACCGAACCGAACCGAAAAAGTGGTATGGTTTCGGTTTCGGTTAGTCGGGTTATACCGAATGGATTTTGAAATTTATAGTCCATGGTTTCGGTTCGGTTTCGGTTTAAACCGAAAAACCGAAAGCAAAACCAAAAACCAAAAACCGAAACACTAATCTAACCAACCCTAACCCTGGACAGTACGCAACAAGCTTCACCAAACCCTCATAGACCTCCTGATTCCCTCCTCAAGGTGATCAAAACTTAAGTTGGTCACCACCATCTCAGGTTTGTAATCGACTTCTTCTCTTTTTCAATTTGTAATTTGCAAAGGTTCTTCTTCTCTTCTTCTCTTTTTCGATTTGTAATTTGCGAAGGTTCTTCTTCTCTTCTCGTTAGTTGTAACCATATATATCAATATATATATCAATACACATACACACAGATTGATGTTGATTGATGTTCTTGGGATGTTCATGGAAAGCTTACATGAGTAATAGAGGCGAGAGAGCTTAATATGTTGATTGATGTTCTTGGGATTTCATGGGTTTTTCTATTTAAATTTATTGGTTTATGTAAGTTTTGCTCTTTTGTTGCTTTAGTTATGGAACGTAATAGAGGCGAGAGAGCTTAATATGTTGATTGATGTTCTTGGGATTTGATGGGTTTTTCTATTTAAGTTTATGGGTTTATGTAGGTATATCATGTTTAAGAGTTATATCAAGGTTTTCTTCTGGTTTCTTTCTATACAAATTACTGTAATCTTTGATATATGTTAAAACCAACTAACTTGCTTTAGATTCATGTTTTAATATAACGAAAGACAAACTCCGATCATATGAGATTATATGCTATTGACCTTCATTAAGAACACTAAGAGGAGTAGTCACTCTCCTTGTGCTGCTTTTCAAGTTTTGCCATTGCAGCTTTACTCTTGGTGTCATAATCAGCAATTAGCTTAGTAATGACCATCGAGAGGATGACTTGCAAAGCGAGGGTTAGGAACGGCCTCAAATCCCGTTTTGTTGCTTTAGTTATGGAACGTAGGAGGGTTAGTCTACGGTTTGTACAATCTTTGCTTTATTTTTGAGATTATTATTTTTTTCAATCTTGAGGAGATATATAAATATTTTTGTCTTCACAACCCATGTTTCGTTTGATTTTGTGTTTCGTGTTACCAAGTTATTGTCATCAGCTTTGTTTTTTGTCATTCTTGAATTTAAGAAGAACATATACTAAAGCTTTTGTCATTCTTTTATTTTGTAGATGGATTCTAATTCATCACATGCACAACATCATGATGACGACGATGAGCATGGTATTGATTCTGATGAGATGATTGATGATGAAATTGAAACTCCTATTGAACCTACATTAGGAAAGTGAACGAAAGATAAGTCTAGTGATAGTTCTTCTAATCCGAGAAAGAAGACAAGGTCTGAGGTTTGGACACATTTTACAAGGACAAAAGATGACTGTAACAGATGCACTTGCAATTATTGTGGAGCTAGTAGAAGTTGCTTGACAAAATCTGGGACGTCAAACCTGAATGCGCATCTAAAGATATGTAAGCAGTATCATGCTTCTCTTAAGAATGATTCAAGAGGTAAAAAACAGGGTAATGTAACCTCTGATGGTAGGCTCCAAAAAGGTATGGTTTCAGAGCAAGTGTGGAGAGAAGCTACGAATGAACTGATTGTGTTGGCTGAGTTACCATTCGCATTTGTTGAGAATATTGGTTGGAGACATTTTTGCAAGAAGGTCGAGAGTTATACACCTCACTCAAGGAGAACGGCTACAAGAGATATCATGGAGATTTATGCTTCACGCAAAGCAGACATGAAGAAACTATTTGCTGAGAAGAAGCAAAGGGTTTCATTGACAACTGATATATGGGTTGCTCCTACAACCTTATGTAGCTACATGGTGATCACCGCTCACTTTATTGATTCAGATTGGAAGCTCAGGAAGGCAATTATTGGGTTTAAGAATGTAGATGATCATACAGGTGATACTATAGCATCTTGTCTTCTGGATTGCTTGGATGATTGGGGAATAGAGAAGGTGTTCACCATCACAGTTGATAATGCTACAGCGAATACAAATGCTATATCAAAGTTCACAGAGAGTTTTCGAGCTAAAGGGGATGAAGCATTGATCATGAATGGTGAAAATTTGCATTTGAGATGTGCTGCTCACATCATCAACTTAATTGTCAAAGATGGTCTACATGAGGCAGATAAGAGTGTGTGTAGTGTTCGTAATAGTGTTCTTTACCTCAGGGGTTCTACAAAGAGAATGAAGGCTTTTGAGGATAAGCTTGATTCTGGAAAGGTTATTACTCGAGGAAGTTTACCATTGGATGTGAGCACAAGATGGAATTCTACGTATCTAATGTTGGTAAGAGCTCTTAAGTTTAGAGTAGGCTTCGATAAGATGGAACTTGAAGACAGAAGGTATAATGACTACTTTTTTAGAGTGGGACGAAATGGAGAACAAAGAGTTGGACCACCACTTAAAAAAGATTGGGATGAGATAGACAGGTTAGTCAGTTTTCTCGTCATCTTTTATCACTCCACATTGATTGTTTCAGCGTCTACGAAGGTGAATGCTCACCTATGTTACAATGAGATTGTTACTATATAGAGGAACTTGATTAGATTGAGCCAGCAACCAGACTTAGAGTTGCAAGAAAGTGCCAACAGGATGATAGCTAAGTTTGAAAAGTATTGGGGTGCTTTGAGTGAAGTGAATATGCTTCTCATTGTTGCTAGTGTACTTGATCCAAGGAACAAAATGGAATTTGCGGAGATGTGTTTTGATCATCTTTATGGTAAGGACAGTGTAATTGGGAGGAGTCTTCTTCAGTCTGTGAAGATGCTAATGGAAGGAATGTTTACACAATATGGCCTTCTCTTTGGCAATAAATGTGCTACAAGCAGTCAATCTCGTTCTACAGGTAGTTCTTCTCAGACATCTCAGTCTCAAAGTAGCCAACAAGATCAAATTGCAGCAGATATTGATGATGATTTTCGTGGTTATGAAAGAATGGATAAATTTTATAAGGAGCATGTCAAAGCAAAGGGAGTTCAAGAAGCGAGTAACGAGTTACGTCTTTATTTGACAGAATCAGTAGAAAATCCAGTGCTGCTAATGGGTATAGAGTTTGATGTCCAAAGTTTCCTGTCTTATCCGAGATGGCTAGAGATGTACTTGCTATGCAAGTCTCTTCTGTTGCTTCAGAGAGTTCTTTTAGTACTTCTCGCCGTATCCTAGACCCTTTCAGAAGTGCTCTTACACATAGTTCAATAGAGGCTTTGATGTGCACAGAGCAGTGGTTGAAATGCGAGGTAAAACTCACTGAAAAGGGAGCAATCACCATTAAAGACTTGATTGCAGACATTGAGTTGCAAGACAAGCTACAAAGAGGTAATATATCTTCAATTCTTTCATTCATTTAGTTTTAGTTATATACATGAACTTCACCTTTATAATTTACTTTATGTTCCACTTGTAGAGTTAGGATTGTGAGGCACACAAGCTAGTCTTGAAGTTAAAGGATTGTGATGGAAAAAGAGAACAAAGTAGGATTCGCTTAACAAGTTATTCATGTCTGAGGCATTGACAAAGGGTCGAATTTTTCTTATGTTACTTTGTTTTTACTTTAAAACCATGACTCGAACTTTATTTGTTTTTACTTTACTTTAAAACCATGCACATTTATGCATTCATGCATGCTTGAGAATGATCTCTCTCATGCACACAACTAAAAAAAATTTACTCGTTCTTATAGCTCGTTAATACGTAGAAGTCCATAATATACCGAAACCAAAACCGAAAACCGAACCAAAGTAGGATTTCGGTTTATTATGGACTTCTATATTATGATACCGAACCGAACCGAAACAGAAGAAAACCGAAAACAATTTCGGTTTCTTATGGACTCAATTTAGCTAAAACCGAAAAACCGAAAAACCGAACCGAAACCGAACCACAAAACCGAATGCCCACCCCTAGGAACGGATACGGGTGCAAAAAACGGAGACGGAGACGGGGACGGGGACGGAGACAGGGACAGGAAACGGTAAAGTAAAATTTTCCTACGTACGGGTACGGCAGGGTACTTTAATAAATATATAAAAAAATACCCATGGAATTATAAATGTAAGTCTTAACATAAAAGAACAATTCAGTTTAATAGTTTAAAGCACAATAAAAAAAATAAGCAAATCATTGAGCAATTCCACTTTCAAAATCAGGGTCATCTAATGAAAGTTCCGTAAACTCCAAGTTCCCTATGGCGTCCTCCATAGAATCTCATCCATCTCCACCAACATCCCACTCCTTACTCTTTTCAACGTTATATTCATCCATATTCTTTGATAAAAGACGTAGATTGTTATGGATGAAAACCAAGTCTTGAGCACGGCTTGTTGTCAACTTGTTTCTTCTTAGTGAGTGAATGAACGAGTAAGTACTTCAGTTACGCTCAGCACAAGATGAAGAACTTGGTTGTCCAAGAACCTTAAAAGCCAAAGTCTGAAGGAGAGGAGTTTGAGCACCAAAGTTAGCCCACCAATACTTGGGTGGCATAGTAGACATCTCTGAAATGCTATCTAAATCTTCAAAAGGACCACTCTTCAACGAAAATAATGCAAACTCAGTCATAACTTTACTTTGATCTTCAGTATTGGGAAACAGCCTACGAAAACACTTCATCCTCTCAGTTGAAAGTTCTCCATCCTTATGAGGAGCAATTCTTCTTGAATCCTCACTACGCCATGCTTCACTATAGAAGCTACAACATACAAAAAACGTGATATATATATATGACACATGTTTGGCAATCAAACAGAAAAATAAGTTTATATTAAAAATCATGTACCTTGGGTTTAAAGAATGAGCTAAACAATGTAGGGGATTGTTGTTCTTCGTCCAACGAGCCACTAAGATTTCTTCAACAACCTCATAGAAGAAACTAGTGTTAGACAATTCAAGTCCTTCTTTCTTGTATATCTCAGACTTCACCTTCTCAATCATTGAATCCCACATCTCATAAACCAAGTGCAAATAAGGCATGTTAGTGTCGCACGCCCTAATCATATCATAGATGGGTCTTGTGAAATCAATGATATAAGACACCTTATCCCACCAATCATCATTCAGAATCTTGTCCTTAACAAATCTTGCTTTCTCTACGTCATCATCTTTATCAGTAGACCACTCGTCACTTATGACCATGGCTTGAAGGCCGACTTTGATAAGTTTCATTCTCTTAAGCATAACAACAACGGAAGCGAAACGCGTATCGGCAACCGAAAGCAACTTAAGAGGAGAGAACTTACTAAAGATCGATAGCCTCATGTTGTGGTTCATGATAAAGTTTTTGATGGTGAGAGCATTCCCATGGACGTGTCTTATCCAATTGCATGCACCATATGTTTCTGCATTCGCTTCCACGTTCCTTGCTGCACAAATATTCTTCAAAGCAAGATTGAGTGTATGAACAACGCATGGCGTCCAATAGATGTGAGGATACATAGTCTGAATTAAATCTCCAGCCGCCTTACAGTTTGCTGCATTGTCAGTGATGACTTGCACAACATTTTGATGGCCAATTTCGTTTATAACTTCTTGTAGCAAATTAGCAATGAAGACCTCACTCTTCACTTCGCCTGAACAATCCACGGCCTTGAGAAACAAAGGAGCACTTTCAGAAATAGCAATGAAATTAATGAGAGGCTTTCTTTGAGGATCACTCCAACCGTCTGAGACAATAGTTACCCCCTTTTCTGACCATGTTGACTTCAGTTTTACTAATTTCTTCTCAACATGAACTCTCTCTTTATTTAGCAAAGTAGTTCTCAACTTGTTATACCCAGGGGGCACATAACCATCAAGTTTATTGTCAGCAGCAAACTGATATGACCTATAATAGTGAGGGTTTCTTGCAAGATTAAACGGCAGACCTGCAGTGAAGAAGATTCTTGCGATTTCTTGGTCCAATTGATCCCTTGCTGCAATACCAAATGATCTTTCAATAGGTGATAAACAAGACTTCCTTTTCTTGTAGGCTTGATCCGCTTCACAAGGCAATGAAACTTCTTTTCTTCCCGACTCTTTCTTCTTCTTCTCAAACTCGTCATCCAACATTTTAAGTTCAAGCTTCTTACTCATTGGTACAGCCTTACAAATGGCAATTCCATACCCTGTTTTTCCAAGTAAATGTGCTCTAACTCTGGAATACGAACCTTGTTTAGGTTTAGTGTCACGACAAAAATGACATGTAAAACTCCAAGTTCCTCCAGTTTTTCTCTCTACTTTAGTCACATAACACCACAAAGGAGCTTCTCCACTTTCAACTTCAAGTTCAACTGATGAATTGGTAGACTCATTACCAACGCTTCCTTGAGAACTATTAACTGCATATGTAAAATAAAAATTTGAGAACTATCCACTTTCAACTTCTGTTGATTTTTATTCTTCTGTTGACTATCTAGTCTGTTGATCTTTTATTCTTTGAAACGAAATTTAATTTATATAATTTTTTCTTTGTTAATAGAAACAAAAAGAACATGATCAACAGAAGAAAAAACCAAACTACATAATAGACTACACGATCAAGTTGAAACAAAATCTAAATTATTTTATTGTTTAAACAGAGGCAAAACCGAGTGTAGCGATTCCCACTTACTTGTTTTGGACGTGCCGGTGAGTTACTTACGAGTTACGACGGAGTGAAATCGTGATGTGATTGTGAGAGACGTCAAAGCAAACAAGCGTGAAGAAAAGCTGAAGAGAGTTCTAGAGAAGGCGATGAGTCGATCATAGAATGGTATATGCAAACCCTAGTTAAAAAAGCCCATTAATTCCTTTTTTGTTTGTGATTTTTTTAGGAAAATTAGTTAAATCTGATAATTAATCCAAGGGACGCCGACTTTTTCGAGGAAACGTACCGGGGACATCCCAGTTTCTGAACAACGACGTACCCGTCTTCGGCTGGCCGTACCTTTCTTCACGGGACGTCGCGGGAACGCTCCGATGCAGTACCAGTGGCGTATTTGGTACGGCGACGTACCCGGTACGTGATACGGCTTCAAAATAACGTCCACGTGCATCATAGCCACATTCCCAATTATGTTAATTTAAATAACCAAATCAATTCGAAGCTAAACAGATTACACTTCCGTTCAGATTTGGTTTTCGGAATATGATATGTTCCGACTGGTTTCAACGACAAGCGCGAACCCCAAATACATCGATTTAACCAGTCCAAATTGTTGGTTAAAAACTTGGGAAACTTTCGATTCAATTTTCTTCGGAACTAAATTTCCACTTTTTTTTTTCCCTTTTTTATCAGATTAGTATGGCATGATAGAAAAAAAATGATGTTGAACATCTATTAAATAAAGGAAGCCCTGAAACCCTATATTCTAATGGTTAATTAGTGTTTCTAGATATGAAGTTCGATTCGAAGCTAAACCAGATTATACCAAACTATTTCCGGTTCAGATTTGGTTTTCGGAATATGTTACGACCCGACTGATTTCAACGACAAAATTGAAGCCCAAATACATCGATTTTGTTAAAAACTTTCGATTCTAGTTAGCAATTATTTTCCTAGTTTTCTATTTCATTTCAATTTTCATAGGAACTCATGTGTAAAAGGCTAAAGCTAGCACTATCGAATTTGATATTAGAGACACAATCTGCCTTCATGGCTAAGAAAATAGCATATATTAGAGACACAATCTGCCTCCATACGTAAAATATAAATCATTAATGATTCTTCGATCCAGAGAGCAAAGACTGATTCGATCTATTAGAGATAAGTCTCATAGATGTTGAAAAAGAAATTGCGGAATAAGTAAGGGGATACTATTGCATGTTGTCGATTATCATATTTGAATATATATCTTTATTCTTTTTTTTTGTTTTTTTGGCGTTATCTTTATTCATATAACTGAGAATACATATGATATGTAAGATTAATTAGTAAAATCTATACTGGAAATAGGAGAATCATCTTGAGATCTATAACTGCCTAGGCAACAACACTCAAGGCTACCATACAAGTTCAGTAGACATTTTCCTTCTTCAAACCCCTCATGTATGCATGTTGCATTGCATTCCGGTGTGCTGTAACATTTCATCATACAATGTTTGATTTCTCCTATTCGATATACAAACAAATTATCAAGATTTTAAGTATAAGAATGAATCATTAAACATTTTAAGATGTATACTGCAATTGACAACACATAATTTTTTTCCAAGTTGTGCTTTTAACTTAAGTGGTAATAACATCTCATTTTTTTAAAGATAATTTTAGAACAAATTGAGTAACCGTAAACAAACAAATAAACGTGTTACCTGAAAACACGGGATTGAAGATGTGAGAAAACACCATCAATGAAACTAATAGAAGAGATGAAAACTTCTTGATTACCATTAGTTATGTTTCTATAAAATACACCAAACTTTTGTTGATATATTATCGTTAAATAACACGAAAAAGCAAAACCTATAAAAACGAGGTTCAAATTCAATGTTAGAATATAATCAATAAAATCTGGAACTAGAGGAATGTCTATTGCCTTTGTCAATTTAAAATTTCTAACATTCTCCACAAAAATTAATATATTGATGATAACACCATTTACCTTTTCGTTTTTATGATATTGTAATATATACTGAAAATGGATTGTGTTATTCTTGTGTATGTGTTTATATAGATATACATACATATATATATATATATATAATAGATAAAATTTTGATGAAATAATATATAATAAGTTTTCCATAGCAAAAGTTTAGTTTAAGTAAGTTTATTTTGTTAATTAGATCATGATAATTCTAGTCAAATAGTTTTGCTATTTATTTATGTTCTCATTTGTATTAAAAAGATGCAACATCTTTTTTTTTGTATTCAGTAAACATATTTGTATGTAGTAAACAAACATTGATGCTACAAGTATTCTTTACAGTTTTTTTTTGTTTGTTTTAATCGTAGGATAATATTTATAAAATAACTAAAATAAACTTGTGTTAAGCAATCAACCAATTGATATGTGTTATAGATTCTCAAATATAATATTCTTAGAATGTTACAGTTATTGTCTTCACTACATTGTATTATTATATGTTTAATAAAGGAAAAAAAGAAGAAGAGAAGAATCATGTATTTTGATGAACTTTTCAAACCTATTAATTTTTTTTGGTCAACAATTATTTGTTTTTTTTTAAATTAAAATTTATGCAAAATAATTCTTTTTGATAAAATTATAATCTTATAAAAGTTTAACCTCCTTTTCATTATATCGTTTTCAAAATAAAAATTAGTATCCATAACTATGAAAGTTTAATAAATAATTAATATTTCAAAAATTAACGTGTTAGTCGTAGATAATATTCATTTTCATCTTTGGTTTTGACTAGAATTTAATAGATTAACATCAAATAAACCATTTAAATTTACTTTAATGGATCTTCCATACTATTGACCTTGAATATACTTTAAATTTATCTTTGAATATTCCATAATATATGTAAATTTAATAGATCTTCCATATTATGTTATCAATAATATAATGAGGTTTCCATACAAAGATTTCTTTAATACTTTCATTTGGTTATTTAGATGATAAGTTAAGTCAAAAATAATAATTATTTATTTATTTATATTTTCCTTGGGATTTATATTGTATATTAAAAAATGTAAAAATTATATTTTTTATTAATTATTAATATATATATAGTAATACACATCAGCGAAAAAATATTACAAGTAACGTTACCGTTTTATTTTATTTCAAAGATAAACATAATATGTTAAATTTGAAGTACAAAACTACTTTAAATAATCATAACAATCTATATGTGTTATAGAAATCCCAAATATATTGGATTCACAAAAATTGTTAAAATTTTTGTGTTGAATACATTGTATTTGGGGACAATTTGCTAGAAAACCAAATTTGGGAGAGAAATTAGCAAAATGACTATGATGTGACATAATGACCAAATCACTTTTTACTATTCATATTGTAATTACGAAAATATCTTCGCGTAATCCCGTGTGTATTTTGTTTTGAGAGGGAAAGAGAACTTGACGCATATCCTTTATAGAGTCAATTAGCTAATTACCACAAAAAAGAGTGACTCATCTATAGCATTTTGTGAAGATATTTGATGGATGACATTTTGTTGTCAGTTAACAAATGTGTTACCGAGTTACATAGAAAAATAAATGGTTAATTAATTTTATTACCCGGTTACAAATACATGGTTAACAGTTAGTGTTACCCAGTTACAGATAAAAATAAATGGTTAACTAATTTTATTATCCGGTAATAATATGTAGTGCTCGGACCACCGCATTTAGACAAGGATAATTCACAAGATAAAAAAAATAACTAAGCCTTCAAACCAAAAGAAACCCAATTCCTAATTTTATTGCCTGGTAAATGGTTAAGTTAACCACCCATAAAAATATTTAACCATAACCATGAAACATTTTACCATCTAAACCCTCACCATGTTTCTCTGTATAACAAGAGCTTGTACACAATACACATAGTACCATATTACAATGAACAATTAAAATTAAGATTTTAAACGTTACGAGGTAACATACATTATTCGACTCATGCAGATTAATTGCGTGGAACGGGGTTATCCTCAACTTAGCAATCCCCGAGTCATCCGCTGGTTCATTCTCTACATCATTATCCCCATCCTTCCCTACATTCGGTTCTGAATCTGGTATTGAAAAACCACCAGGCGGTACATGTCGAAGGAGTGAAGGTACAACCTCCACCATGACCAGGTGAATTGCATGGACAAATCCCCTCACATCAAGCATGTTCTAAATATGTGCCAGTTACTATTGGTGTTGGATATCCAAAACATATAGAATCCAATTATAAACGTAGATAAAGGGTATGAGAAAACTTGGCCATCCAAGAAATAAAAGTAACTACAAACCCCTTGAAAGCACTAAAAAACCATACATGAAAACATGACGATAAGAGATATAATTATCTAGTTAACACATATAGAATACGATTAACTAAGTTACTGAAGGGTATGACAAACTTTATCCATCCAAACACTAAAATGCATTTCCATTCAAATCACATGATATTGCTAAATGTTCATACAGAAGAAAATCAGACAGTGCATAAACCAAAATAAACCCAATTCCCAACCCATTGCCCGGTAAATGGTAGAGTTAACCAGCCATAAAAACATTTAACGATCTAAACCCTCACCATGTTTTCATGTATAACAAGAGCTTGTACACAAAGTACCATGTTACAGTATGACCTCTCTTTGATATAGTTCTTCTTCTTTAATTCTTTCGGAAAGCGACCACACGGCAAAACAATGACAAGCGCGAACTCCTGAATAGAAAATCATATAAATTTTGTAGAGAAATCGAGTAGCCATATCTCGTGTTTAATCGCAATTTTGAATTGTATCGAAATGATGAATCTAAGAAATCTACAGAAAAACGATTTCTGATGAAGCAGAGACTACCTTAAAATCTCGCGCTCATCTTCTTCAACGCGTTTACAACTCCCTCTCCCCCCAATTAGTTCTTCTCTGGCTGCAAAAATCTATTCCGATAATTTATGGGTTTCCATCACCATGAAATTACATGGGTTAGTGCACAATCGCGAAGAAAAAGAGACATTTCAATAGACGGATTTAATTGCTAGAAGAACAAGATATATTAAGGAATCGATTTAGATCTGAGATAGAAACATAAACAAACCTACAAAGGAATAGGTGAAGAGTAAAAGAACCTACAAATCTTCGAGAAGACACTTTTTCAAGCAAAATCAGAACTACAAATGAGTTACGGACCACCGTGGCGATCACCGCCGACTATAGAGTTCTCGAGAGAGAGATATTTTAGGGAAAGTGAAGATGAAAGAGAATTTTATTGCATGTAGTTATTTTTTACAAGTAATATTAAAATAAAAAAAAATATCTTTATATTAGGGGTGGACAAAATATCCGAAACCGAAAAACCGACCCGAACTCGACTCAAAATTATCCGATCCGACCCGAACCCGATTTTCTAAAATACCCGAATGGGTTCTAAACATCTAAAACCGAAAAACCGAATCCGAACCCGAACCGATCCGAAAAGCGAATGGATATTCGAACTACCCGAAACATCAATTAACATAAAGATATTTAGATTTAAAGTCGGGTATGTTCATATAGCTTAGGTAACTTTGTTTGTTTTTTGGTCAATTTGAGTATTATGAATATATTTGGGTAAAAATAACTAATTTAGTTAAGTATAAATTTTACAATTGTTGTTATTTTTTGAATAATTTGAGTTAAAAATAAAAAAAATCGAACTAAATCTAGAAAAAACGGATACTTATAAATATTTTGGATAATTTTAAATATTTTGGGGCAACTTTTGAATATTTCGGATAACCGAAACCGCTCCGAACCTGAAAACAACCGATCCGAACCCAACCCAAAATTTCTAAAAACCCGAACGGGTATTATATTTATATACCCGAAAACCCGATACCCGAATTAACCAACCCGATACCTGATTGGTTAACCGAATGCCCACGCCTATTTTATATGAAATAGACAACCTATCTTTTACAGTTTTACTCCACACGCTATCACGTTTAAAATTCAAATACAAGGGGTATTCTCGGTTTACGAAAACACATACAATACTCTAAATAGTGGTTTGGTTATTTTTCCAATTATCAGATTAGTAGTGAATATGGAGTGAAAATTCTCTTGTATTGGACTATTGGTTATGTTTGACAAAAAAAGAGAATTATGTATTATAATGTACTTTGCAAAAAAAAATTGATTTTTTTTTAACATTTGATTTATTGATCATTTAAAAGTTACAATCTCATATGAGATAGAGTTGTATATACAAAGAGGTGAAAAATTATAAATACTACAAGAATCATTGATAAAAAAAAAAAATTATGAAAGGTTAATATCCTATTATAACCTTCGTTCCATATAATCAGAAGCATGTACACGGAAACAAAAATTTATGCAAGCGCGGCAAAATTTTTTTTAAAAAATTAGGAAACATGTACGTTGTGGAGGTCGAAACCAAGTCAATTAGATTTGTCAAGGGTTCTAAGAGAAAACAAGATCTCTAGAAAAAAATCACAAGAACGAGCAAGAACAAAGACAAAAACAAGTAAATTGTGTTAAGAAAACTTTATTAATTTAATGCTAAGTGTTTCTGCCAAAAAATTGCGGATCCCCCTTTCAAAGGAGTTATAAGAGTATATATACAAGTCTAAGTCGGCTAGGTCTAACAAAAAAGAGATAAGGAAGTTTTCCGTAATCCTCGGGATTTTTCATTTCTCATAGTTGGCGCTCGCCATGGGCTTTGTCGTCATGGGCTTGTTCTTGCCATCTCGCCATCTTGGGCTCATAGACTCGGTCCAACTTACTATGGTAAACCAAATGGACTAGCTTGGTTCGACAAGGCAATCTCGACAGCCTTCACTTCGACAGTGAAGGAGTCCTCGGCGAGTTGCAGAGCTATTCGAGATGGCTTGGTTGGCGGTCGTCGAGCTCTCCGAGACAGTGTAGTCGGCAGAGTCGCCGAGTTGTCTGAGATGGCGTGGTCGGCAGTTGCCGAGTTCTCCGAGACAACATAGTCGGCAAAGTCGTCGAGCTCTCTGAGATGGCGTGGTTGGCAGTTGCCGAGCTCTCCGAGACAGCGCAGTCGGCGAGTTCCCGATCTCTTCGAGACGGTATGGTCGGCAGTCACCGAGCTCTCCGAGACGGCATGGTCGACAGTCACCGAGCTGTCCAAGACAACGCAGTTGGCAGGGTCGTCGAGTTCTCAGAGATGGCGTAGTCGGCAGAATGTCTCGGTAGTCGGCAAATTGATCTATTCTGGCGAGATGTCCAGGTCTGCATAGTGAACTTGGCCCAGGTCATTTCGGTCCATTTCTATACTTAGCCATTTTATCAAAAATAATTGTCGGAGAGAGTTTTGACCCCAACAGTTAGCCCCCCAGCTTGGTAGTATCCGTTAGGGGAGTGCCAAGCTTAAAGAAAGCGAAGACGAAATCGGCGTTATCAGACCTAGCTTTGAATCGAAATGGTGTCTAGCCGAGATGTCGGTTACTTAGTCATTCTGCCGAACTAACATGTTTTTGTAAATGTTTAGCCCAACACGTATTTGTTTTTCCGTTTCGACTAGACTTGTGTTTATCAAAATTTTACCGTCTTGATGTCAAGCCTACACGTTTCAAAAATGTTTCACTTGACAAAGACTTTGTTTTGTCATGAACGGAACTCAAGCTTGTTTTGTCAAAATTGTACAAGTTTGTAGTCACATAGTAGTTTTTTGCATCGTTTCGTATTCTGTCCTTGCCAAGTCTACATGTTTTGAAATGCTTAACTTGACAATTCCTCATACTTAGTAAAAATTTATATTCCTTCTAAGAATGAAAATTGTGAATTGGATTTTCTGAACTTGTTGCTTGCTTAACTCAAGCTTGTTTCGTTAAAGCTTGTCGAACTCGAGCTTGTTTTGGGAAATTTTACCGGGCTCAAGCTTGTCTCGTGAAAGCTTGTCGAGCTCATAATCTTTGAGTTAACCCGTTTTGTTATTGTTAGCTCGACACTCGGAGATGTTGTCATTGTTGCCTTTGAGCTCGTCACGTTGTCATCATGGGATTTGAGTTTATTGCTTGGATGCCGGTACCGAGCTTGATCTTGTATTTGATGATGAGCCCAGCCATCTTTGCGACGAGCTCGAGCTTGTCAAACTCGCCATTTTGCAGCTAGTGAGCTCAGCCAGATTGATTTGTCTCCATGACAATTGGCATAACTTTCTGACCGTTGATCCAAATGACTTCATACTTCTTTTCCAAGAAAGCTCATTCAGTTGTCCATCTTATATCAAAATTTCAGCTCGTTCTGAGGTTTTATGACTTTTTTCCGAGCTCATCTCTTAAGCTCGGCAGAACGAGTTTTTTCTTGTATTTCGGTACGTCTTCAGTAATTCGGGCATATCTTCCTAACCGAAACTCCGAATGATATGATTTAAACTTTGTTGAAAAGCTGACTCAATGATCTTTCAATTCCTTTTTCGGCCGAGCTCTGTACTATGTTGCCGAGGTCTCTCCATGTTGATTAGTGCTGAGGTCGTTTCTTGGCGAGTTTGTTGCTTCGACATGTCTTTAGTAAATCGAGCTTATCTTGATGACCGTAACTCCGAATGATATGATTTCAATTTTGTTGAAAATCTGACTCAAAGATCTTGCCACACATCACTAGGCCGAGCTCTTCAGCATGTTGTCGAGGTATCTCTAAGTTCGTTAGTGCCGAAGTTGTTTCTTGTCGAGTTTATTGTTTTGAATTCTCGGCAAACTATGGATTGGTGCTGAGCTCTCGCCATTTTATGTCTTTGCCGTGTCTCCCTTGAGTCAAGGTTTAGAGGTCGCCGCCGCGGTCACTTGGAACTTGTGGCGAGGTTGAATTAAAATCTTGCCTACTTCAATTTGTTACCGCCGACTTCGATTTGTTGCCACGGTTAATGGGTTTTGTGCCGAGATCTCCTAGTGCCGAAGTCTCCTAGTGCCGAAGTCAACTAGTGCCGAGATCTCCTTGTGCCGAGATCTCTTTCTGCAGAGATCTCTTTGTGCTGAGATCTCTTTCCCTTGAAAACAGGCCGAGTACGAGACGCGGTGAGGAGGAGTCGCCATTGTCACTGGAATGAATTCGTCATCGTGGTAAAGCGGAAAGCTCAGCTTGGATCTCCTATGCCGAAGAGAAGTCTCAACACTTTGGCCTCAACTTCGATTCGTAGTAGTCGGCACCATCCAACTTAACATCTTGGCACCGTCGTGCTTTGCATAGTAGTCGGTGTTATGTTCGATCCGTGATAGTCAGCATTGTCTTCACATCTCGGTAGTCGGCACGTCCATCGATTCATCACACTCAGAATCGTTAGCTAGAGGTCTCCTCAAGGTTCAGTTCTGTGTCGAGGTGTAGAGGTCAGGACATAGGTCCCTTCGATTTCGAAATCGATTCGAAGACTTCCTAGGACTTCTTTTGCCAAGGACTAGAGGTCGGCGTCCGTATTTCTTTGAACCCGGCGTCGAGGTCTTCTTTGAATCGAGATCTAGAAGTCGGCATCGTAGTTACTTGGTTTTGAGTCAAGGTCTCCTTGTGCCGAGATCTCTTTGCGCCAAGATCTCCTTGGGCCTAGATATTTTTCCCTTGTCGAGCTTGGGAAATCGTTTACGACTCCCTCTCTTGCCGAGGTGGCTGAGAGCTCGCCGATTTTGTTGATGTCTCCTCGTAAAAGTTACGCCGAGAGCTCGCCGGTTCTGCTAAGATGTCTCCTCGGGGAGCTCTAGACTTGGCAAGGTCTCCCTTTGACGAGGTCTTTTCTTTTGCTGAGAAGCGTTTATGCCAAGGTGTGTCTTTGTTGAGTTAGAAAGATTTTTGTGATTGTATTGATGGTTTTGTATCGAGTGTTATGGTTTACGGACGATCTCTTATTAACTAATCCGCTCCAAAACAATTTGGATTCGTGACATGACCAGTGGCTTGCGTACTGCGTGAAACCTCGGCCACTGCTCCGGGTCCCTCACCATATTGGTCAACTCCATCGAGTATGTCAGGAAAAGGCTACAATATTTGCGTTTCTCCCGTAGGCATGTCATTGCCCACAGAAGGCTGCTGAGTTATGCGAGTAGGGGGGAGAGGCTGCTCCTTATACCGCGAAGTCCTAGTAAGTCTATTGCGCCATCCTGTAGCTGAAGTGTTCCACCCAATGCCGCTTGTGAGATCACCCTCTTTCCATGCTCCATCCAGATAATAGGCGAATGGTTCCTGTGGTGATATAATAAGTGGTGGTTCCTGGTGGATCAGCAAACCTGGCTCCACCAGTGTATTAGCTAAAAACCAGGCCGCAGCCTCTTTACCTGCTAGGTCAAGGATATCCTATGCTGATCGATCATAGTTATTGCAATTTTTTTTTTTGGTAAACATATAATTATTTAAGTAGATAACCGAAACAATGAATCAGTTTGTAATACGAAATCTAAACACTTCCATTAGTTGATTTAATGGTTTGCAGTAAAGAAACAAAAAATCAAAGCTCAATAACTCTCATGTATGACGATTTGGAGCTAAACTAATTACTAGGCCCAAAATAGGTCAGTACTCCATGCCTTTTTATAAATCCACTCACTCCCTTTTACACTTCCAAAAGAGCAAAAAGTAGATTCGTCGGAAAATGTCAAACTCCTCCTCCAGGAAAACGCACAGCTCCGGGAACAACTCTCCGCGTACATCTTCTTCTTTCAGAGTCTTATTTATTATTTTCTTATAATGAAAGTCGAAACTTTTTGGTTAAATCTGGCTCTATTGAAGTAATCTGATGGGTGCTTGCTTTTGTTTGTTTGTTTGTTTTGTGTTAGCGAGGAGGACTAACCCATTTCAGAAGAGTGGGAGCGATGCAGCGTTCGAAGTGACGGAGACGAAGGAAGCATGCGTGATGAGAGTAAACATGCCTGGTTGTCCAGAATCAGACCTCGCTTACTGGATCGACTCCAACAACGTCCACTTCTTCGGCGACGAACCAGTCATGCCCCAATTCCCAAACTCAGGACGCAGATACGGTGGCTCGATTGTGCTTAACCCAGAGACTTATGACGTGAAGGAAGCAAAGGCTAAGCTTCTCAATGGAGTGCTCTGGATCACCGTCCCTAAGATCCCTGGCACAAACGCCAACATTCATGTCATTCAGTGAGAGGTTAATGCGTTATTATTAGATATAGAATTAACAAGATCAAGACTTGGGGGTTTAAGTTCTCTCTTGCCTAGTAATGCTTAAATGCTCTCTAATTTCATCTAATCTAGTAATGTCTTATCTGATTAGTGGAAAAATGTCATTAAGGAAAGGAGTTTTTCCGTGAATAATATATTTGTCATGAGAATGTTGTGAGTCTCGAATCCGGATTGATTCGAATCACACCAAGAGATTAATATTCATATTAATGTGAGTCTCGAATCCAGATTGATTCGGATCACACCAAGAGATTAATATGCAGAAAATGTTTAATCGAGTCTAGATGAACAAAGCGATATAATTGACGAATTGCTGTAAAACAAAGAATCGTATTTGTTCTTATTGAGTATTGCTGGTTTTTTTGAGAATACAGAATGAATCCTTTTCTTTCTCCTCTTCCCCTTGGTTTTATACCTCCTTCCTGAAAACCCTTGGTCCCTTACTCAATTAATTCGCCACAATCAATTCGGCCGTTATGGATCAGTCTGATTCAAATTCTTCTCCGAGAAACAGTCGAAATGGGCTCCACTTCAACCCTCATTAATAGCTGAATTGATTCTCAACATAATTACTCGGTCTTCTCCTCTCTGGGCCGTAATGGCTGAATAGTCTTATTGGGCCGTAATGGCGTAATGTCCAGGTGATCGAATTGGGTATTAAAAACCAATGCCAACAGCCGTAATGGCCGAATAGTCTTATTGGGCCGTAATGGCGTAATGTCCAGGTGATCGGATTGGGTATTAAAAACCAATGCCAACAGTTTGTCCCCCAAGTCTAGCAAGTTATGAAGTTTACTTGGAAGACTTAAGAAAATTATGGACATAAATGCTTGGATATTTTCATGATTTGAATCATTTATTGCAAAATGGTGAGCTTGTAGCTCTTTACATAATTCGAGACGGGCTCGGTAAAAATGGTGAGCTTGTAGCTCTTTACATAATTCGAGACGGACTCGGTAAAAATGATGAGCTTGTAGCTCTTTGCATAATTCGAGACAGACTTGGTAAAAATGATGAGCTTGTAGCTCTTTGCATAATTCGAGACGGACTCGATAGAAATGCTGAGCTTGTAGCTCTTTGCATAATTCGAGACGGACTCGGTGAAAATGGTGAGCTTGTAGCTCTTTACATAATTCCAGACGGACTCGGTAAAATGATGAGCTTGTAGCTCTTTGCATAATTCGAGACGGACTCGGTGAAAATGATGAGCTTGTAGCTCTTTGCATAATTTGAGACGGACTCGGTGAAAATGATGAGCTTGTAGCTCTTTGCATAATTCGAGACGGACTCGGTGAAAATGATGAGCTTGTAGCTCTTTGCATAATTTGAGACGGACTCGGTAAAAATGATGAGCTTGTAGCTCTTTGCATAATTCGAGACGGCCTCGATAGAAATGCTGAGTTTGTAATTTAGTGTTAAATAAAGAATTACATTATGGAAAGCATCACAAATCGTATTTGTGTGAAATAACATTTGAAATGTTGGATGACTGAACCCGCATTGCGAGCTGCCTACGTACCTAGGTTGGGATCAAGTCTGAACGTAGTTCGGTTACTTTTGCCCCTACGAATAATACTTCTTCAAATGCATCGCATTCCATGATCGCGTAATAGGAACTTTATCCACTGTTTCAAGGCCGTACACTCCATGTCGGACGACTTTAGTGACCCGATATGGTCCTTCCCAATTTGCACCAAGTTTACCAGCTCCGTATTCGGCGGTGTTCTGGAACACCCGTCTTAGGACTAGTTCTCCGACTTCAAATCTCTGTTGTTTTGTCTTGGAGTTATAGTACCGCGCCGTCGCTTGTTAATAATTTTGCATCCGTATCATGGATTGATCGCGTCGTTCGTTAATCACGTCTAGACTATCCTTGAGTATTTCGTCATTCTCCTTTTCACTTAGTGGACACGCGTTCCGTCTTAAACTTGGCACGGTCGTTTCGGTAGGCACAACTGCTTCCATTCCATAAACTAACGACAAAGGCGTTTCTTTTGTCGCCTTTCTTGGAGTTGTTCGACATGCCCACAATACTCCTTGCAACTCGTCGACCCATCCTCCTTTGTGGGCTCCCAGCCTTTTTTTCAAGTTACTTAGAATTGATTTGTTGGCAGCTTCTGCTTGTCCGTTTCCTTGAGGGTATCCGGGAGTAGACTTGCTAAGACGGATCTTCCAAGTTTCGCAAAATCCTTCGAATTTTTTAGAAATGAATTGGGACCCATTATCTGTTACAATCTCGTAAGGCAATCCATGGCGACAAATTATGTTTCTCCATAAGAATCTTTGAACGACAGTATCAGTTATGTTTTTGTAGGCTCCCGCCTCTATCCACTTGGAGAAATAATCCGTTAATACTAACAGATATTTCACGTTCCCGGTAGAGGGGTAGAGAGGTCCTACAATATCCATAGACCATCGCATAAACGGATATGGAGCAATGGTTGGTGTATGAGTGGAGCGTGCCTTTAGCATCGTTCACACTTTAAGGAATACCTTTCGCAATCTGCCACCAAGGTGGGCCAAAAATATCCTTGCCGTTTCACCTTAAAAGCGAGAGCCCGTCCTGCGGAATGACTTCCGCATAAACCTTCGTTGATTTCTCTCAAAACCGTATCAGTATCGTCCCCGGTCATACATGTTAGGTATGGTCCTGATACAATACTCTTGTACAAAGGGCTTTTTATAATGCAAAATCTTGCACTAACTACTTTTAATTTTCTCGCTTCCCACTTGTTATTGGGAATTTTCCCTGTCGTGATATATTCTTTTATCGGAATTCTCCAATCTCGTATGTCACCAACATAGCTCCGCGTGGTTTCCTCTACCTGTTCCGAGTCGACTGGGCTGCCAAGAATAATCGGCTCTTGCAATTCGTGTTATATCTCAGCATGCTCATCCTCATCGTCAAGGCCCCCGGGTTTATAATTTTCCAACATAGACTTCTCAGATACTTCCAGAGCTGGGTCTATTGTTTCGACATCCCGCCCATGCTCACTGCTTTCTTCACATGGTACAGGGCTCGGCTTGATACGAATTCCTCCCTCGTGGTTTGACTGGTTTTCCACCATGTCATCTTGTGATCGTGGATTAGAAATTGGTTCACCCGGGCCCATATTCATCGGTTTTTTTGCTTTGTCTTTTTGTCGTGGGCTAACGGGGTTGGTAATTTCTGTACCAGAATCCTTAGACTTGTCTAAATCTTTAGCGTGCCTTGCCTTTCTTTTTTTCGGCAAAACGTTGGCTTCTACACCTTCAGACAAATTTGTCTTTCTTTTCATTGATCGTGTGGTGACGGCCAAAATTTCTGTAGTAAGGCTTATACTTGGTTCCTTCATACTCTCGATGGATATGACCCATCGAACTAGCGGGTTAGAGGTTAAGGCTAAGGTTAGCAAGGCATCGGCTGACGTGTTCTCCCCCCCTTGGGATTCGAGTCAATTTGAAACTATCGAACTGAGCTGATAACTTTTGAACAATCTTTAAGTATGCCTCCATCCGCTCGTCTTTGGCTTCATATTCACCACTAAATTGGTTCGCGACTAACTGGGAGTCGGTAAAGGTGTGCAATTCCTTGACTCCAATCCCGAATGCCAATCTCATTCCGGTGAGAGCCTCGTATTCGGCTTCGTTGTTTGAGGCGTTAAAGAGTAGCCTAAAAGACTGCTCAATTGCTTCCCCGGTTGGAGAAATTAGGTGGATTCCGACTCCAGAACCGTGTTTTGAGATGAGCCGTCCACGTAAAGTGCCCATTTAGTTCCTGGGGGCGTACTCCCAAAATTTTTAGTCGTAAGTTCTATGAGAAAATCTGTGAGAACTTGCGACTTTGCGCTTGTTTTGATACGATATTCGATATTGTACTCACTCAGCTCGATTGCCCATTTCACCAAACGACCTAATTGACTTGGACTATGTAAAATAGTTCGTAACGGCTGACTTGTCATCACAATAACTGAATGTGATTGGAAATAAGGGCGGAGTTTGCGAGCCGACATGATTACGGCGAGGGCCAACTTTTCCATCACGGGATACCGTTTCTCCGGATCGGTTAAACTTTTACTCACATAGAAGATAGGTTTCTGCTCGTTCCTATCTTCTCGAACGAAGACTCCGCTTACGGCCGTGAAGGACACCGCAATATAGAGGAACAATGGTTCTCCGGGAATAGGTTTTGATAAAATTGGTGGAGATGCCAAGTATTGCTTCAATTGCTTAAAAGCTTCTTCGCAATTATCATCCCAATGGAATCTTTTATTTCCTTTGAGAAGTTGGAAAAATGGAAGACACTTATCAGTACACCGCGAAATAAATCGATTCAAAGCTGCGATTCACCCAGTCAATCGTTGAACTTCTCGGGTCGATGTGGGAGACTGCATGGTCAAGAGAGCTTTGATCTGATTAGGGTTTGCTTCAATACCTCTTTTGGTAACCAAATATCCTAGAAATTCCCCGGAAGTTACTACAAACGTGCATTTTGTGGGGTTCAACTTCATTCCAAACTGATTAAGGAGTTGAAAACAATCCTTTAAATGGGCGACGTGTTCTCCGTCAACTGTTGATTTCACCAGCATATCTTCGATATAGACTTCCATCGTTTTTCCAAATTGTTCAGAGAACATTGTGTTTACCAACCTTTGGTAGGTGGCTCTGGCGTTTTTTAGCCCAAAAAGCATCACTTCGTAACAGTATATCCCACGATCTGTAATGAACGATGTTTTTTCTTGATCGTCAGGATTCATTCGAATCTGATTATATCCAGAAAATGCGTCCATGAAAGACAAAAGTTCGTTCCCCGCTATCGCCTCAACAAGTCGGTCAATATGCGGGAGTGGAAAACTGTCATTCGGACATGCTTTGTTCAGGTCCGTGAAATCAACACAAACTCTCCATTTTCCGTTCTTTTTCTTGACAACCACTGGGTTGGCCAACCAATCAGGATATTTAATTTCACGGATAGAGCCATTTTTCAGCAAACGCTCGACTTCGTCATTAACGGCCTAAGACTTTTTAGGTCCCAATTTGCGTCGCTTCTGTTTTACTGGCTTAATAGTCGGATCAATGTTTAACTCGTGTGAAATAATGTCTATTCCAATTCCTGGCATGTCGTTAGAGGACCAAGCGAAATAATTTTTGTTTTCTCTCAAAAATTCAACTAGTTCTCGCTTTAAATCTTCACTAAGCTCGGCTCCAATGCTAACACAACGGTCTGGGTTATCGTCATCAATGTAGATTTGGATAATTCGATCGCTAGATAAACTAGTGGTCGAAGTCGAGTCTTTAAGCTCTTTTTCGCGCTCAACTCGTGGACTCGGGTTCTCCAAGTTCTTCGAATCATCTTGTTTTGGAAAATCGGAGTTGGCGAGCGTACCTACTAGAGATGACTCTCACTGTTGCTTTAATTGCTATTGCAACTTAATCTTATACCCGCTCATATAGCATATACGCGAATCTTTTTGGCTACCGTGAACCACTCCAACTCCGTTTGGGGTTGGAAATTTAACGCACAGATGGTACGTTGATGGAATAGCCTTCATCGCATAAATCCACGGGGTTCCTAGGATCACATTATACGTTGCTGGTCGGTCAATAACGGTAAAATCGATCAGCTTAAGTACTCCGGCTGCCGATACCGGAAGTCGGATTGTCCCAACTGACATCTCAGTCATACCGTTAAATCCGGTTAATGGGGTAGGAGCTCCTTGAACTTCCGACTTGCTTATTCCCATGCGGACCAAAGTGTCGAGAAAAATTAGGTCGACGGAGCTTCCGGTATCAACAAGGATTCGCGAAACTTCGCAGTTTGCTCCGATGTCAAGTTTCATAACTAACGTGTCATCGTGCGGTTGGTTCAGCCCAACTGTGTCCTTTCTAGAGAAAGAAATTTCTATATCAACTTCTGGCGTAAATCATGTTTGACCAAAGTCGGCTCTTCGCTGGTGATTTTTAATTGACGTCACTGTATCGCGACAATACTTGGACCCTCCCATAATAAAGTCGATCCTTTTCTTTTGAGTCGGTATAGGTGAATCCAATTTTTCTTCCGACCTCCCCCTCTTTGTGGCAGATGTATCTTCACGATCATCATCGATCAATTCTTGTTTTAGACTTTCTATGTCGAGTCCTGCATTCAATAGTTCTCCGGAAGCAAATTTTGCGGCGAGAAACTTTTTTAATTTAAAACTATCTTGCGTGGCATGGCCCTTACACTTATGAATTTCGCAAAATACAGTTTCATCCCGACCCATGCTCTTTGGTCCTGAGCCATACGATCTTTTGTCGGAGTTTCGAGCCACAACATAAGCGTGTGATCCGCCACCGTAACTTCGAGAATCTTTGTTATCTCTCTTTTCGATTTTTTTCGAGTTCGGGGAGGTATCTTGAACCGATTTATGAGGTTTGAATTTTTTCGCGAGAGCCGTCTTCTCCTCCTCTGCGTCAATCCAGTTCGTGGAACGATGAAGAGCATCCTCTATCGTTTCCGCTTTATGAATTATTAAATCAAAACGAAACAGTGATTCGTGCCATAGACCATTCTTTAGAGCTTGTAAAGCAGTAGAATCATCAACTCCAGCTATTTTAGCTTTGACTTTTTTAAATCGTTCAATAAAACTACGCAAAGGTTCTGTCGCACCTTACGATAAATTCCAAAGATCAGCGGTCGACGTTCCTTTATTCCTGAAGATTGAATAGTGCTTGAGGAATGCCGTTGACAACTGATTAAAATTGTCAATAGAGCCCTCTTCAATTTTTGAGAACCACTCCAACGCTGAACCTTCGAGGTTCTCAGCAAAAAATCGGCAAAAACCGATGTCTTTTTCATCCGTATGGAAATGAGCACGAGCTGCTGCAATACGAAATGCGGTCATAAAAGCCTTCGGATTTGAATTTCCCTCATAGGTAGGAAGTCTTAACTTTCCCGTATCTCGGATTCGCGCGTTCGCAATTCTTGGAGTGAACGGAGTTCTCTTAGTTTCTTCAATGACGCGGACAATCTCGTGAGCCGCACTCGCCACTTTGTGAACCTTGGAAGTCACTGCGAGAAGCTCCGCGTTAGTTCTGTCAAGATCCTTACGCAAAGTCTCGAAATCGGATCCACTTTGTCCAATAGGAACTCCTCCGGACAAAGAATGTCGCCTATCTGAATTCGGAGCACTTAGGCCATGAACTTGATCGCTTTCCGATGCCGAATTAAGTTTCGTTGATCTGATGTGGGTGGAGGAGGTAGGTTATGCGGTTCAACCACTGGTTCTGAGTCAAACCTAGAACCCGTTCCCTGGTTAGACGGATTCGCCGTGATAAAGCCAATTGGAATCTACTCGTTTAAGCGAGGTCCGGAGGTCCCAATTGGATTCATATATCTTGCTCCCGAAGTAGTTGCATCGACAGATGAAGCGTCAACTCGGCGAACTGGGCGAATTGGCGGATTAGCACCAATCACCGGAGCGCTTAACACGTTAAGGCGCGATTCCAGCTCAACCTGTGCCGCAGCCAGATTTGTCAATTGGGAAGAGACTAACTCTTCATGAGAGGCGAAGCGTGCTGCCAAAGCGTCATTTGAAGTCTTTTGTTGATCGGAGCAGACTTGAGATCGGACAGCATAGCTTTGATATCAGACAAAACGTTACTCTGATCGTCTTGATCCGACATCGTAAAGAAGAAGGGCGATCCCGAGAGCTGATACGGGCGAAATAGTTTCGGATCCCCTTAGACGGCGCCAAAATGTGAGTCTCGAATCCGGATTGATCCGAATCACACCAAGAGATTAATATTCAGATTAATGTGAGTCTTGAATCCAAATTGATTCGGATCACACCAAGAGATTAATATGCAGAAAATGTTTATTCGAGTCTAGATGAACAAAGCGATATAATTGACTAATTGCTGTAAAACAAAGAATCGTATTTGTTCTTATTGAGTATTGCTGGTTTTTTTGAGAATACAGAATGAATCCTTTTCTTGCTCCTCTTCCCCTTGGTTTTATACCTCCTTCCTGAAAACCCTCAGTCCCTTACTCAATTAATTCGCCACAATCAATTCGGCCGTTACGGATCAGGCTGATTCAAATTCTTCTCCGAGAAACAGTCGAAATGGGCTCCACTTCAATCCTCATTAATAGCTGAATTGATTCTCAACATAATTACTCGGTATTCTTCTCTCTGGGCCGTAATAGCTGAATAGTCTTATTAGGCCGTAATGGCGTAATGTCCAGGTGATCGAATTGGGTATTAAAAACTAATGCCAACAGCCGTAATGACCGAATAGTCTTATTGGGCCGTAATGGCGTAATGTCCAGGTGATCGGATTGGGTACTAAAAACCAATGCCAACAAATGTTTGGGCAAAGAATCGTTTTAAAGGAACAACCTTTATTTTGTTTCCCCCATCTGATATGAAAAGAATTAAGAAACCAATTACAGTTAATGGCAGATTCAGTACAACTCCTTAAAACAGAGCAGAGTACGAACACGCCTAAATAATTAAAAAATAAAGATGGGAAATTTGGATAAGCATTGAAAATGGAAATATAGGGACACAGCTCATCACAAGTTTACCCTAAATGATGCTGACGTCAGCGTCTTCTTCGTTGCTTCTCCTGCAAGAAGGATGCATAGTTTTGTCGTATGTAAAATTCACAATGTTAATGTGTATGACTGCTCCCGTCAGCCGTCCTCTCAGTCTCAGGAAAGCAAGTTTTTTACAGGACCAGCTGTATAGTGCCACGTCATAGAGCTTCTTCGTTTATATCAAAACGCCCATTTTTACGCAGCAACCGAGAAGACTGGGAGTGAGAAAGACTGAGAGAGAGAGGGAGAGAAGAGTGGTGGGTGAGAGAAGCTGCTTTGACATGTCGACTATGAAAGGTCTCCTTTCTTCCATTATCTTTGTTTTTCTATCTAATTCTTCCTAAAGCCTTGTTTTTCTTTGAAAGTTGCAATTTTTCTCGCAAAAAAAGGAAAGAGTTTCTTTTGTTTTTGGTACAAAGATTTGAGTATTCTAAGAGGGCTTTTCGATTCATCAACAACTAAGCTTTTTCTTTCTTTGGTTTTCTCCGTTATACTGGAACAGAGTTTCAGGGTTTGGGGGACGATAATGTCCATGTGCGAATCGATTTGCCATACGACGCCTTCCGCCACAGATTCGCCATCACTCCAAAGGCTCTGTCTTTCTCCGCCGAATCTCTCGACCACCACGGCAAGGACGGCTTGCTTGTCTTCTCTGGAACCCTAATCTGCGTTGTGACTGCTGCGATATCACTGGCGTTGAGTTCACTGTGAAAGATGGAGTTTTGACCATGATTGTCTCGAGGGTCAGGTCAAGGATCTAGCGAACAAGTGTCCTCTCACTCTCAAAGTCACCCTATATATCTATCTTTGATTCCCATTTGTTTGTGGTGATAGGTCACGAGGGAGTACTCGTTGGAGAAGGATGCCTTGTGGTGGAAATGGAACCCATGACTGCTGGATGCTTCGCTTAAGGCATGCAAAGATCAGGTATTAAACATTCCAGCTTTCCAATATACTATTGCTACTTGTTCTGCTCCATTTTGAACATGAATTGACTTTGGGACATTGATTTGCAGGGGAAGGAGGGGATTTCGATAAAAGCTGCCTCGTGAGCTTTATACTCTTATTGACGACATTGCAGTAAATGTAAGAAGATGTTGTGAATAAGAATTTTGTTTTGGATTCTTTTCCAACTTTGGTGATCGCATTCTGTTTGGTGCTTTTAATCAGAGAGGGTTTACATACGACCATGCCGAGAATGATTACGTGACGCTTACATCTACCATCTCCAAGACAACTATCACTATATTGCGATTTGTGCTTTTGTCCTAAACAAGAACAGAGAAGTAGCAAGATATTACTCTCTATTTCTCTTGGTCCCTCATAGTGATGTTAAAACAGGCTGGCCCGGCCCGTTTAGATCCCGCCCATTTAGATCCGGTCCGTTTAGGCCCGTTAACAAAAAGTCCGTTTAGACCCGTTTATGCTTAAACCCGGCAGATTAAATATAATATGTTTAGGTCCGTTTATGCTTAATCCGCCATATTTAATATAGCCCGTTTGCAAAAAAATTTTTTTTTCTTTTGGTCACGGTTTGCAAGAAATTTTTTAATATTATATTTAATATCTGAATACGTACTGTAAATTAGCATAGAAACCAGTAAGAAATCTCAATCCAGAAATCCAACACAAAATTCCTTAAATTTTCCACAAATCGAATACATAAATCAAAGTAGTAGTTGCAAAGGAGAAGATTAAGAAGTCAACAACAATAAAACAAAATCGAAACTTTTATATCAAATACATAAAAGAAAGAGAAATTTTGGGATATGCCACATGTTCCATGTCACTTTACAAAAATGCCACCCTTTTGAATCTTTTACAAAAATGCCACACTCGTTTTTTGATATTCCAAAATTACCCTTTTCTAAAAACAATCTCTCTCTCTCTCTCTCTCGCTGTGCGATCTCGATCGAATCTCGATCTCTCTCTTCTCCTCTCTCACACAGACACATAAAGATCTCTCTGCGATATCGATCTCGATATCGATATCGATCTCGATCTCTCTCTCTCTCTCTCTCGATCGAATCTCGATCTCTCTCTTCTCCTCTCTCACACAGAGAGATCTCTCTGCGATATCGATCTCGATATTGATATCGATTTCGATCTCTCTCTCTCTCTCTCTCGATCTCTCACACAGAGAAATCTCTCTACGATCTCGATCTCTCTCTCTCTCTCTCTCTCTCTCTCTCTATGCGATATCGATCTCGATTCGTATCTGAATTTTGGATCGGATTTTCTGGGAAATTGGATTTTCTGGGAAATCGGATTTTCTGGGAAATCGGATTTTCTGAGAAAATTGCTGTCGCTGAAGCCGGGGTTCTTTATGATCGGAATTCGCTGCCGCTGAAGTCGTGATTCTTTGTTATAATTAAGGTAATAACATGTTTCTCTTTATAATCAATTTACAACTGTTAAAAAACCTTAGAAATTGTTTATAAAATATATGAGATTAATGTTACAGGTGGTTGAGCAAGCTTGATTGATTACCAATTAAGTTATAAATCTCTTTGATCGACAATCATGTTTATAAACCTTTAAAAAACCTTATAAATTGTTTATAAACATATGAGATTAACATTACTAGTGTATAACTCGTTTTTCTTTGATTGACAATAATGTTTATAAACCTTTAAAAAACCTTATAAATTGTTTATAAACATATGAGATTAACGTTACTGGTGTATAACTCGTTTCTCTTTGATTGACAATAATGTTTATAAACCTTTAAAAAACCTTATAAATTGTTTATAAACATATGAGATTAACATTATTGGTGTATAAATCATTTCTCTTTGATTGACAATAATGTTTATAAACCTTTAAAAAACCTTATAAATTGTCCTTAATCTTTATAAATCGTCTTTATTTTCTGTAACAGGCTGTAATGGTTGAGTTGTATTCTTTGTGTGGAATCTGGAAGATTACGGATAACAGTCAGTGGGAGTTTATGTTTGATGTTGAAAGGGGAGGATCTCTGAGCTTGGTCAATGAAGATATTAGTTTTTCTGGGTTATTGCAGGTTGTGTTAGAAGATTTTGGCATTGATATGTGCGGAAGTTTTGTCAAACTCAGTTACATGTTACCAGATAGAACACATCTTCCGCCAATGTATATTAGGAACGACAGGCAAGTGCACGCATTCATGAACAAGTTTGTAGAGAGTGGAGGTCGCATTCAGTTATTTGTGTCTGTTGATGAGGTATGTTTTGATAACTATTTTATGGCGATATGTGGATTCGTGTTTTTAGCATTCACTAACAAGTTTTTTGCTACAGGCGCAAACAAGCTCATACCCAATGATAGAGCAAAGCAACATCGAAATTAGGAATGAAGACAGTGATGTATTTTGTTTCACTGCTCCAGATCCTCCTCCTCCTGCTTCTCCCGCTCCTGCTCCTGTATCTCACATTCCAAATAAGGTATTTTTTTTTGTTAAATACTTATAAGGTGTAAAAAACCTTTATAAAATCTTTATAAAATCCTTATAAAATATTTATAAAATACTTATAAACTCTTTATAAAATCCTTATAAGTTTAGTTTTTGAATTTTTTAAAAATGCGTAATGGAAACAGATTTCAAAGTAAAACTAAACTTACTTGTTTTTCCACACAGTCTTCCATTCAGCTAATTTGGCAGCCCTAGCTGGAGCAACTTTCATAAACGGATAAATTGTTGGGTGCTTCTATTTCCCTTCTTTGTAGGGGGGAATGGTTTTCAACGAGGGGATATGCAGTCGTTTACTTCTCCTTTGCACGATGTCAGGGTTGGCAGTTGGTTCATTTTCTCTACTCCTTTTTTTCTCCTGCGTAGGGATAAAAAACTAGCATTTATAAAGCTTTAAAAAAGGTTATAATTTATCGAATAAAGTTCTGAATTTGAAATTCTAACCGCTTTTTGCTTAGGCTTTCTTGATGATCTTGGCTTTCTGTAGGGTGGTATGATTTCTGGATTTTCTTCTTTGTTTCTAACCACCTTGTCGTCATCAATCTCGCCCTCCTTCTCCTTATTTTTCTGACTGGGACCTTCTGGAGAAAGAAGGTTAAAATTCGGAGTGGAGAAAGGCGGAGTAGCTGATTTAGACTGCAAAATAGTATATAACCTTTACATTAGCTGCTTTTCAGTAAAAACAAACAGATAGAGATCTTTTATAAACTGTAAAAAATCCTTATAAATAGATAGATAGATATCTTTTATATATCTTTGTACCTTTTTGTTTGGTTGTCTATCTTGTGCTTCTGGCGCATCGTAAACATCATCACCATCATTGTTATTTATTTCTTCTTCGTCTTCTTCGTCATCTGCAGCATAACTTGCATCTTGCGTATTCGGCTCTCGAACCGAATCTTCAAACGTGCTTGGCAAGTCGATATCAACATCATCATTGTTGACCTGCAAGATGTTTAAAAAAAAAAAAAATTTATAAAATTTTTTTAAAATTTTTTTTGTAAAACAACTTTTTCCTTACCTCTTCATCTTGGCTCTCTTTTTCTTGGTCTCCAGCTCTGGTTTATCGCTCTGCAAGAGGAATAGTATATTTTATAAGGATTTTATAAGGAAGAGTAGATGCAGAATGAGTAACATTTTTTTATTAAAAACATTGATAAATAACAAATTTGTTACACTTACCTCTCTTTGTTCATCTGTTTTGCGATATTCAATTCTCAGAACCTTCTCTACCGCTTTTAATCTTTCCTCCAATTTCACAAGAATAGCGATGATCATGTTGAGCTCTGGTCCTTTGTGGTGCCACTGAAATTGGTTTGGCTAGGCTCCTCTTGAATCGTCTCGTAGACCATCTGTGTCCTCCGTCGATAAGTGTCCTCTAACTCTTGACACAGCTCAAAAATATCTATTTTCTCATTCATCCAGAATGATGCCTTCATCCTCAGTTTCCCCATCATAATGAGGTTAACCATGTCCATAAATGGCAGATCGTCATCATGCGTTTCTGAGACCAAATGTTTGTAATATTCTGGATCGCCAACATTCGCGTGAACCTTTACTTTGAAAAAAATTCTTATATAAACTAAGGTTCTTTTATAATCGTTATATAAACTGTATAATATTATTTAAAAATCCTTATAAAACATTTAAAAACCCTTATAAAAACATTATAAAATCTTTATAAAAACCTTATAAAACCCTTATCAAATCCTTATCAACTCAAATAAGCCATTAGAGAAAGAGAGCAGAAACTTACTTGACCCTTTTTCTCGATAAGAACAATGTCAGTCATTCTTCGGGCTTCAGTGCTTTCCCATCTTAAACACCATGGAACTGCGTCTTCTGATCCTTCACGTTTGCTGGCGAATTTTTCACCAAAGACAGGAACTGCACTGAGCGCCCACAGGTAAAGTGCACTGCACTGAACGAAACCTTTGATGTTGTACCGTTCTTTGGTCCATGTCTCTGGACCCATCTTTGATACGTAAGAAGAGATGATCTTAAAAGCATCTCTACCCCACTGTTGGCAGCAGTACTGATCAAAATCCGAAGCATATTTGAGGCGGGAGTATGGAATCTTCTCCGTCGAACTAACGCCTATCAGAATACCTTCAACCAGCATAACTAGTCCAAGGCACTGCTTCTTGTCATCTTCCATGTCTTCTATTTTCAATATATTGAGCAGATCACTGTGGAGAAATTTTTTATTCTGCATCCAATGGTAATGAGGCCTATGTGTTCTTTTGCCTTTTCTAGTCTTTTCACACTCTAATTCTTCATAGTGAACACCTGCGTACACCAGTAATAAACATATAAAACTGAACAACATCAGTTTAAAATCCTTTAAAATCCTTATAAAATCCTTATAAAATTACCTGTGGTAAGGAAGAACTCTCTTTCTGAGAATCTTGTTGGCTGGGAATCAACCATGAACCACAAATCTTGTCCTTTCGTCTTGATTCTCTTTTGCATCAGAAAATGGAATATCTTACAAAAAAATGTGATATTCCGCTGTGCAAGTTGTACAATAGGACCGAGAAAACTGTTTTCGATCCTACTGAACAACTCAGGTCCTAGTATTGCTTGCACCGTATCAACTAATAGTAGGTTGACATGTTGTTGGGCAGTTTTATTATCGTCAGGTTCAAAACCATGTTTGTAAATCTGTTCTGGCATGTTTATGTTGCCAAATATTTCATCATCTGTCTGATACATCTGAAAAGTTGTTGAAAACACATGTCAATTATTGATTTATAAACTGTTAAAAACCTTTATAAAATCTGTAAATTGTCTGAATTTTATCCGTAATCACTTCAAGAACAAAACTTTACCTAGTTTTACAGATTTCCATCTCATATATTATCGTTTTAAAAACTGTTTAAAACCCATAAATTTACCCAGATTCACGTCAATAAGGAAAAACTACCGAGATTGACATATTCAAACCAAGTGCGACGACGAGTTTGAAACTCATATCGACAATATTGGATAGTGGCGAATCGAAAAACCATTGACAAAATCAAATAAACTAGTAAAATCTGTTACACAAATCGACGAAATTGCAAAATCGCGAATCAAAAACTAGATCTAGATCTAGATTGAGAAATCGAGAAATAGAGATGAAAATTACCTCTAATGCATTAAGATTTCCTCTCGAATGACCTCTAAAAAGCTTCGATTTCCTCTCCAATTACGTCTAAAAAGCTTCGATTTCCTTTCTAAAGAGATGAAAAGTGCCGATGGCGATTAGGTTTTGGGAGAGAGAATATTGAGAGCGTTCTTTTGTTTCAGGGGTAAATTTGTCCTTCTCGGATAAAATCGTGGCATTTTTGTAAACGGCCCAGCGCGTGTGGCAGTTTTGCAAATCGTTGACCCATTTGTGGCATTTTTGTGATTCCCCCCAAAAGAAAACCCACTTTGACGAAAACAAACCAAACAAAAAGAAAAATAGACAAAGAAGAAACCTACCACGTTTTGTGAAAAATCAAAAAATCAATTACAAAAACAAAAACTCAACCTTGATTTCCTAATTTTTTTGTTTTTAAATTATACGGGTCTAAACGGGCAGTCCATTTAATTACGACAAAGCCCGTTTATTAATCGGGCCTAAACGGGCCAACACTTTTTAACCCGTTTATATTTAACTCATAAACGGACCTAAACGAGCTCAGTTTTATAAACAGGCCCGTTTAGGCCTGTGAATTTCAGATCCATTTTAACATCACTAGTCCCTCATTATGAATCTAAATGGGTGGACTAAAAAAGATTCAAGTTGCTAAAAAGGGAGAGAGGAAGAAACATTTTGGGCGTTAGATATAAGTATTTTGGATATAGAGCACTGAACAAATATTCAGATTGGTGTATCATTTTGTCTTTTCTCTACAGGATGTTTATCTTATAGCCAACTCTTGCTTTGTTTTCTGGTACAACAAGAGTTGAAACTTACATTTGAATGAACAATTTTCCAATTGCAGGTGCTTGTGGTTCAGAATACTGGTACTACTCTCAAAGGTCCAGGAGTGTGGTACCTGCCTACCGGTGTTCTTAAAGATGTGAGTTTATGGAATCTAGCCACATTTATTGTGTGTAGTCTGATCTTTATTTCACCAAAAGAATGTTGAAAATCACAGGAATAGTTGAAACTTAGTAAGAACCTCATCCCCTACTCTGCCAATGGTAGCAAATTAATGAATCAAATAACCAAAAATCATATCAGATCAAAGAAGCAATGTGTTAATGATAGACAAATTTTCTCAAATTTAAGCCAACTTTACCTGTTTCCAACCAGTGTGTCACTATTTTATATCTTGTAGAAACAGAAATTAGTGAATGCTTAACTTGATAGAGAGATGGCAATTTGAGCATGTCATCAATCCTCACACATTGATGATCCCACTAATGAGGCTTGATTATATCAACTGCAATTTATTAGCACTTACACAAAAGCCCCTGATTAGCTTATATTTCTGTACTTTCCTCTGATATCAAACCTGACCTAAATGAAATATTCAAATCCACAGGGCGAGGGTATTTTGGCCGGAGTTGTTAGGAAAGTGCAAGAAGAAGTTGGTGTATGCATCAAAACATTCATAGTTAAAGGGTTTTAGATACTGTAATGTAATCTAAATTCTGTGTGTTTCTTTTGGTCTTTTGCTTCAGGTTAAGGCAAAATTTGTACAAGTCTTGGGTCTTAGGTAACAAATATCTCTTCATTTGCTGATCCATTATAATCTTGAGTGCATTTTATCCTTCCCTCGCAGAGGAATCATTCGTGGAAAGAAAAACCGATATCTTTTTCCTCTGTGAGTTGGAACCAATCACTTTTGAAATCAAGAGACAAGACCCTGAGATCTTGGATGCTAAGGTAATTAAACCTCTCATATATCTTGTTGTAACTGATGAACCTGAAAAAAGACAGAAGATCTTTTGACGGCTCAACTCTCTCTCTTGTTGTGGTGATCTTTTGACCTAAATATTCTAATAAAAATATTTCGGCCGGTTTTCGATACGTGTTCCCACGGCTTAACTCCATAATTCGAACAAGAGGATTCTGAAAAGTTTATGACATGTGTACCAACGACTTAACAAATTTAAGACATGTACCCACGACTTAAACCAGATTCTCAGACAAGAGAATTCCGACAAGCGAACTCTGAAAATTTTAAGATATATGTACCCACGGCTTGACCGATGTATTCAGACAAGCGAACTTAGGCCGGTTTCGACATATGTACCCAGAGCTTGACCCATATATTCAGATAAACGAATTCCGGCTGGTTTCGACATATATACCCACGGCTTGACCCATATAATCTAACAAGCGAACTTCGGCCGGTTTTCAACATGTGTACCCACTGCTTGACCCATATATTCAGACAAACGAATTCCGGCCGGTTTTCAACACATGTACCCACGGCTTGACCCATATATTCAGATAAAAGAACTCCGGTCGGTTTTCGACACATTTACCCACGGCTTAACTCCATATATTCAGACAAGAGAATTTCGATAACTTTAAGACATGTGTACCCACGGCTTGACAAATGTAAGACATGTACCTACGGCTTATCACAGATCCTCAGAGGAGAATTCCGAAGGGTTTAAGAAATATGTACCCACGGCTTGACCTAAATATTCCGATAAAAAAATTTCGGCCGGTTTTCGAAACATGTACCGATGACTTGACTCAGATATTAAGAAAAAAAAATTCCAGCCGGTTTTCGACACATGTACCCACGGCTTGATCCATATATTTAGACAAACGAATTTCGACCAGTTTTCGACACATGTATCGACGGCGTGACCCATATATTCAGATAAACAAATTCTGGCTGGTTTGCGATACATGTACCCACGGTTTGACCCATACATTCAGACAAACGAATTCCGACCGGTTTTCGACACATGTACTCACAGCCTAACTAACTCCATATATTTAGACAAGAGAATTCTGATAAGTTTAAGACATGTGAACCCATGGCTTGACAAATTTATGACATGTACCCATGGTTATCTCAGATTCTCAGACAAGAAAATTCCAAAAGGTTTAAGATATATTTACCCACGTCTTTACCCAAATATTCAGATAAAAGAATGTCGACTGGTTTTCGACACATGTACCCACGGTTGACTCAGATATTAAGACAAAAGAATTCCGACCGGTTTTCGACATATGTACCCATGGATTGATCCATATATTCAGACAAACGAATTCCGGCTAATTTTTTGACACATGTACCCACGGCTTGACCTATATATTCAGACAAGCAAACTCCGACCTGGTTTCAATACATGTACCCACGGCTTGACCCATATATTCAGACAAACAAATTCCGGTCGATTTTCGACACATGTACCCACGACTTAACCCATATATCTAGAGAAAAAACTCCGGCCGATTTTCGACATATGTACCCACCGTTTAATTCCATTTATTCGGACAAGAGAATTCTGATTTGTTTAAGACATGTGTACCCACGACTTGAAAAAATTAAGACATATATCCACCGCTTAACCCAGATTCCCAGACAAGAGAATTCGAAAAGGTTTAAGAAGTATGTACCCACAGCTTGACCCATATATTCACACAAATGACATCCGACCAGTTTTCGACACATGTACCCACAACTTGACTCGGATTTGGCCGGTTTTCGGTGCATGTACCTATGGCTTGACCCATATATTCAGACAAATGAATTCCGGCTGGTTTTTGGCACATGTACCCACGACTTGACCCATATATTCAAACAAACGAATTCCGGCCGGTCTTCGACACATGTACCCACGACTTGACCCATATTTTCAGAAAAACGAATCCGTCCGGTTGAATCCGTCCGGTTTTCGACAATGTACCCACGGCTATACTCTATATATTCGAACAAGAGAATTCTGATAAGTTTAAAACATGTGTAGCCACGGCTTGACAAATTTATGGCATATACCCACGGTTACCTCAGATTCTCAGACAAGAAAATTCCAAAAAGTTTAAGATATATTTACCCACGTCTTTACCCAAATATTCAGATAAAAGAATGTCGACCGACTTTCAACATATGTACCCACGGTTGACTCAGATTTTAAGACAAAAGAATTTCGGCCGGTTTTCGACATATGTACCCATGGATTGATCCATATATTTAGACAAACGAATTCCGGCCAGTTTTCAACACATGTACCCACGGCTTGATCCATATATGCAGACAAACAAATTCCAACCAGTTTTTGACACATGTACCGACAGCTTGACCCATATATTCAGATAAACAAATTATGGCTGGTTTTCGACATATGTACCCACGGCTTGACCCATATATTCAGACAAAAGAACTCCGGCCGGTTTTTGACACATGTTCCCACGACTTAACTCCATATATTCGGACAAGAGAATTCTGATAAGTTTAAGACATGTGTACCCCCGGCTTGACAAATTTAAGACATGTACCCACCACTTAAACTAGATTCTCAGACAAGAGAATTCCAAAGGGTTTAAGATATATGTACCCACGGCTTGACCCAAATATTATGATAAAAGAATTTCGGCTGGTTTTCGAGACATGTACCCACGGCTTGACTTAGATATCAAGACAAAAGAATTCTAGCTGGTTTTTGACATATATACCCACGGCTTGATTCATATATATTCAGACAAACGAATTCCGGCCGATTTTTGACACTTGTACCCACGGCTTGACCTATATATTCAGACTAACAAATACTGACCTGTTTTCGATACATGTACCCACGGCTTGACCCATATATTCAGAAAAACGAATTCTGGCCGATTTTCGACACATGTACCCATGACTTAACCCATATATCTAGACAAAAAAACTCCGGCCGATTTTCGACACATGTATCCACCGCTTAACTCCATATATTCGGACAAGAGAATTCTAATATGTTTAAGACATGTGTACCCAAGACTTGAAAAATTTAAGACATGTACCCACGGCTTAACCCAGAGTCTCAGACAAGAGAATTCAAAAAGGTTTAAGAAGTATGTACCCACGGCCTTACCCATATATTCAGACAAGCGAACTCCGGCCAATTTTCAACACGTGTACCCACAACTTGAACCATATATTCAGACAAACGACATCCGGCTAGTTTTTGACACATGTACCCATGACTTAACTCAAATATTAAGGCAAAAGAGTTTGGCCAGTTTTCGGCGCATGTACCCATGGCTTGACCCATATATTCAGACAAATGAATTCCGGCTGGTTTTTGGCACATGTACCCACGGCTTGACCCCTATATTCAAACAAACGAATTCCGGCCGGTTTTTAACTCATGTACCCACGACTTGACCCATATTTTCAGAAAAACGAATTCCGTCCGGTTTTCGACAATGTACCCATGGCTATACTCAATATATTCGGACAAAAGAATTCCTATAAGTTTAAGACATGTGTACCCACGGCTTGACAAATTGAAGACATGTACCCACGGCTTAACCCAGATTCTCAGACAAGAGAAATCTAAAGGGTTTAAGATATATAAACCCACGGCTTGACCCAAATATTCAGATATAAGAATTTCGGCCGGTTTTTGACACATGTACTCACGGTTTAACTCAGATATTAAGACAAAAGAAATTTTGGCCGGGTTTCGATATATGTATGCACATATTGATCTATATATTCAGACAAACGAATTACGGCCTGTTTTTTAGACACATGTACCCACGGCTTGATCCATATATTCAGACGAACGAATTCCGACCAGTTTTCGACACATGTACCCACGCTTTGACCCGTATATTCAGACAAACGAATTCCGGCCAGTTTTCAACACATGTACCCACGGCTTGACCCATATTTTCATACAAAAGAACTTCGGCCGGTTTTTGACACATTTTGCCACGGCTTAACTCCATATATTTGGACAAGAGAATTCCGATAAGTGTAAGACATGTGTACCCACGGTTTGACAAATGTAAGACATGTACCAACAACTTAACCCAGATACTCAGACAAGAGAATTCCGAAGGGTTTAAGATATATGTACCCACGGTTTGACTCAAATATTTCGATAAAAGAATTTTGGCCGATTTTCAACACATGTACCCACAGCTTGACTCAGATATTAAGAAAAAAGAATTATGGCCGGTTTTTGACATATGTACCCACGGCTTGATCCATATATTCAGACAAACGAATTACGGCTGGTTTTTGACATATGTACCCATGGCTTGGTCGATATATTTAGACAAATGAATTCCGACCATTATCGACACATGTACCCACGGCTTATCTCCATATATTTGGACAAAAGAATTCTGATAAGTTTAAGATATGTATACCCACGGCTTGACAAATTGAAGACATGTACCCACGGCTTAACCCAGATTCTTAGACAAGAGAATTCCAAAGGGTTTAAGTTATATGTACCCACGGATTTACCCAAATATTCAGATCAAAGAATGTCGGCCGGTTTCCGACACATGTACCCACGGCTTGACTCATATATTAAGACAAAAGAATTCCGGTCAGTTTTCAAGATATATACCCATGGCTTGATCCATATATTTAGATAAACGAATTCCGACCGGTTTTGACACATGTACCCACGGCTTCACCCATATATTCTGACAAGCGAATTAGGGCCAGTTTTCGATACTTGTACCAATGACTTGGCCCATATATTCAGACAAAAGAACTTTTGCCGGTTTTTGACACATGTACCCACAACTTAACTCCATATATTCAGACAAGATAGTTCCGATAAGTTTAAGACATGTGTACCCACGGCTTGACAACTTCAGGATACGGCTTTGCAGCAGGTCGTTGATAAATTGAAGCGTGAAATGACAGCGAAGAACGAGGCGAAGATCAATTACGCCAGAGAGAATATTAGAGTAATCAATGGCCAGTCAAATAATGACATAATTGATCTTGCCAAAGTGCGCAATAACATCGAGTTCGTCAAGTTGCTTCAGAGTGACAAAGCACCTGATCTTGGTGTGAAGTTAGCTGAACTGAAGAAGCAAAAGGCAGGTCTGTCATTGGCAGACAAGGTGTTTTCTAAGCATTTACGGGAGGTGGAAGAAATCTTTAGAGACTCGCCCATTAGAGTGAATGATGATGAGGTTGAAGAGTTGGATGCTCCTGCTGTTGAAGAGGTGGCTGATTCGGATTCGACTTCATCTAATTCATCGAGTGATGACGAGTCGTCTAACACTGCACATGTGGTTCCTCACGAGCAAGCTGCCGAAGTTGTCGATGGCATTAAGGAGATCGCGTCTTAGTTTTTTATTTTGTTTCAGCATTTCATCGCACTTTTTGATTTTAGATTTTGTATTTGATTCCCCTTGGATTTTTACCCTTCTTAGGACGAGATAATATATGAGTATGGTTTTTGCAAAGTTTATATTTCAAAAAGCACCATTGGCTTAACATTTCGTAGTCGTTATGAGTTAAATTCCTTCACAGTTTACAGCGATTTGTTTTGAGATGATCATTCTAGTTTACGAATATGTTTCCGTGAACGACTTCGCTTCAGCAGTGATCACAAGATTTTGACCAGCAAGCTGTGTGCTGGGTTTTTGAGATGGTTTACGAATATGTTCCCGTTAACAAGTCTGCTCCAGCAATGAACACAAGATTTTGACTAGCAAGCTGTGTGGTTTTTGAGATGAACATTCTGGTTTACGAATATGGTCCCGTGAACAAGTCCGCTCCAGCAATGAACACAAGATTTTGAGCACCGAGCTGTGTGCTGGGTTTCTGAGATGAACATTCTGGTTTACGAATATGTTCCCGTGAACAAGTTCGCTCCAGTAATGAACAAAATTTGTATAGCGTGGTTTAATCTGCTGGGGATGTAGAGAGTTCGACACTATGGCCAACAGCGGCGAGATAATAAAGAGAAGTCTGTTTTAAAGAAGACTTTGGATAAATATGCAAGTGAACACTTGGCTTTTGATAGTTGATTTTTGATAAGTTTGCATGTAAACACTTGGCTTTTAATAAGTTTGCAAGTAAACACTTGGCTTTTGATTGATTCAAAATGGCAAGCCGTGTACAAAGAGGGGAGTATACGAGTATACGTACCCATTCCCCCCAGTTTTAAGGAGGGGGACAACTGTACCCATCCAAAAATAGGTTGCCTACGAACCCTTTGCAGGGATCAAGCCGCCACGTAGTTCAAGTGAAGTAATTTAGTGATAGTACTTCTTCAGGTGCATCGCGTTCCATGATCGCGGTACTGGAACGTCTGCCATATTGGTGAGCCCATATACTCCTAGTTTGATGACTTTTGTTATTTTGTAAGGTCCTTCCCAGTTTGCTCCGAACTTTCCGGCGTTTCGTTCAACTGTGTTCTGGAAGACTTTTCGGAGGACCAAGTCTCATTCGTAAAACGGGCGAGGCCAAACGTTCTTATTGTAATATCTTGCTGCAGCGTTCTGATAGTTTTGGATTCGGACCAAGGCTTCATCTCTTAGTTCGTTGACTAGATCCATCTCGTCGGTCATCATCAGGTGATTAAGCCCTTCTTATAAAGGATGGAGGCAGCGGCGGACATCGGGAAAGTGTACCTCTGGTGGAATAACACATTCCGTTCAGTAGACGAGGGCAAACGGTGTCTCTCCAATAGCTCACCGCGGAGTTGTTCGGTAAGACCATATGACTCCTTCTAATTCATATGACCAGCGTCCTTTCTTTTAATCAAGTCACTTCTTCAATCCGTCAACAATTGACTTGTTGATTGATTTGGCTTGGCCATTTCCTTGCGGCTATCTTGGTGTTGATTTGTTGAGATGGATCTTCCATTTTTTGCAAAATCCATCGAATCTAGCAGAAATGAACTGCGAACCATTGTCGGTAACAATCTCATAGGGAACTCCGTGGCGGCAGATGATATTTCTTCACACAAAACCCTCGAAATGGGCATCCTTGATGTTGGCGTAAGATCCTGCCTCAACCCACTTTGAGAAGTAATCTGTTAGGACTAATAAGAATTTCTTTTGTCTGGAGGGGTGCATTGGTCCGATGATGTCCATAGACCATCACATAGAGGGTAAGGCGATGTGATAGACTAGAGTACTTCGACCGGCTGATGAATCATTGGGGCGTGGCGTTGGCACTTTTCACACTTGGCTGAATTTTTTTCATAATCTCTGATCATAGTAGGCCAAAAATAGTCGTGTCGCTTGATTTTTATGGCTATCGCTGTTCCGCTATAATGATTGCCACACGACTCACCGTGAACTTCTTCCATGATACTTTGAGCTTCCTTTCCTTCTACACAGTTTAACAAAAGACCGGAAAAATGCCATTTGAATACATTACCGTCGAGTAGGACATGACGAGCAGCTTAAGCTTTGAGTTTGCGGGCCGCCCACTTGTCCTCGGGAACTACGTCATATTCTTTTACTTCTACTTGAGTATCGCCCCTGACCGGGTTAGGTAGGTGGTTTCTTCTGCTAAGAACGCTGGCTGGCTCACCTCTCACAATGTGCGTAATATTCGTAAGCAACTCACCGTCTAGCGGTTTGTCATCTCGAATAGGCGTGTCCCTAGCCAATCGCTCATTGTGCAAAACCGTTTTATTAATTTGAGAAGGCTCGCAGTCAATCTCCATCATCTCCGGTTCGCCCAAAGCAATGTCCTGAGTTAAGCTACCTGCCGAGATATTATCTTTGTTTGCCGAGGTGGGGATTTGTTCGCTGGTTGCTCTTTTGCTTTGTTTTCATGGCTCGGCGGGCTAGTCGACTTTTTCCATTTCAACGTCAGACCCGTTGCTGGGTACGATGCCCTAATTAGCTAGGGCTTTCTTAGCTTGCGAGTGAGTCACGACATTCACCTCTCCGGATAGGTTTATGCTTGGGTGTTCGATGTGTTCTACCAGAATTATCCGTTTAAAACTCCGAACTGGATGTTGTGGCCAGATATGCCAGTGCGTCCGCCGATGTGTTCTCGCCGCGGGATATTCTTGTCAAGCTAAATTCCTTGAACTTGGCTACCAAATCCATCACTACTTGTAAATATGCTTCCATCTCCTCGTTAACTCCCCGGTGAACTGATTGACGACGAGCTGCGAATCGCAGAGTGCATGGAGACGGTCGATCTTAAGTCCTTTGGCAAGACACATTTCCGCCACCAGAGCTTTATACTCTGCTTCATTATTGGAGGCTCGAAAACCCAATCGGAATGATTGCTCTAGTATCTCTTCAGTGGGAGATGTCAGACATATCCGACTCCAGCTCTGTTTTTGGATGACAATCCGTCAACATGAAGTTTCCAAATTGAAGTTGGTTCCTCTTTGTCGAGACTACTCTCCGACAATTCGATCAAAAAATCTGCTAGAACTTCAGACTTGATGCTAGTCTGGGCATGATATTCAATATCATATTCAATTGCCTATTTGGCAATTCGTCCCAACTGGCTGGGACTATACAAGATAGACCGAAGTGGAAATGTACTAAGGACTGCTATCGAATGAGACTGAAAGTATGGCCTCAATTTCCGTGCAGACATCAGAATGGACAAGGCCAACTCCTCCATCAGCGAGGCTTTTGGTAACGTAGAATACAGGGTTTTACTCACCTTGCTCTTCTCGAACAAGGACTCCGCTGACCGTTGTCTCGGACACGGCAGTGTATAAGAAAAGTGGCTCGCCCTCCACTGGTTTGGCGAGCACTGGAGGGCTCGATAGGTACTTCTTGAGTTGCTGGAAAGCCTCTTTGCATTTCCCCGTCCATTCGAAAGGTTTCTTCTTCTTTTTAGCGGCTTACTTCTTTTCCTGTGGAGTCAGGTTGGCAACTTCCTCCTCTTCAGCCTGCTTTTTCCCGCGCAGAGTGTCGTAGAACGGTAGACATCAATACAAACCATAACGATGGGGTCGCAAATCGGCCTAAATTCTTCTTCTCGATCCTTCGTGATCTATAATTGCTATAAGAGTTTAGAGAGCCCTTTCCCCGGTTCTCTGTCCGTCTTTATCTTCTTGTGCTGCTCCTTTACAGTACCTTCCGTAATGGGCTTTCTCAACTTGTGTTCCGCTAGGAAACACCTGTGTTCGGAGTGGGAAATTTGACGCAGAGATGATATGTTGAGGCGACTCCTCGCATTGTAAATCGCTGGATAATCTGAAACTTCAAACTCGATCATTTTGGTCATTCCCCCAGCTTTAACGGGTAGCCGAATGAGTCCTGCAGTCATCGTTGTTTCCCCGGTGAACTGGTAAGCGGCTTCGGGCCATGGCTTGATCTCGGAAAGATCAATATTCATCTTTCTTAGGGTATCTTTGAAGATGATGTCGACTGTGCTTCCCATGTCTATCAAGATTCGCGCCACGTTGCAGTCGCTGATGACGAGCTCGATTACTTACGAGGGGATCATCATGAGACCAATCCATTCCCACAGTCTCTGCTTTTTTGAATGAGATCACGTCGTTGGAAAACTTTGAAGCGGTCTGAAGATTGATGCTAACCTCGGCGCGCCGTTGAAACGCTTTGATCGACGAACTCGAACTCTCGGGGCCTCAGTGTTAAGTTTTTTCCTGTCGTCTGCGTCGAAATCTTTAAGGATGAAGTGTCCTTTCAGCTGGCCGGCAGCAAGCTTCGTGGCGAGCATGCGACCCATACTCCTGCGGTTAGCAGTAGAATATCTGTGGATTCGATGATGATCGTAGTAGGATTCTCCATTATGAGTACTTTGACTTCTAACCCACGTATTGCTCATCATACCTCTTCCACGGCCTTTGTCTCTTCCTCTACCGTATCCGGGTGAGTACACTTAAAAAGTATAGGCTCCCCTAAATCCTCCTTCATGCTGTACAAATCCGCCCGTTTGGTTGTTCTTCTTGTTGGTTCTGATTCTGAGAAGGGGCGATAGGCTGTTTTGTCTTTCCGTATTTTTTTGCCAACGATTTTGTTTCCTCCTCATTCCTTAATTTTTTGCTCGATGAAGAGCGTCTTGAGTTGTCACCGGCTCGTTCACGATGATTTCCCTACGAAAATTGGACTCGCACCACAGTGTTTTCCTCAAAGCCTTGAGGGCTGACTCGTCATCAATGCTTTTCACCCTTGACTGGATGTCTTTGAATCGCTCGATGAAACTGCGGAGAGTTTCTGCGGGCCCTTGCGTCAGCTTTCATAGGTCTGCTCCGAGAGTTCTCCGCTCCCTCAATATAGCGTATTGTTTGAGGAAGGTTGCAGACAGCTGGCTGAAGCTATCAATGGAGTTGCTCTCGAGCCCAGAAAACCATTGGAAAGCTGGTCCTTTGAGATGTTCTACGAACAGATGGCACTGACCGATATCTCTTTCATCTTCCCTGAAGTTGGCTCGTCCCATTGCTATGGTGAAAGTTGTGATACGATCTGTTGGATCAGACTTCCCTTCATATGCTGGCACTTTTATTTTTCTAGGATCGGATAGTTTGGCCTTTGAGACCCGAGCCATGAAGGGAGTATGCTATGCTTCTTCAAGCACTCGGTCGATCTCCGGTGCTTTGCTGGTCGCCCGATGCATCTGTGAGCGCATCTCCTTTAAGTCTAGAGCTGTTCGGCTCATAGAAGCAAGAAGTTCATCCAACTCGGCTTACTACGTTCGTGGTGCGGCTCGTCGCGTCCCAGCAATTCGTTGCCTTTCCTTAAGGAGACGTTCTTCTTCTTCGGCGTATCGTTCATCGTCGTAGTAGGCTTCTCTGTGAATGGTTTAAGCTCGCCTCGCGCAGCCTGATCGGGTTCGCTCGGCTCGTCAGGATTTTTCACGGCGTCGTCCTCAAGATCGACAACTGATGTTGACCTGCCAGCTGCTGCCGATCCGCCTTCTGATGCCGAGACGGTGTAGAGAAGTTAAGCGCTGTTGACATATCTTGGGTTTTACCGGTTTTCAACCATGATATCTTTTGTTTTTCGAGTCCTTTCTATGTATTTTGAGTCTTTTCAGGTTAAAACACATTTGGATGGAATTTAAGGCAAAAAAGTAAAGAATGAGAGCAAAGGAGCATAAAATGGTCAGAAGTTCGGAATTCAAGAAGCGTGTGCAGAAGCAAGACCAGAAGGAGAAATATTGATCCATCCAAATCTAGATGGATCGATCCAGTCACTTCTTGCGCGTGGGAATTTCCAGATCGAGTTAGATTGATCCATCCAAATCTGGGTGGATAAATGTTGACACTTATGGCTCATAGGAATATTTCAGGCCAAACCAGATCGAGGCAGATTGATCCATCTTCTACTGAATCGATCCACTTTCAGACATACGAAAAAGGCAACTTTGAACTTCCTATTTTGCCCCAGAATCATCCAGATTTCAGAAAAAGCCTATCCCGATTTTGGAGCCTTATAAATAGTTTTCTTCTAACCTTTTAGAATTGTATCTTATTTTTCTATTGCTTATGGAGACCTAGAGAGATTGAGAGCTTTGAGGGAGACAAGTTTTACTTCATATCTTTGAGAATTCTTCGAACCCTCTGTATCCCTTTCTCTATATTTTTAATGCAATTTTATTCAATTATGATGTTGGTTTCAATCACCATGTCTGAGTAGCTTGCTTGTTAGGCTTAGGGTTATTCAAAGGATTATGAGAAATTGCTAGACTTGTTAGAATCGTTAGGGGTTATCACTTGATTCTTCATCTAGATTGTTATTAATGCTAATTCTTGATTGATCACCTAGAATTAGATCTTAGGTTAATTATTAAATGCGAAAGTATTGATAATTACCAGAACTATCTTAGATGAGCAAATTATCTATCTTCAAAGAAATTTGTTTTAGACAATTTGTGAACAATTGACTCTGTGTTTAATGCTTGTTTCACTTATTGAATTTACAAAGGAATTTGGGATTTAAGAATTTAGACATATAGAGTTTTCACAACAGAAGTTGGTTAGGTTTACAGAGTTTTCATGTTCTAGAACGGATCCTATAATCTCCCTAACATTCTAGTTTGTCTACAATTTTGAATGTCCTGCGAATTTTTCGAAAGCCTAACGTTTATCTCTTGATTTCAAAACTCGTTTACACCCATTTACTTTACTATTCACGTTAGTCACTTTATAAACTTGCTTAGCATAATTCGAAACTGAAATTTGCAGTGCAACATTAGGTCTCATATGATAACCCTTTATATTATAACTGCGATTCCGTACACTTGCAGAGATTTTTCCAAGGTAAAACTTTAGAGTTATCAAGTATTTGGCGCCGTTGTCGGGGACTTAATTGTTACCTACATATTTTTAGCATTAGAATTTTGTTCCAAGTTTTTTTTTTCTTTTTGTTACTAATGCACTCTTTTTCTTTTTTCTTGTGTGTTTCAGGTGCATGCCTAATCGCAAAACCAGAAGCAACAAGGATCAGAAGCTAGCCGAACTTAAACCAGAGATCAGAAAGTTTGAGCGCTTCAACCGAGCAGCGAATAAGCCAGTCACAATGGTTAATCCGATAGTGCTTGTTCGCGGTGAAGCTGGACTGTTCTTTGACCTAGAAGGGAACAGACGCAATGCACATGGTCAAAGGCTTGGTGCCGATGGAAACGTGATTGTTGAGCCGCCTGAGCTCCAGGTCGTGCAGGGCCAACAGGGCGAGATAGAAGTAGCCAGAACACTTGATGACTACAACAGGCCGGATCAATTCTATGGCAATAGATCCGCGATCAGACCTCCAACTTTTGAGAGGAACGACTTCCAGATTTCACCTCAGTACTACACTCTCGTGGGACAGCATCAGTTTCATGGACTCTCCTATGAACACCCTATGGATCATATTGAGATGGTTGAGGATCTAGTTGGTGGCATCAAAGCAAATGGAGTCAGCAATGACTATCTTTTCTGCAAATTTTTCCCATACTCCCTTGTAGGAGAAGCAGCTAGGTGGTTGAAGCAACTTCCCCCAGGATCGCTGACAACGTGGGAAGCGACGAAGAATGCATTCTTAAACCACTTCTATGATGATGCGAGATCCGGGGAGCTGAGAACCAGAATTTCTACCTTTTCTCAAGGGCCTACGGAGTCTTTCAAGGACACTTGGATTCGTTTTCAGTCATACCAGAGAGATTGACCACACCACGGTTTCAGTGAAGCTCAGCTGCTTACCACATTTTTCAGAGGAGTTGATTGGAGATATCAGATGTCGCTGGATTCTGCAAGTAATGGGAACTTCATGACAAGGAGTCCACGCGATGCGCTTATTCTCATCAAGAACTTGGCTTCGAGCAATAGTACGAAGATGTTAGACTATGACAGGCAGAAGCAGGCTGGAAATCTAGAGGGTAGTCAGATTGCAAAGGTTCAAACTAAGTTAGATTCGATGCATAACCTCTTGTTGGGTAAGAGTAAGAAAGCTGTTCACTTTGCTGCTGAGGTTGAGGCCATTTAAGAAGATGGAGTTGAAGCTGTGAATTACATTGGTGGAGGATATCAAGGTCAGAAGTTTTCGTATGGTCAGAATAACCAGAACTTTAGCAGCTCATTCCAAAAGCCAGCTCAGAGCGGTGGCTACACAAGGACTTATGGAAGCTCAAGTTATCAAGCACCAGCACCAAAATCATCGGAATCAAGTAAGATAGAGTCTATGGTTGAGAGGATTCTTGAGGGTCAGCAAAACATGACGGTTGATTTCAATGGTAAGATGGATGCCATGTACACGGATTTGAATGGAAAATTTGAGGCTCTCAACACCCATGTGAAGAAGTTGGATATTCAAGTTGCTTAGACTGTCGAATCGGTCAAGAGACAAGAGGTTTTCTTTCTGGCAAAAGTGATACAAACCCAAGACAATTCGTCAATTCGATCAGTTTGGGAAGTGAAAAAGAGGTGATAAAAGCGTTTGAGAAGGGCTTGGAGAGGAAGAGTTTGCGGAACCTAAAAAAATCGAAGAAAACTTGAATTTGGTGATTGCAGAGCAGAGTGTCGAGCGACACCACCCTGAGTGTCGGGCGACACCCGTCAAGAGTTTTCAGAAAAATCCCGATAAGAGATCCCAGAAAGAGGAGTGTTGATCAACACCCCAATGGACACCAGATTCGAGCCTGACTATTCCAGCCACAGTGTCGAGCGACACCAAGGCAGAGTGTTGGATGACATCGCTTGAAAACTCAGCAACATCGGCCAAAAACATTTTAGAAGCTTGGGATCTTGGATCTTACAACCTTCAAGGGTATCTATCGAGCTTGCAGACGCTTCTTATACAACTTCGAAAGGGTTTATTCTTGACTGAATGCTTCAAGTAGGAAACTGTCTTGTTCTTACGGATTTTCACATTATGGAGCCGAAGAAGGATAACAATAAGCCATTGGTTCTTGGTTCATTCTTCCTTGCAACTGTGGGTGCGATTGTGGATTTTCCTAATCGACGAATCTCTTTTTCTAAGATCAACAAGAATGTCTTCTACTCTGCGATTCGTATTGAAGAGACTTCTTGTATGACTGTTACTAATGGGAGAAAGCAGAGCTTAGACCCTGGAGGTAACGTGAAGAAGATCCCATGTACTCCCACTTCGATTCTAACCTCCCCGAGATGTGATGGAGTCCAGACTGACCACAAAGTGAGCCGCACAAAGATCTCAAAACCATTCTCCAAGTTGAGAATTATCATCCCCTTAGAGTTAAGAGAGAGAGGAGAGGTAGTAGTCCAAAAGTTGCTGCAAAACACCATGAAGCTCTTTTCTGGTGTTGTTCCTTGGAAGTCTGGAGGAGGAGAGTGATCACATACAAGTTTAACAACGGATGAGGGAGATACAAGCCCCTTTAAAGATCCACCTCACGCATGAACCCCGACATAGTCAAGCTAATGACTGAAAACAAGCGCTTGGTGGGAGGCAACCCACCGGTAAGTTTTCTTTTCTACTTTTATTTTTCATTTTTCTGAGTCTGTTTTGCCTTCTTCTTTATTTATTTTCACACCGTGACGTTGTGAAGTAAGTCTGGGGGAGGGTGTTTATCATTTACTAACAATTTTTTTCTTTTGTTTCTTTTGAGTCAAATTTGTTGTTTTATTGAGTCAAAACAGTTGGAAACTATGACCCTTCTTTTGGTTTATTGGATTGTCTTTTTCAGATAAGTGACCAGTTTTGTAGAGTCGATTTCATAATCTGACTGATGAAAAATCCAAAGGCTAACTGGTTAACTAGAGACGTCATTATTTCCAGCATAATCCACCAAGTCCGAGCTAATTCAATAGTCTCCCTTCTGATTGGTGTTCATAGGGCTTGACTCCTTGTTCATACCTGACAAATGCAACCTGTGTGGAAAGTGATGGTACTCCACTCCCTTATTCAAAGTAAAAAAAAAGGGTGATATGATTTTCTTTGGGTAGAATCAAAGATGAGGAAATAAAATTCCAGTGAGTCAGTACTCAAGAGATGATCACCCAAAGCTCAAAAGCAGCAGTCTGAGTTCCGTAGAACAGATGTAGAGGGTGAGCAGTCTCATGTTTACGCATCCTTACCAGGAACATAAATGTGAGTAGCACTGTTTTTGAGCTTATAAAAAAAATGGATTGAGAATCGAATAAGTCTGGGGAGAGGAAAAGTACCAAGAGTAGTATGGTTCTTTGTCATGGTGTAGTACGGGAATGAGTCTAGAAGGTTCTTGACATTATGATCATGGAAGAGACCTAGCAGTGATGACTTATGGATTCTGTTGTGAAATCGTGGATGAATTTGGGAAGTTGTGAATATCTGCAGAGAAGTACATGGTGGTCTGATTTGGATTAGTTTTGCATTATGTGGATTACTAATTGAAACAGTCAGTTCGGTGATCCAAGAGAAGGTAAGTTTTTATGTTTTCAAACCTCTTTCACATTCTTAGTTTATGTTTTGCTTGAGGGCAAGCAAAAGCTAAGTATAGGGGAGTTGACATATCATGGTTTTTACCGGGTTTCAACCATGATATCTGTTGTTTTTCGAGTCTTTTCTATGTCTTTCGAGTCTTTTCAGGTTAAAACACATTTGGATGGAGTTTAAGGCAAAGAAGTAAATAATGAGAGCAAAGAAGCATAAAATGGTCAGAAGTTTGGAATTCAAGAAGCGTGTGCAGAAGCAAGACCAGAAGGAGAAATATTGATTCATCCAAATCTAGATGGATCGATCCAGACACTTCTTGTGCGTGGGAAATTTCCAGATCGAGTTAGATTGATCCATCCAAATCTGGGTGGATCGATGTTGACACTTATGGTTCATAGGAATATTTCAGGCCAAACCAGATCGAGCCAGATGGATCCATCCTCTACTGAAATTTGCAGTGCAACATTAGGTCTCTTGGGAAATGGTAACCCTTTATATTATAACTGTGATTCTGTGCACTTGTAGAGATTTTTTTAGGGTAAAACTTTAGAGCTATCAGCTGTCGGGGCGATGCGATCCACGACTCGTATGAATCATGTTCCTCTTCTGCGGCTCGCCGTGGTAAGGGAATTCATTCGGTTGGTTATGGTTTTGTTGAAGACGTCTTGTTCCTTCAATTTCCTAACGAGTTCGTCGAACATGCCCTTTATCTAAGCTAGAGGGTCGAAGTTTTCTTCCGTGGTTAGCGGCATTTGTATTTACGTGGATCCGCCCACCGCGGCGTCCTTCTCTCCAGGTATGTCTGTCGTGGCGTCCTTCGCTGCGGACCCGTATGTGGTGATTCTTTGGGTTGTTGTTGTTGTTGTCTCCGTCGATGGTCATCTCTTTTGATCTCGGCGCGGTGGTGCTTTTTGAGTAAGAAGCTTTACTTTCCTCTTAGACGGCTCCAAATTGTGGGGGTTGAATCTCACATTTAGAATCTATGTGATTCTTTAGGGTTTTTAAAGTTCTGCGGAAAGTCCAGTAAAACGCAAAGATTCCAAGAGAGGTTTTATTAGCTGTGAAGAAAGCTGTTACAAGAATTTTTGCTATTGATTTTTTTATCCCCATTTTGGGTAAGTATAATGAGCTATATATAACTTTTATTTAGTAAATGGACCAACTTATAAAATGGACCTAGCCCATTAAACAATATATCTAATTTGGGCCCATAATTTCATTAAGCCCATTTTGATTACGGGTCTAATGTCATTTTGAGCCTAGATTCAGACTAGGCCCTTTCAGTTTCGATCCAATTTCGTCAGGATGCTGCAGAGTTGATTTCGTTGTTATATCGATCTCATAGGGGAGAAATCTGACCCCCTACAGTACCCATTACTTGACCCAAGATATTCGGACGAGAGAATTCCGATTGATTTAAGACATATGTATCCACGGTTTGACTCTTTTAAGACATGTACCCACGAATTAATCCAAATATTTAGACAAGAGAATATTGGCCAGTTTAAGACATGTACCCACGGCTTGACCCATATGCTCAGACAAGAGAATTTCGGCCAGTTTAAGAAATATGTACCCACTTATTCAGACAAGAGAATTTCGATGTGTTTAAGATATATGCACCCACAGCTTGACCGGTTTAAGACATGTACCCACAGCTTGACGCATATTTTCAAACAAGTTAATTACAACTGGTTTAAGACATATGTACCCACAGCTTGACCCATATATTCAAAAAGACATTCCAAATGGTTTTCAACATATGTACCCACTGCTTGACCCAGATATTTAGACAAAAGAATACCGGCCAATTTTCGACACATGTACCCACAACTTTACCCATATACTCGGACAAGCGAATTTCGGCCTGTTTAAAACATATGTACCCACGACTTGACCCGGGTATTAAGACAACACAATTCCGGTCGGGTTTTTACATATGTACCCACAACTTGATCCAGATATTTAGACAAAAGAATTCCAGCTGGTTTTCGACACATGTGCCCACTACTTGATCGGTTTAAGATATGTACCCATGGCTTGACCCAAATATTCAGTAAAGAGAATTCCGGCCAGTTTTCGACATATGTACCGATGGTTTCACCCAAATATTCAAAAAAGAGAATTTATGCCGGTTTTCGACATATATACCTACGACTTGACCCAAATATTGAAACCAGAAAATTCTCCCGGTTTTTGACATATGTACCCGCGACCTAACTTAGATACACGGATAAAAGAATTTTGGCCGATTTTTGACAAATGTACCCACGGTTTGACTCTAAATATTCGTACAAGAGAGTTTAAGACATATGTACCCACATCTTGATCGGTTTAAGATATGTACCCACGGCTTGACCCAAATATTCAGACAAAAGAATTTCGGCTGGTTTTCGATACATGTTCCCACGGGCTGAACGGTTTAAGACATACCCAGGTTTAACCTAGATATTGAGAGAAGAGAATTCTGGTCGGTTTACAACATATGTACCCACGGCTCTACCCAGACCGGTTTTTGATATATGTATCCACAGCTTGACCCAAATATTGCAACGAAAGAATTCCACCTAGTTTTCGACATATGTACCCGCAGCCTAACCTAGATATACAGATAACATAATTGCAGCAGGTTTTCGACAAATGTACCCACGGCTTGACCCTAGATAGCCATACTAGAGAATTTTATCCAGTTTAAGTTATATGTACCTACAGCTTGACTGGTTTAAGACATGTACCCACAGCTTGATCCAAATATTCGGACAAGAGAAATCTTGCCAAACTAAGACATGTACCCACGGCTTGACTCATATATTCAGACAAGAGAATTCTTGTTGGTTTTCGACATATGTACCCACAACTTGACCCATATATTTAAATAAGAGAATTTCGGTCGGTCAAAGACATGTACCCACGGATTGACCCAAATATTCAGACAAGAGTATTCTGGCCAGTTTAAGACATGTACCCACGGCTTGACCCATATGCTTAGACAAGAGAATTTCGACGAGTTTAAGACATATGTACCCACGGCTTGAACCCAGATATTCAGACAAGAGACTGATAGGTTTAAGACATATTTACCCATAGCTACAGCTTTACCAGTTTAAGACATGTACTCACAGCTTGACCAGATATTCGGACAACGCAATTTCGGCTTGTTTAAAATATATGTACAAATGGCTTGACCGAAATATTAATACAACACAATTCTGGCCGGTTTTCAACATATATACCCACAACTTGACCTAGATATTCAGACAAAAGAATTTCGGCTGGTTTCGACACATGTACCCACAACTTACCAGTTTAAGACATGTACCCAAGTCTTTACTTCCAGCTTTACTTCTCCTTGAAAAAAACTTCACTTCCACTTCCACTTTTACTTCTCCTTGAAAAAAACTATATTCCGAACGTGTTTCTGTTTCTTTATTTCACTTCTTCTGTTTAGTCAAAAAGCACCAGTCTTTTGTGTACAAAGACTGGAGACTTGCCATTGTAATTTACCACGTCCCTCATTACAACTTCATATGCAATACTAACATCTGTTTAATAACAGTGTCTTTATGTAAAACAGTTAAACTTTTATTAAAGTATCATTTTCTTAAATTTTATATTTTTTGCTCGACTATATGTAATTACAAGAAATTTTAAAAGTTTCCCCTAAGCAAACATATGTATATTGTTGGCTTAACCTCTTGCGAACCATTGTTGCAAAAGCTGCTCGTTTCTAAGAGGAGGTTGATGCAGTTAGACTGAATAAATTCGATTTTGAAGGCTCTTGTCTATATGGAGGAGGAGGTGGTCTACCAAATTGTGAGCTCGGAGATGCCTTCTCTCCTACTTTCAATTGTTGCTTGGAGTGCCAAGCGGAGTACGATGGAAGTGCATCGGTCTCGGCCACTCGGCCAGTTGCTAGAAGAGCTGTGATGGTGTCTTGGAAGTGTCATAGTGTAAGTCATAGCTCGAGACTGGTTTAACAGCTTTCTTTTGACATAATGAGGGTATAAGGAAATCGACCTCATATCTGAACAGCTTACTTTCCCTAACAACACAAAATAAGATTAACATAAAAAATTCCAACTCTCATTTCTTTATCCATTCTTTGTCTTCTTGTTGTTCTTCTTCCTTGCTATTCCGATTTTTTTCCTTTTCGTCCTAACCGCTTTCTCAGCTCCATCCTCTTTCTCAGTTTCTTTCCTCGTGGTCTTTCTTTTACCATCCGCTGTATATGGATCTTTCTTGAACACATATGGCTTCTTGCCCCTCTCCGTGTCTGGCTTCTTGCCCCTCTTTGTATATGGATCTTTCTTGAACAACAATATCCGTATCTAGATTTTCTACTTCAAGAGAAATATCTTCTTTTTTCTCGGTTCTTGGTCTTCTTTTTCTGGATTTTCTACTTCAACAGTAGTAGTAAAACCCTTATATCCCTTTGTCTGTTGCTTCTTCATGTTGTTCCACAACATCAACAATAACATCCTCATTTTCTTCTCCTTTCTCTTATTATTCTTGTTCTTTTATCCCTATGTCTGTCGCAACAAAATCAGCAATAACACCGGAACCCTCATTCTCTTCTTCTTTCTTAGTCTCCTCTTTTTCTAGGTTCTCATCTTATTCTATTTCTTTTTCCTTTGGTTTTTCACTTCCTTCATGTTCTTTTCCTTTGTCTCCTGATTTCTCTCAGGTAACCTCAACTCTCTCAAACCCATCATCCCAGTCACTCTCTCTACCACCTCTCCATACTTCATTTTTGAGATTCTTGACCTTGTTACTTATAGTCGTCATCTTCTTCTCAAAACCTTTACTATCAGAATATACTTTTCCAAACCTTTGGATGATATTCGTGGTTAGCCAATTTTCCATTTCTTTCAAAAGCTGAACAAATCAACGATTATTCTTTGGTTCAACAGCTTCTTCTACTTGCTCCTTCTCATTAGGCTTTCGGGAATCCACATCCAACTCATACATTTGTTCCAAACATATCTTCTTATTCTCTGCAAGATGTTGGTTCCAAGTGTCTGGCAACAAATCCAAGGCATCAGCACCTATTTCATCATCAAAGATGCGCGCACACAGAGCTTTTTCTTCTTCTTCTTCTTCCGGTTCCAAGATATTATGAATATCCTATCAATGTTACAAAGTGCAAACAGCTGTTAACATCAACCAAAACAAATTATAATTAAGAATTAAGTTAAATTAATAACTTAATAGAACCAAACGACTTATAAATCTCTTCCAGTGGCCAACCTTTCAAACTATAAGTTCAGAACTTCTGTTTGCACATCCTTGGACAGTCTTCGTCTCCTTCTTTAACATCTACTCTGAATGATTTCCTCAGATTTGGTATACATCCGAAAGCTAGAAGCTACATATAAGATATAACATGTCAAAAATGTTAAATATTATAACATTAATAGATTTAAAACATTAATAGATTCAGAGAATTAATATCTTTACCTCCAAAGAAATTACGAATCCAAAAAATGTCAATTTTTCTTGCCAATAACCATCCATCGCTCCCATCAAGTAATAAACATCATTGACAAATACCTCAAAGGTCATTCGCCCCCACGGAAATGATGTACACAAATATGGATCCTCAGCCATTCTAAAAAAACTGGATCTATACTTGAATTAACCTCGCCTTTTGCAAGTGATGCGCTTAAGAAATACAAGATCATCATCCTCAGGAGATCAGAAGAACTCTTCTTCGTCGAATGAAGCTTGTCTTTGACATCTTTGACAGGTATGGCTTTCTTACTGCAAAACCGCCTCTCCTTAAACTTACATGTGTAGTATTTCAACTTCATCTTCAGATAAACTGTTTTGGAGTATTCATGACAGTACAACCCACTGATCTGACCATGCTCTCTCAGAGAATACCATATAGGAATACCATTCACCACAAACTAAACATTTGTCTTCTTATCCACACATACAATTCGAAGCAGCAACATAAACAAAAACTGGAGCTTTCGGTTTACTTCTTTCTCCATGTGAAAAAGGTGCTTAAACTGCGGGTGTGTTTTAAACCATTCCAACTCTGGTTTAAATTTCGGTTCCTCTATTATCTCTAAGAAGTTGACCAAATCACAACTTGTTTGGATTTTGCATACTGTGTTATATTCGCTCGGTGGGAAGAACATCAACAAAGGCTACATCGATAGAGTATCAGATATCTCTATATCCAAGCATGTCTATATCCAAACATTATTTCAATCCTAGTAGTACCAGTCTTTCTAAGTACTAATTGTTTTTAGCAGAAGTACCAGTTCTCATTAGTAATGACAGTTATACACAATAGTACTAACAGTTCTCAACAGTTATACATAGTAGTTATAACGACTACAAACCAAATTTGATAATTTTGGTCGTGCGTCGATCGACGCAAGTGGTATGTGTCGATCGAAGCACTCTACATATAAACCGACGAGTTCGATTTTTAAGCTACGGTTTCTGATTTTGGTTTGGAGAACCCGTGGGGGGGACTTGCCTATAAAAGAAGGCACTGTGTCTGCTGTTATTGTGGGGAGAAAATAGATTGATACTTGAGAAATTTGAGAGTGAGAGTGATTTCTTGAGTGAGTTGGAGGTTTGGAGGCAAGTTCTGTTCCGTATCAAAAGGGGAGACTAACGGCCAAGGAGATCAGATCGGTTCGGAGTGAAACTTTGAGGTTTGTTGCTGCGATCAGTCCACTTTAGGAAAGGATTCCCTTCGAACCAGAAGGATTCAAAGGGCGATCTATATACCATTGTGTAGCTCTCTCAGTCTAGTTTTCAGAACAGTTTTCCGATTCTGTTTTTGAGGAGTTTTGGTACTTGAGTCGATCCGATTAGAGGTGAGTGCGTTACCATGGCTTATCTAGGTAGTTTGGGTGTTCATGATGCGTTTGATGGTGAATTGGAATGGTTTGATGGTTGAAAACTGCTTGTTAGTGTGTTTTCCTGTGTTTTGATGTGATTCTTATGCAAAAGAATCGGTATGTTTGTCGTAGAATCGAATCGTATGAGTTTGGGGGCACGAGTGTCGACTGAGTGTGTAGAGTTGGTGTGTGTCGGCAGACCTTGCGTCGATCGACGCAAGTAGGCTGCGTCGATCGACGTAGTCTCTGTTTGACTTTTTGTGTTGACTTTGATTGGTTTGTTCGTTGTTGGTTGATCGTTTGGTGTTATAGTATCCCTTTACGCATGTGTGTATAGCCAGTTGATGGGATGACCGTCTCACTGGATATTTATGATAATACTCACACATATATTTTATCCATGTGGTGTAGGTAAACAGAAGTTGTGATCGTGGAATCAGGGGTGTGAAGAGGAGATGATCTAGTGTCTCGTTTGTGTGTTTTAAATTCTTTTATGTTATTGTTTAATGAATAATTTCTGCTGTTTGTTGAACGTGTTTGAGTGGTGTCGGGTAAAAAAAAGAGTCTGGTTGTTTCAGTAGTACCAGCTCAATTGAATACTAATAGTTATACACAGTAGTACCAGTCCTACTGAATAGTAATAGTTATAAACAGTAGTTCCAGTTCTACTAAATACTAATTGTTATACTTAGTAGAACCAGTTCAATTAAATACTAAACGTTATACTATGTAGTACCAATTCTCCAAGACAATACTCCTAGTTATACTAAGTAGTTAATATTTTCTGCAATCACATACCTCCAAAACCGGGATCTTAGCTTCAATTTCAGATTGAGGAGCTACTTTAGTTCCTGGTTGTTTCATTTTGGTATCAGAGCCCTAGTGATTCTAGGGCATTTGGGATGTGACTGCTTGATTATTATGAGTAGTTAGTCAATTGACTGAGTTTGGAGTTCTAGATCATATTCTTCGAGCATTCAATGAGATTCCACGGTATGTGTTGTTTGATTTTTTCTAGCTTGCTAGTATGCTTAGTTCTGTTGTTGTGACTGTAGAGAGTGATGGCTAAAGGTACTAGAGGTAGAGGTCGTGGCGGTCGTGGAGGTCGTGGCGGTCGTGGAGGCCGTGTTGATCGTGGACGTAGGCGTGGGCGGAGAATTGAGAGTGAGTGTGCTGCCGCGAGTGTGGCCCAAGAGTCCACGCAAGAGCAGGTGGCGGATTCAAAGACGTTTCAGGAGGGTTTTGTGGGTGTGGCTACTGCGAGTACCAGTGTGAGGACTGGTGCGATGGATGTTGGTCACGGTGTGGCGGCCCTAGGTGCGGGTGCTGCTGCAGTTATAGCCCAGGGCCGAGATGATCGTCTGGCGGGTCTGCTACGGTTGATCTTGGATCGGTTACCGAGAGGGATGCCGGCTCAGGGTCAGGCTCCAGTTATGCAGCCGGGAGTGGCTGGTGTGCAGCTGGGAGTGGCGGTTGCTGAGGAGCTTCCATCCTACCTTAGGATAATGGAGTCTGGTTGTTTCAGTAGTACCAGCTCAATTGAATACTAACAGTTATTCACAGTAGTACCAGTTCTACTGAATAGTAATAGTTCTACTAATATATCATGGTTTTTAACGATTTTTTACCATGATATAAGTCCGTTTTATCGAGTATTTTCGGTATTTTATACTTGTTTTAGAGTCTTTGTAGGTCAATGATCGTTTGGAGCTTCATTGGTAATTATGGAGCATTAAGGAAAGAGTAGCCGAAGTTATAAGCTCGGAGAAGGTTTTTCTGCCTGGTGTCGATCGACACCCCTCAACATGACGAGAAAATCAGCGTTTCAAGATTTCCTTTTCGCCCCAGAAGTTCTAGAAGTTTACAATAAAAGCCCAACCCGAGTTTTGACACTTTATATTGAGTTTTTCTTTGAGGTTTTTTAGAGAGGACATCTTATTTTCTATTGAGACAAAGAGAGAGTGATTTTGTTAGTTAGGTTTAGGGTTATTCAAAAGATGATGAGATTTCATTAGAGTCAATTACTGTTGGGATCATTCATACATGTTCTTCATCTAGATTATTTTAACTCTGATTTGGATTGATCACCTCAAATTGGACATCATAGGTTAATTGATAGATGCGAAAGTATTATCGTTATCCTGATCCTGGTCTTAGATGAGCAAAGTTATCTATTCGCATAGAAATTTGGTTTAGAGACTTTGTGAACAAATCAAACTTGAATTTAATGCTTGTTTATGCTTTTAGAATTCGCAAAGAAATTTGGTTTTCTAGGGTTTAGACATAGATAATGCAACGCCCCAACCGCCGTCGAGTTATCGGTATGGAGGAAAACTCACGTCCCCTGGAGAGAACTCACATCTCTCAAAGAACATAGAGTGAAACTCACCTCCCTTGGAGAGAACTCACATCTCTCCCAATAAGCCCTACACCCACTCTCGGCCCGTGGGCCCATCCCTCTACGACGGTCGGTGCGTTAGTCCAAGAGGCTAGAAAGACTTGTTTACTGACCCTACAAATCACCACGTGATCTTTCCCCATGTTTTGTCCTCACTCACATAGTACTGGAAATGACTTCCCAGTAGGTCACCCATCCTTAAATTGATCCATCCCAAGTACGCTTAACTCTGGAGTTCTCTCTAGATGTGTGATGGAAAAGATAAGTGCACTTTGGTGATATAGGTAGCCAAATCAATTCTCTTAAGTCTCTGCGCATGCTCCAAACCGGGATGTTACAATCACCCCCACTAACTGATCGCAACGTGGTGATTGTACCCCCGACAGTGACTCACACACTCCTCAGGGTTCTTTCTGAGACCACTTGTAACGCCCCAACCGCCTTCGAGTTATCGGTATGTAGGGAAACTCACATCCCCTGGAGAGAACTCACATCTCTCAAAGAACATACATGGAAACTCACATCCCCTAGAGAGAACTCATATCTCTCCTAATGCGCCCCACGCCCACTCTCGACCTGTGGATCCATCCCTCTCCGACGGTCGGTGCGTTAGTCTAAGATGCTAGAAAGACTTGTTTACTGACCTTGTAAATCACCACGTGATCTTTCCCCGTGTTTTGTCCTCACTCACACGGTACTGGAAATGACTTCCCAGTAGGTCATCCATCCTTAAATTGCACCAGCCCAAGCACGTTTAACTCTGGAGTTCTCTCTAGATGTGTAACAGAAAAGATAAGTGCACTTTGGTGATATAGGTAGCCAAATCAATTCTCTTAAACTTCTCCACATGCATCAAATCAGGATGTTACAGATAATCTCTGCAGCGAAAGTTGATTGGTTTTACAACTGTGTTTGAGTTCTAGAACTGCACTTCATACATTTCCCAATAGTATTTAATTCTATGAATTTGAATCATTCCTGCGATTTCCCGAAAGCCTAGATTTTTCTCACATAGTCTTAAAACACAAATCAGTTGCTTGCTTTACTTTAATCTTTTTTGCATTCATACATATTTCATTCACTTAGCTTAATTCGAATTCAGAATTCTTTTGTGTAATTGCGATTCCTTGTGGATTCGATCCCTAAGTACTACTACGATCTCTTAATTTGAGAGAGTAGCTCAGGGTAAATTTGAGCATATCATATACATAGTAGTTCCAGTTCTACTAATACTAATTGATATTTCCAGTTCTACTAATTCTAATTGATATACTTAATATAACCAGTTCAATTAAATACTAATAGTTATACTATGTAGTACCAGTTCTCCAAGACAATACTCCTAGTTATACTCAGTAGTTAACATTTTCTGCAATCACATACCTCCAAAACCGGGATCGTACCTTCAATTTCAGATTGAGGCGCTACTTTAGTTCCTGATTCAAGCGCTTTAAATGACTCGCTCAACCTACTATTTGACGCTTTTGAAGTCGGATCATTTGAAGTCAAATCCTTTGAAGTCCTTGAAGTCCCTTCCTTGGAAGTCCCTTTCTTTGAAACTAATCCCCTGGTCTTAGGAAGCATTTCTGCAAAATCCACAACAAACAAATCTCAAATCAAAACAGACACAAAACCCATATATTCTCAATTCATATCAAAACCGAAACCCATTCAAAATCCGAGTATAGAGAAAGAAGAAGAACAAGACAAAGAGACAGTATATCAAAATGTTTTACTTGAAACCCTAGTTTCAAACCCTAGTTTCACACCTGAACCCATACATCTCCAATTCATATAAAAATTCTACTACAAATCAGAACCCCAAATTGATTTTTCTTCAACCCTAATTTCAAACCTGATACATATATCAAAATCAAAACCCGAGACATCTCATTTCGAAATCAAAACGCTACTACAATTCAAAACCCTTTTTGCAACAAAAAACAATTCAAAATCAAAACCCATCTAAAATCAAAACCCATTTTCTGAAATTTAAGAGATGTGATTGACGGTTACCTTAAAGAGATAGTGAGACGGTAATGGAGCCGGAGATGGAGACGAACACGATGACGCCGACAACAATAACGGCGAATAACGGAGATGAAGAACATGGAGACGCTGGTTTGGTTTTCAACAAAGAGAAGAAGAGAAAAAGTCTGAAATCGATAAAAACAAAGTTCAGTTTTTTATTTCAGGTTTTTACAATAAAATCCGATTTTACTCGGATCCAGGTTAAATACAGGTTTCGGGTTCGAATGTCTGGTTAGGTTGGTTATTATGCAGATATTAACCGATTTTCGAATAAAAAAAATTCAAAACAAAAATATTTTTATAAGAAGGGTGTTTTTTAATCCTCTATATATTAATTGAAGAGACACTAAGTGAAAAAATCCTATGTGTCATTCAAAAAAGATTTTAAGGAACACATCAATTAAATTAACAAATCAAAATATTCCAATGAATTATATATGCCATGTTGGAAATCTTTACATATTTACATTGATTTTTAATATGAACTCACAAATACATATGTTGTTAATTTAAATCCAACGAAAATATAACATCTTAGTATTTTAAACATTACATAACATAATGTTTTAATGATGAATCATTTAACGATGTCAATTACTTTATAAAAATTGTATTTATGTCTATTTTACTACCATATGTGATTGATCATACAAATATTTTATTTTACATTGTTTAATTGTATTCATATTACTCTAATGTGCATTTGTTATAAATGTACAACTTACAAATCAAACATTAATGCTAAAAATTTCAAAAATCATCAATTTAACTTCTTATCATTTATTTGATTTTTTTATTTAAGAAGATTTACATAATAACATGATAATTTTTTGGGTTTTGCGAACTCAAATAAGTTTGAAAGAATCTATCATTTCAAACATATTCGATTTACATTCAATTTAAGTGTTATGCATATTAAATTTTGTAAGATAATATATATTTATTTATATGAAAGATATACCATTAATTTTTTTGTTGTTTCTAATTTTTTTCATATATTATAAAAAAGTTATGATTTTTTTATTTTTAAATATTTTATTCCCGCGTTTGATGCTCAACAAAAATCTAGTAAATTGCAAAAATACAATTTTCGGTGTGTTTAGTTGCAAGAATGTCACTTAGAGGTGTCCATTTGCAAAAATACCACTAATTATGGATTTTTAAATCCTAAATCTTAAAATATAAATCCTAAAAAATATTTTGATCTCTAAAACCCTCAAAACTAAACCCTAATACAACATAATTAACCCAAACATAAATAATATAATGAATTTTTTTGTCGAAAAAATGGTATTTTTGTAAAAATTTTCAAAATGTGGCATTTTTAAAAATTTCTCAATTTAATTTTAAATGGAAGAGTTTATAAGGTTTTTTTTGCTCGAAAGGAAGGTTTAGAAGGTTAAAGTCCTACAAATCTTAGAGAATTTTCATCTCATCTAAAAATATTATAGGCTAATTGGTTTTGTATACAAACACTATTAGCCGAATCCAAAACATTTTTTCGTTCCGATTATACTCCTATAATGCTAAGATGTAGTTGCGTTTGTCAGACTGATAAATCTTAGAAGATCTTTACACATATATAACATATACGAGACATATAGATACAATATATGATTTTTGAAGACTGTGGGGGTTAATAATGGGTGATGGTTTTCGATATTAAGAGAGAGAACCCATTTTCTCAAGCGAGAGAAAACACTTTACCAAATTGACTGCGTTTAGGGTTTGTAGATAACATTGGGGATGTCGCCTGAAGTTTTTTCGCCATTGCCTAACCGTATGTTTGCTGCCAGACACGAGCCGGTTGGGATTCGAGTGACCGCGTATCACCCAACTAATGGGATTCGTGTTATCCTTAATGCTTTGGAGGAAGACGAAGTGGAGTATCTCCGGAACACGAGTTTCGGCAAATTCCTTACCATAGTCGAGAAGCCGTCTTTTTTATGGGAGATTCGGTAGGTTGGTAATTTCTCGGCAACTCAATGTGAAGAAAAAACACGAGATTTGGGTTTTTTTTGCTGGTAGCCCTATACGATTTTCTTTGTGGGAGTTCGCTATTGTAAACGGATTGCCGTGTGGTAAATTCCCGAAGAAGTCGATGAAGGCTGAAAAACAACATCACTGAGACATCGTACTGGCCATCTCTTTTTGGGAAGTTACAGTCTGTAACCGTAGCATCTGTCATTAGGATGTTGGTGAAGAAGGTTGTAACCGACAGAGAAACGCAGATTAAATATGCATGTCTCTCTTTGCTTGCACTTGTTCTCATGCTGACGACTCATCACCCAAAAATTGATAAAGAACATGTGGAGCTAATCAAAGATTTGGACGAGTTTTTCAAGTATCCTTGGGGGCGGTGGTTGGGTTTTGATATGCTAATGACGAGCATTAAAGAGAGGAAGGAAGTTAGTTTGTCACAGAAAACAGACGCAATTATGGGATTTGTGCATGCATTGCAATTGGTGTTAGCTGAAGCTGTTCCTACAATTACAGAGGTAGTTCAGGTAAATTGTTCTTCATCCTCCGACTCAGACATGGAAGGAGAGGACGATAAAGATGGCGAGATGGGCCCTCCGACAACTAAAATTTGTCCTCGGCATGCCCGAGGTGTGCATGTTGCAGCTGAGGTATGTGTTTGTTACTTTTGTATATTTAAGAGATGTGATGTGGATCCAAAAACATCATTGTACAAACATTTATCGAATGTAGAGATAACTTTTATGTTGGATATATAATCATGGTAATTGCTGGTCAACAATTAATTTAGATATACAACATGCGTGTTGATTCTATTTGTACAAACATGTGGTTGACTGTATCATGTTTTTTTTTCCGACAGGCAGCAGCTGATTGTATTATTCCAGATGATGGAGGGAATGAAGTAGAAGACATCACATTTTCCTGGACTGATGATGAGGGTGATGAACTAGTTGACAATATATTAAAACTGATTAATGAGGACCATGCTTTTAACCGTCAGATGTTTGGTGGTGGCGTGACTAGAGGGGATGTTATCCGAATGCGCAAAGAGGCGGAGGCCGAGAATACCAAGAATGCAAAACAGAAACAACGCAAAAAGGGTGGGACTGCAGAAGATGGCTCGGTTAGTGGTTCTTGTGGCGAAGGTGTTTTAAGTGGTGAAGCTGATATGACCGAGATTGTTTATCTTATAACTAGGAAAGTTAAAGATGAGATGGGTTTGTTGGGGGAGAAGGTTAATTGCTGTATTGAAAAAATAGAGTAGCTGAATGTCAAGGTTTCAATTCTAGAAATGGGGTTAAATGATGTTTTTGAGGAGAAGATGGCGAAAATGCAAGAAGCGTTGATTGATGTCATGAAAAACCAGCTACCAAAGGCTGTGCCTATCATGGGAAATGTTGATAATGAAAGCAATGGTGAAGACCTCGAGGGAGAGAGGGAGGCTGATGGTAGTGGGTCTGGAAACAAGGCAAAGATGCCTCCTTTACCAAATGAAGTGGGTGATTTGAATGATAAAATAATATCGAGTCATTGGAGAACTCAACCAGTCTGGTTCTGGTTTAACTATTGAGATGGAGGTAATATTTTTTTATGGTTGATAAGCCTTAGTTTAGCTCTTATTTGATATGTTATTGATTAGTTGTACATTTTTAGGAGACTATTGCAGCTAAGGAGACTACGATGGGAGCCGTCCAATGGTGAGTGCAAACACTGACTCATGCGATGTGGTAGCTGTTGTAAGCAAGCCAATTGAAGAAGCTCATGTTGGTGTGAATTCAAATTCGTGTACTGATTCATGTGTGTGCAGGAATACGAGGAAGGGCAGGTGATTGCATGAAAGTGATAAGAACTTTCTCGATTTGTATTGCACAACTGAGGAATTTACAAGCCAAATCCTCTCAAGTCTCCTCTGAACTTGAGAGAACTCCCGATACAGTGAACCAAGACACTTCTCTGATCCAAAGTGCAAGACTCCCACTCCCCCAGAGTATCTATTGATATTTATTATAATCTGTAACAAACTTTCATTCCTTCTTTTATCTACAAGCCAATCAACTCTGCATAATCTGCCAGCTCAGCATCAATGCTCCGTTTCCTTCTTCTCTTGCTTATTCTTGCCTCTTCTGGTGAAGACCTTCCATGGTTGGACCCTACCAATACCGCCCTCGAGGAGACCCAGCTTGTCCTCAAGTGGAAAACTCGGAAACTGTCTCTTCAAGTCCAACACGCGCACTCAGGAAGCTTCATGACGAGGTAAAGACTTCCAAACGACCAAAGCCTCCAAAAAACCCGCACTATCATATCTAGACTCCAACAAAGCCTCGGGTTCCACCAGCAATTCATCATCTACCGAGACGGAAGGGGGCAAGGGTAACACACACTGGCCTTTGCCTAGGACAGGTTTCAGTTGTGAAACATGAAACACAGGGTGAATCCGGGAAGTCTCCGGTAATTGTAACTTGTAAGCCACCTTCCCCACACGTTGTAAGACTTCAAATGGGCCATACCATCGAGCAGCAAGCTTCTGACACACTCGTTTCTGAACAGATTGTTGACGGTATGGTCTAAGCTTGAGAAAGACCTTATCCCCCACTTGAAAACTTAACTCCCTCCTGTGCTTGTCAGCATTCTGTTTCATAGCGGATTGTGCCCTAAGTAAATGACCTTTAACATCGGATAACAACGCATCCCTTTCCTTCAAACGCCATTCTAAAGTCACATTCTTAGTTGAGCCTTCCTCATACCGTAATAGATGCAGTGGTTTTCTGCCATAAACCGACTGAAACGGAGTACATTGCAACGCAGTATGAAAAGATGTGTTGTACCACAACTCTGCCCAGTGTAAGTATTTGGCCCAAGTCCTAGGGTGCGCAGAAGAAAAACATCTCAGATATGTTTCCAAGCACCTATTCAAGACTTCAGTTTGTCCATCGCTTTGAGGGTGATAAGCGGTAGAAAACTTGAGCTTTGTGCCTGCTAAACGAAAACATTGAGTCCAAAAATCACTTAGAAATAGGCGATCCCTATCCGAAATATGGCCGTAGGGAATCCATGCAGCTTTACGACTTCCTTCACAAACTTCTCCGCGACATCTTCTGCATTAAAAGGATGTTTCAACCCCAAGAAATGTCCATATTTGCTGAGGCGGTCCACCACTACCAAGATCACATTAACCCCCTGAGATGTGGGTAAACCCTCGATAAAGTCTAACGAAATTCCTTCCCAGATATGATCGGGTAAAGGTATCGGTTGAAGAAGGCCAGGAGGAGATAACGTAGAATACTTGTTTGTTTGGCAAACCATGCACTCTGAAACATATCGCTGCACTGTTTTCTTCATACCCTTCCAATAGAAAACCGATTGAATCCGCTTCAAGGTTTTTAACACGCCTGAATGCCCACCAAAAACAGCATCATGATATTCGTGCAGAAGCAAAGGAATAGCCTGTGAAGAACTAGGGATAACCAAGCTGTTTCTGTAAAATAACTTGCCCTCAACCACTATATACCTAGCTCTAGACACAGTGCCGTACCTAGCTCTAGACACAGTGCCGTGCAGAACCTGAGACAGTAACTGCTGAATGTTAGAATCCGCAGCTATTTCTTGATACAAATCCTGGAGTTGGAGGTTAGTCGGAACCGTCAAAGCCATTAACAAAGCAGAAGCAGAGTGATCTTGCGGAAGAACAATCCTGGGAAGGCCATCAGCTGCTGCATTGGCACTCCCTTGTTTATACTCAATGTCGAAATCATACCCCAAAATCAGTGTGAGCCATCTCTGATAGTCCAATGTGACTTCGCGCTATTCCAACAAATATTTCAAGCTTTTCTGATCTGTTCGAACCACAAAGTGCCTGCCCAACAAATAGTGTCTCCATTTTTGTATGGCCATAACAATAGCCATTAACTCTCTTTCATAGACCGGTTTAAGCTGTTCTTTCTCTTTTAGTCCATCGCTAAAATAAGCTATAGGATGTCTATCCTGCATCAAGACAGCTCCCAAAGCAAAACCTGAGGCATCTGATTCAACAATGAAGACTTTCTCAAAGTCAGGCAGAGCCAAAACCGGAGCTGTAATCATTGCCTGCTTGAGGTGTTGAAAAGCTATATGAGCTGTCTCACTCCACTGAAATTGGTCTGATTTCAATAGATCAGTTAGAGGCTTGGCCAACAACCCATAATTGCGGACAAATCTTCTGTAGTAGCCAGTTAAGCCCAAAAAACCCCTGAGTTCTTTCACTGTTCTAGGCTGAGGCCACTCTTGCACTGCCCTTATCTTAAGAGGATCCGTAGAAACCCCATCACCAGAAATAACATGACCAAGATATTCCACTTGCCGTTGACTAAAGGAACATTTCTTCTGATTTGCAAAGAGTTGCTGGGCTCTAAAGACCTGCAGCACCAGTGAAAGATGTTCCAAGTGAGCAGCTAAGGTGGAACTATAGATGAGAATATCATCAAAGAATACCAGCACAAACTTCCGGAGGAATGGCCTGAAAATCTCATTCATCAATGCTTGAAACGTTGCGGGTGCATTTGTGAGGCCAAAAGGCATTACCAAGAATTCAAAGTGCCCATCATGTGTACGGAATGCCGTTTTCTCTATATCTTTCTCCTGCATTCTAATTTGATGGTAACCGTATCTCAAATCCAATTTAGAAAACAGCTTTGCTCCATGTAATTCATCTAAAAGCTGGTCTATGATGGGAATTGGGTATTTATCCGGAACTGTAGCTCTATTTAGTGCTCGGTAGTCAACACAAAACCGCCAAGACTTATACTTCTTCTTAACCAGCAAGACAGGAGAAGAATATGGGCTGTGACTAGGCCTAATAGTTCCTGGTACAAGCATGTCCTGCACCAAAGAATCCATTGCTTCTTTATGAACATGTGGATATCTATAAGGTCTGACACTAATGGGACCTATACCCGGATGCAGGTTAATTGCATGCTCTCTGTTTCTCAGAGGAGGAAGACCCGTTGGCTCCTGAAATATATCCTGAAAAGATGTTAAAACCACACTGATCTCATGAGGAACCGTGGATGTGTCAGCTGCCTGAACAGGTAACTGATTAAGCTGCAAAGCCCTTCTTTTATTAGGCCAAACTTCCTCAGAACAAAGAGACTTAAGGGATAACTTGTGAGTATGCAGAAACGAATCTCCATGTAAAGGTCAAGATTGGAAAGATAATTCATGGCAGTCCCAATCCACATGACACTTGCCTAGGGTTCGAAGCCATTGAATACCCAAGATCACATCTGCACTACCCAACTCCAATGTACTAAAGTCAGCAGTAAAAGTGTGGCCTTGCAAGTCAATCTCTACATTTCTGCAAATGCCTAAGCCTTTTACCTTGACCCCCGTTCCAAATAATACTTCCAGATTCTCATTGAGCTCGGGTTGTAGGTTAGACTTAGCCACTATTGAAGGAGAGATGAAGTTATGTGTAGCACCACTATCCAACATAATTATCACTCTGAGTTTCTTAATTCGGCCCATCATTTTAGTAGTAGTTGGTGAAGCTTTGCCCAAAAAAGCACTAAGAGATAACTCCATCAATTCCCCACTGAACTCCACATCCGCCTCATCATAACTAGCATCTCTTCTATCATCCAGAACCTCCATTTCATATCCATCCACTAATGTCAAAACCTGTAAAGTTTTATTGACACACTCATGATTCTTAGACCATTTCTCGGGGCACTTGTAACAAAGGCCCTTCTTCCTTCTTTCCAATAATTCTTCTCTAGACAGATGTTGTTGTGGTCTAACAGAGTTGTGAGTCTGTTGTACAGGTGTAACAGGTTGATTATTCAAAGTTACTGACTTCATCTTCCACCCAACGTGTGAGCTCGGCTCACCTGCATTTCTACCACCTGTCTGTGAGTAACCAAATGACTTTCGATTCTCCATTTGATAATCCCGACCAACCACTCGATACAATGAACTGAACTCCATTTGTAATGCCATTGTCTTCATTTCCGGCAAATCTCTTGGTTTAGACATGTGTACTACTTCTCGCATCTCTGGTTTCAATCCATTCATGAAGATACCCTCTAGATGTCGTTCTGGTATCCCTTCTTCTTGAGAAGATAATTGTTCAAACAAATTCACATACTCCTCCACTGAACCATTCTGTTTGATGGAGAATAACAACTGACTGGAGTCTCTGATCATGCCTGTTGTATACCTTGCTATCAACCTCTGCTTGAAATCCAACCAATTCACAAAAGGCTTCCGCAACAACTCTGCATTGAACCAGTGCAGTGACGACTCATCTAGACTGACCGAAACCAATCCCAACTTTGCCTCGTCCGCATAACCTCCCAGACGAAAGTATCGTTCAACTCTCACAATCCAGCTATAGACATTCTGCCCTTGGAACACTGGCATCTCAACTTTCTTAACTAAGCTATCGCGATTAGCAACCAGAGGAGTTTCTGATGTCCGGTCAATCAGCCTAGGACTACGGCAAGGTTCCAGATCAGAACGGCGTACCTGCGAATCACAGTGAAGCCGATCATAGTGAGACGGTTCTGCAACTGACGAACGTTTGCCTTCGCTCTTCATAAAATCCATCATCATCTTGAACTGCTTCGCCACTTCATCGAATCGCGCATCGATCTTCGTCTCCAAGGTCTGGAATCGCGTCTGAGTTTGATTTTCAAACTCAATATGAGATTCGATCGATTGATTTAGCGACTGATTGAGCGATTCCACCGAAACCGGTAACGGTCTCCGATGACCTATCTCCGGTTGCGATCCGGCCGTTTCCAGAGCCAACGCTTCCGTGTTCCTCACCATCGCGACGTCTCGATCCGAAGACGCTCACCACGCACCAATTTGATAAGAACTTTCTCGATTTGTATTGCACAACTGAGGAATTTACAAGCCAAATCCTCTCAAGTCTCCTCTGAACTTGAGAGAACTCCCGATACAGTGAACCAAGACACTTCTCTGATCCAAAGTGCAAGACTCCCACTCCCCCAGAGTATCTATTGATATTTATTATAATCTGTAACAAACTTTCATTCCTTCTTTTATCTACAAGCCAATCAACTCTGCATAATCTGCCAGCTCAGCACCAATGCTCCGTTTCCTTCTTCTCTTACTTATTCTTGCCTCTTCTGGTGCAGACCTTCCATGGTTGGACCCTACCAGAAAGTCAATGGGAATACTTGCAATGTTGTGCAGGTTAATGTCGTTTTTTATATGTGAATTATTGGGATTATATATACTCAATAATTTGTATGAAGGCACTATTAATTATTATGTAGGTTGTAGTTAGATATATGAATTAAATTGGAATTGTAATTGATTTCAGATTTATGATTAGACCAGCCATGTAGTCGACGTTGGCTTGCATCTCGGGGCCAATGTGCTACATGACAACAACGGGTGCTTCGGATACAAGTAGTGTCGATTTGGCTTGTGATTTCCTCTTTTTCTTCTTACGTGGCGATTTGTGAGGGATGATTTGTGTAACCTCCACAAATCTCATTGGTTCTTGAATAGCATCATCTTCTTCATCTCTTAGTTGGTAACCAAGTTCTTCATCATTCTCCTCCAAAATATCCTTTCTATGTTTCTTTGATGACTTTTTTGATGGGTTCGTAGAGCGTGTAGGGCGAGAGACTTGATCTTCTTGACCGTGAGTGGTCACGTGGTGCTTCTTTGGTTTATGTCTTCTCTTAGACTTCCTTGGAACAATCTCATCCTCCACTGAAGTTCCTACAAAAGAAAAAATCTCGAAAAAGCATGTTACGGTCTTGAAAATCACAAGTTCCAAAAGAATTGCTTCCTATGTGAAATTGACTCAAAATAAATTATATCAAGACATTAGAAATATATAAGAATTAATACCAAAGGGGAAACAATTTTTCTCGAATTAAATGATAATTTTCGGATTTTAATGTTAATGACATGTGAAAAACATGAAATTCTTTTAATTAAAGCTCTAATGTGTCAAAAATCATTGCAATCCTATGTATATATGATAAACCCATACTAATGAATGCATTAAATAATCATGAATCACCCAAATTCGTGTATAATGATGTCCTCACAAATTGAGATTTATGCAAAGTAATTAAGGGTGTTAAACATGTAATTAACCCATTAATATTGCTCATATAATGTCTAATCAAGTATTTCTATGTCAATTCTCCAACAACTTAGGAAAGTTAAGCTAATTTGACGAGAAATATAAAAATATGCATAAACTTGGAATTAGACAAAAGAGGGTTTAGATAGAATTACCTTGGATTTAGTGAAATATGAGATTACGAATGAAAATCTCTAATCAAAATCTAAACAAATCTTAGTGAGTTGAGTGAAAACTCCAAAATTGGATTTTTTAGGGTTCTTGAACTCAAGAACACTTTTGAGAGAGAAAAAGATGATATGGTGCCTATAAGAGACAAAAGAAATTAATAAAAACCTTTAAAATCAGATTTTTTGTGATGTGCTTGGTTAAAAACGGTTTAGGACCATTTTAGAAAATCAAAATTGAACTGAAAACTTACCCGAGTCAGAACAGTCAAACCACCGATCGGGTTGGTGGGCCAATACTGTGACCGAGACTTACCGTGGTCGAGACGCAGTACGGATGCAGGATGATGCAGCTCGTGTTGCGACACGGGGGGAATACACAAGATGTGGGCGTGATGCGGTACGGGTTGCGAGGTGCTCAATTGCGATAGAACTGCGGTAGGATTACAGCATGATTGCGGTAGAACTGTCCGAATATCGGTCGGGTGGAACAACCGATGGACGTGTCTGGTGTTCGATGCTGGGGTCGCGACACGGAAGTGTGATCGAGACTCGGTACGAGGCAAAGTCACCCGAGCATCAGTTGCGATTTTCGACCATTGCACGTGATCGGTGGTGGAGCATTCGAGACGTGACACGAGGAAACTCGATATCGATCGAGGACACGACCCGATGTTTTCATCCGATGCTTGGCCTGGACGTCGGTTGGTCACGGAAACTGCGATACCGGTCGGTCTGTGGCCGACAATCAAATATATATATATATATTTTTTTAAATCTCTTTATTGCTTTTTTATATTTTTATAAAACCTGAAAAATAAATATAATATAGATTAGTATGAAATAAACTTAGAAAAATCGAAATTGAAATTTTAAAAACTAATTAAAACATAAAAATATGGGATGCCTCCCACAAAGCGCATGTTTAAAGTCAATAAGGTCGACTCCTTTAAAGTTTTTAGACTTTCGGAGAATCTACTAAAGGAATTGTGGTTCCTTTAGCTTCATTGAGCTTTGACCTCCAACTTCTTTGATGATTCCAAGTGGATCTCCTTTGACATATTTGACAACTAAAGCTTTTGGGAAAAGCTTCAAAGTATTTTCAAACTTGTGCTTGATAGTTTCCTCGTTACTTAGCTCGTCTTCTCTTGGAACAAGGATTTTTATTACCATAGTCTCAAAGACAAACCTCTTCTTAACCTTGTTTCCATTCTCGCCATCCTCCTTAGCTGTCAAAATTTGTTTGACATCTTTGTCAACATCTTTATGCTTCACCTTAGCCAATTTCGCAATTATCTTTGTTTTAACTTTAGGATCTTCTTTTTCAACGTCTTGGACTCCTTTCTTTAGATCTCCGGGATATATAATCGGTTTTGTATCCTTGATTCTAATCAAGCTTGGCACACTCTTAACATTAACTTCATCATAGAAAAAGTTCTTGTTGATGGTAGCGAAAGAGATTCTTCGGTTTGGAAAATCAACAATGGCTCTGGCGGTTGCTAAGAATTGCAATCCAAGTATCAACGGATTTGACTTTCCGGTCTTCATCTCCAATACTTGAAAATCCGTAGGAACGATTCCCTCTCCTACTTTGAGCATAACGTTTTCAAGCATTCCATAAGGTGCAGAAGATGATAAATCGGCATACTCTATGTAGACTTTAGACGGTTGAAAGTTAGACAACTAAGCTCTCTTGCCATGGCTAGTGACATGACATTGACGTTTGCTCCGGTATCACACAAGTAGTTGTAGACTTCCTTTGCATTGATAGAACATGGAACAACGAATTTACCCGGATTATCGATTTTCTCCAAAGGTATCCTCTTGAGCCTTCTCTTGTAAACTCTCTTAGTTTCATCGGGGAAACGTTTTTCCACTGGTCTTTGGTCCTTAATAGCTTCTTCTTCAAGTGGTTTAGAGATAACCACAACTTCTTCTTCCTTGGTAGAAGCAATGTTGCAAAATTTATTTGCTTTCTCTTCGGCTTGCTTTTGAACGGCTTCCGAGGTTTGGGTGAGTTGTGTATCCAGCTTGGAGATATGAGTATTAATGGACTTTATCTTGGTATTTAGCTCCGAATACCTATCATCCACGACTTGGTTGACTTCCTTCTTGTGTTGGCCGAAAGGTTCTAGCAATTGGTTCTTCATATCCTCGAGTTTAGCATCAAAGAAGTTGGTGCGGTTGGTTGAGATCAATTGAAAGGTTGCTTCACTTGATACATACCCTTAGAGTATAATGGTTGCTTAGGTTGAAATTGGCTCCCTTGGTTGTTGTTTAGTTGAGGGTAAATTTGATCGTGAGGGTTCTCGACATTATTGCTTCGATATGACAGATTTGGGTGAAATCGAAAATTGTTGTGTAGTTTACTTCCTCGTGATGTTCTTCTACTCCTTCTCCAAAACGTTCCATATTAGGATCAAAACATGTATCATTAACATCTTCAACGGCATGCACGCCCCTCTTTGAACTTTAAGTAGTTGCGAAACCATGTTCTTGAGCTCCGCGAATTGAGTTGAATCGGTTGATGATCTAGTAGTGTTGATGCTTCTATTGTAGTCTTGGAAACAATTAGCATCACTAGCAGCAAAGTTCTCAATTAAAAGCTTTGCCTCCGGTACAAGCTTGGTCATGAAATTTCCATTACTTACAGCATTCAAAGATTTTTGGTGCTTGTAATCGATTCCATTGTATAAGATATTCCATAAGTTACCTTTGGAGAAACCATGATTAGGGCAATCCCTAACGTATTCCTTGAAACGTTCCAAGGCTTCAAAGAAAGATTCGGTTGGCCTTTGCTTAAAGCTTGAGATCTTGTTTCGATCTTTGCTTGGTGTAGATTTGGTTCAAGAAGGCATCTTTGTATTCGTCCCAAGTAGTGATGGATTGCAGAGGTAGAGACTTCATCCATCTAAGTGCCTTGTCGTTTAGAGAAAACAAGAAGAGCTTGCAGTTAAAGTAGTCGGCGGGAACTCCATTAGCACGAGTTGTACTACAAATTTCTTCGAAAGTATCAATGTGGTCAAGAGGGTGCTCCGTGGACAGCCATGGAATTGGTTTTGTTTTACCAATGCCATGATTTGAGGTTTGATTTCAAAATCATTCCTTATAGGTAGAGGTGGGCGGATGGGGTTTCTATCAAAGAAGAAAGCATCGGAGGAATCGACATCTCCAATCGTTTGGTGTTGATGTAGTCGTGCTTGTCTTGGATGCAAGGGTTGTTGGAAATTTAGATTTCCTTGAGCTTGAGTACGTGGAGCTTGTTGTTGGATTCTCAAATTCCCAGGTGGAATGAGAGGTTGATCGTCTCCATTATTCGGATTTCTGACAATGTCCTCTTGAAGACCACGAACATCATCGCGAATAGGTGAGTTTTTGTGAGCACCAAGGGGTTGATTCTCATCGATATTGGCTCTCTCAAGAGCAGCAGCAGCAGCAGCAAGAGCTCGTTGCGGTCATGACTTGTTCATCGAATTGATCGGTCATCCTTAGTTGTCTTTGTTTTCTAAGAGCTCGTTCGAGTTTATCGATTTCTTGTTTAGGTTCGACTAGGATCTTCTTGTTAGAATTTCTAGTACTAGGCATAAACACCTGAAACACACTGAAAAGAATAAAAGAAAGAGAAAATTAGAATTGAAAATGAAAGAAATAAAATCGAAATAAAAAAAAAAACTAAAATTTAAAGATTCTAGACTAGGTTTTAGTCAAAAATTTGAAGGTGATTTTCTTCGAAGTCCCCGGCAGCGGCGCCAAAAACTTGATGTTGTGTCGATTTTTACCTCTTCACTAAACTACTTGCAAGTGCACAGCAATCACGGTTAGTATAGGTAAGAGATCGTATCCACGAGGACTTCTTAACCACACTTCAAATTGTAATGAATAAAACTAAGCTATAATGAAATATGTTTGCCATTTTCCTGATTGGAAAAGTAAGTAAGCAACGAATGTAAATAAGATGTAAAATCAATGAGAGAAAAGCGTTAGGACTAGGGTGTTTCGCAGAGAATCATGCAACAATAAAGATCGATTGATTTTAGGGAATTAAGAATTATGATATGTCTAGAACACAAAACACGAAGGTAAGATCTTCCCACTATCGTGGCTTGGACCTCTATATTTTAGCACCCTAATAGACTCAACTGTCGTATGGTTATTACAAGGTGAAAATATGCGGAAAGTTTAAGTTCCGATAAAGTTCACTAAACTCCTTAACTAACCTTTCAAATTGTTAAGACGCTTAGCTCATCAAATACTAGTTCAGGCAATATAACAAGCTTTTGGAGAGTATATAAACCTAAGATCAGATCACTAGATGCGTGGTAAAGCAATCATGCATAGACTATAAGTAAAGATGAAAACTTTTATGTATTTCCTAAACAATCATCAATCAATTATCGAATTATGAAACTCATTGAAAACCCTAAACCCTAACAAGTGAATTACTCGGACATGATGCACGAAAGACAAGAGATAGATGATGAATTCATAATAAATAAACTTGAATTAAAGAGTAAAGATAAATGATTCTTCTCTATATCGAGATACAAAGCAAGATCATCCACCAAGTGCTCTAAAATCCAAAGCTAATGAAGAACACCAAGAGAACTCGTGGTGGCTACTCCTTATGATAAAAACTATTCTATTTTTTCATCATATCCCTAACAAAAGGCTAAAAACAAGTATATATAGGTCTAGGGTCTTCTAGGGTTCACTTTAGGATAAAACGGTCTTTTACGTCAAAAGTTGCTTCAAGGTCGGTTGGCAATGTCGGCCAAAGAACATGACCGTTATTGGGCCTGAAAATGCCCTCCTTCGTGCTAGCATCGGTCTGGAACAACGGTCCATGAGGCGGCCCGGTGTTTGAGTCTATTATGCACTTGCTTCGTTTTTGAGGCAGCTTGACGTGTCTTTAGTAATTATGGTGTATCTTTCTTCTCACAGCTTCAATTGATATGATTCAAACTCCATCGTGAATTTAACTCAAAGATCTATCTGTCTACCAAGTTTCATCTAATTCCAAGTTGATTTGCTCCTTCGTTTGCCAAACTTCTGACACTGTCCAAGTTGGTAGAATGTTGCATCTTGTGAATTCTTTGGTCTTGGTAGTATCTTTGGCTTGTGAAAGTTGTTGTAGTTTGATTTACACCTCTTTTGGCTCTTTTTGCTCATTTTTTTCTGTTAAGACTCTAAAACTACAAATACAAGAAAACTACCTTTAAAGGTATAAAACCGTATATAAATGCAATGAAAAACATAGTAAAATATATAGTAAAAGTGGTAAAATCTATGCCATATCATATTTCTTTTTAGAATTTTAAAGTTGAATGATTGATTTTGATACTAGTTGTGATTTTTTTTCTTTTTTTTTAAAGGATATTGTAGTCCAATAGTTGAAGAGCAATATAGATTGCAAGAGCAAGTGCGTAATAATGGAAGAGTTTTTGATTGTATGGTATTGAGCGACGAAGGGAAGATGAACACGAGAATAAATATTAGGAGACCAAGATTCTCGAGGTTCTCAATGGGGTGATTCGGGTGGTTCGCTCGTCTCGCGAAACGGCATGATTTCATTACAGATGCGTTTGTGATGGAATGTGTGCTTTCCATTACTGGGCTTCCCACTACTGCTCTTGTTCTTTGAAGAAGATACCGACCTTGTGTAAGATTACATGGAAGTTGGTTTTATGTATTATTGGTAATATGCTTGAATTCTATTTTGGAGTAGAAAATAGAGTGATACATTGAAAATGCTCTTAGCAGCTTTAGAACTTTTAGAACTTTATTGGTAATATGCTTGAATTCTATTGTTTCTGTGTAATAGGTATGGATCTGATTTTGCAGTTTTAGAACTTTCTTAAAAGAATTATGACTTCTTTTGCTTATTAAAAGAACTGTTATCTAATATTCGTTGTTTACATATTGCATTACCCCATGAATCATGATGATCACAGTCGAGTTTTACCTAGTATGATACTGTTTATAGTTGATGTGACTCAAGTACAAAGATAAGTATAAGTAACCGAGGAGTAATTTTTATATAACTTAATAAAATAGTGTGGGACATACAAATCGTTTTAATGTGATTGAAACTCTCAAATGTAACAGTACATATATATATATAAGTACATGTGTTATAAGAAAGAATATGCATGTGAAACTCATGTGCGGTTAGCAGATGCTCTAGCCACTTATCTAATAATATATAATTAGGGATTTCTCTCTCCATTTAAAGTGTCAACATTATCAAAACAAAATATACTGCATTAAAATTTATAGTAAATATTTATTTAATTCTCTGTACTTATATTATTTTTATTTATCATTATTAGAAATTAAAATTAAATTAAAAATAAAAATAAGTAAATAAATAAAATAATAAAATAATTTTTCCGTAATACTAATATAGGGAGTGAAGCAAAATTAGATGTAGGGAGACATGAAATTGTATCTGAAAGATGTTAGTGAAAAAAATGTTTAAAAAGAATTTGACTAAATTTTAGAAAGATATATGCACACGACTAACAAAACTTTTAGATCGTATTCACTGTCTGAAATAAATTAGTTTCCATAAAATACATGACATGGATTACTGGACTGGATTATCAAGTTTAAAGTCGAGTTAGTTTGTTTCACCATGTATGTGTGGTATGTGAAATGAGATAAGGATATTCATGATTAGATCAAAATTATCTTATCGCACGCTCCACTTGCTTTGATGGATAAAAAACATCACTACTAAACACATTGTAACATCATGAGTATTTTGTTAATACGTTTGAAGTAAATGATAATTCATATTTGGCACATTCGCATTAAATGTAGGATTACATTAACTATGTATGCATCTGAATTTAATAATTTTTACGATTGACTCAATTGTCAATATTATATCTTCTTAGGAGATGTACATATGAAACTTTAATATAAAAATAATTTTCTCCGAGATAAAAGATCGTGAGATGGTCACTGATGCCTTTTTTTTCTTTCCGTGAGGTTCATAACTTACTTGTGTTACCAAGTGGCATTTAGCAATTTGTTGCTTTTCAAATAAAAATATTATTCTCCACAATATTTATGTTATAGGTCTCTTAATAATATATATATATATATATACATTAATTTATTTTTAAAAACAAAATTATTATATCTATATTCAATAATTTATATTGTTAGCAATTTAAAATTAAAATCCCACGCACCGCACAAGATATAAATCTAGTATTATATAAGATTAGAGAGCTCTTTCTCCATTTAAAGTGTCCATATAAGAACTCCTTCTTAAATTGTTTCAGTCTTTTAATTCATTTAATACATACTAAATCATCTTTATTGTTATTTTTTTAACTAATAAAAAATAGATTAAAAACGTGAAAACCAAGTAAATAAATGAAAATGAAAATTAATAAATACAAGACTAAACCAGATTTTATGAGTAATAATAATGTAGATTTATGTTTTTACCAAAAATATATATTACACATATTAAAGAAATCATAATGCGTTTACGAATTTTATAGTAGAAATAGAAATTAACTTCGACAGTAAAAATCAACTGATGTGACAATAAAAATGGACGCATTTAGTAAATAAAAAAATTGACGCATTTAGTAAAAATCAAATGACGTAATAATATTTTTAAGAGCTACATACAATACAATGTCTTCTAAAAGACTCCACAAAAAAAATTAGTAAAACACTTTATGATAACAAATCCACGCATTTAGTTAAATTAACAACATGATAACACAAAACAGAGAGCACATTGAAGTGCAAAAAGGTACTAAAATTAATTTACACTCCGAGTTTATTGAGATAATAATTATACGAAAGCCCCACATGGGGAAAAAAAGAAAAAGGTATAGAAATCATTGAAAGTGAACACATCAAGCTTTGATCTCAAACCTTGAATACTTGATGGATCCGATGGTTATGTCGATTTCAATGAGATTATCTTCTTCCATGAAATCGTTGAACTTTGTGAATAGATCAAAGAGTCTGAAATCTTGGACTTTGCTGTGGATATATATATTTTTCTTGTTACTAGTATACTGGTGACCTACGTACTGGCCACTTGGTAAAGACAGCTCTATGAGGCTCTCGTCATCTGGGAATACGTCGTCTTCATCCTCTCCGTTGGCCGTTTCGAGGTTTTCCTCTGATTTGCTGATGATATCTTCTGTGGCAACATAATCTTGTTCTCGATCTTGTTTTGATGATTGGATTGCAGGATGGTTATGTGAGATTGGGAAGAAGAAAGAGGAGAAGAATAAAACGGCAGAAGTGAGGAGGAGATGTAAGAAGCGAAGGCCAAAGATATGAAGAAGCGGTAGAGACAGAAGAGAGAGCCATGAAACAGGTCTCTTCAACAAAATTGAAGACAAACCCATCAAACAATACTCTTGTTATCTTTTCTTGCCAAAGTTCATCTCAACTCCCAAATAGTATTAGATAGACGAAATCCTAGAAAAAAAAACAAAAACGGAGTGCTGGGTTGATGTAAGAACCACAAACAAGTAGCTAGGGTTTAGATTTATTAATCGGAAAAGGCTTTGTTGTAACTCTATTTTTGGAATAACATGAAAATGTAAAGGCTATAAATAGTAATACCGCCTTCGGTAAATGCAAAATTGATTTTATTAATGAAAACAGAAAACCGGAAACCAGTCCACCGTTTGTTTTGCTTCGAAATTTTAGGAGTAAGAGATGTACGATGTTTTGTGTTCTTAAGACATATTTTATTATTAATTTAGGATTATTGGTTAAAAACCAATTTTGTGTTCTTAATTTACAATGGTGGAAATATGTTTTGTGTTCTTAACAAAATTTAAAAATTTAAAATTTTGAAATAAAATTTATTTTAGATAGAAACATAGATTACATGAAAACATTGAAACCATACACTACAAGAAAACTGCTTGATTTCCGACGGAAATTCCGACAGACGAGAATTCCGTCGGAATTTTCCGACGGTTTACCGACGCAATTGCGACCAAAGGTAAACCGTCGGAAATCCGTCGGTACAAGACGACGGATTTCCGACGGAATACCGACGGTTTTATTTACCGTCGGTATTCCGTCAGAATTAGCCGATGGATTTCTGACCGTAGGTAAAACCGTCGGTATTCCGTCGGAAATCCGTCGTCTTGTACCGACGGATTTCCGATGGAAATCAGATATTTCCGATGTCGGCAAAGTTTGATTGGTCAGCACATACCGACGGAACTTATTTCGTCGGAAATCTGTCAGAAATTCGATGTCGGCAAATTTTGAGTGGTTACCATTTCGTTAGCGGTGGCCGATGGGATTGGTGGGGTGTTATGTCGGAGTGTTGAGACGGATTTCCGACGGAAATCCGTTCTATATAACCTTCGACATTTCTGATCTTGGTTCATAACACAATTCATAACACAATTGTAAAAAACCAAAAAAATTGTTCGCGATGGGTTCATATTTTCGGTCTTGGATGGACGAGCCAATGATGGATGAGGGCTCGAACTTATTAACGTCCGCATACGCTGCAGGTATATGCGAGTTCATGAATTTACCCAGAAATCAAGATGCAGCAAAAAAAGGTCAGGATATCAAATGTCCATGTTCTAATTGCTGTAATAGAATTAGTGTTCCGGTACATAGTGTTTGGAATCACTTATATAGATATGGATTTAGGCCGGGATATAAGGTTTGGTTTTTACATGGAGAAAGCAATTACGAATATGGTAGTACTAGTAGTAATGCACCTTATTTTCCGGATAGCGTAGAAGAACATACAACGGAAGTAGATGTTGGGGTAAGTACGGTTGCGATGGTTAACGATGCGTTTAGAAAGAATTTGCAGTCAGGTGGTTATGAGGGTGATAGGGTTGAAGAAACTAATTTAGAAGCTCGAAGGTTTTTTGATATGTTAGACGCATCGAAGCAACCACTATACAGCGGTTGAAGGGAAGGGCATTCACCGTTATCTTCTGCTAGTAGGATGATGAACATGAAGACCGATTACAATTTGTCCGAAGAATGTGTTGATGCGTTCGCGGAGTTTGTGAAAGATGTTTTGCCAGAGGATAATATTTCTCCAGCATCATACTACGAGGTCCAGAAACTTGTTGCCGGTCTTGGTTTGCCCTACCAGATAATAGATGTGTGTATCGACAACTGCATGCTATACTGGAGAGAAGATAAGAACAGAAACAAATGTAAATTTTGCCGTAAACCACGGTTCCAGGACACAAGTGGCAGAGTGAAGATTCCTTTCAAACGGATGTGGTATTTACCATTAACAGAGAGGTTGAAGAGGCTGTATCAATCAGAACGCACTGCTAAGGCTATGAGATGGCATGCAGAGCATAGTCCAGATGGAGATATTACGCATCCTTCTGACGCAGAAGCGTGGAAACACTTTCAATCGGTATATCCAGATTTCGCATACGAACGACGGAATGTATACCTCGGCTTATCCACTGCTGGTTTCAACCCATTTGGAAAGCATGGAAGAAAATATTCATTGTGGCCGGTCATCGTCACACCTTACAATTTGCCTCCTTCTATGTGCATGCGGCGAGAGTTCCTGTTTCTCTCAGTTCTAGTTCCGGGGCCAGATCATCCAAGACAGTAACTCGATATATTCCTCCAACCATTGATCTATGAGTTGCAGATGTTGTGGAAGCATGGTGTTGAGGCATTTGATGTTTCAATCAAGCAGAATTTCAACATGCGTGCGGTTCTTATGTGGACCATCAGCGATTTTCCGGCGTACGGTATGTTATCTGGATGGACAACGCATGGAAGATTGGCATGTCCTTATTGCCAAGACAATACTTCAGCATTCCAATTGCAGAACGGAAGGAAGACTTCATGGTTTGATTGCCATAGGTGTTTTTTTGCCGGCAAATCATCCATATCGTCGGTCTAGAAGACATTTCAGGAAGAATTTTTCAGTGTTTAATGGTCCACCTCCGGAGATAGATGGTCGCAGTATATTGGAACAGTTACGAGATTTTGGTGCAGAGCGAACTCCTGACTGTGGGGGTAATGGCCATCACCCCGTCGATGGCTGTGGGGAATATCACAATTGGCACAAGAAAAGTATTTTCTGGGATTTGCCTTATTGGAAAGATCATCTATTGCGGCATAATCTAGATGTCATGCATGTGGAAAAGAATTTCTTTGACAACATTATCAACACCATTTTAAATGTACCAGGAAAGACAAAAGACAACTGGAAGTCTAGATTAGACTTGCCATTGATTTGTTCCAGGGCATCTCTTCATGTTTTGCCTAATGGTAGATTGCCGATGCCTGCGTACCGGTTAGACGCGGGTAAGAAGGAAGTTTTCTTTGAATGGATTAAAAAATATGTTAAATTTCCTGACGGCTACGCATCTAATCTGCGTAATTGCGTGGATTTGACGGAAGGGAAGTTTATTGGAATGAAGAGTCATGATATTCATGTTGTGATGCAGCGCCTTCTTCCATTTGCATTTTCTAATCTTCTTCCACAAGACATCCATCAAGCAATTGGAGGTATATTTCGTAATTTTCGTGAGTTTATTACTAATATTATGTTACTATACATGTTAGTAACTTGTTTACTTTTCGTTTGTAGGAGTTGGGGCTTTCTTTCGAGATTTATGTTCACGGACACTGACAACGGACGGGATCCGGTCTTTAGAGGCCAACATCCCGATGCTCCTTTGTAATCTTGAGAAGATATTTCCACCGTCTTTTTTTGATGTTATGGAACATCTTCCTATTCACCTCCCACGAGAAGCAGCATTAGGAGGCCCTGTTCAATACCGATGGATGTACCCATTCGAGCGTTACATGTTCCACTTGAAGAAAAAAGTTAAAAATTTGAGCAGGGTTGAGGGATCTATTGTTGCACAAAGTCTAAGCGAAGAAGTATCACACTTTGCCGAATATTACTTTCCTTCGGATGTTCGGACTAAAGGTAGACGGCCGGCGCGACATGATGATAGAGGTGAAAAAGCAGTGTATCCCGTGGTTGTACCTAAGTTGTTTGCCCAAGTGGGCCGCGTAAGTGGAAAAGGGAAGAAATGCATACTATCACCACAAGAGGTCACACATTTGCATACATATATCCTCAGAAATTGTGACGAACTTGGAGAGTATGAAAGGTACACCATTTCTCATACTAAATTTGAGCAATTATTTGTCTGCATCTAATAACAATTGTTATATTACATGATATACATGTCCCTAGCACAAACTTACCATGCTGATAAGACAGATTCCGAACTTGCTGTCTTAAAAGATGAAGAATTCCCGGAGTGGTTGAAATTTTTTATACGTTTAATATAACTCCTCACTCTTATTTTATAAGGTTTTCACGTTCATATGTAATTGATTGCTTACTTATATTGTTTTTAGGTTTTCGAAGGTTTACCAAGTGGTCAAACCCTCCCGACATGGTTAGTGGAGTTTTCTCATGGTTTACGCAGCACCGCGACTTCATATCCGAGATTTTGCACTAGGGGATATTCGTTCAGAATTCGTGACGTAGGACGGCAAATGCCAACTTCGGACAATGGTATTTCGGCGCAATCAGGTGATACCATGTACTATGGCCATTTAAAAGAAATCTTGGAAATCCACTATCCAGGAATGTTGGACTTGAGGTGTATTGTGTTTATGTGCGATTGGTATGATCCATCCAATGGTAGTGGGGTTCGAATTGACCCTCTTGGTGTTATTTCGATAAATTCAAGCCGGAAATTACATCATTACGATCCATTTATCCTTGCATCTCAAGCAGACCAGGTATCAATACAATAATAGGATTTCCGTTATATTTATACGTTAGTTTTTGTTATTCTTGTATATTAACAATATCCACCGTTAATGAATAGGTTTGCTACATTGCATATCCTCGAGTTGGGCGGAGGACAGATCCTTGGATGACAGTAACTCCAATTAATCCGCGAGGAAAAATATATGGAGTTCCGGAACATGATGCTCTACAAGTATCGCGAACCAACCAAATGTCACATGTTGAGGAGACGGATAACATTGACCTTGTGACTGATGTCACACATATCGGCGATGATCTAGTGCATTCAGACGAAGATGAACCACGTGAAGAATTTGACGACGATTCAGACTCCATCCCTAGTGAAGGTTCATCAGAAGATTCAGATTAATAATTTATGAATAAATGTTTGTTTACCAATGTTGTACTATAACATTTACGCGTTTCCTCTAATATAATGTACTTTATGGTAATATCCGCCGGAATCATTTATTAAATTTGCCGTCGGATTTCTGCGGGATAAAAGTGTCCTAATATTCGGACGAGATAACGACGGAATTAGTTCTGTCGTAATTCCGTCCGAATTCCGATGTCGGCAAAGTTTGAGTGGTTACCATTGCGTTAACTGCGGCCGATGGGACTGGCGGGGTATTATGTCGGAGGTTTCCGACGGTTTACCGTTCTATATAAGGTTCCTCATACGTTCATTCCTGGCAATAACACAAATAATATCTTCTAACTCTCCTAATGAAGACTCAAAAATCGTGGCAAACCACTTTCTACTTCCAAAATACTCGTGGGAAACCGAAACCCAATGCGACACACACACTGAAGAGATACCCACTTACTCGTGAGAATTTGATACGTTCTCACCAATCTCAATCGGAGATTCGTCATCAACAATAGTGCCGGACAGCCAGTGCTTGCCAACCATCCAACGCATCCCAAACGTCTCGTGGGAAACGCAATCTCAGTGCGAGAAATATCCAGACCAGAAGAGTGTTCTCGAAGACGTACAACCATCTCTAGTGAAGGAAACGTCAGATACTTACGGTAGAAGTACTTCAAATGAATGTAAGGATCACTACTATGATTATGAATTTGTCCAAAGACCAGAAAGTCTCAACTTAAATATAGATGTTGATGCAATCAGAAGAGATGTTTGCGACGGATATTTAGATTCTCCACCAAAGAACAAAAAGGATCACTACAATGATTATGAATTTGCCCAAAGACCCGAAAGCCCCAACTTAAATCTAGATGTTGATGCAATCGAAAGGGAATTTTGCAAGGGATATTTAGATTCTCCGGCAAAGATAAAAAAGGGAAAAAAAAAGATTCAGGTTCTAACAAAAGGTAAGTTTGGAGTGGATACAGAGACATATGTTTTTCAAACTTGAAAATAAATAAATTTCGAGGGCTTCTGTTTTGTATCCAGACCAGAAGAGTGTTCTCAAATTTTTTATATTATAATTCGACAACAAAATTTAATTTTAATTTTAAGTGATATTAAAAGTAATTTTTAATATTTTGGAACAGATTTGTTAATATTTCGCCGGATTTTTAACATAAGAAGTTAAATCCGACGGATTTCCGTCAAAAATACCGACGGATTTTTATATTATAATCCGTCGGAAATCCCTCGGTATTTTTGACGGATTTCCGACGGATTTATTTTTTTTAAATAATAAAAACGAATCTGTTTAACAAATAAAAATTAATTTAAAAAAATTTCAATCCGTCGGAAATCTCTCGGTATTTTTGACGGATTTCCGACGGATTTATTTTTTTTTAAATAATAAAAACGAATCTGTTTAAAAAATAAAAATTAATTTAAATAATTTCAATCCGTCGGAAATCTCTCAGTATTTTTGACGGATTTCCGACGGATTTATTTTTTTTAAATAATAAAAACGAATCTGTTTAACAAATAAAAATTAATTTAAAAAAATTTCAATCCGTCGGAAATCTCTCGGTATTTTTGACGGATTTCCGACGGATTTATTTTTTTAAAAAAATAAAAACGAATCTGTTTAACAAATAAAAATTAATTTAAAAAAATTTCAATCCGTCGGAAATCTCTCGGTATTTTTGACGGATTTCCGACGGATTTATTTTTTTAAAATAATAAAAACGAATCTGTTTAACAAATAAAAATTAATTTAAAAAAATTTCAATCCGTCGGAAATCTCTCGGTATTTTTGACGGATTTCAGACGGATTTATTTTTTTTTAAATAATAAAAACGAATCTATTTAACAAATAAAAATTAATTTAAAAAAATTTACAATCCGTCGGAAATCCCTCGGTATTTTTGATGGATTTCCGACGGATTTATTTTTTTTAAATAATAAAAACGAATCTGTTTAACAAATAAAAATTAATTTAAAAAAATTTACAATCCGTCGGAAATCCCTCGGTATTTTTGACGGATTTCCGACGGATTTATTTTTTTTAAATAATAAAAACGAATCTGTTTAACAAATAAAATTTAATTTAAAAAAATTTACAATCTGTCGGAAATCCCTCGGTATTTTTGACGGATTTCCGACGGAATTACGAGATTTTTCACCGCCATTTTACCTTGATATCATCAAAAAATGCGGGAAATTCCGTCGATTTTCCGCCGGTTTTCCGTCGCATCTCTGTAATAAAATCCCGTCTTCTTCTTCGATTTCATCGCAGAAGTGAAACCAAAAATCGAAAAAAATTCCGCCGGAAAACGCATACAACATCAAATCCACCCACAATCTCAATCTCTATCAATATATCATCAATCCAATGTAAGTTTTTAGAAGTATTTGTAAATTATCAATTAGGAGATGTATTTTTAGAATTTTATTGGTTTAGGATGATTTAACTTATTGGATGTAAATTTGATAGATTTAGAATTTGATAGATTCACTATGGGAGGTATGATAGATTTCATCTCTTGGTTCCCTTGAAAGAAAAATTTATAAAAAGTTAAATTTTGTGATAAAATTAATTTTCTGATTTATAAAATTATTTTGCATTTTAATATTATTTCTTATTTTTATGAAATTATAAAGATGTATAATATAAATAAATTATAAAATTTAAAATTGTTGTAATTTTACTAATTCATTAATATGTTTAAATTACAAAATCCCAAATTCATTAAATATCCTACATATATAAAATTTTAAATTATCAAATCCCAAACGCAAGAAAATTCCTAATTTCAAAAATATCCATAAATTATTCTCTAAATTACGAAATCCCAAATTAAAAAAATCTAGAAATGTCTAAATTCCAAAATCTCTAATTATCAAAATATCAATATCCCAAATTCTCAAAGTCTCAATTCCAATAAAGCTCATAATTCTGAAATCTCAAAATTTCAAAATCAGAAATTCTCAAAATCCCTAAATTCGTAATGTATAATACTTGTATATTAAATTTATATTTAAAATTTATGCTTTAAATTTACAGGTATATATATTTAAAATTAGAATTTATGTTTATATATGTAAGTAAATTTTAACGTTATATAAAAATTTTGGCAATCGAAGGGACTATGGGCGATTTCATCAGTCTGGTGGATCCACTAGGGGAGGTATGGATGGGACTCCGTTGCATATCCCGGAGACTAGCTTTCCAGATCTCCACCACTCGTCTCCTCCTATGGGTTCCCGGTGCTCACCACGCACGAACATGACCGTTGAGGAGTTTGTTTTGCAACCCGGACGGGATAGGTTGACTCGCCTAGATCCTGACCTGACGGACGACGCGACCTGGTAAGTTTTATTTAAAAATGTATTTAATTTATTAACTTAATAAAATATGTAACTAAATATTGTTTAGGTTTCAATATTCGGGAAACGGGATTACGAGTTCGATCAACACAATGACTAATTCGTTGATAACTAAACTGTATCCCACATTTAGTTCGATGCCGGTGGCAGACCAGGAGACCTGGTTTCGGCAATTTGCGGTATTTTTTTTTCCCTATTAAGAATATAGATTTTTATTTCCATTAAAATTGTTAATACTAATATGGGTACGTTTTTTTTTTCAGCAAGAATTTACTTGGGACCCACAGTTAACTGCCCGGGTCCGACGCGAGTTCTACAAAAAAGCCTCCCGGAAGTATTCGTTGAAGATAAACGAATGGAATGACATGTGGTACAAAGAAGGAAAAGTGCCGCGGAGATTGCAAGATAACCCTACATTATGGGCTGGACTACTTGCCCATTGGGAACGGGAGGACACAAAAGTAAGCTCCGGAAAAAACTCGTCTAACCGGAACAGCGACCGGAAGGGGAAGGGACCGGCGACCCGTAACCTCGGTGCAACGAGCAAAGCGTCACGTCTTGTGAAGCTGGTAATTTTATAAATTTTACTAAAATTTTATTTATAACACTTCTCATATTTTTTTCATTATCTATGCCAACTGATTGAGAAGACCGGTGTGCGTCCGTCACATCTTGAATTGGTCAAAGATGCGCACACCAACAGAAAGACGGGTGAAATTTAAGATCTCATTGCTCGTGAAATCGTGGAGAGCGTGGAGAGGCTCGGTGAGGAGTACCGCCAATCCCAACCGATCGTCGAAGGAACTCCCCCGGCCACGGAAGTTCCACTCGAGATGATCAACGAGTTTACCTACCAGGTTAGTAACACTGTCAATTTTAATTAAATTTTAAATAAATTTAAATATAAACAAGTTACAATATTTATTGATTGATTTTTTTTCGTAGGTTACGCCTAAACACAGAGGTCGTGTGTTTGGCCTCCCGGAAGACAGTTCATCCACGTCCGTTAATTCTTACCACTTTCACGCAGATAGTAGGTTGAGGGCACAGAACGCCGAGCTTCTCGAGCGGGTGACCGGGTTGGAGGCACAACGCGTAGAAGATGCAGCACGCTACGAGGAACCGCAGGCACGCATGCAGGCAATGGAAGAACAGATGGCACGCATGCGAGACATTGAAGAACAGATGGCACGCATGCGGGAAATGGAAGAAAGGATGAACGAGATTATGCGTAACCGGTAGATTTTATGTTATGTAATATTTTAAATTTCTAAATAACTTTTAAAAATATTGAAATTTTATTTAAATTTTGTTTCATAGTTTTTATTTTAATTTAATTTAATTTTAATTTAATTTAATTTAATTTAATTAAATTTAGTTAAATTAAAAATCTTTTTTAATTTAATAAATAATATATCCGTCGGAAATCCGTCGGTATCTTTACCCGTCGGAAATCCATCGGTTTACGTATCCGTCGGAAATCCGTCGGTATGAGTATCCGTCGGAAATCCGTCGGTATCTTTACCCGTCGAAAATCCGTCGGTTTACGTATCCGTCGGAAATCCGTCGGTATGAGTATCCGTCGGTTTACGTATCAGTCGGAAAGCCGTCGGTATGAATATCCGTCGGAAATCCGTCGGTATGAGTATCCGTCGGAAATCCGTCGGAAAATGAAATACTGCCGGATTTACGAGGAATTTCTGACGGATCCCTTTTCCGTCGGAAATCCGTCAGTATTTCCGACGGATTTTCGACGGAATTTTTATTTCCGACGAGATAGAACCGACCGACCAAAACCGTCGGAATACACCCTATTCCGACGGTTTATTCCGTCGGAAAATCGTTTGTTTTCTTGTAGTGATAGATTTTCAAATCATTAATGAAAAGGAACGGTAAATTCTAATCTTGACGTTGATGTGAATCCGCCAATTATAAAACGATTCCATATGCTTCCATACCAAATCGACTATCCATGATTCGATTCCGTCATGATTTGAGGTGAAAAATCGTTCTATTTTGTCGAATCTATGAAGATTTCAAGCTGGAAGTCGAAACGAAAGAGAGAAGAGAGAGACCCGAAAAAATATTATACGCGTTTTTTTTTTTTGGTTCTGTTTTTTATTTTTTTCCTCCTTCTGACACGTATCTTTTAGAACACACTCAAAAAATTGATCTTAATTAAGAACTGTTTTTTAGTTGCTCTTACTATTTATTAATTAAATTTAATCAAATCAATACTAAGAACATGCTCTAAGAGCTAGCATTGCACCAGCTCTAATAGCTCCAACCTGCACTGCTCCCGATTCTCCAAAATTTCGGAATTAATTACCCAATATAATGCTAATGCTCTAATCTATATAGATTAGCCAAACAATTAGCATATTAATATTAATAACCAAAAAAAATTAAAACATAAAAATTAACTAAAAACCCTAAAATTAGTGATTATAATTAATGCCACGTAAGATGGTTTGCATAGTTATTATATTTTTATTTTATTTTTAGTTATATTTGCCAATTTCACATTTAATTAATATATGCTTACGCACGCAGGTGCTTTGCTGCAAAATAAAGCATGAGTCAAATACTTCAATGTGTAGATAGTGGAACTAACACGTGATCACATTGTAAAGAAACATGCCGTGAAACTACACCAGCTCGTAGTAATTAAACAACATTGCAAATTAAACAACAATATTGCAAATGATCAGTTTATATTATACGGATTTATTTGTAGATTTTCAACGGTCAATCATGAATACGTAAATGTTTGTCTTGTTTAGTGGGATTTTTTTAAAATAAAGCCTTCAATTGATAGCTACGAGTACGAAATGTATGAATTTTGTATCTATCATGCTTCAAAGGTTGTAGTTAGATCCACTAGAAACTTACATCCTTTACAATGACATATCATATATGTATCCTTTTTCATTTTTTTTCCAAACAATTTTTCGGTGTGTTAGTTTTTTTTTTTCAGAAAGTAAATCAATTAAAATCTACAATCTAAAAATCTATAGACTAACTTCTCCATCAATTATTCTATAATTATAGTCCTAACCAATCAAACCTAACAAAACTAACTTTTTCAAACAAAGTTTGCTCCTTTTAAGTCAAATTAAAGATAATTATTCTTTCAACATAACATTAAGCTTAATTTGTTGACCAAACAAACAACAATTAAGCTTAATTAAGAGTTGCGACGTTATATAAAAAGATTCACCAAAAAGTATATATAGATTTTAGTGAAAAGTAATCAAATTGGTTAGACACTTTTGTAAGTTTAAAAGTTATTTGAACTACTGTAGTTTATAGTTTTCAAAAATATATTAGAAATAATGATTAAATATTGATGCAATTTTTGGCTAATTATATCAGTTGAATACTTCATTCAGGTATATCATACTATGCATTGCTAACTCCTATATACAAAAATTCATCTATTGTTAGAATAATTTTTAATGATATTTAATCAATTCCCTTTTGTTAATTATATTTATTTACGAAAAAGGTACATATCTATATATTCCCTTCTGTGAGCATCTGAAATTGATTCTCTTGGAGACTTCAAAGCCCAATACCCTTGAGCTTTGAACTTATACACTCTCCAAGGCATAGAGAGTTGGTAAGCCATGTGCCACCATCTGGATTCATATAGATATAGCTGATTTCTGATTTTTTTCTTTAACTCATTTAAACACATGCTGGGTTTTTGACGTTGTGCATTTTTATATTTTTAATGAGTGAATTAGGTAAAAAAAATATATATATATATTTGCAAAAATACAACTTTTATATACACATTTACAAAAACGCCATTTTTGTTGTTTATTTTCAAAAATGCCACTAATTATAATTTTTTAGAACCTAAATGTTAAAATTATAAACCTTAAAAAAATCTTTTGACCCCTAAAACTCTTTAAACGCTCAAAACTAAACCCTATATAACATAAACATAAATGATATAATGAATAAATATTTTTTAAAAAGTGGTATTTCTGTAAAGATTGTAAAATGTGGCATTTTTGTAAAGTTGTACTTCAAAAGTGGTATTTTTTTGAAATTTCTCAAAAAAAAAATTAGTCTCTATATTATCTAATTGACATCTAATTCATTATATAAAATAAATTAAATCAAAATATAATTCATTATATAAAATAAATTAAATCAAAATATAATAACTAACAATATCATTTTTTGATTTTCTATTTTTATCTCTTAATGAAAAAGAATTAAAAAAAAAATCCTAATTCATTTTGTTTTCTTCCATTGTTTTTTTTTTCCTTTCATCGACATTTTTTGTTTTTATTCTTTTCCACCGCCTCTTGTTGCTCTCCTTCTTTCATTGTTTCTTTTCCTTCTTCTTTTTTGTCTGACACAAACACAATAATCGATCTCGTCTCTCTTTGGTGATCCACAAACCCAACTTTCAATCACTTTGTCTTATCTCGTTGTCATAGATTCCTCTTTCCTGGTTAAATTAAGCCGATGCTAGAGATCAATATAGTTAACTATATTTGGAAATAAATATATTAGGTAACTATATTTCAGATAATAGTTAAATATGTTGTTATTTTTTTATTATGCAAACTTTAGTATGTAATTTTGTTTCTAATAATAATTAACTACGTATTTTATCTTTTTCGTAATGAAATCTATAATAGATAACTATATTATGAACAGAGTTAACTATGTTTGTTTAAATAAGTAACTAACTATTACAACAACATTTTCGTGAAGTCAACTGTGTCATGAAATCGGTAAAATAGACATCATTTGAAAATAGTTAACTATGCTTTTAAATTGGTAACTATTTTGTGAAAATTAATTAACTATGTTTTGTTATAGATAGTTATAAAATAGTCTGAGGTAGCTAACTATTACAAGATAGTGTGAGGTAGCTAACTGTATTCAGACATCAATAGAATATGTAATTTCGAGAATACCAACTATATTATTAAGTACTCCATTTGTTTCAATATATTTGGTGTTTAAGATAAATTCACATATGTATTTTTGTTTTTTCCAATATAAAAATTTCATTTCTCATCATAAATAAAAGATATTTGACCAATAATTAAAAGACCGCAAAATATGAATAGTCATAAACAATAAAAGTGAGTAAAACTATGCATAAAAACATGAGAAAATCAAAGTAATATGAAAAGAAAAAAAATCTATAACATCAATTAAATTGAAACGAAGAAGTAGTTAACTGTTATAACATCTTTGTTTTTCTGGTTTTCTAACTCAATTTTATTTTATTTGCAGAGAAAATCTACTTTTTAAGAGATAAAACATAGCCGTAGAGACAATTTTTATAGAGATGATAATAATATATTTTTTTTAGAAATTTTCATGCTTACCTTAGTTATATTTGTAAGGGTGATTTCTTCATATATTTAATTTTCTCTACTATTCACCTAATTATATTATCTAAACAAGTTACTAACCTAATTTTCTCTCTTAAAGGTGATATTATTTTAATTAGCCCAAAACAAAATTTGGATTGCTAATTAGAAATATAAAAAAGTTGATTTTGTGTGAAGTAAAACTTATTGGCTTATCTGGTGTTTTGACGATTTTGCTCCTTAACCAAAACACGTGTGAAACAAATTTTGGCGGGAATTGAAAATCTCATTAGATCTTAACTAGGACTAATTTAGTCATTAGGAACCACGTCGTCTAATTAAGACCACTAAAAAAGAGTGAGTCATCGAATAACATTCAATGCCGGATATATGAAGATTTTTCGTTAAGCGCTTGTGTGGACGGTCCAAAATTGTAAGTATAAGTTAGAAGATTTTGTTGTTGTATATAGATTAAACTTTGGAGGAAGACAATGACACCCTTTTGTTGAGCTTCACCTACCCAGTAATAACGACAGATTAAGAGTACACTCTTATTCCCTACCATTTTAGTACTAGTTTAGTTGGTTCTATGTGATTACTAGGACATTATGCACAAAACAACACATCAATATGTAGTAAAAATCATGATAAATATACTGGAATTAAAGAGACAAAGAGGTTTAGATTATTCTCTATATCGAATACAAAGCAATATTTCTTCTTGGAATCTCTTAAAATTCAAAATGAAACAACCCGACCCGTTTTTTATTTTTAAACAGTTTAACATTGGACCCGAATTAATATTTCCGTAAATGCTAATCCTAAATATTCAATCAAGACAACCCAATCCAGCGGAATAACAAAACCATTCAATAGTCAATAATTATCAAATAACCAACAGCAATTCAACCATTCCAAGTTCACAATCCAGCAACTTAACAAGTCTATCAAAAACATAAAACATCAAATCGAGACACTAGATCATCTTCTCTTCCTTGCATTGACTACACGATCACACTTTCTCTTTACCTGCATCAAATGGTTATAAGAGATGCGTGAGTATTATCACAAATACTCAGTGATGCGGTCATCCCATCTACTTGGCTATACACACAGACATACGTAAAATATACAATACCAGGATGAACAATCAACACGCATAACACAACAATCACACGAGAAATAGTCAATACGTCAAACTGACGGTAATCAAAATTGTGTGTCGATCTCCTGCACAGAAACCGTCAACAAACACATCCAATAACACGAAATCATCCATATCAACAAGAATCAATCATCAAATCATCACACAAACGCATTGGGATCCATTCTTTTACCCAGATAAGCCATGGTCACGCACTCACCTTAGGAAAAACGGTTATAACACGCGTTTCAAATTTCAGATTAAACCGAACTCGGTGGCTCTGGAAAGCTAAGACTCGGAGCTTTCCAATGATACCTAGATCGTCTTCTGGGTCCTTACAGAACGACGAGAAAACAGCCCGCAAGTTCGTTGTTCGGAACTGAAAACAGGAAATTTCAGTCTCAGAAAACATGAACGACACGTTGACATCTAAAGAACACAGAGAACGGAGATTACATCGGAACCATGATTGAAAACCTATTCTGAAAACTAGACAGGGAGAGCTTTCCACAAATAGGCGGATCGTCTCCTAATTCCTTTTTGTTAGACGAGAATCCTCCCTTGAAATGGACTGATCGCAGACCCAAAACTGCAGAAACATCTCTTAGTAAAACAACGATAACCCTCGGAATTCTAATCCAAATGAGAAACCCATTTCGCCTAAAGCTAGAAACGAGAGTGTAGAACTTATCCTAGAAGTTTCGTTCCAATCCAATCCGATCTTCCCAGCCGTTTGTCTCCCCTTCAAAAATCAGACATAACTATTTTCGAAGCAACAATCTCTTCTTCTCTCTCACAACCTACGAAATCCTCTCCTTTTCCTCTCCAAAATCGGCTGCAAAAACGTCTCCATGCGTTTTTATATCATGCCCTAGGGTTCCCTAAACTGGATGCCAGACCAAGCAATCAAGAACCAAACTTGTCGGTTCGATTTCAACTTGTGTCGATCGACGCAAATCACTTATGTCGATCGACGTAACACCCAGAACCCAACTCCTCACGAGTCCAACCACGTGTGTCGATTGACACACACACACTGTGTCGATCGATGCACCAACCAAAATACACATTTTGGTTCACGGGCGTTACAATTCTCCTCCACTAACACGGATTCGACCTCGAATCACACAACACCGTCCCTGCTAACACTCCCGTCCGAAACCCAACCAGCTTCACCCGAAAACACACCAGAATACAACATTTTTTGGTCCAGACCAGCCTGCCCAATTGATCGCACAACAATCAAACAAGAACATGCCCGACCAACCGTAGACCCAGAGTTGAACCAATTGGTCGTGCAACAATCAAACAACAACATGCACGACCAAGACGCTACATAAGTTACCAGGGTCATCTGAACCGAGGTTTCCAAATGCAAGTAAAATCCCTAGACTAGACACCAATCACATCAACACTCCTGACCCTATCCGGCCAGCCCCACCTGGGATCCTTCCCGATCTCCAAGCTCATCCAATCTCATATTCATAATCACATCACAGACGCTATACTAATACCTATATACATATACACCCCTTCCCACCTTCACGACCGCCGTCCATCAGGCTATCGGTATACTCCATACCCCTCTCACTCTCGGGACACACAGTCCGTCAAGTTATCGGCATGCAGGAGACCTCACTTGTCCCCTGGAGAGAACCTCACCTGTCCCCTCGTGATATATGCAGGAAACCTAACTTGTTCCCTGGAGAGAACCTCACCTGTCCCCTCAAATATACCCAGGAAACCTCACTTGTTCCCTGGGGCACCTTCTGTAACATGCCTCATAAGTACTTGTCGACCAGAATCACTTCTCGTGGTTCTCATGACATCCCCTCACCTGGAATGTCCTCACATCCATGACCAATCACTAGGTCATCCGAAACAACCCAACCACCATGGGTGTTTCCACAGAATCTCTGGAAAAGACAATTCTAACTCACATAAAACCTCTTTTCCAAACTCTCCCTAGAAAATAGACAGATCCTAACTCACATAAGACCTCTATTTCCCAGCACCATCTAGAGAACAGACAAGTCCTAACTCTCATAGAACCTCCATTCCTAGATACACCTAGAACATGGACAAGCTCTAACTCTCATAGAACTTCCATTTCTAGCCCTCACATACACACATGACCCACCATTTATAAAATATAAGAACTCACATCTTATAAACACATTTAATAGAAATCTCCATCTTATTAAATCATCAAAATGTATAATCGTTACACACTAAACGAAAATACATAAAACGTAGCCATACGCTATCACAAACTGAAAATCAGAAAAGAAAGAAAACTCAAGCAACGGCTTGCTTCTCGAACCACTTCGAGAACTTTGCCTTCATCTTCGCTTCTGGTTCCCAAGTCTCCTCCTCTACACCGTCGTAGTCCCACACGACTCTCACTAACGGTATCTTCTTCCGGCGCAGGACCTTGACTCTCCTCTCGAGAATCCTCACAGGTCTCGCCTCTAACATCATGTTGGGCTGAAGATCCTCCGGGATCCTAGCCAACACCTCCTCAGACTCATGCAGACACTTCCGCAACATCTAAACATGGAAGACTTTATGAAAAGCCTTCATACTCTGAGGTAACTCCAGCCGATAAGCTACTGGTCCAACCCGTTCCACAACCTTGAATGGACCCATAAACCTCGGACTTAGCTTATTCTCGGAAATGGATCTGTTAGGACCCCTCAACATCGCTGCCTTAAGATACACCAGATCTCCCAGCTCAAACTCCAGCTCCTTCCTCCTCTTATCGGCATAACTTTTCTGCCGATCCTGAGCCTTCTTCATGTTCAACCTCAAGACACGGATCTTCTCTGTCGTCTCTTGAACAACATCTGCACCAAACATGCTCATCTCCCCCACTTGAGTCCAGCATAATGGTGTACGACACGACCTTCCATACAGAGCCTCGTATGGAGCCATCTCAATACTCGCCTGGTAACTATTGATATACGCAAACTCAACCAGGTTCAAGTGATCTACCCAATGACCACCGTAATCCAGCACATACATCCTCAGTAAATTTTGGAGAGTCTGAATTGTCCTCTCAGACTGCCCATCCGTCTGCGGATGATATGTTGTACTCATATGCACCTTAGTGCCCATCTCAGCCTGAAATGCTCCCCAAAACTCAGAAGCAAATCACGGATCCCTGTCTGACACAATACTCGCTGCCACACCGTACAGCCTCACAATCTCACGCACATACTTCTTAGGCAAAACTGCCGCTCCATCGGTTTTCTTGATTGCAAGAAAATGTGCTGACTTAATCAGAAGATCCACAATCGCCCAAATAGCATCATAGGTCCGTGACAGCGGCAACTCTGTCATAAATTCCATGGTAATTATGTCCCACTTCCACTCCAGAATAGGCAAACTCTGCAACAAACCACTCGGAACCTGATGCTCAGCCTTCACCAGCTGACACATGTTGCACGCTGCAACCCAGTTAGTCACATCCTTCTTCATCCCGACCCAGTGATAATACCGTTTCAGATCCAGTACATCTTTGTCGCCCCCGGATGAATCGACAAAATGCTCGAATGAGCCTCTCTCAGTATCTCCTGCCTCAGATCCTCATCCTTGGGTACAGAAATCCGCCCGTTCACAAGTATCATCCCATTCGCCGAGACCAGATACTCTGAACCCGCAACCCGAGAAACATCAATCAAACCTTAATCATTCTCCTGAGCTATCCGGATCCTACTCAACAAATCAGCCTGGTTAGCTGCCTCTAACCCCAACGGCTCCTGTGAGATAACACACAACCTCAAGGTGCTAATCTCGCTCACCAACTCCTCCATATCATGCTCCTGAGCCAAAGCAACCCTCCTCCGACTCAACGCATCTGTAACTAGATTAGCCTTACCCGGATGGTACCCAATCTCCAGATATTAATATGCCACCAACTCCATCCAGCGCCTCTGTCTCTGGTTCAGCTCTGGCTGAGTAAAGAAATACTTCAGACTCTTATGGTCTGTGAACACCTGCACCTTTCCGCCATAAAGATAAGATCGCCAAATCTTTAAAGCAAAAATCACTGCAACCAACTCCAAATCGTGAGTAGGGTAGTTGCACTCATACTTCCTCAACTGCCTCGAAGAATATGCAATTACCTTCTCCTGATGCATCAGGACACAAGCCAGACCAACTCCAGAAGCATCCGTATACACCACGTAAGGCTCGCCCGGATCCGGCAACGCCAACACTGGTGTACTAGTCAGCATCTTCTTCAGCATCCCAAAACTCTCCTCGCAAACTGAAGACCACACCAAAGAGACATCCTTCCCCGTCAACTTCGTCATCGTCTGCGCCATACTCGCAAAACCCTTAACGAATATCAGATAGCAACCCGCTAAACCGAGAAAACTTCTGATCTCCGTGGCATTCCTCTGGTACCCTCAATCTTAGCCACATCCGCATAAACTCCCTCTGAAGACACCACATGGCCAAGAAAACCCATCTCCCGCTGCCAGAAACTGCACTTGTTCAACTTCACATACAGCTTCTGCTCCCGCAGCTTCTCCATAACCGCCCTCAGATGAACTTCATGCTCCTCAGGACTCCTCGAATACACCAGAATATCATCAATAAAGATGATCACAAACTCATCCAGATACTCCTAGAACACCCCGTTCATCAACCTCATAAACGCTGCTGGCGCATTTATCAAACCGAAAAACATCACCACGAACTCATAATGCCCATACCTCATCTCCGACGATAATCTAGATGAACCCTGTACCGATCCAGCCAATCCATCCCCAAGATGACATCGTACAGCTCCACCAGACTAATAATAAAATCTGCTGGCATTAACTCTCCTGCCACCAGAATATCCACGCCTTGAGCCCGCCCGAAAGTAGCCAAAGACTTCCCTACGGAAACTCTAACTACTCCCGACTGCTCACCGGAATCGCCCCGAATACCGCTGCTCTGCGCACTTTCCGGAGTAATGAAGCAATTCATTGCTCCAGAATCGAATAAAACATGGGACTCACACCCGCCCACTACTAAGGTCCTGCACAATTCTCATGTGCCTAAGAACCTTAACATTCTATCCCGAGACTCATCCTTCCTAGGACCGCTCATCAACCTGTGATCCATGCTCCCACACCCGAAACATCCCTGACCACCCTGAACCCTCTGACTTGGTCCCGGAGTGTTTTCCCACTTCCTCTTCTGTCCTTGCGCAGGTCTACCGTCCTTGCTCAAACCTACCTGCTGCTGCGACCTCCACTGCTGAATAGGCAGACTAACCACCACCACCTACTCCCTCAGGTTCTCCTCAATCGCCGCAGCAATCTCAAATCAGCTTGAAATCCTCTCAAGAACCTCCTCACCTGGGCCTACTTGCCCCATGCCTCCACCCGCATGAACCAGAAGCCAACCAAAATCTGCGTCGAACTCCCTCACTGACCGGTCACCCAGAGTCAACTCCAAAAGCCTCAACTCTAACTGATCCATCGGCTCCTACGGAAAGAACTTGGCATTAGATTCTGCCAAAAAGCCCTCTCAGGCCATTTCTGCCTGCACCTTCCTGGCCACAACACCTCTCCACCAGAGATGCGCCTTACCATCTAGATAATGCACTGCCAAGTCTACTCGATATAGAGAGGAACTACTCATCCCTTCGAGAGAACTACTCATCTCTCAAATAAGTATTAGGTAACTACTCATACCCAAGTACAATGCAATACCATCCACTACGGTCTCAACCACCACTATAGATCAACTCACATGATCTCTAAGGTCTGCATTTAGTCCTATGCACATAGCCACGTCTCATACATTGATAACTCTCAACTCATAACTCATAACCACACCACTCCCACTCTCAGGATCACATCCGTTGATCTATCAGTGCACCATACCACTCACACTCTCAGAACACACCGTCCGTCGAGCTAGCAGTATACAGGGGAAATCCTCATCCCCTCCAGAGAAGTACTCATCTCGTAGTATTACTAAGAGAAATCCTCATCCCTAGTAACACCCACAGGGAAATCCTCATCCCTAGTAACACCCACAGGGAAATCCTCATCCCATCGAGAAAAATACTCCTCTCTCAGTATTACTAAGGGAAATCTTCATCCCTCAGTAACACTCAGGGAAATCCTCATCCTTCCTGGAGAAATCCTCATCTCCAAAATGAGTTATTCGGGAAAATCCTCATTCCCTAGAGAAACCAATTATTAACGACTATAGCATCTCTGACTAGAACTACCTCACTTGGTCTCCAAATTATAAGGAATACGCATCCTCTGCATATGTTCCATCCTCCCAAGATAAAATGGAAGCTCCTCCGCAACCGCAACCCTCGGCTACACCCCAGCCCCTCCCGGCTGCACACCAGCCACACCCGGCGGCACCCCCGGAGCCTAACCCCAAACCGGTACCCCACCTGGTAACCGCTCCAGAATCATTTGTAGCAGACTTGCCAGACTATCAGCTCGATCCTGGGCAACACCTGTGGATCCCTCCTGATACGTCTGCGAATCAGCCACATGCTCCTGCGTGGTCTCCTGGCCACACTCGCAGCAGCAAACTCACTACCAAGTTCCCGCCCGTGCTCATGCCCTCCACGACCACCTCGGCCTCCTCGGCCTACACCTCTAGCAACTCTAGTACCTCTACCCATTTCTCTTCACTACTAGAAGCAGAAACTAAGAATACTAGAAAACAAGAAAGGTCAAACAACACATACCGTGGAATCTCATTGAAAGCTCGAAGAAGATGATCTAGGACTCCAAACCTACACAACAATCAATTGACAAATTCACATAATCAAATAATTCAACACGCAATTGACTACTCCACTTAATCAACTACGTTCTCCCGCCCTAGAACCATAAGGGCTCTGATACCAAACTGAAACAACCCAACTTTTTTTTTTTTTAACATTTAATTCGAATTAGCATTTCCATCAATGCTAGCTCTCAACAATCCAACCAATTCAATCACATTAAGACAGCGGAACAAAAGCAGTTAAACAATAAACCAATCAATTCAATATCCAATAATCAAGATCAATAGTTCAGACAAGTGCAACAATATCCAATCAATTCCACACTAAACCATTCCAATCTAACGACAATCCAACAACCTAGCCATTCTAACACAATAGCTAGCAAACAATCGAGCCGCTAGACCCTCATCTCCTCCCGGCCACAGCTCCACGATCACGTTTTCTCTTTACATGCATCACATGGCAAAACGAGATGCGTGTGTATTATCACAAATACTCAGTGAGACGATCATCCCATCTACTTGGTTATACACACAGGCATAAGCAAAATATACAATACCAGGATGAGCAAACAACAATACATGCACGAACAAGCAGCATAAATCAGTCTAGAAGACTTGCGTCGATCGATACAACCACTAGGTGTCGATCGATGCATTGTAACTGCGTCGATCGACACACACGACACACTTGTGTCGATCGACGCAAAGCAATCGTGTCGATCGACGCGTCGCTGTAGATCATGAGGATCGAGCCTATCCTCTCATGGCTGGAATCCAAAGCGATTCATCGATCTCCTGCACGAATTTATCAACAAACATACAGAATCCAATCCAAACAACAGCAAACAATCATATTTTATCAATTCATTTATCCAGATAAACCATGGTCACGCAATCACCTTAGAAAAAACGGTTATAACACGCGTTTGAAATTTCAAATTAAACCGACCCCGGTGGTACTGGAAAGCTAAGGCTCGGGGCTTTCCAATGATACCTAGATCGTCTTCTGGGTCCTTACAGAACGACGGGAAAGTAGCCCGCAAGTTCGTTGTTCGGAACTGGAAACAGGAAATTCCAATCTCAGAAAATGTGAACGACACGTTGGCATCTAAAGAACACAGAGAACGGAGATTACATCGGAAACAGGATCGAAAACCTGTTCTAAAAACTAGCAGAGAGAGTTTTCCACGGATAGGCGGATCGTCTACTAAATCCTTCTAGTTCGATGAGAATCCTCTCTCGAAATGGACTGATCACAGATCCAAAACTACAGAAACAACTCTTTGTAAAACGACGATAACTCTCGGAATACTAATCCAAATGACAAACCGATTTCGTCCAAAGCTAGATACGAGAGTGGGGAACTTACCCTAGAAGTTTCGCTCCTAGCCGTTCGCCTCCCCTTCTAAGCAACAAGATCTTCTTCTCTCTTACAACCTACGAATCCTTTCCTTTTCCTCTCCAAAATCGGCTGCAAAAACATCTCCATTCGTTTTTATATCATGCCCTAGGGTTCCTTAAACCGGATGCCAAACCAAGCGATCAAGAACCGAACTTGTCGGTTCGATCTCAACTTGCGTCGATCGACGCAAATCACTTGTGTCGATCGACGCAACACCCAGAACCCGATTCCTCGCGAGTCCAACCACGTGCGTCGATCGACACAGTGTGTGTCGATCGACACACCAACCAAAAATGCATATTTTGGTTCACGGACGTTACAATATCTCTCTCTCCTCTCTCTTCTCGCTTCTCGCTTCTCGCTTCTCGCTTCTCCCTTTCTCTTCTCCCTCGATGTATGCATCTTTTTTTCTTTCTTTTTTGCATTTTTGTTTTTTTTTTTTATTACATCTTCTATTTCTTATTTTTTATAAATTTATATTACAATTTAATAAAAAAAAGTTATCTTTAGTTTCCATTATAATTTATTTTTGTTTATAATTTGATACCCATTTTCATTACTTTTTTTTTATTTTACAAAAAATGTATTATACGTGTATATATAAACATCCATAATATGTTATATGTATACATATACATGTATGTTTACATGTGTACATACACATACATATAAATGCATGTACATATATTTTGTATGTATGACATATATTTATATAACAGATATTATAATAGGTAGTATTTGTACGTGTACATGTACGTACGTAATATATATTTAGTTTTACGTACACATATATACATACATATGATGTATTGTACATATAGACACATACAACATGTATATAATCTACAATATGTTATTAGTATATATACGTATTATATTTACATGTGTACGTACACATACATATAAATGTGTGTACATATTTTATATGAATGATATATATTAACAAGCGTATATGTACTTAGTTGTACGTATCCATATGTACGTAATATAATACCTATTGTACATAGTACGTATATACACGTAAATACCTATTGTACATTGAGTGTGTATGATATTCGTATGTGCATATTGTTTACTATTCTTGTACTTTTAATTATAGATGTACGAGTTTTGTATTTGATAGTGTATGTATATGGAACATACGATAATGTGCGTGCGTTCTCAGATATGACATAAAGCAGAAACATTTAATGCAAAGTATTAAATGCAATGACAGACGAAAAGTAAGGGTATTTTCATCCGATTTTCTTGCAAGTGACATATTTGTATGTAAAAAGTGTTTTGTGACATTTTTATATTTAGAAGTGAGTTTTTATGACTTTTCTGTAGTCTTCTCTATATAAAAATATGTAGTAAAATAGATAAAATTTAGAATATATTAGTCAACACTAAAATACCTTCTGTCAGCTAAAAACGAGTTTTTGTAAGCCTAAAGGATTTCCATTAGTTGTGACAGTAAATCTTTCCAACATCTTTTAAAATGATTTTGTTTTGTTGAAAACATCATCTTTTAATATGTTGCCAAACAATAACTGGTTGGAAAATTTATTTCAACTATTAACTTAGCTTTTAACAATCAACTTAATTTGTTCAAGGGGTCTATTTTCTTGGGACAATTACAAAAATGTCATTTTTTGTGTGTATATTTGCAAAAATGTTATTTAGGGGTGTCCATTTACAAAAATGCCACTAATTATAGATTTATAAAACATATATCTTAAAATTATAAACCCTAAAAAATGTTTCGACACCTAAAATCCCCTAAACACTCAAAACTAAACCCTAATAGAATATAATTAACTCAAACATAAATAATCTAAAGAGAAAATAATTTTGAAAAAGTGGCATTTTTGTAAAAATTTCAAAAATGTGGCATTTTTGTAAAGTGGCACTTGAAAAGTGGCATTTTTCTAAATTTCTCTATTTTCTTTAGGGAGTAGTCAATGTTAGCTTTTCTTAACTTCAGGGTTGAGAAGTTTACGATTGGAACCTGATGTATTTATTATTTTATTTTTTTAATTGTTTAGAATTGAATAAAAAGTTTTTTTAAAAACATTTCGATATATTAATTATTACAAATTATGAGAAATGTTACAAAGACGATTTTATTACACACAATTCACTTTGACCGTAATAAATCTACGACAGATGGAACACTTCCTGCCCCTACTCATGATGGACACTTTCTACTTTTAATCACAGAATCACGTTGAACGATTCTAATTACACAATATTGGTGATCTCTTGTAAGTTTATCTCTATTAATCTATATATTTGTTAATAAATCATATTATCAAAATAAATAAGTTTCATAAATAAATTGATAATTCGATTTCTTTATTTAATTATAACGATTATTAAGACATTTATTTATTTATCATAGGCATGTTGAATTAGGAAAGGAAAATGAAAATCCTTCAAAGGAAAAGGTGCCACTTTGTCGGCCAGATGCATACCTAAAGCTAGGTTGCCTATTGTTTGCAATATAGGCTACAAAAAACCTTGAAACTATGAATCAGTTAGCTATACATCCAACTATTATCTTGATTAACCAAAGCTTAGTTAATGGTCTCGAAAGGAATGCTGTTTACGGGCGTACGAGTATGGCCCAAGGATGGGGACCATCTCAAACTCACTAGGGACCCTCTTAGTGTTGAACTTTAAAAGCAATTTCAACCATAACACTAAATTTAGTATTGAAATAACACCATATTTAATATTATTGAAACAATCCGACCCATTTTTTATATATTTATTTTATACATTAGATTCATATTAATGTTCCCATAAACATTAATTCACAACATCCAATCAAACATATTCAACCAACACTAAACCAACGAAATTTCATAATTAAACCAAATCAATTCATTAACCATTAAAACCAATGACCAATAAACCAATTCGAATAAACCAATTCAGATAACTAATTCAACAATCCAATTCATCGAACCAGCAACCTAACGATTCTAAACAATAACATAAAGCACTCAGAAGAGACACTAGATTATCTCCTCTCCCCATCCATGATTCCACGATCACTCTTTGTCTTTATCTGCATTACATGGAAAAACGAGATGCATGAGTATTATCACAAATACTCAGTGAGAGGGTCATTCCATCTACTTGGATATACACACATGCATAAGAAAATGATACAATACCAGGATAAGCAATCAATAATGCATCACATGAACAATCAAACGAGAATCAGTACAACAGATCATGTGTCGATCGACAGACACTATGTGTCGATCGATGCATCAACAGTGTGTCGATCGACACACAACCCTGGTGTCGATCGACGCAAGACGCAGAATCCAGGAATCAAACCTATCCTTTCCCGGATCGATTCCTGAACGCATCTCCTCGATCTCCTGCACGAAATTCACCAAAACAAGCACGAAATCCAACCAAACAACACAATCAATCACAGCCTATCAATTCATTTACCCGCATAAGCCATGGTCACGCACTCACCTTGGTTTCGAAAAGAAAAGGATAAAAATCAGCGAAGAACCCGAAGAACGTGAAGAACACTCCAAATCTGATCCCCAAAATCAGAAATGAAATAACCCAACCCGTTTTTTTTTTTTTTAAACAGTTCAACATTGGACCCGAATTACCATTCTCATAAATGCTAATCCTCAATATCCAATCAAGAGAAACCAATCCAGTGGAATAACAAAACTATTCAATAGTCAATAATTATCAAATAACCAACAGCAATTCAACCATTTCAAGTTCACAATCCAGCAACTTAACAAGTCTAACAAAAGCATAAAACACCAAATTGAGACACTAGATCATCTCCTCTTCCTTGCCTTGGTTCCACGATCACACTTTCTCTTTACCTGCATCACATGGTTAAAAGAGATGCGTGAGTATTATCATAAATACTCAGTGATGCGGTCATCCCATCTACTTGGCTATACACACAGACATAAGCAAAAGATACAATATCAGGATGAACAATCAACACGCATAACACAACAATCACACGAGAAACAGTTAATACGTCAAACTGACGGTAATCAAAATTGTGTGTCGATCTCCTGCACAGAAACCGTCAACAAACACATCCAATAACAAGAAACATCCATATCAACAAGAATCAATCATCAAATCATCACACAAACCCATTGGGATCCATTCCTTTATCCAGATAAGCCATGGTCACGCACTCACCTTAGAAAAATGGTTATAACAAGCGTTTCAAATTTCAGATTAAACCGAACTCCGTGGCTCTGGAACGCTAAGACTCATGGCTTTCCAATGATACCTAGATCATCTTCTGGGTCCTTACAGAACGACGGAAAAATAGCCCGTAAGTTCGTTGCTCGGAACTGGAAATAGGAAATTCCAGTCTCAGAAAACATGAACACCACGTTGACATCTAAAGAATTCAGAGAACGGAGATTACATCGGAAATAGGATCGAAAACCTATTCTGAAACTAGACAGAGAGAGCTTTCCAGAGATAGGCGGATCGTCTCCTATGTCCTTCTGGTTCGACGAGAATCCTCCCTCGAAATGGACTGATCGCAGACCCAAAATTGCAGAAACATCTCTTAGTAAAACAACAATAACTCTCGGATTACTAATCCAAATGACAAACCGATTTCGCTCAAAGCTAGATACGAGAGTGGAGAACTTACCCTAGAAGTTTCTCTCCAATCCGATTCGATCTTCCCAGCCGTTCTTCTCCCTTCTAAAATCAGACAGAACTGTTTTTCTCTCAAGAAGTCACTTCTCTCACAATTCTCTCTAACTCTTCTGATTTTCGGCCAAAAGAGCCACAAAACACGATCCCCACGCTTATATAATGGAACCCTAAACCGATCGCCAAACCGAGTGATCAAAAACTGAACCAGACAGTTCAATTTTAACTTACGTCGATCGACGCAAATCACTTGTGTTGATCGATGCCACACCCAGAACCCGACTCCTCGCGAGTCCAACCACGTGTGTCGATTGACACACACACACTGTGTCGATCGATGCACCAACCAAAAATACACATTTTGGTTCACGGGCGTTACAATTCTCCCCCACTAACACGGATTCGACCTCGAATCACAAAACACCATCCCTGCTAAGGCTAACACTCCCGTGCAAAACCCGACCAGCTTCACCCGAAAACACACCAGAATGCAACGTTTTCTGGTCCAGACCAGCCTGCCCGATTGATCGCACAACAATCAAACAAGAACATGCCCGACCAACCGTAGACCCAGAGTTGAACCAATTAAACGTGCAACAATCAAACAAGAACATGCACGACTAAGACGCTACAAAAGTTACCAGGATCATCTGAACCGAGGTTCCCAAACGCAAGTAAAATCCCTAGACTAGACACCAATCACATCAACACTCCTGACTCTACTCGGCCAGCACCAACTGAGATCCATCCCGATCCCCGAAGCTATAATCATAATCACATCACAGACGCTATGCTCATACTCATATACATATATACCCTAACACTCCCAAGGTAGTCACCCTGGAGATCACGGTGTATAACATACCTCTCCCACCTTTAGGACCGCCGTCCATCAGGCTATCGGTATGCTCCATGCCCCTCTTACTCTCGCGACACACAGTCCGTCAAGCTATTGGCATGCAGGAGACCTCACTTGTCCCCGAGAACCTCACCGTTCCCTTCGAGATATATGCAAGAAACCTCACTTGTTCCCTGGAGAGAACCTCACCTGTCCCCTCAAGTATACCCAGGAAACCTCACTTGTTCCCTGGTGCACCTTCTGTAACGTGCCTCATAAGTACCTGTCGACCAGAATCACTTCTCGTGGTCCTCATGACATCCTCTCACCTAGAATGTCATCAGCTCCATGACCAATCACTAGGTTATCCAAAACAACCCAACCACCATGGATGTTTTCACAGAGTCCCTGGAAAAGACAGTTCGAACTCACATAAAACCTCTTTTCCAGACTCTCCCTAAGAAATAGACAGATCCTAAATCACATAAAACCTTTATTTCCCAGCACCATCTAGAGAACAGACAAGTCCTAACTCCCATAGAACCTCTACTCCTAGATACACCTAGAACATGGACAAGCTCTAACTCACATAGAACTTCCATTTCTAGCCCTCACATACACACATGACCCACCAGTCACAAAATATAAGAACTCACATCTTATAAACACATTTAATAAGAAATTCCCATCTTGTTAAATCTTCAAAATGTATAATCGTTACACACTAAACGAAAACTACATCAAACATAGCCACATGCTATCTCAAACTGAAAACCAGAAAAGAAAGACAACTCAAGCAACTGCTTGCTTCTCGAACCACTTCGAGAACTTTGCCTTCATCTTCGCTTCTGGTTCCCAAGTCTCCTCCTCGACACCGTCGCAGTCCTACACGACTCTCACCAACGGTATCCTCTTCCGGTGCAGGACCTTGACTCTCCTCTCGAGAATCCCCACAGGTTTCGCCTCCAACGTCATGTTGGGCTGAAGATCCTCCGGGATCCTAGCCAACACCTCCTCATACTCATGCAGACACTTCCGCAGAATCGAAACATGGAAGACTTTATGAAAAGTCTTCATACTCTGAGGTAGCTCCAACCGATCAGCTACTGGTCCAACCCGTTCCACAACCTTGAACGGACCCATAAACCTCGGATTTAGCTTATTCTCTGAAATGGATTTGTTAGGACCCCTCAACATCGCTGCCTTGAGATACACTAGATCTCCCAGCTCAAACTCCAGCTCCTTCCTCTTCTTATCAGCATAACTCTTCTGCCGATCATGAGCCTCCATCATGTTCAACCTCAAGACATGGATCTTCTCCGTTATCTCTTGAACAAAATCTGCACCAAACATGCTCCTCTCCCCCCACTTGAGTCCAGCATAATGGTGTACGACACGGCCTAACAGAGCCTCGTATGGAGCCATTCCAATACTCGCCTGGTAACTATTGTTATACGCAAACTCAACCAGGTTCAAGTGATCTGCCCAATGACCACCGTAATCCAGCACACACATCCTTAGGAAATCTTCAAGAGTCTGAATCGTCCTCTCAGACTGCCCATCCGTCCGCGGATAATATGCTGTACTCATATGCACCTTAGTGCCCATCTCAGCCTGAAATGCTCTCCAAAACTCAGAAACAAATCTCGGATCCCTGTCTGACACAATACTAGTTGGCACACCGTGCAGCCTCACAATCTCACGCACATACTTCTTAGCCAAAACTGCCATTTTCTTGATGGCAAGAAAATGTGCTGACTTAGTCAGACGATCCACAATCACCCAAATAGCATCATAGGTCCGCGACACCGGCAACTCTGTCACAAAAGCCACGGTAATCATGTCTCACTTCCACTCTGGAATAGGCAAACTCTGTAATAAACCACTCGGAACCTGATGCTCAGCCTTCACCAGCTGACACATGTTGCACACTGCAACCCAGTTAGCCACATCCTTCTTTATTCCGACCAGTGATAATACCTTTTTAGATCCCGGTACATCTTAGTTGCTCCTGGATTAATCGAAAAAATGCTCGAATGAGCCTCTCTCAGTATCTCCTGCCTCAGATCCTCATCCTTGGGTACACAAACCCGCCCGTTCACAAGTATCGTCCCATTCGCCGAGACCAGATACTCTGAACCCGCAACCTGAGAAGCATCAATCAAACCCTGATCCTTCTCCTGAGCTATCCGGATCCTGCTCAACAAATCAGCTTGGTTAGCTGCCTCTAACCCCAACGGCTCATGTGAGATAACACATAACCTCAACGTGCTAATCTCGCTCACCAAAACCTCCATATTTCGCTCCTGAGCCGAAGCAACCCTCTTCCGACTCAACGCATCTGCAACCAGATTAGCCTTATCCGGATGGTAACCAATCACCAGATCATAATTTGCTACCACTCCATCCAGCGCTTCTGCTCTGGTTCAGCTTGGGCTGAGTGAAGAAGTACTTCAGACTCTTATGGTTTGTGAACACTAGCACCTTTCCGCCATAAAGGTAAGATCGCCAAATCTTTAAAGCAAAAATCACAGCCGCCAACTCCAAGTCATGAGTAGGGTAGTTGCACTCATGCTTCCTCAACTGCCTCGAATCATATGCAGTTACCTTCCCCTGCTGCATCAGCACACAACCCAGACCAACTCCCGATGCATCATTATACACCACATAAGGCTCGCCCGGATCAGGCAACGCTCACACAGGTGTACTCGTCAATATGTCCTTCAGTTTCTCAAAACTCTCTTCGCAAGCTGAAGACCACACAAAAGAAACATCTTTCCCTATCAGTTTCGTCATCACCTGCGCCATACTCGCAAAACTCTTAACGAATCTCCGATAGTAACCCGCTAAACCGAGAAAACTCCTGATCTCCGTGGCATTCCTCGGTCTAGGCCACCCTCTGGTAGCCTCAATCTTAGCCGCATCCGCAGAAACTCCCTCTGCAGACACCACATGGCCAAGAAAACCCATCTCCCGTTGTCAGAAACTGCACTTGCTCAACTTCGCATACAGCTTCTGCTCCCGCAGCTTCTCCAGAACCGCCCTCAGATGAACCTCAGGCTCCTCAGGACTCTTCGAATACACCAGAATATCATCAATGAAGATGATCATAAACTCATCCAGATACTCTAAGAACAACCCCCCGTTCATCAACCTCATGAACGCTGCCGGCACATTTATCAACCCGAAAGGCATCACCACAAACTCATAATGCACATACCTCATCCCCGACGACAACCCAGATGAACCATGTACCGATCCAGCCAATCCATCCCCAGAATGACATCGTACAGCTCCACCGGACTAATAATCAAATCTGCTAGCATCAACTCTCCTGCCACCAGAATATCCACGCCGCGAGCCCGCCCGAAAGTAGCCAAAACTTCCTTCTGGAAACTCTAACTACTCCCGACTGCTCACCGAAATCGCTCCGGATCCGCTGCTCTCCGCACACTCTGGAGTAATGAAGGAATTCTTGCTCCAGAATCGAACAAAACATGGGACTCACACCCGCCCACTACTAAGGTCCCTGCACAATTTCCATGTGCTAAGAACCTTAACATTCTATCCTAAGACACATCCTTCCTAGGACCGCTCGCCAACTTGTGATCCATGCTCCCACACCCGAAGCATCCCTGACCACCCTGAACCCTCTGACTCGGCCCCGAAGTGCTTTCTCACTTCCTCTTCTGTCCTTGCGCAGGCCTACCACCCTTTCTCGGACCTACCTGCTGCTGGGACCTCCACTGCTGAATAAGCAGACTAACCACCACCACCTGCTCCCTCGGGTTCTCCTCAATTGCCGCAGCAATCTCAAATCAGCTCGAAGTCCTCTCAAGAACCTCCTCAACTGGGCCTACTCGCCCCATGCCTCCACCCGCAAGAACCAGAAATCAACCGAAATCTGTGTCAAACTCTCTCACTGACCGGTCACCTAGAGTCAACTCCAAAAGCCCCAACTCTAACCGATCCACCGGCTCCTGCGGAAAGACTTGGTATTAGACTCTGCCAAAAAGTCCTCTCAGGCCATCTCTACCTGCACCTTCCTGGCCGCAACACCTCTCCACCAGAGATGCGCCTCACCATCCAGATAAGGCACCGCCAGGTCTACTCGGTATAGAGAAGAACTACTCATCCCTTCGAGAGAACTACTCATCTCTCCGTTAAGTACTAGGTAACTACTCATACCCAAGTACAATGCAATACCATCCACAACGGTCTCAACCACCACTATAGATCAACTCATATGATCTCTAAGGTCTGCATCTAGTCCTATGCACATAGCCACGTCTCAGACATTGATAACTCTCAACTCATAACTCATAACCACACCACTCCCACTCTCAGGATCACATTCTTTGAGCTATCAGTGTACCATACCACTCACACTCTCAGAATACACCGTCCGTCGAGCCAGCAATATACAGGGGAAATCCTCATCCCCTCCAGAGAAGTACTCATCTCGTAGTATTACTAAGGGAAATCCTCATCCCTAGTAACACCCACAGGGAAATCCTCATCTCATCGAGAAAAATACTCCTCTCTCAGTATTACTAAGGGAAATCTTCATCCTTCAGTAACACTCAGGGAAATCCTCATCCTTCCTGGAGAAATCCTCATCTCTAAATGAGTTATTCGGGAAAATCCTCATTCCCTAGAGAAACCAATTATTAACGCCTATAGCATTTCTGACTAAAACTACCTCACTTGGTCTCCAAATTATAAGGAATACGCATCTTCTGCATGTGCTCCATCCTCCTAAGATAAGATGAAAGCTCATCCGCAACCGCAACCCTCGGCTGCACCCCAGCCCCTCCCGGCTGCACCCCCGGAGCCTAACCCCGAACTGGTACTCCACCTGCTAACCGCTCCAGAATCATCTGTAGCAGACTCGCCAGACTATCGGCTCGATCCTGGGCAACACCTGCGGCAGCACCCCACCTGGGCCCGCCGCACCGCCAGCTACACCGGGACCCTCACTAGTCCCACCAGTCCTCAACTGGTACCTGCAGTGGCAACTCCCACGGATCCCTCCTGATACGTTTGTGAATCAGCCATCTGCTCCTGCATGGTCTCCTGGGCCACACTCGCGGCAGCAGACTCACTCTCAAGTCCCCGCCCGTGCTCACGCCCTCCACGACCACCTCGGCCTATACCTCTAGCAACTCTAGTACCTCTACCCATTTCTCTTCATTACTAGAAGCAGAAACTAAGAATACTAGAAAACAAGAAAGGTCAATAACCCATACCGTGGAATCTCATTGAAGGCTCCGAGAAGATGATCTAGGACTCCAAACCCACACAACAATCAATTGACTAACTAGCCTAATCAATCAATTCAACACGCAATTGACTACTCCACTTAATCAACTACGTTCTCCCACCCTAGGGCTCTGATACCAAACTAAAACAACCCAACCCGTTTTTTTTTTTAAACAGTTCAACATTGGACCCGAATTAACATTCCCATAAATGCTAATCCTCAATATCCAATCAAGAGAAACCAATCCAGCGGAATAACAAAACCATTCAATAGTCAATAATTATCAAATAACCAACAGCTTTTCAACCATTCCAAGTTCATAATCCAGCAACTTAACAAGTTTAGCAAAAGCATAAAACACCAAATTTAGACACTAGATCATCTCCTTTTCCTTGCCTTGATTCCACGATCACACTTTCTCTTTATCTGCATCACATGGTTAAAAAAGATGCGTGAGTATTATCACAAATACTCAGTGATGCGGTCATCCCATCTACTTGGCTATACACACATGCATAAGCAAAAGATACAATACCAGGATGAACAATCAACACGCATAGCACAACAATCACACGAGAAACAGTCAATACGTCAAACTGACGGTAATCAAAATTGTGTGTCGATCTCCTGCACAGAAACCATCAACAAACACATCCAATAACACGAAATCATCCATATCAACAAGAATCAATCATCAAATCATCACACAAACGCATCGGGATCCATTCTTTTACCCAGATAAGCCATGGTCACGCACTTACCTTAGAAAAAATGGTTATAACACACGTTTAAAATTTCAGATTAAACCGAACTCGATTGCTCTGGAAAGCTAAGACTCGGGGATTTCCAATGAGACCTAGATCGTCTTTTGGGTCCTTACAGAAGGACGGGAAAACAGCCCGTAAGTTCATTGCTCGGAATTGGAAATAGGAAATTTCAGTCTCAGAAAACTTGAACACCACGTTGACATCTAAGGAATACAGAGAACGGAGATTACATCGGAAACAGGATCGAAAACCTATTCTGAAACTAGACAGAGAGAGCTTTCCAGAGATAGGTGGATCGTCTCCTTTGTTCTTCTGGTTCGACGAGAATCCTCCCTAAAAATGGAATGATCGCAGACCCAAAACTGCAGAAACATCTCTTAGTAAAACGATGATAACTCTCGCAATACTAATCCAAATGACAAACGGATTTCGTCCAAAGCTAGATACAAGAGTGGAGAACTTACCTTAGAACTTTTGCTCCAATCTAATCCGATCTTCCTAGCCGTTCGTCTCCCCTTCTAAAATCGGACAGAACTATTTTTCTCTCAAGAAAGTCACTTCTCTCATAATTCTCTCTAACTCCTCTGATTTTAGGCCAAAAGAGCCAGAAAACGCGATCCCCATGCTTATATAATGGAACCCTAGGGTTCCCTAAACCGATCGCCAAACCGAGCGATCAAAGACCGAACCAGACGGTTCAATTTCAACTTGCGTCGATCGACGCACACTTATGTCGATCGACGCAACAACCAGAACACGACTCCTCGCGAGTCCAAACACGTGCGTCGATCGACACACACACACACTGTCGATCGACGCACCACCAAAAATACACATTTTGGTTCACGGGCGTTAGAAGAAATCTACTTCTTGCTTCGCGAAGAACAGATCCAAAACCCAATCCAGGACCTCACAATCACAGACACGAGTTTTTAGGTCAAGAACTCGAACAAATGAACAATGATTATTCCTTTCTCTCAAATCCTCTTTCAAAACTCTCTAAAAACTCTTTGGAATTTTCTGGAACCAAAAATCTCGACCAAAACGCGGCCTTAGTCTTTTAATAGGGAAGCCCTAGGGTTTTCTCACTAAACCGAACCGAACCGCCGATTAAAATCAAACCAACCGGTTCAATCCGCAACCGGCGTCGATCGACACACGACCAAATTCTCAAAATTTGGTTCACGGTCATTACAATTATAGTGTAGTTCATCTCCAACTACAACACCAAATATTATATTAAAAATGTACTTTATTATTATACTATTAAATTTAATTTTTTAAAATCTTTTAATAGTATGATAAATACTAATTATTCTTATAATTAATCTATGCATACGTTAAATATAAAATTACAATCGATAAATTAAAATTAGTGAAAAATAAATTTTCAGTTATTGAACGTTAATATATATGTTTAGTCTTTGTCAATTTGCATATCGATTTAGTTAGTTTGTGCCAATTTAAATTTCATGTTATTAGAAACAAAAGATATAAACATATTTTTGATATATTTATTTATATATTTACTTTTTTAAATTTAATCAATTAATAAACATCAATTTAATCATATTATTGAATAAAAATAGGGGATATTTTAATGTTTAGTGTTATGAATAGTGTCACACCAAATATGTTGTAACACTGTTCATAGAACACTAAATATTTGGTATTTTGGAGTTCTATTAGAGAGGTTTCAACACCAAATTTGGTGTTTTGTAGTTCTATTGGAGTTGTCCTAAGAACATCCTCAATGGCAAGAAATTCATTGAGTCTCTAATAAATATTTTTGTAATAGTTTTTGTTTAATTTAATTATTTATTTAAAAATTAAATTATCTGAACCAATGAGATATCAACAAATGACCGTTTCTAAAAACCTTAGAATCGATTTTTGGTGTAGAACCTCTACTTTTTCTTATATTTACAATACTTTTTGTTTTTTAATTGTTTAGATATTATGGAAGAAACCCCGTTGGAGATACTATAATTGATTTTGAATACACTCAAAATTTTAAATTGGTAACAAGTCACTAATAGTTTACAGCCACTTTTAAATTTGTAAAGTTTTTGGTTGTACCAATCAAAGAACTAAGTCTTATAAACAAAAGATGTAAACAAAAGCCAGCTATGCCATTTGTAGAATAAAGCTATACAAATAGTGAAAGTTGTTTATAGAGATAAGTATTGTAACACCCGTGAATCAAAAAATGGATTTTTGGTTGGTGCGTCGATCGACACGGGTTGATTTTGAACCGACATGTTTGATTTTAAATTATCTGGTTCGCGTGGTTGGTTAAGGAAAACTCTAAGGGGAAGTATAAAAAGGGATCAGCCGTGTTTAGGCTGCGTTTTTTGGCAGAAAACATTCAGAAATCAGAGTGGAGAGAGAGGATTTTCGTGGGTTGTGAGAGAGAATAAGAGATTGTCATTTTGGAGACAGTTCTGGCTGTTCTAGAAGAGTAGAGGAACGAACGGTCTAATCAGATCGTATTGGAGTGAAACTTCAGGGTAAGTTCTCCACTCTCGTATCTACCTTTGGGCGAAATCGGTTTGTCATTTGGATTAGTATTATGAGAGTTATGGTTGTTTTTTCGAGAGAGATTCATGCAGAATTGGATCTGCGATCAGTCCACGTCGTGGGAGTTTTTCTGTCGAATTAGAAGGAATTAGGAGGCGATCTATATAGCATTGGAAATTTCCCGGTCTCACGATTCCAGATCATGTTTCCGATCATGATTCCGAGGTACACCGTTCTGAGCGTGCTTTCAAAGTCGGCTGGTTGTTTCTGTTTTCAGGAACCCTAATCCGGTTTAGGGGAAACTCCAATTGGTTTGGTTAACCAGTTTGGGTTGGTTCGGTTTGGTTAATCAGATTAGTTTGGTTGGTTAGTTTAATCGACTGGTTCGGTTTGGGTTAACCAATTGGTTTGGTTTGCAGTGTTCAACAGGCTAAGGCTCAGAAGTCAGAAGAGCGTTGCCAGAGGTTGAGGTCTGAGGCAATTGATAGGCTAAGGTGAGTGCATGACCATAGGCTTATCTGGGTAAAGAATTAGATAGAATGCGTTGTTGTGTTGTTCTTGGTTGGATTCATGTTGTATTGTCGAGTTTTACGCAAGGTCTGTCTGCTAATTCTCGTTTGATTGTTTCGTTTATGCATTATTGATTACTCATCCTGGTATTGTATCTCTTTCTTATGCCTGTGTGTATAGCCTGTAGATGGGATGACCGTCTCACTGAGTATTTGTGATAATACTCACGCATCTCTTTTTGCCATGTGATGCAGGTAAAGAGAAATTGTGATCGTGGAATCATCGCTGGGAAGAAAAGATAATCTAGAGTCTCGATTGTGTTGTTTTATCGTATTGTTTAGAACCGCTAGGTTGCTAGTTTGATGAATTGGATTATGGAATGGTTATAGGGTTTAATGATTAATTCGGTTGATTGATTTGGTTTGAATTCCGCTGGTTTAATTTTTATTTGAGTGTGCTTGATTGGATATTGAGAATTAATATTTATGGAAACATTAATTCGAATCCAATATAAAAAAAAAAAAGCGGATCGGGTTGTTTCAAGTATAGTGATAGATACAGATATATACAAAAGTGAAAAAAAATACTAATATGATTAATTGCATCGATTCTTTTATTTTTTTAAATTTAAATATATATTTAAAAAACTTTTATGATGAAAATAATACACACCACGCTTTGTTCTTTAAATAGAGCAACATTCACTTGTTCTATTTCACGCATTGTTCTTTAAAAAAAATACACACCACCTTAAAAAATCTCTCAAAAATAATTATTACATAGCTAAAGATCTTAATTTAGTGATGACTCATGATAATTAAGGTAAAAATTCATATTTGTTTTGTATACAATAATTTTGCTTAATATATATATTAATTTTTTTTTATCAAACTTTTAATATATGCTATGTTATAATATTTTCGCATAATATATAACAGATTATTATATTAAGTTGATAAAAATATAGTTGCATATATAGTTTTATAAATAAGGTATAAAATTGGACTAAGTTCATATGTATATGAAAGTATATATATGTTATGAATATGCATGCGATATTATATGTATTGAAAAAATTTAATTTATGTTAACTCATTTCCTTAATAATTTGAATTTGTTTGAAAATAAATATGAAAGTGTAAATTTTAAATAGGGGTCTACTTATTTTTAAATGGGACAATTGCAAAAACGTCACTTTTGGTGTGTCCATTTTCAAAAATGTAATTATGGATTATCCATTTGCAAAATGCCACTAATTAAGAATTTTAAAATCTTAAATCTTAAAATTCTAAACCCTAAAAATTTTTTGACACTTAACAAACTTTTAAACCTCAAAACTAAACACTAATACAACATAGTTAACCAAAATATCAATGATATATTGAATAAATGAATTTGAACAAGTGGCATTTTCTATAAGATTTTGAAAAAATAACATTTTTGAATAGTGGCACTTCAAAAAACGTATTTACGTCCTTGTAAATTACGAAACATATTATTTGATTTTAGGTTTTAGGTTTCAAAAATAATAAACATATTATTTGGTTTTAGGTTTTTTGAAAGTAAATAACAAAGCAATAAGTAAAAGGATATATGATCAATTAAGATAAGATATCAAGCAAATTCGCAAGACATATGCAACACACAAGCAATCGATTTAGGGTTTTAATATTAGTTGTTCTAGAACTCAAACCACTAATGTAAGATCATCCCACTATCGTAGCTCAAATCTCTATGTCTTCTACCCTAATAGACTCAACTATCGCATGTTATTACAAGGTGAAAACACGCTTTAAGTGTAAGATTCGATTGTTCACTAAACTCCTTAACTAACCTATCGAATTGTTAAGATGTTTACCTAATCAAATACTAGGGCCGGAGATATAACAAGTTTTTGGAGAGTATATCAACCTAATATCAGTCCCAGGGTAGCTAAGCCAGTTCATGCCTTGAGCGTAAATAAAGATGAAGAATCAATCAAGAACAAAACCTAAAACGATTAAATATGCGATAACATAGAACTTAGAAAATACATAGAATCAAATCAAAACTAATAGTCTAACATGCTTTGCAACACGTAGCAGCGAGAGTAAAGCACATAAACATAGTATAACTCGTTTGATCTACAAAGTGGAATGGACTAGATCTCATCTCTTTGTTCAAGAACAAAGTTGATCTACCCTTAAGAATTTTAAAATCAAATATGCATGAAGAACAAGACAAAAACGAAATACATATTTAGGTATTGATTTATGGTTGTTTGGCCGGCTGCTCTAACTTTCTAGAGAGACTAAAAGCAAGTATTATTTTAGCATACATTACATAATGGTGTTTACTATAGTATATATATATATACGAATATATAGTTGCATATATATGATTTGGTTTCATATTTTAGAAAGAAACTTGAAAGCCTCTAGAAGACAATGTTTTGGTTGAATTATATGAAGCTGAACTTCAAAAAGTCTATATATAGTAACTAACAGTAACTAACAATATCACTAAAAGTCGATTATAATACATATGCACTAAAAAGACCGTAGCGAAAACATATATAAGTGAATTATATAATATAGAACGGGAAAAAGTTGATGTGTAGAAGAATGTGAAAAACAAAAGAAAAAATGACTCAAATCCCATGAAACTATGCGAATATGACTAGAATACCATATATCTTTCAAAAATGACTCAAATATTTTCACATCCCTGGTTAATTACGATAAACACCCTTGATTAATTTTTCTTAATTGAGATTATTTTTAATTAAAATAATCAAAAATAAATACACATCATTAAGAAATAACCGTGATCAGAAAAGAGTCAAGTTTCAAAAGTAAAAACGTTTAAGTTATCCTCTCAAAGGAAAAAAAGAACGCAAACTTTGTCAACTGTTCATTCGAAATCGACATTGTTTCTTTCCTCGTGATCGTCTTCTCCACAATCGAAATCGACTTCCCTCGTAATCGTCTTCTCCGCATTCGCCTATAATCTTCTTATCCGGTAGGTTGTTGCTAAGTTTTTTTTTACTGCGACTGAGTTATTAATAGTGTTGTGGCTGAGTTAGGGTTTTTTTGCGGCTGAGTTATCAATTATCTTATGGGTGAATTAGGGTTTTAGCGGCTGAGTTATTAATTATGTTGTGGCTGAGTTATAAATTGTGGCTGAGTTAGGGTTTTTTGCGGCTGAGTTATAACTTATGTTGTGGCTGAGTTATGGTATAGAAAGACGAAACGTCGCGACACGGCTGAGTTAGTTTACTATTGCGGCTGAGTTATAAATTATGTTGTGGCTGAGTTATATATTATGTTTTGGCTGAGTTAGTTTTCTATTGCGGCTGATTTATTTGTCTTTTGTCATCAGATGGAACATCAAGCAACTGAGATGGAACATCAAACACCTGAATACCCAAGAAGATCAATACGCTCTGCTAATCTAGAAAATAGAGAGCTTAATCACAATTCCAATATGGGAGATTTTGGTTTGGTTAGAACACAATTAGGGCTTGAGGTGTGGGAAGAACTGAAGAAGTTTCCAGTTGGAATAATTGCTAAGCTAGTCGATGGAAAATGTGTGTGGTCTGGTAGGACTGTACACTATCTACTATGTCGACAGCTGAAAGTAGAGAAGAAGGAGATATGGAGCGTGGTTGGTGATCAACCTATCAGGTTCAGCTTACTCGAGTTTGGTGAGATCACTGGGTTAAACACAGACCCAGTGCCAACAGAAAGTAGAAATGAACCTGACCAATACAGAGAGTTTTGGGACGAGTTGAATGTGCCGCATGGCCTTGGACCCAAGCCTGACGAATTGAGGGCAGCAATAACAGGTTGTAGGTCCTGGAGTTTTGAAAAGCGTAAATGGTTAGGGCTGTTAGTTCTTCTAGCCATGGGAATTTATGCCGGGCATCATAATTCTAGGATACCTTTTGAAACGGCAAAAAGGGTATTCGATGATGAAGCCATGATGACTTACCCATGGGGTCGGGCTGCATTTGAAGCGCTGGTTGGTAGTATTCAGTCTTTGAATCCAGTAGGAAGGACATACTCCATCAGCGGCATGGTTTACTCTTTATTGGCTTGGGCATAGGAATCTATCACTTGCTTTCGTGAGCGTTTTAGCAGAATAATCCATGCGGAAGAAATTCCGCTTCTTCGATATGAAGCAACGCGCACACGAGCAAGTTTTGATACAGTCCTGAAAAAGGAGATTGAAGACCATGGTCATGTAAGTTTTAGGCTGATTTATTATTTATTTGATGGCTGAGTTATTCTTTATTTCACGGCTGAGTTATGATTTTTTTTATGGCTGAGTTATGATTTGTTTGTGTGATGGCTGAGTTATTTTTTATTTGATGGCTGAGTTATTCTTCATTTTACGGCTGAGTTATTCTTTATTTGATGGCTGAGTTATGATTTGTTTTATGGCTGAGTTATTTTTTATTTGATGGCTGAGTTATTCTTCATTTTACGGCTGAGTTATTCTTTATTTGATGGCTGAGTTATGATTTGTTTGATGGCTGAGTTACGATTTGTTTGTGTGATGGCTGAGTTATTCTTTATTTGATGGCTGAGTTATTCTTTTATGGCTGAGTTATGATTATTCAATGGCTGAGTTATGAGTTACTGTTGTAGGTGCGTGTTAGGCATATGGTTTTCAAGGAGTCTATAGAGGAGATGTTTCCTCAGTGGCCGGGTGAAGACGATGACACACATCTGAGTAACCTGATAAGAGACCTACATTCTGGTAGGTATGTAGTAGGTGATTATTGGGATGTTCAGAGTAAGGAGAAGAAGGAGAAGAAGAAAAAAACAAAGTTGGCTTTAGTTCCTTTTAACTCTGAGCCTGAGCGACCCAGAAAGAAGCAGAAGAAAGCTGCTGAGGAGGATGAAGCTTCTGATTTAAAGAAGACGGAAGAGAAGGCAGCGGGTGCTAGCGAGGACGCGGCGGCTATGAATACCATAATCGCTACACTGGAGAAAATTGCCACTAAATTTGATAGATATGACTCTATTTTTTAGAGGGTTTGCTCGCAGTTTTCCGTCTACGATTCCAAGATGGAAGATATGGAGAAGAATATTGCTGACAGAGTCAGAGATGCAGTGGATGAGCGTCTGAAAGTTTTGGGTTTATCCGAAAGTGCCCAAAACTATGTTCCCAGTCCAAAAACGCGAGCAGGGCAAAAGTCAGATAATAGTCGAACGGTACCTAATACGGTATCTGAGACCCCTGACAATGTTGCGTGGGCTAAAACGACATCGCCTGAGGAGCTTGCTAAGGCCGAAAGCCGAACTCCACAGCAGTTTTTTCCAAAACAGAAGGAAGCTGTGGGGTCAAAATTGAAGGCGAAAGAACAAATTTCTAAGGGTACGCCTGAGGCGAAAAAGAATTTGGGGTTTGGTAGTGAACTTGATTTCGTAACTGTTTCGCCTGCCAAGCAAGAATTACGACGCGGAACCAGGAGGCACCCAACAGAAAAAGAAAACGAGGAATTTTTGAAAAAGAAGGCTGAGGATGCTGCTAAGAAGAAGTCTGAAGCTGCTGCTAAAAGGAAGGAGATCGCTCTTAAGAAGAAAGAAGAGAAAGCAGCAGCTGATTTAAAGAAGAAGGAAGAGAAGGCAGCGGCTGAGTTAAAGAAGAAAGAAGCGGCTGCGAAGAAGAGTCGTGAGGGCGTAATAAGAATACAATTGCCGGCTGTAAAGACGAAGGGGAAGGGGAAGATGGAAGGTCCAACTGATGTTGAGGATGTGACCGATGAAGTTCTCGCAAAAGAAAACCAACTGTTACCGGAGTCTGAGGAGGAAGAAGATGAAAGACTTCGGTTAGCGAGAATTAAGGAGTATCGGTCGAGGGTTCAATTAGCTACAACTGGGTTAGCAAAGAAGCCAAATCCTCCTTCAGCAGTTTTTCCTTCTCTTGGAGACAATGGGACGACGTGCATGAGGAAGGGTTTTGAACCTTCATCAGCGATCTATGATCCTCTCGCACCTGTTGACCCGGCTAATCTGGAGAAACTTAAGCAACATCTGAAGCCATTCGAGTATAGACTTTTACACCATTCTTTTTTTTAATTTTATACAGCTATTAGCAATATTTGTCTAAACTGACTTGTGTTTGATTATTAGGGCCATTGCACTGACCGATCTTAATAACGAGGAAGTGAGTTTCTACAGAATTCTCATGACTGAAAGAAAGCATTGGCCAAATCTATAGTATGGATGGTTGTTTGATACTGTAAGTATAATTTACGGCTGAGTTTTGATTATTTATGACTGAGTTGTTAGTTATTTAATGGCTGAGTTATGGTTATTTATGGCTGAGTTATTTGTTATTTGATGGCTGAGTTATTTGTTATTTGATGGCTGAGTTATGATTATTTAATGGCTGAGTTATTGTTGTTTCATGGCTGAGTTATTGTTGTTTGATGGCTGAGTTATGTCTGTTTGATGGCTGAGTTATGGTTGTTCGATGGCTGAGTTATGGTTGTTTGATGGCTGAGTTATTAGTTATTTGGTGGCTGAGTTATGATTATTTAATGGCTGAGTTATGATAATTCGATGGCTGACTTAATCTTCTGTGTACAGCATGTTGCTTCGTATATGAGAGTCCTCACCAAAAGGTCCATGCAAGATCCCAGCCCATTCTGGTCCAAGCGCATTGCCTTTGTGGACACATGGTTCCTAGGATTATGGGTTCGGGATTTTGAGCAGTTCAAGATGAATCCAAAGATGTTCAAATTCAAGGACTCAGGGTATGAGAATCTCATATACGGTAAGATTCCCGGCGACCTTCCAACAAATAAAAAGTGGCTTGAAGATGTTGATCACTTGTACGGAGTGCTTCATACTAGAGGCGATCATTGGGTGGCGTTTCACGTGGATCTTCTGAAGGAGAAGATCGATGCATATGATCCCATCATTGGACAGGTAACTCCGGAAAGTGAACAGAAAATGCTACAAGCATTTAGGCCGCTGTTGCAAATGATCCCTGCAATGATCAATGCTGTCATTCCTGGTAAAAAAACCGCTTGCCTTCAACAATTTGCCTTCAGACGGAAAAGCGGCAAAAACATTCCCCAAAACACCCAAGTTGGCGACTGTGGCGTGTATTCAGCGAAGTTTGTCGAGTGTCTAGCGCTTGGTGTAACTTTCGATGGGATATGCGACAAAAATATTCAGGGTATACGGGTGAAAATGGCAGCAGAGATCTTTGATGAAAAGGGATATGATATGTTGGCCCAGTTTAGCTGATTTAGCCATTATGAACCTTCTATTCTTATATTTGTATGTTCAATGAACCTTCTATTCTTCTATTTGTATGTATGTTCAATGAACCTTCTAACTCAGCCTTAATAAATAACTCAGCCGTTTCGTTTTGATAACTCAGCCATTTGATGTAGATAACTCAGTCATACCCTAAACCCTAAAATCGAAAATGAAATTTAAGACTTACAAAATTATAATTGAGATCAATTTATTAATATAAATTGAATATAAATCATCTGAATGTAAATACTTTATTTTTTCAATTTACAAGTTGAGACTCTAACTTGATCTTGATATATATATTGTCTTACAAGTACTTAAAACTTTACCTATAGTTAAGACCCAAAATAATATACAATAAACCACATAGCATTTTTTCAATTGAATGTGTATAATTTGTTTCATTTGAGACTCTAAATCATATATTTTCTAAATGCTAAACCCTAAAACCCAAACCATGAAACCTAAACCCTAAACCCTAAATCCATAACTCAGCCGTGAAGTTCCTATAACTCAGTCGTCAAATGTAAATTTGGGCGGGAAATTTGCGACGTTTCGTCTTCCTATCGCTCCATCTTGCGACGTTTCTTCTTTCTCTCTCTCTCTGTATATATAGCCCTTCGCGTAAACATTTTCTCTCCCATCACTATTTTTTATAGAAAAAACTGAAGTAAAAAAACCTAATCTCATAAAAACATACATCATGTCGATTGTCCCTGCTATGACATCCCAGTTCAAGAGCATGATCAATGACATACAACAAAAAACGCAAGATCGGGATAACCTCCCTCTTCTAAACCCTGGTGCAGGTGTCTGGTATGACCAAACCACTGTTACGTGGTTTAAGTTTTTACACGATCTCTCGCAGGCGATCCCGGATATTCTTCGAGAGGGATGGGTTGAGCCGTGGCCGACTTACTGCTTCATTCTCGATGATGTTAAGGGACAATGGTTTCTTAAACTAACTGTAAGCATAATTTAACTTTCGTATTAGATTTAACTTTTTGTTTCTTAAACACTAATACTTTTTGTTTCTTTTTATAGCGAAAATACAGATGGGATCCGAGGCATAATTTGACGGTTTGGACACAGTTTAATCTGCTGGCTAGAACGCTTTTTCGCACTCAAATGCGGGCGTTTAAGAGGATATGGCATCATGGCGGCGAGAAGTCTGATTGGATTACAAATAGAGTTTGGCTTGCTCCCGTCGAGATGTTTGATGATTTTGGCCCAGATAATTTTGAGTTTGGACAATGTAATTTTAAATAAATGTTTGAAACCCTAAATATTTTGTATAAATTTTTAGTTTGTTTATCTAAATGAATCAGCCGTTTACTACAATTTTTGTTTTTGCTTACAACAATTTATACAAGTTTTTATATAACTCAGCCGTCAAGTATAATAACTCAGCCTTACTAAAATAACTCAGCCGTGAAGTTAATAACTCAGCCTTTCTAAACATAACTCAGCCGTCAAGTACAATAACTCAGCCTTACTAAACATAACTCAGCCGTCAAGTATAATAACTCAGCCGTTTCGTCTTCCTATTTTGGCCAGTTTATTAATTGAAATTAATTGAAATTATATTTTTTCCCGCCGGTTTATTAATTGAAATTATAATTTTTCCCGCCCGGTTTATTAATTGAAATTATAATCGAATCTAAATCCATAACTCAGTCGTGTCGCGACGTTTCGGTTTACCAAAATCCATAACTCAGCCGTGTCGCGTCGTTTCGGCTTACCAAAATCCATAACTCAGCCGTGTCGTGTCGTATTTCTATTTTGACCCGGTCTATTTTGGGAAAAGTCAAACCAAAAATCAAACCAAAATCCATACAATTAAAGCCATATTGTAAACAAAATCCATAACTCAGCCGTAATACAACCAAACATTTATATTGGACAAGTTCTTGCATTATGTCCAACCTGTTTACAACGAGAACATGTGTGTTCTTTCCTAGGACGTTTATTCTCAAGTGCAACTTCTAGAGCAGATTTCATCCTACTTTTCTTAGGCCTTCCTGGTGGTTGACGAACAACCGGGGGAAAGCACGGTTGGTTAGCCACGTTATCTGGAACTTGGAGCGCTGAATCTACCGGCATGATCGACTGAGCATATGCGTTTACCAAATAATTGTTTTGATAGTAAGGACTGCACAGGGATATCCGACATTTGTCCCTGTTCTCGGCAGCTGCGATTGCATGCACGCATGGTAATTTCTCCCCTTCGAAACGCCGGCATGTGCATGTTTTTCCGTCCAAATTCACAACATGCGAAGAAACCCCAGAAGATCCATATATAACTTCAGTGTGATATTCATCAATCTTTCGTGCCATCATAAGTCTAGCGGCAGTAACACGACCCTATTATAAATACAGAATAATAGAATAAAAAAATGTTACGGCTGACTTATCAAATGTTACGACAGACTTATCAAATGTTACGGCTGACTTATCAAATGTTACGACAGACTTATCAAATGTTACGGCTGACTTATCAAATGTTACGACAGACTTATCAAATGTTACGGCTGACTTATCAAATGTTACGGCTGACTTACATGTAGTAGCTTCTCGACACCACGCGAAAGCGTAGTTAGCTGCGATATAGCATCCTCTCTCCGTTCAACAAACCATCTGGTCATCATAACCCGTATCGATTCTAATAATCGAACAATGTTAAGACTTCTAGCATTTGACAGTGCATGGTTCATTGATTCCGCTATGTTCGTAGTCATCAAATTATACCTTTCACCCGGGAAATGAACACGCGCCCACAGGTTGACACCAGCTCTTTCAAGGTAGCCATGGAGTTGAGGATTAATCGCTTGAATCTCCTCGTATATCGCAGTAAAATCAGGCATCGTAAAACATCTCGCCGCTTGCTTCACCAGACGAAAAATATCTTTTCCTCTGAACTGTCCCAAAATGTTCTTATATAAATGATAAGTGCAAATTCCCCGAGAAGCCAACGGATACACATTCCCAATTGCTTTCCCTATCGAATTATGCCTATCCGAGATTATCGCAAGACCCTCATCGTCAGGAATCACAAGTTTTAGTTGCGTAAAAAACCAGTGCCACGAATCATCATTTTCAGTGTCAACCACACCGAAGGCAATTGGGAAAATCTGAAAGTTACCATCCTGAGCTAGTGCTGTGAGAAGCGTTCCTTTGTATTTACCATTAAGAAACGTACCATCGACAACGACAACTTTACGCATGAAAGGAAACCCATTTACGCTCGCACCAAATGCAAGGAACATATACATGAATCTTCCAAACTCATCGATTTGTAGACGCGCAATTGTACCCGGATTTGCCCTTCTTATCTTGTATAAGTAAGAAGGCAAGTCTTCAAACCCACTCTCAGGAGTTCCCATCTCGAGTTCCCTTGCAAATCTTAGCGTTCTATGTGATTTTCAATAATCCATCTGACCACATGGAAAATAATACAAATAAGTCAGCCGCATCATAAAAATAAATCAGCCGTAAAGTTTATATAACTCAGCCGTCAAGTTTATATAACTCAGCCGTCAAGTTTATATAACTCAGCCGTTGAGTTTATATAACTCAGCCGTTGAGTTTAAATAACTCAGCCGTTGAGTATATATAACTCAGCCCTTAAGTTTATATAACTCAGCCGACTCGTTTATATAAATCAGCCGTTAAGTTTATATAACTCAGCCATTGAGTCAGCCGCAACGTACTAATAATTACCTTTACACCAAATTGCTTTTTGATAGATATTCCGACACTCGTAGGTCGAACTGACGGACCAACGTCGCCGAGAAAGTCCTTGTACAACTCTCCTAAAATAGCCGTTGTTGCTTTTCGAGATCGACTAGAACGCTCAGTTATAGAACATGTATGATCCGAATCGTATATACGAACATAAAATGCCGGGGGATCCCCTAGTGTAGTAGCACGAACTCTCCAGAGACATCCACCAACCCAACACTTAACAACGAGTGTATCCGAATCGGATACGTGTACATCAAAATCAAATCGATCCTTCACCGTAAGAAGTTTCAGTCGTTTCTCCAAATCGGCTTTACTCTCAAATCGTTGCCCTACCGAGAGGTTTAGGGAAGACAAATCTAACCTTGGAACCTCCGGATTCCCTTTAGATCCGATCGTCGACAGGTTATGAGATCTCTTCTTAGGAGGTAGTGTCGGTGAATCTTCGTCTTGTGTTGGAGACTCACCGAATAAACTGAAGTTATCACCATCAGATGACTCACCATCCGAGTCGTCGAACATATCAAATCGGCTATCAAATTCTTCGTCTTCTTCGCCTACTTCATTTTCTTTGACTACTTCATTTTCTTCATCTTCTTCGTCTTCTTCATCTACTTCATCTTCTTCTAATTCATCCTCCAAGTTGAAACCATCATAACTCCCACCGTAATCTTCGTATCTATATTCAACTTCGGAGCTATAACTGAATAACCTTTTATTCTTCTCTCTCGCTCCGTCATTCCGACTAATTTCATTCTCCGTAATCTCCACACAAAGACGTAAGTGTTCAATTTTTCTGAGGCTTAAAAAAACTTGCAACTGTCGAGTATTTGAGAGGTAAACTGGTGGAGTATCGTGCGCCATTGTTTTCAAAGCTTTATTCGAGAACATGTAGCTCAGCTGAATCTGATGGCTCGATTCCTTCAATCCGTAATCATCGAGTACTATCTTCGCAAGTTCGTCTAGTGTTGTTTTCTCATTTATATGCACAACTCTACATCCTCTACCGTCGGTGTTGAATACATATCTGTGTTTCTTAACCCAGTTACCGGAAACAATAATTACATGATCCATAAGATCTCTGATGAATGAAAAAGCTAGATGAAGAAGAGTAAGAAGAAGGCGAAGGTCGTAGATGAAGAACCCTAATTTGACTGTCGTAACTTTAATAATGACATGGAAAGTAAGAGCTGATGACATGGAAAATCGGACCAGATGACATGGAATATCGGTAAGTCAGCCGCCAAACTAACACATAACTCAGCCATTAATAAATCAGCCATCAAGTATAGTGTAAGTCCGCCGCGACATGAATAGTATTTCAGTAATTAATCTTTCGCTAATAAATCAGCCGTAATTAGGCTATAAAATATTAAGTCAGCCGTATCGTCAAATAAATCAGCCGTCAGATGAATGGTATTCTAGTAATTAATCTTCCGCTCATAAGTCAGCCGTAAAGAGGCTGAGTTATTGTTAACCCAGCCAATTACGGCTGATTTACGTAACAGCCGTATCTGCTTCCCAACCGGAGAACATAACTCGACCGTAACTTGTGTTCGTAAGTCAGCCGATCTCTCATAAGTCAGCCAAATTTCTGTAAATCAGCCGTCAATAATGGCTGATTTATGTTCATAAGTCAGCCGTTACCTCATAAATCAGTCCGCCGTTGTATAACTCAGCCGTAACTTGTGTTCGTAAGTCAGCCGTTATCTCATAAGTCAGCCAGATTTCTGTAAGTCAGGCGTCACTAACGACTGATTTATGTTCGTAAGTCAGCCGATCTCTCATAAGTCTGCCGCGTTTAATAACTCAGCCGCAACGTAACCATAACTTAGCTGTTTCCATTTACAGCTGAGTTCATTAGTACACGTCAGCGATTTCCTACGTGGTTGCTTACGTGGCTATGACATTCTTGTAATTACATTTTTTGTCACAACGTAACAAAAGGGCACGCTGGGTATTTAAAAAATGTCAGTAATAAAAAAAAAATTTATATGGTTCTAGTAATATTTCCTAATTTCCATGGGATTTGAGCTAAACACCCTAAACAAAATGGATATTTGAATGGAATGGGTTAAACTTATGAGCATATCAGGTGTGAGTGCGGATCATAGAACATGAGTTATTACGATGGACGAATTGTGGTAGGATTTACGTGAGGCAGTATGTTAATAATTAAATATTTTATTACGTTGGTTTAATTATTTTTGCTTTGAAAAAAGTAAAAAAAAATAACTTTTAATTAATAAATTTTACCTATTATTTTCAGAGAAATAGAATAATTAAAGCTTGTCATCGTAACCTTCCAAAATATTGGGATGCACTGCAATGTATGTATGGATGGCATGATGTATCAACTGAACTTATATGACGCGGATGGGGCACGTAGAGAACTACAAGACGATTATACAGGAGCTGATGACAGTTCAATTTATGGTTGGAGTGGTAGGGATGATGATGATAATTACGAGACACCTACAAATGAATACATAGCTCAAACCCAAGGAAAAAATACCCATTTACCAGATACATCATTTATTGATCCTGAAGAAAGATATGGAGATGTCCCAAATGCAGCAGCAGACGAAACAGAAAGAGGTGTCCCAGATGCAGCAGCAGACGAAACAGAAGGAGATATCCCAGTAGAAATGACGCAACAAATCCATGCCCGTTCGGGCAGACAGACTATATGTGCAACTTCGTATAGTATTGGATGAGGAGGAAGTAGTCCAAGGAGAAGCAATTTACGAGCACATTATATGAGTAGTAGAAGTCAAAGTAATCGCCGGAGACGTGAATTTGAAGGCTCGGTTACCAAGGCGTTTCAAGAAATGGCAAATGCATGATGCGCAACTTTATCAGCTTTGCGAGCTGATGGGCCGGTACCTAGGGTTGCCACTATGCACACAAAAATTGACTGTTGGAGAGTGTGACCACCTTCTGGTACTGATACCGAAAAAAATAGATGGTCTCATCGTCACTATAGCTTGACCGGTCGATATACTCTTCTTACCTCTGTTATCTTGGGAATCATTTGCTTTTGGAGTTTAGCATTCATTCTACTTAAACAGGTTATAAAACGGGTTAGTACGCTCTCTATTGCATTTTTTGGCATGGAACATCAAACTCGGCAAAAGAAACAAAGCTGAAGTGGTCGGATATATCATTACCTAAGCAACAAGGGGGATTAGGCTTGAGAAACCTTACTAGCTGGAGTACTACTTGCGAACTAAAGCTTATCTGGATGTTGTATTTTAGAGCATGCTTTATTTGGGTGGCTTGGATAAGGAAGAAGTATCTTTCTCATTCTCATCGTAAGGGTGGATGTTACTGCCAGCAAGGTCTAAGAAAGAAGTTCAATTACAAGGTTTCATCACCACGATTCATGTAACAACAATGAGTGATAAGCCTCTGTGGTTAATTCATGATGTGGTTGAAAAGTATTTTTCATCAAGAAAAACATGCGCTGCTATAAGAGAGCCAAAGGAAACAGTTTCATGGTACATGTTAGTGTGGTATAAGGCAAGACTACCGAAACACGTTTTCACAGTTTGGCTATTTGTTCTGAATCGCAACGCAACTTTGGACCGTCTTCATAGGTGGGGATGCGATGTAAAATTAATCAAGGAACCACTTATACTTTGAGTGCAACTTCTCCCAATAAGTATGAAAGGATACAATTCAAAAGTTGCTAACTATTACCCAACTACTTATTGGGATGCGGTAATGCATTGGCTGCCAATTGCGACTACAAATAGTGAATTATGTCTTGCATAGTTACAAGGTTGGCACGCTTGTGTTTATGAGATTTGGATGGAACGCTGATATGTCCCATATTTTACCTATTTTACTACGTATTTCTATATATTTTCTATGCATATATCTACGGTATTACGGCTTTAGAGGTAGTTTTCCTTTTATTTGTAGTTTTAGAGTCTTAATAGGGAAATCACTCAAAAATGACCAAAAGAGGTGTAAATCAATCTACAAAAACTTTCACAAGTCAAATACACCTCCAAGACAAAGATTCCACAAGATATCACTTTCCACCAAGTTGGACAAAACTGAAGCATCAGATGTTTAGCTACCTACTAAGGCTCATATCAACTTGGAATTGGATTAAACTTGGTGGGAATATAGATCATTGAGTGAAATTCACAACGGAATTTGAATCATGTCATTGGGATCTATGAGCAAGAAGATGCACTTGAATACTGAAGACACGTCAAACTGCCTCATAACTGAAGTAAATCCAGTATTGAGCCAAACACCAGGCCACGCCGTGGATCGATGTTCTAGCCCGATATCAACACAAAAGATAGGTCATTTAACTCCCAACGCCGGTCACGACTTATGGCCGATGCTCGTGACCGATGGTTTTGGTACGTTAGACCAAATTGACTCTTTCGCCCTAAACTAAACCTTAGAAAATCCTAGACCTATATATACTTATTTTTAGCCTCGTTTTAGGAGTGTACCAAAATATTTAGGTTAGTTTTATCATAAGTAGCAGCCAGCACGAGTTCTCTTGGTGTTCTTCATTACATTTGGATTTTAGAGCAATCCAGTGGATAATCTCGCTTCGTACCTCGTTATAGAGAAGAATCATCTTACCTTTACTCTTTAATTCAAGTTTATCTATTATGAATTCATCATCTATCTCTTGTTTTTTCGTGCACCATGGTTGAGTAGTTTTATTTGTTATGTTGTTGGAAATCAAAGAGTTCATGAATTGTTAACTTCTCTTGAATGAATTAGGGATAATCTAATAAGTATTTCATCTTTACTTGCTCGTAATGCTGTATGCTTTTCGGATCAACTAGCTGATCTTGGGTTAATATACTCTCAAAAAGCTTGTTATATTTCCTGACCTAGTATTTGATGAACCAGGCGTCTTAACAATTCGAAAGGTTAGTTAAGGAGTTTAGTGAACAATTCAATCTTGAGCTTGTTAATTCGTATTTTTTTCTCGTAATAACCTGCGATAGTTGAGTCTATTAGGATATTAAAACATAGTGATCGGAGCCTCAACAGTGGGAAGATTATATATTCCTGATTTAAGTTCTAAAACACATCTCTCTATAAAAGGTCTATGAAATTCGATATGTTGTTTGATGATTTATGAATCTATGCGATTAACCTATTTGCCTAATGTTTGTTTACTTTGAATTATAAATCCCTTTTATTTAGTTATTTTCGTGCTTTATCTTTTTAAAAACCCAAAACAATATATCCTTTGTTTTAACTTGATTTGATTCCTATAAACTTGTAGTACAAGTACGAGATTTCTGTGAATTCGATCCCTTCTATACTACCGTGATTGATGTGCACATACAGTTAGTTTAATTGGGTTTAAAACTCGACACATCAAATGAATCGGAGATATCACAATGGACTATCACTGCCTTCTTCCAAGATCTTCCATAAGCTACTTTCAATGGTAAAGAACAAGGCTCAGAGCTTCTCACTACAGCACCCAGACTATTGTTCTATTCAACCATGTTGGGACGGTCCTACAACTTTCCCTTTTCAAACCATATGATTTGAGCATTTCTCTACCACCAGTTTCTGATTTGGTGGTGAAATCGTTCTCCTCTATCTCTTCTCCTCTCTACTCTTCTTCGTTCTCGTGTTGGTAGTTACGTAATGTAATAGATGAGTTTTTTTTTATCATATCCCTTTGTAAACCTTAAGTTATATATTCAAGAAAACCCTTTAACAAAAAACAAAAACAAAGAAAAAAGGTAAACATGCGGTAACGTCGACATGCATGATGCATCCATAGATTAAAGGACTTTTAATCTATCTATCAAGTCAATGGTCTTTTAGTTTTGGCGTATAGTATAGACTTGACCTATCCAAAACAGAACAAAAGAGGCATCGTATAGGAAGGTTCAAGGACTCGACAAGTTACGTCGAAGGTGATAGCTTGACTTGACTTTAAAATATAACTATTTTGTATGATTACTCGTAATGCCAAATTATAGAACGTTCCAACTCACACAAGTTACAATTCACAAAGGGTATATATTATGTTGTTTATAAGTAGAATTAAAATATGCATCACGAAACTATAAAACTATACGACTATTTCTACAAATAATTAAGGGTATGATTAGATTAGATACGGGACAATATGTAAAGATTTTCAATTGAAATTCAATGTTTCCACTTATAAAAGTTGGAGCTATTTGATGCTAAGACTGTCAAATGAAATTCAATGTTTTTAATTAGCTTTTAGTTTTAATTATTCATTTTCTGCTTCTAGAATTAATGAGAAATTACTAACTGAAAAAGGAAGAAGATTAGTTTGGTTTGAATGGTTCAAAAGAGAAGATATATTTGTTTTAACAAAATGCAAAATAAATAAAATAATGAAATCACGCACGACCCACGCGTTATTAATCTATATATAAAGAAACGAGTTCCCCAAACTTGTGTCTCACTCACCATTCTTTGTTTCTCATTTACTAATTTTTGTTTTCTCATTTGAGAGATTATGGAATCACAAAAACAAGAAAGAAGAGTGAAGGAGATGAAGAGAGTCACTAAGATCATAGCCTTGGCATCCATTTTGTCTTTTATAGTATCTTACTCTTCATTAATCTCTTCTCTTCAACAAAGACTCCGTTTGCTTTCCATGTATAGCAACCTTGTGGACAAGAAATACATGTTCTTGTTATGCAATGGTATTGTGGGCTTCATCGTAGGGAATTTCCGGGGGAACTTCGAAACCTCTTTGCGCGGTAAAGCCATTAAAATAGTTGAAGAAACTAAACAAGTAGATATCAAAGACATGAGAGCATCAGAGGTGGAGAAAACAGTGAAACTACTTGGAGAAAAGAGTGCTTGTAAAGAAGAAGGAGAAGAAGAAGGGAGGGTTGTTTTATTAAGAGAAGGAGAAGAAGATGTTACATTGGTTGCTGAGGATGATGAGGGTATAGTGGTACAAGACCTCGCTATCATTAGAATAGATGATGAGGTACCTGATAGTTTATTAAGTTCAGAAGATTTGAACAAGAAATGTGAGGAATTCATCAGGAAGGTGAAGGCAGAGATCAGATACGAGTCCCGGAAGCTGGTTACTTTTTAGATACATGATTTTTTTTCTTTTGAGTTTATTGAAACTAATATCTCTGGACTCTAGAATTCATATTCGGAAAGAGAAGTATATAATTTTCTCTTTTTGGACGAATAGGTTCTGTATGGTTGAAATCAACATTTTATGCCCACTTTAGTCTCACTCACCTAGTTCAATAATTTTGTTTCTAGATACTTTTAAGAGTTAATGAATGGCTTAACCAATTTTTCGATGTGCTAGTAGCCTAGTATGCATGTGGTCAATTTGTTTTCTCCTTTTCTCAATTCAATTCACAATTTCCAATCAATGCAATAGAATGCTTTCTATGTCAAAGATGGACAGAAATTAAGAAGAGAAACCAAAAAAAATTCAGAAGAGAAACCAATCCAAGCTAACTAGAGATAGTGAGAGAGAAGAAAATACATAATAGTTGTATCTTGCACCAGGTTCTTGTGTAAACTCAGAAGAAGCCATTGGTCTTAAAATCGAAAATACAAGCCGGAACATGTAAAGAAAACAAAAGCCTTAGATCCTATCAATATCCTCGTCCTCAAACTCAACATAGTCATCACCTCCATCAGAGCCATCTTCATCAAGATCACCAACGATTCCTTCGTTGAGACGGATATTCTCTGGAAGCTCACCATATGCCTTGAGAAGCCTAGCCTCATCAGACATGTACTTGAGGATGACATCGGCTTTGTCATCTTGGTAGTCCCTCAGGCCAACAAGTACAATGTCACCTGCTGCGATCCAAACCTTCTTGTGCATCTTACCACGGATATGGCAGAGACGTTTAGTGCCATCGATGCACATAGATTCGCATCTGCCGTTGCCAAGCATACGAAGGACTTGTGCATATTCTTGTCCATCTTCCTTGAATATAAGCTCTCGCTTCTCATCGTCCGCTTCGTTCTTTCCTCTCTTCCTGTTCTTTCCTCCCTTTCCCTTGTTCTTCGGCATGGTATCTGCCAAATAAAACCAATGATTCAGTTCAAGGCAAAAGACTCTGAAACTAAAACCAAGGCACTCAAGGAAAGCAAAAGCAGATACCAAAAGAAAGACCTTTATTAGATCGTAAATATCGATGGCTTCTAATCAATTACAACAAAACAAGAAGAAGCTAGAACCTAAACACCAACACCATAAGCTGGTTCAATATAAAAAATTCCCCCCTATAAAACTCGAGTTAGCTCCTCCCATGATCCATCTAGGGATTTCAAACAAAAAACGTAACTTGAATTCGGATTTCAAATGAATCTCAACACTTTTCAGTAAATCAAGCTATAGAAAACAGTTTATGATCAACAATTTGTGGTAACGACAATCAATCGACCTTCGCCGCCACCGAAAACCTAATCTAGATCTTAGGAATTGAGACGAATTGAATTGAACAGAACATAACGCAAAGCTCACCAGCAAGAAGCGATCAAATATGAAATGAAGCCTTGTTGGAAGGAGATAGATTCGCAAATTCCTCTTTTTCTCTTCAATTTGTTTTCTAAGTTACGGCTGCGAGAGAGATATTCTCCAGAAATGTGTCCCTTTACTATATATTATATAGTACAAGCAACTACTTTAATTCCCCTTTGTTTTAGGTTTTATTACCAAACCATACCACACTCCTCGAATTTCCCTAGGCCAGCCATTTGGTTTGGCTCGGTTCGATTCGTGGTTGCTCAAATTTTGAAGAAGCGTTCTTGAATTTAAACCGAAGTCGGTGGTTCGGTTTACAAAATCCAATGCTACCAACATCCCACCATTTGATACCAATCATTTCGTGTCAAAGTTATTTTACAGAAAATTAACTTAGTTTTTTTCTTGAACTATCCCAATAGAGAACAAATCTTGTGATGCCAACTTTTTTTTATCTCGTAAGAGTGATGTTGGTTTTCTTGATTGGTAACACATGCGTCGATGCCCAATGGCGGAAAATAAAATTAATATGTGAATAATATTTTTTTTTGAGAAATTTGCTAATATTGAAATAGAAAAGGACCCAATACACTTTTATGAGTTTATCTCTATAAGAATGTCCCATTAAAATTTTTCAATTAATTCCAATTTTGAACTTAATTTATATTGACAAAAGGGTTTTTTTCGAAACTCCCAAAGTTCGGAGGCGTGGACTGGTCACAGCTCCAGTTCGTCTATCTGGTCTTCTTGATCAATCTTTGTCTCGTCACATTACCACACTCGAAAATTTCAACGACCGGTCTAATAGACAGAGTTTATGCTTCATATCTCCGTCCGATCTTTCATGAATTTGTAACTTATTTTCCAAACAAAAATCGCAGGCGACACTTAATTCCGTATTTGATATTATAATACTGTAATGAACAATTAATGATCATCAACTTAACTGGTTACACTCCCTACCAATGATTATCCGTGCATGAGTTTTTAGTCACGAGTTCGAAGTCATGTTGTGACACGTTTTTGCAACTTCTTAAAATTTAACAAAAACGTCTGTGCTTTGTGTATTTGACATTTATATTAGTACAAAGAACAATAAATTATCCTTAGCTTTACTGGTTACACTCCCTATATACTGCATAATCAACGACTATCCGTCCTATATACTGGTTCGAAGACATGTTTTGACACTTTTTTGTTTTTTATTTATATTTATATTTGCAATCTTTTTGAAAATTTTTTTTAAGAAGAAAAATAAAAACGGAAAAATACAATAATTAATAAAACAAAAAGAAACAAAAGTTTGAAGAAGAAAATTAACTTTATAAAATATTTTTTCTTAAACTCGTTTTAGGGAACAAAAATATTCACTCCTAGATTTAAGGAATTTGTAACTAATTTTTCAGAAACTATATTCTACGAATCGGGTAGATAATAGACAAAGTGGTAGACGTTGCAGTAGAAATTATATTCAAGACACGGTAGAATATATTGAAAACGGTTGAAAGTACTATATGGGTTTGGTAGATATCAGTCTAATTCGTGGAACTAATATTCTAACGTAGAGCATGACATATAACCAAAATTCTACACTCGGTAGATTTAGATGAAATATGCAGAATCCTAAATCTACCGAATTGTGGCAACCGTAGAAGGAAGCAATAAAATCATTTTTCAACATGGTTTTTAGCTTAAAAACAAAATTTATATATAAATGACTATTCATGACATGTTTATAATTATCTTATTTTTAAAAATTTTAAAATATTTTATTTAGAATTATTTATATGTCCATTAAGGGTAGTATGAACAAAAAGTGGTAAAAGTTGACAAAGGTGTACTGAGACATTATCCGATTCAATGTGGCCTATTTTAGCAAAATTTCCTTTTTTTGCGGAACAAAATTTATGTGCGATTGGATAAATTTTGCAGACTGGCGAAATATAAATATTTACAAATGAATTTTTACTATATAGCTAGATATTATTTGATATATCATAAAAAGAACTATGAAAAATATGAAATTGAATGAAAACAATGGTAACAAAATTGTATATACGATATGTAGGTGAAAAATCCATAGCACATGCTATTCTTTATTTCCATCCAAATGCTTTGTAGTTTATGGTTATTGTGTTTTCACTTTAGTCAATTTATAAAATATGTATCAAGTAAATATATATAATTAATAAAACTAATGAAAAAATCAAAAAAATACTAATATGTTTTTTCATAATTAATTAGTAAGATTATTAATTTTCACATGTTTTTCCACGAGAAAGCAAATAAAATCTCACTTATCTGCTTAATGAAAATTTCTACGTTTTCGAGTTTTTTTTGACATTCCGCAACTTTTTTTATTGGCAAAATCCTGCGGAACTGAGTTTTTAAACGTGATTCCGCAGGTTACCAATCAAAGCCTCTTCATATATCTACATAATCGCAATTGATATCCCAGACTTCCAAATACGATGAGTTGTTACACAAACACCCATGAAAGGGAAAACAATCTACAAAGTGATGTTGTCAAGGATCCAATTTTTATAAAACATTTTCTCTCAAATACCAACCTCCAACACCAAAAAAATTCTCATATAACTCCATAACCCTTATTAAAGTGGTAAATTACTAAAATAATCTCAAATTAATAATTAAAAAAAATCAAAAAAAAAGAAAAAAAAACGCGTTCTTCTTCTTCTTCTTCTTCGCCGGCGACATCGCGACTCACTCACCGGTGGATTCTCACCATCACCAATCCGAAGGAAACTTGTTCAATTGAAGCCCAATCGGATCTTCTTCTTCTTCCCGTGGTCTGCGACATCACCATTGATCCGACCATCACCATTGATCCCAATCCAAGCACATTTGTTCAATTGAAGCCCAATCCGCCATTGAATTCAATTGAGGTGCGTTCTACTATGTTATAGCTTTAGTATAACCAGTTTTAGTAGCTCGGATAGTAATGCAAGTTGGGGAATCCGCAAGTTGGAAGAACTGGGTACTACTAGTGACTACAAGCATAATCAGTATAACCAGCTTACGTAGTATTACCAGTATTACGAGTATAATCAGTATAACCAGCATTCGTAGTATTACCAATATTACCAGTATTACCAGTATAACCAGCATACGTAGTATTACTAGTTTAGCTAGTATTATCAGTATAACCAGCATACGTAGTATTACCGGTTTTAGCTAGTATTACCAGTATAACCAGCATACGTAGTTTTACCAGTTTTACCTAGTATTACCAGTGTAACCAGCATACGTAGTTTTACCATTTTTTCAGGAGACAATGAGCACAATCATATATTTTGATTACGGAGGACATTATGTAAAGAACGGAGATGGGGATGAATGGATTTCAACAGAAGATTGCATGTACCCACTATTGTTCAAGAGTTTATCTACGGAGGAGATTAGTTATTCGATGTTATTGAAAAGTGTATGCAAGAAAGCTGGGATAAATTCATCTATGGCAGAACTGAAATTGAGTTTCATACCATTGGACACGAGACCTTTGAGGAAATCATATATCGTCGATGATGATGACGTTTATGTTTATCTAACGTCGATGGATGCAAATAAATGTAAAAGTGTATTACATGTGGAGAAAGGTCTAGTTTCAAGAAGGAATCAGTTGGAAAAGGGGAAGAGTGTAGTTTCAGGTAGAGAGGAAGGTAGTTCAGTTGGCTTGAATTACGAGGAAGGGGTTCCTACAGGTTGTGGCAATCATGGTGCTCTTACTCTTTACGAAACACCATTGGAAGAACAGTATGAGGCAGTGGATAATGATGGTCGTGACGAGTTTGAAAATATATCTTCAAGTGATAATGAAGATACCGGAATGGATTACTCTTCGGATAGGAGTATGGATAACAATATGGAGCATGAATATATTCCAAGTGAAGAGGAAGGAAAGTATCAGTTTGGTCAGAGATGGGAAGATGGTATGGATTTGAAAGTTGGTCAAGAATTCAATAATAAGAAGGAAGTGAAAGCTTTTGTTGAAAAAGGTGCACATAAAAGTAGTTTTGCCTTCTCAACAACCAAGAGTGAGAGAGATAGATATGTGTTGAAATGTCATCAATATAGACAAGGGTGTGAATGGTATTTACGAACTACAAAGGTGAAGAATTCAGAGTGCTTTCGTGTACAAGTATACAAAAGCTCGCACACATGCTCTCGAGCTAGTTCTAGTACAAGTAGCGGGAATAGAAACAATGCCACATCGGGATTAGTTGCTGGTCTTTTGAAAGAAGACTATCCAGGTATAATGAAGACTCCAAGTGCTAAACATCTCATGGGATTAGTTCAAAGAAAATATGGTGTCGCACCATCATATACTACCTGTTGGAGGGGAAAGAATGACGCTGCTAACGAGTTGCGTGGTGATCCAGAAGAAGGATACAAGCAGTTGTACTCTTATCTGCATATGCTAGAGCAAGTGAATCTTCGAAAAACAACAAAGGTGGAGTTGGATACGGAAGGAAGGTTCAAGTATGTATTCATCGCACTAGGAGCTTGTATTGAAGGGTTTGAATCGATGAGGAAAGTTCTTATTGTGGATTCCACTTTTTTGAAGACTTCTTACGGTGGTGTGCTAATGATTGCTACAGCTCAGGATCCTAACCGTCACACCTATCCGATTGCATTTGCTGTAACGGATGGTGAAAATGATGCAAGTTGGAACTGGTTTTTCACAACTCTGAAAACCGTTATTAAAGATGATAAGGAGCTGGTATTTGTGAGTGACAGAAATAGCAGCCTCATAAAGGCGGTGCGTGAGGTGTACCTGAGTCTACACATGGGTACTGTATCTTCCATTTGTCCCAAAATGTAAGGCTAAAAGTTTTGAATGCCAACAAAGAAGTGGTTGCGCAGATGTTCAGGGATATTGCTCAGATTTATTCAGAGCATGATTTCGTAATAAGGTATGAGAATTTTAGAAGACGATATCCTAGAGTAGCAGAATATCTAGATGATAGCGTTGAGGTGTCAAAATGGGTGAAGTGCTATTTTCCCGGAGCAAGGTACAACATAGACGCAAGTAATTGCGTAGAGTCTCTGAACAAAGTGATCGAGGAGGCAAGACACTACAACTTGTTGCCTATGATAGATGCGATAGTGGAGAAAATTTCTGAATGGTTTAGCAAACATAGGAAGGAGAGCGTTAGCTACGAAAACTCCGGGAGGATATTAGTACCGCGGGTGAATGAAATATTGCACGAGAGATCTGCGGAAGCGTGTCATTTGATTGCGACTGAGCTAAACATATACATGAAGGAATTTAGTACGGTTGGACAGGATGGGAAGCATTATATGGTGGATTTGCGACAGACATGTAATTGCAAGACTTTTGATATTGACAAGTATCCTTGTGCCCATGCGATATCCGCAGTGTACAGACTCATGAGGGAAGAAGAGAGAGAGCATAACATCGAGGTACATGAGTTGTGTTCGCCAAAATATTACGTTAACTAGTGGGTTTCCATGTATTGCAAGACCATTTATCTAGTGCCCTATAGCTCTGACTGGAATATTCCTGCAAGTATAAAAGAAAAAAACATTTTACCTCCGAAGAAGAAAAAAAACAGAAAGGGAAGACGTGAAGTAAGAAGGAAGCCATCGGTAGGAGAACCACAACGAAAGAAGAAAGGGAAGGCGGTTCAAGTATCTGGCCCAAGTGGTGGTGGTGAAGTAGGATTTCCAAGTGGTGCATGATTTGGGAATTTTATTTGTTACAATCTGTTTGTAAAACTAAGTAATACTGGTTATTGTATTTGTAATACTAAGGGTTGAATTTTCATTGTTACGATCATTTATATATGTGTTTCAATTATTTATGTGTTTCAATTATATGTGGCATAAGAACATCTCATTGTTAATTTTACTTTACAAAAGTATTTAAAAAAAAAAATATATGTATGATTATTCTTCCACAATCACCTTAGAACAACATTACACTTTTAAAGAAGGTTTTGTTAATGTGATATACTTTACTAAGTGAAACTCTAGAAAAATGTGTTTCTGCAAATATGATGGTGCACAACCATATGAAATGTGTTAGAAATTTCAAAAATGAACTGGACTACTGAAAATTTTAATTTTTAAGAAGGTAGAACTAGATAAATAGCTAAATCGTCAAAAGGAACATTATGAGTTGTATTTGTTACACTGCAACACTAGCAGGATAACTATGTGATATTTAAAGCACATGTGTTATATAAAATATAAACACACGTGTTTGTTGTGGATTACACATGTTTTTTTCCGTGACATATCCTTAATTGGGTTCACAAAAATAAATTTGTTTCACCAAATCGATACAAAAGAGAGGACTTCGTGACAATTTCAAATCGATACAAAAGAAACTTAAACAAAAAAAAACACAGAGAAACAACAAATTTTTTCCCCCAAATCGCGATTTCTCCGATTGGGATTGGGTTTCCATTTCTCCGATTCAGTTTCCATTTTTCTCCGATTGGGTTTCCATTTCTCCGATTGGGATTCCGATTCGACAACATAAACTATTTTTCCCCAAATCGCGAAATCTAGGGTTTAGCCGTTTAGGGTTCTTTGTTGTCATGGATCCTTACTATGCAGACATGAAGAGTGCGAAGAAAGCTTTTCGACAATTAGAAGCTGTTGCCGATGGGGGATATGGGATCCCCAAGAAGTGTCCATGTGGTGCCCCCATAATCCACGAGATGCTGGCCGAAAAGAAATTCTTTACTTGTCAAGTATTTCAGGTGATTTTTTATTCACGGCATTTGTTATTTGAACACGTAAAATGATGTATTTCTGTGTAGAATCCATTTATTCACGGCATAAGTAGTTTTACCAGTTTGACCTAGTATTACCAGTATAACCAGCATACGTAGTATTACCAGTTTTACCTAGTATTACCAGTATAACCAGCATTTGTATTTCTGTGTAGAATGATGGCTTCCACCTTAGGAAAGCTTGGGATCGTTCTATGGAAGAAGAGGTGGAAAGATTAACGACGGAGGTTGACGAGAACACGAAGAGGTGGAGAGATATGGCAAACCATGAGTTTCTCATTGGGCAAATCCGTTTGGAGCTGAAAGAAGTGAAGATGGAGTTGGGGTTGAAGTGAAGAAGAGCTTATCCTTCACTTTTGTTTAATTAATTTTAAGTACTTTTATGGTTGTAAGGAATCTTTGTTTAAGTACTTTTATGGTTGTGTAATGAATCTTTGCTTAATTACTTTTAAGTATCTTTGTATGCATATACAGTATTATGTAGTATTACCAATTTTACAAGTATAATCAGTATAACCAGCATACGTAGTATTATAATTTTACATAGTATTACAAGTTTAACCAGCATACGTAGTATTACCAGTATAACCTAGTAATACAAGTAGTATTACCAGTTTTTCATAGTATTACCAGTATTAAACATTAAAACTAATATAAGACAATGCACCTAATATAAGTTCTCATTAAAAGGAAGTACTTAAAACCATTACAACAACAAACCAAAGCACATAGTTCAAAGTTTTTGTGCATAACTAGTTAAAAACCAAAGCAGATAGAGTTTGGTAAATACTGTAACACATAGAGTTGGATCATTCTTTCGTGGATTATTCTTTCTTCCTCTTCTTCTTTTCCTCCGTCAAAGTGGTGTAGGGATGCTTCTTTGCATCTGATGGCTTAATCTTCCTCTTTTCACCAACTACTTCATCCTTCTTACCTTCTTCACCTTCTTCCCCTTCTTCACCTCCTTCATCACTGTCTTCTTCAGCCGCCTCTTTCTCACTGTCTTCTTCACCTTCTTCACCTTCTTTTACAGGCTCTGACTGGCCAACATCATCACCACCAGCAGCCGTTGGTGTCTCCATAGCATCATCACCACCAGCAGGAGTTGTACCAGCATCACCACCAGCAGGAGTTGTACTAACATAACCAGCAGTTGTACCATCATAACCACCAGTTGTACCACCACCACCAGAGTAACTAACAGGATCAAAATGGCTATAATACGTAGTTTGCGACTTCACATATGATTCCACTTCCTTTAGCCTTTTATCATGCCCACTCATCAAGTTTGTCAAACGTAGAAAACCATCTTCCATACTTTTATTCATCTTCAACAATCCTTCCTTTAGATCGAACATATCTTTCTTCATCTTTTCCAATTCATCATTAGACACCATATGCGGTTCTTCATCCAAATTAGCCGCCTCTTCCTCACCACCTCTTTCTTCATCTTGCTCAGCAACCTCTTTCTCAGCCGCCGCTTTCCTTTGGGCATGGACATCAATGTTGTACAAAAATGGAAGAAACACAGGCTTCTTGTCATTAAAAACCCTACTCTTCCAACTTTGAACAATGTTGTCATCAACATCTCGATCGTTGTCCACCACCTCATCAAAGATTTCAGCAATAACAGCTCGCTCACCAATTCTTGGGACCAAAATACTCTGTATGTCCTGTGATTATACAAAAAATACTATAAGATTTTACAACACAATCATAAATAACATGAGTATTACTAACTAACGAGACCAGTATTACTAGTAGTATTTCTAGTATTACTAACTAACATGAGTATTACTAACTAACAATAGTATTACTAACTAACAAGACCAGTACTACTAGTATTACAAACCTTAGTTGTTCCCAGTATTACTAACTAACAAGACCAGTATTACTAGTATTATTATTAGTATTACTAGTAGTATTATTAGTATTACTAACCTTAGTTGTTCCCATTGTGTCAGCAAGTGCAAAACCTGACACCGAATGTTTCTGGAATCTAGTCGTGCACATCCTCGGACAATTACTACTTGCACCTTCGTCAAACTTTCGGTACTTCAACTTCAAAGCTGAAATCGTCTCAAACGCCAGAAGCTACAAATTATTTAAACAAAACGGATTAGCAATTTCAAACTAAGAACTACAAAGTAAATGGTTCTTAATTGCTGATTTACCTCCAAAAGAATAGTGAAACTTGAATAAACCCATTGCTCTCTCGAGACCACTCCTTCAAATTTCTCAAACAAGTGACTCATTTGCTTGAGATTATCCTCAAAAGAAATACGTCCCCACGGAAACGTACGACACAATTCTAGGTCATTAACCGCTCTAAGAAAGAAGGGCTCTACACTTTGTGCTCCTTCACCGGTTATTTTTTTTCCTTGTTTTGCCTTCCCAACAATCACTGAAGATAAGAAATAGAGGACTGCCATGTTCAACCTATCACTACAAGGTTTCATGTTCAAGAACTTATGCTCCACAACTTCATAAGTTATGGTGCTGCCTAACTTGAAATGCCTCCTCACAAAGTCTAAACTGCCCAACCTATCCCAATGCAATGGATAATTGTGACAGTATAAACCAGAGAGGATACCGTGTTCTCTGATTGAATACCGTATGGGAACACCGTTCACAACAAACCAAGCTTCCCGTTTCTTTAAAGTACGGGCACCATGAAGAAATAGCATCCACATCCCTTGAACCTTATGCTTTCTCTCCAAACGCATGTGAAAGAAATGCTTAAATTGTGGATGCGTACGAAACCATTTTAACTCCCTCGCGGTAAGTACTTCAGTTAAGGTATCTACCGCCTTCTTAAGGTAACACCTTGAAGGAAGCTTAATTTTCTTCTCATACTGGGTTTGGTCGAAGTACATCTCTGGTACTAATCCTGTTGACTCAGCCGAATCCTGCAAATGATAAAAATAATAAGTATTACTCTTTTTATCATTCCAGTTATACCAAGTATTACTTTTTCTGCTGCCAGTTATACCAAGTATTACTTTTTCTGCTGCCAGTTATACCAAGTATTACTCCTAGATATACCACTAATATCAAGTATTACTCTCCAAGTTTGAAGTTACATACCAAGTGTTCGTCTCTGTCCTCTCCGGATGCTCCTTCCTCCTCTGAAGCTCTATCTTCTTCTTCACCTTCGGATACTTCCTTGTCCGAAATCATTTGTTCTTCACTTTCGGTTTCCTCTTCTTCGTAAAGACTTTTTTCTGCTTCATACGCTGGATTCGCAGAAGGAAGGGGTAACGGATTCCCATCTACTCCAACTGATGGAAACTTTGTATGCGCTTGCCGAGGCATAGTTTCTAGGATCGCCAAAATCAAAATCAAATTCAAACCCAATTCTACGAAATTGAAAAGATTTTACAGGTTCGATTGAAGAACCCTTACCTTTCTCCTACTTCACAGTCGATATCCGTTCGCAGTTGGATTGGTGCACGAAAGAGGATGGAAATTTGATGTCTTTGTGAATTTTTAGCAGCCAAGCTATCCCGGATCCAGTTATCCCCTAGTTATACTGATTTTTGATTTCAATTTTATCGTGGGGAGGGAAGTTATGAAGGGACGAGAGGGGTCGTGGGCGGTTTTATCCGGTTTATGTGGAATGGGTCAAGTGTCGGGTCGGATTTTAGTGGTTGGGTCGTAAATAAGTTGATTTGGGCTTGGTTATTTTGTTTTTTTACCCTATTTCGAGATAAAAAAGAAAAGAAAAAAGAAATTTTTTTTTCTTCGGGTCAGTTAAAATTTTAAGTTAAGACAATAGGTTATATGAGGTTTGGATCCTGTTGTCAACTACGAAATCGGAGAAAGGATATCGGTTAAAGGAATGAATTTTGATAAATTTACAGACGAATTTCACGAGTTTGAAGATTTCAAGAAAGATGGAATAACGCCGACCAACATCACAAACCCGGAAAATTAAACCCGATGACGTTGGTTGAAAGCAAGACGTCATAGATTCCACCAACGTTGATACCCATAATCAAGAATAGAAAGAGAAAATCGATGTAGCCTGCAATATTTCTTAAAAAAACACAATTGCAACGCCATGGATTTAGCCACTTTATCTTAGATAGGAATGAGAACTAACCTAACAACACAAGAAAAACAAGAGAACGGCTCGTTAATCTCTCCTTCCGGCCCAGTTATATTAAAATTTAGTTCGGCTCGGATCACACAAGTAAAGAAAAAGGCTAAAAACCTCTGTAATCTTTATTTTATCCGATAACACAAGAAAGAATGCAGCAGCTTGCGCTTCCAATCTCTCCTTCCTCCAATGTCTTCCCTTTCGCCAATCGCCATGGCCCTCCACCGATCCCCCAGCTCATACAGAACCACCGTTGTAATTTGGTGAGTCCCGTGAAAGTCTCTGGCTATTTCTCATCCATTAGCCGAGCACTCGAGGATGATGAAGAGCATCGGAAATCACGCGCCGCCGTCAAGCGGAAAAGCGTCGAATTGGAGAGTTATGCAATCGAGGGCATTTCCGTCAGTGGCCTCCAGACGTGCGTCATCGTCCCGACGCTCAATTGCGTCTTCGATATCGGGAGATGCCCTTCACGCGCTATCCACCAGAATTTTCTTTTCATCACTCACGCTCATCTTGATCATATCGTAAGTAAGCTCTCTCTCTTTGAATGGATTAGGATTGGATTGGAATTTCAATTTGATTATGCTTCCTCAGGGCGGCCTACCCATGTATGTAGCTAGCCGTGGGTTATACAATCTTGACCCACCCAAAATATTCGTGCCACCATCTATCAAAGAAGATGTGGAGAAACTCCTTGACATTCACAGGACTATGGGTCAAGTAGAGCTCAATGCTCAAGTGATTCCACTCGATGTTGGTATGACGACATTGTGATGGAAAGCTTTTTCACCTGTTTTTCTAGATGTTGCAAATCTGAGTTAGTTCTCTGTTTGGTGGCAGGAGAAACATATCAGTTGCGGAATGACATTGCTGTTAGACCATTTGCAACTAACCACGTCATACCCAGTCAGGTAGGTACTATCGTCAGAATTTGGTTTGGCATGAGAGTGTCTGCTTCTAATGATTATGGCTTCTCTCAGGGTTATGTCATCTACTCGGTCAGGAACAAGTTGAAGAAGCAGTATGGTCACCTCAAAGGCAAACAGATAGAAAAGATTAAAAAGTCTGGCGTTGAGGTTTGTTCCTTACATTTGCCAACTGATGATCATGTGAAAACGAAATTCTTTTATATTGAGGTTGGATAAATCAAATAATATTCATTCAACTTAACCGCAGATTACAGACATGATATTATCTCCTGAGATAGCCTTCACTGGAGATACAACTGCAGATTATATGCTTGACCCTCGTAATGCTGATGCGTTGAGAGCAAAAGTTCTTATAACCGAGGTGCTTATTTGATTCCTATTAGCCGGATTGTATATCACTTGCATGTTTGACTCTTTCAAAACTTTATTAGATTACATTATATATATATAGCTTCTGAGCTCAATTGATCTTGCAGGCAACGTTCTTGGATGAAAGTTTTAGCACTGAGCATGCGCAGTCACTCGGTCACACTCACATATCTCAGGTATGATCCTCTTTATGTTCAAACACTCGTAGAACTACACTGTAAAAGGAATTTTCCACAAATATTGCAGATCATTGAGAATGCAAAGTGGATCCGGAGCAAATCTGTATTATTGACACATTTCTCAGCACGTTACCATGTAGAGGTGATAGTCTCATTTGACTTCATGTTCTTAGTTTTTTTTTTTTTTTTTTATCACTTATCATGTAATTCATCATATACTTCTGGTTGCAATGGCAGGAAATTCGTGAAGCTGTGCTTAAGTTGCAATCAAAAGTATCCGCAAAAGTTATTCCTCTTACAGAAGGTTTCAAGTCAAGATATTCTTAAAAGAGCTCAAAGGATTATTGCAAGCAAATGTAGGGATTTGGAACATCTTTCTCTGTGATTTCGTAGGGATTCGCTAATATAAGTTAACACGGATTGAAATGAAAAAAAAAAACTTGTTTTGCCAAAGGAAATTTTCTTTTATGCAGCCAAAGAAAGATCGGTTCAAAACTTTTGTCATGCTGTTTACACAACTTTAGATTGTGGCAAAGAGCAAAGATGCATTTGTTCCTCCAAAGCCAAAAGAATTTGACATAGCGGTCCTAACGAGCATCTTTTTCGAAGTTGTTAAAGGCATGAAAGTCTGGTCGAAGATGGGATCTGGATTCTTGACATTCAGCGTCAGAGGAGCAACCCCCTACAAAGGTTTTGCAGGTTACAAATCCTAATCATCAAAACAAGAACATAGGACTAAGAAATGAGAATGCTTACATGATGTATAGCAAGGACGCTGAAAATAGCTTCCACGGCTCCAGCTGCTCCAAGAAGATGACCAGTTGCGCCCTCCAAGAAGCAGAGAGTTTATTTAAGGACAAGAGAGATGCACAACAGTATACGGTGAAGTTTAGAAAGTGCCCTCTAAATATTTGCAGGCACACTGCTATAAGTCAAACTCTTTGGTAACATCATCCTAGGTAAGAAACATCAGGTATTTTTTACCTTGGTGGAGGAGAATGCCAAAGTGCCTGAGGTCGCATGGTCAGAGAATACGGTCTTGATAGCCTTTGCTTCCACGGCATCGCCTAGAAATTGGATTTGATAACAGAATTATCAGTTCAGTTTTTGTAATACTAGAGAGAACCAACACTAAGCATCAATCTTTTTACCTATTGGGGTTGATGTTGCATGTGCATTTACATAATCAACTTGGTTTGGAAACAGGCCAGACTGCAAAGTCATGAACATTCAAACGAAATCATTGGAATTCAAACTGCTAAAAGCATAAATGATCATCAACAGAAACAATCTAGGAGTACCTTAACAACAGCTATGAGCTAACCATGGCTGGTGATTAATAGTATGGAGTTTACCTGTTTTAAGGCACGTGTCATGGCCAAAACAGCTCCCTTTCCATCTTCAGGAGGTTGAGTAATATGGTGTGCATCGCCTAAATATCAAGAAGATAGATTCATTTTTAGGGAATTAAGAATGTGTTTAACTATTATCTATATGAATGCAAAATGTGTGTTTACTATCTATGAACTTAACCTGACATCCCATATCCACAAAGCTCAGCATAAATTTTTGCTCCGCGTCTTTTCGCATGCTCAAATTCCTTTTGTTATAACCAGAAATCAAAAAAGATTCTAGATTAAAACCAAGAAAACGGCTGAGGGGATGACTATCCAAGACTCTAGAGTTTAGGTAAAGGATATATCTTCTTCCACAAAACCTCACCTCTAATACTATAACCCCTGCACCTTCCCCTATCCTGCAACCAAATCAAAAGGGTTGGAAGCAACATCTCCAAAACAGGTTCTTTTACATAAGCAACGAAGAAAGTAACTCACACAAAACCATCCCGGTCACAATCAAAAGGCCGTGAAGCTTCTTGGGGAGAAGAATTGAACTTTGTTGACAAAGCCCTTGATCTGGACAGAAAAGAGTTCAAAATTTCATTAAGAAATTTATATTTGTTGTATCTGTGCCTATTTAAAAAACTTGAATAATGTTCACACAGCTATATTTTAGGCATAAATGTACTAACAGCGGACATTAGTAATTTGCTGACTCTAGGACCATATGCCTTTTGTTTTTCAGAAAGAAAGGAGCTTTTTATGTAAGCAAACAAAACGTGTGAGACCGAGCGTTAGTTACCTAGAGAATCCAGCAACGGACAGAGCATCAATGCTAGACTCAGTTCCACCTGCCACCATAATATCTGCATCTCCAAATTGAATCATCCTAGTGGCATCGCCTATAGAGTGCGCACCAGTTGCGCAAGCTGTCACAGCAGCATGGTTTGGCCCCTATATTCAAAAGCATGAAAATGCTACGCAAGCAGTTTTCTACTTAAGAACAGTGAAGGACTATTCTAGTCATGTTATGGAGGTGAAAAGTATGTTTATATCCCATATCACCCCGTTATAATAGCAACTTGCCACTTTTGCATATTTTAAACCCAATGGAAACCAAATCGAGTTGCAGAACTAAAACTACTGTCACGTAACTCTAAGCTAACCAACAATGAATAACCGCAGATGTTCATAACTCTAAGCCAACCATCATTGAATAACCCAAGATGCTCATAACTATTTAGCATAGAAGAGAGTTAAAAATTCAACATACTTGGAATCCATACTTCATGCTCACATGACCAGATGCCATGTTTACCAATATTTTTGGAATGAAAAACGGACTAAGCCGCCGCAGCCTCTGCATCATCATAATTGTTAAGTCTTACAAGCGACAGGGGAGCAGAGCAAGTTCATAAAGCACTAACTATACATCATAAAAATCTGTAACTCCCGAGGAAGTGATGCAAAGACAACAGAAATGACTAACCTTTTCACAAATCATCTGCGCTGCCTCCACAATGTCGCTTATACTTCCGATTCCACCACCAATAGAGACTCCCTGGTATTCCAGAATTTCCAAAGAATTATAGAAAACAAAGTAAAATCAAATATATATATATCACATGAGGAATACTTAACTGTTCTTTCTTTGTCTTCCTCTTCAGTTGGTAACCACTCTGCATCTCTCAAGGCTTCATCAGCCGCACATAAAGCATATCCGATAAACTTTGCAACTGCCTCCAGGATTCAAAATGCAGGATAATAGAAAACCTTAAAACTTATGCATATCTGAAAACCATATAGAGCTTCCAAAAGACAGTAAATGAGTAGCAATAAACCACACATCAAGTTTCCAAACTGCAATAAGCAATGCTCCTAACAAAATTGACCACAAGAAAATTTAACACCTTATGATATTTGACTTTGTTCCTACTAATTATGTCATAATAACCTTCAAAGCCTGTCTATTCGAGAAGAGTAAGAGGTTGAGCTCATGAGCTAAAGGTACCTTGGAGTTTAGCCAAAGGCCCTCGTCAAATTCACCTGGGTTTGAGCCATAGGGCACAAAAGCCGCAACTTTAGAGGACAACTGGTCAAAAGTATACAACTTTGTCTCTTCATCGAACGATTTCATCTTGAGATCATCAGGAGTCAATCCTCTAATCCCACTTTCTCCACCAATTAAACGCCTCCATGTTGTTTCAACGCCTCTTCCCAGTGGAGTAACCATGCCTAGACCTGCAGGAGCAACGTTAAATCAGAGGAGTTACAGGAATTATAAACATATGTAAAGACATTGAAACATTTGAAGGAGAAGGAGACCAGTGACAACAACACGGCGATGTGAAGAAGAAGAGATGAAGCGGCTCAAGCAGAGGCGACTTGGATTTAAGTTTCTTCGAAGAAAAGTGGTCGCCATTTCAGAGAACGACGCTCGTAACAAGTCCACTTGCCGGCGGCGAAGAGAGGGACTTTCCGAAACGACGAGGAGGATCAGATAAAAAAATTTTTTTTTTTAAATCTCTACAATAGAAAACCGGTTCGGATGTTTACTTAACCGATGGTTTAGCTAATCAATTGGTAAATCAGTAATTAATTTGTTGAATCGTGCAAATCATGTATGGTAAACCAGACCTGATCATCAAGCACTCACTGGAGAGAAATGATTGGTTTTGTTGTATCCATATGATATGTCCACCGAAAATTGATACCGTTTTATTTAAAATCAAGTGATTTTCTTTACGATCGGTAAATAAAACTAAGAGATTATTAACAAAACTACCATATTCCAAAAAACTTCTTTTTCAAAATACTATAATCCAAATTTTTTTTCAAAATTACCCCAACTCCAACCATTTACCCCCTCATCTTCAACCTCTCTTTCTCTTCTTGTTGATGAAAAAAAAAATGGTGGATACTGGTAGCCCAACAGAGACAGCGGGGGACGATGGACAAAAACGATTATGGTGACAGTGACGGTGGTGAACAATACAGAAACAGGGGCTATCATTACCGCTGCTAATAACCAAGGTCTCAAGGAAACCTACGTTCAAGATAAAATACCTTGAAAACTAACTGGACGCTAAAGATGATCAACATTTTTTACCCGCGGACACTCACAAGCCAACTTCAATCACCTACTAAAGATTGGCCACCTCTTCGCAAATGGATAACTAAATATCGAAATTACTGCTTCACTTTGAAACCCATCCCTTATCCTTGTTAAAAAAGTTGTATAGGGAAGGCTAGTATATGTCTCCTCATCAAAATAACATATGAATTGCAAACTTCATTGAAATACCAACTAAATCAAGACCACCTCTACACATGAAATTAGAAATGAACAACAAATCCTAAAGCTTAACAATGAGTCCCTATCTTATAGCCTAACGCCAACTGATAACCAAAACTGTGGTAAAAACAAGAAACAATACGTAGTCCGAAAGCAAAACCAGAACCCAATTGAAAAACATGGACCATACAAGTCGGAGTCTAAAAGAGGTTGGCACGGATCACCTACACCGAGAGAGAAGCGAGGGTAAAAGTACAGTGAGATGCATAAACAAACCAGAATTGGACAACCCCAACAAGCACACATTACATACCAAATACCATTCATCAATCACAGCTTATTTCGCAAGTCATAATTGCGTGTGTGTCAACCTACACAGAACAAGTCAAAACTTTCATCGATGATTAAAGATCTATATTTGACCAGTTGCGACTCCAAAGCGCGACTCAATCCTAGATAAAACCCGAGAACAAACCGAATATAGAGTCAACACCTCACCGTGCCAACACAATTTGTCTTTATCACATCCGACACCACCACGAGAGCGAAGATTTCCCTCCTCCACCACCATCGATGAGATCACACTAAAGCCACTTTGGACAGAGAGGCTGCCACAAAAAAAAAAAAAAACTTAAAACATGTTTTTCTTTTGTTTTTTGAGAAATTTCAAGAAATGCCACTTTTCAAGTGTCACTTTACAAAAATGCAACACTTTTGAAATCTTTACAAAAATTGCCACTCGTCAAAATTATTTTTTTTATATTATTTATGTTTGGGTTAATTATGTTCTATTAGGTTTAGTTATGAAGGTTTAGGGGGGTTTAGAGGTCAAAACATTTTTTAGGGTTTAGAATTTTAAGATATAGGCTTTATAAATCTATAATTAGTGGTATTTTTGCAAATTGACATCCATAAATGGTATTCTTGCAAATATGCACACAAAAAGTGGTATTTTTGCAATTGCCCCTTATTTTTTTTAATATAAAACATAAGACTTTTAACTAAAAATGCAAAAACAAGTAAATTTATTTATTTATATAAAAAAATACTTAATATTTATTAAACACGATTTAACCAATTATTAAAAATGCAAAATACAAATGATCATAAAAAATTAGATGATTTAAAATTTGTGTATAATTATGAGAACACTTTATATTGTAAATTCGGTTTCTAAAATATTATATACTAGAATAGGACCCACGTTAATGTGGGGATAAATACAATAAAAATTAATGAAATAAATATTTAAATTTTCATTAATAACCCGTTGAATTTTAAAATACTATTTAACTTGGATTCTAAAACCAGTAGAAGTCAATTTCTATCATAATTCTCATGTTCTAATCCATAACATGCAAATCCAAAAAAATATATAATAAAAATTTAAATCATATTCTTATTAACAAAGAAAAATATATATTTTAACTCATTATGAATATTTATGAATTATGTGATAGACAATAAAGACAATTAAAATACTGTATAGTTAAAGTAGAAAAGAGTAAATTTTATGTTAGTAACCTCATAAAAACTATAAATAATGTTGTGAATCATCACATAAGTTCATGATTGATAATTGTATTTTATTAATATCATCATTTTATTTCTCATAGTACTACTAAACTGTATACATTATTAAAGTATTAGTAAATATAATTTTTGTTTGTGTGGTCACAAATAGTAAATAAAATATTATTATTTTTTAGAAAATTTTTAAAAAATGTCACATCTCATATGCTACTTTACAAAAATGACATACTTTAAAATTATTTACAAACGTGCCACTATTCATTAAACCAAAAGTCAAATCTGTTATTTTTCCCTTTTTCTTTCTCCTTTTTTTTTCTTTTTCCTCTTTTTTTCTTTTTTTCTTTTTTTTTTCTTTCCTCTTTTACTCTTTCTTCTTCCTTTTCTCTTTCTCTTTTGTGAAAAAAAACTGAGATCTTTCTTCTTCTTCCTTTTCTCTTTCTCTCTCTTCTCTTTTTTCAGATCTCTCGTGAAAGAAATCTGAGAATTTTATTATAGTTGTTTTCGATGTGAGATTAGATCCAATGGATATATATGAAAAAGAAGAAGAAGAATATTTTCAAAGAAACTCAAAAGGAGAAAAAAAATCAAAAATGTTTTGATAAAAAATAAACGACTGTAAATTTTAAGTTTGGGTTAACTATTGTGCATTTAGGGTATAGATTTGGGGGGGAGAGTTTAGGGTTTTTATTGACATTATAAAATTTGGTAAAAAATTATAAGGTTTTTAAATAGTTTATAAGGTTTTTAAACTGTTTTACGAAACCTTTTAAAAACCTTATAAACCTTGTAAAAATCCTTATAAACTTTATAAAGATTTTATAAATCTTTTAGAAAACCCTTATAAGCCCTGTAAAAAATCCTTACAAACTTTGTAAAAAACACTTATAAACTTTTTAAAAGCTTTATAAACCTTGTAAAAAAACCCTTATAAACATTTTATAAGGATTTATAAGGATTTTTTACAAGGTATTTATTGACATTATAAAATTTGAAAAGAAATTATAAGGTTTTTATACAGTTTATAAGGTTTTTAAACTGTCTTACGAAACCTTTTAAAAATCTTATAAACCTTATTAAAAATCTTTATAAACTTTTTAAAAACCTTATAAATCTTGTAAAAAACTCTTATAAACATTGTAAAAAACCTTATAAACTTCGTTAAAAACTTTATAAACCTTTTAAAACGCTTATAAACCCTGTAAAAAACCCTTATAAACCCTGTAAAAACAGTTTATAAGGTTTTCTAACAATTTATAAACTTTGTAAAAAAACCTTATAAACCTTGTAAAAAAACCCTTAAAAACCCTTATAAACCTTTTAAAAACCTTAAAATTATTATTTCAACTGTTTATAAGGTTTTTTAACAGTTTATAAACCTTGTAAAAAACTCTTATAAACCCTGTAAAAACAGTTTACAAGGTTTTTTAACAGTTATAAAACTTGTAAAAAAACCTTATAAATCATGTAAAAACCCTTATAAATTTTTTTAAAACCCTTCTAAACCTTTTAAAAACTTTATAAACTTTTTAAAAACCTTAAAATTATTATTTCAACTGTTTATAAGGTTTTTTAACAGTTTATAAACCTTGTAAAAAACCCTTATAAACCCTGTAAAAACAGTTTACAAGGTTTTTTAACAGTTATAAAACTTGTAAAAACCTTATAAATCATATAAAAACCCTTATAAATCTTTTTAAAACCCTTATAAACCTTTTAAAAACTTTATAAACTTTTTAAAAACCTTAAAATTATTATTTCAACTGTTTATAAGGTTTTTTAACAGTTTATAAACCTTATAAAAAACCCTTATAAACTTTTTAAAAACTTTTATAAACCCTTTAAAAACTTTATAAACCTTTTAAAAACCTTATAAATTATTATTTCATTTGTTCAATTTTATATACATATAGATAACTCTTATAAATTGTTCAAAAAGTTTACAAATTATTTAAAAAATTCATAAAAAACGTCAAAACCTTACATCATTTAGAAAAATATCAAGAAGAAAATTAATCTAGATTGTTTAACGTTTTTCTAAGTGTATTTAAAAACTTTGTAAACCTTATAAATTTGATAAACTTTTTAAAAACTGTTAAAAATTATTATAAACCTTATTAATTTTATAAACCTTTAAAAAACTGTAAAAATAACTTTACAAAAAAACGTCAAAACCCTATCAATAAAAAGAACATAAAAAACAAAACTAACCCAGAAATAATAAAAATCTCAGATTTATAGGTCAAATTGAACAAAAAAATTTTAGATTTATAACCAAAATCGAATAAAAACTCGGATTTTCAATACAAATCATATAAAACCAAATTTTCAACAAAACAATGATGAAATTCGGATCTAGATCTATATGAAAGAGAGAGAGAGAGAGAGAGAGAGAGAGAGAGAGATTCAAATCTAGATCTAGATTTGATTTTTTTTTCATCAACATCTTCATCACAATTTCTCCATTATCAAGAGCTTGAGAGAGCTTGAGAGAGAAGAGAGAGAGAGATTCATATCTGATTTTGTTTTGGGGAAAGAGAGAGAATAAAGAAAAATCAATTCTCTTTCGTGGGAAAGAGAAGAGAAAGAAAAAGACAAAGAGAAAAAAGAAGAAAAAGAAAAAGAAAAAAAGAGAAATGGACATTTTTGTCTCTTTCTTACAAAAAGGTGACAGATTTGTAAAGAGTCATGTGGGTGTGGCACGCTTGTAAATGTGTCATTAAAAAGTGACATTTTTGTAATTTCCCATATTTTTTAACTTATAAAAGTTTCATTATATACACTTGAAAAATACCAATGGAGTTATAGATAAAAAAATTACATCTTCTTTATGATATTCAATAATTCTAAGTATTTTTATAGATTGTTTTATTTATTTAATTTTTGCATGGTTGTGTATATCCTTAAACTTTTAAATTGAGATTTTTGTAACCTTTCTAGTTTTTGTTTTTCTAATTTATATACCTTCTTTTTTTATCATTTTTTTTTTATTTTAATTAATATATTTAATTGTTTGTATCTTAATTTTTTTTAAATTAATTTAAATTTTTAACACATCAATCATTCTTTTCAATATTCAATACATGTCGTGATCTCGTGAGTTATAATTTTTCTTACGTGTCATCTTATTATATAATACTTTTGATTTTAAAATTTATAATGTCTATAATTTGACAAATGTAATTAGATTCTAAATTACACATCGCACAAATATTTAATATTTACTTTATTATTATATCTTATTAAATCGTCAATTTATTATATATTCTCATATTAAAATTGTCTCATACACGTTATTATATTAGCAAAATAACACCTATAATATGACATAACTTTTTGTCTTTAACTATTTAGATAATTTGAAATGGAAAGACTGTATTTTGTAATATAACAACTTAGAAATATTACATATTTTAGTATGAAGTTTTTTTTTCTTTTTTTGTTAATTAGTTCATAATCTTTGTTTAAAATATATTTCTTTTATTTTATTTTTTTAATTTTTTGTTAATATTGACACATGTCACAATCTAAATTGACAATTACATGTGTCGTAATCTGGTGAGTTACAATTTTGCCTACGTGTCGCATTCTCATCGCGCGCATCATCTTTTATATAATAAGATATTAAATGGAGGAAATTTTTTTTTGTTTTCATCACTAAATCAAAATATGTAATCACCATCAAGATAAACAAGATATGAATTGGCATAAAACAAATATCTTCTCAAATTATGAAATTTGTATCTATAAAAGGCAATGGTAAAAACAAGAAAACAATACGTATCTTAAAGACAAAACCAGAATCCAACTGAGAGAATGGACTATACCGATCGAGTCTAAAAAGAGGTTGGAAACGGGTTACCTATAACGAGAGAGAAGCGAGGGTAGAGTACAATGAGATGCATAAACAAACCAACATCGGACACAATCCCAACTTAAGCACACGTTACATACCATGCACCACTCAGCAATCACAACTTCTTTTGCAAGTCATAATCGCGTGTGTATCAACCTTGATAGAACAAGTCGAAACTCTCATCGATGATTGAATATCTATATTTGACCAGAAACGATTCTAAGTCGCAATTAAACTAAAAAACAAACCGAATCTAGAATCGATAATACTATTTCCTATTACATAACCAACACCACCACGAGAGAAAATATTACCCTTCTCCACCACCATCGATGGGATCACACTAGAGCCACTTTAGACAAAGATAGGTAAGATAGGCTACCACAAACAAAAAGCTGAAAATACGTTTTTCTTTTCTTTTTGAACATAAGAATTTGAAGTAAAAATCCAAAAGCAAGTAAATTTATTTATTTTCTCTAAAAACATTATTTAATATTAATAAACAGAATTACCTAATTATTAAAAATGCGAAATACAAATACAATAATTGTAAAATATTAGATGAATTTAGAATCCGCGTATAATTATGAAAACACTTATTCTAAAATATTTTGTGGAATTTCAACTAACCATAAGTCCTAAATTCAATGGCCATAAATTTGCCACATTAGCCACTTTTGGATTTTGGTTAGTTCTTTAATATTAATTTTTTATTTGCTATTTCACAAATTGACCCATATCTCAGATATTAAAAAAGATTTCTATTTCGTTTTTCATCTGTAAATCAGAATATGTAATGACAATCAAAATAACATGTAGCTATGTATTGGCACGAAACAAATATCTTCTCAAATTAGGAAATTTGTATCTTAAAAGAAGGAAAAAGTTGTTGACAAAAGGAAAAAGGAAAAACGTAAATTTGTAAATCTTGTGAAAAAGAGTATATAAATCTGCAATAAATGTAAATAATACAAATCTGACTTGACTTAGATCTCGGAGGAGTACACAAAGTGCTGTGAGATAGACACAAATCTAAGTCCACGTGGCATGTGTCTATGGGAAGCATAAATTCCAGAGAAATCGAAGAAGAGGACAAGTCGCAATACTTTATTCTCTCTCTCTCACAAAAACCCAAAACTCCTCTTCCTCCTCAAGTCTCCCTCTTCTTCTCCTTCCCGATTCCTCCGTTCAAAATTTCCAATAACCCTAAACCCTCCGTCTAAAGATCCCTAATTTCACAATCCGTTCCTCTAATCGTGATCTGGGTTTTGATCAGTAATCGGATCTAGGTTTAAATCCGAATCAGAATTTGATTATGAGGAAGAGGGAGAGAGAAAACCCTTGTTCGGTTTGTGGGCACTACCACAAGTACGAAGAAGGAGAAGTATGTGGAATCTGTGGCCACCGTATGCCTGTTACCTCCGATATGGCGGCTGCGCAAGTCCATCTCAGCGCTTTTCCGTCGGAGATCTTGCCGGAGTTTCTTTACCTCGGGAGCTACGACAACGCCTCTCGCTCTGAGCTTCTCAAGACTCAGGGGATCTCTCGTGTTCTCAATGTCAGTTTTCTTCTTGCTTATTGGAATTACTTGTCTATGAATCTGTTCCTTGTTGTTGATGAATCTTTAATAATCTTGGCTTAATCATAGTTGATGGTTTTTAAAAAGTATTTCTGATTGTCCAAGAGAATAACTATTGAAAGCACATTAGTTTCCCTTCTGTTTAAATCCATGTTAACTCTTTTCAAGTTTTTCACGTTACTTTCCCTTTATGGTAACTTGACTCTGCTTTTTGTTTGTTTGTTTGTTCTTTTCCTCTGTTCAGACGGTTCCTTTGTGCCAGAATCTCTACAGGAATTCATTCACTTATCACTGTCTTGCTGATGAAAAAGTCTTACAGTTTGATGATGCTATCAAGTTCTTAGGTTTGATTCTATCTCATAATCCTCTAGAGTTGATTCTCTTTTTTGTTTTTGTGATTTGGTTTCATTCGTCTCTTGGATTGTGCTTGATCTACTGTTTAGACCAATGTGAGAAGGACAAGGCACGTGTCCTTGTGCACTGCATGTCGGGGAAAAGTAGGTGAGTACATTTATCATTCTCATACTATTTATCTTCTCCAACTATAATTCATACTCGTACAATTTTGCCATGAAAGAGGCCTCCGTTGACATGAACTGATCAGGATATTTTGAGTCATTCTGCTTTATTCTTAAAGACGTTCATTTTAGTCTTATCCCTCACTTTATTTTGACAGATCACCAGCGGTTGTTATAGCATATTTGATGAAACGTAAAGGGTGGAGACTCGCTGAGAGTTATCAGTGGGTTAAACAACGGAGACCCGCAACTGACATAAATCCAGGCAAGTAGTCCTTGACTTAGTATTATTAACTTATCATTCTTGAAATTTGTTCTCATTGCATTTACCTCTCCTCCTTGTATTGCGACAGAGTTCTACCAACAACTGGAGGAGTTTGAGCAGACGATATTCGGATCAAGAGATGGGATGATGTCGGCAATGAATATCAACGATGCTCCAACATTTGGGTTTGGCTTCCCTAAGGTTGATAATCAACCGCAACCCCCTTTGTTCAACAATGCTCCTGCGTCTTCTATATTTTCATCTCCTGCTTCAAGTATCCCTCCTCAAGAGTTCACTTTTGGAGCAGCTCCAACGAAACCAACAACTGGTGGCGATATTACCATGGATGGCTCATAAAACCAAATCATCATTCTCTGCAGAATTATTCACCAACAAACATGAGATGTTTCTTTTACTTTTTTTTTTTTTTTGGGGTTGTAAATGGAGATTGATGCATGCTTGACAGAGTTTGGGTTTGAGAGATTACATGAGATGAATCTTTATTGGCTTAGTGTTTTGCATTTATTTCTTGATTTTTGCTATAGGAAGCATCTTTGTGGTTGATCCTCAGCTCTCCCATCATTCTGTATATATGTTGAGAAAACAAATGTTGACAGCGAAATACCATTATACCACCAGTTTTGGTAAGCCACATCAGTCTGGGTCTAGTCTAGTCTAGTCTATTTGAAATCAATAAGCTCAGACATTTAATACTTCTTTTATACTTTCTAAAGCTCTTGAGATACCATCTCTAATATATTTTTCTATTTTTAACCCTAAAATAGAAAAAACTAGTGAAAATTCACGCGTTACGCAGAATAACTATTTAGATGATTTTTAAAATTATTAAACGATATTTAAAATTTATGCTCACAATTTCTATTTATACAAATTCAAACAACATTTCAAATGTTTAATATGAAAGTAAACCATATGATGATATATATCAATATTTTCATTTAAATACTTGCTCTAGAATTTAGCATATTCTTTTAGAATCTTTTCGTTATAGATAAACACCTAATGTAAATTTTTTTGAAATTATTGATCACATATTTGTTTTACAGAATTTGATTTTTATATTATCTAAATTTATATAGCTTCTACAATTTTTTAACAAAATGATAGTCTTTTTATATAAATTTATTTTTTATTCATATCTTTATGAATATTTGCATAAAATACTTTATATAAAAATCAATATCGTATGTGACATAAAAAAAAAATTTTAGTTTTTTCAAAACTATTTTTTTATCTATCAATAAATGAAGTTCATAACATTTTTTAAAAATTGCATTTTTTAATATTAGTTGCCTAGAGAAAAAATCTAGTACAAAATTGTCAATGGTGTGTCAAGATGAGTTAAACTTAGCCTAAACTTACAAAATTTTTGTATCAATTATTGATATTTAATACCATACGTTACAAAATATTGATATACCAAACATGATTGGAAATTATATAATGACATTACATGTTACCAATACAAAAAAAATCTAACATCTTATATACCTTTTTAATTAGTTTATTATAGAATAGTTTAAGTTTAGTATAAGATATACTCTTCACATACTTGATCACAAAAAAGACAAAACAACAAAAAAAATTTTAAAATATATATTTTTTAAATATGATAGTTTTTTGAAAATTTAAAGAATTTGAAAAGAGATATTGAAAAAAAACAATTATCTATTAGAATATTGTTTTACATATTTTTAATTAATTTATGAAGATAATTTGATGTTAATTAAATGTTTACTTTAAATTAGTATATTGATATCACATTTTTATTTGAAAGAATCAATGCAAAATTCTAAAATCTAGAGGGACAAATGTCAAACTTAAGTAAAAATAAGGTACTAAAATGAAAAATTGTTAACACCAAAAGTGACACATGACAGTCTTTCAAAGTTTCACTTAGAGAAAACCTTAAAATATTATATTAACACCAAAAGTGACACGTGGCAGCCTCTCAAAGTTTCACTTAGAGAAAACCTTAAAATATTATATTAGATTATAACATTTTTCTATTTCTTCTATTTTTAAAAATAGAGGAAAAATAGCAAATTTCCACTTTTTCTTCTATATCTAGAGGAATGCTATAATTTTAGGTGGTTTGGAGTAGTTTTAATTCTAAAACAAAGGTTAGGTAAAAAGAGATGAATTGAAAATGCCCAGCGCACACTTAGTAAAATCTCTCATTCCTTGACATGCATGAGCCACAACGCAGAATTTCAAAACTAGATAACCGATTCAAAACCAAGTACAACAAACAAACCAAATTATTCCGTGTTGTTGTACTCTGAATTTCACACACCCGTTAATGGAGCGAAATAAACCTAAAATTCAAAACCAAGTACAACAAACAAACCAATTTTTTTTTAAAAATGGAACACAACACAAAACAAAGGAGGTCGTTTGGTTTGAAGGATGGCCTACTTAAGTAACCAGCGATGACAAAAAAAGTTAGTGTTGCAAACAAGGAAGGTCCTTAAGCGAATGCATCAACTCACGGAACACTCTTCGCGATAGGCTTCAACGCTTGGCATAACTAAGAATAGTCGAAGCTGCTAAAACGCTTGGCGTATATCGATGAGATCCCAAATCACTGCAACGAATAAAGTTACAAATTCCGCTTTCTGACGGATGCAAGAGCCGTGTCAACTTTTCAGCAGCAACAACTTGTTTTTCTCTCATCTTTTCATCCAAAATAAGCTTCCTACAATTTCACACAACACCTCAAATCATGCCTATTTCTCGATAACCGGATAACAGAATATACAGTTAAGGTAGAATTAGCAATAAATATACTCTAGTATCGAGGCGAGATTTGAAGGGTTGCAGGCTTGAAATAAAGCTTCGGGAATGATTGGGGAGTCTAAGAGAATGTTTGGTAGAGAAATGTAAGGTATCTTGGCTTTGTAACGGATTAATAGCTCCGTTAGAAAATGTGCTCGGTAAGCGACAAGCGAAGGTAGATGAGCAAGCTGCAACTCAATAGCAACTGTTCCTGAAGTGCATAACGCAACCTGACTCGCCTGTTAGTATGGAACACCACACGATGAGAGGAGCTGAGAAAGAAAGGGACACCAAGAGACAGAGAGAAAGGTTTTGGAGACTTACGCCAAAGGCATCATATTTAAGCCGAGTGGATCCACTCGGGACTAGTATTGCTGGAACTGGCCACTCACAGAGGGATCCTCCAATGTAATTATCCACTTGACTATTGGATGCGACGTGGATGAGCGTTGCTAGTTTTGGAAATGGCTCTTTGAGTAGCTTCATTGCTTTGGAAAATATGGGTAGCATTCTTTCAACTTCTTGTAATCTGCTCCCAGGTAGGACAGAAATGACCGTGGAATCTTCATGAAAAGTTTTGCATTTCAGCAGAAGAACAATGAGAAATCAAGAAAAGTAGATATCCAATCTGTACAAAGGGTATTCATTAGATAAAACTTCACGTTACCAGAAGGTAGTGAGTATTTGCTAATATACAAGCCTTCAAGCTTCAATTCCTGAGGCTTGCACATCCTCACCTGCGGCAACAAAGAGCACCATTGCACCAGGTAATCTCTCAGATTATCAGTGAAACTGAAGTATCCAAGAAAAAGAAGATGAAGAAAATGCGTACAAGGTTGAACTCAGAAGCGTCCTCGAGAACGGGATGTCCAACAAAGGTTGCTTCCATCCCATACTCCCTACAAACCTTTTCCTCGTTTGGAAGAATGCAAAAAAGATGATCAACGAATTCAGACAGGCCTCCAAGTCTTGATGCTCCTCCTCTCCATGCCCAGAATGAAGGTGCAACATAGTGAAAATGTACGGGACAATTTTCCAAGCACTGCTGATTGTATCTAGCTGCAAAGCCAAAAAGCATTCCTCCGTTGTCCTACATGATATATGAGAATTTATAACCATTTATAAGGTTTTCATTTCTTTAGTTTTTCAATTTATTCCACAGAAGAAAATAAAGCGCATAATCCTAGAGATTAGGTTCCTACAGGAGAACAAGTTTTCATACATAGCACTTGGTACAATTTAACTTTTCTAATACTGCGATGATAAGGGACATTGTTTAGCAAGCATTATTGAATAGACCATCTAAAGCTCAATTATTCCTAGGCATCAATTCTCTCTCTTACAAGTTTGAAGAGCAAAAGTTATGTTTTGTTTACCTCGTAACTCCTTAAGTAGACGGAAAGAGAAGCCCTTTGAATCAACCGTCACAACAACGTGTGGCTTGAACTTAGTGGCAGCATCAATGGTCTGCTTCAACTTCACCTAAAATTCTCAAAACTAGACTAGTAAATTAAAGGATCTATGAGTGATTTATATCAAAACATAAAACTCAATTCCGGGGTTAGATACTCACACGGAGTTTATAGAGATGCGGCAAGAGCTCCCACACACCCATTACTGCCAAATCCTCCATAGGAAACAACGAAGTCAATCCTTGCTTGCACATCAAGGATCTTGTACCGTATAAACATCAATTTGTTAGAAGCAGCAAAGATACAAATGCTCCAAAGGTACAGCAATACGAAAAGTTTGATTGAGAATCAACAAAATCTAAAGAGAATCTCTGTAATTAGGGAAGCCCAACTGCTTACCCTCCAATTCCATGGAAACGGAGGGGTAAAGGAGACAGCTTTCTGAGCGAAGCCATAAGACGAGAGCCGATGTTATCGCCGGATACCTCGCCGGAGACGATGAAAACCCTCAGCTCCCCATCGACCGCCGCTCTATCAATCACCGATTTAGTAGATTGAAATGAGGAGAATCTCTTGGTGAATGCTGAGAAAGGGAAACAGAGTTGTCTCTTTGAAACTCGAAACATCATCTTCCGACAAGACGGAGAACCAAAACCCCGAAGCTTGTTGAGGTTTGCAGGACAACAGTGACCAGCTGTGGTGGCCAGCGTTTATGGTGGAGTCTTATGGGCCTTTAAGCCCACTTCGATTTTTTGTAATTTCCTTCAAAATTTTTGTGATCTATAGAGAAACGAAATGTAGATATAGGGATTTCGAGGGAATACGGATTATAGGTACATGTACTCTACGCTTGTGTCATCATAACAACCTGTACCGGAATATTGTGTTTATAACAATCTGCACTCCTTGATTTTTGAATTTGCAACCCACATTACTAAAAAAATATTTTGAACAATCCAATAGTAAACGGAGTTAAATTGTCTATTAAGTGTTTTATGGCTCATTAATTAGTAAAAGTAACAGAATTTAATTTTTAAAATATTGATTATATAACATACAAAAACATCGTCGTTTTTGGCATAAAGGAGAGATTAAAAAAAACGCATCTCTCTTTGTTCTTCTTTGTCGCGATCCAGAAGAAGAAAATAAGGATTATCGATCCTGCAATTAGGGACTCTTTTTTATCATGTCTTCTTCATCTGGTTCAGATTAGTTTAAGGTTACAATTGTGTTCTAATTTTGCATATGAAACTGAAACTGAATTTTTGGTAGGGAATGCAAGTTTTAGACCCAATCAAAGTGAAAGAGTGAGGGGATTTCCACAAATTTGTAGATGTGGTGGAGTTTCAGTGATTAGAACTTCAAAGACCACTGCAAATCTGGGAAGACTTTTCCATTGTTGTCAATATGGATCGGAACATGTAAGTGTATACTCAATTTTTGGGTTTTTGATTGTAAATCTAGCAATTGAGTTTTGATTGTATTGTTTAAGGACAAATTCCATTTGTTCAAATGGACAGATAAATCGATGGTAGAGGAGCTTGAAGATTTAAAAGAAATTGTAGGAGAAATCAAAAGTGAAGTACAAGGTTCCGAATGTGACATTGATAATTTGGAATTTGCTGTTCTAAGTGATGGAATTTGCAGTAATCGAGTGTCGAAGAAGAAGAAGACCAAAAATTAGAGATTTATCTCTCGCGACAAAGAAGAACAAAGAGATGCGTTTTTTAATCTCTCCTTTATGACAAAAACGACGACGTTTTTGTAAGTTATATAATCAATTTAAAAAAAATAAATTCTATTATTTTTACTAATTAATGAGTCATCAAACACTTAAGAGATAATTTAACACCGTTTACTGTTGGCTTGTTCAAAGCCTTTTTTAGTAAAGTGGATTGCAAATTCAAAAAAACAAAAGAGTACATGTTATTATAAACACGATATTCGGGTGCAGGTTGTTATGATGACACAAACGTAAAGTGTAGGATTATGGTTACACTCATCCTTGGCGATTAGCCCGGGTGATTAAAATCAGACTCAACCTCTGGTTACCAAAGATCAACCTCTCGTTAATAAAAACAAAAAAAAACAAAAATCAAAGCACAATTTTTTGCTGTTTTTCCTCCAAATATTTTGATTGAAATAGAGCAAATCTATAGTTGTTTATGGATTCAAGATTTTTTACATAAAACTTTATACTTTGTTCTTTGATAACTTTCTCGAAGAGTCTTAACATTTAGACCCAAAAAAAAAACTTTCTCGAAGAGAAGTACAAATTATACTCCAGAATGAGTGATATTTATGGTATTATCGTCTATTAAATAGTTCAAACTGATCAATCTTTGTTAAAGTAATTTGTTTGGGTTGTAATCTTCGTTAAAGCCCATCAGTCTATTAAATATTTATGGGTACAATCAGACCCATTTTAGAGTAAGAATGGGCCTTGTGCGGAAAAAAAAAATTGGACCATGTTTGATAAGTCAAAAACGTTTTGGGTCTTTTATACATAATTTAAAAAGATTTAAAAGGTTGTAAAATGCAACAAAAAATTATTTAAAGTAAGTGGGGCCATGTGCTAATGCACAGTCCGCCGAAAATTAACGATTTGAAAAGTGTTATTCGAAACACTTTTAGCAATTTTTATTTTTAGCATACTCACCGGAAGTGTACTTTTAGGAGCAGAGCCCTGCATCAAAATCACCGGATTATTTGAATAATTTCAATTTTGGAATCATTGGAGTGTTGTGCAAATATCAGAAATAATCAGAAAACAAAAATAAGAAACCAACCATCAGCGGCGTAATCATCTATGAATGCTTTATCGATTCCCTTAGTTGTAGTTTCTGGAATCTCAGAAAAACGCACAAAATTTTTTATAGACTGAAACCCAAAAAAAGGAGCAGAATTGATCCAACGACAAGGAACTTCCGGAATCATCAGAGTTTTACAGCGATCGATCTCGCATCCATAAATATGAGAAAATCTGGCTGAAATAACTTATCGGAGGTACTTTAGGAGTAGAACTGATCCGACGACTGGGAGTTATTCGAAATACTTTTAGCAATATCTCTGCCTAGAGAGTTACTAAGTTTAGCTGAAAATATTCAAATATGGTCTGATCAACAAAACGATTGTAAAACATTATTGATGTATATCCATTTTTATTAAATGTTATCAATCTGAAAAAGACTCTAAAAGGGTAACTGCTTGTATATAATTTTCTGAATTAAACACTAGTACACGAGTAAGATATTCAAATATGGTCTAATCAACAAACGATTGTACATAACCACAAAATTATTGGTGTATATCCATTTTTATTGAATGTTATCATATGCTAAGTATATTGTAAAAGTTTTGCTAGAAAATAACATATCAGATAGCCTATTATAGATATTTTTCTTTTTAAAAGTGGCATACAAAAATAGGACAAAAACAAAAATCATGAATAAGAATTTTGGTTATGAATTACAAAATTCTTAACATAGTTGATTTGGGAGGCAATTTCCTAGTTTTAGGTTAGCAGAATTGGAAACAATAATGGACAAAAAAAAGATATAACATTTTGGGTTACACATGTTAGTCTGAAAAATACTCTCAAAGGGTAGGTACAGAAATTTGGTCGGCCACCATACTCTTAAGAGTTTATCTTCTAGCATACTGTTAGTTGTGCGTATCTCTTGTTCAACTTTTCTTTTTGTTTAATGCTTTCATGCATATCTTTCGGCGGAATATTCTTATACTGATGGGTTTGATGCGTTTTATTCTGCCAAATCTTTTATTTGTTCTTTAGATAAGCTAGAATCCATTATGTATATATATATATATTATTTAGCAAAAAAAAAAAATGTATATATATACAGAGTGTGTCGTTGTATGTTGAGAGATAGTTTTGAGAAACTTTTAGGTATTTGGAGGAATTCTCAACTCAAATTCAATCATGGGCTTGAAGTGTAAGTGTTAAATCTCCATCATGATGATAACTTTCTTTGTTTATGGTTTTATTGGTTCTCTTTGAGTAAGATTATAATTCAAAGTTCTGATTTTTCTAGTTAAACTTGTATTGTTTTTGTCTATAGATTCCAAAGTTTGCTAATAGTGCTTCAAGGCATGCATAATCACCATCTCGACATTGGTTCTTAATTTTCTTACACACTCAATTACATTTAAACCTTGTAACCTATATTTACATTTACCTCTAATAGACTCCTTCTAAGCATTACTACCACACTCTTTTCGTGAGAAACATTATCGTCAAAATCTATAGATGTGATTAATTGGTATGATGAAGAATTGAGACAATTCATTTTTGTAGATGTATTCAAGAGGCTGAGGAAGCATCCTCTTAATGTCGCCAGTTAAAGTGACCATTTTTTTTATCAAAGGTCGGTCCTTACGTATTTAGAATCCCAAAAAACCGAAAGTTGGGGGCTTCCGCTACACAGCAAACAAACAAAAAAAAAAACGCAGAGATAACGAAAACATAAAACTGAAACAAATGGAGCAGATAAAGAGTCCAAAAAAATATTTAAATTAAGTGGGTCTCATATAAGCTCATTTCTTTTGTTTTTCATCTGTTTTACACATTAAAAACTTGATAAACTATTGTTCCATCTTCTTAAATTTACATATATAATTTTAAAAAAAAAAATTAGAGAATTTTTGGAAATGTACCCAAGGGCATTTCAATTAGTTGTGCTCATGGCCGGCCATGCTTTTGGTTTTTGGGGACCTGAAAGGTAAAAGAAAAAAGACAAGCGAAGGTGTAAGAGTTTGGCCTGAAAAATAGTGGTCAGACACTACACTGGAGTTGGAGACTGGTCCGATTAAATTTTGTGGTCTTAGGTTTCTAATTTCTGCAATAACTATCACCATCTCAGAATCTGATTTAGGCTGATTATAGGATTATTGTTTCCATAATTTTCATTTCCCTTGTGTTACTTTAGTTAAAATTGTATTCTTAATTTTCTCTAATTCCCATTATATATAAGAAAACTCAATAGTTGGATCAAAACCTCGTATAACCTATTGTCTTAACATAAAATTTTAAATGACCCGAAAAAAAAAAAAATTTTTTTTTCTTTTCTTTTTATCTCGAAATAGGGTAAAAAGACCAAATAACCAAGCCCAAATCAACTTATTTACGACCCAACCACTAAAATCCGACCCGACACTTGACCCATTCCACATAAACCGGATAAAACCGCCCACGACCTCTCTCGTCCCTTCATAACTTCCCTCCCCACGATAAAATTGAAATAAAAAATCAGTATAACTAGGGGATAACTGGATCCGGGATAACTTGGCTGCTAAAAATTCACAAAGACATCAAATTTCCATCCTCTTTCGTGCACCAATCCAACTGCGAACGGATATCGACTGCGAAGTAGGAGAAAGGTAAGGGTTCTTCAATCGAACCTGTAAAATCTTTTCAATTTCGTAGAATTGGGTTTGAATTGGGTTTGAATTTGATTTTGATTTTGGCGATCCTAGAAACTATGCCTCGGCAAGTGCCTACAAAGTTTCCATCAGTTGGAGTAGATGGGAATCCGTTACCCCTTCCTTCTGCGAATCCAGCGTATGAAGCAGAAAAAAGTCTTTACGAAGAAGAGGAAACCGAAAGCGAAGAACAAATGATTTCGGACAAGAAAGGATCCGAAGGTGAAGAAGAAGATAGAGCTTCAGAGGAGGAAGGAGCATCCGGAGAGGACAGAGACGAACACTTGGTATGTAACTTCAAACTTGGAGAGTAACACTTGGTATTAGTGGTATATCTGGGAGTAATACTTGGTATAACTGGCAGCAGAAAAAGTAATACTTGGTATAACTGGAATGATAAAAAGAGTAATACTTATTATCTTTATCATTTGCAGGATTCGGCTGAGTCAACAGGATTAGTACCAGAGATGCACTTCGACCAAACCCAGTATGAGAAGAAAATTAAGCTTCCTTCAAGGTATTACCTTAAGAAGGCGGTAGATACCTTAACTGAAGTACTTACCGCGAGGGAGTTAAAATGGTTTCGTACGCATCCACAATTTAAGCATTTCTTTCACATGCGTTTGGAGAGAAAGCATAAGGTTCAAGGGATGTGGATGCTATTTCTTCATGGTGCCCGTACTTTAAAGAAACGGGAAGCTTGGTTTGTTGTGAACGGTGTTCCCATACGGTATTCAATCAGAGAACACGGTATCCTCTCTGGTTTATACTGTCACAATTATCCATTGAATTGGGATAGGTTGGGCAGTTTAGACTTTGTGAGGAGGCATTTCAAGTTAGGGAGCACCATAACTTATGAAGTTGTGGAGCATAAGTTCTTGAACATGAAACCTTGTAGTGATAGGTTGAACATGGCGGTCCTCTATTTCTCATCTTCAGTGATTGTTGGGAAGGCAAAACAAGGAAAAAAAATAACCGGTGAAGGAGCACAAAGTGTAGAGCCCTTCTTTCTTAGAGCGGTTAATGACCTAGAATTGTGTCGTACGTTTCCGTGGGGACGTATTTCTTTTGAGGATAATCTCAAGCAAATGAGTCACTTGTTTGAGAAATTTGAAGGAGTGGTCTCGAGAGAGCAATGGGTTTATTCAAGTTTCACTATTCCTTTAGAGGTAAATCAGCAATTAAGAACCATTTACTTTGTAGTTCTTAGTTTGAAATTGCTAATCCGTTTTGTTTAAATAATTTGTAGCTTCTGGCGTTTGAGACGATTTCAGCTTTGAAGTTGAAGTACCGAGAGTTTGACGAAGGTGCAAGTAGTAATTGTCCGAGGATGTGCACGACTAGATTCCAGAAACATTCGGTGTCAGGTTTTGCACTTGCTGATTTATATGACACAATGGGAACAACTAAGGTTAGTAATACTAATAATACTACTAGTAATACTGGTCTTGTTAGTTAGTAATACTGGGAACAACTAAGGTTTGTAATACTAGTAGTACTGGTCTTGTTAGTTAGTAATACTATTGTTAGTTAGTAATACTCATGTTAGTTAGTAATACTAGAAATACTACTAGTAATACTGGTCTTGTTAGTTAGTAATACTCATGTTATTTATGATTGTGTTGTAAAATCTTATAGTATTTTTTGTATAATCACAGGACATACAGAGTATTTTGGTCCCAAGAATTGGTGAGCGAGCTGTTATTGCTGAAATCTTTGATGAGGTGGTGGACAACGATCGAGATGTTGATGACTACATTGTTCAAAGTTGGAAGAGTAGGGTTTTTAATGACAAGAAGCCTGTGTTTCTTCCATTTTTGTACAACATTGATGTCCATGCCCAAAGGAAAGCGGCGGTTGAGAAAGAGGTTGCTGAGCAAGATGAAGAAAGAGGTGGTGAGGAAGAGGCGGCTAATTTGGATGAAGAAGCGCAAGTGGTGTCTAATGATGAATTGGAAAAGATGAAAAAAAATATGTTCGATCTAAAGGAAGGATTGTTGAAGATGAATAAAAGTATGGAAGATGGTTTTCTACGTTTGACAAACTTGATGAGTGGGCAGGATAAAAGGCTAAAGGAAGTGGAATCATATGTGAAGTCGCAAACTACGTATGATAGCCATTTTGATCCTGTTAATTACTCTGGTGGTGGTGGTACAACTGGTGGTTATGATGGTACAACTGCTGGTAATGTTAGTACAACTCCTGGTGGTGGTGATGCTGGTACAACTCCTGCTGGTGGTGATGCTGGTACAACTCCTGTAAAAGAAGGTGAAGAAGACAGTGAGAAAGAGGCGGCTGAAGAAGACAGTGATGAAGGAGGTGAAGAAGGGGAAGAAGGTGAAGAAGGTGAAGAAGGTAAGAAGGATGAAGTAGTTGGTGAAAAGAGGAAGATTAAGCCATCAGATGCAAAGAAGCATCCCTACACCACTTTGACGGAGGAAAAGAAGAAGAGGAAGAAAGCATAATCCACGAAAGAATGATCCAACTCTATGTGTTACAGTATTTACCAAACTCTATCTGCTTTGGTTTTTAACTAGTTATGCACAAAAACTTTGAATTATGTGCTTTGGTTTGTTGTTGTAATGGTTTTAAGTACTTCTTTTTAATGAGAACTTATATTAGGTGCATTGACTTATATTAGTTTTAATGTTTAATACTGGTAATACTATGAAAAACTGGTAATACTACTTGTATTACTAGATTATACTGGTAATACTACGTATGCTGGTTAAACTTGTAATACTATGTAAAACTGGTAATACTACGTATGCTGGTTATACTGATTATACTTGTAAAACTGGTAATACTACATAATACTGCATATACATACAAAGATACTTAAAAGTAATTAAACAAAGATTCATTACACAATCATAAAAGTACTTAAACAAAGATTCCTTACAACCATAAAAGTACTTAAAATTAATTAAACAAAAGTGAAGGATAAGCTCTTCTTCACTTCAACCCCAACTCCATCTTCACTTCTTTCAGCTCCAAACGGATTTGCCCAATGAGAAACTCATGGTTTGCCATATCTCTCCACCTCTTCGTGTTCTCGTCAACCTCCGTCGTTAATCTTTCCACCTCTTCTTCCATAGAACGATCCCAAGCTTTCGTAAGGTGGAAGCCGTCATTCTACACAGAAATACAAATGCTGGTTATACTGGTAATACTAGGTAAAACTGGTAATACTACGTATGCTGGTTATACTGGTAATACTAGGTCAAACTTGTAAAACTACTTATGCCGTGAATAAATGAGATTTTACACATAAATACATCATTTTACGTGTTCAAATAACAAATGCCGTGAATAAAAAATCACCTGAAATACTTGACAAGTAAAAAATTTCTTTTCAGCCAGCATCTCGTAGATTATGGGGGCACCACATGGACACTTCTTGGGGATCCCATATCCCCCATCGGCAACAGCTTCTAATTGTCAAAAAGCCTTCTTCGCACTCTTCATGTCTGCATAGTAAGGATCCATGACAACAAAGAACCCGAAACGGCTAAACCCTAGATTTCGCGATTTGGGGAAAAATGGTTTATGTTGTCGAATCGGAATCCCAATCGGAGAAATGGAAACCCAATCGGAGAAAAATGGAAACCCAATCGGAGAAATGGAAACCCAATCCCAATCGGAGAAATCGCGATTTGGGAGAAAAAATTTGTTTGTTTCTCTGTGTTTTTTCTTTTTAAGTTTCTTTTGTATCGATTTGAAATTGTCACGAAGTCCTCTCTTTTGTATCGATTTGGTGAAACAAATTTATTTTTTTGAACCCAATTAAGGATATGTCACGGAAAAAAAAAACATGTGTAATCCACAACAAACACGTGTGTTTATATTTTATATAACACATGTGTTTTAAATATCACATAGTTATCCTGCTAGTGTTGCAGTGTAACAAATACAACATATAGTGTTCCTTTTGACGATTTAGCTATTTATCCAGTTCTACCTTCTTAAAAATTAAAATTTCCAGTAGTCCAGTTCATTTTTGAAATTTCTAACACATTTCATATGATTATGCACCATCATATTTGCAGAAACACATTTTTCTAGAGTTTCACTTAGTAAAGTATATTACATTAACAAAACCTTCTTTAAAAGTGTAATATTGTTCTAAGGTGATTGTGGGAGAATAATCATACATATAATTTTTTTTTAAATACTTTTGTAAAGTAAAATTAACAATGAGATGTTATTATACCACATATAATTAAAACACATAAATAATTGAAACACATATATAAATGATCGTAACAATGAAAATTCAACCCTTAGTATTACAAATATAATAGCCAGTATTACTTAGTTTTACGAACAGATTGTAACAAATAAAATTCTCAAATCATGCACCACTTGGGAATCCTACTTCACCACCACCACTTGGGCCAGATACTTGAACCGCCTTCCCCTTCTTCTTTCGTTGTGGTTCTCCTACCGATGGCTTCCTTCTTACTTCACGTCTTCCCTTTCTATTTTTTTTCTTCTTCGGAGGTAAAATGTTTTTTTCTTTTATACTTGCAGGAATATTCCAGTCAGAGCTATGGTGCACTAGATAAATGGTCTTGCAATACATGGAAACCCACTGGTTAACGTAATATTTTGGCGAACACAACTCATGTACCTCGATGTTATGCTCTCTCTCTTCTTCCCTCATGAGTCTGTACACTGCGGATATCGCATGGGCACAAGGATACTTGTCAATATCAAAAGTCTTGCAACTACATGTCTTGTGTCGCAAATCCACCATATAATGCTTCCCATCCTGTCCAACCGTACTAAATTCCTTCATGTATATGTTTAGCTCAGTCGCAATCAAATGACACGCTTCCGCAGATCTCTCGTGCAATATGTCATTCACCCGCGGCACTAATATCCTCTCGGAGTTTCCGTAGCTAACGCTCTCCTTCCTATGTTTGCTAAACCATTCAGAAATTTTCTCCACTATCGCATCTATCATAGGCAACAAGTTGTAGTGTCTTGCCTCCTCCATCACTTTGTTCAGAGACTCTACGCAATTACTTGTGTCTATGTTGTACCTTGATCCGGGAAAATAGCACCTCACCCATTTTGACACCTCAACGCTATCATCTAGATATTCTGCTACTTTAGGATATCGTCTTCTAAAATCCTCATACCTTATTACGAAATCATGCTCTGAATAAATCTGAGCAATATCCCTGAACATCTGCGCAACCACTTCTTTGTTGGCATTCGAAACTTTTAACCTTACATTTTGGGACAAATGGAAGATACAGTACCCATGTGTAGACTCGGGGTACACCTCACGCACCGCCTTTATGAGGCTGCTGTTTCTGTCACTCACAAATACCAGCTTCTTATCATCCTTAATAACGGTTTTCAGAGTTGTGAAAAACCAGTTCCAACTTGCATCATTTTCACCATCCGTTACAGCAAATGCAATCGGATAGGTGTAACGGTTAGGATCCTGAGCTGTAGCAATCATTAGCACACCACCGTAAGAAGTCTTCAAAAAAGTGGAATCCACAATAAGAACTTTCCTCATCGATTCAAACCCTTCAATACAAGCTCCTAGTGCGATGAATACATACTTGAACATTCCTTCCGTATCCAACTCCACCTTTGTTGTTGTTCCAAGATTCACTTGCTCTAACATATGCAAATAAGAGTACAACTGCTTGTATCCTTCTTCTGGATCACCACGCAACTCGTTAGCAGCTTCATTCTTTCCCCTCCAACAGGTAGTATATGATGGTGCGACACCATATTTTCTTTGAACTAATCCCATGAGATGTTTAGTACTTGGAGTCTTCATTATACCTGGATAGTCTTCTTTCAAAAGACCAGCAACTAATCCCGATGTGGCATTTGTTTCTATTCTCGCTGCTTGTACTAGAACTAGCTCGAGCGCATGTGTGCGAGCTTTTGTATACTTGTACACGAAAGCACTCTGAATTCTTCACCTTTGTAGTTCGTAAATACCATTCACACCCTTGTCTATATTGACGACATTTCAACACATATCTATCTCTCTCACTCTTGGTTGTTGAGAAGGCAAAACTACTTTTATGTGCACCTCTCTCAACAAAAGCTTTCACTTCCTTCTTATTATTGAATTCTTGACCAACTTTCAAATCCATACCATCTTCCCATCTCTGACCAAACTGATCCCTTCCTTCCTCTTCACTTGGAATATATTCATGCTCCATATTGTTATCCATACTCCTATCCGAAGAGTAATCCATTCCGGTATCTTCATCATCACTTGAAGATATATTTTCAAACTCGTCACGACCATCATTATCCACTGCCTCATACTGTTCTTCCAATGGTGTTTCGTAAAGAGTAAGAGCACCATGATTGCCACAACCTGTAGGAACCCCTTCCTCGTAATTCAAGCCAATTGAACTACTTTCCTCTCTACCTGAAACTACACTCTTCCCCTTCTCCAACTGATTCCTTCTTGAAACTAGGCCTTTCTCCACATGTAATACACTTTTACATTTATTTGCATTCATCGACGTTAGATAAACATAAACGTCATCATCATCGACGATATATGATTTCCTCAAAGGTATCGTGTCCAATGGTATGAAACTCAATTTCAGTTCTGCCGTAGATGAATTTATCCCAGCTTTCTTGCATACACTTTTCAATAACATCGAATAACTAATCTCCTCCGTAGATAAACTCTTGAACAATAGTGGGTACATGCAATCTTCTACTGAAATCCATTCATCCCCATCTCCGTTCTTTACATAATGTCCTCCGTAATCAAAATATATGATTGTGCTCATTGTCTCCTGAAAAAATGGTAAAACTACGTATGCTGGTTACACTGGTAATACTAGGTAAAACTGGTAAAACTACGTATGCTGGTTATACTGGTAATACTAGCTAAAACCGGTAATACTACGTATGCTGGTTATACTGATAATACTAGCTAAACCGGTAATACTACGTATGCTGGTTATACTGGTAATATTGGTAATACTACGAATGCTGGTTATACTGATTATACTCGTAATACTGGTAATACTACGTAAGCTGGTTATACTGATTATGCTTGTAGTCACTAGTAGTACCCAGTTCTTCCAACTTGCGGATTCCCCAACTTGCATTACTATCCGAGCTACTAAAGCTGGTTATACTAAAGCTATAACATAGTAGAACGCACCTCAATTGAATTCAATGGCGGATTGGGCTTCAATTGAACAAATATGCTTCGGATTGGGATCAATGGTGATGGTCGGATCAATGGTGATGTCGCAGACCACGGGAAGAAGAAGAAGATCCGATTGGGCTTCAATTGAACAAATTTGCTTTGGATTGGTGATGGTGAGAATCCGCCGGAGAGTGAGAGTGCGATGGGATGTCGCCGGCGAAGAAGCGAAGAAGGAAGCCCGCTTTTTTCTTTTTTTTTTGATTTTTTTTTAATTATTAATTTGAGGTTATTTTAGTAATTTACCACTTTAGTAAGGGTTATGGGGTTATATGAGAATTTTTTTGGTGTTGGAGGTTGGTATTTGAGAGAAAAGGTTTTATAAAAATTGGACCCTCAATAGTTACATTGTTTTATTGAACAACTATACATAATAGATCCGCAGGCCGAAGAATAATATTTTTAGCTCTAAGACACAAATGGAAATGAAGAAAAAACTTAGTCTTGTTATTGTTCTTGGTCTCTGATCGATTTCTCTCCTATGGTCACCGGCGTACAATCGGACTATAATTTATAATCCTATGACAAATCATGGATCGGCCGGCATGAGTTTGAGAGGAGTTACTTGGAGTTTTTCCTTTACCAGTCGACTGTACTACTGAGACTACTATAAAAGGTGATACAGAAGCTGAGGTGTGTGATTTGTGGAGAGGAGCTTGTATATTGATATTCACAAGCGTGGATTGGACAGGAAATAGGAAAAGTATATTTACTTGGAGAAAAAGGAGAAAGAGATTTGAAGAATATATTTTAGAGAAAAAGAAGAAAAGGATAAATACAAGGAAGGAAAGTTTCTTAGGGTTAATCATTGCTCTATAGGTATATATAGAGCGAGGCTTGTGGCTGGAGTTTTCTCACGCCTCTTAGAAGAAAAATACAGAGAGATTGATTGAGAGAAGAAGGCGTCTTTATTGTTGGTTGTTGTTGCTGCTGCTATAGTAGTTGGTGCTGCTGGTGCTGTACCAGTTCGTGTTGCTTGAGGTGATCAAGTGAGTTGGTGAGAAGGTTTCTCGTGGCTATGTGTCGTTGGTTTCGTGCCGTTGCCAACCGTGCGTGTTGGTGTGTGGAGGTTCCACAAAACTCAAGTCTAGGCTCAGGGGGAGTTTAGCTCAGGATTATGTTATCCTGAAGAATCCATGTTATTGAACAGAGCGGTAAATTAAGAAGTTGTACTTGATTTACGCGTTTGCGAATAAGTTGTATTTGCTTTCTGGTTCTAGTGGATTTGATTTCTGGACATTGTCCCTGTTGGGGTCAAAACTCCCTCCGACAGTTTTCTCTTGTAAAATGGCTAAGAATAGAAATGAATGTAAATGGGAAGGTGTCTAGTTCACTCTGAAGACCTGGACAACTTGCCAGAGTAGCTCGTTTCATCTAGTACTGGCATGATCCGCCGACCATTTCTGCTTCTTGCCGACTTCTCCGCTTCTGATCGACTACTGTTACTGCCAACCACCAGGTGAGCCGACTACTAACCCTCGTGACAACGGCGCAGTAGAAAGCTCGACGGAGTCGATCCATATTAACTTATTTGGGCCGACTACGTGAAGTTGGGTCGAGAACATGAGCCCAAATTGGCAAGAAGGCAACATGACGAGATGGCAAGGTCATGCCCAAGATGGCGAAACCCGTGGCAAGCGCCGACTACGAGAAATAGGAAATCCCGAGAAATACGGAAAACTTCCTTATCTCTTATTTGTTAGTTCTAACCGACTTAGATTTGTATAAATACTTGTATTCCCCTTGAAAAAGAGATCCGCAACTTTCTGGCAAAAACACTTAGCATCAAATCAATAAAGCTTTCTTAACGCTATTTTCGTGTTTTGGTCTTTGTTCTTGGTTGTTCTTGTGATTCTTTCCTAGAGATCTTGTTTTCCTTAAAAACCCTTGACAAATTCAATTGCGTTGGTTTCGACCTCCACAATTTGGCGCCGTCTAAGGGGAGACCTAAGACTCTTACACAGAGGGAATCACACAACAACAGATCCAGCAAAGATGACCGCCGACGACGTATCTGAGCTCCCCAGAGAAGACCAGCCCGAAGATAAGAACGTGGAGGCTCAAAACATTAGCATCGACAAAGACGCCGAGAATTCCGGAGCTCAGAACAACGACGCCGAGAATTCCGGAGTCCTGAGCAAGGATGCCGATGACTCGAGCGCAAACCGGGCCGCAGGGACAACGGAGGCGACTCCCGAGTTCCTCAAGCAGATGAAGGAGATGATGGAGGTGTTGCTCAAGAAATCAGCAGAACAAGATGCGCGAAACGCGGCGATCGATGATGAGCAACGAACCTTGGCCAGGGCGAGCAGAACCCGAGGCAGAGGAACAGGCGTAATACAGCCCTGAACTTTTCCACCCCAACCGGGACACCACAGACCCGGGAAGCGCCGTCAGCCCGTCATGACTTTAACACCGCCGAACCAAATATGATGACGAGCGCACCTCCACCTGGAAGAGCGCTTCCAGTGATAAATCTTGACGACCATCCGAGTGGCGAGCGTAACTCAGGCGATCAACGTGAGCCCCGAGACGAAGGCCAAGCCCATATCCGACGAAACCATACCCGCTTCGAGCGCGGTCGAGATTTCCCAAACGAGGAGGAGGATAATATTTTCTGGGCCGAGCAACCACAGCTCGACAAGGAGCGTACAGCAAAAAGTAAAGCTCAAGAGGACGAGCTGGCCAGGATGCGGGCAGCACTAGACCAAACCGTCTCTGACATGAAGAATATGCGATCACAGATACATCGCGTATCTAGTAGAGTGCCCGAGATCGACAGAGTCCTTGAAGAGGCCCAGACTACCCCCTTCACGGCACGGATCGCCCAGGCGAACGTATCCGATCATAGACGAGTAAAAGTCCCCACTTACGAAGGCAATACCGACCCAAAGGAACACCTTCTGGCATTCGCAATTGCGACGGGAAGGGTCAACTTCAGGGAAAGAGAGAAGAGCACATCCCAGTGTCTCTTGTTCGTCGAAAGCCTTAAGGGACCAGCTCTCCAATGGTTCTCTAGACTGGAAAGAAACTCGATCGATAGTTTTGAGCAACTATCCTCCGCTTTCCTGAAACATTACGGTATGTTCATGGAGCGACAAACCTCTGACGTTGACCTCTGGACCATGGCACAAGGACAGCAGGAGACCCTTCGAAGTTTCATCGACAAATTCAAGACAGTCCTGTCTAAAATTGAAGGGGTAACCAACAAGTCCGCATTGGATGCCCTGAGAAATGCGCTATGGTACGAGTCAGATTTTCAGAAGGAAATGTACGTCAATGCACCATCTACAATCCAAGACGCCCTCCATCGAGTGTCAGGCTTCGCAAAAAACGAAGGAGAGTTCTGAAAGCTGGCCTAGAAGCACGGCAAGTCGAAGCCAGCAAACAATCCTGCCCAGGTTGTAAACCCACCGGCAACAAAGAAAACTAGCCAAGGATCGGGTTTTGTCCAGCACGAAGGCGGGTTCAAAGGAGCCCATAACTTTCAAGTCAACTCGACGGACGCTAGCCGATGTCGAGGAAGAGGTCGCGGCAGAGGTCCGTGGAATAACACATGGATCAGAAAGTAGAGCAATTTTGACGAAGCAGCCTATTGTGAGTTCCACCGAATATTCAGACATTCAACCGCTAACTGCCGCACCCTCGGCCAAAAGCTAGCTGCCAAGCTCACAACCGGCACACTCAAAGGCGATTTCAGTCTTAAGGATTTCGAAATCGAAGAGGCCGCCGACCAACCGGAACAAACCAATAATGAAATCCCAAAACGGGGAAGAAAGAACGATGATCAAGATCACGGCGGTGCCCGCCAACGGATCAACTTCATCATGGGAGGATTTCACCACTGTGCCGACACAGTGTCTGCCATTAAAGCATACCAGCGATGCGCCATATCAGCGCAAATTGGTCTGCACCGTCAAAGTTTGCTAATGACATAATCACGTTTGAAGAAAAAGAAACACACGGCCTCGACATCCCATACAACGATCCCCTCGTGATTCAACTAATCATTGACGACCGCGACGTAGCGCGCATATTGATCGATACGGGTAGTTCCGTGGACGTGTTCTTCCGGGATACTCTTCAACGGATGAGTATCAACCTGTCCCGAATCCGGTCCTCACCCAAACCAATCACGGGTTTCTCTGGCGAGACCACGATGACCATGGGGACCATCAGTCTGCCCGTTCGCGCTGGTAACCTAACCAAAATCGTCGAGTTCTCCGTTTCGGATAACCCAGCCATTTACAATGCAATTATGGGTACCCCTGGATCAATTCGATGCGAGCGGTGCCGTCAACTTACCATCTATGTATCAAGTTTCCCACTCCTGAGGGCATCAAAACAATCTGGGGAAACTAGAAGGATTCTCGGATCTGTTTTTTAGCCGAGCATAAAATCCGAAATCCAGCTGCCGATCCATCTAAAGACGAAAAACGAAAGAAGATGAAGATAGATCGTGAGCAGCTCAAGGAGCGGGCCCAGCTCTTATAGCAATTACAGATGGATGAAGATCGCAAGAAGGAAGGTCTCGTTTCAACTTGCGACCCCGTCATCTCAGTCTGCATCGACAATGACCACCCAGAACGTTGTGTCGACATAGGCGCCAAGCTCAACGAACCGATAAAGCAAGCGCTTATCTCTTTCCTCAAAAAGAATATCAACACCTTTGCTTGGGCCGCTGAAGATATGCCCGGAATCGACATCGATATTGCTAGCCATGAGTTGCATGTCGACCCCACCGTCAAGCCCGTCAAGCAGAAACGGCGGAAGCTCGGACCCGAAAGGGCAAAGGCAGTGAATGATGAGGTGGAGAGGCTTCTGCGTGTCGGATCAATAATGGAAGTTAAATACCCAGACTGGCTCGCAAACCCGGTTGTCGTTAAAAAGAAAAACGGCAAGTGGCGCGTTTGCATAGACTTTACCGATCTGAACAAAGCCTGTCCTAAGGACAGCTTTCCATTACCACACATTGACCGCCTAGTCGAGGCAACAACGGGCAACAAGCTCCTATCCTTCATGGACGCTTTTTCAGGCTACAATCAGATCTTCATGAACCCCGAAGATCGCGAGAAGACAACACTCATCACCGATCGAGGAATATATTGCTATAAAGTAATGCCGTTTGGTCTGAAGAACGCCGGTGCCACATATCAGCGTTTGATGAACAAGATGTTTGCTCATCAGCTCGGCAATACCATGGAGGTATACATAGACGATATGCTCGTCAAGACGTTAGAAGAAAAAGATCACATCACTCACCTAGAGGAATGTTTTCAGCAGTTCAACCAATATAACATGAAGCTTAATCCCGCAAAATGTCGATTTGCAGTTACTTTCGGCGAATTTCTGGGTTATCTGGTGACCTACCGCGGTATTGAGGTCAATCCGAAACAGATTGACGCCATTCTCAAGATGGCTTCACCCAGAAATACCCGCGAAGTGCAAAGACTGACAGGAAGAGTAGCTGCTCTTAACAGATTTATTTCTCGGTCCACAGACAAATGTCTGCCATTCTACGATACTCTGCGCGGAAACAAGAAATTCGAGTGGACGAACAAATGCGAGGACGCCTTCCAGCAGCTGAAACAGTACCTGGCCAGCCCTCCCGTACTCGCCAAACCCATCGCGAGGGAGCCTTTATTCTTATACACAGCCGTGTCGGACACAGCAGTAAGCGGGGTGCTTATTCGAGAGGAACGCGGCAAGCAAAAACCTATCTTCTACGTCAGCAAGTCCTTAACTGACGCCGAGACACGATACCCTCAGATGGAGAAGTTGGCACTTTCTGTTCTCATGTCCGCGCGGAAGTTGCGACCGTATTTTCAGTCGCACACAATCGTCATTCTGAGTACTTTTCCCCTTCGTTCCATTGAGCTCAGCGAATATGACATCGAGTACCGCACTCGAACTGCCGCCAAATCTCAGGTGTTGGCAGATTTCCTCATCTAACTTCCTGACGAAGATTGCATGGTCGAACATCCAAATTTGACCTGGCAATTACACGTCGATGGATCCTCATCTAGAAACGGTTCCGGCGTTGGCATCCGCTTAAAGCATCCAACAATGAAGCTGAATACGAAGCTCTCATCGCCGGTATGAAACTCGCCCAAGGCCTTAAAATCGACCATGTTGATACCTTCTGCGACTCGCAATTGGTGGTCAACCAGTTCAATGGCGAGTATGCCACCAAAGATGCTCGCATGAATGCATATCTTAAGATAGCCAAGGAGTTGGCAGCCCAATTCAAGGAGTTTCGGCTGACGAGGATTCCTAGAGGTGAGAATAGTAACGCCGACGCATTGGCTGCCCTTGCCTCTACATCAGATCCTGACTCAAAACGGGTAATTCTGGTGGAATTCATCGAACTCCCCAGCATCGCTCCACTCACTGAGGTCAATGTCCTTACTCGAGCTCAAGCGGCGAAAAAGATGAAAGAACAACCTGAAGCAGCGGCTGCCGAAAAAGGGAGCACGAACACCGAGACCAGGAGAGGTACTTCCGCCACAGATTTACCTCTTTTCGGTCCAGAAGAGAAATTCCCAACCACAGACTACACATTCAACGACTCATGCGATCGACGTTCCCACTACCCAAACATGCGACACAGAACAACCTGTCGCAATGGATGTTGATCCTCCAGGCATCCACACCCCGCCTACAACCCAGACAATGCCTCCCGGCCCCAGCACCGATACAGTTACCTCTACCCCTCCACTTGACGAAGACATCATTGGTCCGGACGAGGAGTCTTCTGCCATTACGTACGGATGCGATATTCAATGGCTCGCCAGTTGCAAGAACTATATCGCTCACGGTACCTTGCCAACAGATAAATGGGAGGCTCGAAAACTTCGGGCCCAGGCTGCCCGTTTCGTTCTGCTCGACGGTCATGTCTTCAAATGGAGTTTTTCAGGGCCTTTGCTTTCCTGCGTCGAAGGCCAGACGGCACGCGACATAATGACGGAAGTCCATAGTGGCTCTTGTGGCAACCACTCTGGTGGTAAAGCTCTCGCTATCAAAATCAAGCGTCATGGACATTATTGGCCCACTATGGTCTTGGATTGCGAGCGTTTTTATGCCAAATGCGAGAAGTGTCAGCGCCACGCTCCTAAGATCCACCAGCCCGCCGAGCTCCTCTCGTCTGTCACCTCGCCATACCCATTCATGCGATGGGCTATGGACATTGTTGGCCCGTTGCACCCATCTCGCCAGAAAAAATATCTCTTAGTCTTGACAGACTATTTTTCCAAATGGGTGGAAGCTAAAGGATTCGCCCGCATCTGTGACGCTCAAGTCGAAGGTTTTGTTTGGCGCAATATTATCTGCCGGCACGGAGTCCCTTACGAAATTGTCACGGATAATGGTTCTCAGTTCATCAAGACAAAATTTGAAGCTTTCTGCGCAAAGTGGAACATCCCTTTGAGCAAGTCTACCCCACGCTACCCTCAAGGGAACGGGCAAGCTGAGGCGATCAACAAATTGATCATCGGAGGCCTTAAGAAACGTCTGGACAGCAAGAAAGGACTATGGGCCGACGAACTCGATGGTGTGCTTTGGTCCCATCGAACGACTCCACGATGGGCTACTGGGGAAACTCCATTCTCTCTCGTCTATGGAACCGAATGTGTCATTCCTTCCGAAATACGTTTTCCAGGCATCCGTCGGAGACTCTTGTCGGGTCAGGCAGCACTCAATCACCTTTTGATGCTTGACGAGATCGACTTTGGCAACGAACGACGCGACCAAGCTTTGGTTCGCATTACCAACTATCAGCATGCCGCCGCACAGTACTACAACTCCAACGTCCGCCCGCGCAAGTTTTCCGTCGGAGACTTAGTGCTGCGTGAAGTTTTCCAAAACACCGCAAAACTTAACGCCGACAAACTCGACGCCCATTGGGAAGGACCCTACACAGTCATAAACGTCGTCAAACCGGGCGTCTATCAACTCGCCCACATGACCGGTGAACCAGTCCCGCGCTCTTGGAATGCGCGACATTTGAAGAAGTATTTTCATTAAGATACTTTTTACATTGATAACATGAACTACGAGACAGCTTGATCCTTGCCTAGGGTACGTAGGCAGCTCGTCTTCGGATGGGTTCAGCTGTCCCCCCTCCTCCAAAGGGGGGAGTGGGTGCGTATACTCGCATACTCCCAATTCTTGTAACTACTTGTCACAATTAATTGAACACAAATTTTCACTCAAATTTGTCTACATCCTTTACGGATTATTTAAGTCTCGCAAAACAGATGTTTCACACTTACTCTTGTTGCTGTTGGCCACAGCAACGAATCCATACAAATACTTCAGATCTGACAAATACATCCTCCATGGGATTCAAAGCGCGCTATACAAATATAAATGTTCATTCTCGAGCGGATACGTTCAAAACCGAGTATATGCGTAATCCGAAATGTCCATTCTAAAAACCCAACTCACGAATCGTTGGTTCTATCGCTTACATGTTCATTATCGAGCGGATATGTTGAAAGAGAAACGTGTGCGTAATCCGAAATCTGCACCTTAAACCCAACAGAAGAAACGTTGGTCGCTACGCGATACATGTTCGGCTTGGAGCAGACTCGTTAGAAAGAACTTGGCTGTAAACCAAAATGATCATCCGAAAACCCAATAATCTGACTATTGGTCCCAACTACGTAATGTGTTCGTTTCTTGGAGCAGGCTCGTCAATTAAAGCTTGCCTGTAAACTAAACTCGGAATTACAGAATAAAACCCAACACACAAAACGTTGGTCTTATCGCACGTCAGAAATCTAAGATATTGTGGAGCGGACCTGTTCTGTAAACCACAATACTTAGCCTACAAACCCAATACACTAAACTATTGGTCGCATCAAAACTCCAAGTCATTGTCGGAACGGAGTAGTTAATAAAAACTCGCCTATCGACTATAAGATTTAAAGTGCCAGGACAACAAATCATAAACAATAAAATCAAAAGCCGTATCAAAAAGTCGTCAAAGCAAAATCCCACAAGGTTCAAAGTCATGACCAAAGTGGATAAAGCCATCCAGGCACAAAAACAAATGCAAGGTTCTAAGTTAAGACCTAAGCAAACAAAACCAAGTCTGATATATAAACAGAAAGCACAGACCATAATCAAGCCAACACGGCTAGGTAACAGCCCTCGCGGCTCCACAATCCTCACCAACAACGTCTCTGGCAACAGCTGAAGTGGCAACAGTAGCAGGTTCTGCGGACTCGCCGGTCCCGATATCGTTGCCAACATAGAAGAACCTCCCATCAGCACTAACCATGATATCGTCCGAATTATCCTCCGCGGACCTCAAGGACTCGCGATCGTCCTCCGAGTACTCACCACTACCTCGCGCAGAAGAGTCGGCCGCGGTCTTCAACATAGACGCTTGCTTGCCAGCAGCCAACGGAACGGAAATCTCTAGGCTCTGAAACCCAAGCTCACTAATCGCCATGTTTCCCCGGTTCGATCCAGAGACATTGGTAACACCGATGCTAGCTGCAACGGACTCCACAGGATCATCCAAGCAAGGCGCAATGGCGGAAGAAATCCGAGGAGGAGAGGGAAGCAAACTCCTTTCCAAGTCATTCAGGATCACTTGGAAGTGAGCATCGGCACCCTGCAGTGTCGTGATACGAGCCTGCAACCCTGTTATCTCCTCATCAAGGACAGGTGGCTTCTCTCCTTTGAGAAGTATGACAAGCTCAAGGTTGCTCTCAATCTGACCCAAATTGATAATATCCGTGTAAGCCTCACCCCTTGCCTTAGCAAGGTGAGCTCTGACACACGCAAGCTTGTCCTGGAAATGCAACGCCAATTGAGTGTTCGCCTCATCTGCTGCTTGACGAACCTGCGTCTCACGGACTTTCTCGGCTTCTATAAGCTGCTTCCGGAGCTCAACGATTGACATCTCGCGACGATACTTGCTGCCCTTCAAGTACTCGGCTTGTTTCTTAACAAGCTCATACTTCTTCTCAAGACCTGCAATCGCGGAACGGTGCTCATCAGCCGCCTTAGCCGCTTTCTCAACCTCGTTCTGCAGCGCGAGAATCGTCTTCTGATCCTCCTCAGCTCGAGCCTTACTCGCCCAGGCCTCCCGGTCGTAATCGTAGACCAGCTGGTCGATATGGGCAAGAAACTATGATAAAAACAAAAAAATCACAAGTTAAGAAGGACAAAAAGAAGTTGAAACCAGAATAAAGATGGGAAAAATCAAACAGACAGCTTACCGCGGTTCTACGAAGAGCCATCTCGGCATACGGAACCTGTTGCATCAGCGTATCTGGAGGAGTCATTGTCGTTCCAGAACAGGTCACACTGGAAAGGAGAATAGCCGCAGAGGAGCGATTCTCGCAAACACCATCATCGGTCGAAGACGTCGGAACGGTAGTCTCGGGACAGCCGACATCATCGCTTTTCTGCTTCTTGGTAGATCTTGCCTCGGCCATAGCGTTCCCTTTTACAGAACCACTAAGCTGCCGGCCCTGGTCTCTCCCTCTCTTCCGGCCCGTGCCAGTCTTGGCAGTCCCCTCAATATGCCCAAGAGCAATCACGTGCTCAGGAGGAGATACCACAGCAGACCTCGGCACAGGCTTCCGAACCGCGAAGGACTTCGCTAAAGTTGCAGAGCTCGGCATTGAGGATGGGCCAGCACCCTTCGTGGTCGGCTCTTTCCCAACGACAGCCTCGCTAGGAGACCTCGCTGCGTTAGCCTCGGCCGTTTGCATGGCCTTTGCAGCTTCTCTTTCTCTGCAAGTCACCATCTCGCCCTCTGAAGCGTTAGCCGACGAACCTGAAACAGAAAGTCCTTCCCGAAAAGCACGTGCTCTCTCAACTCGTCTCAAAGAAAAATGTCTCTCCCAATGACACTTCCGCGATGCAAGAGCTTTGTGTAGCGAACGCCATCCACTGCGAATCGGCGGGCAAGGATAGACCACTGCAACAAAGACAAATATAACAACACAATCAAGATTCGACAAATAACCAAAAAAGCGCACAATAAACCCAGTACGCCGAGCCCTTAAAACTTTCAAAGGGATCGGCTACCCTCTCTCCGCCACCGAGTCGAAAAGCCGATGCGATCGCCTAAAGTCTCCTCACAAATCGGTACGTAAAAGAAGAAATCCATCCACCGACGATCCTTGCTGGGAAACCCTTCGATGATGCGGAAATCTTTCCGATTCACCGCAAAGTAGACTAACTTCTCCTTGAGGGAGGATTTCCTGAGATCCAACCAGTTCATCAAATGATAAGGAGTGACTTCCTCCCCGAGCTCGTAGCTCCGAATTAGAATCCCAATCAGATGACGAAGTCCCCGAGGAGTGAGCTGCGAGATGAAGATGTTGTAATATCATAGATACGACAGAATGACGAACGGAATTGGAAACCACAAGAAACACCCGTGGAAATAACTCTCGTATAAGGTGAAATACCCATCCGGAGGCTCGTCAGCACGATTTAAGGGAGAAGGAACAAGCAACTCTATTTCCTCAGAAATGTGGAATTTTTGCCTCAATGAAGTCAAAGACTCTTCATCACAAAGCGATGCGCCCGAAGAATCAGAAACCCTTGCCTTCTCTTTGGTTTTACACTTCCTCAACACTAGCGTAGCATTTCTCGGAGAACGAGTACCCCACCGGGCTATCCTTGCCAAAAAAGCAATTTGGGCCTCAGTGGTCGGCTCGTCTTTAACATCTATCAGGTCCAATGTCTCATCAATAAGCCCGTCATTTAGAGGGGACTTTCCCAAAGCAGTAGAACCGACAGCCGACGAATCAATCACGGAATTCGACTCAGCATCAGAGATAGACAATTCGCCACTAAACATTGGATTCTCCATCCCTATAATTGCAAAAGCTATTCTAAATAAAACACAACTCAGCAATGACAAGTTTGGCCTTTAAAAATGCACGAAAAAAAGTCGGAAATACCTGATCAAACAAGTCCACGGTAAACTCACAAGTCGTTGTCGGCAAAACTTTGTCTCAACTTTGACTTCTCGACTTCTCGGCTTCTCGGCAAACAGTCTTAATCCTCGGCTTCTCGGTAAATAAAATCACGAGTCTCGGCCAGGATTTGGAATCAAGACTCACGAGTCTCGCCGACGAATCAAGACGCTTCCTAGACGAATCAAGACGCTTCCCAGACGAATGCTCGGCTTCTTCACAGGGACCTCGGCGGGCACCCGAAACAACGACGAGTACTCGGCTGCACGGGGACCTCGGCGAAAGCCCGAAGCCTCGGTGAAGCTTAGATGCACAGAGACCTCGGCGGAGCCCGATACTCGGCGACGCCTCAGCGAGAGCTCGACTGGACAGAGACCTCGGCAGAAAAAACGAACTGTCGGTGGCGGCGAGAACTCGGCACGAGTACTCGGCGGCGGCGAAAAATTTCAGAGATCTCGGTGAGAGTTCGATTACACGGAAGACCTTGGCGGAGCCCGATACTCGGCGACACCTCCGCGAAAGCCCGAAACCTCAGTGAAGCTTAGCTGCACAGAGACCTCGGCGGAGCCCGATACTCTGCAACACCTCGGCGAGAGCTCGACTGGATAGGGACCTCGGCGAGTCCTCGGCAGAATCAAACCAAGGTGTCGCAACAAGCCCACGACGTCGTCAAGAGCACGGCAGCGAATCTCGGCGGCGGCAGTGAAGATTGTTATTTTTGGAGAGAGAGAGAGGAATACCTTGTTATTTTTGGAGAAGTGAAGATTGTGAGGAAAGGAAGGAAGTTTCGAGACTTGTATAGTCCAAAAAATCAAAATGATATCTTTATATCTCGGGAATTGGGGATTTGACATTTCGTTTCCTACACGAAACAGGAAATGCAAAGTTTCAATTTCCGGAAAAAATAGAAATTTTTACTAAGTATGCGACATTGTCAAGTTAAGTATTCTGAAATATGTAAACTTGGCACTGACGGAATACGAAACAATGCAACGCATAAATCGCATTCATATAGCTTTTACAGAACAGGCTCGAATTTAAAAAAAAAAAATTGTCGGGTTAAGCATTTTCTTAATCATCTAAACTCGACAAAGTTAACAAAACGGAAACATCTCAGTATATTCAAGGCTAGTCGAAACGAAGAAGCAAGCATAAATCAAGCTATGATGCTTACAAAGGCAAGATAGCTCGGCAGAGCGATCGGAAACGAGAACATCCTGACTCGGCGCCATTTTGATACAAAGCTAAGATTGGTAGCATCGATCTCGTCTTGAATTATCTTTAAGCTTGGCACTCTCCTAGCAAATACTACCAAGCTGGGGGGCTAACTGTTGGGGTCAAAACTCCCTCCGACAGTTTTCTCTTGTAAAATGGCTAAGAATAGAAATGAATGTAAATGGGAAGGTGTCTAGTTCACTCTGAAGACCTGGACAACTTGCCAGAGTAGCTCGTTTCATCTAGTACTGGCATGATCCGCCGACCATTTCTGCTTCTTGCCGACTTCTCTGCTTCTGATCGACTACTGTTACTGCCAACCACCAGGTGAGCCGACTACTAACCCTCGTGACAACGGCGCAGTAGAAAGCTCGACGGAGTCGATCCATATTAACTTATTTGGGCCGACTACGTGAAGTTGGATCGAGAACATGAGCCCAAATTGGCAAGATGGCAACATGACAAGATGGCAAGGTCAGGCCCAAGATGGCGAAGCCCGTGGCAAGCGCCGACTACGAGAAATAAGAAATCCCGAGAAATACGGAAAACTTCCTTATCTCTTATTTGTTAGTCCTAGCCGACTTAGACTTGTATAAATACTCTTGTATTCCCCTTGAAAAAGGGATCCGCAACTTTTTGGCAAAAACACTTATCATCAAATCAATAAAGCTTTCTTAACGCTATTTTCCTGTTTTGGTCTTTGTTCTTGGTTGTTCTTGTGATTCTTTCCCAGAGATTTTGTTTCCCTTAAAAACCCTTGACAAATTCAATTGCGTTGGTTTCGACCTCCACAGTCCCGGGGAGTAGGAAACAAACCTCGTAAAAAATTCTCTTGTGTCATTTATTTTCTGTACTACATATTGCCTCTCTTGCGTTTTCAAGTGGTATCATAGAGGGTTCTTGATAGAGATTCAGTCTTGTTTTGAGTAGATCAAGAGTGAAGAGGAGAACATAGTTCAGAGACAGGGAGTGCTATGGAACGTAGTTCAGGAACTGAGACAGGCAGTGCTACAAAGGTTGAAAATTGAGTCTGATGAATTCACATCTAGAAGGTACGTCTATGACAAGACCAACACGTCTTGAGTCTAATAATTATGGATATTGGAATGTTCGTATGGAAGCCTTTATTAGTGGTCTTGATGAAGATTGTTGGAATACGATTGAAGTTGGTTGGAGTCCTCCTCTGATCGTTGATGATGAAGGAATATAGAGTTTTAAACCAAGAAACAAGTGGACTGCTCTTGAGAGAAGCAAGCTAGTTGTAATTCAAAGGCGAAGACTGCATTGTACAACGCTATTGATTCAAGTCACTTTAAGCTGATTTCTCAATGTGCTTCAGCGCAGAAGGTATAGAAGACGTTGGAGAACATGTTTGAGGGAACTTCAAGCGTCAAGAGAACCAAACTTGACATGCTGGCTTCACAGTTTGAGAATTTAAGGATGGACGAGGATGATTCAGTTGCTGAATTTAGTGCTAAGCTGTGTGATATATCGAATGAGTCATTTGCTCTTGGAAAGCAGTACAAGGATAAGAAGCTCGTAAAGAAATTGAAGAGATCATTGCCTTTGAAATTTGAGTCTAAGATTTCTGCAGTTGAAGAGGCTCATAATCTTGATGAGATGGCGTTTGATGAGTTTGTTGGGATTATGAGGGCTTTTCAATTAAACAAGGTATATGAAGCAAAAGAAAAGAAGAAAGTTAGTGATGTTGAAGCTGTTCAGAAGATTGTATATGCTGAAGATTCGATGGCCTTGCTGTCAAGGCAATTTTCTAAGTACTTGAAGAAATTCTGAGGTTGACAGTTCATTGAAGAACATTCAGTGCTTCGAGTGCAAAGGCTTTGGGCGTGTCCGTTCTGAATGTGCAAATCTGTTGAAGAAGAAGGCGTTGACCAGCATTAAGAGTGGTTCAGACAATGATTCAGATGATGAATTGGCGTTGAAGAATTTTATGGCACTCACAACATTTGTCTCCAGCTCTGTATCAGAACCTGCAACAGAAACTGCAGCAGAAACTCCAGCAAAGTCCACATATGAGAGTGGCAACGATGAGAATGGTAGTGATGGTGAGAACAATAGTGATGAAGAACTTGCTAAGAACTATGAGACGTTGTATGAGCATTGGCTTAAAGTGGTTGAAGAAAATTCGTTGTTGACTAAGGAGAAAGTCAAGTTAGAAGCTCAAGTTGCTGAAGCACAGAAGTATGCAGTTTAGAAAGAAGATGAAGCGACTCAAGCTAGAGTTCAGCTGGAAGAGACACAAAAGCAATTGAGGATGCTTAATAATGGTACAGATCAGTTGAATCATATTTTGAATATTGGTAAAAGTCCTATGGAGAGACATGATCTTGGATTCAATGGAGAATCCTCAAAAACAAAAACTGTTTTTTCGTCTGAGGGAAGAAGAGAGACTGCAGCTACATCTGCTTCAGAGCCTAAGCCCATAATTGCTTCAGAGTCGAAGCCCAGAATTGCTTCAGAGCCAAAGCCCAGAGTTACTATAGGGATTGCTACTGCTACCAAGACTGCAACTGCTTCAAGAAAATTTTTAGAATTTCAGAGCGCATCTCAGCGATTTTTTCGACCTATTTATCATTATTGTGGAGTTGCTAGGCATATTAGGCCAAGATGTTTCAAGTTATTAAGGGAGAATCATCGAAGGGAGCAAGCTTATGATGAGAGATTTCGTGGTCCAACATGTTATCGTTGTGGAGTTGAAGGACATATCCAACGTCTTTGTTTTGGATTCAGTCGAAGGTTCATTCATGAAGGTCAAAGGTTCAAGAAAGTTTGGGTTAGAAAAGATGATCTCTATGGCAATGGTGTGATGGGCTATAAACCTCGTCGATTTGATCGGAGAAGAACTTTGAATTAGTTTTTGACAATTATGTGATTCAAGTATGGGGAGATTGGAGTTGTTTTTGTTTTGGTGTTATTGATGACGATGCCATTGAAGTTAAAAGTGTTGGGTTCACATACATAGTCAAAAAAGGGAAGATTGAGAGGAGTTACTTGGAGTTTTTCCTTTACCAGTCGACTGTGCTACTGAGACTACTACAAGAAGTGATACAGAAGCTGAGGTGTGTGATTTGTGGAGAGGAGCTCGTATATTGATATTCACAAGCGTGGATTGGACTGGAAAAAGAAAAAATATATTTACTTTGGAGGAAAAGGAGAAAGAGATTTGAAGAATATATTTTAGAGAAAAAGAAGGAAAATATAAATACAAAGAAGGAAAGTTTCTTAGGGTTAATCATTGCTCTATAGGTATATATAGAGGGAGGCTCGTGGCTGGAGTTTTCTCACGCCTCTTAGAAGAAAAATACAGAGAGATTGATTGAGAGAAGAAGGCGTCTTTATTGTTGGTTGTTGTTGCTGCTGCTGTAGCAGTTGGTGTTGCTGGTGCTGTATCAGTTCGTGTTGCTTGACCTGATCAAGTGAATTGGTGAGAAAATTTCTCGTGGCTGTGTGTCGTTGGCTGTGTGCCGTTGCCAACCGTGCGTGTTGGTGCGTGGAGGTTCCACAAAACTCAAGTCTAGGCTCAGGGGGAGTTTAGCTCAGGATTAGGTTATCCTGAAAAATCCATGTTATTGAACAGAACGGTAAATTAAGAAATTGTACTTGATTTACGCGTTTGCGAATAAGTTGTATTTGTTTTATGGTTCTAGTGGATTTGATTTCTAGACGTTGTTCCAGAGAATAGGAAACGAACCTCGTAAAAAATTCTCTTATATCATTTATTTTCTGTACTAGATATTGTCTCCCTTTTGTTTTCAGAGTTGATTATTGAAAAACCTTATATACATACAGACATATCTTTTGTCAAACAAACCCAAAACATTATCTCGAAGTTTTTCAACGATATAACCAACTTGATTTGATGGGATAAGTTGTGTAGAGTGTAGACCCTAACCCACTAAAAATATCATATCATATGTCATTTTAAATATTAAATAGGGTCGACAGATCATTCCCTTTATAAACTGATACCTAACTGCAGAATTAATATATCAATATTTCCATTTTGGTCATATCCCTATCTAATCATATAACAAAAAAAAAAAAAAAAAAAAAAAAAAAACAAAACGCTAAGAGAAATCAAAGCAAAAAGGAAAATCCAACGGTAAAAGAGCAGTATTATTGATGGAGCGGCAAACGACCAAACAACAAATCGTGCTGAGAATAATAATGTCTCACCAGAATTTCTCAGCATTAAATGAAACACACAACAAACCTCTCTTTATTCAATGAAACCACATTTCAAACTCTCATGTTTTCTTATAAAGAGAGACAGCTCATGGAATCACACTATCACAATCTAAACCACAAGACCCAGTAACACTATGGGATACCTCAAAAGTCTCTTCACACTTCTCTTCCTAACGATAACTATGTCACCAGCCATAACGTTTGCCGGTAAAATCCCGGCAATCATCGTGTTTGGCGACTCATCCGTTGATGCCGGGAACAACAATTATATCCCAACGGTGGCAAGAAGCAACTTTGAGCCATATGGACGGGACTTTGTTGGTGGGAAGCCAACCGGGAGATTCTGCAATGGAAAGATTGCGACCGATTTTATGTCGGAAGCCATAGGGCTAAAACCTATAATTCCGGCATACTTGGATCCTTCTTATAACATTTCAGATTTTGCAACAGGTGTCACCTTTGCTTCCGCTGCCACAGGCTATGACAACGCCACTTCTGATGTTCTGGTACGGACTTTAATTTCTTCCCTTGTATTTATTGTTTATACTATTTGATATGTCACATACAAATAAAACACGTCTTTATAGACATTTATGATTCGTGAGATAATAATAGAAATAAATAACACTTATGAGTAAATTATAAAAAATAGGGTCAACAAATAATATCATAATTGGTTTGCATATGAAATCTAACAAATCTTTTTATATATTTTCTTCCTTCAATGTCTTTGTTCGTATACTTTTTTTTAATTACAAATAAAAATAAAACCTAAAACAAACTTTTTTTTGATAAGAAATCTTGGTTCGTATATCTACCTTTTTTTTAGTAAATCCGTCTGTAAATATTAGTTTTTCTAAAATAAAAATATAAAAAATAACCACGACTTAATTAATATTTGATAAAAAGGGTTATATTTGTGTATTTTCCTACATTTTGTAATTATATTCCATTGATGGCGGTTGCAGTCAGTACTACCTCTATGGAAACAACTCGAATACTACAAAGAATACCAAACAAAGCTTAAAGCATACCAAGGAAAAGACCGAGCCACCGAGACAATAAATGACTCTCTCTACCTCATAAGCATCGGAACAAACGATTTCCTCGAGAACTACTTCGCCTTTCCTGGCGGCCGTTCTTCTCAGTACTCGGTCGGTCTTTACCAAGATTTCCTAGCTGGAATCGCCAAAGACTTTGTGAAGAAGTTGCATGAACTTGGTGCTAGGAAGATCTCACTAGGTGGACTGCCTCCAATGGGATGCATGCCTTTGGAGAGAGCCACCAACATTGGCACGGGAGGTGAGTGCGTTGGACGCTTCAACGACATTGCGGTCCAGTTCAACGGAAAGCTTGAGAAGCTTGTTGAGAAGCTGAGCAAAGAGCTTCCTGGTTCCGTGCTCGTTTTCTCAAATCCCTATGAACCGTTTATGCAAATCATCAAGAAACCTTCGTCTTTTGGGTTCGAGGTTGCGGCAGCGGCTTGCTGCGCAACGGGGATGTTCGAGATGGGATATAGTTGCCAAAGGAATAACCCATTCACATGTAGCAACGCAGACAAGTATGTGTTTTGGGACTCATTTCATCCAACACAAAAGACTCATCGCATCATGGCCAATTTTCTCATGAACAGCACATTTTCTCACTTCTTCTAATGCTTTGTGTGTGGAGAATGGATATGAGAGTAATATTATCATTAGGTGTTTATAGGGCATGCTTCCCATATTTTTGATCTAATAAACTCTGTACTCTGTATTTAGTTCATTAGACTTTGCTTTTCGTGTTAATTAGGTTATTTTATTTTCTGTAGCATTTTCAATATATCTATGTTCCCATTATGAAAATTTGGGTGTGTCATACTATTTCAAAATTATATATTTTGCAAAGTTTCAAAATTTGCGACAAATTTTTGGTAAAGTAGATATGCAATTATAATCCATCAAATTTAGTTTCATTCACATACAACATCACTAGGAATTTATAATGGATCATGACAGTTCATATTGGGATGTAATATAATGGCTTCTATATACGGAATAATGGTGAGTTGGAGTATTATTAATCACAAAAAACTTGGAATCCGGTTTGACTGGGGCAAATTGATGTACATTATAAAACAAATGGGCTTTTATGTAATAATGACTAAACTGAGTTTAGTGAAAATCATATTCTTTTTTTTTGTTTGGCGCCAATCGATTTTTTTCATTACTGAAGGCCCAATGGGCTTACAATGGGTTAAACGGAGCCCGATAAATTTTACAACAGATTGAAAATTCAGCTCATGTAAAGAAGGATCGAGAAACACCAATCTTCTACCAACCACTACGTGGCAACACCATGGCTTGAGTGGGGAGAAGCGTCGCCGAATGAAGCATCTCCGGTGTTTTCTGGTCGCCGATCTGCAGCAACTTACACTGGAAAATTTAAAAGCAGTCTCCCCTAAATTGCAATTTCCGATCCCTACTCCGAAAACCCAGATTAAAATCCCTTCCTCAGCAAACCGAAACAACTTGGACAGAAGAACCAAACCACCAGAATTATCTCAGAGAATCTCAATAGAGAAGACTCAAACCGTCGGCAAAACGCCCCTCCGAGAATGATTCAGACCTCTACGAAAATTCCCAAAAACATGATACTCAATTCCATCATAGATACTTATCTCTTAAAGATGAAGATTTACTCTACTAGGCAAAGAGAATCATGGGACGGTGATACGGATCTGAAACCAAGAGTGAAAATCAGATTCTAACGGTTAGATTGGGGCAAAATTATATAACACTACAAAATATATGGGCTTTTATCTGATAATTGTCAAATTGAGCTACATAATGTAACGGTTAGATATTGGGGCAACTGTGTAGATCTGCAAAACTGTAAAACCTCTAGTAAAGGTTTTCCTAGTCGGCGAAATCCACCAAAGTCCCGTTAGAAACTTTTTCTCCAGAAATTCGAAATCAATAAACACCCAAACCTTTTCCCCAGAAATTCGTCGTTGGGTGATCGTCGCCGTTTCTGATTATTTTGTCGTTGTAGAAATCCCTCGTTCAATGTCACCGTTTACTTCGAGGGATGTCATCGCGAGGTCAACAGTTCAATTACATTTTTATCGTAGCCGAGAAACGGCTGAGTTCTGGTGAATCTTTGTCTCGCTTTTTGTTGATTTCTTTGCTGTTTGTCTCACAGCGATGCTTTTTCCGTTTAGGGTTTGGTTGAAGAAACGTCGAGATTCTTATTTTCTTGTATTCACCTGCTAATATTGTGTAACACCTAAGAAAAGACGATTCAATTGTGTTTAAATTAGGTCTCGCTACCATAACGGCTGGTTCTTTGATATTTGCTAATAGGATTTTTTCGTCACTTTCTTGATTAATCATACTGCCACTTCACAAGGTTGGTTATATTGCCTAATTCCTTCGAATCTGGTTGGTTTTCAGTGTCGGACCATAGTGTTTCTAACACCCATAAGTAAGCCATGGAATGGACAAGGAAACCCCTAGCATTGACTACAAGTTTATGAATCTGTATCTATTCCTGACTATTTTTTTTTATGCAACTTGCTTCATCTGTTGATATTTTCCATTTCAAGTATGCTTATGTTGATGAATTTCTTACATAATTTGTATATCCAGGTGGCTCTCAAATTATTGAAAAAGTGGCTCGAAGGAAAAAGGTCAATTACTTTCTGTAGATCTTTCGCAAAACACAACTTTGCTTAACTTGGACGAGATTCCTAATGGCATGTAGTTAACTTTCCTTTGGAAACTTTGATGCATCATCAAGGTTTGGTGCTGGTATACATTGTGAGGGCAGAAGAAGGGTTTTGCGATAAAAACAATGTTAAGGAGGGTGCTTTTCACATATATCCTTACGCTTCAGTCACTTCTTGACAATGAATTGTGAATGACCTTTGTATATATATATCCTTACGCTTCAGTCTTCCAGATACTACTATGGACATATCATAATCATTTGTTCCCTCAAGTGAGGTATTCTACCTTCCTTTACTGCCTTTGTGTGCATCTTTAGGTTATAACTTTCATAGAAACGTGCATATGATAGGTTATAGCTTTTACACCATGGAGAAGTTGATGGTATTTTTTGTTTCATCCTAGCTACATATAGAAATCATAGGGTATTTACAGAGCATTAATGGCCTGTCTACATATAGGAGTTTTCTTTTGATGTCAAGTTACATAAGGCTTTTGGTATCCTACGTTTGCTGCTTGAGTTCTAGAATTCACTGTTTTTGTTTCTTTTCCAGATGGATGATATAGACCAAGAAATAAATTTTCGATTCTTTGAATGCTCTGTGGAGGTTTTAGCAAGACTTTGCTCGAATTCTAGCAAAGTGGAGGATCCTTAATCTTTGCTAGCCTTTTCCTGAACTCATTTCTCTGCTGACATATTTTTTTAATTCTTTGTATTTTCATATCTCTATTTCGGGAGTTCCTGATGGAGTACAAATACCTCTGGTGTTAAGAGATGCATTGCTTCATGACACGGAAATCTACTGCTTAGCATTACTCTAGAGGACAGTGAGAAAGGACAACTGTCTGACATCTTTATGGGATGTTCTCTGTTGTGTCATTTTTATGCATGGCTCTTATATCACAAGGTTAGTCAACTCCTCCTAAGAGAATGACTGATATTGTTTTTTTCTTATCAGATTTTCTCTATCGAAATAGTTCGCTCCTTTACTATATTTATATAGCTTATAACAAAAGCTTCATAGTTAATCTTGACAGATGGTGAACCCCCTCTTGTCGATGCAGCATTGTTCTGTTAGTAGTGTCACCATGTTCTATGTATATAGCTTTTCAAAAGCAAAGTCGTGTAATTTTGGGATACTTTTATCATTTTCCGAGTAGGTGTTTAAGAGGTGGTTTTGAATGTTGCTGAACTTGCAATGAACTTGCTCAAAATGTTGCTGAATTTGCAATGAACAAGCTTAAAGTGTATCTCTTTGTATGGACGTTTCTTTGAGTCAAATGGATTTTCGTTTTCAATTCTCACGAAGGGTAAAGGAAGCAGTTTGTTCTGCTTAAAAGCATGAAATTATTTGTTAGAAAGCATGTTGAAATAGTTTGAAAGAGCCTCAATAACTTTCAGAGGCTTACTAGTTATCCTGTCTTCAACAATGGAAGATACCAAATGTTCTTCTCACTAGTTATACTGAGCAGTCTTTTGCTAAAGCTTACGGTATTGTTGAAGACAGGATAATTGGTGGAAAAGCTGGAAGGTTGGCATGATATCACTTATCTACTTCAGTTTCCTACATGGGATGCTCTATGTAGTATCATGGAGAAGGAATGTGATCCTAAGCTATTTGAGATTCATTTTTTTCTTTTCACCTTAGTGATCTCAAGTTACTGTGAGGACCTTACATGAACATATTGTTCGACTTCTTATTTGCAGGTGTTGGAATATATACTGTATCATCTATGCCAGCTTTCATGCTCAACGTTTGTGCCAATGGTTAATGATTTCATATGGAATTCAAGTGTTGATTTAAATTTGGTGTGAATATTTAGAAGAATTATATGAACATCTTCACAAACTTTTCTTTTGTTTATACTCATTTCACTATTTTACTTTTAAGGTTATTTTCTTGGATGAGATGCTTAACACACAAGTAAATTTCAAGTGTAACTATCTTAATATAGACAGTGCTCTGTAGGTTTTAATTCGAAATTATCGTTGTCGGGGTTGAATTCTCCTAGATACAGAACAAACTGTGCTTTTTTTTTTGAAAGAAAAAGAAAGTAGTGGGAGCACCTTCTCCTATTTAAGTTGAGTATTTGGTTCTTTCCATGATCCGCTTGATTTGTTGCTCAAGTAACGTGCAGGTCCTTGTCCAACTTGGCGCAATGGTGAATAGAGTTTCTGAATTTAGCGTCTTGGGTTGGTTTGGGTGGGCGAGGTTTGTCAACTGTATATGTGATCTTCTCGTGCTTAATCCTCAGATTGATCAGGTGCCTACTTCTCATATAATCTTGTTCCCTTAGAAATGAAGAACTGGCATATGCAATATATATAATCATACTAATGTTTAGCCTTCTCTTTTTAGTGTCTTCTTGAAACAAAAAGGTTCCCACCATTTCATGACTTATTTTACATGTCAAATAACATTTTTCTTGTACATTCTGTGTAAATAAGATAATTCATGTTGCTTCCAGATGAAAATGAGATTTTCCTTGCACCCATTACTTGTTGCGAAAGACAACCTACAGTGTGTACTATAAATGTCTTTTATCTTAGGACTAAGAAAGAGTAAGTTATATGTTCTACTCTGTTCCTTGTGGAATTCATATTTAATTTTTTTTCTTGTTATATAACTCATGGAATTTCTGTTTTAACTTGTAGAGACAACGATTGAGACTTTTCACTAATGCTAAATGACTCGGATTATTGGGTGAAGTTTGTCCTTGCAAGACAAATTGGGCTTTTATTCCACACATGGGATGATCATGTGGCATTTGTTCCAAGATATTTGGTAAGTTTGGTGTTTGTTTATTCCAAATTATTGTTATCCTATAAAATTTTAAGTAGCGTGTTCTCCTCGTAAGACAAACTGTTAGATTCTCGATTCTACAGATCTTTGTAGCTTACCAAAAAAAAAAGAGAAATATGCTCAAGGTTTATCTCTTCGGTACTAGTATGATAAGTGTTATTCTGATTTTTGCATTTTTTTTATGAATATCTGTCGATTTACCTTACATTAATCACCCATGAACCTTGTAAATGTTATCTCTTTGTGAATTTGTTTGTGCAGTACCTGGAGAAATTTTTGGGTTCGATCCTCTTTTTCTGGATTACATGGATCATAAGGTATGCCGCCAGGTGATATTTTTGCATTTTTCTATCAGTTGATTTACCTTACATTAATCACCCATGAACCTTGTAAATGCTATCCTGATGACACCATCTCTTTCTCTTTCTAAATTGGTTTATGCAGTACCTGGAGGAACTTTCGGGTGAGATGAGATTAGCGATAATGAGAATTCAATATTTTATGTGTGTGAGATGAGCGAGAATGAAAAGGAATAAGCTCATTAACTAGAATATGGTATGGTATCTATAACACTTGACTCATGATTCCAGCAGACTGTCTTTGGTGTTTGTGGTCCGTTAGTTAGCTAGTCACAATTAATCAAGCCTTACGTTCCCAGTTTATTTGAATTGTCAACTGCTAAGTTCAGAAAATTAATTGTTTTTTTTCTAGTTAAATGTATTGGATCTCCAGTCGGCACCTTGTTCTGTTTTCAATTTCAGGTTAATGTTGTTTTATCATGTGCTTCCTCTTAACCAGAATCTCCAATTCCTGCTTTTTCTCATGACATCATGTCAGGTGCAGTTAAAACTATTGTGGATGGTTTCTTGGAAATGTAACTGTGCTCACTCCTTCTTGACTTATTGTTTTAGTTCTTTGTTTATGCAGCACTGCTTACCTTAGGAATGAGGCCATGAAAGACAAGACAAGCGTTTTTCACCCAGATATTGTTCATGGTGAAATTTTTATTTGCCAAAGCTTTTTCACAAGATATCAATGTTCTTGTCAATTTGATACTTCAGTCACAATATATATATATATATATATATATTGTTTGGCAGTTTGTCAGAGAAATATGGTATAGAAAAATCATCGGCATACCTGACATCTAGTTGGTCACGACTGAAGAACTTACAAGAATTATTCTTGGTCATAAATCTTCAGTTCCAAGTTTCTTAAAGTTATATCTAGTTGATTATTAGAATGGCAGTGCTCAATTTCTTTAACACTTAAGTGACTTTCTTTAGACTTTATTGAATTTGAGGTAGCACTGAGATTGATCATTTGGTTTAGTGTCTTGAGTAAAAACTATGTTGTAGAGTTAGAAGGTGTAGTTTTTACTTGATTTGGCTTTGCTATTGTCTTGGGCTTGTTTGTTAAAAGTAAGACAATGATTATCATAATATCTCCAGTAGCTTTGCATAGTGTTTCTTTTGGTGAGAGGAACTTCATGTTTTAATCTTAGTTGATCTATATATATATTGACATCATGTTTTCTTACAGAATATATAGTTAATATTTGAAAAGCCAAAGATACACTCTATGTTGTATGAAACTGCTAAAGCAATTCGGCATGTTTTGACAGTATAACTTCCTATTTGCCAGGTTTATTCCAAAGCAATCCGGCCATAGAGATTGTTAACATACAAGGTAACCAACTCCAGGTATGTGTTAATGCTATTATTTTGGTCCAATTTTTTTTTTTTAATACTTTTCTCTATTTGCTGCTTTTTAGTCTTTGGTTTCCAAGCTAGTTACATGCTGCACGGATGCTGAAGTAGACTCCAAATTTTCAGGTTCTAAGTCATCTCAACTCGTAAAATTGTTACACAAGCTAAATTGTTAATTCTACCTATACAGTTGCATTCCATTTCGTCCTACCAGTGAAAGGTATCATCGATAAACTTATCGTTTTTGATTTGTTCATGTTTTTCAGGATTTGGAACCATTCCCGAATATGGAAAATTTTCAAGTCATTTGTGAATTACACATCAGGATATGTGCAGCCTGCAGATTTCAAGGTCAAGCACTTTGCACTTTTTAATGATTTCATTGTTGTTGGAATTTTATCACTATCCAATTTTGTGTTTTTTCCTGTTGCGCTATAACAATGTGCTAGAAGATCTTGTTATCTTTGTCCGTCTTCCACCTAGATCCCTTTCGTAGGGGTATCATTATATCTTTCATGAGTTAAATCATCCTGACATTGAGATATGCATTAAGGCTACCCTAAGTGCCATGATTTTCTTGGGATGTTAACTGTAGAATTGAGATTAAGTGTGGTTCTTTTCAATTTACTTTGAAAACTCTTGGTTTTCCAATTATGCAAAGAAACATGAGTCAATGGGATAAACTTTTTTCTCACTTTTTGCAGTTCGTTTCTGGTTAATTTTTTTTATGTGGATTGGTTGATGTCTGTGCTACTTTGTTTCATGGTCCATGGTGAAAGATTATATGCGGAATTAGAGATAAAGTATGGAGAATGAAGATTAGAGATTGAAGAGAAATGAAACAAGATTAAGGGAAATCCATTTCTTATTAGATTGATTCAATGATAAAATTAGTGCATACATCATATATAAAGAGGTAACAAAGGCATATAGCCGTTTATAGATAAGTTTAACGAAGGGATAGGATTGTTGACTCTTGTCTTCTTGTGTTGAAGATGTCGACATCGTCCTTTCCTCCTCTTTTCCGTGCGTCCTTTATTCTCCAATGATGATAAGGATGTTGACATTATAGATAGCTTGCACCAAATCAGATAATGGCTGGATAAGATTGCACATACGTGATATACGGATCCTAACGTACTGATGTACGGTTGTATGGTCGTATGGATACCGTACCATATGTACGGATAGTACGGATTCACATGAATCCTCATCTTAATCAATACTTCTTCTCAAGCTTAACCTTATGGATCATAAGCTAAGCTTGGAAACCCGTGAAGCATCACCTCATTAAAAACCTTAAGCATAGAAAACCTCATGGAACAAAACTATGCAAAAGGGAAAAAGAGTGTGATGTCCACGGATAGAGGACTTGAAATCAAGAGCGAGTAAGGTTCACAAGTCCAAGTTTACCGTAGATATGATCGCAAACCTTGAGACTTGTGGCCTTTGTGAAGATGTCCGCCAATTGGTCTTCACTTCTTGTAAAGCACGGAAGGGTTACTCCTTGCTCGATCTTCTCCCGAACCTTGTGACAATCGACCTTGATGTGTTTGGTCCTTTCGTGAAACACCGAGTTGGATGCAATGTGGATTGTGGCTTGGTTATCATAATGCATAGTGATCGGTGTGGCTTGTTCAATGCCTAGACACTTGAGTAGTCCTTTGAGCTATACAAGTTCATTGGTAAGCTTCTTCATAGCCCAATACTCGGCTTCCGCGCTTGAACATGACACAACCTTTTGCTTCTTGGTCTTCCAAGTCACCAAATTGCCTCCAATGAACGTGCAATAACCGGTTGTAGATCTCCTATCAATCCTATCTCCAGCCCAATCCGCATCGTAATTACCCATAATTCAGTGTTGTTGTTCTTTCCCATCCAAATTCCTTGGCCGACACTCCCCTTTAGATATCTAAGGATCCGTTCCACCATGCTCCAATGATATACCGTAGGCGCCTTCATGTGTTGACTCACTTGATTCACTGCAAAGCATAGATCCGATCTTGTGAGTGTTAGATATATCAATTTCCCAACAATTCTCCGATATCTTGCAACATCTTCGTACAGCTCATCTCCTTCCTCCCCCTTTCGATTGACTTTGTAGCCTTCCTCAAGCGGTGTCTTGGCTGGTTTAGCATCCAATGTCCCTGTCTCATTCAACAAATCAAGTGTGTACTTCCTTTGAGAGAGAAAGAGGCCTTCTGGAAGTCGGCAAATCTCAATCCCAAGGAAGTACTTAAGCTCTCCAAGATCTTTAATATCAAAAACAGTTTTAAGGAAAGATTTAGTATCGCGGATACCTTCTTTGTTGTCTCCGGTGATCATCAACATAGATGAGAACCACAATGATACCTTGTGGTCCGTGAAGGGTGATAAGGGTATGTCCGATTTCGACTTCTTGAAGCCTCTTTCCTTAAGTATGGAACTCAACTTGTTGTACCATGCCCGGGGAGATTGTTTAAGCCCATAGATAGCTTTCAGTAGCCTAAGAACCTTACTAGGTGCAATTGTGTTTTCAAGGCCGGGAGGTGGAGTCATGTAGACTTCTTCTTCAAGCTCCCCTTGTAGAAAGGCATTCTTGACGTCCATTTGCCATAAGTCCCAATCACGATTGGTGGCTATAGAGAGAACCACCCGAACTGTGTGAAGCTTTGATATGGGAGCAAACGTGTCCGTGTAGTCTTCACCATAAGTTTGGGTGAATCCACGGGCAACTAGGCGAGCTTTGTAGCGTTCTATTTCTCCATTACTCAAGTGTTTAATAGTAAACACCCATTTGGAGCTAACCGCCTTCTTTCCGGGAGGAAGGTCCGCTTCATCCCGAGTGTGAGTCCGAATCATAGCTCCTACTTCATCATCAACCGCATCCTTACACTCCTTGGTTTCAATTGCTTCCTCATAGGATTGCGGGATACAATCTTTCGCAATCATACCAAGGAAAGCTTGAAACTCCATAGGCAAAAAGGCAAGAGAACACACGGCTTGAATCGGATGAGCCTCGGCATGACAATTGAAGTTGACTCTCTTATCTTTCCATGTAGATGGATCACTCTTTGGTCTTGTGCTTCGTCGAAGGGTAGGTTGAATCGAAGGATTGATAGACTCTTGATCGGTCGTTGATGGAGCACTCTTTAGTCTTGTGCTTCGTCGAAGGGTAGGTTGGAACGGAGGATTGATAGACTCTTGATCGGTCGTAGAGGGAGTACTTTGAGTAGATGGTGGAATCGGTTGCATTGGCTCCTGATCTGAAGTGAATTCATGCTCTTCTCCATGAGCATTTTCATGTGCTTCGGCTTCTACATGAATACTTTCTTCAACGCTTTCCTCTCTTTCCACTTGTGGGTCTTGATGATTTCCTTCTTCATCCGGAGGTAACATGTTTGGTGACGTTGCCTCCAAAGGTAGAATATTGGTTGGTGCATTATTGGTAGGTGCCCTTGGTGATGGATAGGTTCCGGATTGGTTTAACAAGAATTGTAGACTTGTAGTTCGGTCCGATGATGAGGCTAGGTCTTTCAAGTTTTCCCAATCCTTCTTCTCATAGTAACCGTGATCTTCAAGGAACTTCACATCACAAGATACGTGTGTCCGATTATTGATGGGATTATAGCATTTGTAGCCCTTTTGTGTTGTTGAATATCCGAGGAACATGCACTTGGTGCTCCTTGCATCCAGCTTATTCCTCAAGTCTCCGGGCACTAATACAAATAAACACACCCAAAAAGTCTTAGATGTCCAAGGGATGGTTTGGTTTTGTTGAGTACCTCAAATGGTGAGATGTCCTCAAGAACTTGAGTTGGTGTTCAGTTGATAAGGTAGCATGCCATCATCACCGCATCACCCCAAAATCTCTTAGGGGACGTTGGTATGAAACATCATTGATCTTGATACTTCCATTAGGTGCTGATTCTTCCTCTCAGCTACCCCATTTTGTTGTGGGGTGTATGGATAGCTCGTTTGGTGCATTATGCCATGCTTTGACAGATGTTCCTTGAATCGATGACTTGTATACTCTCCTCCATTATCTGTTCTAAACACTTTAATCTTGGCATTGAAATGGTTAGTGATGTAGTTTTGAAAGTTAAGAAATACATCAAACACCCTATCTTTAGATGGAAGAAGTGTAACCCATGTGTATTTCGATTTCTCATCTGTGAAACTTACGAAATACTTGTTATTATCTCTAGATAGGTAAGGTGCTGTCCAAACATCCGAATGAACCAAATCAAAGCAATTCTCATAAAGTGTAGACGATTTGGGAAAAATGGATTTGCAATGTTTACCAAGAATACAAGCCTCACAACTAAAGTTATCAAAGGAAACATTTAGTAACATAAGCTTAAGTGCATGGTAATGAGGGTGTCCTAATCTAGCATGCCATATTTTATTTGATCAAACGTCTAAACATGACTTGAAAGTAAAAACTTTTGGAGCATTCGGTGAAGTATCTTCTATCACATAGAGTTCATCCTTAGTACCACCATCTCCAATCACTCTACCACTTTCAATATCCTAAAAATAAACGTCATTAGGCCCAAATATAGCATAGCAATTAAGGTCCTTAGTAGCCCTTTTAACCGATAACAGATTTGATGTGAACTTAGGCATGTAAAGGGCTTTAGAATCCTTATCAAATAGTCTTAAATTTCTGGTTCCATCTATGGGTACTCTATCACCATTTGCTATTATCACATTACCCCTAGCCGGTTCGATACTGTTGAGTAAGGTTGCATTACTAATCATATGGTGTGAAGCACTCGAATCAACAATTAAGGAGCTACTCGGTCTGTGGGTGAAGAACGTTTTACCGGATTCTTTTAGTAAGGCAATGGATTTGATGATCGCCTCTAAGTCCGATTTCCTTACATAGTCTCCGTATGCCATCTCTTCTCCTTGATTTGATGAACCAGCTTGACCTTGTTCATCCTTGACTTGAGTGATGTTGACTCTCAGATTCCTAGTAGCATTGAGATTATTTGGCTTGAGATGCGGATGGAGAATCCAACATTGTTCCTTGGTATGTCCCTTCCTCTTGCAATGCTCGCACACCTTGGGCTTCCTTTCTTCAAACTTGTAGACACCTTTGTTGGCTGTTGGAAGCTCCCCCTTACCGCCGAACAAGCCAAGTGATCCTTGTTCTCTTTGAATTTGGGAGCATACTTCATCAAGGCTTGGTAGCTTTTCTGCCCTCAAGATGTGCTTGATGAGATCATTAAAGGCTGGATTCAAGGTAAGTAGAAGGCCAAAGACCTTATCTTGTTCCCTCCTTTCATTGATGATGTCAACATCCATAGAGTTTGGCCTAAGCATCTCAAGTTCTGCCCAAAGTGACCGAAACTTCCCAAAGTGTTTGGTGAACTCCAAGTTTTCTTGGCTTAGTTCATTGATAGCCTTCTTCACTTCAAACACCCGGGTAAGGTTGGATGTGTTGCCATAAACATTCTTGAGAGTTTCCCATAGCTCAGCCGCGGTCTCACAGTAGGAATAAGCTTCAAGGAGAGGAGCTTCAAGGGAGTTTTGGAGGATGGCAAGGACTGTTTGATCTTCTTGGAACCACTTAGCCTTCTCGGCTAGCTTCTCGTCGATCTTTTCTTCCTCATCACTGCTCGAGTACTCTTCAAACGTTCGTGAACCATCAACATATCCCCAAAGGCCTCGACCACACAATGCTGTCTTTGTGGTTCTTGACCAAAGCAAGTAGTTTCCCCCTTTGAGAACAACTGGAATCGCCAAAACCTTTGAGTTTTCCATGATTTTCTTGGTAAAGTTTCTTCCTTTAGCTTAGATGATCACGAAAACACTAAATATTTGAAATGTTTCGAAACAAATTGAAGAACACGACCAGAACAGGTTGTAGAGGATTAGATTTAATGGAACAGAGAAACCAAGAGTTGTAGAATCGATTTGGAAAAAAAGATTATGGAGGATATAGAAGTTTAGTGAGGATCTCGCTCTGATACCATGAAATATTATATGCGGAAATTAGAGATAAAGTATGGAGAATGAAGATTAGAGATTGAAGAGAAATGAAACACGATTAAGGGAAATCCATTTTTTATTATATTGATTCAATGATAAAATGAGTGCATTTATTATAAAGAGGTAACAAAGGCATATAGCCGTTTATAGATAAGTTTAAGGAAGGGCTAGGATTGTTGAGTCTTGTCTTCTTGTGTTGAAGATGTCGACATCGTCCTTCGTCCTTTCCTCCTCTTTTTCGTGCGTCCTTTGTTCTCCAATGATGATAAGGATGTCGACATTATAGACAGCTTGCACCAGATCAGATAACGGCTGGATAAGGTTGGACATACGTGATGTACGGATCCTAACGTACTGATGTATGGTTGTACGGTCGTATGGATATCCGTACCACGAATTCACATGAATCCTCATCTTGATCAATACGTGGACTATATACTGAAACCTCTAGGTTGTGCTCATGAGTGAAATGTTTGATTTAGGTGTCTGTATTACAAGTTAATTTAAAGGCCATAGATTGTTTGTCTTTCATCTTTTTGATGTAGCTTCTACCTTGATAGCAATAAAACTGATAACATTTGGCCGTTAACATGGCCAATGATACTATTGAATTGATCTTCTTTTTCTTGCTTTAACAATTGTGTTTTACGATGTTAGTTGGATTACTTTGTTAACCAAGGAAACTTATTTGCATTCTTAGTTATACTACCCCGTTGTATGAGGACAATGTATTCTTTGTCTCATTCATTGAGTAGAGAAGGGAGGGAAAATGCGTGCTAAACTCGGCTTAGAGTTAAGCAGTGCTAAAAAATGTGATCATTATAGAGGGAATTGATGGAGATGAAGGAAAAGGCTGCTGAAAAGGGAATCCCCAGGTAAAAAATTTTCCTCTAATCTTCTGATAAATATGTGTATCTTCTATCAGATCATTGCTTTGTCTATTCCCTACTGGTGACACACCATTCTCTGTGAGACTGTTTGATGCCATTGTTAGTGGATGCATACTAGTTGTAGTCAGTGATGAGTTGGAGTTACCTTTTGAAGGACTGCTTGACTACAGGAAGGTATGTTTGAATTCTCCCTTAACCTAATGCATTCTATTGTTATACTCAAGAGTTTCTGCAACTATACTCATCTCTCCGTTTCTTTTTCTCTCAGATTGCTGTGATGTTTTCTCCCGGCGATGCTACCTAGGCTTGGTGGCTTACGAATCATCTGAGGAGCCATAGTCCAAATGATCTTTTCACTTATTGTAGGTCGTTTCTGGTTATTTTTCTGATGTGGATGGGTTGATGGCTGTGCTACTTTGTTTCATGGTCCACAGACTATTTACTGAAGCCTCTAGGTTGTGCTCACGAGTGAAATATTTGGTTTAGGTGTCTGTTATACTAGTTAACTTAGAAGGCAGAGATTGGTTGTTTTCAACTTTGTAGATATGGCTACTACACATTAGTTTTATGCCCTTATCAAATTGATGCAATTTTACCAACTTCAGGTCCTTGCAGTCTCCAAGCACTGCACAACAAGATCATAGCTCCTGAAGCTTCTCAACAAGAGATAAATGTAGAAACTTCAGATATGTTTCAACATTATGACGAAGAAATGGTAAATGCTGTTTGGACTCTTTATTCGTGTGTCTGCCTCATATGAAGTAGTAGATAGTATAAGATTGTCAGTGTTGGGTTTTCTTTCCACGGTATCTGTCATTCTTTTGCGGTCAATATAATATCTCTTCGGATATGCAAATTTGAATATATGGTCTTGTATTCTCTTATGTAACTGTAGGTTGGTAATGGAGATCCCCACACTATTTTTTTCCATCTTCCTGATGAGTTGGGCTCCATGCACGATCTTCAATTTGTTAGCCATAGTACTGGATCATAAGCCATATCCTTTACTGAGAATGGCATATCCGATGAAAATTTGGATGAAGTATCTTTTGGATGACTCTGCAAAAATTATTAATGTAATGTCTCAAACACTTCGGGTCAGTTTTTTAACTTTCGTGTCTATCCAATTTTGACTGTGCTCTTTATCCTTTTTTTTAAGATAAGTTTTGTTCTCCTTTTTCATTTTTTTTTTCTCCTGAATATCAGCCTATTTACCTTACATTAAATCACCCATGAGCCTTCTAAATGCTATCTCCATCTCTTTTTAAATTGATTTGCGCAGTACCTCGAGGAATTCTTGGGTCCAATCCTCTTTTTCTGGACTGCATGTGGTGTCAGTTTAGCTACTCTTGTTGAGGTATGCCTCCAACTGATATTCTCTGTTTCATACATGGATTCCTTTTCTTTGATGGGTACATTACCTTTTCACTCAAGTTACTCATAGCTTTGTTTTCTCCATTTGTTCGTTGGTGTTTCATTTGTTTTACATATTTCATCCACTTTTGTTCTCACTAGCTACTCCCATCAATCTGTCTTTGGTGTATGTGGTGGAGAATTTCATCCACGTTTGTTCGTTGGTGTTTCATTTGATCAGTTAGTCATAATTTATCATGCCTTCCGTTCCAAGATCTTAGCACTGTCAACTGCAAGATCAATTGGAGATCCCGGTTTCAGAAAGTTAAAAATATATATTTTCATCAATTTATAACGTATTGGAATCTCTAGTTGGTCACTCTGTTCTCTTTTCAATTTCAGGTGTCAATTGTAGTTTTGTTTTATCAGGTGCTTCTTCTTCTTCACTAGAACCTCTAATTCCTGCTTTTCTCGTGACACCATTTCACGTGCAGTTCAAACAGTTGAGATTCTTTCTGGGAACGTAACATATCTTGCTAACTCCATCTTGACTTATTGTTTTAGTTTTTCCTTTTATAAGGTCTTACTTGGTTTAGGCAGCGCTGATTATTCTAGGAATGCGGCCTCATGATTGACAGGATAGTCGTGTTTCACCCAGAAAGGGTGTTCATTGTGAAATTTTCATTTGCCGAAGATTTTCACGATATAGCAATGTTCTTTGTCAATTTGATACTTCAGTGGTTCATCAAAGAAATACGCTATCGAATGTTAGCCGGATGCCATCATCGGGTATGCCTGTTAACATTTGGCCGTGCTTGAAGAGCTTCCAACTATTCTTGGTAGTGTTAAAATTCTTTAACACGTAAGTGACTTTCTTCGGACTTTATTGAATTTAAGGTAGCAATGATAAAGACCATTTGGGTTCGTTAATCGAGTAAAAATATGTTGTAGAGTTATAAGGCGTAGTATTTACTTGATTCGGCTTTTATATTGTCTTGAACTCGTTTATTAAAAGTAAGACATTGATTATCATAATATCTCGCCGATCAATGGCTTTGCATACTGTTTCTTTTGGTGAGAGTAACTTCTAGTTTTAGTCTTTAGTTGATATTTAAAGAGCTAGGCTACACTATATGATGTATGAAACTGCTAAAGCAATCCAACATGTTATGGATGTATATATGTATATGTTTTTTGACAGTATAGCGTCTTGTTTACTAGATTTGTTCAAAAGCAACCCTGTTAAAGAAACCGTTAGGGTACTAGCTAGGTGACCAACCCTAGTATGTGTTCATGCTATTATTTCGGGCCACTTTTTATTACTTTTTAAAAACAGCTGTTTACTTTTCTCCAGTCACAATCTTTAGTTTTAAAAACAAGTGACTAATCATCAGAGACCAATGCTACACTATGTATGAAATTGTTAGGTTGTTCAGCTAATAAACATGATGGTCATTTGTAAATTAAAATTTTGGTGGCACAAAAGGGTAAATCTCTATTTTTGAGCTTTAAAGAACTACTTTGACTTTGAATTATGTCTCTTCAGTTATATATTCAATCTTGTTAGACAATTCATCGGCTCATTATAAGACCAATGTTGTAGCGTAACTTTCAGTTTACTCGATTCGATCAAAAGCAATCCGGCAATAGAAATTGTTAATGTACTAGGTGACCAATCCATGTATGTGTTACTGCTAATATTTCGGTCCATTTTTCATTACTTAAAAAAAGTTGTTTACATTTCGCTGTCTGCTACCTTTTTAGTATTTGGTTTTAAAAAATGCTGAATCAGTTTCCAAAGTTTTCTAATTCTAAGTCTTCTCAACTCGTAAATTCGCTACACAAGCTAATTGTTTAAAGTTGCATTCCATTTTGAAGATATCGGAGAAGGTGTCCTACCTATAAAGTTGCCTTCCATTTTGTGCTACTAGTGCAGTACATTATGAGAAATTTATGCTTTTTGATTTGTCCATCTTTTTCAGGATTTGGAACCATTCCGTGATCTGGAAAATTTTCAAGTCATTCGCGAATCACACATCAGGATATGCACAACCTTTTCTTCGAGGAATCATCTATTGAAGGTCAATCACTCTGCTTTTTTGGATGATTTCATTGTTGTTGGAATTATATCACTATCCAATTTTGTGTTTCTTTCCTATTGCACTACAACAGTGTGCTAGAAGATCTTGTTATCTTCCATCGAGATTCCTTTCCTGGAGGTACCATTCTATCTTTCATCTGTATAATTATCCAGAGATATGCATTAAAGCTACCCTAAGTGCCATCATTTGCTTTGGAGGTCAAATGTAGAATTAAGATGAAGCAGACTGTTGGTGTCGGGTTTTCTTTCCAGGGTGTATGTCACTTTCTGTTGTGGTTAGTATCTCTTGCTTTGCAAATTGAATATCTGGTCTTATATTCTCTTATTTAAATATCGGTTGGTACTGAAGACCCCACACTGTTTTTTTCATCTTCCTGGGGAGTTGAGTTCCATGCATGAACTTTAATTTGTTAGCCATAATACTAAATCAAAATTCAGGTCTTTTACTGCTGAAAATTCTGAAGAAGTATCTTTTGGATAACTCTATAAAAACTATTGATGTAACGTCTCAAACACTTCAGATCAGTTTTCTAACTCTTAAACCTATACCGTGCTCTTTCTCCTTTTGTCAACTGTTTGATTGGTTGCTCATTTTTTTTTAATACTTCTTACCTGTACAGATTTTATTGTGCCTCTAAATACCATAATGTTTTGCTATATCGAATTTGGCGTGATTTTTCTTGATTCTACCGTAGCCTCTAACTTTTGTGCTGTTGCTTCATGTATCGAATCAGCATCCCAGTTGTCAGGAATTCGAGGAGTTGTATTTATTTCAAAGTATTTATTCTGTAATAGCAACCTGTAGACTTTGGTGAATTGTTCCCATGGGAAGGATAAAATCTTGCAGCGTAAAACGTTTGAGTATATAAATCTGGTTCTTTCAAGAACATAACTAATGCCAATTTAATTTCGAGCTTCTTATTATGATATTTATGGATATACAGATGAGCAGTAAATCCATTCAAAAATTAATGATGTATATATTGTTAGGGTATCCCAAGTAAAAAGAATGCATTGCTTGTACTTTTTTGTTGTTGTAGGTATATGGAAGGGGCATGAACCTTGGCGTTGTTTAAAAGATCTTATTGGATAGCCAAAAGCATTTCAAAGGTAATTATTCCATAATCTTGACAATGTGGAAAAGATCCTAGGAAAGATAATCTCCATGTTGGTCTCTCATGGTCTATATTTTTTTTTATGAAACCCGTTCCTCATGCTAGATGTGATAATGTGTTTTCATTGTCAAGTTTCAGAACGTAAGTGCTTCTCTAAAAGTACTTGAAAGCTGAAGTTTATGTTACTGAATGAAGGCTATCGTTTATACCAATATTGACCATCTAATTCATTTAGAGCAATCATGCAACGTTGTTCTGATTGATTTTCAGACTATAAATGCCAGAGATATTTGGAGAATCTATTAAGGTATCTAAATACCGCCATTATATTATGCACATGACATGGACATGTTGGTTGTAAAGTTACTCTGTTCATGTTCCATCCCTATATTTTAAATTACTCAAGAACGGTTATTCTGGGTGCTGTCAGCTGAGTACTTTTTACTGGAGAAATTTACAGATAATAAAAACTTTGATAGATGGTGCTGTCAGCTTGGGTAATGCATGATTGCTTTATGTGAGGATGTCCATTTAAAATATTCAAGTAAAATTTTGGATATATGTTGCTGAAAGCTGAAAAACCTGCTATGTTCTCTGTTTCTTGAAGCACCTACTTTTCCCTTTCCCATCTTGAGTTTTGTGTACAACAGAATTAAAACCATTGCAGAGAATTACTTTTCACTTTTGCTAAAGGTTGTGACCCCCATTGGGCAGGTGAAATCAAAACAGATTCTGTTACATACCCTGAAAACTGCCGATGTGTTATGGCCTCAAAAGATTGCGTTTTGCTGGAAAAATAAGAGAGAAAATGTTAGGTATATGTACTAATTCCAGCACTGGCCTAATTGTGTTATTTTTCTTTAAAGTACGTGTGAAGAAATGATTTTCATGCATCAAAAATGCGAGATAACCAAAAGAAACATTTGAAATTGTCTTGCAGGATACTAAGGATTCTCTGTCCTGCAAGACATGTGGTAGGTGGCATACCTTTAATTTTTTTATTATGATATGTCTTGTTATATTTTGTGTTTAGTACTTTCATATGATCAACATTGAGGTTTAATAACGTAATTTCATAGCAAAGCCATGCAAAACAAAGTCATCTCTGTCCTATGTACTACGCCATTTGGTATTAATTTTTAATTTATTATTTTGTTAAATATTTATGTTTTTTTTAATAGCGCTAGTTAGTTTAAGAGTTATTCCTCTTAAATTTTCTTGAAGATAAATAACTTCATGTATGTGCTGCTATTCTTTACCACTAGTTTATTTATTATCTTTTTTAATACAAAGTGACTTTTGTTGATTAGGTCTATTGGCTTTCCATTGATTATCTTGTTGTTGCCAGATCAACTGCAGTGAGTCATCTTTTTTCTTTTAAACCATTAATCAATTTATGAAAGTAGAAGCTCTAGAGTTATTTACAGTATATAACTCTTTTCGTTCTTCCAAGGTTTGTTGTGCATATTTGCCCGCCTCCATGTACGTGGAGTATTGGTGTGAGGAGAAATCTAGCAGTCTAAGCCTCGGAGATCCTGATTTTTCTTATCATGGTACCATAATTTATAAAGAAAGTATTTTACTGATTAGGCATTATTGAACTAGATAATATTGTACTCAGGCTTCTCCATGGTGTCCATCTTCTTAACCAAATATTGATACATTGTGGTTTATGATGGTTTATGATTAATGACTAATGCGTAATCATGAATCATCTTCATATATTAAACTTTGATGGGTTGCATTTCTACAAAAGTGCAAACTCTACATGTAGGGGATTACAAATAAGAGTTTTTGGCATGGTTTCATGCGGTAAAAAAAGTCGTTTTTGTTTGTCCCGCTTTCTAAGCTTTCCTTTTTTTTTTGTGGTCAATAGTTATCGGATCATGTTAAGCTACTTGTGCTTCATTTTTCAGACGAAAGAGTTGAATGTGCTTATTTAACGGTTTAAGAGTTCAAAGAAGGCAAGTAGTAGTCTACCACCAGTTGTTTGATCTCTGAAAAAAATCTCTTTGCAAAGGACATTATGATTGCCGGTCTTGACAAGTCTCTCATTTGATTTCATATTTGGTATTTTACTTTACTATAGGGAACAATCTGACTTATTTACTAGAGTAACAAGATCTGCAGAAGCAACTAACAATGGAAAAAGAAGAGGCAAAAAAACTGTACAGGTCATTTATTCCGCTCAACAGTCTGGCTACTGTGGAAAAGTAGTCATGGTTTTTTCTCTATTTGATATTTTACTGATAATGTATCTGCCCTTTCTCCTCCATTGCATATTTTGGAAACTCGCGTTGGAGGGGTATCAACGTTGTCTGGAAATTGGTGACAAGTATAATGTCTGAATGGTATGTTATCTTATCTAAACTATTTCAGCGAGGTTTGCATAGAATCTAAGATGTGAATTAGTGTCTCGATTTCATCCTCTATAAAAGGCGAGAAAGTGTTTGAGTCGGCTTTTAGAGTCAAATATTGAATTCGTTAAGAAAATAGTTATAATTGCTAGGTTACAGCATGCATCTAGTGACTCTGTATATCTATGTTTCGCCATTATGTTCCCTTTACTCTGCACTTGTTAGAGTTGGGTTTTATAATAATCCTTAATTAACTATCAAGGAGCAACGTTGCATCTCTTTGGTCGCCTTAGTGGTCCAATATGTCTTCTCTTTTCCTGTTTTTAGGTTACTATTACTAGTTGTTTGTTGACATTTCTCTGTCGGGTTTGTGTTTCTGTAGTTATCGGTCATATCAATCTTCCTATTATTTTGGGGTACAGGTTGAAGTACATTTGCTAATGTCTCCAAATAGATTTAGAGTTAGTTCCATTTTAAACGGTAGATCTCTAGTTTAGTGCTTAACTGGAAATATCAACTTGTACAAATAGGTGTAAGGAAAGCTTTCAGGTGGAATGCATTTTAACTTGTTGTCATAGAAAATTTGAGACTAATGGTTCTAGATAATCTCTATGATAGCATTTGCAGTCTCCTCTGGTTTTTCACTTGTCAGAAAAATGGCAATTGGTCATCAATACCACAGTAAGCATACTATGTTTGAAGTTCTGCATTCATTGGGTATCCTCCAAACCAAAAGGGATACAAATGTTATGATCCAGAAACATGAAGGGTTCTTGTGTCTAGAGATGTTAAGTTTGTGGAGGCCAAGGGGTATTTTGAAGAGAGGAATTAGGATAATTTGAAAGATATTTCCCATGCCCCATCTTATAGTGCAACAAACCTTAGAAGGATCTTGGAGACCCTTGGAATCACTCAATAAACTGAAATTGTGACTAGAAGCAATCCAAGCTCTCCAACAACTCGGAATGAAGCAGTCGATGAAGCTACTCCTCTTAATCATGAGGGAGGCAGTATAAATCGAGAAGAAGAAGACTCAGTCATCCATGATCAAGGTGACTCAATTCAAGAAGAATATGGATCTGAATTCATTCAAGAAGAAGAATCAAACCAAGAAGAATCAAACCAAGAAGAAGAATCTACTCAAGATGAGCAACCACAACAATCGGTTTTATTGAGAAGAAGTGCAAGGCTCAATCCGCCAATCAGTCCACAAGCTACCAAATTAGGACGCGGTACAAGGCCAAGAAACTCACCATCAAATTGGAAGAATACAAGGGTCTACTACAATTGCAATGCTGTAGCTCATCCAATTCAAGCAATTTGCAATCTTGCCTACATTCCTCAAGAACATCAAGTCTTTATTGGGAAACTTGATCAAGAACATATTCCAACAAGCTACGCTTGAAACCATGGAGTTTTCGCGCATTGTCTTGAAGATCTTGGGAATGTTTATTTTGTGTTTCTTCAAGGTGGACCAAGCGGTTGGTGTTCTCTTGGATTTGAGCAGCAAGGTTGTCTAACTTCTCTTCAAAAGTCGAGATTAAAGTCTCCATCTTGTTGTCAACTTAACGGTAGATTTGTTTGGTATCTTCCATGAGGCGATGCATCAAGGCTTCTCCTTTATCTTCTCGGTGGTTTGAGTGGGGACGGTGGTGGGACTGTGGGGAAGGTGGCAGACGGATGTGATGAGGATGAGGACGACTTTCTCTTCCATAAACTTCTCAAGGTTGATACAAGGTTAGATCGTATCGATTGTTGTGAGAAAGTGGCGGTTGATGGAATTCATGAGGCATGGGGATGTAATCTCCAACTTCTTCACGAGGGTAAGGACTCGCCATTCTCCTAGGATTGTGATGCTCCATTGATAAATCTCTAAAACACACAAATATAAAACCAAAAAAAAAAAGAAAAATTAAAGAAAAACAAACTTAGACTTAATTTTCATCAAAAAAAATTGTAGGCAATCAAACAAAAGTCCCCGGCAACGGCGCCAAAAACTTGATGCACAGAAACTTTGATACGTGCAGGGTTTAGATGCATATGCAAGTTTTAAATTTATAACCCTATGAAACTGCAAGTGCACAGTAGACAATTGTAGTACTTAGGGGTCGATCCACAAGGACTAGGTGATGAATGCACTACAAACCTATATGATTCGAATTAAGGTAAGGAAAAATATTATCTGGTTTTTAGGGTTTTTATTGAAGCAAATAACAAACAATAATTAAAGGGATAGATAGATCAATTAAGATGAGAATTCAAGCAATTCACAAAACATATGCAAAACACAAGCAATCGAATTAGGGTTTTTAGACTAGTTGTTCTAGAACTCGTATCACTAATGTAAGGTCATCCCACTGTCGTGACATAACTAACCATCTACGTTTTGCACCCTAATAGACTCAACTATCGCAGGTTATTACAAGGTAAAAACATGCTTTATGATTAAGATTGATTGTTCACTAGACTTCTTAACTAACATATCGAATTGTTAAGATGCCTAGCTCATCGAATACTAGGTCCGGAGATATAGCAAGCTTTTGGAGAGTATATCAACCAAAGATCAACCCCTGGGTAGCTAAGCCAGTTCGTGCTTTGAGAGCAAATAAAGATGAAGAATCAATTCTAGAATGAAACTCTAATCGATTAAGTATGTAAAAGCATAGGATTAAGAAGGTGCATAGAAATCAAATCAAATCTATTACTCTAACATGTTTTGCAACACGTAGCAGCAAGAGTAAAGTACATAAACATAAAGATAAATCATTGATCTACACAGCGAAAGGAGTTAGATCTCATCTCTTCGTAATAGGGCAAAGTCAATCTATCCTTAAAGGGTTTTAGAATCAAATATGCATTAGGAATAAGAGAAAAACGAAATACATGTTTAGGTATTAATTTAGGCTGTTATGGCCGGCTGCTTAAGTTCGTAGAGAGGCTAAAAGCAACTATATATAGGGTTTTAAGGAGGCTTAAGTCGGCTAGGACTTCTTCGGGCAAAAACGTCTTTTTAGTCGAAACTGAGGCAATACCGGTAACAATAACAGTCGGGCTTCGTGACCGATATAAGAGACTTCCTTGGTATTTCTAGAAGGTCAGCAAAGCTCTGGATCATCAGCCCATGGGCGGCCCGGTGCTTGGCTCCTTTGTGCACTCACTTCACTTTGAAGGCAGTTTGACATGTCCTCAGTGTTTCCAGTGTATCATCTAAAGTACAGATCCAATTGATGAAATTCTAACTCCATTAGAAGGCTAACTCAAAGGACTATCTCCCTACCAAGTTTCATTAAATTCCCAATTGATTTGATCCTCCGTTTATCAGCGAACTTCTGGCATATACGTTCTGTCCAATATGAGAATATGCATTATCTTCAAGATAAAATGACTTCGCTTGGTTCTTTTGACTTGAATCAGTAGCTGTATCATAGATAACACTTTTTTTGCTCCATTTTACATTTTTTTTAGGATAAAACCTGTTAAGACCTTAAAATCTACAAATACGAGAAAACTACCTCTTTTGGTCGAAAAGCTTTATTAATATATGTAAAAACCATAGTAAAATAGATAGTAAAAGTGGTAAAATATAGGGTATATCACTCGTCAACTTCGTCATCGCCTGCGCCATACTCGCAAAACCCTTGACGAACTTCCGATAATAACCAGCTAAACTGAGGAAGCTCCTGATCTATGTGGCCTTCCTCGGTCTAGGCCAACCTCTGATAGCCTCAATCTTAGCTGGATCTACAGAAACTCCCTGCAGACGCCACATGGCCAAGAAAACCCATCTCCCGCTGCCAGAAACTGCACTTGCTCAGCTTAGCAAACAGCTTCTGCTCCTGCAACTTCTCCAATACCAGTCTCAGATGAACCCCGTGCTCCTTAGGACTCCTCGAATATACCAAGATATCATCGATAAAGATGATTACAAACTCATCCAAGTACTCCTGGAACACCCCGTTCATCAACCTCATGAATGCCCCTGGCGCATTCGTCAACCCAAAAGGCATCACCACGAACTCATAATGCCCATACCTCGTCCTGAAAGTCGTCTTCCTCACATCGGCCTCATCGATAGGAATCTGATGGTAACCCAAAGCCAAATCAATCTTGGAGAACCAAGTAGCCCCTCGTAACTTACTCAACAACTCATCAATCCGCGGAAGAGGATACTTGTTTCTCACAGTGACTCGGTTAAGTCCCCGGTAATAGATGCACAACCGGAAACTCTCATCTTTCTTCTTCACAAACAACACCGGCGCTCCCCACGGTGAACTACTCGGCCGAATAAAACCCTTACCCAACAGATCATCCAGCTGGTTCTTCAACTCTGCCATCTCTACTGGAGCCATACGGTAAGGTGCTTTAGATATCGGAGTTGTCCCAAGCTCCAACTCAATTATAAAAGGATCAGACCGAGGCGGCGGTAATCCCTACAACGACCGAAAAACATCCTGGAAATCCCGAACAACCCGAATATCACCCACTACAACCTCTTCAACACACTCTGGCATCACAATCATCGCCAAATATGCCTCGTAGCCCTTCTCAATCAGCTGCTCGGTCTGAATCGTCGAAATCACGGAACTCCCAGAAGTTGATCTCACACCCTGATAAACCAACCTCCCTTCCTCTCGCTCAAACATGACTCATCCTCGATGACAATCCAAATGGACTCTGTACCGATCCAGCCAGTCCATCCTGAGAATGACATCATACAACTCCACCGAACTGATGATCAGATCTGCTGGCATCAACTCCCCTGCCACCAGAACATCCACACCACGAGCCTGCCAAAAGGTAGCCAAGACTTCCCTCCAGCCACTCTAACTACTCCCGGCTGCTATCTGGAATCGCTCTGGATTCCGCTGCTATCTGCACCCTCCTAAGTAATGAAGCAATTCGTCTATCCAGAATCAAATAACACATGAGACTCATACCCTCCTACTACTAAGGTCCCTGCACAAATCCCATGTGCCTAAGAACCCTAACATAACATGCTATCCCAAGACTCGTCCTTCCAAGGATAGCTCGTCAACCTGTGATCCATGCTCCCATACCCGAAGCATCCTGGACCACCCTGAACCCTCTAACTCGGTCCCGAAGTGCTCTCCCACTTCCTCTTCTATCCTTGCAGGCTTACTGCCTTTGCTTGGACCTACCTGCTGCTGCGACCTTCTCTGCAGAACAGGCGGATTAACCACCACCACCTGCTCCCTCAAGTCCTCGTCAATCGCCGCAGCAATCTCAACTACCTCCGCCCTCGTGGCGAACTTACTCGCTCCACAACGAGTCCTCACAACAGCTCGAAGTCCTCTCAAGAACCTCTTCACTTGGGCCTGTGCTCGCCCTCCATACCTCTACCCACATGAACCAGAAGTCGACTGAACTCCGCATCGAACTCCCTCGCCGACCGGTCACCCTAAGTCAACTCTAAAACCATAACTCAACCGGTCCACTGCCTCTTGCGGAAATACCTGGCATTAAACTCAGCAAAGAATCCTCCCAGGCCATCTTTGCCTACACCCTCCTGGCCACAACACCTCTCCACCAGAGATGTGCATCACCCTCTAGGTAATGAATCTCCGAATCCATTCATCGGCCTCCTCAGGCTTAGCACCTCTCGAGAATAATCTCGTGCCAATCCTCTGCATATGCTCCATCATCCCAAGACAGGATGGAAGCTCCTCAGCCATACCTGGCTGTCCACCAGCCACACCCGGTTGTCCACCAACCACACCCGGCTGCACACTACCCATACCCGGCTGCACACCCAGAGCCTGACCCCGAGCAGGTACCCCACCTGGTAACCGCTCTAGAATCAACTGTAGCAGAATATTAGCTAATATTAGCTCGATCCTGGGCAACACCTGCGGCAGCACCCCCACCTGGGCCCGTCGCACCGCCAGCTACACCGGGATTCTCACTAATCCCACCAACCCTCACACTGGTACCCGTAGTGGCCACACCCACGGATCCCTCCTGATACGTCTCCGAATCAGCCACCTGCTCTTGCGAGGTCTCTTAGGCCACACTCGCGGCAGCAGACTCACTCCCAAGTCCCCGCCCGCGCTCATGCCCTCCACAACCACCTCGGCCTCCCCGGCCTATACCTCTAGCAAATATAGTACCTCTACCCATTTCTCTTCACTAATAGAAGCAGAAACTAAGAATACTAGAAAGCAAAAAGTCAATTAACACATACCATGAAATCTTATTGAAGGCTCGTAGAAGATGATCTAGGACTCCAAACCCACACAGCAATCAATTGACTAACTCACATAATCAATCAATTCAACACACGCAATTGACTACACAACTTAATCAACTACGTTCTCGCTGCCCTAGAACCATAAGGACTCTGATACCAAACCGAAACAACCAAACTCGTTTTTTTTTTTTAGACATTGCATTCGAATTAACATTGCATAAATGCTAACTCTCAATAACCCAATCAACCAGTCAATCAAACAGCGGAAAACAAGACGAATAACCAAGTAAACCATTCAATAACTCAATCCCTAAACAATAATCAATAACCAATATCAAATCCATGACACAACTTAATATCTAAACCAGTTCAATCTCAATTCCAGAACCACTAACACCCTAGCAATTCTAACAACATAAGTCATGCAACCGAGACACTAGATCATCTCCTCGTCCCGGCCACGATTCCACGATCACATTTTCTCTTTACCTGCATCACATGGTTATAATAGATGCGTGAGTATTATCAGAAATAACCAGTGAGACGGTCATTCCATCTACTTGGCTATACACACATGCATAAGAAAATATCACAATACCGAGCGATCAAACAACAATGCATAACACAATAATCAACAAGAGAATCACACATAAATCAAAACATCAATCAAACGTATTCTGACATTCCCTTTACCCAGATAAGGCATGGTCGTGCACTCACCTCGATTCCGGATTGAAAATAAGGATGAACACGAAGAACACACAACCCTAAATCGCCCAGCCTCTGATTTCATTCTCCCAACCCGAAATTAACCAATGTACGATCTTTTCTCCAAAAAAAATCACCTAAACCGAATTACGGTTTCAGAAAATAGGAACGACACGCTGACTTCGAAAGCACACCGAGAACAGAGATTACCTCAAAATGAGGATCGGAAACCTGATCTAGAAACTAGATAGAGAGAGATTTCCACAGATAGGCGTATCGTCTCCTAAGTCTATCTGGTTCGACGGGAATCCTCCCTCACAATGGACTGATCGCAGACCCAAAATTGCAGAAACAACTCTTAGTAAAACGACGATAACTCTCGGAATACTAATCCAAATGATAAACCGATTTCGCCCAAAGCTAGATACGAGAGTGGAGAACTTACCCTAGAAGTTTCACTCCAATCCAATCTTCCTAGCCGTTCGTCTCCCCTTCTAAAATCGGACATAACTGTTTTTCTCTCAAGAAAATCACTTCTCTCACAATTCACTCAATCCACGAATCTCAGCCTCTCTCTGATTTCTCACCCCAAAAGCGCGATCAAAATAATTCTGATCATGTTTTATACTCAACCCTAGGGTTTCACCTAACCTACCACACGAACCGGACAATTAAAATTGAACCAAACCGGTTCAATTGAACAATTTTCCCAAAAATTGGTTCGTGGTCGTTACAACAATAACATTTTTTCCCTCCAACTATGCAGATGGGGAAGCTTGTTCGACTGGTTCATGGGATTTGGGTGAAAGCTGATATAGGAGAGTGAGATTTTATGTTCAACCCAACTGACCTAGGCTTCGCAGGGATGATTCGTGAGAACAAAACATTTGAGTCTCTAATGGGAGTTGTCTGAACAAGATATTTGTTGCTAGACACGACTCCGGTTGCTCTGACTTACCAGTACCCCGAGTGGATGCTAGTTTAGGAAGACTCCAACGATAAAATTTTTGGCAGACTCTGATGTCAGCTTCTACATGTCGTCCCGTTTGACCTAGCCAGAACTTTCGATCTAAATGCAACTGTAGGAGTTAGCAGTAGCAAACTACCTATTCCACTATAGATCCTCTTTTAATGTCGGGGAAGATCTTAAATTGTTACCGGTGCTAACCCAGCCAGGCATGTTGTAACACCGGATATCGAGGTCAGGATTACATACAACCGCTAAATTAGTTGTACAGATAAATAAAAGACATTATATAGCTTGGTAATGAACATTTTACTTTACTTACAACACTAATTTCCTGCCAAACCATAGTCGGGGCCAAAGTGCTTGGGAGGAAATCTTCAATGAGGAAGAGATGCTGGTAATCCATAGGGTGCATTTGGAGATGATGCGTTCCAACCTAGAGACTAGTACGGTGCAAGACATAATGCCAGCTTTGCTTTGTAATGAAATTGTTCCCAACAATGAAATTATTATCGTCGAAGATGATGACGATGCTATTATGGAAGTTGCTGTCGTGAACATTGAGGGCATATAGGTTGACCCACCAAATTCTCCGGCCTCCGTCGAGCTATCGGTATGCAAGAAAAATCCTCATCCCCTCGAGAGAAATCCTCATCTCTCAATAACATATATGGAAATCCTCACCCCTTTAGGAAAAATCCTCATCTCCCAATGGGCCCCATGTCCACTCTCGGCCTGTGGGCCCATCCTTGTCCGACGGTCGGTGCGTTAGTCCGGGAGGCTAGAAATGCTTGTTTACTGACCCTGCAAATCACCACGTGATATCTCCCCGTGTTTTGTCCTCACTCACACGGTACTGGAAATGACTTCCCAGTAGATCACCCATCCTTAAATTGCTCCAGCCCAAGCACGCTTAACTCTGGAGTTCTCTCTGGATGTGTGACGGAAAAGATAAGTGCACTTTCGTAATATAGGTAGCCAAATCAATTCTCTTAAGCCTCTTCGCATGTACCTTTTCAGAAACCGGGATGTTACAGCCGTACTATCCCCATGTAAGTTTGACTTATTAACCCACTTGCTAGCAGCTACGATATAGTTTATAACTCTGACGAAGATACTTATTTCTATGTCAATTGTTAGCAGATGAAGTCACAGGTCCCTTGAGCCAGGCTTGCCACAAGTTTGGTGACGTTGGTCTCGGACTAGTAGGGTGTAATCATTATCTTGTTCCCCCTACAACATGCGGTGGAATAGATGACACAATGACTTTCTGGCAAGGGGTCCTCCCTGAGGGTTACAATACCCCATTCGGAGATAACATTCAAAATCTGGTGGACCACCTAGACATAGGGGTGGCAAACGAGTCATTAGCTCATGAGGTGATTCAGCTCAGCTCGAATTTTGACGAGCACGAGCTATGTTTTTAGGCTCATTTAATAAACGAGTTAAGTGATCGGATTTAAATGAGTTGGCGAGTTATGCGAGCCAGCTCAGATGAGCCGTGAGCTAGCTCATAAACTTTTTTTAACAATTTAAAATAATTTATTGTTATATTGTAAATATTTACCAACTAAAATGTATATTCTCGTTCCATTTAACTAAAGCAAAAATCTAGTAATCCATTAAACAAATATCGAACTTGTATTCTTCCTAAACACGTCTTTAAATTTGAAATAAAATTAGAATTTAATATTTAAATATAATATTATATTTTTATTCACTAGTTAATTATCTACGTTATTTCCATTATATTGTCTTTGTGTGGTATTGGATTTAGTTTTGATTTAGCATTCGATAACAATTAGATTTTTTTTAATATTTAACATATAAAATTAATTTTAGATTTTATAATAGTTTAATTTTGAGTTATATTATTCTTATATATATTTAATATTAGATCGCGAGTTAGCTGTTTTAGATGAGCTTATGTGGTAGTGGTACAAGCAAGAAATTTTTTTTTTTTTTTTTCTAAATTTTTGTTTTTATTTCCGTATTCCCAATTAGATAAAGCATCAATTTTTTGGCCAAAAACAAGCAAACTTGGGCTCCCAGGAAGAAACAAAAGCGACCGTTTTACTCATTGTCTCTTGGCAAAATCGATCGGTTTAAGTATTTCCCGACGTACTAAAAGATTCCGAGTCATGGCCTGCCTCTCTAGGCGCCCTTTCTCTTCTCTTCTCCGATCTGGTTTCCAACTCCGCGGCGATGCTACGGCGGCTGTCTGCTGTTCCTCTCTCTACTCTAACCCGGTATTCACTCGCATCCCAATTTTGATGAACAAACAATCGCTTCTCTGGGTAATGCCATGCGTTAATTGGGGTTTAGGGTTTTTCTTTTCTCAATCTGCTACTTGTAGGTCTTCGTATCGGAACTGTGTATAGATTCGGCATTTCTGGGCGTATTTTCTTAGTAGTTTTGATTTGTGCTCTGGAGCTTAGTATTGTCGTTTTCATTGGATTGCAACACAGGACGGAATAGGCGTACTCAGTGGGATCAAGACTTTCCACTCTCGAGCAGGAAATTCTATCTTATGGAGAAATAGCCCGCTATGTACTTCTCAGGTCTCGTTTCCCTCTGCTAGATGCTTCAGTCATGGCAGTGGTGATACTTCTCCTCCCTTGGATCGGAACTTTTTGGCTCAGCTATGGATTTCAGATATGAAAAAGCTTAAAGCCATGGAAAAGCGATATCGGAATCATAGGAATTATTCTGAGGATACCCAATCTTCAGCACTCAAGCAACCACCGGTTAGCCAGTCTATGTCTGGTCTTCTCAAGCCTACAACTTCTGATGAGGTGACTCATTATCTTTCCTTTGGCTACTAAACCATATTATGATTCTTTCATCTTCACATATGTATAGATTGTGCCTGTAACTTGCTTTTTTGCTTATTACCAAGTATCTTTTGTTGGCTGCCACTTTATCTCTGTGGGTGTGACATTAGTGAAAATATTGCTGTTACTATAGATGGAACCAAGTATGAAAAACTAACACACGGGCTTTCTGACCAATTTCTATTGGGAAATTTATCAGGAATAATTTGGTAGCTTACAGAAGATTTATTTTCTTGATTTCTGCTTATCTCATTCTACTCTTCTTCTCCTGAGTTTTTTGAAATGTAGAATTTGGAAATCATCATTTTGTTTACTTTCTTTTTTAGGTCAAAATTGCAACTCTGCTTGCTCGATCTAATTTGCTGATTACAAGGGACATTGAATGGGGAAATCTGGTCCTTGGTTTTGAACAGGTATTCTTTTATGCCAGTTCTTCTGTTCCTCATTTGACTATGTAATACTGCTGCTTGTTTCTGATGAATTGAACTTACCGTGTTTGTAATTCTTACATATGGAATGCCCCTTCAATTGCTACCCTTTCATCTCCTCTCTCCCCACGTGTAGCTGTTTAAATATTATACCACGTGTGTAATCGGGCTCTTCTTTCTGCAGGAAAATCGCTATTCTGTAGTTGATGTTTGCTATCCTCAGGCGGTAAGTGATCTCAACGCATTGTTTTCGGGCTTTCGTTTACAAAATTTTGAGTGTAGAGGGCACTACAGATACCTGTGACCTTGAACTCATATCAATTTTTTCCGTAGTTCAAACCTTTCTTTTCTCTCTTTCTTCACAGCCTGTGGGGTCTATCCGGGAGCAAAGTAATTTACTTGCGCGACAGGTTACTTTCTTGCTCTAAACCTGTCACCAGTGAGCAGCATTTAAAGTTTCGAAATGTTCGTTCCACTCACTACGAAATTCATTGTTCTCCTAACTAACTAATTGCGAACGTACTTGGTTAGCATGTTCATACTCTATTTCCATCTAGGTGCACATGAATGGTAGGTCAACTTGTTTTGTTTGCTTGAACTTTCTTTGATTAAATGATTATAGGCTTGATATTGTTGTCGAGGCTTCACGTTTTCAAGCATTTGATTTTTCAGTTTAATTATTTTGATCTGTTGCCTACCATCCTTCTCTCAGAAAGGTGTGCGTAATGTGATTTTTTTCTCATTGAAAATCCCGTTGCTAGCTATAAATGTTTCCTCAATTGCATCTCTTATATTGTTTTACTTATCTAGTCTTTAGTTTCCTGTATAGAGGAAGTGCTCTGAATGCTATTTTAACTAAGGAGTGATAAGTTTGCTCAAAAACATGTGCTTGAGTCTCAATTGTAATGTTACTCACTAAAAGCTTGCATCGCCTCTATCAGTTACCCCAGGCACTAAGGTTAAAATTTTGTATATTCTTTCGTTAGCTCAGAGAAGTTGTAACTGTCAATTACACCTGTTGTTTAGTAGTCGTTTTCATATTATCGACCAAAATAAGAAAACATTCTTCTATGATATCAAAAAAATCTGCAGCTGCTTCGTACCCGGCGCCCATTTGTTGCTTCAATAACTGATGCTTTGGGTAATGAACTTTTCCGGGTGAGGTTTCTTGGACACTGCTGTGTGTAAATTTACCGCATCTTCGATTTGTTTGAGCTGAAGTAACTCATCTTCATCATTTAGGTTCGTAGACCGTTCTGGTGGATCACAAGCTCAATATATGCTGAGATTGATGGAGAGGTACACTTGTGTAGCACTTAAAGCCTTACAAAACAGTAATCCAATGTTAAGATGTTCATTTTCAGCTCATTCTCGTGTCTGCTACTGGTGTAGGAAATTGGTGTGGTCCACCGACGGTGGCATCTATGGAGAAGAATTTATGATTTATACCTGAGGTAAACTTCGATAGTAATTTCTTCTCATTTATATTTTCATTGGCGTTTTTGAATGTTTGATTGACCTATCAGATCCTTTTCTTTGTTATTCGAGAGAAAAAAACCAGCTATGTATATCTCGTATACATGTAAAGAATGATACAGACTTACAGAGCATGGCAACATCTTTGGATGAACCAAATATATGACATTTACTATTTGCAGGAACAAGCAGTTTGCAGTGGTGGAAAATCCTGGGTTTTGGAATTGGACATTTACAGTGAAGGATGCTGATGGGGAAGTGTTAGCCCAAATAGATCGTGATTGGAGAGGTTTTGGCTTTGAGGTTTATGTTCTTTAACTCATGCACTTCCACAATTATTATATAATAAAAGATCAGCCAAATAAAGAATCTCAAAGGAAAACTGAAAACATAGTTTCTTGTGGTGACTAAAAGACAGTGTTGATGTTCTTAAATATGTGATACAGATATTCACAGATGCTGGGCAGTATGTGATCCGATTTGGAAAATCTGATGCTGCATCCAAAAGCGGCCCTGCTACAATGGTGAGTTTTACCCCCGAGGGTTGACTTTTGTATTATTTTGGTTGTTTACTTCTACAGTAGAGATTTGATTGAGCTTTTATTATGGAAATGTTGACAGGTGGAAGAGTTAGAAGTAAAACGGCCACTGACTTTATCAGAAAGAGCTGTTGCCCTTGCACTTGCTATTTCACTAGATAATGATTACTTTTCTAGACACGGTGGCTGGTAAGTTTTTCTCATAACGTATGCTCTCGTTTGAATTTTTTTGGCTAATTCAGTCTTTTAATTACTACGACAATGAGACAATGAGCATTATCTGAAATCCCGGTGTTTATTGTTGTTGCCAGGGGAATCCCGTTCATGGCTGTGGGTGAGTAGGTAGGATTCAGTTTTTTCACAAACTCTTTTCCGAGTAATGACTTGTGCGGCATTCTGAAAACTTGAGCCTTGTGTTGGATTTCTCCACATCTCATTTCAACTTTTATGAATATCCAGAGTAAATGTAACTTTGAATAATCCAGGGTTTATATAATGATGATTATTTTGGAAAATGGGTAGAAAGAGTGTGTAGGATACATGTATCTAGACGAAGACTGTGAACCAACCCATCACCAGAAGTCGTTGCAAGAACAAGATCCGTTTTTAAAGTGATGGAATCTACTGTTGTCTCTCACAATGATATCTCGCTGATAGATACGAGACAATAACTTAGTTACAGAATGGCAATCATTACATACTGTAAGATTTTTGACAACCCTTATTGGGCTCTTGGCGTTTCCATTGTTGTTGATTAGACCGTAAGCTATAGCCAATCTCTCACTATGCAACTCCAGTTCAGCTTCTTTCTCTTTCTCTTCTTCAATCCGCAGCAGAACTTGTCGAGTATCTGGGATGTGTCCTGCTTCTTCCAGCTTCTCTCTCATCTCCTTTAACTTTGCATAGATTTCCTCTGATCGTGGATGTGACCTGTCTCCTACAATGAATCTGTGAATCACACCTTTCCGCTCTATCAAACTCCATCCAGCTTCCTTCTTGATCCCTTTCTTCTTCATTGTCTCTCTCACTTGCGAAACTTTTTCCCATTTTCCTGCAGCTGCATACAAATTCGACAGAGGAACATGGCACTCTGGAGCCAAGTCTATCAACTGATGAGCTGCGTATTCACCAATCTCTATATCCACATAGTTCCTGGCGCTGCGTAATAGGCTCATCCAAATTACTTTGTTTGGTCTTATTGGCATTTTCTCGATAACAGTTTTGGCCTCTTGAAGATGCCCCTTCCTACATAACACGTCCACTAGGCAACCGTAATGCTCAATTTTACGCTCAACTCCATACTGTTTTACCATCAAATCAAAGTACAGATGAGCTTCCTTTACATATCCAGCGTGACTACAAGCGTTCAGCAACCCGACAAAGGTCACGCTATTGGGCTTGATACCACTCTCTTGCATCTGCTTGAATAGATCAAACGCTTTGTCTGCCATCCCATGCATCCCTAGTCCGACAATAATCGAGTTCCAGTGACCCATCTTCTTTCTATGTATTGATCCGAAAACCGATAAAGCACTCTCGATGCTTCCACATTTGGAGTACATTTCAATGATTAAAGTTCCAATCACACCATCGGATCCAGTCCCATTCTTGACCATATAAGAATGAATCCATTTTCCCGTACTAAGAATCGCGGATGCAGCCACAGCAGAGATAAGACTTGTGAAAGTGGCATTGTTAGGCTTGAAATCATCTTCCTCTTCTAACATTCTGAGGAACATACTCAAAGCTTCTTCAAACCGACCGTTAACCTCGTATCCCGCAATAATTGAGTTCCATGTGATCAAATTTCTCTCAGTCATGCTATTAAACAGTTTACACGCAGATTCAAAATCCCCTGATCGCATACACCCGTTGATCATTGCGTTCCAAGAAACCACGTTCTTTGTTGTCATCTTATCGAACACATCTTTAGCGGCTTCTATTTTCCCTGATTTGGAAAACCCGTGAAGCAATGCAGTCCAGGAATACGAATCTCTTTCGGGAATTTCATCGAACAGCTTCCGTGCCATTTCAACATGGCCATTACGAGCATAACCATCGATCAAAGAATTCCAAGTTACCAAATCTTTCTCTCCCATTTGATCAAACACCTTGCGAGCACAATCGAGCAAACCACATTTGGAATAAAAGCTGACGAAGCTGCTCTGGACGAACTTATCTAACCCGAAACCAAGCTTCATCGAAAGCGCATGAATTTGGTTCCCTTCTTCAACCGCGCCCAAACGAGAAGAGCCCTTAACGACGCAAGGCAATGTGAAGTTATCGGGGGAGAAATCAGTGAGCATATCGCAGAAGAGAGAGATTGCGTCGTGTGAGCGATGGTTTCCGACATAGCATTTGATCATCATGTTCCATAAGGGAAGAGAAGGGCTTTGGACCCTATCGAAAACAGAGCGAGCGTAGATTAGGTCATTGATGGGTGGGGATGCGTAGAGGGAGAGAAGACGGGAAGAGACGGAAGGGAGAATGAATGTTCCGGTTTTGAGAGATAAAGAGTGAAGCTGCTTAGCTTCTCTAATGGTTTCCGAGGAGCTGAAGAGACATAACTGGTGGTGGACGACGGAGGAAGAGAGATTCTGCATTGTAGAATCTCGATGATACTTAGGAGTGGCCAATTCCTGACAAAAGATTCTAATCCAGTTTGGAGAGAGAGAGAGAGGAACATCGGTGCTACTTTGTTTTTTGCTAAACCAGATAGATAGATGCTTAACTTTTGTCCACATAAAAAGGTTTTCCTTGTTATTCTATTGACCACTCCATTTCCTTGCCTTGTTTGGAACTCCACTTTGTTGGATTGAAGTTGCTTAATTTTCTGGATTAGTAGCGTGAAGCTGGCCCATTCTTCTTCCTCTTGTAACAATGTGATCAGTTTATTTTTACATGAGATTCAATTATGATTTTACGGTAGCCAAACCTTAACATTCAAGTAATGATCCATCTCAAAGCTTCGGGCCTCGGTGCATTACATACTACTCACTCGGTATCATTTTAAATGATTTTTTAAGGATGTTACACATAGATTAAGAAAACTTTATTTTTTTTTTTAGTTTTTCTAAATTAAAATTTCATTTATCATTCAATTAAATACAATTCAACTAATAGTAAATCAAATTGCAAAATACAAATAGTCAAAATAAATAAAAATACATTTAATTTATCTTGAAAACTCAAAAAATCATATAATTTGATACAAAAACAAACCTCTAGAAAATCATCTAATTTGATACAGAAGGAGTATTACTTAAAAAACTAAAATACACAACATTCACCCTAGCTTCCGACAAGGACATTAATTGATTAATAAACTAAAATAATACTAAGGACAAAACTGAAAAATATAGATATTTAAATGTTGCATTAAAAATATAAATCGATACTTATTATGAAACAAAAATTAAGTTTTAAAACGGTATTTAATATGAATTTTGTAGGTAAACATTAGAAAAATAGGTTGGATTTAAATTCGATTAAAGTGGATTTAAAGAGAAGAGTTTAGGGAAATTGAGAAGAGAGAACGGAAATCATAAATCGTAACGGTTGAAGAAGGAGGTTAATTATTGTTTTTTTTTGTGAAGACATGTGACATCATTTTGTGAGATGACGTGGTAGAAGGATGGAGAGGATTCCTTCTCCTTTCGTATTTATATGATTAAGGAGTTCTCTTTCCACCAAAATATTTCTTAAACCATTTGAGTTTTAAAATGTTCATTTAATACACACTAAATCATATTGAATCTTTGTTTTCATAACTAAAAAAAAATATAATAAAAACGTGGAAGACTAAATAAAATGAGTGAAAATAAAATTAATAAATGAAAGATTGTACGAAATTTTATTGGTAATGATAATAAGAATTTATTTTTTACCAAATATATATATATATATATATATATTACATATATAAAAAAAATTAAAATATGTTTATGAATTTACAGTTGAAGTAGTTAGTAAAAATCAACTAATGTAACTATATTTCTAAAATTCTAAAAGAAAAATAATTTCTTTTATATTATTTTAAAGATCTTTATATTTTATGAAATATGAAGAAAAAAAAATTTCATAGTAAAAGGTTTGTACCTCAATCAAAAAAAATAAAAAGAAAATCATACATTCACTTCAACTTCATTTTTATAGCAACACATTTAAGTAACACATTTAACTTTTTTATTTGTCAACCTATTAGGAAGACCAATATTTTAAAAACAGTATCATAAAATCTCAAATATTTCTCTACAATGAACAAAAATCAAAATATATATAATCCACGAGACAAAGATAAACGATAAATAACCATACTATAATGATAGATTAGAAAATAATTGATTATTTAGATAACATGATTTATTTAATGATTATATAAGTGTACGTAGCAAATTTTTAAACAAATATATTTTAAATGGTAACGATCGATATAGAAATGATTGATAATCACTATTTTCGTTTTTTTCAAGAAATTTTAATATTAAATCAGAAAATTATTTAATTTTATTTTAAATGAAATATTATTTTGTATTAAAAAAAATTGGTTGTTTTATACTTAAGTCTAAACCAAGCAACAATTGAACCAAGTAAACCGTAAACCGGTTATCAACACTTAAGTCTAATAGATAATTAACTCAACTAAACCAACACTAACCAATACTCTTAACCATGACTAAACCAATCTATATACTCTAATACTCCCCCCCCCCCCCCCTCAAGATGGAAGGGACTTTCATCTTGGACTTGAAAAAAAATGTGAACTCAGGTGGGGAATGTGAAAAGCAGAAGAGTAACCGAAATCAGAATGAGATTCTGGTGGTCTCAGTAAAGAACAATAAAGGAGATCTAGTATAGACCTGAACCAACCAGAACGAACCACAAACAGATGATCAATAAAATCAAAGTCGGTTCATGCCTTGAGGAGAGATTGAAGGAAAACTTCGTTGCCATTGCAGATCATGAGAGACTAAGGCTGTTTGATTGTCACTGAACAAGACAACAGAATCAACCAACTGAAAGTGAAGATCAAGTAGAAGATTGCTGAACCAATCTAATTCACAAGCAACATTATCCAGTAAAGTATATTCAGCTTCTTCTGATCTTCTATGAACAATATCTTGCTGCTTAGAGATCCAATAATAGAAGACAAAACTTGGATCGATCTGGAGATAATGCAGTGCAGTGCTTGAAGCAGCTAAGAGATTGAAACATGAGATGCAAACATATGCTGGCTCAGTGTTAGACTCGTCTCCACTAGAGTATCAACATGCTTGCACCAAAGTGAACCAAAATCCTCCAATAACTCTAATGTAAACTTCCACAGCTTTGTAGCCTCAGAGAAATACTGCAGAAGCCTACAAATTGATTCTGGAGGTAAAAACTCCCCCTGACTAGCAGATGGTTGAAGCACATATATGTATAAAAACATAGCAAAGTGAACCACTGCAGGGAAATGACGAATCCTTCTCATATGTGTTGCAAAGTGAGAGCTGGACACATGAGAGTGAGCATCTGGTGGTCGTGGAAGAGATCCATAGATGAGCATAAGCTCTGACTTAAAATCCAACCATGGATTATACCCACACAGCTGATCATCGACAAGAATTGCTTATGGTGGAGCAATAAACTCAACAAAACCAGGCAGCCATGAATTTAAATCCATCAAAACAGCAATCATGTATCAAGCTCAATCGATATCAACACAAGTGATAAATCGAATCAACACTCGAATCAACTGAAATTGCTGCAAAACAAACTCAACGGAAAAGCTGAACAGAGAAATATCTTCACAACGGGAAGATCTCTGAGCAGATCGGCGAAGCAACCGTGAGCTAAAACTTGGAAAAAGTCATTCCATGCAAAATAACCGAATAAATTGACAATAAGCTTCTCACAAAACTCCGATGAAGAGATTTCCGGCGAATCCGGTGTAGATTGCTCGATACTCGAATTATGCTTCTGTTTCACCGCTGAGAATCGATTTCAACTCAAATTCGATAACGAATAGCCGAAATCGCACAGGAAACAAGAAGAAGAAGCTCGAATCAACTACAGATATGGATCGCGATGTGGAAAATCTGAGAAATCTGAATCAATAGTGATACAGATGAACAAAATCGAAGTAGAAGCAAACTCAGTCACGATTTTGTGTTCGTCGTCCTTGTTTCACCAGTTTTCTGCAACGATTCAGCTAGATCCGATTGTAGAACATAATTGACATTTCTGATAGCAAAAAAATGACCAATCGAATCCGTTCAAAAGTTTCTAAAACTCAAAGGAGTTAGTCTATAATTTTCAAAAGACTAATATGTTTTAACGTCATTACTAAAATATGAATGAAACATATCCGAATTGGAAACTAAATGGTTTCGACTATTTGCCGGTAATAAAATCTCTCGGGGGAAGTTTTAGGCATATAAATTTGCCTGAGATATTAAAATTATCACAATCGATTTGAGAATGTTACAGCTCAAGCTCGTTCGTGTGTATACACAAGTGTGTAGGAAGTGTTACGACGTATGTAAATGTTGAATTATGCACAAAACTGATAGAAAAATATTATAAAGATGTTATTCTGAGACGTGTCTTCTAGAACAACCAATGTTTTCTCTTTGGCTTCGGCTGAACTGGAGCAGCTGCACTCATAAAGGAAGATCATAGTCAGTGTCCTCAAGCACAGCCACCATTTTGTTACATTTCCTAAGCACAAAACAAACCTTGAATATCGTATAAAGAGTTATAATGCACCTCTGACCAGAAGCTTAACCATAACTCTGCACCATTCCAAACATATAAAACCACAAATTTGTAAGACTGCATTCGTCATATGTTACTTCATATCAAGTAGCGATAAGTAAAGGTACTATGAAATATTCGCCTGAGTCTCACCACGCTTAGGTGCTTGGTATTGAGGCATAATTTCAATGAAACAAGTGTCTCTGAAGGATGTCAGAAGGCAAATCTTTGCTGCAAACTGTTGAAAAGGAGATACAATGGAAACATTGTAAGAAAAAAGAAAGGAAAACTACTCAAATTACTCGTCTTTGTGCCTAAAGCCAAAAAAGTTTGTAATGTATGTGTGGTTACTTTACGTGGCTCTAGGGCGTATTTCATGTAACATCCAAATGAAAAGAGAAAAAATAAAAGATATAAGACTAGATAGGAAAACACTTCTTTGAGCATTAGAGGTGATATGAGAACAAAATAAATATCATTATTTAGGTACATCTTAAGTAGTATTTCGAGTGCTTTGCATATTAAGACAAAATGGAAACTTACCCTATCTGCCGCAGCTTGTAGGGTAACGTGGTCTCCCCATTCTCCTAGTCTGCCATTTATTTAACTTTTTTAGTGTGAAACAGAAAACATTATAGATCAAACAAAATATAGCTAAGAAGACTAATGAGAAATGAGTATGTTTACACAACATACTTTGCCATCCTCTTGTAATATCGTTTGTATTTCATCGGAACATAACTTTCATACATAGAGCGATTGTCCTTGAGCTACAACAAGAGAACAATTAGGAAATGAGATACGAAAAGGGGTGTGTGCACCTATATATCAATCTTGCAAAATAATTTAACCAGCGGCAACATTCGTTTAATAGAAGTCATATAGAAGGTCAATGCCTTTGTTCATTGCTCATAACTCACAAGACATCTCACCTGTTTAACAACTTCTCCCCTAACTTGCTTGTGGTACTCTGAAGATCGGTACAACTGGTCAGAAAGTGCTCGAAACTGAAAAGACACTCAAATTTCTCAATAAGATATGAGTACCCGAGAAGGGAAAGAGAGAAAGAAAAGAATGAGATGAAGAAGATTGTTTGAAATCTAGCCTCCATTCACCTGGCAGTTTCCATCACCAGAGACCTTCAACTCACACAAACCATAAACATTTAGCCTGGAAAGACAAAAGAATTAACAATTTGAGATAAATCTGAAAGAAAGCATCCTAGAACATGCTTCAAAGAGGAAGAAGGGAGCATGAGAAATACCTTTGAAGAAGACGTTGGTGATCCAAAGTGGCATCATTTAGGTTGGGAATATAAGAATTTATTCGTGGAACATGCTGCAAACCAAGAACATACGTATAATATAGAGATACAGAGAGCTAAGCATGTAGAAAGGTTTAATTCCGTATATGAAGAGACAAGACCAAACTTACAGGCACTGGAGCAAGATTGGAGAGGCGTCTGCCTACTGCACCGTCTAGTTTAGTGTACTCTTCAGATAACATGAGAGCAATCATCCGATCATCGTCTGTATCCTTATGACTGCTCCAAGAGGTTGAACTAGAAGATTCTCCCATGTAATCTTACCAGGTAGTTATTGCTGAAACTCTTGTAGTCTTACCATAGGAGGAAGTTGGAACACATTAGAAAGGAATTCGAGTTATGAACAAACTGACATGAGTATAAATATGTGTTGCTCGTAGGGAAAAATAGATTGAAGAGAAGATGATCGGAAAAGGAAACGGAAAGCAAAGTGGAAGACCAAATTTTGGTTACAGACGAGAGGAAATGCACGAGTGGATTGGATCTGGGAATGAGCCAATTATCAATGGCCATCGGATCTAAAACAGATGGAAAGGATAAGGAAGAGTTGAAGATACCTTGCGGTGCGGTGCGAAGGAGACCGGCAGGAAGAGAAGCAAGTCGACGACGATCGTTGACGGCTTCAAAGGAGTTTTTTTTTTTTTTCCACCAACCAAACCAAACTCCAGACAGCCTTCTTTTGAATCGGATCGTGTTGATATAAACAGAATTTATTTTTATTTTTTTTAATAATAAAAATCGAATGAAAACACATTTCTGTCTATACTAGTTCAACTTATTTACAAAAAACAGGCTCTAAACCAGACCGAAACGGTTTCGAATCAGTTACCCAAACCGGGACGGTTTCTTTCCCAAAACCGAATCGACGGTTCGAGATCATCTCCTTCTTCGAGAAACCAGTTTCTTTTTTTTCTTCTGAAAAAATTCGAAATTCTGCATCAATCCATTTTCTTCTACAACTGATTCCTCTTTTTCTCTTTTCTTCTCCAATTTCGATTGATTTCTCTCTTCTAATCCACTCAATTCTTCGATAACATGCCACCTAAAACCAAAAAGGGGAAATCTCCATCGAAGACCGAGAGTTCGAAGTCCGACAAGAGACCTCGCTCTCCTCCTCCAGGGAAGAAAGGTCCGGCTGCGGCGGCGGATTCGACTTCTAAAGGAGGGAAAGGAGGTGAGTCGAGCGGGGACGGCCGCAATGTTCGAAGGAAGATAGGCACCAATCCTCCGTCGAGGATGGTGGCGGTTCCTTCTCCTCCGGCGCTCGCACAGTCGGGAACTTCTGGCTCTCCTCGGACTCGTGCGGCGGCGCCAAGTTCGATGCAGGCAGAGGAGAAAACTCAGACTCAGTCTTCAACGTTACAACCAGGGTTTCCAGATCCGGCCGATGTGCCGCCTCCGCGGCCATCTCTTCAGCCTCCGCGGCCATCTCTTCAGCCTCCGGCGCCGGCCTCGGGTCAGGAAGGTTCAACGCCGGCTCCGCAAAGGGTAATAGGATTTTTGTGAATATTTGCTATATACACTAGTTGTACTGTATTTGCTATTTATACTAGTTGTACTAGTTAGTAGGATAGTTTCATTTGTAGTAATGACTTGAATTTGGCATAATGACTTGAATTTGGAGAGTAGAAACTTATGATTTGTTGACTTTGAGGTTGTTTAGGAGATAATAGGAGATAGTAGGAGTCATAGTTGTTCTAGTTGTATCGGTTTTATCAGTAATACTAGTTGTTCCATTATTACTAGTATTACTAATAAAAACGGGACAACTAGCACAACTTAAGTCCCTGTATTCCAGTAGGTCTAGTTGTACTGATTTAAGTAGTTATACTAGTAATATTGGAACAACTAGAACAACTACTTCCTATTTGTGCTATTTGTTCCAATATTACTAGTAGTACTACTTAAATCAGTACAACTAGAACCCTATTTGTCCCAGTAGTTCTAGTAAGAGTAGTAATAGTAGTACAACTGGTCGTATTGAAGAAGTTCTAAAATTGTTTGTTTGATTTGTTTTCAGGTTGTTGACGCAATGAAACCTCAAAGCTTTGCCTTTCCACCCGAGGACTACTCTTGTTCGTTAAAGCTCGGTGCGAAATGCCATGTACACCGATTCCAAGAGTTGTTTAAAAGTTTGGGTTTGGAAGACTACGAGAAGAGGTGGTTTGAAGAGCACCCGCAGTTCAAGCACATCCTGCACATGCCTGCCCAGCAACATCGAAAGCTGCAGTCTGTTAACATGTTGGTTCAGAGGACAGCGAATACTGAGAAGAAGAACCAGGCATGGTTCGTGGTTAATGGAGTACCCATTCGATACTCCATCAGGGAGCATGCATTACTGTCTGGATTGTTCTGCCACATGTACCCGGCGAATAAGGAGAGGCTGGGAAAGATGAGGTTCGTGGAGAATCACTTTGGCGTGGCGAAAGCCAACAAATCCATTAATGCAGGAGATGTCCTTACTGTGCTTAGAGGGATGACAAGAGAACATGGTGATAATCGGCTCAGAATGTTGGTCCTCTACTTCCTAGCCACCGTATTAAAAGAGAGAACAAAGCATAATGGACCCATTGAGAAATTCCTTCTGAAAATTGTGGATGATCTCGATGCATGTAGAACGTTCCCATGGGGACGTTACACATTTGAAGACTGCATCTATCAGATACACGCCGTTCGGTCGCATCATAATGGAAGGATTCCAGACGGTGTGAGCTACACATTTCCTGGGTTTATCAACGGTCTGGAGGTAAAAATCGAATTGTTTTTTGCAATTGTTATAATTGATATTATGGTACAACTGGTATAATTGGTTCAACATTGTGTGCAGATTTTGGCATTCGAATGTATCCCAGCTCTGGATGCTGTGTATCGAAAACCAGCAGATACATCATACGGTGAGGAGTATCCCAGAATGTGCAAAAAGCAGTTCAAGAAGACTGGGACAGCTGATTTAAGTCTGGAGGCCATGTACCGCACGATTGGAGATACAAAGGTATGTAAAAAGTTCCATTCGTACTAGTATTTCTAGTAATCCTAGTACGACTAGTGTTAGTAGTTCCATTCGTACTAGTATTTCTAGTAATCCTAGTACGACTAGTCTTAGTAGTTCCATTCGTACTAGTATTTCTAGTAATAGTGGTACGACTAGCTTTAGTAGTTGTATTTGTACTAGTATTTCTAGTAATAGTGGTACGACTAGCTTTAGTAGTTCTATTTGTATTAGTAATTGAAGTTGGTTTTTTTTTTCTATCAGGATATCACGAGTGTTTTGGTCCCCAACGACGCAGAGCAGAGGCTTCTGTCCAACCTCTTGCATGAAATGAACTTGTTCGACCATGAGCTCAAGGATGATAACGATAGGGATGACGCTGCTGTTGACAATTGGAACAAGTTATTGATGAGGGACGAAGTGAAGATATGGTGGGAGGATCTCTATCGCAGGGACATTGAATGCCGAAGTAGACCAGTTGAAGAAGACCAAGAAGAAGGCGAAGAAGAAACCCAAGAAGCAGGCCAACGGCGACTTGAGCCAATTGGCAGGGGACAGCATCTAGGCGGATTGAAAGAAGAGATTAAGAAGATGATGGAGTCGATGATGAAACCAATTCAAGAAAATATGGAAACGATTAACAAGGCGGTTGAGGGAATGAACGAAAGGCTGACAATTGTGGAAAATCAACTGAAACCGGTGGATTTTACCGATGATTACGTGCCTGGTAATCAATTTGAAACCGGTGGATCATCTTTCCAAGGTGAATCTCTAGTAAATACGTTTTTTGGTAATACTAGGTTTATTAGGACTACTTGCTCGGTAATACTAGGGCTACTAGAACTACTGTAGTAGGACTACTTGATTGGTAATAGTAGGACTACTCGAACGACTAGAACTACTTGATTAGTAATAGTAGGACTGCTAGAACTACTGCATGAGGACAACCAGGACTACTAGGGCTACTTGATTGGTAATAGTAGGACTACTCGAACGACTAGAACTACTTGATTAGTAATAGTAGGACTGCTAGAACTACTGCATGAGGACAACCAGGACTACTAGGACTACTTTATTGGTAATAGTAGCACTACTATTACTACTTGTTAGTAATGAAACTTTCTGTGTGTAGGTAATGAAGATGCTGCCTTCAATGCTGCCGGGTCTTTGGCTGCATTAGCGGAGAAGGCAGCTGAGGAGAAGAAGGCTGCCGAAGAGAAGGCAGCCAAAGAGAAGAAGGCTGCCGAGGAGAAGGCAGCCAAAGAGAAGGCAGCCAAAGAGAAAGAGGCTGCAAAGAGGGCTCAATGGGAGGAGGCGAAGAAGAAGAAAATTGCCAAGGATAAGGAAGCGAAAGAGAAGAAGGCTGCCGAGGAGAAGGAGGCTGCGGACAAGGCTGCTGCGGAGAAGAAGGCAGCCGAGGAGGAGGCTGCGAAGATGAATATGAGAAGGCTGGAGGAGGAGGAGGATTCGGATGAGGATGAAGAGGATGAGAAGAAGGATGAGGATGAGGAAGATGATGAGGAAGATGATGAGAAGAAGGATGAGGATGAGGATGAAGAGGATGAGAAGAAGGATGAGGATGAGGAAGATGATGATGCGACTCAACCTCCGAGTCAACCTCCATATACTCAAGAAGAAGCATTGCAGGTTAGTAATAGTAGGACAACTAGAGCTACTGTGTTTGTGATACTAGAACTACTGTGTTGGTAATATTAGTAGTACTCTTACGGTTTTGTATTTCTCTCAGGAGTCTGTTCCGGAGACGCAAGCGAAGAAGCCTGCAGATGCTCTAGCTGAAGAGAAGAGGATTGCAGATGAAATCTTTGGTAAGAAATGGTTCGTTTTAACATTTTGATATTTTTGTTACTTGACATAAAACTTAATGACTTTTTTTTTTTTGTAAGGTCAGCCGAGTCAACCGGCTCCGGGAACTCCGGAGATCACGCCTAATATGAAAAAGCAATTGAAAAAATGGATTGAGAGGGCAAAAACTCCTAGACCAAAGAGGGAAAGCAAGCCTTCTCGTGCGAGGGTTTCCCCTTATGTTCGTAAGTGACTTTGTGAACTTTTTTTTTTTGGTATGACTTTATTAACTATTTATGTTTTTTTTTTTTTGAAATTCTGTTGTGTTGAATTTATGTTGCTATGAATTTTATTAAAATTATGTGTTGAATTTTATTTTCGGTTCAACTAGAAATACTGGTACAACTATCATAAAACAAATGAGCAATAATGAATTAAACACGTGACAGCCGACAAATGAATTAAAACACGTGCGCCGCCTTTTAAAAAACGTGCGCCGCCTTTTTATGGACAGCCGCCGCATTTTCATTTTGTAGTTGTACCAGTTTTCTAGTAGTACTATTTTCTGCTAGTTGTACTTTGGGTGTTTTTGAGTTTTATTAGTAGTACCATACTTTATATTTAAAATTTTTAGTAGTACCTCCAACATTTACTGTATAAACTACATTTACCATAATCCCAGGCCATAAAATTTATAAAAATACTATTTTCGATCATTGGTCATGTTAGTGTGGTTAAGTTTTTAAAACAAACCTTAGAAGTATAAGGCATTTCATGTACACATTAGATGATCATGTAACCAATTCCAAAAAATTAAGTTTATTTATGTAGTTTATGTAAATAATGATGTTTTAATGGCCTATTTGGTGTCGAATAATGTTTACAAATGTAATTTTACATCGTTTTACTAACAATACGGCAAATCGGAAATACTAGAACGACTAGTACTACTGTCTTGGTAAGACTAGGACAAATAGGACTACTTTACAGGTAATACTAGGACACCTAGAACTACTACAACCGTAATAAAAGGACTACTAGGACCACTGTTTGGGTAATACTAGGACCAATGGGACTACTTTGTAGGTACTTCTGCGACTACTAGTACTACTAAGTGGGTAATACTAGGACCAATGGGACTACTTTCCTGATACATGTGAACTAGTTTTTCCAACCTGTTCTTACAAACACAAATAGGTCTTACAAAGGTACAAAAACACAAACAACATACGCAACAAGTAAAAAGTTACACAAAACACAAATAATCAGTATCTCGAGCCCTCACCTCCATCGGATGGTCTTGAACTCTTCTTCTTTTTACGAGGTTCTCCAACGGATGGCTGTCTTGTCGTTTCTAATCTACCTTTCTTTGGAGGATAATATTTAGGTAGGACGACCTTATCTAGAATCTCCTGTGGAATATCCCAAGTAGTATGATGTGGCACTGGATAAACAGTCCTGGAATAGGCTAAGCTTCATTGCTCCATCCAGTAATATTTATGGCAATACTCACGTATATCAATCGGCACCCCTGTGTGTTCTGTAACCCAGTTGATAACAGCTATGGCATGTACACATGGGTATATGTCAATGTCAAAATGGTTACAGCTGCAACTTTTCTTTTTCAAATCAACCAGATATCCTTTCCCATCAGCACCAGTCACTTTGTACTCAAGGAGAAAGCTATTCAGCTCAATGACACCTAACGACTTTGCTTCCTTACACATGCTGTCTAATTCTTTATGAACATGCGGCACCAGTAGCTATGCCTCTGGTACTGCTTCGGATTCCTTCCGATATCTGTTAAACCACTCAACAATCTTTCCCAAAATCACATCAAGCATTGCTAATAGCGGCAGCTTCCTTGCCTCTAACAGAACATTGTTCATTGATTCAACACAATTAGTGGTGTCTATGTTGTACCTCTCTCCTGGAAAATGGCTTTTTGCCCATCTGCTCACGTGAAGACTCTCGTCTAGATACGCAACATAACCAGGATACCTGTTTCTGAAATCAGCATAGTATTTCATGAACTTAGACTTTTCGTAAATCTGAGCCAAATGTCTGAACTTATTTGAACATGTGTCTTTCCTTTGGCCCTTGGTTACGTGCGCTTTAACATTCTGAGACAAATGAAATATGCAATAACCATGCGCAGACTCTGGATAGACCTCGTGTACATTCTTTATGATGCTTTGATGTCTATCAGAAACAAAAACAAGCTCTGGATGATCCGGAATTAGTTTTTTCAACTTTTTCAAAAACCACCTCCAACTAACATCTTTCTCACCATCAACCACACCAAAAGCAAGAGGATAATGGTGTCGATCTGGATCTTGAGCACAAGCAATAATAAGCACTCCACCATATACAGTCTTCAGGTGAGTTCCATCAATAATGATGACTTTTCTCATGGCTTTAAACCCTTCAATGCAACCTCCCACAGCGATGAAGAGATACAGAAACCTTTTCTGCTCATCCACTTTCACTTTTGTCTTTGTACCAGGATTCTTCGTCTTTAAAATGTGCAAGTAAGAAGGAAGCATAGAGAAACCCTCCTCTGGAGTGCCACGCACATCACTGAAAGCTTTCATTTTCCCTCTCCGAGCTGTAGAATATGAAACTTCAACGCCAACTTTTCGTTGCACCAAGCCTACGAGTTCTTTTGCAGTTGGCGTTTTGAATGAACCCGGGTACTCTTCATGCAGCACAGATGCAACCAAGCGTGGTGTGCCTCTCGATTTACTTTTCACTGTAACCATTTCCAACCGAGATCATGTATGCATCTTCCGATATGTTGCAACCGAGAATAAATTAGAATTCTTAGGAACTGAAGCTCTTAAGTACCAATTGCAACCAACAGAACGACATTTTACCGCATATACCGTAGGTCTCGTTTCCATAATACGAATCTGAAAACACTCTTTATGCATAGCTCTCTCCACTGCCTGCATCACTTCGTGCTTAGTACTAAATTCTTGACCTAGGGTCAGATTCAAACCATCTTCCCTTTCAGCACTTACATCCTCTACTCGTTCAATAGGTGTAATGTCAGAGTTAAACATGAAAGAATTATCAATATCTGAACTCTGACGAATAGTAAGTGCAACAATACCATCATCATCTACTCTAACATCACTAGCTCCAACAATATCACCATCATTAACTCTTCCATCACTAAGAAGCTCCTCATTCGTAAGAAGATACTAATTACTCTGCTTTTCTGAGACAACTTCATCGAGTTCCACATGCAAAAGACTCCTACACTGATCCTGATTAACTTCCATCAGATATCCTAACACATCTTCATCATCCAAGATATATGATGGACTTCTAGGATGCACGATCATTGGAATGTAACTCAGCCGAAGCTTCGTAGTACCTGCATCTACCATAAGCTTCCCACAAATTCTATTAACCAGCCGAGAATAACTGACGTCCTCCAGAGTTCCTTTCATCACAATACTAAAAATCTTATCATCTTCATTATTCCATACCACTCCATCTGAATAATATCCCCCATAATCAAAATGTACGACCGTGCCACCACGATTACTATCCATTGTCCCCTGAAAACAAACAACAAACATCATTATCAAGATTCAGTTGTACCATTTATACTAGTTGTACCGTATTAGTCGTACTAGTTATACTAGTCGTCCCATTCGCACTACTCGTACTTCATAAAAGTCGTACTAGTAATTCTATGTGTTCTAGTTTTTAGTTGGACCATTTATACTAGTTGAACCAAAGTAGTCGTACTAGTTATACTAGTCGTCCTATTCTCACTACTCATACTTCAGATTAGTCGTACTAGTTATACTAGTCGTCCCATTCTCACTACACTTCATAAAAGTCGTACTAGTAATTCTAGGTGTTCTAGTTTTTAGTTGGACCATTTATACTAGTTGAACCATCGACACTATTCGTTTCAGTAACGTATTAGTACTACTTTTCCTAGTTGTACCATCCCTCTCAACTTCGATTTCACAACTCTAGATAATATACAGTCTGTAGATTATCAATGTAACACGCTAGTGAATGCTATTACACTTCAAAAACAAGTTAAATTAGCCAAAAACGGTTTCTTAAACAACAAATAAATGGTGAAGAGAAGGAAGAAGAAGAAAAAGGAGAAAGGAAGAACATTGAAGAGAAGGAAGAACAAACCTTAGTTGTGCCGTCAATAAAGAGGGAACAGAGCTGGCCGGATTCGATTTTTCTTTTCTCTCAGAGATGTGCCGTCGATGAAGAGGGGACAGAGCTGGCCGGATTCGATTTTTCTTTTCCCTCAAAGATGTGCCGTCGATGAGAAACTCAAACCTAGATGAAAAAGTTCCTTTTTTTTCTTCTGTCGGAAACGAGGAAACAAGAGGAGAGAGAGAGAGAGAGATCCGAAATTTAATGATTGGTGGTTGAGGATTGAATTGGTGGTTGGTTTGAATTGAAGATTGATTTTGGGTTGGGTTGGGTTGGGTTTTGTTTGAAGATTGAAGATTGAATTGGGTTGGTTTGGAATTTGTTTGATTTTCAAATAAAACAAATTAGATTCATTAAGGGTAGAGTAGACTTTTCCACCCCACCAACACCATTGAGAACAATTGAGCTCTATTGAGATTTTTGGTGTGCTTCTTAACACCATTTGAGCAATTGACTCTTCAACGTTCGATTACAATCTATTCATATTGACTCGATTTAATGTAACAACCAACTAAACCAAGCAACAATTGAACCAAGTAAACCGTAAACCGGTTATCAACACTTAAGTCTAATACCCACCCTCAAGATGGCAAGTATATAGACTTCAGAACCATCTTGCCAACGAGCTCATGAAAATGACCAGGAAACAATGGTTTGGTGAAGACCTGAGCATCGGTGCGCACATGGAGAGTCTTAATCAAGCCACTGACCACCTTATCACGAACAATATGACAATCAAGTTCCACATGTTTTGTCCTCTCATGAAACACAGCATTATCAGCTATGTGAATAGCTGCTGTAGAATCATAAAAGAAGGCCACAGACTGAGGTTGATGAATCTGAAATTCCCTGAGCAAATTGACCAAATTCACAACCTCTCTAATAGCCATCTCCATGGCTCTGTATTCGGACTCAGCTGATGAATGAGAAGCAGTTTGTTGTTTCTTAGACTTCCATGAAATGAGAGAAGAACCTAAGAACATGCAATAACCCGAAGTAGACCGCCGAGTATCGGGACATGAGGCCCAATCCGCATCAGTGAAAGCTTTGAGCAGAAGATCGGACTCAACCGAGTAAAATAGACCCAAGCCAAGTGTACCTTTCAAGTATTGAACCACCTTGTACGCAGCTTGAAGATGAAACTGCTTAGGTGCATTAGTAAATTGGCACAACTTGTTGACTGCGTAGGTGATATCAGGACGAGTTATGGTCAAGTACATGTGACGACCAACCAATCTGCGATAACCAGAAATGTTCTGAAGAATAGGTTCACCAGAATCCTGGCAAAGCTTCACACTCGGTTCCATTGGAATTGTAGATGGCTTGCAAGCGAGGAGACCAGTTTCCTCTAGAATCCCCAAAGTATATTTCCTCTGACATACAGATATACCCTTGCTAGAGCAAGCAATCTCAAGGCCAAGGAAGTATTTCAAAGCTCCCAAGTCCGTGAGTTTAAAAACCTGCTGCAAAGCAAACTTGAGTTGCATAGAAGCCTCATCATTGTTGCTGGCAATGATGATATCATCAACGTAAACCAAGACAGTAACATAATGACCATCAACATTGGGGATAAACAGAGTATGATCACAGTGAGACTTCTGAAATCCAAGATTCAACAGAGTAGAGCTAAATTTCAGGAACCATTGCCGAGAAGCTTGTTTTAAGCCATAGAGAGATTTTCGAAGCTTACACACTGCATGAGGAGGGAGCTCAACACCAGTACGAGGAGTGTAGCCAGGAGGCAATGTCATGTAAATTTCTTCATCTAAATCACCATTAAGGAAGGCATTAGAAATATCCAACTGAGTAAGACTCCAATTTTTCACAGCTGCTACAGCAAGTAAGGTCTTGACAGTAGTCATCTTGGCCACTGGAGAAAAAATATCCACAAAATCAATGCCTTCTTGTTGTGTAAACCCTTTAGCGACAAGACGAGCCTTGTGCCTTTCTAAGCTACCATCTGCAAATAGTTTCAACTTGTAGACCCATTTGCAGCCTATGGCATGCTTATCAGGAGGCAAGGAACAGATGTCCCAAGTATGTGTGCTCTCAAGAGCCCTGAGTTCTTCATTCATAGCCTGAAGCCATTCTGGAAAGGATTTGACTTGCCTGAAGTCAACTGGTTCTGAAAGCTGAGTAAGAGCACTAACATAGGCTCTGTATTCTTCAGACAAATTGTCATAAGACAAATATGCAGCCAAAGGGTAAGGGATAGGAGTATCTGTCATGTTACAATAGTAATCATGCAGATAACCTGGCGGTTTAGACACTCGTTTACTGCCATCCTGAACAGAAAGATCACTAGAGCAATGAGCATTCTCAACCACAGGAATAGAAGTAGAGGAACTCAAGTCTGGTGAATCAAGTGGAGAAGTAAAAGGATCAAAATCAGAAAGAGGCTGACCTGAAGAGAAGGGAAATATATCTTCATGGAAAACAATGTTTCGAGAAATGTGAACGACGTTAGACTCCAAATCCAACAATTTGTAACCTTTGTAGCCAGCCAGGTAACCCAAGAAGACACAAGGTTTAGACCGAGGCTGAAACTTATTACGATGTTTGGATGAAGTGGAGCAATAAACCAAGCAACCAAACACCCGAAGACCAGAATAATCAGAACTTGTAAGGGAGACTTATCCTGTAAGAGTGGAGTAGGAAGCCTGTTAATCAAGAAAACAGCAGTCAATACACAATCTCCCCAATAAGACAGAGGAATATGTGCCTCAAACCTGAGTGCTCTGGCAACATTGAGGATGTGCTGATGCTTCCTCTCAACCACTGAGTTCTGCTCAGGTGTCTCAGGACAAGAATGGTAAGCAATGATGCCTTTCTTCGTAAACAATTCAGTAAACCTCAGTTCTGGTGCATTATCCGATCTAACACCCTTAACCACGGCAGAATAATGAGTTTCCACCATCTTAAGAAAATCTGGAAACACTCGAAGAACTTCATCTTTAGTTCTCAGCAAATACACCCATGTAACCCTGCTATGGTCATCAACAATGGTGAGGAAATATCTAAAACCTTCAACAGTAGACACAGAGAAGGGACCCCAAATGTCTATGTGTAAGAGATCAAAGATATGTTCAGTCATGATAAGTGCTTCTGTTTAGCCAAAGGAAAAATAGCACAATGAAAATCTTTATTCCTTTGTTTAACACCAAGTACATCCGTAATAGCAGTAGTTTTACATTGAGAAGGGTGACCTAGTCTATTGTGCCATATAGTAGAATCAGCAACAACATTAGAACATAGGTATGGAGTTAAATCTGTAGAAGGTACTAAGATTGATGAAGCATCCAGAATATAGAGATTTGAGATAGCATCACTCTGACCAATCATCAACCCCTTGGTAGGATCCTGTATCAGACAATTGACATGATCAAATATAACACGAAAACCCAAGTCTTTAGTCAACTGGCTGACATTGAGCAAGTTCAATCTGAAATCCGGTATAAACAGGACATTATTCAGAACAATAGAATCATTGAGCTTGATTGTACCAATATCAGCAATGTTCACCCCTAAACCAGTAGGTAGGCTGACTGATCTATTCAAGGAATCAGACAAACTACTAAATAGGCTCTTGTCATGAGAGACATGGTGTGTAGCACCACTATCTATAATCCAAGATTGAGAAGATACACTACAAAAAAATGGTGATATTGTGACAAAAAATTGTGACCATTTTTTTCGGTCATAATGTTGTGATGATTCACATACGAAATTGTGACAAACTTGATTAGTCATAAAATAGTTAGTATCCAGTCATAATATTGTGACAATTCACATACGAAATTGTGACAAACTTGTTTAGTCACAAAATAGTTAGTACTCGGTCATAATATTGTGACGTAAGTGAAGGTAACAGATTTTCGTAACTAATTGTGACAACTTTGTTACAAAGTATGGAGTCACAAATAGTGTTACAGACTTGTGACCAAATTTAGTAACTAATTTATACTATTTTGTGACTAAATTTACGTCACTCATAGTTACAAATATTTGGTGACTACCTCGTCACAACTACTCACAGATTTAGTGACTTTTTGCTAGGTCACAAACAAAACGTGACACAGTTGTGACTATTTTGTCACAATAGTAAAAACACATGAACTAAAATTTATAAGTGAAATATGAGAATAGTTTCAGTTTTTCAAAAAAGCCAAGAATACATAACAACTGTAAAATAGTATAAATGAAATAATACTAAAAATAAGACCGTTTATTCGTCATTAAAAATGACCCGGCATATAAAGTCTAAACATACCTACTATAAATTTTTGCATTTCTTTATCGGGGTGAAGCTCTCCATCTACAAAATAAATTTTGTTTGAGTTTAAATCGAATTCATGTTGAACTTTTTTCTCTTTCTCTGTTTCTTGAACAAATCCATCTCCGGGGTAAATCTCTCCTTCATTTTCATAATAAAACGTTTTGTTTAGATCAAATTCATGCTGAACTTGTTTCTCTTGCTCCAGTTTTTGAACAACTTGTACTTCCTCCACCTCTTGATCATTTTCCAATTCAATCGTTTCTTGTTTCATTTTCTCTATAAACATGAAATGAACAAAAACTAATGTTAACACAAAACATCCAACATACAATGTTATTAACTAAATCATTTTCTTTGTCATTAACGCATCTATAAATAAAAAAAATATATATGAACACAACAGAGAACACAAACAAAGATAAACCCAATATAATAAATGTAATTCGTTTCTGATTATATGAATTCCTGTATCGGATCAAACGGATAGATTACTTACTCACCTATACAACTTGACAGCATAAAACACAACAACTCTAACCCAAAACTAACGTAAATAACTAGTGTCGAATAAATCAGAAACAGAAACGGCAGAGACATTGTTGTACCTCTTAATCCAAATATTTTGGGAGGAAGGAGAAGAGAGAGATACAGAGTAGAGTTGGCTATTGTAGAGTGACTTTATATAGCTTAGTAGACAGACTATATATAGCTTAGTAGCTAAACAAACTTAGTATTCCTGTAGATGTAGAAAGACTTATTCAATTAGACTTAGTCGATAAAACCAACAAACTGATAAAAAGGTTATTATAGAAAGTAAAAACTAAAGAAAACGGCAACAATAAAAAAATTATAAAAATTATTCAGATTCTTCTTCATCGGTTAATTCAATGTCTGGATTTCCTTTTTCAGCATCTGATCCAAATTCTACTTCTTCTATATCATCAAGCTCTTCTGCTAGACTGTTTAGATCTGTTAGTATCTCGACGTGCAATGAATCAGCATGAACAATAGACGCATCATTTTCGTGTTGCATTGCAGTGAAATCTAAATTTTTATTGACGAAGACTTTCCCCCTTGGCGGTACCATGATTGCTGCTTTCCAGTCTTGATCTTTTTTTGGTTGAGTCTTTCGGGAATAAGGAATGTAACATATTTGATCTGCTTGAGAAGCCAAAATAAAAGGATCGTATTTTCCATAACACCCAACAGAATTGATATCGATAATCCCTGACTTGTTTATTCGTATACCTTTTCCAATAGTTGAATCATACCAATCACACTTGAAAACAACGACTTTAACATCAACTAGTCCGGGATATCGAAGCTCATAAATCTCTCTCAATACTCCATAGAAATCAGGCTCTTCACTTGATCCACATGATGTTGTATCTTTGACACAAACTCCATAATTGGCGTTCTTTTTGTCTTTCCCATGATCATATGTATGAAATACATATCCACGACAAAAATACATTGGCCAACAAATAACTTGAATCATTGGACCATGAACGAGTGCCATCAACCACCTTGGATATGAAGTATCCTTCCAAGTATCCTCCACCTGTTTTTTTTTTAAAATCCAAATATATAACACATCTATTATATAAGAGGCTTACGAAGATCACCATTAATTTTTATAAAAACAATGCTTACATGTTTTTGTAACCAGCTTGAATATTCTTTTTCTCTAAGCTCAATTAAATTGTTTTCACTTATCCCAGGATTAGCCGCAAGCATGCTCTCATCAAACAACCTGTATAAAAATTCATGAAGAGTAATTACAATGTTTTATACTCACCTTATCAAAATATTAATTGTATGTGCATATTAATTTTACGTACGTACCTTTCAAATGGTCTTAATTGTTCGCAGTTTCGCAGAATATATGTATGTACGAAACGGTAATCCTTATCTTTGAGCCATATCTCCTTTACCACTACCCCTCCCTGGTTGAGAAAAAATATCTGGAACTGCATCGAATTCATGTGTATCTCCGTGAATATCTCCATCATAGTGTCGATCTCTTGTTCGGTTTTTTGTCTTGATGTGTGGCTCAAAGTAATAACTACAGAAAGTAGAAATTTCTTCATTGATGTATTGTTCAACAATCGAACCTTCTACTTTTGCCTTGTTTTTCACTTTTTTCTTTAAATGACCCATGTATCGTTCAAAATGATACATCCATCTAAATTGCACAGATCCTCCAAGACTAGCTTCGTGTGGTAAATGAATAGGCAAATGCTCCATGACATCAAAGAACGAAGGAGGAAATATTTTCTCCAAGTTACAAAGAACCATACAAATGTTCTTATGCAACAATACAACACCATCTGTGTGTATAGTTCTTGCGCATAGGTCCCGAAAAAATAAGCTAACACCTACAAAAAAAAATAGTTATATAAATATTAAGTTCCAATCACGAACATAAACATGAACAATATAATAGTTCATCCAAAAAAGTAATAAAGCTAAAGAAAAAAGGAGAGGAGTTCACCCAACAAAAAAACAAACAGTCGAAGTAGAAGGAAAAACAAATAGAGTCAAAGAAGAAAGACAAACGATGTTTGTTGCCCTTTCTCCATGCTCTGTTTTTCTCTATTTAAGCCGTCACGAGCTAGCATGCTCTGTTTTGAAAGCAATGTTCTTATGTTTATTGATTTTTGACCCTTTGTCTTTAACTCTCTTTTTTTTTATCTATGAATAACTCTATTTTTAATTCAGTAACGTTACAATAGAACCCAAGAAAAAGAAGGAAAAATCGTGTCTTCGAATCAAATTCAAACACTCATTAGTACTCAAACCACGTAAAACTAAAATAGATTAGGAGCTAAACATGATAAGTAGTGGGTAAAATCAAATTAAAAACTGCACGAAAGTCAAAACATAAAAGTAAAAGTTTGAAACCTTTCTAGTAGCTTCTAAATTAATTGTTCGTAAAATTATAATTATTGACGAAAATTATGTAAAAATAAGTTTATTAAACATGCTATCAAAAAGAGCATCAAACATGAGAACCATAGACCTTTAATAAAAGAGAAAAACACAATCACATTGATTTGCCAACAAAATATTTAATTGATTCGCATGATAACGATTAACGTCGATCATAGAAAATATCAAATTTTTTAAATAAAAAAAAAGAGAAGCGTAGAGACAAAAACAGAGAAGCACAGATACAATAATATACAAATTAAATTGAAGTGGAATACTTACTAGATAGCACATCGTGTACAGATTTATCCATAAGCTCAGCAAACGCGATCGGAAGTAGTCGTTGCATTAAAACATGGCAGTCATGACTTTTCATTCCTGTTAATTTTTCTCCCGATAGATCGACACAATTAGATAAACTTAATGAATATCCATCTGGAAATTTAACATTTTTTTTGAGCCATTGTAAAAAATTAGTTTTGGCAGCAGCTTGTAGTCTAAAAACTGGGATTGGTGCCTTTCCATCCGTTGTTAAGTGCAACTCTTTGCGATTACAACACTCTTTCAAATCAAGTCGTGATTTGATGTTATCTTTTGTTCTCCCCTGTACATTCAGCAATGTACTGATGATATTATCGAAAAAATTCTTTTCAATATGCATTACATCAAGATTGTGTCGAAGTTTACGATCCTTCCAATAAGGTAACTCCCAAAAAATGTTCTTTTTATGCCAGTTGTGAGTGTCACCGTATCCTTGTACTCGCCCATGGTTTCCTCCGCAATCAACTGTTTTTGGTAAATGATAGACTTGATTAAAGATTTCCTCGCCTGTTCGTATCGGAGGTGAACTACCGTCCACAACCCTTCCTGTTATGAAATTTTTCTTATTTCGTCGATAGCTATGATCTTTAGGTAGAAAACACCGATGACAATCAAACCAACTTGTTTTTCTACCATTCTTTAACTGAAATGCATCAGTCTTTTCTAAACAGTAAGGACATGCCAACCGACCATGAGTTGTCCACCCAAAAAGCATACCATAAGCGGGGAAGTCGCTTATTGTCCACATAAGTACAACACGTAAGGTAAAGTTCTGCTTGGTAGAAATGTCATATGCTTCAAGACCGGTAACCCACAAATCTTTCAACTCTTCTATCAGTGGTTGAAGAAATATATCCAAATTTCTCTTAGGATGATTTGGACCAGGAACTAGAATGGTTAGAAACATTAATTCTTGTTTCATGCATATCTCAGGTGGCAGATTATATGGAGTCAAAATTACAGGCCATAATGAATAATTATGTCCTGACATACCAAATGGATTAAAACCATCTGTACATAAACCAAGGTAAACATTTCTTGGTTTAGATGCAAAATCAGGATTTTCCTTGAGAAAATGTTTCCACGCTTCTCCATCTGATGGATGATACATTTCTCCATCTGATGGATGACACATTTCTCCATCACTTGCTGAATGTTCTGCATGCCATCTCATATCTTTTGCGGTACTGCCAGACTGATACAATCTCTTTTATCTATCAGCTACGGGCAAATAAAACATCTGACGATTTGCAATTTTCTTCTGCCCATGCTTCTCAATAGGACGAAATCTTTCTCTTTTGCAAAACAAACAATTCTCTTCCTTTTCAGTATCTTTCCAAAATATCATGCAATTATCTAGACAAACATCAATTTAGTGATAAGGTAAACCCAAAGACCGCATAAGCTTCTTTATATCATAGTACGATTTCGGTGAGTTGTTACCTTCTGGCAAATATTCATGTATCAACTGAGCAATCGAGTCCATACAATTTTGAGTAAGATTATAATCCGTCTTCAAACTCATGAGTCGAGCTGCTAAAGAGATTTTTGAAAGGCCTTCTTTACATCCATCATAAATTGGTTGTTTTGCAGCATTCCAAAATATCATAAACCTTTTTTGCCTCTCCATTAGGCTCTTCTTCCATTACCTGATCAAATCCTGACTCTATATTACCAAATGCATCTGAAACCATTGTCACATACGGATTGACTGGCTCTGTGTGTGACTCGGATCTAAAAGCATCTTCTTCGGAAGAATCGATTAGCATATCGTAATCTTCTCCATGAGAAGTCCAAACCCAATAGTTAAGCATAAAACCTCTGTTATATAAGTGACTCCTGATGATATTTTCCTCCAATAATCTTCCTCCGTTTTCACACTTAATACATGGACAAAAACTTTTCATATTCTCGATGAATATAGGTTGCTTTTTTGCAAATTCCATAAATTTTTCCAACCCTTGACCATATGCTTCTAAAACTTGATTTGTTGTATGATCAATTCTCTCATACATCCACCGTCTAGTAGCATATACATCGCTATTTGAAGACATAACCTGCAATAATATTGGAGAAGAGAATATAAGATGATTTTATTTTTGGAATCTGGACATTCAAGTAGATCATAATTCGCTCATTAGATCAATAGCTTCATACCTTTTTTACTATGAAAAATCAGAACACGTTCAAGAAGAAAAAAATTCACTCAACGAGAAGCTTTAGTCGTAATCTAGTTTGGACTTTTGCAATTTTCGTTCACTATCTTAATCCAATAAGAAAATATATTAAGTCAAAGATATCTTGTAATCTATTATTTTGTCAACGTATATAAGATTCGAATCTCAAGCAAATATCCTTTCATGTTAATGTTAGGACTTATTTTTATGTTATTTTATTTTCATTAATTTAAAGCGGTCATAATATAGAAGATAAGGACACAATTAAAGCAACCGTCTAAGAATTTTCTAGAGCCTTAAATTTTTCACTAGAGCGCCTTACCAATTTTCCAGTGGAGCCTAAAATTTTCAAGAAAGCGCCTCAAATTACTAACATGATCGATAGCACTACTTAACCATCTCTCTTCGCTCCACAAAAAAAAAACCCATCTCTCTTCACCTCTTAAAATCGCTATGCCACTTCTCTTCAATAGAGCAATTGATTTCAGGGATCTCATTCAAAAGGTAGTTCGTAATTGAAGCTTGTAGAATAAATAATTTGGGCTGTTTTTGGTAGTTCGTAATTGATGCTTGTAAAAGAATATAATTTGGGCTGTTATTGGAGTTTGTAATTGAAGTTTACTTGTGGTTTTGTAATCGGGTAGATCTTTTGTCTTAGGCAAATTTAGATCTCGTTGGTTTTTGTTTATTTGATTGTAGATGATTACCTAAATGGTAACTTATTTAGCTTCGGAGAATCGCACAATCTTATAGTGTACATAATGATTTTTTTCCTAAATATCATTGAATTCTTTCACAGATTTATAACTCATTGATTGTTTTATTTCAATGGAATAGGTTTAAGCACCACACTGAAGTGTCAACTGGTGTGAGAAAGGTCATTCAAAGGACCATGGACCTCTTGGAAAAAAGTGTCACCTTACTATAAACAAACATGGTTCTCTCTGTTTAAGGTATTCTTTCTGTTATATTTCATCTAAGTATCTAAATAACTATTTCATATATTACTAATGATGTCTCTTATGCTCTATTTTTCAGAAAATATTCAACTGGGATGCTTCTATCAATTATCAAGTTGAAGTAGAGTTTAACAAACTTGCTGCTTATCGACTTAAAGGAATGATAAGCAATGCAAAGAAAGAAAGAAAAAAACCAGACTGGATTTTTTCTCACGAATGGAAAATTATGGAAGCGTATTGGGCAACACCAAAAGCCAAAGAAAATAGCGACAAGGCTCGTGCTTCTCGAATGTCTGATCGCAATGGTTTAGGCGTATATTCTCATGTAGCTGGTTCTCGTTCTTTTCTCTAACTTCAAGACAACTTGGTAATGTTTTCAACTACTCTTCTTATATCGAGTCTAAAATTGCACTTTGGTTCTCGTTTGCCAAAGTTCAAGACAAGCTTCTATTGTTTCACTTTGTTTTACTGTTTCGTTTTGCAGGAAGCAAACAATGAAGACTTCTCTTTCATTGCAGTGATGAAGAAAGCACATCAGAAGCCTGATGGAACTTATGTTGATCAGCGAGCACGATTGGTTGCAGAAAATTATGAAAAGCATGTACAAGAACGCTTAGGACAGCTCGAATCTTCTGGGGAAGAGAATGTGACAGCCGAAAATCTTGACCAACGTGAGAAAAACAAAATCTATCTCAAGGTAATTTTAAAACTATATGTTGAATAGATTTTACAATGGATTGGTTAGATGAATTAGTTACGTCATTGACAGGTTTTCTTCTTTATACAAAGAGAAATAATGATATGTAGATTCTATACCAGATCTGGAAATATATATGTTTCTTTAGTTGTGATGCATTGTTGTTGTGGCTTACTGGTTGCTTAGGTGTGTAAGGGATTGTTTTTGTTTTACATTCATTTGTGCTTCTTGTGATGTGTATAGTGGTAACTAGCTTACTTATTCATAATGAATATAGATTTTATTGTCCTTTCTATGTTTGCTCACTTATTTGGTCGTTTGTTATAGGCTGCTGCTGGTTCATCTAAACAAGGCCATGTCTTTGGACTTGGAGCCTTGCGCAACGAGGTTTTACCAGCATTTGAGGCTTTGTCAAGTGCACAACACCCTTCTGAAGAACCAGAGATGATAACACAACGGCTTGAAGAGGTAGAAGCAGAACTAAAACAAAGCCGTGAAGAGAAAAAAGAATTTCAGAGAAGATTTGAATCCATGGAGAAAATTGTTCGGTCTTTGGCAAGTCACAATGCTTAGGTAACTCCACCATCAAGACCATCTACTTCCATTGGAATCTAGTAAATCTACTTTCCATTTATCCTTAGTATCATTTAGTTTGTATTTTGCTAAGTATCATGTAGTTTGTATTTTGCTAAGTCATTTTCTTTGAAGTTATTTGTGATTCAACTTTGTTATGGATGCTAATTATTAAGTAATATCATCTTTTGCTTATTTTAGTTTTTTACTTTTGAATGTTTATTTCATTGTATTTCAAAGGAATCGTGACTAGTATAAATTATACAAGTTGTGACTAAATTTCCATTGTTTTTTATGTTACTAGTTTTGTAACAATTTGTTACGAGTTTAGTAGGAAAATAACGTCACAAATAATAACGAATTGTGACATTTGTGTGACTATAATCTAGTCTCTAATTGTAACATTATTTCGGTCGCATTTTGTGACGGATCGGTGACTCTAATGTGGTAAGAAATTGTGTCAAATAAGTGACTATATTTTGTTCACAGTTTGTGACAAATTTGTCAGCATTTTCTGTCACGAATTGTGTCGTTTTTGTGATTGTTTTCATATCGTCACAATTTGAGACGAATTGTTACCAATATTAAACGTTACAAAATTTTGTGACACTTTTGAGACTTAAATGGATTTGTGACGATTTTATTGTTACGTTTTAAAATTGGTATCAATTTTGTCACAATAAATTTTTTGTGACGAAATATTTATATATTGTGACCAAAAAAATCGTAACAATATTGACTTTTTTTTGTAGTGATAAAGTGTTGCATGTGGCTCTCAACATTCCAACAAAACAAAATGGGGAAGAAGAGAAAGCCATACCAGGAAGAGCAGTGATAGTGGCGCCTAGAGAAGAAGACAGAGGAGACTGATTTGGGAGCTGAAGCTGATTATTGAAGTAGTCAATGACGCCCTGTATCTGATCTTTGGACAAGACATTAACCATTCCAGCCAGTTTATCAGTAGAAGAAGAAGCCAATGATACCTGAGCAACCACAGGTTTAGCAACAGACTGTGGCTTAGCAGGATAAGACGACTTCTCAGATTTGTTCTTGTACTTATGATTGAATCCCACTGGGTAACCATGGATCTTGTAGCATGTGTCGACAGTATGGCCAGTATAACCACAGTGTGCACAAATAGGTCTGGATTTCTGAGAAGGATAAGAAGCAGTAGCATTAACCTGAGGAGAATCTGACACATTCACATGAAAAGCACTTGCATTGTGAACCGAATTAAAGCTGCGTTGACTCTGATCTTGATCCAGCAAATTGTAAATCTTAGACAAATCAGGGACATGTTTCTTCATGATAATTTGGCTTCTAATGGTGGCATAAGAATCATTCAAGCCGGCCAAAAACTTTATCACCTTAGCATGATCTGACTTGGTTGCAGTAGCTGTACAACAATCACAAGTGTGACAAGTCTCAACGCAACTTGCACCATCGAGTTCATCCCAAAGTGTCTTCAGCTTAGTGTAATACGTAGAAAGATCCATAGATCCTTGTTGCAATGACCAAATCTGTTGAGAAAGCTGATAGGATCGAGGCAGATTTGTGATATGAAATCTAGCCATTAGATCTTTCCAAATCTCAGACGCATCATTGAACCGCAAGATGCTTTTGTAAATTTGCTTAGAAACTGAGTTAAGAATCCAAGACTTAACCATTGAGTTACATCTGGACCAAATCCTGAAAATACTATCAGATTCACTAGGTCTAACTATTGAACCATCAATGAACGCAATTTTGTTCTTAGCATCGAGGGCAATAATCATGGCTAAGCGCCAGTTATCATAATTTGTACCATCACGGACCTCAGAGATGATTGCAGTACCAGGATTGTCGCCATTGGTGAGGTAAAACGGTGAGTGAATGCTGTCGTGGTTCGTGAGAGCCGAAACCGGTGAATTTGGTGGTGAATCTTCGGGAACAGAAGATCGCCTTGCCAATGAGCTCGATCTGGAACCACGACGCACAACTTTCCTTCCGATCGCCATTGAGACAAGATCTGAAGCTCGATTCGAAGATAAAACGCGAAATTCGTGATTCGTGGCGGAATAACCAGAATCTTTCGCAGAGAACGATGAATCGTGAGATTCAAACGATTAATCTTGAGAAAACGAAGGAAGATCAAAGAAATTGGAAGGATCGAAAGAGATTTTCAATCTCTTGCTCGGATACCATGTTAGAGAGCTTGAAGAAGCTTGAAGAAGATAAAATTGAAGAGAATGAATTTCTGTTATTCATTCAACGTTCGATTACAATCTGTTCATATTGACTCGATTTAATGTAACAACCAACTAAACCAAGCAACAATTGAACCAAGTAAACCGTAAACCGGTTATCAACACTTAAGTCTAATAGATAATTAACTCAACTAAACCAACACTAACCAATACTTTTAACCATGACTAACCAATCTATATACTCTAATATGACTTCTATTCATGTCCTGGACTTACTGTGAATGTGTTCAGTGACACACTTGAAGAGCTTCCTGGTATCAAGAATCACCAGGACATGATTCTCTTTAAAGGCGTTAAGGTACAAGAACTTCTTGAAATGACTCTTTTTTTTCCCCTTTGTGCTTTGGTTTTGTCAGGAAATATAATATCATAGTTGTGGGATGTTTTTTCTTCTTCTAATTGTAGATAAAATCTTTCAATGGTGGAATAAATGCAGCCTGTAATAAACGTGTTTCGTCCTTTGCGCTGTATGAAAAGGGTACCAAGGATTATGTATGTTACCAATGCACTTTAAATTTTCATGGGGAAGAACAATACAGGAGTTCAATAGATGATCTAGGCCAATTCTTTGCCACTAGCAGCAGAGTTAGTGAAGGTAACTAGCATGTTTCTGCTCTCAACTTTTTCATTTTGTTTTTCAACATTTATAACAATGTCTGATAAAGATGAGAGCAGAAAACAAAAGAAACATTGTATTATTATATAGTTGCATGAACAACTGTGAAATGATTCTGATAAGCTTTGATTTTTCTTCCTCTTGTGGTTTCTTAGCTTTGCAGAATGCATCTCACACTCTTAGAATATTTTTCAATCTTTCGAGAGACCAAGGAAGGAGAATGCTTTGATTTGGTGTGCAGGGTAACATGACTTGATCCTTACCTTTGCTCCATACTCTTAATTAACATAAAAGCTCTGCAGCTCTTAACCTAGCACGTCATGATTACTTTAACTAATCTTACCTTTTTTTCTACCTCTTCTCGTAATGGAGATCCTCCATGTCGATGAAGATCTGAATGCCGTTTTTGTTTGGGATGGAACTGATGCACCCCCAGTATCTATTCTAGCAAAGTAAGTTTGAAAGTGTGAATTAAAAAAGTTTAAAATCCTGGGATCATTGATTCTTAGTAGTTTCTTACATATAGACTAGATCAATCATGTGTTGGTATCATATAGTCAAGGGAAACTCTGAGAATAGATGTTAGTATTGCACCTCTTGACATTCTCATCTTTAACTTTTCCAACTTTTACGCTTTCCATATTATATGCTTACTAAAATAAAACCTAATTTCTCTCAAACAGAGCCGCCTCTGCCTCTACATCTCCGATCAAAATTTTCACGTTTGACCGGTGATGGGCGGCTTCTATAGCGTTGTTGTCGGTCCCTTCTCTTCAGTCTTTGTATTTTGTGTTTTTAGAGAATTTTGCTTCGGTTTTTGGTCAAATCTCGGGTCTTGATCCCGAGATCAAGCTGATTGTGGGTTGGGGTTCGGCTAGGAGTCCTGGCCTAGTTGAAGAAGGGCTGGTTGTGCTTGGGTTTAAGTGGTTTGGTTTTCGGATCTGTTGGTTCCCTCCTTCTCTCGGTTCTGGTTTCAAGTCAGAGCTTTTCCCCTTTCTTCGGCCTTGGAGGTTTTCGTGGCTACATGTTAGCAGAGAGATGGAACGATCCCCATTGGTTTACCAATACCGCAGAAGGAGATTGAGGAACCGAAAGACCAAACCAAACCAAAGCGGTACTGACATGGTTAAGGATCAGAATAAGTCGGCTTTGGATAAGAACAAGGCAACAGCAACATGAGACACGTCATAGGAATTGCAGGGTTCCTTAATATCGGTTACAGCTTATATATCTTGGCTTGTAGCCACTTTTGCTTTTATCAAGTGGTTGATCAATTTTGTGTGAGAGAGAGAAAGGAGAGTAAGAGGCTCCTCAATACCTCTGTGTTTCTATCTTTTCTTGTAAACAAACCGTTCTTTTCAATCAAAATTTCTATCTTTATTCATTTGTCAAGGGTTTTACAACTTCTCTAGTAAATCTCTAATAATTGGTATCAGATTCATTTCGAACCCAGGGACATGGATAAGAACTTACCGGCGTTGTCTCCCATCACCGAAGTTTCCAACGAAACCTCCATGACTGCGTCCGAAGTAGAGCCCTCGACAACAAAGATGTTCTCTCAAATCCTCATCATGTTGCAGGAGATGAACAAGTCTCTGGCAGCAATGGCGTTCAGCCACCGCCAAGACAGACCGGAAAAAGAGCTGTCTTTCGCATCCGCGCATCGTGGCTCATCGCACGACGCATCTGTGAGCGATCATCGGTCTGGTAAAGCGCCGATGTTTACGCCTCCTGATCGCAATGCTCCACCGCAGGGTCACGCTCGTCCGTATGTGCAGTTGTTCTCCGACCCCCCAAAGGACCCGAAGTACTCCGACTGGCAACCGCCGGGTAGACATCCACCTCCCGAGCAGTTTCATCGCCCAAACCACCGCCTGGAATTACCTACCTTTGACGGCTCTGAAGCGGAAGATTGGATGACCCGCGTCGAGCAATTTTTCGAGGCCAGCTACCTCGACGACCACCAGAAGTTGGTGGAAGTGCGGTGCTGCTTCGCCGGCGATGCTCTCAAATGGTATCTATGGCAACGCGATCGTGACCCCTTTCTCAGCTGGAACCAGATGAAGCAACGACTCTTGACCCAATTCGCGACGAGTTTTTACGCCTCCACGGGGAGAGACTCCTATCCCTTTGGCAGCAAGGCTCTGTCACCGTTACTGTCGTGACTTCATCGGCCTCGCCACATACGCGTCGTCTTTCCAGGAAGAAACCCTTGAGCTGGCGTTCTTGAATGGTCTTGCTCCGCACATCCGATCGCGTGTGAAGACCTTTGAGACGCATAACTTGCAGCGCATGATGTTCCTCACCTCAAAGGTCGAATCTTGGGACGATTCGGGGACTTCGACAACAGCAGATCTCCCCGCCGACCGTCTGGCTTTTCAGCAGCCTTCGGGCCCAACAAACTCTGTGGGTCACCGTAATGGGCCTGGTCCACAAAACTCTCGGCCCACTACGGCGTAAACCCTAGCTCCTCGGCCGACGACGTCATTTCCTCCCACCAAAGACGCGAAGCAGCCTCCTCCCCACAATCGGCTCGTTGCTCCGTTCAGGCGACTCACACCGGAGAAGATGGCATATCGCCGGACCAACAATCTCTGTTTCCGTTGTGACGAAAACCGGCACGCTCATCACCAGTGTTCTTGCAAAGAGCTCCGCGTGCTTATCGTCCAACCTGATGGCTCAGATCTAGAATGGGAAGACGACGAAACATTTCCCGACGAAGCTGCAGTCCAGATCACCACAGAACTCGCAGAACTCTGGCTCCATTCCCTCGCTGGACTTTCGTCGCCATGCACACTGAAACTCCAAGGAACGGTTCTCGACGATGAAGTCACAGTGATGATCGATAGTGGCACGATGCATAATTTCGTGTTGGCTACCCTGGTCGACTGTCTCTCGCTTCCGATTAGCCCCACCAACAGCTACGGCGTGGTCACGGGCACATGCTTAATAGTCAAGACTCAGGGCGTTTGCTACAACGTTCGCTTACGCCTCCAAGGGGTTGAGATCATTTCTTCCTTCCTACCTATCGATCTGGACAGTGCAGATATCATATTGGGAATACAGTGGCTGGAAACGCTTGGCGATATGAAGGCTAACTGGAAACTACATTGGCTTCAATTCAAAATCAAGGGCACCAAGGTTCTGCTTCAAGGCAATCCCGCCTTATGCTACTCTCAGGTGTCTATGAAGACCTTCTGGAAGACCGTGGCTAGCTCAGACGAAGGATTGCTTGTACACTACTCTGCTTTGTAGTTGACTGAATCAGCAGAAACACGGTAGATCCCATCCTACTTCCAGCCCCTCCTCGATGAATTTGCTCGCGTCTTTGCCGACACCCAGGGCTTACCTCCATCGAGGGGTCATGAACACGCCATTACACTGACTGCCGGAGCTGGTCCAGTGAGTATCTGTCCATTCCGATACTCGCAGGCTCAAAAGGCTGAATTAGAGGGGCAAGTGGCCTCTATGTTAGCCGCAGGGATAATCCGACCCAGCACGAGCCTCTTTTCTAGTCCAGTGCTACTTGTCAGGAAGAAGGATGGCAGGTGGTGCTTCTGTGTGGACTACAGGGCCCTCAACTCCGCCACGGTCAGTGACAGCTATCCCATTCCTATGATAGACCAATTGCTGGATGAACTCAATGGCACTGCTGTCTTCTCCAAACTGGATTTACGCTCTGGTTATCACCAAATCCTGGTTAAGGCCTCTGATGTTCCGAAGACGGCCTTCCACACGCATGACGGACATTACGAATTCCTCGTAATGCCCTTTGGGCTGAAGAATGCACCTGTAACCTTCCAGGCTCTGATCAATGATATCTTCAGTGGTTTTCTGCGCAAGTTTATCCTTGTCTTCTTCGATGATATATTGGTCTACAGCAAGACCAAGGAAAATCATCAACACCACCTGCGACTGGTTCGCAACAGTTACATGATCATCCCTTTATGCCAATCTGAAGAAATGTCAATTTGGGAGTTCTTCGGTTGAATATTTGGGTCATATCATATCTGCAAAGGGAGATGCAGCCGACACTACCAAGATTCAAGCAATGGTTGACTGGCCAGAGCCACGAAATGTCAAAGCTCTCAGAGGATTTTTGGGTCTCACAAGGTACTACAGAAAATTTGTTCGGGGTTATGGGACCATAGCAAAGCCACTCACCTGCTTACTACAGAAAGATCAGTTTCAGTGGGATCCAGCAGCAAGTCAGGCATTTCAGCGGCTCAAACAGGCAATGACAATTGTCCCTGTCCTGCGTTGGCCGATTTTACCACTCCATTCGTGGTCGAGTCAGATGCTTCTAGCACTGGTCTTGGTGCAGTTCTGATGCAGAATCAACGCCCCATCGCCAACTTTAGCCAGGCACTTACCGCAAGGCAACAACTCAAGTCGGTATATGAATGGGAACTCATGGCTATCGTGATGGCTGTTCAGAAGTGGCGGCACTACTTGTTGGGCAGGAAATTCATTGTCTGTACTGATAAAAAGAGTCTTAAGTTCTTGCTTGAGCAGCGCGAGGTTAACTTGGAATATCAGAGATGGTTGACTAAGCTATTGGGTTTCGATTTTGACATCAGGTACAAGCCGGGGCTGGATAATAAGGCAGCAGATGCTATGTCTAGGAAGGAACATTTCCCTCATATAGCCTCTTTATCCGTTCCCAAAGCCATTCAATTGGAAGACATCAATGCAGCAGTGGACCAAGACCCTGTGCTTCATGCCTTGAAAGACGTTATCCAGCAAGGCCTGCAGCATTATCCAGAGTACACTATGGTTCAAGGCAGATTACTGTGTAATGAAAGGTTAGTACTGCCCTCTTCTTCTTCTTTGGTGAACCTCATTCTGCAGGAATTTCATGATTCTAAGATAGGCGGTCACGGTGGGGTTCTCAAAACATAAAAGCGAATTGGGGAAGCCTTCTTTTGGAAAGGCATGATGGCGGATATCCGCAATTATGTTGCCTCATACCAAATCTGCCAACGCCATATGTACTCCACCCTTTCTCCGGCTGGCCTCCTTCAACCCCTGCCCCTTTCCATCCCAAATATGGCAAGACATATCCATGGATTTCATTGAAGGTCAACCTAAGTCCAACGGGTTTGAGGTTATCATGGTTGTTGTGGATAGACTGAACAAGTATGCCCATTTCTGCTGTTTGAAGCACCCTTTTGAAGCAGCAACTGTGGCTCAAGGGTTCATGCAGGAGATTATTCGTTTACATGGCTTCCCTCAGACTCTGGTTTCCGATAGGGACACAATCTTCACCGACAGGTTCTGGACTGAATTCTTTAAATTGGTGGGTACCAAACTCTGCTTCAGCACGGCTTACCACCCTCAATCGGATGGCCAGACCGAGGTCACCAATAGGGGCTTGAAAACATACCTTTGGTGTTTTACCAGTGAAAAACCGAAGCAATGGGCAGATTACTTACCGTGGGCTGAGTTGTGTTACAATACTTCCCACCATGTCTCCATCAACATGACCCCTTTCAAGGCAGTTTACGGTCGTGATCCTCCCACACTGCTCAAATTTGAGACAGGATCAACGGCCAATGCCTCTCTGGAGTCTGCCTTGATTGAAAGGGATGCCATGATCTTGCTTCCGCGCCAACAACTCCTCAGAGCTCAGCAGTTGATGAAACGCCAAGCTGATCACCACCGCAGAGATGTACACTTTACTATGGGGGACATGGTGTTCCTCAAGCTCCGACCCTATTGGCAACAGTCCTTAGCAAGACGTGCTAATGAGAAGCTCTCTCCCCGCTACTATGGCCCTGATGAGATTCTGGAAAAGGTGGGTTCAGTCGCCAACAAACTGCTTCTTCCTCCTGACTCTAAGATCTACCCAACCTTCCATGTTTCCCTGCTCAAACCAGCACGGGGCACAACTCTCTCCCCCTTACCTCTTCCACCTCACCTGACGGAAGATGGCATTCTTGCTGCGGAACCTGAAGGTTGTGCTGGGGAGCAAATCAATCTAAAAACGGGCCAACCGGAAGTCCTCATCAAGTGGAAAGGCCTTCCAGATATTAAGAGCACCTGGGAATAGCTTGGGGTTATTCAGGAATAATTTCCCGACTTTAACCTTGAGGACAAGGTTAGTCTCAATGGAGGGTATTGTTAGCAGAGAGATGGAGCGATCCCCATTGGTTTACCAATACCGTAGAAGGAGATTGAGGAACCGAAAGACCAAGCCAAACCAAAGCGGTACTAACATGGTTAAGGATCAGAACAAGACGGCTTTGGATAAGAACAAGGCAACGACAACATGAGACATGTCATAGGAATTGCAGGGTTCCTTAATATCGGTTACAGCTTATATATCTTGGCTTGTAGCCACTTTTGCTTTTATCAAGTGGTTGATCAATTTTGTGTGAGAGAGAGAAAGGAGAGTAAGAGGCTCCTCAATACTTTTGTGTTTCTATCTTTTCTTGTAAACAAACCGTTTCTTTCAATCAAAGTTTCCATCTTTATTCATTTGTCAAGGGTTTTACAACTTTCTCTAGTAAATCCCTAACACTACCTTGGATGCGACTTAGTGGTGGAGTTTCAATGGTCTGAACCTTAGTGGCTTGGATTTTGATTCTCTGGTCCTTGGCGAAGGTGCTATCAGGTATCGCTTCCTATGGAATGAGATCGTTGTTTCTGCTCGGGTAGGTTTCAGACCTTGTTTGCCTTGCAGTTCATGATGCTTGTTTAGGTAGGAGTTTGTCGTTGATGACTCTTAAGGGTTATGGTATGGTCGGGTATTATTGGTTCTCCGTCGCGTCGGTGGACTTCAAGATGTCCGTTAGGTCAAACTTGATATGTCTTCCTCGCCATCGGTTGTTTTCGGATTAGTTTGTGGGTCGGGTGATGTTTGGTCATGTGAAGCTCGAGATAAAGGCAGAGGCAGATTAGTTCTGGTTTATTGGTATGAAGTTTTAGTGTGGCGAGTAAGTTTGTGGTTAGGTTGTGGTCCGGACGCGTGGTAAGTATGCGGCAGACTTATAGACGGGTGGTTTCGCTGGTTTGGATTAACTTCCTTCTAGGCTTTTCTTTTACTCGTTGGTGCTTTTGAGCTCTCCGATTTTTGCTTGGTTGTGTCCTTATTGTCCAACAGTTTAGTGTTCTTAAAATCCGTTTTACGATGAATTCTTCATGTTGCGATACTTTTCGACAACTTTCCCTTAACAATAATATTGGGTCAAGTATCGCTGAATAAGCTATCAGAGGAGTGTATTGGACTACTTTAGTTATGTTTTAAGGTTGGCTTTGGTAGGTATGTACTACCTTGTTCGGGAATTGTTGTTTTCCCGATGTTTAAAGTTTAATTTTGTTAAGGGTGTTTGGATTGGCTATGTATTTAATCTTGTATCTCTTTTTCGTTTAATAAAATTTCCAGATGACAAAAAAGTTAAGAAATAAAGCCAAAAAACTAGTGATAAAAAAAAAACATTATATGCTTACTATTCTCCTATTTGGTGTACAATGTTGACTATCAACAGTGAAATTAAAGACAAGGCATTTAGCAGCCTCTCAGTTCATACTCTTCTCTCAAGGGAGACATTGTGCTGATTTCCCACTGTTGGAACGATCTTGAGAGTCCTCGAAGCAGTCGTCTATTTAATTTGATTAAACATGGTGAATGGGTGAAACTTTACCATTTACTTTGTAAAGTTGATAAGGGTTCTTGGGTAGGGGAAGTTACTGACTCTGCAACGGTCAATCTCGCTCAAGATGATTGTTTATAGAAAAGATCAAGAGGTTGGTACTTCTCGAGGGTTTTTTTTTTGGGTAATTTGTTCACTTGATATTAATTCTGACCTTTTTTTTTGCCACAATAATAATGCCTTAACTTTTTTTTTTCTATCTTATGCTCCCAAAACTAGGATTTATGATAAGAGAATGTCATCAAAGCTGGGACACATTCCATTTTGGAGTTTTCCGTCACCTCCTGGGTTAACAGGTTGCAATACTCTTTTCATTCTTTCATTGAAAAATTCTCCATATTGATCGTTAGACTGACTTCATCGACATTGTCGGTGTCTTGTAGAGACAGATGACGATCGAGCCCCATTTGTTACATTGATGGACATCATAACATTCCCCAAGGTGGCATTCAAGAATCTGTTTTGTGTATTCCCTGTAACCATAAAGAATAATTTATGTCCTTGCGTTTGTTGTTATTACAGGTTACATACAAGTACAGATGCATTGTCCGAGTTGTACCTGCATATCCTTGGCAAGTGGAGGATATTTATTCAGACGAGAATCGCGGTTACCAAGTTCTACTGACATTGGACGATCCAACAGCAATTTTAGAGGTTTTCTTATGCGACAAAGACGCAGTAAATGCCCCCATTTGGTTTATGCATCTAAACACGAAACATAGATTCTATTATAATCCTTAAACTAGAGTTCATCATATTGACAGGAGTACTTTTGGGGTTTAGGATTTGAGGACAAAGAGATGTTGAGGAAGAAGTGGAATCGGTTGCAGGGAATAAGGGAAAGCTCCAAGCGGGCGGCTACAAGGGAACCACTATGGATATAGTGTTGTATCCTCTCCTACTATACTCACAAAGTTGACCTTTGGAAAACCAGATTATACAGAATCTTTGGTACTTGCCTTCTTGATTAAAGCTTAACTAGATTTTGACTAAATCATTAAATATATTTTTAATCGAATTTAATATTTAGACGTGTATTCTAACATTAATAAACACACAAAAATGATATGTATTGTGCATACATATAATAAAGCTAAATTTTGATCAAACATAAATATATTTTATCTTATTTTTTATTTCTCCTATCTATTAAAAATAATCATGAAGTTTTGTTTTTGAATATCTTAATATCGCTTTTGACTCGGATAAAAAAATCTAGTATTATTGAAAAGAAAAAAAGATATTTTCAAATATATTCTATATTTCTTAAATAAAATTTTCTACATTAATTACCACATATTCGTTATTCCATATATTTGCTATTAAGAATTTTTAATAATTTTTATTTAGGAAATAAATTCCTTAAAACCTTTTTATGATGACACCTAGGATTTTTATTTAGTGTCTTCTTTATTAATATATATAGAGGATTAATGGTTAAAGAATAGTTTAGTATTAGAGGTTTAGATCATGTCTATAAATGCGGGATGTGGCTGCCTGAGCTGTAATATTCCATGATTCCTTACCCATTGTCTTCTATCATCTTGGTATATTCTGGCTAATATGAAAAGTTTTTTTTATTAATCTAACACAAATTTCAAAGTAAAGGAAATTAATTGCGAAAAAAACAATATCAAATATGACAAATGTAAAACGTATGAGCCTATGAGGTGGCAATGAGTGACATAAATTTATGGTTTATAAGAAAAAATGTTAAATATCATAATAGAAATCGCATAGGAGTGCATCCTAATTGAGGCGAATACTCATCAATACAAGTTTGGTGTTTGCTTATTCAAAATTTTGGTAAGTTTGGTGTTTGCTTATTCAAAATTTTGTTATCCTATGCCTTTTTTATTAGGGGTTTTTCTAATAAGACAAACTGTTAGATTCTCGTTTCTACAGATTTTTGTGGTTTACCAAAAAAAAAGAGGCCCAATGTTTTTTTTTTTAAGATAAGTATTGTTCTCATTTTTTTTTTTTTTTTTTTTCTGAATATCAGCCGATTTACCTTACATTAATTACCCATGAGTCTTGTAAATGCTATCTCCATCTCTTTTTAAATTGGTTTAGCAGTACCTCGAAGAATTCTTGGGCCTAATCCTCTTTTTCTGGATTGTATGTGGTGTCAGTTTAGCTGCTCTTGTTAAAATATGTCTCCAACTGATATTCTCTGTTTTATAGATGGATTCTTTTTCTGTGATGGGTACATTACCTTTTCACTATTTTATAGATCTCGTACATGTGATCTTTTCCTGTGTTTTGTCTTCACTCACACGGTACTGGAAAGTCATTTCCAGTAGGTCACCCATCCTTAAATTGTTCTAGCTTAAGCACGTTGAACTGTAGAGTTTTCTCGGGATGTGTGACGGAAAAAATAAGTGCATTGGTGATATAGGTAACAAAATCAGTTCTCTTAAGCGGAGTTTGAGTGACCATATAGCACGGTTTTAAGCTACAATCAGTTAGGTAAGTACGAAGTAGCTAGGTTCAAGCAGAGTGTTGAGAAATAAGCCTATTTCTTTCCTTGAGAATCTAAGTTATAATAACACAAATCTGAATTTGTCAAAGGGAGACTTTTATTTATCCAAAGAGTTTGATTACAAATTAAACCTAATTTGTACTTGTTTCTTTTTGCAGGTATGCTTACAAACTGGTGAAAAGAAGAACCCTAGAAAATCCCTTACCACTCTCGTGATCTCTGTTCTTCTTCTTATACTTGTATCATCCATCTGTTTCCTCTTTGTAATTGATATTGGTCTGTATTGTTGGACCTGATACATCACAGATTCGTCATAGGCCCAAGTCAGAGATTTTGGCCCAGCTGCCCATGGCCCAACTGCTCAGAAGAAGTGGCCCAAACTTTGCTTCACAAACTCCACCAGTTTGGGATCACTTACGCATAACCTAATTTTTTTCCCTTCATCTTCTCACCAAAGACTGACACAACATTTCTCCTCCATGCGGCTGTGTCTTTTCCTCTACCTTCGGCTTCATCTTCACCAGACGGAGTCGCCGTCTCTAGCGTAGACCGTCGCAGCAGCAGTCGCGGAATAGCCGGCTTCATCTCTTCCCGACTGCATCGCCGATTCTCCAGCATCGATCGTCGCAGCAGCCGTCGCGGCGACCGTAGCAGCAGCCGCCGAAATACGCCTCTTCGTCTTCGGACCTTTTTCAAACAGATCCGATCTGCTCCTTCACGCTTTTCCGGCTCTGATTCCCCGTCAGGTAAGTACAAATCTCTTCTATTTCTCCCTTTGATCTCTCGCCTTTTGTCTCAAACCCGAAACCCTTTGAATTTAACTCCTTTAACTTCTGATCTCAGGTTCGATTCCACCGAGAACCGGTGACATTCCGAGAGTCTCCTTTGTCATTTCCGATGATTCCTTCTGACGCCGTCACTCGCCTCCGTCTTCACCAGCGTCGGCTTGAGATGGCCATCGACGCTTCAGCTTCTCCATCTCCGACTTGGTGTGATTCTCCGATGTGATTTTTCCGATCGCGAAATCAACACTATCCCACGGCGGTTACGCTTCTTCCATTGACATGATCTTCTGAAAACGAAGGTACTCTCTTTTCCTTTAACCTTAAAAAAAATCTTTGACATAATCGAACACTAATCCCCTTAGCTTTCTCATCTCTCTTCTCGATTTATTTTTATCAGAACCTTTAAACTGACCTGCTTAACTCTTCTGACACAGAACATTCTCCACCTGGAACCGATGACCACTATACTCGGCTCCTCTAGCTTCTACAGGTAACTCCTTGAACCGTTTCTTCTTCTTTAGTATCAGCTAAACATAGAATCAAATGGCCCCTAACCATTACTCTTTTCTGATGTTGCAAGAGTCTTTTGCTGATACTGGAGTTACCTGGAGCTATAGCTGTCTCAGACGATGTTTAGGAGATCGCAGCAGAGACTAAACTTCGGTCCAGGTAAAGCTTTAGTCAAGAAATCTGCTGGGTTCCTGCTTGTGTGTATCTTGGCTAGGTTGATAGTACCTTGTTCTACTGAATCCCGAATGTGATGCCATTTGGTTGCTACATGCTTTGTCCTTTCATGATGAACTGCATTCTTAGCTAGAGCAATAGCACTTTGAGAATCACAATGAATTGTAGCACACTTGCCTTTAAAACCTAACTCGTCACAAAAATCTTGCATCCAAATAGCCTCTTTAGCTGCTGTTGATAGGGCCATGTATTCTGCTTCTGTGGTTGATAACGCAACAACTGATTGCAACGTAGAACGCCAACTTACTGTGTTTCCCCAAACCTTAAACACATATCCAGTTACTGATCTTCTCTTGTCAAGATCAGTGGCATAATCTGAATCACTAAAACCTTCAACACTAAAAGTGTCTTGTTTAGTGAATGTAAGCCTAGTTTTTAATGTACCTTTAAGATACCTTAAAACCCACTTAACAACTTCCCAATGCTTTCTTCCTGGAGCTGACATAAACCTACTAATCACACCAACTGCAAAACCCAAATCTGGCCTTGATCCAATCATAGCATACATTAGGCTTCCAACTGCACTAGCATAAGGAATTTCGTCCATAAATCTAGCCTCCTCTTCTCTTTCTGAATCACTTAAACTCTTGTGCTTAAAATGAGTAGCTATAGGTGTAGTAACTGGTTTTGAATCAATCATACCAAAAACCTTTAATACTTTCTCTATATAGCTTTCCTGTGACAGTATGAGAACTCCTTTCTCTCTATCTCTAATGATATCCATTCCTAGAATACGAGAAGCCTTTCCTAGATCCTTCATCTCAAATTCCTTGTTTAAGCTTTCCTTTACTCGCCTAATCTCATCCTTGTTTCCGGAAGCTATTAGCATATCATCTACGTAAAGAAGTAGATAAATAGCTTTATCTGTGTTTACCTTTCTCATGTAAACACATATATCCTTACTGTTTCTGATAAACCCTTCTTTCTTCATAAATGTGTCGAATCTCTTATTCCACTGTCTCGGGGACTGTTTTAACCCATAAAGAGATTTTTTCAGAAGACACACCTTGTTTTCATCACCCTTTTTTATGTATCCTTCAGGCTGTTCCATTAATATCCTCTCCTCTAAGCTCCCATGAAGAAAAGCGGTTTTCACATCTAGTTGCTCCAATTCCCAATTCATATTTACTACCATAGATAACATTATCCGTATGGATACATGTTTTACTACTGGAGAGAAAATTTTATTGTAGTCAATTCCTTCCTTTTGAGAAAAGCCCTGAGCAACCAACCTGGCCTTGTGCCTTTTATCTTCAATTCCTGGGATGCCTGGCTTTAGCCTGAATATCCATTTACAGCCCACTGTTTTCTGGTTAAGTGGTCTTTCAATCAGAACCCATGTCTGATTTCTGAGTAAAGAGTCCATCTCTTCATCAGTTGCACCACTCCATAACTTCCTATCCTTTCCTCTCATTGCTTCTGAAAACGTTTTTGGCTCCATAACCTCTATTTCTTCAGCAATTGCAAGTGCATAAGCAACGTAGCTACCATCTTCATATCTAGAAGGACGTTTAACACCCTCTCTCCTCATTCTGTCTCGGGCTAGGACACCCTCTCCTATGTTTGTTTCTCCATCATTGATCGAATCCTCACTGTCTGGATCTGATGGAGAGTAGTCCGATCCAGTGTCTTCAGCTTCTGTATTTTCAACTAAGTCTGTACCAGAATCAGATTCCTCTGAGTTTTCCATGCTGTCACTTACTCCACCTTGAGCTGAATTTTCGTCAGTTACTGTAGCAGTAGGTGTAGGTCCTCTGATTAGTTGTGCACTAAAAGAAACCTTCTTCTTTTGTTTACCCTTAGTCTCAGATTCCGAGTTTGCAACCTCTGAACCAGATTCTTTTGGATTAGTCAATGTGTGTTTATAGAGCTCCATTTCGTTAAACACCACATTTCTACTTGTAATGCACTTGCCTTCATCATCCAACCAGACCCTGTATCCTTTTATGCCAAAAGGATATCCCATGAAAAAACCCTTCACAGCCCTAGGACTAGTCTTGTCCTGTACTGTATGAACAAACGCTGAGCACCCAAACCTCCTTAGGTGTGTTAGATCAGGCTTAGTACCAGACCATACTTCCTCTGGTAACTTAAAATCTATAGAAGAATTAGGTGACCTATTTATCAAGTATACTGCTGTAGATGTAGCTTCTGCCCAGAATTCCTTCTCTAAACCAGTTTCTGCCAACATGCACCTAACTTTATCCATGATTGTTCTGTTTAATCGTTCTGCTACACCATTCTGTTGAGGTGTGTAAGTGCATGTTCTATGTCTTTTAATGCCTGATTCCTTGCATAGATTGTCAAACTGATTATTGCAGAATTCTAGCCCATTGTCTGTCCTTAGACACTTGATCTTCTTATTTGTCTGCATTTCAACTGCTGTTTTCCACTCTTTAAACTTGATCTTTTGTTTTCAGGAAATAGACCCATACCTTCTTAGAGAAATCGTCTATAAAGCTCACAAAATACCTACAACCACCGAGACTTGGAGGGTTTGCAGGAGAGCCCCAAAGATCAGAATGTACGTACTCTAGAATCTCTGTAGTTGTGTGCTTAGCAGCTGGAAAAGGCTGCTTGTGTGACTTGCCCAACACACAACTATCGCAGAAGCTAAGTTCTTTTCCCTTAAGATCTGATATATATCCTTGCTTGCTAAGAATTTCCATATTCTTAGAACTCATATGTCCCAGCCTAGAGTGCCATATATCAGTCATGTTGACATGTTCTTTTACTGCATTAGCTTCAGCTCCAACTACTGTAGCTTGTAAGTAGTATAAACCGTTTTCATATTTTCCAGAGAAAACCTTCTTGCCATCTTTGTAGTAATGCTGCATTCCATTACCACCTTCATACTTACAGCCATTTTTGTCAAGCATACCTACTGAAATCAGACTTTTATCAAAATCAGGCATATATCTCACATCGCATAAGATAACTTCTGATTTGTCTGGATTGATAATTCTGATTTTTCCCATTCCCTTAACTTGACTTATGGTTTTGTTTGCCATTCTAACTTTAGTTCCATCAAATTCTTCCAGGTCAAACAGTTGGTTTTTATCTGGAGTCATGTGGAAAGTACATCCAGAATCAAGGATCCATTCTCCATTGGACGCAGCTGTGCAAACAGTCAAAACCATAGGCTGTAGCACTTCCAGAACCACATTTGCAGATTCAGGTCTTCGTTTTCCTTTATCTGGACACTCTCTCTTCCAATGTCCCTCTTTTCCACATATGAAACATGCTCCTTTATTTGCTGCATCAAATCTGGGCTTAGACTTTGATCGTCCTCTACTTTTAGATCTTCCTCTGTAGTTGTTTTTCTTGTCTGACCTTCCCCTAGTACCAACAAACAAGCTGTCCGAACCAGATTGTCCCTTATGCAGTTTTCCCTTTTGTTTCAATTCCATCTCCTTGTCGTAGGCAGCACTTGTGACTTCATCCACAGTAATAGTCTCTTTGCCTGTCCCATATTTCAGGGTGTGAACCAGTGGCTCAAAAGAAGGAGGAAGACTTGAGAGAAGCTGTATAGCTTGGTCTTCCTCGGAGATTTCGACCTTTAGGCTGGCCAAATCAGCAATCAATTTCAAGAAGGTATCGACATTCTCCTCTATTGATTTGCTCTCCTCCATCTTGAAACTTGCAAACCTTTGTTTCAAGTAGATACGATTAGGTAATGAACGAGTCTGGTATTCCTTTTCCAGAGCCTTCCACATGCCTAGGGCTGTGGTTTCCTTCATTACCTTCCTTAGGATTCTGTCACTAAGACAAGTCGCAATAAGATTTCTAGTCCTTAGATCTTTTTCCGCTTTCTTAGGATCAACAGTTGTTTCTCTTACTGCTAGCTGTGTTTCACCTTCCTTTAACACTTCTTTTGTAGTCAAGGATGTCCAATCCTCACTCAAAACTGCTAACAGCCCCTGGATTTCCAATTGCCCAAGTAATTTGAATTTCCATAATCCAAAATCACCCGATCCATCAAACTTCTCCATCTCAAACCTACCCGGTGTAGGATCCATCTTAACAGATTAGTTTTCTTATATCTATAAACCTAGATTCTCTGCACTCAAACCTGGAATGCTCTGATACCACTTGTTGAGAAATAAGCCTATTTCTTTCCTTGAGAATCTAAGTTATAATAACACAAATCTGAATTTGTCAAAGGGAGACTTTTATTTATCCAAAGAGTTTGATTACAAATTAAACCTAATTTGTACTTGTTTCTTTTTGCAGGTATGCTTACAAACTGGTGAAAAGAAGAACCCTAGAAAATCCCTTACCACTCTCGTGATCTCTGTTCTTCTTCTTATACTTGTATCATCCATCTGTTTCCTCTTTGTAATTGATATTGGTCTGTATTGTTGGACTTGATACATCACAGATTCGTCATAGGCCCAAGTCAGAGATTTTGGCCCAGCTGCCCATGGCCCAACTGCTCAGAAGAAGTGGCCCAAACTCTGCTTCACACGGAGTAAGAAATACATGAAGATGATTTTGATTTTACATCGTCTGTGGCATGAGTGACAGCCAATGGTACCATGAATATATATATGCCTCCTCTTTCATCGCCTCATTTCCTCCATTTTTTCATAAAGCTATGTTCCTACATCAGATCCCAGCCCGCTAACTCTTCCTTATCTTCGCTCTTGGCTCCATGTCCATCTATATGTGAATCTTATTTTTCAATAGGTTTTTGTACATCCGCTTCCTCTTACCTCGAAAACATATGTTCTTTGTGGCCATATCTTCAATCTTGTTTTGAGCAGATGAACAATTGTATATTTGTAAGTGTACTTTTCTTTTCATTTCAAAGGTTATTGCGTAAAACAAAGTAAACTTAGCTAAAAATCATGTAAACAAATCTATGAAATTTGTTTTTCTTTAGAAATTCTCGCACCATATGAAAGGAGTCACCATCTTCTTTTTCTATACCACTTGAAAGAAGAGTTTGTAAGACAACGTTGACAGAATATTAGTAATACAAGAAAATGCCGAGAAACAGGAATTCAAAATTCAAAGCAAAGAATAGGATTGAATATACAAAGGCATGTTTATTTTCAAAAACACATGAAAATTTATCACTGAGGTTTTTCTTTTAAAATGAAATTAAAACCAAATATCCTGTCGCACTAGTCAAACACCAATTTGAAAGGTTTTTTTTTGTTTCTTCTTTTCTTTTACTCCTGAATCTAGACCTCAGCTCCTTCTCTAACTTTTATTTTTTTGTTTGTCAGCTTTGTTTCTTTGAAAGAGAAATGGAAACTGAGAAATGAGATAAAAACAGAGCAAAAACAACCACAACTCCTCTTAGAAAAATAAACAGAAAACACCAACGTCCCTTTTCATCTCTTCCCCAAAGTACATCTCACGAAGGGCTTAAAAGCATGCCATTATTTGTTAGAAAGCATGTTGAAGCAGTTTGAAAGAGCCTCGATAACTTATGATGCTGTCTAGTTATCCTGTCTTCAACAATAGAAGAGACCAAAGAGCCTCAATAAAACAGGCTTACTAGTTATCCCGTCTTCAACAATAAAAGAGACCAAAATGTTCTTCCCACTAGTTATAGATTTGAAGAATTTTTTTAACCTTTCGGTTATTTTTATTCTCTTTTTGTATGGACGCTTTAGATAACGTCATAGATTTGAACTTTCCAATATCTATTTATCTGACACTCTCTACAATTTGCAGATGGCTGGCCAACTGGTGGATGTGTTGGTCGAAGAAAATTTTGTGCTTATCTTTTTTATATGTATTTGCATTGTAGTAAAACATCAGAATGTGATAAAGGTGCAATGGTGCTTCAGAATTCAATATATTACATGGGTGAGATGAGCGAGAATGAGAGGGAATAAGCTCATTAACCGAAATATGGTATGGTATCTGTTACATTTGACTCATGATTCCAGCAGACTGTCTTTGGTGTTTGTGGTCCGTTAGTTAGCTAGTCACAATTAATTAAGCCTTTAATTCTTAGTTTATTTTAATCTTATGGGGTTATGTTGTAGAAATCCCTCGTTCGATTTCACCATGGTCACTTCAAGGGATGTCCATGAAGGTCGTCTCCAAGCCCTCGTTGGATAAAGCCTAGACTCATGAGGTAAACAGTTCATCTATCCTTTCTATCGTTTGGGTTTCAAGGCGAAAAACGGCTGAGAAAATTTGTTTTTGGTGAATCTATGTATCGCTTTTCGTTGAGTTCTTTGTTGTTTGTCACAACAATGGTTTATTTGTTTAGGGTTTGGTTGAAAAAATGTTGAGATACTTATCCGTTTAGGGTTTGGTTAAAAAAATGTTGAGATACTTATTTTGTTGTATTCACATGTTAATACTGTGTAACATCTGAGAAAATATGATTAAATTGTGTTAAAATTGAGGCCTCGATTTCTGAATCATTAACTGTCTGTTTTGCATAGGCAAGAGGCAGCTTCTTGTACTCCAATCTTACTGCAAGACGGATCCCAAGAGTACTGGTAAGTTGGAATCAGATGAAAACATCGGAGATCCGAATATGATTACAAAGACAGAAGTTATGCAACAGATGCTCTTGAGTTACCTTCAGGATGCAGGATTTGCTGGTTTGTTCCCAACTCTTTTCTCATTGGAGTTTTGTAATTAGTTGGGTCTTATAGGGAAGCTTTTTTGTGCAGGTTTTATCTATGTCTTTGGTATAAAGATGTCCCAAAATCTCAGAAGTAATTCAGATATTACATTGCGAAACTGAAAGCAAAGTCAATAATCCGTAACTCTGGAACTACTTCATTCTTTCGTTTCATATAACTAAACTTTTTTTTGCAATCGCTCATGTTGGTTGGGCATTTTCTTTATGACAGAGAGTTGAGAAACTTACAAAGGAAACTCTGCGAGACTGGAATCATTTCAAGGAGGTTTTATCCGTCTGCGAAGGTAAAGATAATCCAAAATGCTATCTAAAATTTATACTAGTGATGGTGTGCAATTTTTTTTGACAAATGTCTTAACCATTTACAGCTCAACGGGAAATTGGAGAGACAGCTCTAAATGAAGTTAGCTCCCGGTCTTAGCAAATTTTGAGATTGGTAAGGCATCTTGTTGATCTATATTATGGTTCAACACTGCAATCTTCATGATATGTATTTCGAAGTTATATCTTAGGTTCTGCTACCTTCTTAGAGACAGTTGAAAGCACAACTCGTGAATTTTTTGCCAGTGATAAATTTAGTACACTAACAGCAACAGTGGTACATATCTTTGAACCTTCCATCACATTATCGACTAAAAAACCAGTCAGAAGGGGATCCATTGAGTAAACTACTTCTCGTGCAGAACTTCATTGATCTTGCTGGAAGTGAACGTGCATCTCAATCGTTATCAGCCGGCACAAGGTTAAAAGAACGTTGTCATGTTAACCGAAGTGAACACTGGGAATTGTGATCTGTGAACTAAGGTAAGCTTGTAAGCACTTAGCTTCCACAAAGTTTTCTGTTTTGTGCCGTCTTGAGATTAATATATGTTCTTTGAGCTTACAAGTAAATTCCTGGTTCATTGATATTGTTGAGCAGCCATATGTTGTACTTGAAATTCAAGTTCTCTCGATCAAACATAGGCTGTACCTGTTATCACCTTTTTATGTTAGTTTATTGTATTTGTTTTTTCTACCTTTTGTCAGTTCATGTGAATGGGCTCCCTTTTTAATATTTACTGGCTTATGTGACTTGATTCATGCAGTAAAGGAAAAACCGGGCACATTGCATTCAAAGATTCAAAACTGACACGCATACTTCAGTCTTTCATGGGAGGAAATGCCAAACTGCCATAATTTGCACTATGAATCCTACAAGAATCCATGTTAAGCGATCAAGAAACACATTGTTATTTGCGAGTTGTGCAAAGGAGGTGACAATAAATGCTCAAGTCAATGTTGTCATGTTCGAGAAAGCTTTAGTAAAACACTTGCAGAGGGAGTTGGCTAAATTAGAAAAATGATTTGAGAAGCCCTAGTCAGACATTGGTTGCTTCTGACACAACTGCATTACTGATGGAGAGGGACCTCGAGGTTGAAGGGAGCAGGATATACTCCAATGATCTTAGTAAATAGATTGTACCATGAATACACTAGTACAAAAGCATCTTCTTTGGTACTACAGCTACACATATACGTTTTCCCTGCTTTTATTGATTTTCTTGTTCACTATCTAATTCATCTATCACATTTATTACAGCTGAAGAAAGAGATAGTCGAACTAGCATAACAACCAGAGCAAGCTCGTTCCGAGATTGAGGATCTTCGACGAATGGTTGGAGAAGGAAAAAAAACTACAAAAAGAGACACTATCAACAGAATCAATAGAATTAGATGTATCTTCTACTCACTTTTTAATTTAAGAGAAAGCGTGGATATCCTCTCACTTCTAATCATTAATTCGTCTTTGTCGAGGTTTTGCTGGAACATCAATACCCCAAGCTGTTAATCATTAATTCTTCTTTGTCCAGGTTTCATATGTTTGAGATGCATGTTATCAGCTAGTGTCCTTGCATGCGGGCAAACAAGTAGTGGAAAGACATACACCATGAGTGAAATAACTGACTGCACCTTGGTTGATATATATGAAAAGATCATGCATTTCTAATCATAGTTAATGTCTTTTTTGAGTCTTGTTTCGTGCACACGATTTTACAACTGGAGTTTCATTGGGTCGGTATATTGTACTGTTGTGGCTTGGATTTGGTTGCTTCCTTCTGTAAAATTGGGGGTTGTTCCAATTCTTGTTGGACTGGAATTTTGTTTGACGTTAAGTAGACACACGTGACAGCCATTTTCCTCCTGCTTAGAAGATTAGTAAAACTAACAGTGTTCTTCATTTTGATTTTTCTACTACTGAAATTATCACTTGAGGTGTTGTTTGACTTGAGATAACTGTATATTTTGACAAGATGAATCCAGCAGCGGATTAACCTGAAGCTAAATAGTGAAAACTTCTGTCTATTTCATGGAAACTCTTTTATTAGCACTTGAGGTGCACGTGGCATAAATTTTAATCTCTCGGGTTGTCTCCATTAATTCCAACGACATCTCCGCATGGAAGGTTTTGCTTTCAAAGTCAGGTCCCTGCAAGGTATTGTGCCTATGGTGCTACTAGTGTGTTACACATTTTCATTATTGGATTATGCTAAAGAGTTTTGACCCCAATTTCCTATAGGCTTTAGGTTCCATTCTAATTGCGCGACTTGGATACATGTTGGAAGAAGACATTGGGAAGATAATTGAGACTACATTACCAAATGAAGCAAACGTAGGTACGAAGGTAATATCGCCCATCTATGTGCATTTTTCCATTAATATGGTGTACATATTTTTCTGTTCCGATTGCATGTGGTTACAAAACATGTACGAATACCTTCTTGTGGTAGAAAAAAAATTGGGATATGATATTAGGTAGATGCTTGGACTTTGATGGTCAAATTCGCCAGACTGCTTGTAATGACCCTCTAAGCAGAGCCTCGTAAAAGACCTGTTGCGATGGCTGGATCAGTTCAATGGTTTGGAAAACACAAAAAACCTAGTTAAGCAGCTTGATGAATAAGCTGGGTAGCTAGCCTGCTTGGTGACCGAGCTGCTTCGGCCGTGGGTAGGCCACGGGCAGGCTTGCGCCCGAGTTGTGCCTACGCGTGACGAGCACACGCTGGCGTGTGTCGGACACATGCCTGGTCAGATACACGATCCCAGACGCGTGTCGCGACACGGGCAAGGCTCGGTGGAATGGTCTTGGCAGGAGGCTGCAGGTGTCCAGCTGCTTCACCTGCTTACCCATGCCTATAAATAGCCTGGCCCTCCACCATGGATTAATTGGCCGGAAACTTTTAACTTACCCCGCGATAGTTTGTTACGATCAGTCCATTTTCTAGGACCTGTTTGTGGAAACTTAGGGTAAGTTTTCCAAGTCCGAGTCCGATCATTTCCAATACGTTTTCACGTACTGATCTTGATTCTAACCTAAGTATCTTGATCAAATGACCGGAACCATGATGACCTTAGGTTCAGTTCCGTTAGGTTTCAAAGGAAGGAGAAATTTCCCGAGCCTTACTCTATCCAATCTCGTGTCCACCGTAACTGTTTTCAAGCTGTTTCAGAAATCTTTCGGGATCAGAACTGGCTAGATTTCGGAAGATCTAGAGATAGTCCACGGCAAGCTCAGTTCCAAGTTAGGTAAGATCCGTGGGCTTTACCATCAAATTTCCCTTAAGAAAACTCTAAAACTTGCCTTAGTTTAATTCGTGAACCTTTGGAACAGATTCCAGTTCAAAGGCTAAGGCAAAATCGTTCGTAAAAGTGTAAGGCAAACGCCCGTAGAAACCTTTGGCAGAACCGCGATCATTTGTTAAGTCAAAGGTGAGTCTCGGAGATGCTTGTTGCGTGTTTATTCAATTTGGAAATGAGGTTCGTTGCCGTAGAATTAGTATATTTGCTATGTAATGCTTAAGAGTTTTAGCATGTGAAAATTACTAAGTTGAATTGTTGATGCAAAGTTATAAATTTTCTTATAACTTAAATTGTTAGTAAAACTTATAAATTATGATGATCACAGTAAGACGTTCCCTTGAAGCCATGATTTAGCTAATACGTTGAGTATTAGTTTAACTACATGAAGACACGAAGAGAACAAGATCACGATGCAGAATTTTCGGTGCGGATCCTTATATACATAAGGTCATTGGAACGGTGAAGGATCTTAGGTCTTTAGCCTTTGTGGCTTTGGGCTGATGGATACCTTATGATTTAACGTGAAGGGAAATAGTCTACGCGAAAGGCCTTATATTGACATTGCATAACTTATCGCATTCCTTTTGTTAGATTTGCTTGCTTGCGTGTTGATTGTTATTTTGGATTTGGTTGGGAATTGATTATTGAATGTTAAGGGAGCCTACACTCATTGAGCAACTTGTGCTCACGACTCTACTTGTGTTGCAGGTAACCATTAGCGGGTAGACCACCGGGAGCCAAAGGAACGTTAGGAAATTCAGCAGTAGATTTCTTTATCTTTTGTAAATGAATAATATTTATTATGTACATAATCGTTTTGGAGTGTTAGACTCACGATTGTATATGCTTGTATCACGTTTAAAACTTATGTATAAATTATATATAAAAAAAATCGAGTTTGCATAAATTCGGGTTTTATGTGATACTAGTCTTTGTCCGGACGAACTAACCATTCTGTATGTCTCGGGTTGGCAAGTCTGGAGATGTATCTAATGGGGATGGACGCTTAGAAGTCTTGTCTAGGAAATTTGGATATGTTCCGGGAACCTCTGATCGGACATCTAAGTGTTCGTCAGTTGCTTTTCTTGTCTATAAATCATCGGAAATACCCTATTCCCATAGCACTAATATAGCAATAAATCAGATGTGATGCTACTCCTAAATATGTCAGCGTCATACTACTAGCATCTGTAACGACGGACTGCTTTGGTTTACTTTTATCTTGTCCATGACAGACTTTTGGAGGATGCCAGTATGAGACGTTCTTATGATGGTCTACTATAGACTTTGAGGTACGTTTTGATGGAGTTCATATGTTTACTATTATGAATCTGCAGTTAGTATTCCTTGTGATCGAGGTGTTTAATACAGAAAAATGTGAAAAGAAATAAGGCACTTAGGATCTTTGTTTACCTTAACTTTTTGAGTTTTAAACATTCACGAATTTGTGTTAGATCAAACGTTCGTGTTTTAGTTGTTCAGCGTTTCGTTTCTAATCATTTCCCATCTAAATTATGTTCTTACGTCAACTCTGTAAGGATTTTGGTAATTGCTCACATATTGGTATTTGCTCGCGACGCGACCTTTTTGGTATACAAGATAAAGTCTTCTTTGATTGGGATCAAGGCCAAGAGATTTCTTGGCTACCTGATATGTAAGAGTGTTTGGCAGTTCTTTTACTCGCCCTGCATAGCTGTTTAGTAGCTACAAATGTACGTACTAGTGGCTGATGCTACTCTGGTTTGCGATATATTTTTTAACAAATTATCTGTATCTCAACCTTTTGTGGGGACTTTTACATAAACATTTTGTTCGACTGCTTACATAAGCAGGTGGTTGAAGAGCCAAGGTTACACTCTATGCTATATGAAACTGCTTCAGCAATCTGGCATGTTTTGACAGTATAGCTTCCTGTTTGCCAGATTTATTCAAAAGCAATCCGGCCAAAGAAATTATTAATACACATGGTGACCAAGTACTCCAGGTATGTGTTAATGCTATTATTTCAGTCCACTTTTTAGTACTTTTTTGTATCTGCTCCTTTTTAGTCTTTGGTGCTAGTTACATGCTGCACCGATGCTGAAGTAGACTCCAAAGTTTTAGGTTCTAAGTCATCTCGACTCATAAAATTGATACTCAAGCTAACTGTTAATTCTACCGATAAAGTTACCTTCCATTTGTCCTACCAGTGCAAGGTATCATCGAGAAATTTATGGTTTTTGATTTGTCCATCTTTTTCAGGATTTGGAACCATTCCTGAATATGGAAAATTTTCAAGTCATTTGTGAACCACACATCAGGATATTGCGTTAAGCACATTTCAAGGTCAAGTACTCTGCATTTTCTAATGATTTCATTGTTGTTGGAATTTTATCACTATCCAATTTTGTGTTTCTTTCCTGTTGCGCTATAGCATATAACAGTGTGCTAGAAGATCTTGTTATCTTCCACCGAGATTCCTTTCGTGGAGGTATCATTCTATCTTTCATGAGTTAAATAATCTTGAGATTGAGATATGCATTATGGCTACCCTAAGTGCCATGCTTTTCATGGGATGTTAACTGTAGAATTAAGATATTCCTTTTAATTTACTTTGAAGATTGTAGAATTAAGATGTTTTCTAATTACGCAAAGAAACAGCAGTCAAGGGGATAAAAATTTTTCTCACTTTTGTCGTTCGTTTCTGCTTACCCTTTCTTATGTGGATTGGTTGATGTATGTGCTACTTTGTTTCTTGGTTCGTGGACAGATGCAGAGAGAAACAAAGGAAAGAGGCTTCACGGCTTCAAGCTGTGAATCAGAAATTGACGGCGATGAGTAAGCTTTTGATGGAAGAGAATAATAGGTTGCAGAAGCAAGTGTCACAGCTAGTTCATGAAAACAGCTACTTTCGTCAAAATACTCACAATGTGAGAACTCTAGTCTTGAAATCTCTTTTCTTAAAGACTTCTAGAATGTTCTCTTTTGTGGTTCCAGCCTTCACTCCTAGCAAAAGACACAAGCAGTGAATCGGTGGTGACGAGTGGTCAGCATCAATTAGCATCTCACGGTTGCGCTGGTGTGGCAGCACGCGCCTGTGGCCTAGTAGGTCTCGAGCCTACGAGGGTATGTGTAGATAGAATCATTCCTATGCCTGATTAATGCAATCTTCTACTACTACCTTACATATGTTAATATGTAGCAAGACTGATATGTGTCCTTTCATTTCCAGGTCGCAGAGATCGTCAAAGTTCGGCCTTCGTGGTTTCGCGAACGCTGAGCTGTTGATATTATGAATGTGTTGCCAACAGCCAATGGTGGAACCATTGAGCTGCTTTATATGCAGGTTAGTAGTTTCGAACTATATGTGCTACAGTTAGTAGTATTCTCCCAAATGTGAAAATAATGACCACCATTTTCTTGATTTTTGCATCTCTATGCACCAACTACGTTGGCCCCACCACGCGATTTCTGGCTGCTGCGTTATACCTCTGTTTTAGAAGATGGCAGCCTTGTGGTGTGTAGCTCTGAATATATGTCTTTTCTTTGTCTTGATTTTCTTGTTCATGTTGATCTTCTTCACACGTATAACAATTTTTATAGGTGTGCGAGAGATCTCTCAAGAGCACTCAAAATGGTCCTAGTATGCCACTGGTTCAACATTTTGTTAGAGCAGAGATGCCTCCCAGTGGTTACTTAATACGGCCTTGGGATGATGGTGGCTTGATCATACACATAGTGGATCATATGGATTTAGAGGTAACAATTTTCACTTTGCTCCAATTTCTATGTGAATCAGTGGCTCGGAACATGTTAACCAAACTGTTTGGATATTTGTTCTGTTAAATAGGCTTGTAGTGTGCCTGAGGTCTTGCGCCCGCTCTACGAGTCACCAAAAGTATTCGGGCAGAAGATAACAATGGCAGTAAGTGAAACTTAAAACTTGTCTATTCCAAACATTGCTTTCTGGTGTTTGGAGTTATTGTCCTTCATTGATTTATATATATCAAATTTGTTCCAAAGGCGCCACGCCAGCTCAAACAAATAGCTCAGGAGGTTTCTCAGACTAATAGTAGTGTTAATGGCTGGGGCCGGCGTCCTGCTGCTTTACGAGTCACAAAGGCTAAGCAGGTTTTATATTCATCACTATTTGCCTTTTCGTGCTTCAGGTGGAGTATGCAATATTTGCTTGTCTACTACTTTTTTTTTCCCTACAGAGGCTTCAATGAGGCTGTTAATGGTTTTACCGATGAAGGACAGTCGGTGATAGGAGATAGCATTGATGATGTCACTATCACTGTGAACTCTTCTCCAGACAAGCTAATGGGTTTGAATCTTACATTTTCCAATGGGTTTGCTCTGTCAGTAGTGTGGTTTTATGCGCAAAAGCCTCCATGCTTTTACAGGTCCGTGCACCATTATTGTTATACATATAATTATTTTTGTTTCAACACCTTTTTCTCTTACTCTTCTTGGGGGTTTTGAAACTCTTGAACGTTCCTCCGGCGATCTTGCTTCGGTTTCTGAGGGAGCATAGATCAGAATGGGCTGACAACAACATTGATGCGTATTTGGCATCAACTGTGAAAGTGGGGCCTTGTAGTGCCCGAGTTGGAGGATTTGGAGGACAAGTTATACTTCCACTTGCTCATACTATTGAGCATGAAGAGGTAAGTTCATGTTTCTTCTGTGCTCTTAATTGTTTTCTTTTATTAATACACAAGGTGACCAACTCCAGGTATGTGTTAATGCTATTATTTCATTCCACTTTTTAGTACTTTTCTCTATCTGCTGCTTTTTAGTCTTTGGTTTACAAGCTAGTTACATGTTGCACCGATGCTGAAGTAGACTCCAAAATTTAAGGTTCTAAGTCATCTCGACTCGTAAAATTGATACACAAGCTAACTGTTAATTCTACCCATAAAGTTACCTTCCATTTGTCCTACCAGTGCAAGGTATCATCGAAAAATTTATTGTTTTTGATTTGTCCATAGAGAAATATACTGTATCTATGCCAGCTTTCCTGCTCGATTTTTGTGTCGAAAGTTAATGATTTCATATGGAATTCAATTGTTGACTTAAATTTGCTTTGAATATTTAGAGGATTATATATCAACATCTTCACCAACTTTTCTTGTGTTTTTGAGTTTTCATTTCATTATTTTACTTTAAGGTTATTTTCTTGCATGACATGGTTTACACACAAGTAAAGATCAAGCATAACCGTCTCAATGTAGTTTGTGCTCTGCATGTTTTACTTCAAAATTTATCACCCGTCGGGAATGGTTTCTTTAGGACTCAGAACAAACTATGATTTGTCTTTAGAAGAAGGAGAAAGTTGTCAGGTAGCACCTTCCCCTGTTGAAATTGAGTATTTGGTTCTTTTCAATGATCCACTTGATTCATTTCCCAAGTAACGTGCAGGTCTTTGTCCAACTTGGCACAATGGTGAATAAAATTTTGAATTTGGTCTCTTGGGATGGCTTGGGCACGGTTTATCAAATCTTGCCTTACTTAATCCTCAGATTGGTCAGGTGCCTACTGCTCATATAAATCCTTAAACATAAAAAACTGGCATATCCATTACTTATATTCACATTACTTGTCCATTTTGTTCAGATGAGACCATTCCTGTTGTTTGCAGATGAAAAGTTGAGATTTTGTTTGCGCTCATTACTTGTAGCAAAGATATTCAAGTGTGTGTAATATAAACATGTCTTTTATCTTGGGACTAAAATCGAGTAAGTCGGCAGTTTTCCTGTTTTACCATTATTGCTAATAGTTTGCCTTTTTGGAATTCACATCAGCCCATTACAGTTAAATGCTCTACTCTATTCCTTGTGGAATTCATATTTAATTTAGTTTCTTGTTGTATAGCTCATTGAATTTTTGTTGTAATTTGTACAGATAATGCTAAATTACTCTAATTATCAGTTGAGGTTTTTCCTAGTAAGACAAATTGGGCTTTTATTCCAGACATAGGATGGTCATGAGACATTGTTCCAAGATATTTGGTAAGTTTGGTGTTTGTTTATTTAAAATAATTGTTATCCTATTCCTTTTTAGTAGGGTGTTCTCTTATTAAGACAAAATGTTAGATTCTCGTTTCTACATATTTTTGTGGCTTACCAAAAAAGAGAAAGAGGCTCAAGGTTGCTTTTTTAAGATAAGTTTTGTTCTCATTTTTCATTTTTTCTGAACATCACCAGATTTACTTTACATTAATCACCCATGACCCTTGTAAATACTATCTCCATCTCTTTTTAAATTGGTTTGCGCACCTGGAAGAACTCTTTGCCCAATCCTCTTTTTCTGGACCGCATGTGGTGTCAGTTTAGCTGCTCCTGTTGAGGTATGCCTCCAACTGATATTCTCTATTTCATAGATGGATTTTTTTTCTGTGACGGGTACATTACCTTTTCAATCAAGTTACTCATAGCTTTGTTTTTTTTCCCTTTGTTCGTTGGTGTTTCATTTGTTTTATATATTTTTTAGTCATATAGCATTTATAATTGAATCGTGTTGTACAGTAAATAGGTTCAAATTCTATTTCTTTTTTTTCACTTGAACACTGGTCTACAATATTGAAGATAGCACAAAGTTTGACTAGGAAACTAGTGAAAGAATGATATATCGACATGTGCTTCTAGATATCCAGCAATATGTTCTATGATTGTGTCAGTTATCAGAATGGAACGGATACGCTTTAGCATTCTATAAAATCTAACGGTAGCTTTGTGGCAGACAAATCAGCTGTTCATGTTAAACGTTGAACCCAAATGTTTCATCCACTTTTGTTCTCACTAGCTACTCGCATCAATTTGTCTTTGGTGTTTGCGGTGGAGAATTCCATCCTACCGTTAGTTAGCTAGCCTGATTAGCTAGTCACAATTTTTCAAGCCTCCGTTCCAAGATCTTACCATTGTGAACTGCAAGATCAATAATTGGACGCTCTATTTTCATTTTGTAGGAGATCCCAGTTTCACAAAATTTAAGATATATTTATATATATTCTCAATTACAACAGATTGTAATCTCTGGTTAAGCACCATGTTCTGTTTTCAATTTCAGGTGTCTATTGTTAGTTTTGCTTTATCATGTGCTTCCTCTTCACCAGTACCTCCAAGTCTTGCTTTTTCTCGTGACATCATTTCACTTCCAGTTTTAACAATTGAGGATGCTTTTCTAGAAACGTAAAATTTCTTGCTCACTCCATCTTGTCTTATTATTTTAGCTTTTCCTTTTATAAAGTCTCACTTGGTTTATGCAACGCTGATTATCCTTAGAATGCGACCATCATTGACAAGTTAGACGTTTTTCGCCTAGAATTTTTCATTTGCCGAAGCTTTTTCACGAGATAGAAATGTTCTTTTACAATGTTTTTTTCTGTTACAATGTTTATTTTTGTTGTTGTTTGGTAGTTCATCAGAGAAATACGCTATAGAATGTCAGCTGCATGCCACCATCATCGGCATACCCGTAATCATTAGGTTGCGCTTCAAGAGCTTACAATTATTACTGGTCATAGAGCATCAGTTCCAAGTTCCCTAAAGTGAGCGGAATTTTTTACATATCTATTTGATTGGTAGTACTCAAATTCTTTAACACGAAAGTGACTTTCTTCCTAGTTTATTAAATTTTGGGTAGCGATGATACATATGACCATTTGTGTTCTCGAGTTAAAAATATGTTGTAGAGTTAGGAGGTTAGTTTTTACTTGATACGGCATTGGTATTGTTTTGTAGCTACTAAACAGCTAAGCAAGGCGAGTAACCGAAACTGTCTTCCTAAAAGAACTACCAAACACTCTTAAAAGATCTTACTGGATATCAAAAAGCAGTTCAAAGGTAGTTTAATTATTCCATGAATCTTGACATTGTGGAAAAGATCTTAGAAGAAATATAATCACCATGTAGGCCTCTCATGGTTTATGTTCCTCCTGCTAGATGCGAATCATGCGATAATGTGTTTTCATTTTGAAGTTTCAGGATGTAGTTTTTTCTCTAGAAATAATGAAAGCTGGAGTTTATTTTACTGAAAAGGCTATCGTTTCTATTTTTATTGACCATCTAACTCATGAATCCTTTATCTCTTTATCATCTATTATTTCATGTGAGAGACCTTTGATTAAGGTTAGTTTCTTCTCCACATTAGCTTTTTGATATGTACTTTTGTTTTTATAGGTACATGGCAGGGGCGGGAACCTTGACATTGTTGAAAAGATCTTAGTGAATAGGCAAAAGTTGTTCAAACTTCAAAGGTATAATGTGTTTTATTTTCTGTGAAAGCCGCTCCTCATGCTAGATGCTATACTGTGTTTTCATTGTCAAGTTTCAGAACGCAAGTGCTTCTCTAGAAATAATTGAAAGACCAAGTCTATGTTACTGAACGAATACCATCGCGTATTATTATTATTGACCATCTAATGCGTGATGCAAAACTAAAACAAAAAATGGAGGTGGCTATTGCTTGCAAAGTTGTTCTGATTGATTTGCAGACTACATAATCCCGAGATGATTAGAGAATTAAATTGATGTAAGAAAAGTAAGTACCTCTATTACAGTCCGTGCATGACATGAACATGTCAGGTTCTAAAATTATTTCAGTCATGCTGCATTCCTGCTTTTTTAAATTACCCAAGAATGTTTCACTTTCGGGAGCTGTAGCAGAAATTTTCACTGTAGAAGTCTGAAGTGTTATAATAAAAATTTTGATAGATGTATGTGTTCTGTATGACACTTTATGCGAGGATGTCCCAGTAAGGTATCTTGAACCATCCGTGTCTGGTTATCTCATGATTCTTGCCATTATGACTATATCCCCTGATTCTAAGGATCAACCAAGATGAAATGAAACCATCTTCTGCAGCTAATGAAACAGCTTACGTTCGAAAGGATGTATGTTGTTAAAAGATTACATTATTCTGGTCATTTATTATTATTAAGCGATCTCTTAGGGAAAACAGTGAGTTCATATGTATGACAAGACAGCCAGAAGCATGATAAGCTTGAACCCAATTGACGATGAAGATGATTTGAAACTATTTAGAAAAGTAAAGTTCCCCACGCAGCAATGAACGCAAAGCCTCCGAACGGTGCCAAGGTAGAAAACTTTCTGTCCTCGCGCAGTGCTACCATATAACACCTACATCATTCAATGAACATGAGACTTCTCAGCATATTCATTCCCAACAATAGACCAATGAAGCATCTGAAACTAGTTTACTTCACAAAGAAAACAACACTCTTTAAGACCACCATAATTCCCCAAATCGAAATAACATGGTTCATGGGAAAGGGGAAAACCAGTTTAGGAAAACATGGATTCTGCAATCAAAGCATTGGCTCATATAGAAAGGCACGCAATGCTTATCAGCTGAGTCAAAGTTGGAAACATGTCAAAATGGATGGAAATCTCTAAATTTATTTCCCTAGCAATGGAGAATTGTGGCAAGTGCCAGAGATTAAAGGTTATACTGGAAACTCCAAATCATAATTAATCGTTCAAAGAACCATGATGCACTGTTATCATCTCAACTACAAGACATCCAAAAAACATTTAGCAAACACACAAACACATCCATTCAAAAGTTCGAATTGCAGAATATAAGAACAATCTCCGCAATCTGAAAACAAAGAAATAACAACTTACGTGCCGGAAAAGGCTACAATCCCAGCAGTCAACAAGCCACCAAACTGTGCAAGAAAAAATATATGTCAAGCTCCATCAAATAGCAAAGGATAGAAAATGGAGAAACAGAGAGGGCTTACAATGTTGGGATATTTGGTGTTAGGAGCAGACACAAGAGCAGCAGTGTGGACCAAATGGTAAAGTGAAGCCGTTTGCCAAACCTGAAAGAGCTTCACTTTTTAGACAAATCCAACACCCCAAATAGCTAAAGCAACCGAATTTCGAACAAATCTCGGAATCTGAACCTGTTTGTAAGAAGGGTTCTCTGGTTTAAAGCCATGAGCACCGTAAGTTCCCAAACCAAGAGCAGCCATACCTAGAGTATACGCAATCAGTACCTCCATTCGTTACAACATCAAATCAAACATCTTTCTTCTTACCGGAAACGGCGGCGACTTTGTGCCATATCCGAGGATCCATCGATCGTCTTCCTCTGAAATCTCTTATTAGGTTGCTTCTCACACAATTTCCCATTTGACCAGATGGGTCAAATCGAATCATCAAGTGGATCGGGTCTTATTCGGTTTACGCTGAAAACGATGTCGTATCAGCCGTGCTCATTTCTTTACAGCCACTAAAGGTTCTTCCTTTTGCTTCAACTCTGAGCTCCGTATCTCTCATCTCTCCCTTGCACAAGTATAACCAGATGATTTCGTCTCCACGCCATGTTGGTAAAATTCTAACCTTTCTTCCCTTCTTTTAGGTTTCTTCTTTGTTCGAAATTGAACTCTTAAGATAAATTGTCAAATTGTGTTGCTTCTGGGAAATGAAAAGTGTTACTTTAGGATTGGAACTCTTATCTCTTCTTGTTTATTGCGATACTAGTTGTTCAGAGTTGATATATATTCCTGCATAGACCCATGGGTTGATTTCAATAAAACCTGAGTCCTTGTAAGCATTTTGATCTCCATGAATATGGGTTTTCATATCTTATTGAATCTGATTAAAAGAAACCCAATCTGATTACATGACTTGTACAGGTGTGCACCCATACATGACTGTCTCTTGCTTGCTAGGGATATAGCTTATTCTTCTGCAAACCTAAGTACTTACCTTGTTGTTAAGGTTTGGAGCAGAAGCTGCATCCACAAGACTATTTAGAAGAAAGTGACTTATCTGCTTGATGGTTATAGATCTCCAATCCACACCATTTGTTTTTCCCTTGATCGACACCCTTCTCCTAGTTGTACTCCTCTGAATTTCTTTTTTGTGATGGACAACGTAAAAGGCATGAGAAACAATCTGGGACAAGTGCAAACAATAACGTTGCAGCCACTGCCCGAGAGTATCAATGATGTTGTCTGTCATGAACTCTCCATGTGGCCTGAAGAGGCAGATGATTTGTTGTTGATAATGGACGCAATATCAAGGAGAGACTTGAAATGGGTACTGGCTGCTTGTGCTAAAGCTGTTTCTGAAAATAACCTTCTAATGGCACGGTGGTGTATGGGTGAGTTACGCAGCATGGTATCGATATCCGGTGAGCCAATCCAGAGATTGGGAGCTTACATGTTAGAGGGGCTTGTGGCAAGGCTTGCTGCCTCTGGAAGTTCGATATACAAATCTCTCCAATCCAGAGAACCGGAAAGTTATGAGTTCTTATCTTATGTGTACTTTCTGCATGAGGTTTGCCCCTATTTCAAGTTTGGGTATATGTCAGCGAATGGAGCAATCGCAGAAGCAATGAAGAATGAGGAGAGAGTCCACATTATTGACTTCCAAATTGGGCAAGGGAGTCAGTGGGTTGCACTTATTCAGGCTTTTGCAGCTAGGCCTGGTGGGGCTCCTAATATTCGAATTACCGGCATTGGTGATGGATCAAACTTGGTTACAGTCGGAAAAAGACTAGAGAAACTCGCAAAGAAGTTCAATGTCCCATTCAAGTTCAATGCGGTTTCAAGGTTGATTTGTGAAGTGGAAGTGGAAAATCTTGATGTCCGAAAAGGCGAAGCCCTTGGAGTAAACTTTGCTTACATGCTGCACCACTTGCCAGATGAGAGTGTAAGCACGGAAAACCACAGGGACCGGCTGCTGAGGATGGTGAAGAGTTTATCACCTAAAGTGGTCACTCTTGTGGAACAAGAATGTAACACAAACACATCCCCTTTCCTTCCCAGGTTCCTTGAGACATTAAGTTATTACACAGCAATGTTTGAATCAATCGACGTGATGCTCCCAAGAAATCACAAAGAAAGGATCAACATCGAGCAGCACTGCCTGGCAAAGAATGTCGTCAACATCATAGCTTGTGAAGGAGCTGAGAGGATCGAAAGGCATGAGCTTCTAGGGAAATGGAAGTCAAGATTTTCCATGGCAGGTTTTGAGCCATACCCCTTGAGCTCAATCGTTTCAGCAACCATTAGAGCCCTCTTGAGAGACTACAGCAACGGTTATGGGACTGAAGAAAGAGATGGTGCTCTGTACCTTGGTTGGACGAACAGACTTTTGGTCTCATCTAGTGCATGGAAGTGAAAGAATAACTGTCTCCAAAAATGTAATGCAAAAGACAGAATTGGAAGTAATAGATGGTTTTGTCTCAATACCATTAATAAGGTTGGATCAAATCATATACATCCCCAAGCTACAACTATTACACAGGCTCCATCAACAAAGAAAGACTCTTGTTGTGCTACCATCTCTGCCTGTAACTCTTATTTGAACCAAATGGAAGTGACTAGTTTACAGGCTAGATAAAGGTGGCAGGCATACTATTCCATTAAAGACTAATCTAATCTGGTTCAGCCTGAACAGCAAACTGTACAGCTTATAATCATATCGCCTGTACTAATCTATGTTAAAACAGCCGTATATAATTTACCACCTAGTACATGCCGAATGCTTAGCTTTGACCAGGCTCTGCTTTGGGTTTATGTTCCTGACTCTCCAGGGTTTTCACTGTAGTCTCGTTACATGCAGTAGTTTTATCATCTGACTTTGTTCCGGACTTGGTGTTATTGGCTGCTTGATCTTTGGTCACATCTGATCTTTCTTTTATTTGCTCTTTCGACTTCGCATCCACGACTGGACCTTGATCAAGACTTTTCTCAAAGCCATTAGTCTTAGCTTTCTTTTTTGAATGATCTTCGACATGGTCTTTTGTAATGGTTTGAAGAGCTGAGCTCCGAGGAATCATGCTGCTGTCTCCTTTAACACTCAGTTCTTTCTCATCAACTTCCGAGTCCAGCATGTTATTATGAGTAACAACCCTTCCTGGAGGCATATCATGGTCGTGTTTCCCCTCATACGTTGTAATAAGCAACTTTGTGTCATGAGATGACCTCTCTACGTGTTTCTTGACCGGACATCCAGAGCTTGAACATCTATAGTAGCTCCTAATACGTACAACATCAAACAGAGTAAGAACGTACGCAGAGAAGAGTGAAAATGAAAGTTTGAAGCCATATTATAACATGTAATCAATCACTACCTCGGATATGGGCTGCCTTTCACTGATTTCTGTCCATATTTACGCCATCGGTACCCATCATTCACAATATCAAACAGAGTCTGAGTGTGAACAACAGTTCGTGATTCATTGGTTGACCTCTCCATAGGAACGTGCTCGGTGTTCCCTCCTTTTTTCCTGATTTAGTGACATTGACATAAGAAGAAAAACAAAGAACACCAATGGTGAAGCCTTCGTCCAGAACCATTGAAAAAAAAAAAAAACTGAAATATCGATCATAAATACCTTCGCTTTGAAGCAGGACTATTGTTATCCTTGTGAGAGTTGTCGACCCTTATCCTACTTGATTGTGAAATAGCAGTTTTCAAATCACTGGTCGATGGAATAACAGAAACATGAAATCCTCCATAATTCTTTTGTGGTTCAGTTTGGCGATGTGTCTGAACACTAGACCCAGATGATTTCTCTACAATCATTATACCATATAAGAAATAGTATACAGCTTATATGCTACCATATCTTAAGCGCCAAAGAAAGTTTCATATAAATAGAAATATGTAGTCTTACCATTACTCACAGCTGTGAAGACATCACTTGGCTTAGCTTGATTGATAGGAACAGAACCACCAAGAGGCTTTGGATGATCATGCTCACCAAAGTAAACCGTGTCCACGATTTGTCCGCCTGGCGACCGTTCCAATTGTTTCTTCGCTTTGCAGTTTGGGTGCGTGCACCTGTAATAGCTCCTTACAAACTCATTCCCTTTAACGAGTTTCTGCCCATATTTCCGCCAGTTGTATCCGTCTTCCATAACTTTCTCACGGATAAAAGGGCTACTCCCTTCTGAACCAGACTGCAAAGATAGGACAGTACTATTTTCAGAAATCTTTGGTGCTTTCTCGGAAGCAACATCTACTTCTGACTGGGAAGCTGTGGTGTGGGGAACGCGTTGTAGTAGCTCCTTGCGGTCTGCAGATTCCGAAATCTCGCTTTGACATTGCTCAGCTTTACAACCTTCAACAACGGTTTCAGTTCTAGTTACATTAACTGGTGTTGCTTCCATTTTGTCAGTGGCAAGGAAATGAGATGCTTTAGTCTCGCTTGAATTGGCTACTTCCATGTCACTAGCCGGAACATTGGCCACCTCAGCCATAAGACCAACAAATTTCTTACTTAGCAGCAGAAGAAATTCAACTGAGAAAAATCGAGCTTAACGCCAAATCCATGTTAGTTGCCAAAGCCTGGAGGAGAAAACAAACAAAAACCAAATAATTTCAGTGAAGTAAGATGATAATCAAGTCCACAAGTAGAAGAAAGGGAACGAAATTTTGCAGAACAAGCACTCAAGGGATCTCTTAAGAGCATAACAGAGTAGGGCAAAGTAATCAAGCCGTAAAAAAATTACATTCTTCTAAAAATTGATTCTCATATATTAGTAGAGTAGACCAACAAGCTTTGGACACAAGTATTACCAAAGCATACATGGGAGGCAGTCTAAAAAATCCCTGTGATGATGAGTATGATCTACGTTTGATTCTCTTAGCAGCATGAAGAAGAAGAAGAAGAAGAAGTAAGGCCTTGAAATAAAAAGATGAAAAACAAACATACCCCTTTTTCTCCTAAATCGTTGAAAACCCCAAACGAAGCATTTTGCTAATACTCTTTTTTAACCAAAATTTAAAAAAAAAAAAAAAAGTCGGCAAATTGGTTGGTTCCATTTTCTACGGAGTCAGAGAAGACCAAGCATCTGGATTCGAACGGATATTAAGCATTTAATACTAAGCTGAATTATTTAAAAAAAAAAAAAAAAAAAAACAAGAGAAGAGAGGACCAATTACCGAAAACAAAGGAATTTACCTGGCACAGGCATCGAGAAGATCATCCGATCGAGAACAGTACCCAATTACCGAAAACTGGAGCTTCTCAAGTTTCGTTAGGACCAGGAGTCGGTAGATCGAACTCGAACAACCTCAAAATGGGTTCAAGTAGAGGCAGAGAGAGAGAAAAGAGGACAAAAGGTCATGTCCAAATATCAGATTCGTTGGACTTGGAAGGACTATGGATTAGGAGGAGGAGGAGAGAAAAAAAGAACAAGTGAGAAGTGGAAAGGCGAGGTTATCATTCGGTGCGACGCGGCGCACGGTAGCATATGTGGGCTCGGTTAATCGACGGTGGTGATACGTTTCTCAACTCTTTTAACATGACATATATTCCCCCCACTCACTAACGCAAGCCGACAAAATAAAGAAGCCATGGGACCCACAGAACCCACTGCATAATAATCTCGTGTCCCTCATTAGTATTTCCGAGTCATCCCTCCCAACGTATTAAAATCATTTATTCCAACAGCTCAAAATACGAATTAAGGTAATTATCTCAATATTCTAGTTAAAAGTTTTAAAGAAATTTCCCAAATTTTTTAAAAAACTATCTAAAACTTCTAAATATACTAGTATTTTTAAATATACCTTCAATTTCTGATTTTACTCGTTTAAATAGTAAATTTAATTAACTGAGTATTATATTTATCATCCATATGGGTCGGATTTCGCAAATATAATATGAGGATCACAAAGTTGGAGTATATAAAAGTATAGGGGTCGGATTCCGAGGAACAAAGCATCGAATCTTCTTACACAACTCGACGTCCTTTTGGCACTACTTTCTCTTAGGAACTTATCTACTTTTGTAAGCAAAATTAATGAAAGAGCATTTTCAAGGTAAATTTGTTGGAACTCGTTATTGACAAAATGTATTTAGACCAATTTTTATGGGTTTTTCGGTGAAAACATTCATCAGAATGACCAGATTTTTAGGCACGATGGAATCGTTGCCGTGAACACTATACTATAGTGTATCTACTTGTCAAAATCGGAGTTCGTTTGAATGAAAAATAGAGGTCCAGTGTGGATGAGTTAGAAAGCTTGTAAAGCTTCTAAAATGTGGCTAAGTGTGAAACTAGCAAATGTCTCATGCTCGAAATTTGTGAGATAACCCGACCCATTTTTTTTATTCGGATTATTATTCCCATAAATAATAATCCTCAATATCAATTCAAACACATGCAAAACTCATCAAATAACCAGCGGAAGACAAACCAATTAAACCAATTCGATTAACCATTTCATCAAACCAATTCGATAATCAATTCCTGATGAGGATATCGAGCTAAGCTTAACTGATGCGGTCATCAAACCAAGCATCTACCAAAATCAAGTGTCCAAGCTCAAGGAAACCCTAATGACACGTCCCAAAGCAAAGAGGCTAAGGGAAAGGCTCAACATGGCAGTGAAGTCCCTCTTAAACACAATGGAACTCAGAGCCACCTTCAGAAACACCAGCGAAGTGAACAACATCCAAGATAGCTCCAACACACTCGATTTAGACCTTATGGAGGAATTTGTACGTTTGAGCATCAAGGAACTTCAGCTTCAAATCGGCCAAGGTAAGACTATTTACTTGTCAGGAAATGGAGCTCAGAACATCAAGAATATCATTGAGATCACATTGGAACTCCAAGATATTGCTAGAACAATTAAATCGGTTGATAAAGAGCAAATGGAGCAAGGAGAGGAATTTGAAGCGAACCACGCGGGAACACTTGAAGATATCAACGATATCGACTTCAAGAGACTACGAGGGGAAGAATTCATCAAAGATTTCAAGCTGCACAGACCAATAACAGCGTTGAAGATTTTAGCCTCAAAACTAGCCAATACGAGCACAATCAAGGTAAGTTCTATTTATTATGAATTTGTGCAAGTAGTCACGAGTATTTCAGTGGTATTCAAACCTTCAAGAAACCACAGTTCGAGCCTTAGTGAGGACGATATTATTTTAAATATTTTTTTTTTTATTTTAGCAAACTTTTATTTTCTTGTATTTTAAACGCCTTGTTGTTTTCCTTTGAAAAGTCATGTTGTTTTGAGTCTTTTTATTGTTTTTGTGTCGACCTAATTACGTCCCTAAGCTGAAGAACCATTATATAAGGTTCCCCCGCAGCCTTGTATTCTTTCAACCTTTGTCTGATTAATAAAAACGTTGTATATTCTTTGTCCCCAAGCACAACCTTGTCGAGTCTTCTTTGCTGTTGTTCTTCGTGTGGATTCACCTAACGCTGCGTAAGCTTGCAGTATCAGAGATCCCCTCACACTCTATGTGGTGCCTTCGATCCATCTCGATTCAGATTTCTTGTGGAATCAAGTTATCTTGTTCGTGTGCTGTTTGTGGGATCAATCAGCAACCATTTCATCCTTATCTATACCGTCACTCATAATCCATTCAATTTGTTGTTCTTGAACCGTGTGGAATAAGAGAGGTGGAATCCGATCTTATATCATCTAGAATCAGGTTATATCATTATATCATTTAGTTTTTGTGTTTTACTTTCTATTTCAGTTTGTCTTAAGATAAAAACCATAAAAATCGTTTGCATTTGCTTAATAGTTTGTTTCTATTGCTGTTTCAGCTGTCTTATAAACAAAAATCCCATAAAAAGTTGATTATGTTTGCTTAGTTCTATTGTTTCTGTTTTGCTTGTTTCGTTTGTTCTTTCTGGTTTGCTTATGTTAAATCATAAAGAAAACGTAAAAGAGTTGTTGTTTTGTGTCTAGCTGTGCTGAAAACGTTTCTCTCAATTGGTTCCCTTTGGTCTAAACGATTTGTCTCAGTTACTTGCTCGTCTGATTGTTATTGCTACGTTTGTTCTGTTTTTGTTCTGGTGCACAAGTTGTTTGCTTATTTCTGTTTGTGTCTTAAAAATCAAAAACCCTAAAGAGTTCATTTTGTTTGTGTTAGTTCATTTCGTTTCTGTTTGCATCACTCATCTAAAACAAAAACCCAAAAGAAAAACAAAAGAAGTTAGTTTTCTCTCGTTTCTGCATTCGTGTTTCAGTTCTGTTTAAGTTTGCTTTGCTTGTTTTTGTTTCCTTTATAACCAAAAATTCCAAAGAGTTAAATTTCCTTTTTCCTTGCCGTTCAATTCGTTTTCTTTTTGCTTCTTGTTGCTAGTTTGCCTTTTTGTTTTGATAAATCGAAAACTATAAAAAGAGTTTGTTTGATTGCTGGTTGATCTAAGTAAGTGGAGTGTTCAGTTAGAACGTTTTGCTTCTTTGATTTTATGTGGTGCTTTTAACCGTTTGTTGAATCAGTGCAAGTAAACACAAGCACCGGAGGAACAACATGGTTAAAAAAGACACTTGGAGTCAAGAGATTGATTATGACCATAGTATGAGCGAGGAGGATACAACTTATGTAGAAGACCCATCATCTAATGAAGATGATGACTATGGACATGAACCGGACAGAGGAAAACTCGAACCAGACCCACCATATCAAGTCTGAGACCACTCAAGCCATAAGAGCTGGTATGAAGAAGGTCGTGGAGAGCGAAATCTCAAGCCACCAGACCGCAAACAGAGCCCCACTTATCAAACTCGATATAAACTTGAACATGAGGAAGCTTTAAATTTCAATTATAAATCAGGTACTGAACTTACATTGTATGAGTTTTTAGGAAGTACAAGAGACTACCTACGGTGGGAATCGAACATGGATGAATACTTTAGGTACTATTTCATCCCAAGAGGAGAAAGACTCACTTACGCTCTAAACCAACTCAGAGGAGCGGCAAAAAGATGCTGGTACCAAGGGAAGGATTATAGGTGGTACTACAAGGAACCAACCCTAAGAACGTGGGGACAGTTGAAATGGATAATGAGGAAGAGATATGCACCTCACAACCTAGCTTATCAAAGTAAAAATACTTACCTCCCAAAGAAATCAACCCAAGTAAATGCAACTCCTAATCTGGTGCAAAATGCAAACTCCAAATCAGTCAAGCGCCAAAGTAAGTATTATGTTCCTAATAATCCTTTAGAACTGACAAGTTATAAGTGTACGAACAGGGAATACATTGCTACGGATTTCCCAAGCAAGAAAACCACATCATCTACGAGTTCAATCTGTAAAAAGCATGTGACACAAGCGAGTGTCAAGAAAGGAATTCAATGAGCTCACAAAGAGGTAAGTACCTCCACTGCTTTTCAAAAGTTAGACCAGCTTTTTGATAAAGCAATGCACTTGATTGAGTCTAGTAGAGTTGAAAAAGGTTTAGGTACGAAAGAGGAATTTGATCCAACTAATTGTTGTAGTTTGCAAGTAAACAAGAAACAAGTATTGTTTCAACCTCTAAAAATGAAAAGGTTCAAAATAAATTGTCTCAATCTTCTCGTGATGATCTCATGACTATTATAATGCACTTGCCCTTTTCCAAAAGTGTTGCAACAGATGCAAATCCTAAGGAAGAACCATTTGGCACATTTGTTCCATCTCATTGTCAAGAAGAACAACGCAAGCAAGTAGATCATGAAAAGAAAACTCAACCAGAACCGATTTCACCTTCACTTGAAGCACATGGAAAGCACACTCAAGGTAAATCTTCTAACACTTTAAAATCGCTTGAAGTAATCTGTTATATATAGGTGCCAAAACAGAGGACAATATGCTAAAGAATGTATAGCCAAGAAATTAACAATGATTACATCTCCAGAACTAGAAAAGAGTAGTCTTAAGAAGTATGATAACCTTGTTGAATCTGATCTTAACATTCTAAATGCTAGTATGATACACTTGTCTTTCCAAAAGGATGTTAAAACAGGTTTAGGTGTGACGAGTGAGCAAGTGGATCAAACGGAGTCACCAACTCAAGTTTCAAACCAAAAGCAAGCTCAAAGCACTACTCATCATGTTGTGTCCAAAGAAACCAAGTTGACAGCACACATTCAACTTGAACAAGGCTTGAATACCAAGCTCCCTAACATTAAAGAGGACAAATATGAAGCTATAACATCTGTTGTGAGAGCCCAAAAGAATGAACCAAATCATGAATTCAACCCAGAGCCAAACAACAAGTGGAAACCAAAAACAAAACAAAGAATTGTTCAGGCAATGTCTAAGTGTGAACCAGTTTTTCTTGCTGCAAAGGTAACAATTGTCAAGGCTGAATCAATACAAAACACCTTGTATGGTATCAAAATAAGTGAATCTCAAAACTTGTTTTGGTATTGGAATAATTTCATAATTCATCAATGTCTCAAATACACTGTTTTTGAAGTCTCCATTTCAAGTATAATGCACTTGTTCTTTCCCTTTAGTGCTCATGAAGGAGCATGTGCCATGGAAAAGCATAAGGACATAGGAGAAGAACTCACAGGTTCCAATCAAATAAAGGATAACACAGTAGATACATACCAACGAACTCTAAAGCAACAAAATCAAGGTAATTATCTAGACTCCCAAAAATGAATGAAGCCTAACTTGCTTTCTATTGGTACATGTCAAATAGTTTTGAGGGCAAAACTTTTTGAAGAGGGAGAGTATGATGCGGTCATCAAACCAAGCATCTACCAAAATCAAGTGCCCAAGCTCAAGGAAACCATAATGATACGTCCCAAAGCAAAGAGACTAAGAAAGGCTCAACATGGTAATGAAAACCCTCTTAAACATAATGGAACTCAGAGCCACCTTCAGAAACACCAACGAAGTGAACAACATCCAAGATAGTTCCAACACACTCGATTTAGACCTTATGGAGGAATTCGCACATTTGAGCATCAAGGAAGTTCAAGGTTCGAATCAGCGAAGGTAAAACTGTTTACTTGGCAGGAAATGGAGCTCAGAACATCAAGAATATCATTGAGATCACATTGGAACTCCAAGATATTGTTAGAACAATTAAATCGGCCGATAAAGAGCAAATGGAGCAAGGAGAGGAATTTGAAGCGAACCACGCGAGAAAACTTGAAGATATCAACGATATCGACTTCAAGAGACTACAAAGGGAAGAATTCATCAAAGATTTCAAGCTGCACAGACTTGTAACAGCGTTGAAGATTTTAGCCTCAAAACTAGCCAATACGAGCACAATCAAGGTAAGTTCTATTTATTATGAATTTGTGCAAGTAGTCACGAGTATTTCAGTGGTATTTAAACCTTCAAGAAACCACAGTTCGAGCCTTAGTGAGGACGACATTATGTTAAATATTTTTCTTTTTATTTTAGCGAACTTTTCTTTTTTTTGTATTTTAAACACCTTGTTGTTTTCTTTTGACAAGTCTTGTTGTTTTGAGTATTTTTATTGTTTTTGTGTCGACCTAATTAGGTCCCTAAGCGAAGAACCATTATATAAGGTTCCCCTGTAGCCTTGTATTCTTTCAACCTTTTTCTGATTAATAAAAACGCCGTATTTTCTTTGTCTCCAAGCACAACCTTATCGAGTCTTCTTTGCCGCTGTTCTTTGCAGTATCAGAGATCCCCTCACACTCTCTGTGGTGCCTTCGATCCATCTCGATTCAGATTGCTTGTGGAATCAAGTTATCTTGTTCGTGTGCTATTTGTGGAATCAATCAGCAACCATTTCATCCTCATCTCTACTGTCACTCATAATCCATTCAATCTGTTGTTCTTGAACCTTGTGGAATAAGAGAGGTGGAATCCAATCTTATATCATTAACCGAGTCCAACAAAGAAGTCAACATATCAACGATGAGGATCGGAATACACCACAAACAAGGTCACGGACAAAGAGCTTAAGAGAGGTATTCAACAAGCTGTCGAGGGTCTACTTACTTTTATAGAGCATGAAGAACTCAAACGAAAGTTGCTCACTACAGAGATCAGCGTAGAAACACCAATCGAGCCTCAAAGAGAATCAAGCACGTAAAAGGCTCAAGAATGGGAGATTGCCCAAGACATTAACTATGTTGAGTTAGGAACACGTCAAGAAACCAAGATTATCAAAGAAAGTCAAGAGAACGCTTGCTTGGTGCTCAAGACTCAATCAATCTTTTTCTTGCCAGTTTTACAAGGAACTAATGAGACAGCTTTGCTCATCATTTCAAACACATTCAAGGGAGGGTTGGAGCTTGAAAACACGTAGAATACTCCAAGGAGCCAAGGTATAGCAATACACTTATAATACTGCAAGGATCCAAGGTAGAGCAATACACTTAGAACACTTGATTCATTGTTTCCTTGTGAAACCGGCATAAACGTTGTAATTTGGTTCTTGAGCCATACCTTGTTGTTCTTGCTTTCTTGTTGTGTTTCCAGCTCCATCTTGATCATCTTCAAAGTATTGAGTCCTTGTTATGCTTACATTGTCTTCTAGAGTGAAAGGAGTCTCTTGAATGATATCTTTGGTGAGGAGTGTCTTCTTGAGGTCTTTCATGCTCGATTAAGGTGATTAAGCTTTCTATTTTTTTGTTGAACTCCTCTCTTGGTTCCTGATCTTGTTCTTGGAGCGTGCCTCATGGTTGGTATGTTGATGGCTTGTGCTACTGGTTCGGTTAGTGGCATTGATGTCCTCATCACCATAAAAACATTAGGCACTTGATCTTAACTTGTGTAATCACCGTAGATTACATTAAGTCGAGTGACAACCTAGCGGATCCATTTACTAAAGGTTGGTCTAGAGATCAAATGGTTAAATCATCAAGAGGAATGGCTTTAAAGCATATGACTTAAGAGGATATTTGACGGTAACTGATGCGGTCATCAAACTAGCAGCTGAACCAAAGCTTAATCAAACCGGTTGCACAATGCTAAACAGACCCGAGAAGGACATATATTCACTCTTTGAAGCCTATCAGCTCAACCACGATGATTTAACGTATGAAACTACTTGGATAATATTCTCAGCTCAATTACAAATCTCCTCAAATAAGAATCGGATCAAAAGGAGTTCAACCAAAGGAGTTATCCAATTTACAAACCATGAGATTTTCATTTAATCCGATTTAGACATGCGCACATTAAATGAAGAATTCCGATCAGACCAGAAGGAATTATGTTACAAAATAACTTGCTCTACAATCTTGATCCATCATAGAAGCTCAGTAAGTTGGATTCGTACCAATACAAGTTCAGATGAAAAAGTTATTAATTTTTTAAACAAGACATTCTTGGCTTGCCTTATTTGGAAGCTCACGGATTTAAATACTTAAAAAAAAAATCATTGTTTCAGTTGTTTTTAGTTTGTTCCATTAAAAATAAAAAAAAAATTGTTAATTTACTTGTTTTGAAATTTGCCATAAACTTGTTTCCTTTTGTGTTTGTCGAAATCTTTCTTATTTCCTTTGTTATCTTGAGTAAAGAAACGCTTCTAATTTATTCTGCTTGTTTCTTTTGTGAGGGTAACCCAAAACGAAAAACAGAAACAATGGAGTATTATGAAGTAGAAGAAGGCCATTACGAGTTAATTTCCAATGAAGAGTATGATGAACAAATCCAGAGCTTGTCCGATGGAGAGGCTGACTATGAAGCACCACTGTGGCTAGGAGATTGTTATTCGAGCTCTGATTTTGAGGAAGAGACCGACGTTGAAGGATTCGATTTTGAATTCGAAGATGAACCAAACGGTGAAGATTTTGAACCAAAGACACCAGACTATGAAGAAAGTGATTCACAATTTAGTGGAGAAGAAACCAAGCAATATGGTGAAGAAACTTGGCACCATGAGATTGAATCCGAAGCTGAAGAAGCATGGTATGAAAGAACTGATTCTAAAATCAGTTATGAGACTAAACCTGGGTGTGAAGAAGAAGAGGAAGTCCATAACGATTCAGCAACCAACTACGGAGAAAATTTTGAACAGGAAGAGTCTGAACTAATTGATGAAAACCCATGGGATGACGAAGCTGCAGAAGATAGTTATGTCAATGAATCAGAACCAAGCTACGAAGGTGAAATCAAAGTTTGAAGAGGAGGTCGAGCCCTTCAACAACACTAATCAATCTGAATCATGTGACTATTCAACGGAGGATGAGCTAGATTTCGAACCATATCACATATGTTTTTACGGGTCATCACCAAGGACCAGAATCATACTTGAGATGGGAAAGAGATATGGAGGATTGGCTACAAGCCAACCAAATTCCTAAGGAGGAGAAAACGTCTTATGCCGAAGATACTCTCACCGCAGATGCTTTTAGGCAATGGGAACAAGATGTGTACCTAAGGCTTGAGTACGACGAACCAGATGCCTGTTGGGAAGAGATGAAAAAAATGTTGCGTAAAGATTTTGTGGAGGATGCTGATTGGGAAAGCAATATAAAGATTTATACAAATCACGAGCCAAGAAGATGAATTCTAGCAACAAGGCCGAATCCAAAAGCAAAGCAAAAAAGCATTATTTCCGGAGCCAAAGAAAGTGTTCCCTGGAAATGTAGAGAAGAAGACAAAGGTTAAGAAACTAGTTGGAACTAACGAACTAAAACCAGATCCGAAGCCACAAGTCATAGCCCAAACGCAAAGTACAAATCCACTACTTGAACAACACGACAAACCAGAGCAATGTAAATCTTCTAAACCTTCTAAGGTAGATAACACGATTTGTTATAGATGTCATACAAGAGGTCACTATTTTGCAACGTGTCATACTAGACAAGTAGTTACCACTTTGTTCAAAGAACCAAAAAGAGATAATTCTAAGGAAGTTAAAAAGTTTAAATCTGATTTAGAATTTTCCAATGCTAGTATGATACACTTGTCTATGCCAAAGGATGTTGATACAAGTCACCACATAAAAAAGGAGCTAGCACATCAGGAGAAGCTCCAGCCTTATTCACGGATCAAAAGCAAATCCCAAACATCGAGTTGTCTAATCCATTAAACCGCAACAAGCAAATGTAAGTGATTACTTGATCAAATTTGTTTCTATTGATCTAAAGGATTTAATAATTCACTTTCTGTGTTCAAAAGAGCTTGAGAAAGCTTTAGGTACAAAGGATAAACCCCCAGATCCTCATTCCAATACCGAGATACGAGAAGAGTTCAACAAGGATATCAAAAGCGAAATAGGATATATCACAAAGAAGGCAGCCATGACGGCTAAGAAATCAGAATGTAGCAGAGGATCCATTGCTTCGTTTTCGATAAAAAAAGAGCCACCAGATATCCAACATCAACCATATTCTAGCTACACGCGAACCATGACCCGAGGTAACTCTCTAAACCCTCAAATGATGCACAATACTAACTTGCTCTATCGATGTGCAGGTGATCAAGTTTTGAGGACAAAATTTTTTGAAGAAGGAGGGTATGTGCGGTCATCAAACCAGCAGCTGAACCAAAGCTCAATCAAACCGGTTGCACAATGCTAAATAGACTCGACAAGGACATTTGTTCACTGTTTGAAGCCTATCAGCTCAACCACGATGATTTAATGCATGAAACTACTTGGAGAATACTATCAGCTCAATTACTAATCTCCTCAAAGAAGAATCAGATCAAAAGGAGTTCAAACGATAGAGTTATCCAATTTACAAACCAAGGGATTTTCACTTTATCCGATTTAGATATGGGCGCATTAAATGAAGGATTCTGATCAGACCAGAAGGAATTAAGCTACAAAATAACTTGCTCTACAATCTTGAACCATTATAGAAGCTCAGCAAGTTGGATTCGTACCAATACAAGTTCAGATGAGAAATTTATTAATTTTTTAAACAAGACATTCTTGGCTTGCCTTATTTGGAAGCTCACGGATTTAAATACTTACAAACAAGACTATGGCGACCAGGAGAGATATCTAATCATTCAGGAGACACATCTAACCATCCATAAGAGTCATATAGCATCTTTCCATGCACCAGCAACCACATGATCAAGCGGATCCCCTTGTTTTCAAACTTACCATATCTAGAACTGTTCACACTTGGAGTAATAAAGGACCAGCGGCTATTTCCTCAAAGCTACGACGTTTTGGAGGCTTCCACTACTTACAATATACTCTCAAGATTCATCATATGGTGCACCATCCCACACTTGATCATACAGATTCAAGGAGCTCAAACTTGCCTTTTTCGGAGTCACATGCAATCAAACTCCAACGGCTCTTTCCATCTCTGTTTGTCTGCATGCTAGAGACCCTCCAAGTTAGAAAGAGACTTCCCAGGATGCACCACTTCCTTCCCAAGTTATCCAGATACAAGCTGCACCATAACTTTTCATATTTGGCCATATTTCACATTAAAACGCCAACAGTTATGTTTTCATTAATTGTACGATTTGTTTCTCTTTTCTACTCTTTAGGACCGTTGTATTAGAGCCTATAAAATTTCAGTTTCGTTTTCATTGTAAAGGCACCTTTCAATCTGATTAATACAAAGTTTTCGTTTTTCTTTCAAAGTTGTGCCTTTGAAGAATTGTTCTTGTTCTTTTGAATACAAGTGTGTGATTCACTTCTATTCTTTAGCTTGTTTGTTTGATTCAAACAAATTGCTTCGTTCACTGATTGAGAGAGAGTCAACCAACCTCTTTCACCATCCATCTCTATCATCGCCCACTTCCGCCAAATTGAATCTGATAAGAGCATTGGGAGACTTTTGTCTCGACCTAGTGCTTAAAGATGGTGTTAAGTCAATTATGTTTATAGTTTTGTTTTAGAAGTAACTCACGATCTTGTATTGATGAGCAATTAGGATGCAATCCTATAAGATCACATCTTCTATATATTAAAGGAGAAGCATTGGGAGGCCCTTTTGCTTAGATGTCATCACCATATTTTCTCAACATTTTTTTATTTAATTAATTGTTAATTTTAAACTACTATTATTCTAATTACCAAACACAAATTTTAGTCATTTATTTTGACATGGTTCAAGTTATCCCTACTTCCAAACATAGTTAGAGAGTATATTTTATTTAATGAATCAGTCTAAACCATTAATCGAAAGTAAATGCTATTCCTTAGCAAACTAAATTGAACCATTGGAAAAATAATATGCAATTGAAATCTTTTATATGACTAATTATTATCATCGATGTTTCAAAGTTATGCAAATAATTATGGTTTTAAATAAATTATCATTAAAATTTATACTCTACCTAAAACCATGTAAATTAATCTACAAACCAAAAAAATGTAAATCATATTGTAACAATACATTAGCTTAGATAAAAAAAAATATTATGCATATACATTCACATAATAAATTAACACCAATTATGTTAATATTAAAAAGTGGCCAAATTAATCATTTAACATCGTCATACAAAAATAAAAATAAAAGTTCATTATATACACATCAATCAATGTAAACAATGTCATTAACTAATCAAATATATTATTTTTAAAAATTTGATTCAAATCAAAGCATGTTTTGTCGTTAGTCTAATTATACATTAATTGAATCTCTAGAAAGAAAACCATGTAAATTGAACCAAATGATATATCAATTACATGATTTATTTTTTCTAATTGATTCAAATTAATTACGTGAATTTTTTTTCTTCTAAATTTGATTTGATATCAATTAACTTTAGAATATTTCTTTTGAAATATTTCATTTTTTCTTTAATTCGTGTGCATTAGTTATTCGATTCAGTATCAAATCAGTTAAAAAGTGGATAATAAATATTTCTATATCCTATTTAAGCGAGATTTTAGCATCATTCTGGTTTTGTTTTTTAAATATGTCGCATTAAATATAGGACCCTTAAATATATTTAAAATTTGAAAATTAAAATTTAGATATGCTGTTAAGATTTGATTTGATTCACAAAGACCTAAAATTGTTTAAAATGAATTCCCTATAAATATAATGTTAAATTGTAGAAATTCACAAAGATGCAACAATAGTTTGTGCATCTACCTCTTGAAGATGTTGGAGATGAAGAGGATGATTTGACTATGACAAGGTGGATAAATGTCATTTGAAATCTGATACCGTTCGAGGAAAATGAGCAAAGAGATTTGAATTTTGTAATCATGGCTGGTTATATCTTATGAACTTTTTTCGTTGTTGTTACTTATATCTTTTAAATTTGTTTGGGTTTTTATTGGTGATAGTAATTTAGTGTACATATTTGCTTTTCCATGTCAGAATCCACCGTGATTTCGAAGAATTACTCGAAGAGTACCTAGAAGTGGAGTAAATATTTGAAGATGAAACCATTTTGATGTTCCGTCGAGCCAGGGCAAGCGTTGTCAAAAGTCAAAACTATAAAAGTTTGATATGACCAGTTGGTTTAATTAAATATGTAATGTCGATTAAATTACTTTGCTAGATTAGTTTTGGTTTATTCTCGGTTTATTATCTTTTTGTTTTGAAACAAATTTTTGGTTTATTATCACTATTTTTAATCATTCTCTTCAAAAGATCATTTTTTTTTTCTAGAATTTTAATTTTACCTAAATATTGTTTGAGAACATTATATTATAACAATCTTTGTAATACCTAAATATTGTTTGAGAGTAAAGTATTAAAATTATTTTGAATTTGAATAAGTTAGGATGATTTAAAATTTTAGTTTAGTTAAGAGATATGATTTAAGAATACTTTATAATATTGTTTGAAATTTGTAGGCTAATTCTTTTTCAAATATGTGCTAATCCTTTAAATGTAAATTAAATACTTTTATAAATCACGTGAACTCTATATTATTTTGAGTATAACAAATTATGATTGGTCTTAAAATGGTTATGATAACTTTTTACTAACTAAAAATTCAAAGAACTATTGTTTTGAATTATTTCACGAATGAAACATATTTCTATACAAAACAATCGCAAATTGGCATATTTTAAGCAAATCTGAGATTTCTTACAACTACAAATGCTTGCTATATAAATTGTATTCGATAATTTTTAACTATATGGACTACTTAGAAATATGTTCTGTTTATGTATACACATTTTTTACCCTATACACAAATATATTCATTTTAACCCACGTAAATCGCAGATATTATTCTAGTCTATAATGATATTTAACCTTTTTTTCTTAAACACCATAAATTTATGTCATTCATTGCCACTTCATAGGCTCATACGTTTTACATTTGTCATATTTGATATTGTTTTTTCGCAATTAATTTCTTTTACTTTGAAATTTGTCTTGGATTAATAAAAAACTTTTAATATGAGCTAGAATATACCATGATGATAGAAGACAATGTGTAAGGAATTATGGAATACCACAACTCAGTCAGCCACATCCCGCATTTATAGACATGTTCTAAACCCCTAATACTAAACTAATCTTTAACCATTAATTAAGCTTAAATAAGAAGGCAAATACCAAAGATTCTGTATAACCTGGTTTTCAAAGGGTCATCTTTGTGAGTATAGTAGGAGAGGATACAACACTCTATCCATGGTGGTTCCCTTGTAGCCGCCTGCTTGGAGCTTTCCCTTATTCCTTGCAACCGATTCCACTTCTTCCTCAACATCTCTCTGTCCTCAAATTCTAAACTCCAAAAGTATTCCTGTCAATATGATGAACTCTAGTTGAGAGATTATAATAGAATCTATGTTTCAGGTTTAGATGCATAAACCAAATGGGGGCATTTACTGCGTCTTTGTCGCATAAGAAAGCCTCTAAAGTTGTTGTTGGATCGTCCAGTGTCAATAAAACTTGGTAACCGCGATTCTCGTCTGAATAAATATCTTCCACTTGCCAAGGGTATGCAGCGACAACTCGGACAATGCATCTGTACTTGTATGTAACCTGTAATAACAACAAACGCAAGCACATAAATTATTCTTTATGGTTACAGGGAATACACAAAACAGATTCTTGTTTGGCACCTTGGGGAATGTTATGATGTCCATCAGTGTAACAAATGGGGCTCGATCGACATCTGTCTCTACAAGACACCGAGAATGTCGATGAAGTCAATCTAACGATCAATCTGGAGAAATTTTCAATGAAAGAATGAAAAGAGTATTGCAACCTGTTAATGGAATGTGTCCCATCTTTGATGACATTCTCTTATCATAAATCCTAGTTTTGGGAGCATAAGATCAGAATTAATATCAAGTGAACAAATTACCCCCGAAACCCTCGAGAATTACCAACCTCTTGATCTTTTCTACTAAACAACCATCTTGAGCGAGATTGACCATTGTAAATCTACAAAAACAAAAAATTGTAGTTAAATGTTACATTTTAAAAGTTTAGGACAATTTAACAATTTATTAGGGTCTTTTAACAAAAAAAAAAACATTTTCACTAAAATGGTGGAAACCCACTGCAAAACATTCCTTAAAAACCGGACCTGATAAGTGATAACACTACACTCTTTACATAATTAGATGGGTAGACACAAAGAGAGAGAACGTAAAGAGAAAATAGCATATTTATTAGGCAAATCAAGGTGATTGGTGAGGACTTTAAGAAATTTTGGCTGTATACTTTAAAAAATAAAAAATGACTGTAAAAACTTTTGCTTTAAAATAGTTTGATTGTGACCTTAAAAAAACAAAACTTCAGATTTTATAGGCTTTAAAGAAAATTAACGAAATAAGAGTAAAATTTAGAAAAAAATGGCTGTGAGAATTTTTAGGAGATTTGTTAGGATTTTAGAAACTTTTAAATCAAAAAAGCCTGATTGGATAATTTGTGATTTTAAAAACTTTAATTTTTTAAAAAAATCTATACAAAAAAATTTGGACAATGTAGCAAAATTTGGTTCATGGACTTATGTCTTAAACCTAGGTGGACGAAAGCTCTATCGAGCTATGGAGTTAGCGATTAGAGAAGTTGTTTGGATGGTCAATTTGCTCAAAGAGCTTTAGTTTCATCAACCTCACTACGTTACCTTTTTCTGTGATTCTAGTGCACTGCAACTATTCGTATTGCTAATAATGCAACATTTCACGAGTGTATGGAACACATTAAACTTAATTATCACATTGTTAGAGACAAGATAATGAGTGGCTTAATCAAGACTCTGCATGTGCGTGCAGATGCTCAATCGTCTGATGGATTTACTAAGCCTATGTTAGGGCACTTTTGTGTTCTCATAGGCAAGATGATTAACATTATAATCAGCAATATTCGTTCAAGTAAAAATGGGCTGTAGGCCCAAGTTATAAATTTTCCAACATAGGCACGTGCCCGCGTGGAGAAGACGTCAGGTGACTGTGAATCCTTGTAACCTCAAAGAGCCCAAATTATCAAAAGAATTTCTTAACACCTTTCTTTAACCTAACCACCCCTCAACTCTTTTTCTCTCAACTCTACCCCAATTTTTTATTATTATTATATATACACACCCAATTAAATAATCCAACAAACAAATTAATTAATTCACCAACCAAAAAAAATTTCAACCAATCAAAACAATCCACTTAACTCTCTCTCTTCCCTGCCGCGTTTCTCCTCTCTCTCTCCCTCTCTCTACGCTGCAAAAACAAAGAAAACAGAGGGATAAACAAAGCTTCTTCTTCATCTCTCCCCTTCGTCCTTCTTCTTCTTCTTCATCTCATCATCTCTTTGCTATCATCCTTCTTCTTCTCCATCTCGATGAAATAGAGCCAAGGCTTCTTCTTTGGCCGTCTTCTTCTTCATGTCGTTGGAACGAAAAATAGAGCCAAGGAATAAGAGTTGAATCATTCTTACACAGTTGAGTCTTTTAAATTAAGGTATGATATTTCATTGTTAACAATTTTCATGTTTAGGGTTACATTAGGTTTTCTTCTAGTTTTAGAAATTTGTTTGTAAATTAAATTTGGATATTGGATATCCAATGTGTTTCTAGATGTTGGACTTGTTTTGTAAGTTTATTAGGGTAATGTGATAGGTTTTGTGGCAACTGAATCATTATAAAGCAAACAAAATCGGAGGTAATCTGAAACTTTATAGGTATAACTGGTACTATTGAGACTAACTGGTAGAACAAGTACTATCGAGAATAACTGATACAACTGGTATTAATGAGAGTAAATGATAATATTGGTATTACTAGTAATACTATACTGTAAATGGCATTACTAAAAGGATAGTACTACAATTGATTATATACTAACGATATTTGTTATTTTTTTATTCTTTTGCAGGGGACATGACAATGAACTGCACAATCATATGTTTTGATTATGGAGGATATTACTCAATGGAAGGTGATTGCGCAAGATGGAGTTCAAGAGGAGATCGAATTAAGACTTTAGCGATACGGACTGCACTGGAGGAGGTGACTTATTCGGCGTTGGTTGACGGAATTAGCAGAAAGATCATGGTAGATGAAGCTACAACGCAGTTGAAACTTAGTTACTATCCGATGATTTTGACTCTTTGGACACCATTAGAAATTTCGAATGATGATGAGGGTTTTAATTACCTAATGCAAGTGAGTGGAGATGGTTGTAGAAAACTTTTGCATGTGGAGCTCATCAATGTTGTGGATGAAACTCAGAGATGTGTGGAAGCGAGAAGAGATGTTGGAGAAAGTGATGTTGTTGTAGGGGATGATGATATGATAACTTTTCATACAAACGAACCATTGGAACACCATGCGTTGGTACATCAAGGTATACATGTAACTCATTTGTATGTTATGTCTGTCTGGTATAACTGGAAAAACGTATGTATAAACTGTTTGATTAGTTTTGTGTGTTCTGTCTGTCAAGTATAACTAGGTATAACTAGGTATAATTGTTTGATTAGTTTTGTGTGTTATGTCTGTCTAGTATAACTAGATATAACTAGGTATAACTGTTTGATTAGTTTTGTGTGTTATGCCTGTCTAGTATAACTAGGTATAACTATGTATAACTGTCTGGTATATCTAGGAATAACTAGGTATAACTGTTCGTTTTTTTATCACAGATCACGAAGAGCAAGAACATTTTGATATGCATGAAGGTAATGAGCAAAATAATGAGCAAGAACATTTTGTGGATGGATCTAGTCTTGTATCCACTCCATGGGAAGATGGTGTAGGTATGACATTGGGTCAAAAATTCGGAAGTAAAACTGAAGTGCAACTCTTAGTTCAAGTAACTTCACATCGAAATTGTTTTGAATACATTGTAAACAAGACGTGTAGAAACCGATATGTGCTGAAATGTGTGGCAGTAGATAAAGGTTGTGAGTAGTATGTACGGGTTGTTGCGATTAAGAATTCAGATCGTTGGTCACTTGTAACTTACAAGAAGATGCATGAAACAACCCGACCCGTTTTTTTTTTTAAAATAATAGCATCGAATTATTATTCCCATAAATACTAATCCTCAACATGCTAAATTCTCACAATCACAATTAACCGGCGGAAATCAATTAACCAAGATAATCCAATAACTCAATCAATTTCATAAACCACCCTAAACAATTATTCAATACAATTCAATAACCACCAAATCAATTCCAACTTAACCATTCTAAACCGTTCATCAATTCCAGAATTACTAACACCCTATCAATTCTAACAACGTGCATCACACAACCGAGACACTAGATCATCCACTCTTCCCGGCCTTGATTCCACGATCACCTCTTTTCTTTACCTGCAACACATGGTTATAAGAGTTGCGTGAGTATTATCATAAATACTCAGTGACGCGGTCATCCCGTCCACAGGCTATATATCCATAGATAAAGAACAAGATAAAATACCAGGGTGAACACACAACAATGCACATGAACAAACAATGAGACTCAGCTCATAACAGTCTGTGTCGATCGACACACACTAGGTGTGTCAAGCGACACAGCTCCCAGAGTGTCGATCGACACGCCACCAACGGTGTCGATCGACACAGAACAACCGTGTCGATCGACACGAATCCCCAGAAACGAGACTTCGATCAAATCCTCACACAGATCGATCTCGAATCCAGAAACTCGTCCAATCCTGCACAAAACATCAACAAGCACACGAAATCCATTCCCAAACAGCAAACAAATGCATTCCATCAGATTCTCAACCTATGGAAGCCTACGATCACGCACTCACCTCGACAACGGATTGAAACGAGGAAAACAAGGAACACACGGCATGACACGAACATAAGGGAATAACTCGCGACTCCCTTCACCAAATCAAGGTCCAAAACCTGATCTGGAAACTAGACACCAAGAGCTTCGCAACGGTGTATAGAACGTCTCCTAACTCCAAACAGATCGACGGAAAAACAGCCCGTAATCTCGCTAATCGAAACTAGAAAAATAGAGATTTCAGAAACAACACTCTGAAATCAAACGAACACAGAGAACGGAGATTACCTCCAAATCAGGATCCGAAACCTAATACAAAAACTAGACATAGAGAGCTTTCCAACAGCGTAAGGTTTGTCTCCTGATTCTTTATGGTTCGACGGGAATCCTCCCTCGAAGTGGACTGATCGCAGACTCGAGACTGCAGAAACCTCACACAATCAAACGGCCATAACTCAGCGAATACTCATCCAAAAGGTACGTGTTTTTCGCCTACGGCAAGAGAAAATATTAGAAAACTTACCCTCAAAATCTCGCTCAAATCCGATCAAAACTCACCGTCTGTCTGTCCCTCCAAAAACCGCCAGAAATCTCTTCTTCACACAAGAGAAACCCTAACTTCCTCTCAAACTCTCTCAATTCTCAATTCTGAACGAAAAGTGGCTAAAAAGAGATGAGAACGTGTTCTCCAATCTTTTATATACGGAACCCTAGTTTCCTAAACTGGCCCATTAACCAAAACGAACCGAAATCAAAATCCTAAGTCTGATTTCAGCCAGTGTCGATCAACACTCAAAAACCCTGTCGATCGACGCGGATTTCCCTGTCCGATTCTTCGGGAGAACAACAACCCGTGTCGATCGACAGACCTACACAGTGTCGATCGACACCCACCAAAAATCACATTATTGGTTCACAGGCGTTACAATTCTCCCCCACTAACCAGGATTCGTCCTCGAATCACAAGTTAGCCACACACGATCCCTGCTAAGGCTACCACTTCCGCCCGGAAACCCGACCAGATTTCCCCGAAAACACCCAGAATGTACTATTTTATAGTTCCGACCAGGCCTGCCCGAGTGATCATACAACAATCAAACAAGAACATGCCCGACCAACTGTAGACCCGGCAAAAGAACCAATTGATCGTGCAACAATCAAACAAGAACATGCACGTCCAAGACGCTACATAAATTCCCGAGTCATCAAACCCGAGGTTCCGAACGCAAGTAGCCACCCTAAACTAGACCCCAACACACCACACACCTGGCCCTACCTGGCCAATACCACCTGAGATCCTCAACGATCCCTGAAGCTCATCAAGTCTCAACACTTAGTCACATTACAGAACGCACTGCTCGTACTCAATATATATATATATATACACCCTACACTCCCAAGATCGTCACCCTGAGATCGAGGTGTATAACATCCAATCACCCTCTGGGCTGCCACTCGTTAGGCTGGTCTGCTCCCCGCCGACACGTCCTCGGAACACACAGTCCCTCAAACGCTCTGCGAGCAGGTGACACCAAATATCCCCTGGAGAGATCTCATCTGTCTCTCGAGATATATACAGGAAACCGTACTAGTTCCCTGAAGAGAATCCGGTTCCCTCAAGTATATTCGGCATCTTCTGTAACATGGCTACAAGTGCCTATTGACTCGAATTCCTTTACGTGGCTCACATGACATTCCCTCAGCGGAATATCGTCTATGACCCCTCCTCAGGTCATCTGGAACAACCCGTGTTCCCTAGAGTCCCTGGAAAAGACAAGTCTTGCAGAACCTTCTTTCCAGACTCTCCTAGGAAATAGACAGATCCCTATCCCACCTAGGATCTCTATTCCCCAGCTTAGATTCCCGAGACAGACAAACCTCGATCCCACCTAAGGCCTGCTTCCCGACTCCTCTAGAAAATAGACCAGTCTCGATTCCACCTAAGACTTCTACTTTCCAGCCAGCTCTCCTAGCGAACGGACGAAACCTAACTACCCATAGGATCGCCGCCCCTAGGATCTCTAGCCATGGACTAGCTCTAACTCCCATAGAACGTCCATGCTGCCAGACAACACAACACACATGACCCTCACCGGTCATCTACTATAAGAACTCAGATCTCATAGTCCAAACCTCATGACACTCCCGTCATGACATAGGAACTCCACATCCTAAAAACCCCTCATAAGAACTCACATCTTATGAAACACAAATAATAAGAAATCCCATCTTATTAAACACAAGATGTATATCGTTACAACAAACGAAAATACAGCAACCGTAGCCACATGCTACAACCAAACCAAAAGACTGAAACCAACGAAATGAAAGACTCCTCAAGCCTCTGCTTGCTTCTCGAACCATTTCGAGAACTTAGTCTTCATCCTCGCCTCTGGTTCCCAAGTCTCCTCCTCAATACCGTCACAGTCCCACACGACTCTCACCCACGATATCCTCCTCCGGCGCAGAACCTTGACCCTCCTCTCGAGAATCCTCACAGGTCTCGCCTCTAAAGTCATGTGGGGTTGAAGATCCTCCGATAATGGTCAGCCAACCCAAGAAAGCTCCTAATCTCTGTCGCATTCCTCGGTCTAGGCCATCCACTGATAGCCTCAATCTTAGCCAGATCCACTGAAACTCCCTCTGCAGACACAACATGCCCCAGAAGCCATCTCCCGCTGCCAGAAGCTGCACTTACTCAACTTCGCATACAGCTTTTGCTCCCGCAGCTTCTCCAGAACCAATCTTAGATGAACCTCGTGTTCTTCAGGACTCCTCGAACATACCAAAATGTCGCCAATGAAGATGATCATGAACTCGTCTAGGTACACCTGGAACACCCCGTTCATCAATCTCATGGATGCTGTTGGCACATTCGTTAGTCCAAACGGCATCACCAACTGAATATCATGGACGTAACGCCTTTGATCCGGAGTAGGTCAACATTGACTCGATCGGTTGCACAACAATCAGACAAGAACATGAGCAACCAGCCATGAACCCAGAACCAGAGCAAAGATGCTGCATAACACCATCACACCACTTTCAAAACATACAAGATTCCCACCAGTAAGAAAATACTCATTCATATAAATCTCAAAAAATGAATCAATCGTTAATCCTCAACGAAAAACATAAATTCAACAACCACGTAGCGAACATGCTATTCTAACTGGAACAATACGAAACAAATGCAAACTTCGGCCCGCTCCCAGACCATCCCCCGAGTCCTGCTTCCCTTCTTAGCCTCTGCTCCCCAAATCTCTTACTCCACCCGTCGTCTGCTGCAACTGGGGACAGTTCGGCCTGGAACTAGTGCCCCCCGTCTCAACCGAAGTGAAGACCCGCGGCGCAGTCATCTGCCGCAATGGCTGCACATCCACTGCCCTCTCCTGCACTGGCTGCACAACCGCCACCGCCATCTGAAGCTGAGGACACCTGGGCCTAATATACCCCGTCTCTCCACACTGATAGCACACCCTAGGCGCACCAGGTGCACTAGGTGCACTGACTGCCGCCTTCTTGGGGCAGTTAGCCGCTTGATGATCCATGCCTCCACACGCAAAGCAACCTGAACCACCCTACCCACTACGGCTCCTCTGTCCTGAACCCGAAGTGCTCTCCCACTTCCTCTTCTGCCCTTGAGCAAGCTTACCGACCCCGCTCGAACTTGTCTGCTACTACTGCGGCCTCCTCTGCTGCTGCACCGATGGACTAACCACCACAGTCTGCTCAGCTCTCAAGTCCTCCTCGATCTGAGCCGCAGTTTCAACCAAATCCGCCCTCGTGACGTACTTACTCGGCCTGTACCGAGTCCTCAACTCTGGTCGAAGTCCATGCATGAACCTCCTGATCTGAGCCTCCTCGCTCCCAAACCCCCGACCAGCATGCACAAGCAGCCTACCAAACAACTCATCATACTCTCGCACAGAGCGCTCTCCCTGTGTTAACTGCAAGAACTGCGCCTCCATGCGATCCGCCGCCTCCTGCGGAAAGTATTTGGCGTTAAACTCCGCCAAGAAATCAGCCCAGCACATACCCGTCTGGGACCTCCTACTCAACACACCTCTCCACCGATGTGCATCACCATCCAAATAATGAACCGCAAGGTCCACCCTGTATCCCTCTGGACACCTCAACGACTGGAAATTACGCTCCAGCCGACTCCTCCACAGATCTGCCTCCTCAAGCTCGGCACCGCCCGAGAAGAACCCAGTACCAATCCTCTGCATCTGCTCCATCATCCTCAGGTAGGATGGAAGCTCACCCGCAGCCGCCACACCTGGCTGCTCACCAGCCACCACTTGCTGAACCCTCGCCGCTACCGGCTCAACACCAGCCGCACCCGGCTGAATACTTGGAACCTGACCCGGAGCCTGATCCTGAGCCGGCGCCCCTACTGGCAACCGCTCCAGGATCAACTGCAGCAAGCCCGCCAGACGATCCTCCCGGCCCTGAGCATCACCTGCGCCAGCACCCCCTCCCGGGCCCTGCGCACCGCCGGCCACGCCGGCACTCACTGACCCCTGATGCGTCTGCGACTCTGCAGCCTACTCCTGCGTGGTCTCGTGATCCACACTGGCGTCCACAGACTCTGACACCTGTCCTCGGCCACGACCACGCCCTCTGCCCCCACGGGCACCACGACCTCTGCCTCTCACACCCCTAGCCATCTCACACTGCATCACAACAGTAGACTAAGTATAAAAGGACCAAAAGTCGAAAACACACATACTGTGGAATCTCATTGAAGGCTCGGAGATGATGATCTAGGACTCCAAAACCTAAACAACAATCAATTGACTACTCACTAATAAATTAGTCAACATCCCACGCAATCAACAAACATGCAATTATTAAATTCTCCCGTCCTAGAACCGTAAGGGCTCTGATACCAAACTGAAACAACCCGACCCGTTTTTTTTTTTTTTAAAATAATAGCATCGAATTAGTATTCCCATAAATACTAATCTTCAACATGCTAAATTCTCACAATCACAATTAACCGGCGGAAATCAATTAACCAAGATAATCCAATAACTCAATCAATTTCATAAACCACCCTAAACAATTATTCAATACAATTCAATAACCACCAAATCAATTCCAACTTAACCATTCTAAACCGTTCATCAATTCCAGAATTACTAACACCCTATCAATTCTAACAGCATGCATCACGCAACCGAGACACTAGATCATCCTCTCTTCCCGGCCTTGATTCCACGATCACCTCTTTTCTTTACCTGCAATACATGGTTATAAGAGTTGCGTGAGTATTATCATAAATACTCAGTGACGCGGTCATCCCGTCCACAGGCTATATATCCATAGATAAAGAACAAGATAAAATACCAGGGTGAACACACAACAATGCACATGAACAAACAATGAGACTCAGCTCATAACAGTCTGTGTCGATCGACACACACTAGGTGTGTCAAGCGACACAGCTCCCAGAGTGTCGATCGACACGCCACCAACGGTGTCGATCGACACAGAGCAACCGTGTCGATCGACACGAATCCCCAAAAACGAGACTTCGATCAAATCCTCACACAGATCGATCTCGAATCCAGAAACTCGTCCAATCCTGCACAAAACATCAACAAGCACACGAAATCCATTCCCAAACAGCAAACAAATGCATTCCATCAGATTCTCAAACTATGGAAGCCTACGATCACGCACTCACCTCGACAACGGATTGAAACGAGGAAAACAAGGAACACACGGCATGACACGAACATAAGGGAATAACTCGCGACTCCCTTTACCAAATCACGGTCCAAAACCTAATCTGGAAACTAGACACCAATAGCTTCGCAACGGTGTCTAGAACGTCTCCTACCTCCAAACAGATCGACGGAAAAAACAGCCCGTAATCTCGCTAATCGAAACTAGAAAAATAGAGATTTCAGAAACAACACTCTGAAATCAAACGAACACAGAGAATGGAGATTACCTCCAAATCAGGATCCAAAACATAATACAAAAACTAGACAGAGAGAGATTTCCAACGGCATAAGGTTCGTCTCCTGATTCTCTCTGGTTCGACGGGAATCCTCCCTCGAAGTGGACTGATCGCAGACTCGAGACTGCAGAAACCTCACACAATCAAACGGCCATAACTCAGCGAATACTTATCCAAAAGGCACTCGGTTTTCGCCTACGGCAAGAGGAAAGATCAGAAAACGTACCCTCAAAGTGTCGCTCAAATCCGATCAAAACTCACCGTCCGTCTGTCCCTCCAAAAACCGCCAGAAATCTCTTCTTCACACAAGAGAAACCCTAACTTCCTCTCAAACTCTTTCAGTTCTCAATTCTGAAAGAAAAGTGGCTAAAAAGAGATGAGAACGTGTTCTCTAATCTTTTATATACGGAACCCTAGTCCCCTAAACCGGCCCATTAACCAAAACGAACCGAAATCAAAACCCTAAGTCGGATTTCAGCCAGTGTCGATCGACACTCACAAGCCCTGCCGATCGACGCGGATTTCCCTATCCGATTCTTCGGGAGAACAACAACCCGTGTCGATCGACAGACCTACACAGTGTCGATCGACACCCACCAAAAATCACATTTTTGGTTCACGGGCGTTACAATGCATACATGCTCTCGAGCTGATGCAAGTACAAGGAGAAAAAAAAGGAAAGGGTCAGCAAAAATAGTTGCCTCTATTTTGGAGCAAGAGTATCCCGGTAGTTTAGAGACTCCGAAGCCGAAACATCTGATGAAGCTTGTTAAAACAAAAGCTAGTGTTGACCTATCATACACTACGTGTTGGAGGGAAAACAACAACCTGCTAATACTGTGAGGGGAAGTCCTGAGCAGAGTTATATGATGTTGGAGTCGTATTTGTATATGCTACGGAAGATGAATGAGGGTACACAAACATGTGTAGAATGGAATGAACATAATAGGTTTAAGTATATGTTCTTTGCGCTGGGAGGTTGTATTGAAGGGTTCAAATTCATGAGGAAAGTCATCACTGTGGATGCCACCCACCTTAAGCATGCATATGGTGGAGTTCTAATCGTTGCGATGGCTCAAGATCCCGATCATCACCATTATCTAATTGTTTTCGGTGTAACTGATGGTGAGAAAGAAGAAAATTGGATGTTGTTTATGAATAAATTAAAACTAGTGATAAAGGATGAGGATGAGTGATGAGGACATCGACCCTAGCATCGACACTTACCCGGAGGATCTTGAAGATGTTCCCGCAAGTCAAGATATAACAACAATGAGGGATCCACCAAGAACAAGATCAGGAACTCGAAGACTTAGAGGATTATTTATCAAGTCCGTTCAACATCATTTGGATCAAGTTTACCCGGAGGATCAAGAGAAGCGATTAGAAGACTTGAGGATGTTCTTCTCAATTCAACCATCTGCGTGATCAAGGAGGCGCCAAAAAGGTATTATTTAGATTATATCTTGGTTTGTTCATTTTGCAGGTTCAATTTAATTAGTTAATATCGGTTTAGATTTCAATTGTAATAGAGTAGGTTTTGTTTCGGTTTATTGCTTTGATTTCGGTTTAGACTATGTATTAGGTTTCGCCCTAGAAGGCATCACCTGCACGAACCACTATATAAGGTTCCTTAGCAGGAGTGTATCTTTTTACACTATCAATACAAAAACCGAACTTTCTTCTTTGAATCTTGTGTTCATCGAACTCTCTGTGAATCCGCTTTCCTTGTGAGTCATATCAAGGCGACCTGATCCGTTCTAGTCTTATCACAAGTCCATCATCACTTGTGTGGCGACCATCGATCCATCTCCATCATCTTACCATCGATCGGACCTCGCTGCAGCCTTAGCTCGCTTGGGTCGACAACCATCACTCCATTCATCTCCAATCTGCTCGTGATCCATCCTCCTCACATCATCATCATTCTGTCCGTGAATCCATCTTCCTCCATTCATCACCACTTGTCACGTCCAACACCATCTCTTCTCTGCTTGTGATCTCTTTCTCTCCTTTGTTTATCTCGAATTGTTGCAATTTGATTCTTTGACTCGTTGATTCTTACATCATCTGGTATCAGAGCCGAAAGGTTCTTTTGTTGATTTTTGCTTGCTGATTTCGAATTAGGGTTTGTTGATTTTTTGAAAAAAATTTAAAAAAAAAAAAAAAAAAAAAGATTTTGAAGATTTTGTTTTGCTGATTTCGAATTTAAAAAAAAAATATATATATTTTGAAGATTTTGTTTTGCTGATTTCGAATTTCAAAAAAAAAAAAAAAAAAAAATTGGTCAATCTATTTCTTATTGCTTTGATCGCTTGAGCCATAGATTTTTGTGTTTCGTTTGAGTATTTTATTGCTTGTTCTCCTTGCTTTGTCATTTGAGTTTCGATTATCTCATAGAGTTGTTAGGTCTTGTTGTTCAGTCCTTTTGTTTTTTTTATTACTTGTTTTTAGTTTGTTGCTGAGTCGATTTATTTGTTTCTTTGAGTCGTGTCGTTTGCTGTTTCGTGTTGTCTTCGAGTCCTTGCTGTCGCTTTGTTGTGTCGATAGTCTTTAATTGTTTTAATCGTTCTTTGTTTAGTTGCTCTTTGTTTAGCTGTTCTAGTTTGTGTCATCCAACATAATAGGTTCTCTATTGTTCTGGTTATTTTGTTTTTCATTATTTCTTTTGTTCCCTAGTCCCTTGATCGTTTGTTCAAGTGTGTGTAGGAAGCAGAGAGCGATGGACCAGCAACCAGACCCGACAAAGGCCATTATGGATGCTATTCAAGCATTGAAGAATGACTTAGCTGCTCAGATTGGACGCATAGACCAGCGAGTAGGCAGACTTGAGATAGGAGAAGACCCACGGCATGAAGAACCTTCTGATGATGATCAAACCGTGGAGATGCCGCGAGAGAGAAGAGCACCCCCGCTCCGACGCCATGATCAACCCCAGCAAGAGGTACATCGTAATGTGCCTAGAGATTTAAAACTAACTGTGCCTACTTTTGCAGGTAGAGTTAATCCAGAAGCTTATTTGGATTGGGAAAGACGCATGGAGTATATCTTTGAGTACTACGAGTATAATGACCAGAAGAAGGTCGCTCTAGCTTCAGCTCAGCTCACTGATCATGCCTTAACCTGGTGGGATCGAGAACTTCAAGATAGGAGGAGAAACAACTTCGAGCAAATCACCACTTGGACAGCCATGAAGTATAATTTTCGCAGAAGATTTGTGCCACCACATTACCATAGAGAAATGCAGAGACAGTTCCGGCAACTAGCTCAAAAGAACAAGAGCGTAGAAGATTATTTCGAAGAGTTCGAACAGCTCAGAAACCGAATGGCTTTGGATGAAGACGAAGAAGTTCTCATGGGACATTTCATTGATGGACTCAATGACCGCATTGCAAGAAAGGTAGAACGTCAATCTTGTCATAACCTTAACGAATTATTACATGTAGCTGTGCAGGCTGAACAAGGAATCAAGAGAAAGATGGCTGCTGCTGCTAGTCGCTCTAGACCTAGCCAATGGAGCGCACCTCAAGCTAGGAATCAAGATAGAGGAAAGGCCATTGCAACTGAATTTCCAGTCAAGAAATCAACGCCCGAAGCACCAAAGACTAACCGACCAGATTCAGGTAAGTCTACTACCCCTAATGCAAGAGCTAGAGACATAACTTGTTTTAAGTGTCAGGGGAAAGGACACTATGCAAGGGACTGCCCAAACCAGAGAGTTATGATCTTGACACCCGATGGAGGCTACGAATCACAAGATGAAGAAGAAGGTGTGGAGATTGCGGATTTAGAAGAAGAAGTTGCTTTTCCAGAAACCGGAGACATGCTAGTTGTGTGCAGAGCATTAAGCGCCATGTTCGATCCAGAAACTGCTCAAAGAGAGAACTTGTTCTTCACGCGATGTGCAGTCCAAAACAAGGTATATAGTTTAATTATCGATGGAGGTTCTTGCACTAATGCTGCTAGTCGAGTTTTGGTTGAGAAATGTGGTCTTAAGAGCACACCACACCCAAGACCTTATCGCCTAAGGTGGCTGGACTCAAACACCGAAATTCGCATCAAGGATCAAGTTCGAGTGCCATTCAAGATAGGAAAGTATGAAGATGAAGTTCTGTGTGACGTGGTACCAATGCAAGTAGGCCATCTCCTTCTAGGCCGCCCTTGGCAGTTCGATAGAGAGGTTCTACACAATGGTCGCACCAACACTCATTCCTTCATACATCAAAAGCGTAAATTTCAGCTTGCTCCCTTGTCACCTCAAGAGGTACATGAGATGCAATCTAAATTTGCTGCTGATGCTAAGGTAAGTAAGACTAACCTTTACATTACACCTAGTACTGTTTGAAGAGCTTTAGATCATCAAGAAACGGTGCTACTAATGGTTTTTAGAGATGTTTGTCTTACAGGTTCTGAGGGAGTAACACTACCCCAAGAAATTATCTCTATGTTAGACAGGTACAAGGATGTGTTTCCCGAAGAGATACCCGCTGGACTACCACCTATTAGAGGAATAGAGCATCAAATTGACTTAGTTCCTGGAGCAGCATTGCCCAACCGACCAGCCTACCGAGTCAACCCAACCGAAGCTAAGGAATTGGAAAAGCAAGTTCAAGAGCTGATGTCAAAAGGATATATCAGAGAGAGCCTTAGTCCTTGCGCCGTTCCAGTCTTGCTGGTACCAAAGAAGGATGGAACTTGGAGGATGTGTGTGGACTGCAGAGCAATCAACAACATCACCGTCAAATACCGCCATCCAATCCCCAGGTTAGATGATATGCTTGATGAGTTATCTGGGTCTAATGTCTTTTCCAAGATTGATCTCAGGAGTGGATATCATCAAGTAAGAATGAAGGAAGGGGACGAATGGAAAACTGCCTTCAAGACCAAGCAAGGATTGTATGAGTGGCTCGTGATGCCATTTGGACTAACAAACGCGCCCAGCACATTCATGAGGCTTATGAACCACATTCTAAGGCCTTATATCAGTAAGTTTGTTGTTGTGTACTTTGATGAAATTTTAATTTACAGCACTTCCCTTACTGAGCATGTTGAGCATCTTGAGCTCGTTCTTGAGACGCTTCGAAAGGAAGGCCTTTATGGTAACCTTAAGAAGTGTTCTTTCTGCACTAATGAAGTAGTGTTTTTAGGTTTTGTTGTAAGTGCTCAGGGATTACAGGTTGATCAAGAGAAAATCAAGGCGATTCAAGATTGGCCGACGCCAACAAGCATTGGGCACGTTAGGAGTTTCCATGGATTTTAGCACCGTAGCTGCACCACTTACTGCTGTGATCAAAAAGGATGTAGCATTCAAATGGGGACCAGGCCAAGAAGCAGCATTTCAGCAGCTCAAGGATCGCCTAACTAATGCACCTGTTTTGATTTTGCCTGACTTTAACAAAACTTTTGAAGTTGAATGTGATGCTTCAGGAATAGGTATTGGAGCTGTCTTAACTCAAGGAGGACGTCCAGTAGCTTATTTCAGTGAGAAGTTAAGCGGAGCCAGCCTCAACTATCCTACCTATGACAAAGAGCTTTACGCGCTAGTGAGATCGTTGGAGACTTGGCAACATTATCTCCTATCCAAGGAATTCGTTATTTATACAGACCATGAGACGTTGAAGCATCTTAGAGGCCAGACTCTTCTCAAGAGAAGACACGCAAAATGGATGGAGTTCGTGGAGTCTTTTCCATACATCATCAAGTACAAAAAGGGCAAAGAGAACGTTGTAGCTGATGCACTCTCAAGAAGACATGTTCTGATCACTACATTGGAAGTTAAGGTTCTAGGATTTGAGCACCTCAAAGAAGCATATGAAGATGATCCAAACTTTGGTTCAACATATCAAGAGTGCAAGGCGAAACCATCAGGTTCTTTCTACATACATAATGATTATTTGTTTAGAGAGAAACGTTTGTGCATTCCGCAGGGATCTATGAGAGACTTTCTGATCAAGGAAGCACATGGTGGAGGACTTATGGGACATTTCGGAGTAGATAAGACCTTGAGTGTTTTGGTCGAGCATTTCTTTTGGCCTCACCTCAAAAGGGACGTGGAGCGTTTCTGCTCTAAGTGTGTCACATGCCTTAAAGCCAAGTCCAGGTTACATCCACATGGTTTATATATGCCACTTCCTATTCCTAGTATGCCTTGGGTAGATATATCTATGGATTTCGTTTTAGGCTTACCCAAAATCCGCGGAAAGGATTCTATTTTTGTTGTAGTGGACAGGTTCTCAAAGATGGCGCATTTCATTCCATGTGCTAAAACAAATGACGCCACTCAAATCGCTGACTTATTCTTCAAGGAAGTAGTACGCTTACACGGGATTCCAAGGACAATTGTATCTGATCGAGACACGAAATTTTTAAGCCACTTTTGGAGAGTTCTTTGGAGGAAGCTCGGTACTAAGCTGCTGTTTTCAACAACTTGCCATCCGCAAACCGATGGACAAACTGAGGTGGTAAACCGCACTCTATCTACTCTTTTAAGAGCCACGGTTGGTAAGAATTTGCGGAACTGGTTAGATTGTATTCCATACGTTGAATTTGCTTATAATCATGCTAACCACTCGACTACTAAGTTGTCTCCTTTTGAGATTGTTTATGGTTTTAAACCAGAGACGCCTTTAGACCTTGTTCCTTTGCCACCTTTAGATGTTACTAATCAGGATGGAGAAGCAAAAGCTGAAGTGATCAAGAAGCTACATCAAAAAGTGAAGGAGAACATCAAGCAGAAGACGATTAAGTACAAGAAAGCTGCTGATAAAGGAAGAAAGGAGCTTGTTTTCAGCCCCGAAGATTGGGTTTGGGTTCATATGCGACCAGAAAGGTTTCCAAAGGAAAGAAAGAAGAAGCTATCACCACGAGGAGCTGGACCATTTCAAGTGCTGGAACGAATCAACAACAATGCCTACAAGCTGGACCTTCCAGGTGAGTTGACAATCTCTCCCGTATTTAATGTTACAGACTTGCTTCCTCATGTTGCAGAGGAGAACGATCTGGAGTCGGAACCTTCGCAAGAGGGAGGGAATGATGAGGACATCGACCCTAGCATCGACACTTACCCGGAGGATCTTGAAGATGTTCCCGCAAGTCAAGATATAACAACAATGAGGGATCCACCAAGAACAAGATCAGGAACTCGAAGACTTAGAGGATTATTTATCAAGTCCGTTCAACATCATTTGGATCAAGTTTACCCCGAGGATCAAGAGAAGCGATTAGAAGACTTGAAGATGTTCTTCTCAATTCAACCATCTGCGTGATCAAGGAGGCGCCAAAAAGGTATTATTTAGATTTCAATTGTAATAGAGTAGGTTTTGTTTCGGTTTATTGCTTTGATTTCGGTTTAGACTATGTATTAGGTTTCGCCCTAGAAGGCATCACCTGCACGAACCACTATATAAGGTTCCTTAGCAGGAGTGTATCTTTTTACGCTATCAATACAAAAACCGAACTTTCTTCTTTGAATCTTGTGTTCATCGAACTCTCTGCGAATCCGCTTTCCTTGTGAGTCATATCAAGGCGACCTGATCCGTTCTAGTCTTATCACAAGTCCATCATCACTTGTGTGGCGACCATCGATCCATCTCCATCATCTTACCATCGATCGGACCTCGCTGCAGCCTTAGCTCGCTTGGGTCGACAACCATCACTCCATTCATCTCCAATCTGCTCGTGATCCATCCTCCTCACATCATCATCATTCTGTCCGTGAATCCATCTTCCTCCATTCATCACCACTTGTCACGTCCAACACCATCTCTTCTCGGCTTGTGATCTCTTTCTCTCCTTTGTTTATCTCGAATTGTTGCAATTTGATTCTTTGACTCGTTGATTCTTACATCAATGAGGATGATCCTGAAAAAGCCAAGCGATCCGAGCGTGTACTGGTGTTTATATCTTATAGAAATGTATCTCTCATCAAGTCAATACGTGTGGTGTTCCCTTTGGCTCACCATAGGTATTGTATATACCATTTTTAATTACTTTATAAATGTGAAAGGAACCCTGAAAAAAACGGTTGCGAAATGCGCGGAAGTTTATACAGAGGATATTGACAAGTTATATATAAAATTTATAAATGAAAATGAATTTATGAATTTATAGTTTATGAAATTTATTAATATAAAGTAAAATAAAACGTATTTATGAATTTTTTGAATTTAAAATAAATAATTATTTGAAATAAAAAACGAATTTACAAATTTATGGAAAATATAAAATTATTTTTGAAGTTAAATTTATGGATTTATGTGTTTGTATTCATATATTATATATAAAACTTAAGAATTTATTAATTGTTCTACCAAAATTATTTTACAAGTTTTTAATTTATTTATGAATTTATATTTTACATAATTTAATTTAATAATTTTTTTTTATTTTTTAGGCGGATAAACCACCTTCATACGGACAGTTATTTGGTGAGGATGCTATGATTCCCGGATCCGATGGTCATCGCGGATCAGGATCAGGATCAGGGTCGGGTTCACAGGCTGGAAACTATCATCCACGGGCTCCACCACGAGGTGCACCACGAGCTCCGCCACGAGCGCCGCCATGAGGTCCGCCACCGCCACCGCCTCAGACAGAGCTAGGGCTAGAAGAAGACGAAGCAGATCATCCCGATGATCACATTGAGGCCCCTCCACCGGTAAACCCGCCTCTTATGATACGGATTAGTGAGTTTCTCCGCCAACCGGGACGTGAGACACGTGTTAGGGTTCTCCATCCGTTTAGGCCTCCTGGTACTTTATGGTATGATGAAATTTTTTGCAATATTAATAATTAATTTTTTTTTGGTAATTAATTTTTATTTACAAATTATAATTAAATTATTAACATTTTAATATTTTGTTTTACAGGTTTAGCGATAACCGTGTTTCGCGTTCGGTCACCAAAGCTATCATGGCCCATTTCACTATGTCGCATGCTAATTGGAGCCATACGCCTCAGTCTGTTCGAGATATTTGGTTCGAGTCATGGACGGTAAGTCATTTTACATTCTTTATTTTTATTTATTAAATTATTTGATTTTAAATATATTAATAATATTATTCGTATTTTTGTAGCAAGGGTGACACTGGGATGAACTTCGTACTTTCAAAGTGCGAGCGGCGTTCGAGCAGAAGGCGCTAAAGCGTCTCAACGGTTACGTCCGTAATTTGAAGAAAGAGTGGCACGCGAAAGGCGATGAGGCGAAGCTGATAGGGATGGATCCCGATGTTTGGTCGGGTCTAGTGCAATTTTGGGAGGATCCCTGTTCGGTGGTTAAATCGGAGAAGCGTTCTGCATCCCGTCTCACTTCGATGGCCGAAGGAGATGGATCTTCAAAGCATTGTGCGGATCAATCATCGTGCGCCACAGTACGACTAAATATGGTATTATTTTAATTAAATTAATTTATTTGATTATTTGTAGTTTATTTATTTATGTACTCTATATTTTATTTTTATCTATGTTTATTTTTGTTTAACAGGCTGATATGGTGATCCTCCTCCGATCGTTAAGGTGATGGAGAAAACTCATCGGAAGAAGGATGGGACGTTTGTTACCGCTCAAACGGAACAAACGTTCAACGCGTACAACGCACGACTGACAGAGCTAGATGAGTCTGTCCAATCTACGATGGATCTCGAAGATTTGGATAAACTTTACGAGGAGGTAATTTTATAAGTTTCTATATTATATTATAAATTATTTTTTATTACAATTTTATTGTATAACACTTTTATTTTATAGGTTGCACCGAAGAAAAAATGACGAACGATGGGTGTTGGATCCATCAGGGATGTCCCAGCAGCTTCTTCGTCTGCTCGATGTTCTTACACTCCGGGTTTGTCTGAGCCGTATTTGACCGCTCAGTTGGATGCTGCTAATGCTGAGATTGCGCAGCTAAGGACGGAACAAGCAGAGCTAAGGAGCACCAACAGCTACGTTGTGTCTCAATTAGGGACATTAACCAGTCTCTTTGACATTATTGCGGTGGATAACCCGGTATTAGCAACTGCCTTGCAAAGCACGCCGCGTCCTCCACCGCCTCCTCCACCTCCCGGTCTAGCGCAGTTCGAGGAAGAATCTGAAGAGATGATTCGAGAAGATACCATCAACTTAAGGACCCAACATCAGTAGATTAGCGTTTTTATTTCATTTGTATCCGATAATTTAAATTTGCGTTTGTATTTTTTTTTAAAATATTTTTAATTTTTATAATATTTTAGAATATGTTTTTTAATAATATTTGTTTTTTAAATAAATTCAATCATACCGACGCTAAATCGATGCAATAGGGATGCTAATTAGCGTCGACTTACGATGTTTTCCGCTGCTAATTCGACGCTAATTTAGCATCGAATTAGCGGCGAAACGTTGCATCAGAACTCTGTCGATGCTAATTCGACGCTAGTTTATTCGACACTAAACTAGCGTCGAATTAGCGTCAAATCTTTGCATTAGATATGCGTAGACGCTAATTCGATGATAATATTGCATCAGATTAGCATCGAATATTCGATGCTAATTTAGCATCAAATTAGCGTTGAAATTCAGTACAACGCAAAATTAGCGTCGAATTACCGTCAAAAAAGATTTAGCGTCGATGATTTAGCGTCGAAATGTAATTCGACGCTAATTCGACGCTAAAGGCCTTTAGCGTCGAATTTTGCCGACGCTAAAACAGTGTTTTCTTGTAGTGTTTATAGTTTGTTCAGAAGAAGGTATCCTACTGCAGTCGTGTATCTCGATAAAAGTGTTGAGGTGGAAAAATGGGCAAGATGTTATTTTCCAGGAGAAAGATACAACAAAGCAACCACCAATAGTGTAGAATCAATCAATGGTGTTTTTGTTGAAGCAAGGAAGTACACATTATTGCCTACGATTGATATGATCATAGAAAAAATAGCTGAATGGTTCAACAAGCATCGGAAGGCATCCACTGAAGTACCCGACTCACAGAAGCTGGTGCCTTATGTGAACAACATTTTAGAGAGTATAATACCGATTGGGAAGAACCTATTATCGCAAGAGTTAAACATTGGTCGTTGGAGTACAATGTCATTGGAGAAGATGGAAAGAATTATGTGGTTAATTTGAAGGACAAAACTTGCAGTTGCAAGTATTTTGATATCGATAGGTACTCATGCGTGCATGCGATACAAGGTATCATCCGATTAAGCGGAGGGACTGAGGTCCGTTGTTATGAGTTTGCCTTTAAGTTTTATACGGTTGAGCAGTGGGGAATGGCATATCTTGTCCCACATATGTCAACTTGGTTGATTCCTATGACAGAACTTATCTCGTTCCGGGAAGGCTTGCCTCCGCCCCACGAAACTAAGAAAAGACCTCCTCAACAAACACGGTACTTATCACTTGGAGAACATGGAGGAAAAAAAAAGGAAGGGGATGTGTACAAAATCCCAATTTGCAGGAATCCAGTGTCTAGGAACCTAACTAGGTACAAATGGTTTCATTGCCAGGTATAACTACGTATGACTATGTTTTGTTATTTTTTGGTAATTCTCTCTGCCAAGTATAACTACGTATAACTGAGTATGACTATGTATGAGTTGTATGACTATGTATGACTGAATATGACTGTGTTCAAGTATTTTGTCTCTTTTTTAAATTTTGTTTTGTTTTCTTACTATGTCCATTTATGTACTTAGGACTGTGTCTACTTGATACTTAGGTAGCACTGGAAATATACAAATAATTTCAAAGAATTTAGAGCAAAACATATTTTTTTACTAAAACTATACCTTATATATATGGTTCATGAATGAGTTACTAGCCACTTTTTTACGTGAAACATCCGATTATGGTGTTGTCGGACATTTTAGTACCCGAAATGATAGAAAATATATTTAAAGTCATCAATTGGGTTAATACTACTAGAAAAGTTATAATCTTATGTACTTACTACTGGTTATACGTGAAAACAGTCGAAATATAACTATGTGCAAGTCAGTACTACTCGAAAACTAAGTATAACTATGAGTAAAGTAAATATTATTTTTAATTAGTTTTGCGGCGCATGTGTTAAATGTTTTTTATATTTTTATTAAAAAATTATTGATGAAAAATGTGATACACGTGTTTTGCTAATCTTAATAATTGCACAATAGTAGTACCCAGTATTACTAGTAGTACACAGTAGTACCCAATATTACTAGTAGTACCAAATCCAAAACATAATAAAATATGAGTTGTACTTTCCTTAAATCCCTCCAACATATAAGTACCTAAAAAACACAAAATAATATCAACCTAAAAACACAAAACATTAGTAACCTAAGTCATTCCCTAAAAGAACATCAGTAACAAAAGAACATCAGTAGACTTCCTAACCATTACACATGCCTAATTCTTTGTCTTCTTGCGTGCTACTCCATCTTTGGTCTTTTTCCTTTTCGTTCCCACCGTATTCTTAGATTCACCCGCTTTCACAGCTCCATCATCCTCTTTCGCAGTTGCGTTCCTCGTGGTTCTTCTTTTCCCATCTGCTGTATATGATGGTCTCTTGAACACAGATGGCTTCTTCTCCCTAGCAGCCGTCTTCTGCTTCTTCTTCTTTGCTTCGGCTTCTTCTTCTTCTGATTCAATCTCTGTTATAACAGGTGGATAAGTAACCTCACCTGAGAAAAGAGTCATAGCCTTCTCTTCTTTTTCTGTTTCTTCTTCTGGATGTTCCACAACATAAGCAATAACATCCTCTTCTCCTTTCTCTCACTTCTCTTCTTCTTCTTCCTCTCCTTTCTCTCCTTTCTCTTCTTCTTCTGTTCCTTTCTATGTTTTCTCTCCTTCTTCTCCTTTTTCTCATATCTCTGTTTTCTTTCCTTCTGTTCCTTTCTCTTCTTTCTCTGTTTTCTCTCCTTTTGTTCCTTTTTCTTCTTCTTCTGTTTTCTCTCCTTCTTCTCCTTTCCCCCTTTTCTCTGTTTTTTCTCCTTCTTCTCCTTTTCCTTTTCCTTTGTCTCCGGTAACCTCAACTCTCTCATCTCTCTCAAATCCAAAATCCCAACCACTCTCTCTACCACCTCTCCCTACTTCATCTTCGAGATCCTTCACCCTGTTACTTACACTCGAAACCTTCTTCTCTAAACCCTCAATCTCAGACTTCAGCTTATCAAACCCTTCCTTCATATTCGTGGTCAGCCTCTTGTCCATTTCTTTCAACAGCTGAACAATCCCATGAGCACTCTCTGGTTCAACAGTTTCTTCTTCCTCTTGCTCATTCTCCATAGGCTTTCGAGAATCCACATCCATCTCGTACATCTTTTCTCAACATATCTTCTTATTGTCTTGAAGATGTTGGCTCCAGCTGTCTGGTAACATATCCAAAACATCATAACCTAAATCATCATCAAAGATGCGCGCATAAAGAACTTTTTCTTCTTCTTCCGGTTCCAAGATACTATGAATATTCTGTCAATGTTACAAAACAGCTATTAACATTAACCAAAACGAATTATAATTAAGAATTAAGTTAAATTAATACCTTAGTAGAACCAAGCGAGTTATATATCTCTTCCACTGGCCAACCTTTTAAACTACAAGCTCGAAACTTCCGCTTGCACATCCTTGGACTTCGTCTGCCTCTTTAATATCTACTCTGAATGAGCTCCTTAGATTTGGTATACACTCGAAAGCCAGAACCTACATATAGAGATAACACGTCAAAGTTTAAATGTTAAATCATTAATAGATTTAAAACATTTATAGATTCAAAGAAATAATATCTTTACCTCCAAAGGAATTACAAATTCAAGAACTGTCAATTTTTCTTCCACAGCACCCGTCATCTTTTCCATCTTTCCCATCAAGTAATAAACCTCCCTGACATAATCATCAAAAGTCATTCGCCCCCAAAGAAATGATCTACACAAATCCGGATCTCAGCCATTCTAAAAAAGAATGGATCTATAGCTGAACCAACCCCGGTCTTTTTTGCAAGTACCGCGCTCAAGAAATACAAGATCATCATGCTCATGCAATCAGAAGAATTCTTCTTTATCGAAAGAAGCTTGGCTTTGACATCTTTGACACTTATGAATGTCTTGTTAGGAAACTGCCTCTGCTTAAACTTACATGTGTAGGCATACAACTTCATATTCGGATGAACTATTTCGGAGTATTCATGACAATAAAACCCACCGATCAGACCATGCTCTCTCAAAGAGTACCGGATTGGAATACCATTCACCACAAACCAAAGATTTGTGTTCTTATCTACACTTACAGTTCGAACCAGGAGCATAAACAAACCATGGAGCTTACGATTTGCTTCTCTCTCCATGTGGAAAAGGTGTTTAAACTGCGGGTGAGATTTAAACCACTCCAACTCTGGTTTAAATTCTGGTGCCTCTATCATCTTTAAGAAGGTGGCCAAATCACACCTTGTTTGTATCTTGCATACCGCGTTATATTTGCTCGGTGGGTGGAACATCTGCAAATGCTGCATCGATAGAGTATCAGATATATCCTACAATCAAAACATTATTACAATCCTAGTAGTACCAGTTCTCATCAGTAGTACCAGTTCTATTGAATACTAACAGTTATACACAGTAGTACCAGTCCGACTTATTACTAAGAGTTATACACAGTAATACCAGTTCAACTAACAGTTATACTCAGTAGAACCAGTTCACCTAAACACTAACTTTTATACGGTTTATACTGAATACTCAGAACCAGTTCCTCTAAATACTAACTTTTATACTATGTAGTACCAATTCTCCTAAGTACTAATCCACACTTATACTATATAGTACTTCATTTAGTTACTTCAATCACATACCTCCGAAACCGTAATAGATCCTTCAATTTCAGATTGAGCAAGAGCTACTTTAGTTGGATCCCTAGTACTTGACGCTTTTGAAGTCGGATCCTTTGAAGTCAGACCCTTTGAAGTTCATGAAGTCCCTTCTTTTGAAGTCCCTTCCTTGGAACTATTTTCCTTTGAAGTCCTTTTCCCCCTCGAAAGTCCTCCCCTTATCTTATGACCCATTTCTGCAAAATCCACAACAACGAACAACACCATAATCAAAACAGACACAAAACTATCTTTTCCCAATTCATATCAAAACTCAAAACCCATTTAAAATCCTAAGACAGAGAAAGAAGAAGAACAAGACAAAGACCCTAGTTTTACTTAAAAACCTAGTTTCAATCTGGCTTTCAATCCACAATAACGAACAAATCCCAAATCAAAACAGACAGGAAACTATCCTTTCCCAATTCATATCAAATCCGAAAACCGATTCGAAATCCGACATAACATATTAAAATATTTTACTTAAAACCCTAGTTTCAAACCCGAACCCATACAATTCTGGACCTACATTTCTTCATAGCAAAATCCGACAAACCTCAAAACCACACTACAAATCAAAACCCAAAATTGATTTTTCTTCAAACCCTAATTTCAAACCCGATACATATATCAAAATCAAAACCCGACATGATGCATCCCCCAAACCCGACATCACCAAGGCAGTTCCACCCTGGTCTATCCCCACGATGAGGTCCAAGCCCATGACGCGATCAGGAGCTCGAACCTTGCAAGAGAACGTCAACGCCGCGGTGAAGGCGTTTCTCGCTCAAGACGACGCGGACTTAGCCACCCGGCCCGATCAAGACCAGCCCGGCCCAACTCGCTACAATCAAGACCAGCTCGGCCCAACCCACTACGACCGAGACCAGCTCGGCCCAGCCCGCCAAGGCCCCTTGCAACGGACACTTACCTCCTTTGGAATATCGCGCATTGAAGACTAAGGATCCACCCAAATCGACGCGATCCAATGGCTCTATCCCACTAAGGTAAGTTTTGATTTATTTTAATTATTCTTGATACTAACAATTCCTTATTTGAAATTGTCATGTTATTTCTTTCCTTAAGTAGCGTAGGGCATTTGTTTTGCTGATTGTGTTTTAATTAGCTAGATGTCGATCTTTGTAATAAATGTCCAGACCCCTAGAAGGGCATAGCTGATCGGACGAGTATATAAGTCCCCTAACAGCCTTGTAAATTTTCACCCTTGATCAATAAAGCAAAAGCGTTCTCTTAAAGAATTTTCTTGAGCAACTTTCGAAATCCGAGATTTCTAGTTGTTCGCCGTCAGTATCGAGTTGTTTCCATCCGACTCGTGGTGACCTTCGTTCCATCCTCACTTCCGCTCGTTCATCTCTTTATCCGTAGTGAAAGTGCCGTAAGGCCAGCACTCGGATCCGCTTATCACTTCGCTTCCATCGCCCAATGCTACCCGGCTCGCAACAGGTGCCGTACGGCCGGTTCGAGCCATCCATCCTCCACGTATCCTCTGTTTGTGAGGCTGCATCATCTGGTATCAGAGCTTCAAAGCTCCTAACTATCAGGTTTTATCTATCCGTAACCTTACTTCAACTTCATTTCAAAAAAAAAAAAGTGTTCTTTGTTTTCTCGTCTGTTTGATTCGCATTTCATTTCAAAAAAAAAGTGTTCTTTGTTTTCTCATCTGTTTGATTCGCATTTCATTTCAAAAAAAAAAAAGTGTTCTTTGTTTCCTCATCTATTTGATTCGTCTTCCATTTCAAAAAAAAAAAAGAAAAAAAAAATTTTCCATTAATTATCATTTATTTCATTCCAACGGCTCCTTTTGCTTAATCAATCATTCTCATTAGATCATTCCCTTAAATAGGTTTCGCATTATTTGCTTGCCTTTTTTAGAACACATTCATACACTTTGTCATCTTGCAGGTACTTAACCGGACCAATGGGAGACAAAGTCGAGCCAACCTTGGCCCAACTCATGGCCGCGATCCAAGGCCTTACCAACCGTATGACCCAGCTTGAGAACCAACAGAACCTAGAGACCGAGAGCACGACCGAAAGTAGTACCGATCCGGCTCGCGCCAACCCTAACCAGAATGGTCGAAACGGCAACGGACAAGCCCGTGGTCAAAACGAACCACGCCAAGACCGCGATGGCCCCCACAACGGCCCAAAACGAGGCCCGAACTGAGAAGAAGACGAGCCATGGCACGGTGGGAAGAGTTTGAAGCTGGTTCCACCAACCTTCGCCGGCAAAATCAACCCGGAAGCCTACCTAGTTTGGGAAAGGCGTATGGAGTATATCTTCGAGTACTACGACTACTCGGAGACGCGCAAGGTATCTCTAGCCTCCGCGCAGCTCACAGACAACGCCTTAGCTTGGTGGGACAGAGAAGTGTCCGACTGACGGAGACGTAGGCTCCCAATGATCAGTACGTGTGGAGACATGAGCTACCAGCTCAGGAAGCGATACGTACCAACGTATTTCCACCGCGACCTCCAAAAGCGGTTCCGGAAATTATCCCAGGGAACAAGGACCGTAGAAGAATACTTCGAGGAGTTCGAGACCCTCAAGAATCGACTAGAGGTAGAAGACTCACCCGAGACCTTGATGGCCCAACTCCTATAGCCTTCAAGACCACATTGCCCGGAAGGTTGAGAGGCAACCGTATGGAGATCTCGATGAGCTCCTACACGCAGCTATCCAAGCCGAGCAACACATCAGACGGAAGAATGCTTCCCTCAGCCGGTCCAAGCCCAACTGGACCCAACCGCAACGCAACCAGGACAAAGGAAAGCTATCGACCCAACGTCCAAATTCAAGAAACCCGAGCCTAGCAAGATAATAGGCACTGGACCGAACCCGACTCAAGCCACGCGATCCCGAGACGTTACGTGCTTCAAATGTAAAGGCAAGGGCCACTACTCCCGAGAGTGTCCAAACCAACGGGCCATGATACTCCGAGAAGATGGCGTGTACGAGTCTCAGGACGAACACGAGGCAGAGGAGTCCGAGGAGGAAGTTACGGACTATCCAGACGTAGGAGAAATCCTCGTGACCCAGAGAACCCTTAGCGCCTTGTTTGAACCCGAGACCATACAACGGGAGAACATTTTCCACATGCGATGCACCGTTCAATCCAAGGTATGTAGCCTAATCATTAATGATGGCTCGTGTACTAACGTGGCTAGCAAGTACTTGGTTGACAGGCTTAAGCTCCCAACAACCAAACACCCGCGGCCATACCGTCTTAGGTGGCTCGACGATAAGGTGGAGTTGAAGATCGGTGAACAAGTTCGAGTACCGTTTAGCATCGGCAAGTATGCGGATGAAATACTCTGCGACGTGGTCCCGATGCAAGCCGGCCACATCCTTTTAGGCCGACCATGGCAGTTCGACAAAGAGACGCTTCACAACGGTCACACCAACTTCTACAGTTTCACACACAATGGCAAGAAGCACAACCTTGCCCCGCTCACCCCATCCGAGGTCCACGAACTCCAAATGGCCATGGACAAAGGAGCACAGGCTAATAAGTTAAGTAAAACCAACCTTTTTGTTACCCCCAGTCAAATCCTTAAATCGTTAAATGTACGAACGCAGGTGCTACTGATGATCTTTAAGGAAGGTTATTTTGCAGAACCCAACGAGACTAGCTACCCCGAAGGAGTCCAACGGTTGCTGGATCGTTTCAAGGACATCTTCCCTGACGAGATACCAGCCGGTCTACCCCCGACCCGTGGTATTGAACACCAGATTGATCTGGTCCCCGAAGATCCCATACCAAACCGACCGGCCTACCGCGTCAACCCGGAAGAAGCCAAGGAGCTAGAGCGACAAGTCCAGGAGCTGATGAAGCAAGGCTACATTCGAGAAAGCCTCAGCCCCTGTGATGTTCCAGTCTTTTTGGTGCTCAAGAAGGATGGATTCTGGAGGATGTGCGTGGACTGCCGCGCCATCAACAAAATCACTGTTAAGTACCAGCACCCCATACCGCGACTGGACGACATGTTGGACGAACTCAACGGTGCCACTATCTTTTCCAAGATTGACCTGAAGAGTGGCTACCACCAAGTTTGAATGAAGGAAGGCGACGAGTGGAAGACCGCCTTTCAAAACAAGTGTGGCCTCTACGAATGGTTAGTTATGCCATTCGGCCTCACCAATGCACCGAGTACCTTCATGCGGCTCATGAACCACGTGCTAAGGGCATATATTTGTAAGTTTGTCATTGTTTATTTCGACGATATTCTAGTTCATAGCACTTGTCTGGAAGACCACTTAATGCACCTTGAGAAAGTATTGGAGACTTTGCGGTCCGAACAGTTGTATGTCAATCTCAAGAAGTGCGTCTTCTGCACTAATCAATTGGTTTTCCTAGGCTTTGTTTTAAGTTCGCAGGGTCTAAGGGTGAATGAGGAGAAAATCAACGCCATCCAAGACTGGCCCATACCCACGACCATTGGTCAAGTCCGAAACTTTCATGGCCTGGCCAGTTTCTACCGACGGTTCGTCAAGGACTTTAGCACGATCGCAGCCCCCTTAACATCGGTGATCAAGAAGGACGTTGCCTTCTCATGGGGACCACACCAGGACGCGGCCTTCCAAAAGCTCAAAGACAGCCTCACCGCAGCACCAGTTTTAGTTTTGCCTAACTTTGACAAAACTTTTGAGGTTGAATGTGATGCATCAGGTATGGGCATTGGAGTGGTCCTAACGCAAGGAGGAAAGCCGATTGCTTTCTTCAGTGAGAAACTCAGTGGAGCCACCCTCAACTACCCCACCTACGACAAGGAATTGTATGCCTTGGTGAGATCGTTGGAGACTTGGCAACACTACCTACTCAGCAAAGAGTTCGTGATCCATACCGATCATGAGACACTCAAGTACCTTCGAGGCCAAACAAACCTTAAGAAGCGACACGCCAGGTGGCTTGAGTTCGTGGAGACGTTTCCGTACGTGATCAAGTACAAGAAGGGCAAGGAAAACGTAGTAGCTGACGCCCTGTCTAGGAGGTATGCCCTTATCACTACCATGGAGGCCAAGGTAATGGGATTCGAGCATCTCAAGGAGCTCTACCCGGATGACCCGGACTTTAGCGAGCTCTACAACCGGTGTACTAAGGGCTCTCTTGGTCCCTATTACAAATATGACGATTTCCTCTTCCGGGACAAGAGACTGTGCATTCCCCAAAGCTCGATGCAAGAATTGATCCTCGGCGAAGCGCATGGAGGCGGCCTTATGGGACACTTCGGCATGGAAAAGACCCGAAGCATACTCGAGGAACACTTCTTCTGGCCCCACCAAAGGCGAGACGTGGAACGATATTGTTCCAAGTGCACTACATGCCTCAGCGCAAAATCCAGGTCACATCCTCACGGTCTTTACACACCTTTGCCTATCCCTGATATGCCATGGGTCGACCTATCTATGGAATTTGTTGTAGGACTACCAAGAATCCAACACAAGGATTCGGTATTTGTTGTCGTGGACCGATTCAGCAAGATGGCCCATTTCATCCCGTGCAACAAGACCAATGACGCCACGCAAATAGCCAACCTGTTCTTCAAAGAAGTGGTGAGACTACATGGCCTACCCCGGACCATTGTATCAGAGCGCGATCCAAAATTCCTCGGCCATTTCTGGAGAACCTTGTGGAGGAAGCTCGGAACCAAGCTCCTTTTCTCTACCACGTCCCACCCTCAAACCGACGGACAGACCGAGGCAACCAACCGGACCTTAGGCACGCTCTTACGAGCCATCGTTGGTAACAATCTGAAAAATTGGCTAGATTGCATTCCCTTAGTCGAATTTGCTTATAACCGTGTGAAGTACTCTACTACTAACTTATCTCCCTTTGAGATTGTGTATGGTTTTAAGCCACAGACTCCTCTCGACTTGGCACCTATGCCTCTCCCGCCTAAGGATCAAATCAACCAGTACGGAGTAACCAAGGCCGAGTTACTTAAGAAGCTGTATCAAAAGGCCAAGGAGAACATAGAAAAACAGAATGAACGGACCAAAAAGCACTCGGACCGGAGCCGAAAATAACTCCATCTCGAACCCGGAGACTACGTTTGGGTTCACATGCGGGAAGACCAGTTCCCGAAAATGAGGAAGAACAAGTTATCACTAAGAGGGATTGGACCATACCAAGTAGTCCGGCAGATCAACGATAATGCCTACGAGTTGGATCTTCGAGGTGAGTTTAACGTATCCCCAACCTTTAATGTCGTTGACTTATCTCCCTGTGAAGCAGATGAAATAGTTCTGAGGACAAAACCTTCTCAAGGGGGAGAGGATGATGCATCCCCCAAACCCGACATCACCAAGGCAATTCCACCCTGGTCTATCCCCACGATGAGGTCCAAGCCCATGACGCGATCAGGAGCTCGAACCTCGCAAGAGAACGTCAACGCCGCGGTGAAGGCGTTTCTCGCTCAAGACGACGCGGACTTAGCCACCCGGCCCGATCAAGACCAGCCCAGCCCAGCTCGCTACAATCAAGACCAGCTCGACACAGCCCGCCAAGGCCCCTTGCAACGGACACTTACCTTCTTTGGAATATCGCGCATTGAAGACTAAGGATCCACCCAAATCGACGCGATCCAACGGCTCTATCCCACTAAGGTAAGTTTTGATTTATTTTAATTATTCTTGATACTAACAATTCCTTATTTGAAATTGTCATGTTATTTCTTTCCTTAAGTAGCGTAGGGCATTTGTTTCCCGATTGTGTTTTAATTAGCTAGATGTCGATCTTTGTAATAAATGTCAAGACCCCTAGAAGGGCATAGCTGATCGGACGAGTATATAAGTCCCCTAACAGCCTTGTAAATTTTCACCCTCGATCAATAAAACAAAAGCATTCTCTTAAAGAATTTTCTTGAGCAACTTTTGAAATTCGAGATTTCTAGTTGTTCGCCGTCAGTATCGAGTTGTTTCCATCCGACTCATGGTGACCTTCGTTCCATCCTCACTTTCGCTCGTTCATCTCTTTATCCGTAGTGAAAGCGTCGTACGGACAGCACTCGGATCCGCTTATCACTTCGCTTCCATCGCTCATCGCTACCCGACTCGCAACAGGTGCCGTACGGCCGGTTCGAGCCATCCATCCTCCACGTATCCTCCGTTTGTGAGGCTGCATCACGACACATCTCCTTTAGAAATCAAAAACCTCTTCTTGCAACCAAAAACCAATTCGAAATCGAAACCCATTCGAAATCGAAACCCATTCGAAATCGGAATCAAAACCCATCCCATTTTCTGAAATTCAAGAGATTGACACTCACCTTGAACAGACGGTGATGGAGTCGGAGATGGAACGCCGGCGAACAAGAAGAACACAGGAGACGGGATTGTAACGGTTTGGTTTTGGATTTTTCGCAAAGAGAGATGAAGAGAAGGACTAAGCAGGGTGAAATCGCGATAAAAATGGACGGAGTTTTTTGTTTGTTTTCGATTTCGGATTTTGACAATAAGATCCAATTATTACTCGGATCCGGTTAAAACACGGGTTTCGGGTTCGGATGTCTGGTTGGGTTGGTAATTATGCAGATTCATTAAGGGTTATTTAGTATTTAACCGGTTTTTGAATTAAAAAAAAAATCAAAACAAAAATCAGTTTTATATGAGGGGTTTTTTTGAATAAAAGTTTGAAACTTGGATGGTTTGAGGTTACGATCCGAATCCTTAGGGAATTTTTTCATGGAGTCTCTTAAAAATAAAAATAAGAAAAAAAAAATACGAAATGTAGGAGAGCGAGGGATTTGAGTCTCTCAAATGAAATATTATAAAATCATTGTTAAAGACTCTAGACACACATGTCAACTTATAAATGGTTTATTTTTTAAAAAAATATTAAATTTTAATTAAATAGATAAATTATATTAAAATAATAATATTTTTTAGTTTAGAACCTTAAGGAATTAGAGGGTTTCAGAAATTAGGAGTCTTTGTGTTGATTATTGATCTGCATTAATCAGTACAAGTTTCTCAATTGTTTTTGGTATATGATATCACTTAATCTGAAGGTCCATATATTTTGACTCTGTTCTGAAAATGTAATGGCTCTCCAAAAGATGATGATCTTCATTCAACTTTTTCTTTGATTTATCATATCTTAATTAACTTGGCGGTACGCTTTATCAAAAAAAAAAAAAAAACCTTGGAGGTACGTAACAGATTCAGGCCTTTATTTTATTTGTCTTCTTTGCACTCAATTTAAAGATTTGGAGTCTTCATTAAGAGCAATCGCTGAGCACAAGTTGCAGGGAGTTAGCTTCCCTTATGCATGTGCATGCATCATTGGTGTGGTGTGAAGATTGCAAGAAAAATATTCAATCTAACATGGTAATGCTCAGTTAAGTGAATCACATTGTATCTAAGAACTTCCAACGTCGATTTTTGTCACCAAACTTCATTAAAAAAAAAACTGTTCTTTCATGCTTCTATCTTTCTTCTGTAACCTCTTCTACAGAAAACTTAGCATATTTCTAAAAAATAAAAATAAAAAGACAGTACTTGAAGGAAACAAACAACAAGAAGTTAAAAAGTAAAAAACACAAAAACTAACTCAACTTCCTCTGCAGCCTTTCTTCGTCAATCCTGGTTTGCCTAATGTATAATATTGAACCTGTCAGTTCCATCATCTTCCTCTCTATTTTCGTGTTCTTCACCGCTCAAATCACTAATTCCCTTTTCTGCATCATCATTTTCAAGCTTTGATTCTTTATCCTCTTTCTTCACATCATATCCCTCAGACAGTTCCGCAACGCTCTCAGTGTTACAAATCTCTTCATGTAGCTTACTGTCCTCAACAGACTTGTTTGTATCATCTAGCAATGCCTGCTCAATCTTGTTCATGTCTTGAGCATCGGGCAATTGAGGGATGTTTTCGCAGAGCTCCATGTCATCAACTTTGGTGACAGCATCGTACATATGTGTTCCATCGTACACCGAATTTGCATGGCTAAGTGGTAAATGCAACTGATCAACCTCAACCACAGGTCCAAACTGGGATTCATCATCACTACCTCCATAGTCTTCCATTGGATCAATACCTTTCCTTCTCTTTCCCATACCCTTCCTTCTCACCCTTTCTTTACCGCGCATCCTCTTCCCAAGTTCTATCTGCTGCTGGCTTTCTGTTGCAATAACCGTTACTCCAACTTGATCTCTGAGGCAGTCTTGCGCAAGGCTGATAATCCGTGAAAGCATGTTGTTTCTTTCAAGGTCCAAATCATGTGTTGAAAAATTCTCAGCCAACTCCAATATATCCCTCACATTTGAAATCTGCAATAACAAGGAGGATCAAGTATTAATGTCATACCTACAAACGTACAGTCAAAATTACTGAGTGTCAGGAAATGAGTTCTTAGCTATTACCGTTCTTTGAAACTCGCTTGAAAGAGAGATGGGCCTTCCCACGATTTTGCGGGTAATTCCCATGTACCACCTCATGTAGTCTGCTTCATCTACACCTAGAACATCATCAGGCACAGTGTTTTCCCACCGCATTTCCCATTCGCTTAGCTCTGCTTCCATTTTAACCGACAGGTCAACCCCTCCATCAACTCCCCGAGACTTTCTTACCCACCTTTGCACATCTTCTGGGATGCCTTGAAACAAGCCAAATTGTTTGAGACAGCGATCAGGCAGGTGTCTCTCCGCCTTATCAAAAGATATCAGCATTGTTTTCGATCTACCCAACTGCAAAGTGTTTCTGATATGATCAGGTATGTATCTACCATCCATATTTTCATATGGCAGCCACTCCACCTAATTCCCAATGAAAGAATACCAACGACATGAATCAAAAGAAGTATTACACAAAGAAGAGTAACTTATGAATATGTAAAATCAACAAGCTTACATCACATGGCTTCAAGACGTCTAGCGCTTTCCGGTAAAAGACCACATCCCGGTTTGCTGTTGGACCATTTTGCTTCCCCTTCCACCTAAGCACAAATGGGAAATGATCATGGACTGGCTCACGATTCAGCTTTGGCCTGCCAATGTTTAAGTGATAGTAACTCCAACACTACATAAAACAAAAGAGGAAGGAGAGACAATTAAGAAAATTATGTCAATGTATGCAATTTCACAAGTATTCAAACTGCTGAAACTAGCAGAAACATTCTGCATAAACGACTTTGGAAAATCACCTGTAATAGCGTCAAGCAACCACATATCGTGCTTTGGGATTTAACAGAAGCATTCCCAAGTGCCCTATAGAGGAAAGACAAAGCAGCTGCACCCCATGCAAATGTTCCAGCATCATCAAAATCCTCAAAGAGCGGAAGATACATAACAGGCACCTTGTTTCCAGTGGTTGTAGAGAAGATGGTACTCCCAACTAAGTACAAGAGGTAAGCCCGTGTGCAGCGCTCAACTTCTTCAAAAGATGCATCATCAGGACAGCAAGAGAAAAATTCTTTCAACCAGCTAAGCTTCACCATCCCACCACTAGCGTAATTAGAATCTGGGGCCAACCCTAAGTACCTCTCACATACAGAAGAACAAGTAGTATACGTTACTCCAATCACAGGTTTACCATCAATCCCCAATCCGAGTAACATGGCAATGTCTTCAAGAGTCACAGTCATTTCCCCAACAGTGAAATGGAAAGTGTTGGTCTCTCTCCTCCAGCGCTCGACCAACGCAGAGATAAGAGGATTGTCAAGACTAATGGCAGGGATACGTCTCAAATACCCAAAACCGGCTCTCTCCACCAATTCTATCTGCTTTGAATTAAGCTTCCACTCACTCAGCTTTGAAGTGTGCTCATGACACCTCAACGCACCTCGCTCCTAACAGTTTGGTTCCACATTATTCTTAGTCAGCAAATAGAAACATTGTGCAAATACATGAATAATAATCAAAGCTGTATATCTATGACTTCAAGTCTCTAAGGCCAATTCATCCAATCTTTGTTCCACAAACACATAGAAATTGTAACAGGAGTTAACCTGGCCATCCCAAACAGCAGAGGAGACATGTTTCTCTTGATCATAAAGAACAATGTCCTTAAGTGGTCCTGGATTCGCTAAGGCGTCCATCTGCATCAACACTCACCTAATCGAAACAAAAACAACCAACACTGGAAAAAATCAGAGAATAAATCTTCAAACTTTACCAGAAAAGACTATAATTTTGATGTGCCCAGATGAATATTCGCAGCAAAAATGATTGATTCCATTCAACAAAATCGAAACCCTAAAAAAAAAATTGAGGCAAGAGATTAGCTCGAATTCCATTGATACAGAACATAAGAGAGAAAAGTTTCAATCTTGATTCGTTTGCGTGGTTGGGTTACAGAGAAGAAGGGAAGAAGAAACAAACGAGAATGGAATCAGAACAGAGACGTTAAGGACGAAACGACGCCGGAGCAAGGGGGGATGACTAACCAGAAAACAGCGCGGAAGAGAAACGAACAACTTTGAATGAATCAAAACGACGACGGAGTGAGAAAAGGAGACAGAACACAAAGGAAGATCCAGGATTTGTACGAACGGTGCCAAGAAAATAAAAACCCTCAAAACGACGGCTTCCTCGTCGTAAGGGATAATGCCTCTCTTTTCTATTTTCTTTTTATTTTTCTTTTTCTTTTTTCCTTCAAACTATTAAAATCTACGAGATAGATCTATACCGCTAAAATATGGGCCTTACTTTCGCCCATTTAGCTTCCGACCCAGAAAATCAAATGCCAATTGGTAATAGATTTTTAGTAATGTTGGGTGATTTTGGTGTAGAAACGAAAAAACAAATAATAATAAATAAAATTAGAGGTATGTAGCAAAATTATGATCACCGTTAGGGACTTTCCGTTGAGAAACCAAAGTATCAATTGTTCGAGAGGGACGATGTCTATTTTGTCACTTTCTTCGTTTTCACCAAATTATTGGTTTGACCATATCTTTATTTTACTAAAACATAAATCATTCAACAATTCTATTTTTTTTCCTTTCACAAAATTTTAACTCATCAGTCTAACCACGACTTTTCTTCTTCGCTCACGAACTCTCACTTTACATTACATATCTATTAAATTCAACAAACAATCATCAAAAAAGCTTTCTGTTCTCGTTATTCTTCAATTTCAAAACCCTAATTCAAAATTGGGGTCGTTTATAGAGAACCTAGAATCGAAATTGAAGAAGTTTAGAGAAGAAGAAATATTATTCTTCCCGCGATCGGCATAAACAAGGGGATTGAGGTAAAATCTGAGAAGCTGCATGTGATGTATGATGTATTTAACTCTTCGGCTTTGTGGATCCTCTTCTTCTCAACACTTTTGAAAGGATGAAAACCAATTTGTTTTTCCTTTTCTTTATTTCTCCGCCTCTTTATTTTCAGATTTCGACCAAGAAGAAAGCAAAACCAGTTTCTTCACTGGATCAAACCAAGTCCTTATACACTACAAAAAAAGGTTAAGTTACATCAATTAAATAGCATCACAAAACTAAATAACATTATTTTGAATTACTTATTAATAAATGATACAAAATATATAGTTTAACATCAATAATAATAATTGATGTTGTTATTCACTAATTTAGTTTTGGTTTATTAAAACTGATGTAAAACTATATTAGTTTGCATCACTTTAATAAGACTGATACAAAAATATGAATTTACATCAATTAATAATTGATTATAATGGTTATGGTGAACTTCTTGTGTGTATGCATGATAACATTTACAACTTTACGGAATTATTTCCTATGAATGGTTGATGTTTCTTTTGTTTTTGCTTCCCTCCACTTTTGTTAAGAACTTTCAAGTGTACATGTTGTATTATGTTTATCATTCATCTCTGCCATTGTGAATAAATGGAATAAGAGTAATTAAGTGGAAGTTTGGAATTCTTAACTGGATAGTTTGGAATTCTTAACTTGATCAAACCAACTCCTTATACACTACAAAAAGGGTTAAGTTACATCAATTAAATAGCATCACAAAACTAAATAATATTATTTTGAATTACTTATTAATAAATGATACAAAATATATAGTTTAACATCAATAATAATAATTGATGTTGTTATTCACTAATTTAGTTTCAGTTTATTAAAACTGATGTAAAACTATATTAGTTTGCATCACTTTAATAAGACTGATACAAAAATATGAATTTACATCAATTAATAATTGATGTAATTACTAATTTTGGTTAAGATCATTTAAAAGATGACAGAAAACTTATATCAATAAAAACTGACGCAATTAACTATAAAAATTTTTTGTCCCACATCGACAACTAGTGAGAAAGTGAAAGAGATAATATTTGTATAAATATGAGAACTCAAGCGCCTAATGTTATTAATAAGATTGACTTCGTCTTTTCATTTATTAAAAAATCATTGTTGTGTGATTGTAACAGTAAGTTTTTGGGCTAAATGATATTAGTATTTTATAATAATTTTTAACATTTAATCTAATCATAATATTGATAGAAAATATCAAATAAAACATGATTAATCTTTCGCTTATTTTCTTGATTAAATTATTTTTAATAAAAAAATATTAAATTTATCATCAACTAATCATAAATAATATAAAAAAATTTTAAATAACTAATATAATTATAAAATCAACTAAATAAATAATATAAATATTCAACAATTTTTATAACTGAAACAAATATTTAATATCACTGATGTAAATTTTAGTTTCATTGTTTATAGGCGACACATATTAACATCGGTCTTTTTTACTGATACAAAATATTAAAGTTACTATTTTGAAAATAACTCATAGAAATAATGTAATTTTAGTTGTGTCAATAAAAAAAAATGATGTAAACTAATAAAATAAATGATACAATCCACGTCTTTTTGTAGTGATACTAAATTTTACTAAGAAATATAATCAAATGATTCTTTTCCCGGTGCATAATATTAGAGCATGTACATTGGTCACAACCCCTAATGGGGTTCTTAACAAATTTATAATATTAAACTAACACTAAACTTAGTTTAGAACTCTATAATTTTTTTTTTTAAATTTTCTCCTCCTTTGGTTATAACTCTAAAGGGATTCTTAAGAATCCAAAATTTACAAAATGTAACATAAGTTTCAACCTTTCTTCATCCAAAAAAAAAGAGTTTGTAAGAGAAATATATATAAGTGTAGAGCTACAACCAAAAAAAATATTTGATGAGATAGAAAAATCTGAAGCACACGAATACCTCACATTTAGCAATCATAACATTTCAACGCACACAACATTAACAAGTCAATGACGCTTCTCACAAGGGTCTTAAAGAACATCAATATATTGCTTTGTACTCTGAGGTTGCAAGGAGTGAGGAAATCACAAGATTGTTGTTAAAATGTATAAATGCTAAATCTTGACACGATCAAAGACAAGAAAACAAAGAAACTCAAAGAAGCTTTATGAGGAACCATAGGATTACTTATATGTACATATACCAGAAATAGACCCTCTTGCTCAAACACCGGTTCAATGAGCCCCGTGAGGGAAAGCGGTGTGGTTCCGATGAGCCTGAAGGATGCAGGCATAATGGACCGTGTACATTGCTCTGTCTGTAGTGTTTCTACAATAGTATTACCCTCTCATCTACACTCTCATCTACAACAACAACAAAAATGTTTAAGGAGTGATGAAAAAACTCTGTTTCGGGTTTTCGTAAAGCCTTAAACTTTATGAGGTTTTCCTGTAATTAGAACACAGTTACAGAGATCAAGAGTTCTTAAATCAGGACAACCCTAACCTAAATGCTCCAAATTTGAATCCAACCAAAAACCAATATGAAATTCATTCAAATAAAGCTCATGAGTAATGAGTTAACTCCATTTTAACTTGTAACCGAGCAATGTTTCACCAATTTCAACAAGATCATGGCAGACTCAAGCTTTAGTGACACCCAATGCACCAAGTTATCATCATATCTACCAGAATCTGAACGTAAATGCATTGATACATGAATTTCTACTTTAATCGAAGAATTTGGTTTCAAAGAACAAGTACCTGGAAAAGACGAACACGATTGCCTTCTTTCTCGACCAATTCGTTAATGACAAGGCCAGGTATGAAATCAGATAGCTTCTCGTAATCAATCAATACGTTCCAAACCGAATCAAGGTTCGCTTTCATTCCAATCTTCGATCGGATTCGTCACGAGCTTTTCTCGAGCTTCTTCATTTCAATTAATACCTCTGCCGTCACTGAAATCTGTCCTTTTTCTACCTTCCGTTTTCCCCTGTAACTTCACTTTGAAATCCTTCGTCTTCTTCACCTTCATGTTCATCTCTTTCCCAATACCTTTGATATTCTCCATTATCTCCGACGCAGACCTCCATGAAGTAAACACCGATCTTAGCTTCCTCTTGCTCACTAACAAACTCGATAGATCAAATCCAGATGACATCGAAGAGATGAATTCGAACGCGTTGAAGATCGGAATCACCTTCGTTTCGCCGGAATCGCCTTCGCAACCTTAGACCAGAAAGAGACTCGAGAAAGAAAGTCTGATTTTTTTATGATAATTATTTTTATAAATCCAAACCAATGAAACGCTGGCACGTAAGGGGTTCTGAAAGGCTCTATAACCTCTCAAACCAGAACCAGTTATGGGCTTTCAATTCATTATTTTTTTTATTTTAATTCTTTTAAAGTTCAGAACCCCAATTCAAAGCTCCCAATGGACATGCTCTTAGTTACTTACTAAGTTTCCACAGTCAAACCTATTATTACATCAATTCACTTAACTAAAAACGCATGCGCATATATTCAAGAAGTATTTTCTTCCAAGAAGAAGCATTTCATTGGTGTGTGTATTAATTAGGTATATTCATTTTAATATACTTTAAAATAAAAAAGTGTGTGAAAACTTTCAAAAGTAAAACAAAGAAATATCAAGTGAATAAAATATTCGGAGTTTGGAACACATTTTGGATCCGATCTAAAATCAAGATATATAGACTACTAGGCAAGTACTCACGCGTTACGCGGGACATTAATATTGTAAATTGAAATTTTACATTCAACACAAAATTAATTAGTTATTTCGAATCACGAACACATAATTTTAATTTATTATACATTTAACATTTGATGAAATATAATTAACAATCCAAACTAAACAGTATTTAAGTTTGTTATAAGATCAATATGAAACATTATTTAAAAAAACATAATATAAGTTATCCAAATGATAATAAACATATAATATATAGTACAATGAAAAATATGTCGTATAATTCTGGAATTGGGCTATTTTGTCAATTCCAAGTTGTTTCGATTTTGAATCATGTCTCTCGACACTTTCGATCTTCTTCTCGACCATATTCTGCTTCATATCGAAATTGACATTTTTCTTAATTCAGCAATAATATCTCTTCTACATTATGTCATTTCATAAAACAATTTACTCCATGAGGTTCTACAGAAAATATTTGAGAGTTATCAGTTAATTGTTCGAATTTAAATAAATCGCCCAAAACTCGGGTATTAAGATTTTTTTTTAAAACAAAGTATTATAATTTATCTCTTCTTTTAGGTGAAGCGCATGGTTTTTTCCTCTTTAACACTAATTGTTTGCATTGGATTTTAGGTCCTCGTATGAAATTGTAGATGCCTTGCATAAAATTTTGTGTGTCATATTTGAATAGTCGTAGAGCTCCATATATAAGTTTTGTCTTCTGAGGGGATGAGAAACGCATCTACCTAAGTTACCGTCTCTAGTGTGATAGCCACGATGATCATTTGGACATGCTTAGCACCCATGCATAGGTAATACCGCTAAGAAGATTTTTGGGAGGATGATAAGGGAATTCCATCTTTAAAACTCTCTAACATCTAAGTTAGATTGCCACTGGAAAGTAAATTGTTTAGAAAAGTTAGTGTAGATTATGTTTGGGACCACATATGAAGATCATGATCTCTCTCCAATATCCTAGAATGGATGAGAAGAGAAGATGTGTAGAGTTCCTAGGGAGAGTGGGGTCATAAATCCTTTCCTAAGTATTGCTCTCGTGAGAATACTTGTGAGAAAGTATCCCATTGTTGTCTTATTCTATGAGGAGTTATCTCTTTATTGTTATGTGCTTTCTCTTTCATCTACCTCTCTCTCGGAGATCCTCTTCCTTTTTTATATATTTATAGAAGAAAGACACATACCTTAGTCTCTACATCGTCATTTTTTGTACTTATAGAGATAAAAAAATTGATGGGGAAAAGGATATATATACAATGAGACCATTCTTTTTGAAGATATCAAACCAGAAATTCGACTTTTTGTTTTTTTAAAGAGGAAAGTTTCAAAAGTCTTAGCTTTGTATTAATTTATTAATGCCAAAACAACAAAAAATAAAGTTAGATCTACATATGTCACAAACTCTGATCTTTAAAGACAATCAACATTTTTTTTAAATATCATTACAATTTTAATGTTCTAAATATCACTAAAAGAGTTGTCCAAAACAAAAAAAAAATTGAAATATCACTAAAAGATTTCATGTGAGCAACCGATCTAAAAATAAAAATTACTACATAAAACAACAATCGAAACAAAAATCATAATACGACGAAGAGAACACAACATAGAAAGGCTTCAAAAACAAACAAAAAACACATTATCAGTAAGAACAAACGTTACATACACAAAAATCATAATCACATAGTTCAATTGTGCATCTCACAAATGCACATAAACTATTGAAAATAATTTATATTTTTAGCAAACTAAGAGGTACTAAAACTCTAACATGTGAATCTAAACCTTAACAAATACACATAAAATATTGAAAAAGTACATAGATAACCATAGAATCCTAGAATCAGAACCTAAATCCAAATAATTTTTTTACCCAAAGTTTAGGTACATTGTGTTAGTTATGGTCGGTTTAATTCGGTTTGTCGGTTCTTTGATGATTTGTTGAGTTGGAAAATTCAACCAAAATTAAGTGCATGTAACAAAATCAAAATATGATTCGGTTTGGTTCAGTTTGGTTATGGCAAAATTTGGTTCGTATGTAGTGTTGCAGAATAAAACTGAAGTTTTAATTCGATTATGTTCGTAGTAAAAATTTTGATTGATTTTGGGAGCTCCGTTAATTTTGGTTTGTGTAGTTAATTTCAATTAGTTCAGATTGGTTAATCAATGAAAATGAGATGCATAATCAGATTTTATAGTTTTTTTTTTTTTAAGTTGGGTAACGTTTCCACTCTGCCGAGCCGAAGTGAGAATCAAATAATTTAAAAATTATGCCAATTACTTTGAGGTCCAAAATTATTTTGTTTTTTTCATTGAGATTACTTGGACAAATAAACTGAACCAAAAATTTCAAACTAAGATTTGATAAGAAAAGGAAAAAAAAATCGGTTATTTCCAAATTTTCAATGGAATTTTTTAATATTTTGATGCTTAGTTTAGAATCTAATTATGCCTTTTACTTTCATGGGTTAACCAACCCGAACTAACTGAAACATTTAAGTGGTTGAGATTATAAAATTTAAAACATATAGTTGATATTTAATTCTTAAAAAAAAATGGTAACAGTGTAGTATGTAATATGTTTTTTTTTTGACAAAATAGTACGTAATATGTTAATTAGTCTATATATAAATATGCCGTTCTTAATTATAAGAAAAGAAAAATTATAACCTGAACAAATTTATAATTTGTACATTTGTTGAATGAGATAATGGCTTGAAGAGATTAAAGAAAACCTCCGGACATTCTTCTTCATCATCAATCTTCTTCGTACATTTGTTTCTTCTTTAATTTTAATTCTTCTTTAGAATATTCTTCTTTAACTCTATGGACAAATACCTTACTTTGCTCTAAAATATAGAGCAACCTTTCGTGCCACCTGAGATGTTAAACGCTCGAGAAGTCCAAAGTTTATAAACTATAGACAAAAAAAAAAAAAAGACAAACTATATACCAATGATCATTTACCAAAAAGAGAGAATTATAAAGAAAAATGTATATACTTAATGGAGTCTCAGACTTATCATGGTTGTTGAGGAGGAGATTATCCTGCTCTTTCTCACGCCAATCTAATCCCAATAAACAATGAAAGCTCTTCATTTTTCTCAAAAAAATCGTTAAGTTTTATACTCTTAAAGGTGGTAATGATAATTAGAAACAACTGTCTTTACGTGAAACATAGTTTTCAAAACAACTTCATTTAAACAAACATTTTCAAAAGGTTATATTGTTTACCAGTTTCACCAAAATTGGCTATGTGTAACCAAAAAAAAACTGTGAGGAGCAAGTGAATAGATAGAATGAAGAGGTTACCATGATCTACAATGAAGTGAATAGATTGGTTATGGAAGACTCACCGTGCAAAAAGGATTTAGAATTTTATGAATTCTAATTAGATTTTTTTTTGTTTTTGATCAAAAAAATTATAATTAGAATAAAAAGAGAAAGAAAGTTATAAACATATATTTAGCTTTTTAGTTAAGCATATACCCCAATAAGAATGACCAAGAACTCTACGATTTGCTTAAATGGCTTATCCTCTTCTTCCGAATTCAACTCCTGATTATCATTTTCTTCCCGGCGGAAGAAGATCCATCGTTACTAAGCTCTCTTCACCTCCTTGTGTCTCATATTCTAACTTTCATCCGTCACGTTTTACCCGACGCTCGATCTTGAACCAAGCTCGTTGATATCTTGCTCGGTGCGTCACTCATTTCGCACCCTTTTGCTCTCTTCATCCTTGCATATTTGGTCGCTTCTTGGATTTTCCTTTATGATTTTCGTCCTGCGAATCAGCTGTTGGTCATTGGCGGCCGGACATTTTCTGATCTTGAGACGTTAGGGATGCTCTGAGGGTATTCTATCTATGATAGACGAATATAAACACGTAAAAGACTTTAAATTCCAGATTAAAAAGGTGCAAAAAAGGGTTATATACCAAAATCAATGAAAAAAACCTTTTTAAAATCTCACTGGAGATTCGCTATTCACCATCTTGTTTTAATATTTTGATATCCATAAAAAAAAAAGCAAACAATCTATACATTAGACATCAAATTATAACAATGCTCAATAAGTATGAAAACCAAATAAACGATTTTTGTTTTGTTTTGTTAAAGATCCTACAAAATTATACACGTCAAAATAAAGAATTTAGAATCATGCGAATTACTCTTTTTTATTTCTTTGTTACACCTTGGCGCATATATATTTTCATCTTTTCAACCTCTTTCGTATAAGATCTCAGAAATCTGAATTGAGAACAGAGAGATATACTTTACTAAACCACACAAAGGAGATTTTACCGAGTCAATTGTGTTGTGTCTCGGTCCTTTACCATAGCTTCTAAAAGCACCACCAAGTGCAACGATGGCCAACACAAAGACGAATCTTGAATCGCAACACATAACATTTAAAAAATAAAAATAAAATAACAATGAAGAAGTCAAAACAAATAAACAAATAACGATGAAGAAGTCTAAACTTTTCTCGAAATATATGAAACAATTCTCATCAAACGTGTTATGCCAAAAAAAGTATGTCAAATTTGAATGAAAAAAGAATCGTGGGGTCAAAAAACGTATTAAGCCAAGTGCGAGATCAACTTTGGCTTATAGAAGCCGGTGAACATGGATCCTGTCATAATTCAGTGAGCAGCAAGTACCCCAATATGCATGTTGTGAGTTAAAAAAAACACACAACATACATATGAAACCATACACATCAAACTAATAATAACAATTTCGGTACAAATTAGAGTAAGACCTGCGACAAAACCAAACAATAAAAAAAACTCAGACCTCGATAAGCATATGAAACTTTAACATACAAATATTATTAAAACTACGTATTGTATTCATGCATAGGGTTATGATTAACTATATCAATTTGGTATTCCTAGTGCAAATCCAGCCGCCAGATTTCCAGCGGTAATTGTGGCCGTTACCTAAGACTCTAGACCGCATAACATCGGCTTCAAACATGGCCGGACCGCCTATTCCAGCACTGCCGCCACCACCGGCGGTTTCGTCCTTGAAAATGCATAAATAAATAGCAAAATTTATTGTAGGGCATAAGAAAGGAACATACAACAAATCACAACTGCAATTATATGGTAGAAAAACGAAGAATTAAGAACATAGAACAAATCAGAAACGTACCATGAAGGAATTCAAAACCAGTCACACCACGTTGATCAAACCATCAAGGAATTCTGCTCGACATGATCTTAATCGTACTTCGTAGAATCTTTTTTTTTTTCTTAAATGATAGGAAAATATTGATTGGAGACTCTGAAAATTACAAATCGAACAAAAATTAAGAGATCAATATGGATGGAAACGATCTAAAAACACTATCAAGGAAATTGGGTTGAAAATAACATCTCTGGCTCAATTGCACCAAAAGATATTTCACCATCTACACAAAATAAAAGTTGCAATAGAGAAAAGTTAGTAGCTAGTGTTAAACCTAGCCTTTAAATACCTACCAAAACAAAAGCCAAAAAAAAAAAAAATCAGAATTGATCAGCATGAACTATTACGTGTCTTAACAAAAGCAACGAACGAAAGAAGAAAAACCTATAAAATAAAACAATGAACAAAGAACTAATATAAACTATATAAAAAAGAGGCGATTATTAGATAGAGACGAATAAGGTCGGTATATATATACAGCTTCTCATACAATAAGGGTTCTGTCAATAATAAAATTTATTTCAAAAATAAGCAGATTTAATAGAAATTATCGACTTAAAGGAAAAAAACAAAAAAGAAGATTTTCTATATATATCAAGAGATAATTACGGAATGTTTACATTAATTTCAAATATATCTATATCATAATAAAAACTAATGGGCTATAATGTTTATATGATATTTAAAACTAAGAGACCCAAATCCGATTAATATAAATCCACCGAAAAAAAAAGATTTTTTGTCCCAAAAAAATCGATGGCAAAAGTATATAATTAACTCAATTGTTAAAGATACATTTGTATTCAATCACCCTCAAATCGATGAGAGGAAGCCACGGAAGATTTTTTACTTCACATATAAAAGAATAGATAGAATAGGATCTATAAGGAACCAAACAGTAAGAACCATATCAAAAACAATAGGTGAAGAAAATCCTGAAAAATATAAAGAGTTTCCAAACTGTGTCTCGGTCCTTTACCATAGCTTCTAAAAGCACCACCAAGTGCAACGATGGCCAACACAAAGACGAATCTTGAATCGCAACACATAACATTTAAAAAATAAAAATAAAATAACAATGAAGAAGTCAAAACAAATAAACAAATAACGATGAAGAAGTCTAAACTTTTCTCGAAATATATGAAACAATTCTCATCAAACGTGTTATGCCAAAAAAAGTATGTCAAATTTGAATGAAAAAAGAATCGTGGGGTCAAAAAACGTATTAAGCCAAGTGCGAGATCAACTTTGGCTTATAGAAGCCGGTGAACATGGATCCTGTCATAATTCAGTGAGCAGCAAGTACCCCAATATGCATGTTGTGAGTTAAAAAAAACACACAACATACATATGAAACCATACACATCAAACTAATAATAACAATTTCGGTACAAATTAGAGTAAGACCTGCGACAAAACCAAACAATAAAAAAAACTCAGACCTCGATAAGCATATGAAACTTTAACATACAAATATTATTAAAACTACGTATTGTATTCATGCATAGGGTTATGATTAACTATATCAATTTGGTATTCCTAGTGCAAATCCAGCCGCCAGATTTCCAGCGGTAATTGTGGCCGTTACCTAAGACTCTAGACCGCATAACATCGGCTTCAAACATGGCCGGACCGCCTATTCCAGCACTGCCGCCACCACCGGCGGTTTCGTCCTTGAAAATGCATAAATAAATAGCAAAATTTATTGTAGGGCATAAGAAAGGAACATACAACAAATCACAACTGCAATTATATGGTAGAAAAACGAAGAATTAAGAACATAGAACAAATCAGAAACGTACCATGAAGGAATTCAAAACCAGTCACACCACGTTGATCAAACCATCAAGGAATTCTGCTCGACATGATCTTAATCGTACTTCGTAGAATCTTTTTTTTTTTCTTAAATGATAGGAAAATATTGATTGGAGACTCTGAAAATTACAAATCGAACAAAAATTAAGAGATCAATATGGATGGAAACGATCTAAAAACACTATCAAGGAAATTGGGTTGAAAATAACATCTCTGGCTCAATTGCACCAAAAGATATTTCACCATCTACACAAAATAAAAGTTGCAATAGAGAAAAGTTAGTAGCTAGTGTTAAACCTAGCCTTTAAATACCTACCAAAACAAAAGCCAAAAAAAAAAAAAATCAGAATTGATCAGCATGAACTATTACGTGTCTTAACAAAAGCAACGAACGAAAGAAGAAAAACCTATAAAATAAAACAATGAACAAAGAACTAATATAAACTATATAAAAAAGAGGCGATTATTAGATAGAGACGAATAAGGTCGGTATATATATACAGCTTCTCATACAATAAGGGTTCTGTCAATAATAAAATTTATTTCAAAAATAAGCAGATTTAATAGAAATTATCGACTTAAAGGAAAAAAACAAAAAAGAAGATTTTCTATATATATCAAGAGATAATTACGGAATGTTTACATTAATTTCAAATATATCTATATCATAATAAAAACTAATGGGCTATAATGTTTATATGATATTTAAAACTAAGAGACCCAAATCCGATTAATATAAATCCACCGAAAAAAAAAGATTTTTTGTCCCAAAAAAATCGATGGCAAAAGTATATAATTAACTCAATTGTTAAAGATACATTTGTATTCAATCACCCTCAAATCGATGAGAGGAAGCCACGGAAGATTTTTTACTTCACATATAAAAGAATAGATAGAATAGGATCTATAAGGAACCAAACAGTAAGAACCATATCAAAAACAATAGGTGAAGAAAATCCTGAAAAATATAAAGAGTTTCCAAATTAAAAATTTTCTCGTCAGGTTTATACATTTACATACAACCGTATGAATTATACAACTATGGCATAATAAAAAATCGAATCATACCTTTAACACAAAAGAGAATCGAAAACCTAATGCCCCTTCTTCAGAATGGAATCTCCAAAAGATCCAAAAACGAAGACCATGTTAGTTGACATGGATTTTAACTTCGAAAACATATGTGGAGAACGGTTTAGAAGATAAATAAGTTATAAAGTAATTTCTCAGTTAATACCAGTGGTCGCAAACTTGTTCTTCAATCACATATCATATATGTCTGCGAATGTATTTTTAGCCATGCAAGCCTGCCAAGTAGTTTGAGTTTCAAATATATGTAAATAACATTGTCTTTGAATTATTGTTTTGGTGTAGGTCTTAGTGAATGACATAACCACATGCTAATCTATTGAATATTAAATTATATCATTTTAATCATTTTATTCTTATTCTCAACCGAAAAAAGTATGAAGCGGCAATGATTATATATATATAGTTAGTTTTACCAATTCCTATACATGTGAAGAAAGTGAACGGAGTGGAAGTGTTGAATCTCAAACACCTAAGTGAGCTTATGGAACTTGAGAATATAGTTTCATATCAAACATAAACTTTTTTTATTTCCCTTTTTTTCGGCGCTTTTCCGATATTGATTTTGCTTCTCAGGCGGCGATATGTCGGCGGCCGGTGCGACTCCTTTGGCCGTTGCACCAGTCACTGCCGGACTCACCACCACACGCCGCCATGTCAGAGATTCCTTAGATACCACCTCCGAACGACCCTCTATTTCCTCCGATTACTGTAACACAGTCAACATACCGTCTCTCCGGATTTAGACGACGGAGATACCATTGGACGAGGCGGCGCGTGTTCTTCACCTTCCTCGATGGGTTCTTGGTCTAGAGGATCCCATTACCACCACGATCATCACTACCATCATCATCCGACAATTCGGTACCTTCTTCTCTGTAAACTATGTTTGCCGTCTTTCTGCGACGGTGGTGGATCGACGGTTGTGGTGGGTCAAGGGCTTTGTTCGGGAAGAAACGTGGGTCATCGGATCTTGGGTCTTCTCATGATTCTCTTCGTTGCTTCACTTTTCTCAGAGTTTCTCTCATGAGTGGTCGAGTCGTTGACCAAGCGCATCGGAGGGATTTGAATAAGCTCGTCGTTGTACGGACTTTACATGAAGATTGGTCCATGGCTCAACGTCGATAACAACCCATAAAAACTGCAAACAAATAATTATTTAGACGAACATATAAAAAATATATATGAGATTATATAATAAACGTGGATCAAACCCTAGACTTGATAATTACACTAAATTAATCTGTGCCCAAACGATTCCCCATAGAAATATTATAAGAAACATGCGGAAAAACAAAGCCGACTAAAAAACTAAACATATATTAAAAAAGACGATCACCGAGTCTTGTTCCAAAACGATATTTATAAGAAATTGTAGAGATGGTGGCTAGGGTTTTCGTAAAATAGACTTGGTTTATGGGCCACAGAAAACGGATTTAAACCCACTAACTACCACCAAACGAATTAGGGTTATTTTAGTGAAGAAAAAATCGATGGCAAGGCTTGTAAATACAACGATTGATTAAAGATATTTTGGACATATCAACTCTTAAATTCACTCTGGAGCCGCCACGTAGGAAAAGTGACTTCTCATTTATAAGTATAGATAGATTGAGACTCGGATACAGATAATAGTTAAAATATTGTATTATTATATTCAAATATTTAATGGATATATATGAATAACTAAAAACGACATACATATATATGCATAACAACATATAAAATTCCAATGTCTTGAAATTCCAGAAATTCGGATCCATATGTCTAATTGTAGGAGTAGAGCTAGCAGATGTTTTGACATAAAAATCTTGACCTCCGTCGACGTAAGTCCGCATATCCGCTAGCTCACCGGTCCAATACACACAACCTGATCCACCATTGCGGATATCCGTATTCGCAAACCCGGTACAATTATAATCATTAACACATCTCTTTTCACATTCCTTCAATCCGGTTCGCTTGTCCACAATCACTCCACTTGTCTCCGGCAACTTGATACTTTTGAGCTGCAAAAAACCATCACTAATGGGTGACTTCCTCAGACAACCAGTGAACGTATCTTCCAAAGCCCATGCATTCACAATCTTCGGTTCGAAACCTTTGATACAAGTACAAACCGGTGACGTATTTGTGTCACAGTAACTGTTACGTCCACATTTCATGTAAATATCACATTCATCTTCCGGTAAAAACCAATCATCATGTTCTGTTCTTGTACTATCGAAAACCATTGTAATAACCCACTGGAACTCAGTGCAAGTCTCGAGTGGATGCTCCGGTTGGTGACTTTGAAAGTGTACGTGACTTCCTCTTTGCTCTCTATGAAATTGTTAACAACGTAGCTCCAATCTTGCACCTTCGGTATGCCACTAAACCATATTCCATTCCACGGACCGGTTCGGTACACTCTGTTGTCTCTCTTCCAAAGATAAAACTCAGGTAATTCACTAGTTTCGAGTTTGAACGAGAAATCTCCGCTTGATGGATCATATGGACTTCTCCAAGATCTAAGGAACTTGTTGTGTCCTGTTTTGAGATCCCAACCAATTTTCATCTCCGGGAGCAAAGTATCTACCGGAAAATCAAAGCTTTGCCACAAGAATCGATTTGGATCTTTGGTTTTGGAGTCTCTAAGCACCAAGTTGCCGTTAGCGAGAAGCTCTGCAACCATCGAAGATTTCATAGCTTTAGTTTGATACGTTGACCAAACAACAGTATCAGTTTGGTCGAGGAGAATGAGTTTAGCATAAGAGATTTTTAAGGTTCCAATGGAGTTGGAAAGAGGATTGTCTCTGTTGGCAATCCAAACATAGGTTCTCTTAGAGCTTGACTTTACCAAATCCCAAGATACCAACGATCACTATCTTGAGAGCTTGTAGTGGTTTTGAAGAAGCCAAGCTCGAAGACATCACCAGGAGACACAATGGTTCGATTGCTTGAAATTGTAAGAGTTTCTGTAGATGACAAAGTATTGGTCGAAAACACACTACGAAACAGAACTAAGACAAGAAAGAAGAAAAAGAAAGCGTAAGAGTGGTGATAGTTTGGTATTACACTACAAGAAAACAGCCACTATTCCGACGGAAATTCCGACGGCCGCGATTTCCGTCGGAATTTTCCGACGGTTTACCGACGGAATTCTGACCAAAATTAATCCGTCGGAAATCCGTCGCAAAATTCCGACGGATTTCCGACAGATTAGAAAACCGTCGGTATTCCGTCGGAAGTCCGTCGTCTTGTACCGACGGATTTCCGACGGAGATAACCTGTCGTAATATTCTGACGATTTTCCGACGGAATCCCGACGGAAATCCGATTTTTCCGATGTCGGCAAAGTTTGATTGGTCAGCTCATACCGACGGAACTTATTCCGTCGGAAATTCGATGTCGGCAAATTTGAGTGGTTACCACTTCGTTAGCGGTGGCCGATGGGATTGGTGGGGTGTTATGTCGGAGTTTTGTGACGGAATTCCGACGGAAATCCGTTCTATATAAGTTCCTTCATTTCTTCGTTCATTCATAACACAATTTTACAAATCAAAAAACTTTGTTAGCGATGAGTTCATATTTTCGGTCTTGGATGGACGAGCCAATGATGGATATGGGCTCGAACTTATTAACATCCGCATACGCTGCAGGTATATGCGAGTTCATGAATTTACCCAGAAACCAAGATGCAGCCAAAAAAGGTCAGGATATCAAATGTCCATGTTCTAATTGCTGTAACAGAATTAGTGTTGCGGTTCATACTGTTTGGAATCACTTATATAGATATGGATTTAGGCCGGGATATAAGGTTTGGTTTTTACAAGGAGAAAGCAATTATGAATATGGTAGTACCAGTAGTAATGCACCTTATTTTCCGGATAGCGTAGGAGAACGTACAGCGGAAGTAGATCTCGGGGTAAGTACGGTTGCAATGGTTAACGATGCGTTTAGAGAGAATTTGCAGTCCGGTGGTTATGAGGGTGATAGGGTTGAAGAACCTAATTTAGAATCTCAAAGGTTTTTTGAAATGTTAGACGCATCTAAGCAACCACTATACATCGGTTGTAGGGAAGGTCTTTCACCGTTATCTTCTGCTAGTAGGATGATGAACATGAAGACTGATTACAATTTGTTCGAAGAATGTGTTGATGCATTCGCAGAATTTGTGAAAGATGTTTTGCCAGAGGATAATCTTTCTCCAGCATCATACTACGAGGTCCAGAAACTTGTTGCCGGTCTTGGTTTGCCCTACCAGATAATAGATATGTGCATCGACAACTGCATGCTATACTGGAGAGAAGATGAGAACAGAAACAAATGTAAATTTTGCCGTAAACCACGGTTCCAGGAGCCAAGTGGCAGAGTAAAGATTCCTTTCAAACGGATGTGGTATTTACCATTAACAGAGAGGTTGAAGAGGCTGTATCAATCAGAACGCACAGCTAAGGTTATGAGATGGCATGCAGAGCATAGTCAAGATGGAGATATTACGCATCCTTCTGACGCAGAAGCGTGGAAACACTTTCAATCGGTATATCCAGATTTTGCATACGAACGACGGAATGTATACCTCGGCTTATCCACTGATGCTTTCAACCCATTTGGAAAGCATGGAAGAAAATATTCATTGTGGCCGGTCATCGTAACACCTTACAATTTGCCTCCTTCTATATGCATGCGGCGAGAGTTCCTGTTTCTCTCAGTTCTAGTTCCTGGGCCAGATCATCCAAGACGGTCACTCGATATATTCCTCCAACCATTGATCTATGAGTTGCAGATGTTGTGGGAGCATGGTGTTGAGGCATTTGATGTTTCAATCCAGCAGAATTTCAACATGCGTGCGGTTCTTATATGGACCATAAGCGATTTTTCGGCGTACGGTATGTTATCTGGGTGGACAACGCATGGAAGATTGGCATGTCCTTATTGCCAAGACAATACTTCAGCATTCCAATTGCAGCACGGAAGGAAGACTTCATGGTTTGATTGCCATAGGTGTTTTTTGCCGGCAAATCATCCATATCGTCGGTCTAGAAGACATTTCAGGAAGAATTTTCCAGTGTTTCATGGTCCACCTCCGGAGATAGATGGTCGCAGCATATTGGAACAGTTACGAGATTTTGGTGCAGAGCGAACTCCAGAATGTGGGGGTAATGGCCATCACCCCGTCGACGGTTGTGGGGAATATCACAATTGGCACAAGAAAAGTATTTTCTGGGATTTGCCGTATTGGAAAGACCATCTATTGCGGCATAATCTAGATGTCATACATGTTGAAAAGAATTTCTTTGACAACATCATGAACACCATTTTAAATGTACCAGGAAAGACAAAAGACAACTGGAAGTCTAGATTAGACTTGCCATTGATTTGTTCAAGGGCATCTCTTCATGTATTGCCTAATGGTAGATTGCCGATGCCTGCGTACCGGTTAGACGGGGGTCAGAAACAAGTTTTTTTTGAATGGATAAAAAAAATTGTTAAATTTCCTGACGGCTACGCATCTAATCTGCGCAATTGGGTGGATTCGACGGAAGGGAAGTTTATTGGAATGAAGAGTCATGATTGTCATGTTGTGATGCAGCGTCTTCTTCCATTTGCATTTGCTTATCTTCTTCCAAAAGACATCCATCAAGCAATTGGAGGTATATTTCGTATTCTCGTCATTTTCTTACTAATATAATATTGTTACTATATATTTACTAACTTGTTTCCTTTTCGTTTTTAGGAGTTGGGGCTTTCTTTCGAGATTTATGTTCACGGACACTAACAGTCGACGGGATCCGTAATTTAGAGGCCAACATCCCGGTACTCCTTTGTAATCTTGAGAAGATATTTCCACCGTCTTTTTTTGATGTTATGGAACATCTTCCTATTCACCTCCCACGAGAAGCAGCATTAGGAGGCCCAGTTCAATACCGATGGATGTATCCGTTTGAGCGTTACATGTTCCACCTGAAGAAAAAGGTTAAAAATTGGAGCAGGGTTGAGGGATCTATTGTCGCACAAAGTCTAAATGAAGAAGTATCACACTTTGCCGAGTATTACTTTCCTTCGGATGTTCGTACTAAGGGTAGACGGCCGGCGCGACATGATGATAGAGGTGAAAAAGCAGTGTATCCCGTGGTTGTACCTGAGTTGTTTGCCCAAGTTGGTCGCGTAAGTGGACAAGGGAAGAAACGCATACTATCACCACAAGAGGTCACACATTTGCATACATATATCCTAAGAAATTGTGACGAACTTGGAGAGTATGAAAGGTACACCATTTGCATACATTTATTTGTGGAATTATTTGTCTTCATCTAATAACAATTGTTATGTTACAGGATTTACATGTCCCTAGCACAAACTTACCATGCTCATAAGACAGATTCTGAACTTGCTGTCTTAAAAGATGAAGAATTCCCGAACTGGTTGAAATTTTATGTACGTTTAATATAAATTCCCGAAACTCTTACTTTTTAAGGTTTTCACGTTCATATGTTACTGATTTCTTACTTATATTGTTTTTAGGTTTCCGAAGGTTTAACAAGTGGTCAAACCCTCCCGACATGGTTAGTGGAGTTGGCTCATGGTTTACGCAGCACCGCTACTTCGTATCCTAGATTTTGCAGTAGGGGATATTCGTTCAGGATTTGTGAGGAAGGACGTCAAAGGCCAACTTTGGACAATGGTATTTCGGCGCAATCAGGTGATACCATGTACTATGGCAAATTAAAAGAAATCTTGGAAATCCACTATCCAGGAATGTTGGACTTGAGGTGCATTGTGTTTATGTGCGATTGGTATGACACATCCAACGGTCGTGGGGTTAGAATTGACCCTCTTGGTGTTATTTCGATAAATTCAAGCCGGAAACTACAGCATTACGATCCATTTATCCTTGCGTTTCAAGCAGACCAGGTATCAATACAATAATAGGTTTTCCTATATACTCATACGTTAGGTTTTGTTATTCCTGTATATTAACAATATCCACTATTTATTAATAGGTTTGCTACATTCCATATCCTCGAGATTCCTATCGGACAGATCCTTGGATCACAGTAACTCCAATTAATTCGAGAGGTAAAATATATGGAGTTCCAGAACATGATGCTCTACAAGTATCGAGAAGTATACAAATGTCACATGTTGAGGAGATGGATAACATTGACCTTGTCATTGAGGTCACACATATCGGCGATGATCTAGTTCATTCGGACGAATATGAAACACGTGAAGAATTTGACGACGATTCAGACTCCATCCCTAGTGACGGTTCATCAGGAGATTCAGATTAATAATTTATGAAAAAATGTTTGTTTATGAATGCTGTACTCTAACAATTTAAATTTCATTTTTAAATATATATTTTAATAAATCCCGACGGATTTCTGACGGAAATAAGTTGTCATAATTTCCCGACGATGGGATAGGTGGGGTGTTATGTCAGAGGTTTTCGACGGATTTCCGATGGAAATATGATTTTTCCGAAGTCGGCAAAGTTTGATTGGTCAGCTCATACTGACGGAACTATTTCCGTCGGAATTCCGTCGGAAATTCGATGTCGGCAAATTTGAGTGGTTACCATTTCGTTAGCGGTGGCCGATGGGATTGGTGGGGTGTTATGTCGGAGGTTTTTGACGGATTTCCAACGGAAATCCGTTCTATATAAGTTTCTTCATTTCTTCATAACACAATTTTAAAAAGCCACAATCAATAACACAAATAATGTCTTCTAGCTCTCCTAATGAAGACTATAAATCAAAAATCGTGGCAAATGTACCAGAAAATCCAAATTACTGGTGGGAAGTTCCAAAATACTCGTGGGAAACCGAAACTCAATGCGACGAATTCACTCAAGAGATACCCACTTACTCGTGGGAATTTGATACGTGCTCACCAATCGAAATTGAAGATTCTTCATCAACAATAGTGCCGGACAGCCAATGCTTGCCAACCATCCCACACATTCCAAAAATCTCGTGGGAAACTCAAACTCAATCTCAATGCGATGAACCATCGGTATTGATTGAAAAGTCAGGTACTTACGGTGGAAGTACTTCAAATGAATGTAAGGATCAGTACTATGATTATGAATTTGCCCAATGATCAGAAAGTCCCAACTTAAATGTAGATGTTGATGCAATCAAAAGGAAATTGATTGAAAAGTCAGATACTTACGGTGGAAGTACTTCAAATGAATGTAAGGATCAGTACTATGATTATGAATTTGCCCAAAGACCAGAAAGCCCCAACTTAAATGTAGATGTTGATGCAATCAAAAGGGAATTGTGCGACGGATATTTACATTCTCCGCCAAAGAAACAAAAGGGAAAAAAAAGTTTCTGATTCTAACAAATAGTAAGTTTGGAGTGGATTTCCCGACGACTTATGTTTGAAAATTTAGAAGTGTATTACGACCTTGTACCATAACCGTTGTATATTTAATATGTTGAAGTGTCTAATGTTAAGAAAATTTATTTGAGAAATGAGATCAATCTTTATATGTTGTTATTTATAAAAAATCTTTATTAAGTTTACCGATAATTATTAAAAAAAATCAATATCCGTCAAAAATCCGTCGGTTTTACCGACGGATTTTGATTTTTTTTAATTATAAAAAATCTTTATTAAGTTTACCGATAATTATTAAAAAAATCAATATCCGTCAAAAATCCTTCGGTTTTACCGACGGATTTTGATTTTTTTTAATTATCAAAAATCTTTATTAAATTTACCGATAATTATTAAAAAAATCAATATCCGTCAAAAATCCGTCGGTTTTATCGACGGATTTCCGATGGATTTTGATTTTTTTTAATTATAAAAAATCTTTATTAAGTTTACCGATAATTATTAAAAAAATCAATATCCGTAAAAAATCCGTCGGTTTTACCGACAGATTTCCGACGGATTTTGATTTTTTTTTAATTATCAAAAATCTTTATTAAATTTACGCGTTTTTATAAATGGAAATTTAAAATCCGTGGAAAATCCGTCGGAAATACCGACGGATTTCTGATAGAAACCCTAATTTCTGCCGCCTAGAGAGCCTCGATCTCATCGAAAATAGCGGGAAAATCCGTCGGACGTCCGTCGAAAATCCGTCGGAAAACTGTAATAAAACCAGGCTCTTCTTCTTCGCAGAGATCGATCAATCGACGAAAACAAAATCGGAAAAATCGCCGGAAACATCAAATTCACTGACAATCTCAATCTCTATCAACAAATCATAAATCCAATGTAAGTTTTTAGAAGTTTTTTTGTAAATTATGAATTATGAGATATATTTGTAGAATTTGTTAGATTTAGGATGTTAAAAATTAAGGGATTAAATGATTTAGGATAATAGAAATGTAGAAATGTACGGGTTTAGGATGTTTGAAAAGTTTTGAATTTTGTAAATTTTGTGATTTAGAGAATTTTCGGGTTTATAAAATTTATTTACATTTTAATATGTATTTGTTATTTTTAGGAAATTATAAATATTTATAATTTAAAAAATTAGTAAAATTCTAAATTGTTGAAATTTTACTAATTTTTTAATTTTTTTAAATTACAAAATCCCAAATTCTCGAAAAATCGTAAATATCTAAAACTTTAAATTACCAAATCTGAAATTCCAAAAATTTTCTAAATCTGTAAATTCCTAAATGTTCATATCTGAAATCCATAATCCAAATATCCCTAAATACCTATTTAGAGAAACCTCAATTTTCCACAATCCCTAACTCCCTAAAACCTTAATTTATGAAACCCGAAATTCCATAAATAATCCCTAAATTCCAAAATCCCTACTTCTCAAAATATCAATATCCTAAAATCGCTAAGTCCCCAATTCCCGTAAATTCCATAATTCGGAAATCTCAAAATTTCGAAATCACAAATTCTCAAAAACTGAAAATCCCTAAATCCGTAATGTAGATTAAAATATCTGTAAATTTATATTTAAAATTTATGATTTAAATTTACATATATTTATATTTAATATCAGAATTTATATTTATATATGTAAGTAAATTTCAACGGTATGTAAACATTTTGCCAATCGTAGGGACTATTGGCGATTTCATCACTCTACTGGATCCGGTACTTCCAGTAGGGGAGGGAGTCAGTCGCATATCCCCGAGACTAGCTTTCCGGATCCCCAACACCCGTCTCATCCAATGGGTACACAGCCCTCAGCTCCCACGGCCATGAGCATTGAGGAGTTTGTTTCGCAACCCGGACGGGATAGGTTGACTCGCCTAGATCCTGACTTGCGATCTAACACGACCTGGTAAGTTTTATTTAAAAATGTATTTGATTATATTAACTTAATAAAATATTTAACTAAATATTGTTTAGGTTTCAATTTTCGGGAAACGGGATTACGAGTTCGATCAACGCAATGACTAATTCGTTGATAACTAAACCGTATCGCACATTTAATTCGATGCCGGTGGCAGACCAGGAGACCTGGTTTCGGCAATTTGTGGTATGTTTTTTTTTCCCAATTAATAATGTAGATTTTTATTTCCATTAAAATTGTCAATACTAATATGGGTACTTTTTTTTCCAGAAAACATTTACTTGGGACCCACAGTTGACAGCCCGGGTCCGACGCGAGTTCTACAAAAAGGCCTCCCGAAAGTATTCGTTGAAGATAAACGAATGGAAAGACATGTGGTACAAAGAAGGAAAAGTGCCGCGGAGATTGCAAGATAACCCGACATTATGGGCTGGACTACTTGCCCATTGGGAACAGGAGGACACAAAAGCAAGCTCCGGAAAAAACTCGTCTAACCGGAAAAGCGACCGGAAGGGGAAGGGACCGGCGACCCATAACCTCGGTGCAACGAGCAAAGCTTCACGTCTTGAAAAGCTGGTAATTTTATAAATTTTCCAAAAGTTTATTTATAACACTTCTCATATTTCTTTCATTATCTTTGCCAACAGATTGAGAAGACCGGTGTGCGTCCGTCACATCTTGACTTGGTCAAAGATGCGCACACCAACAGAAAGACGGGTGAAATTCAAGATCCCATTGCTCGTGAAATCGTGGAGAGCGTGGAGAGGCTCGGTGAGGAGTACCTCCAATCCCAACCGATCGTCGAAGGAACTCCCTCGGCCACGGAAGTTCCACTCGAGATGATCAACGAGTTCACCTACCAGGTTAGTAACGCTGTCAATTTTAAATAAATTTGAATATAAACAAGTTAGAACATTTATTGATTGATTTTTTATCGTAGGTTACGCCTAAGCACAGAGGTCGTGTGTTTGGCCTCCCGGAAGACAGTTCATCCACGTCCGTTAATTCTTACCGCTTTCACGCAGATGGTAGGTTGAGGGCACAGAACGCCGAGCTTCTCAAGCGGGTGACCGGGTTGGAGGCACAACGCGTAGAAGATGCAGCACACATGGAAGAACAGATGGCACGCATGCAGGAAATGGAAGAAAGGATGAACGAGATTATGCGTAACCGGTAGATTTTATGTTATGTAATATTTAAATTTCTAAATAACTTTTAAAAATATTGAAATTTTATTTTAAATTTTGTTTTATTTTATTTTAATTTAATTTTAATTTAATTTAATTTAATTAAATTAAACTAAATTCGAAGGTTTTTTTTTAATTAAATAATATACCCGTCGGAATTCCGTCGGTTTGTGTACCCGTCGGAATTCCGTCGGTTTGTGTACCCGTTGGAATTCCGTCGGTTTTATATACCGTCGGAAATCTGTCGGACAATGAAATACTGACGAATTTCCGACGGATTTCTGACGGATTCCGGTTATTTTTTTTTCCGTCGGAAATCCTGACGGATTTCCGACGGAATTTCTATTTCCGACGAGATAGAACCGACCAGTCAAATCCGTCGGAAAGCCGTCGGAATAAACCCTATTCCAACAGCTTTCCGACGGATTTGACCGTCAGAAATCTGCCTATATTCTTGTAGTGTTAGACCTCTCATCTTTCTTCACCACTTAATAATCTTACGCTCTTGCTCTTTTTTTTTTTTATCCTTTATTTATAGAGTTTTTTTTTGAAATAAATATTTATAGAGTTTTTTCACATACTCATTTCAAATTTGCTTAACTAATGAGCATTGCTTTTGATTGTTTTATTCCTAGATTAAATTACTTTCAACAGACAAGTAAAGCGTTATTTCCACATTCTCTGACTTTTTAGCACTTCATTAAATTCATTTTAACAACCTCTTGTCATTGGTCAATAACTTTAGCACGTGAAATCAATTTCTCATGCAACATAACATATGTTTCAACAAGTATATTTATTCCTAGTCCAATAAAGCCATGCTATGGACTCTAGTGTCCGTAAATGCATACTTCAATACGTTTGAAATACTAATTATCGCCATGCAATACATACATTTTTATTAATTATTAATCTCAAAGTAGTAGAATATATTTACATAGGCCTAAGTTTAAAATTATATAGTAATAAGTCCATAATTAATATTCCTTCCGTATCATATTAAATGATTTGTTAGAGAAATTTTTTTGTCTTAAATTATATGATATTTTAAGTTTTTAAAATAAAATTAATTATGGTTTTGTTGTTTTTGACTTTTTAAATTCTGCAGATTAATTTTCTATTGGTTAAATTGTATTGGAATTGGTAGTTTTATGTTGAAAAATAGAAAATTAAATAGTTTAGTTTGTATGTAGAAACCTTAAAAATCATTTAAAATGATATAGAGGAGTAGTTAATTAATTATATTAAAAAGATTAATTTAAAAAGATTGTTAATTTTTAAAAACCTAGAGAAACAATAAATGTTTGCCGTCGATTCTTTCTTGTATAGTTCCTTTCGGTGAAACTAGAGCTTCATATTAACAAAACTTGTTCATCATACTTTTTTTTTTTTTGAAACATTGACTTTTTCATCATACTTTCTCTCATAAAACCATCTGGAACAAAACAAAATTATGTTTTAGAACTATTATTCATTTTTTAGATTTATTTTAATAAATGACAATAATGTTTGCTATTGTAAAACATTTTCTTATGTAAATACATGCATTTTATTTTTAATCGCTTCTGCATGTTATTAATATATATTTTTTTTGGTCTAATGCATGCTATTAATGTTGACACGGCTCATATGATCTTGTGTCTGTTTTTTTTTTCAAAATAAAATTCAGGTTATTGTTAATTATAAAGAGACCAATCAATATTACCAGTAATCTTTTTTTTTTTTTTTTTTGGTCAAAAATCGGATTGTATTTCATTTATCCTCAAACCGGTGATAACCGGGTCTAGCCGATACAAGAAATCAGCTTCCTAGTTTTTGTCTTTATGGACGGAAGTAAAAGATAGAACAGATAATCTAGTGCGAGTTTGCATATGTCCTTTAAGATTCCATAGATCTCTGTCTGGTGAGAGTGTGAGTTGATCAGATTGATAAGATGTTGTGAATCTGAGGCAATGGTGAACCGTTGTAAGCCGAGAGAGTTTGCATGGAGCATCGCTTCTCTCATCGCCATCGCCTCCGCCATTAAGGGTGAATTGATGTGGTTTAATGGTTTCGAACCTTCGATGACGATTTGATCTGATTGGTCACGGAGCCATTCTCTGGCGTCTTGGACCGGTTTGGTGATGGTTTTTTCCACGGAAAAAGGTCCGACTGGAGAAGATGAGGTTGTTACACGCCAACCAGAGATTCCAAAGGATCCAAGAGAGGAGTGGTCCAGTCGTTATCCCTGTCGAAGGTAAGCAGATCATTGCCTTGGAAATTGTAAAAGCTCCCTTCATCGATGGTATAGTCGAGAGATTAACAACTTGTTTTACAGGGGCTAGTTTCTAAGCATTCCGGGGCAAAAAGACAATGGAAGAAGAGATGGGTTGCAGATTCATGCTCTCCACATCTTATACACTGAGACTGGTTAGTGATCCCTCGGGTCGCTAGTTGTTCTCCCACAGGTAAGGCTCCATTCATGATCTTCCAGAGAAGCAGCTTAATTTTTGGTGTGTCCTATTTCTGGAAAGTGAAAGTAGAAAAGGTGATTTAGGCGGGGACTGCGTCTTGCCACCCTTATTCCTGGAAAGTACCACCTTCTTGAGCATTGTTGCATAGTCCAGAAAGGACCTCACTACATAGTATAATGATATAGGGGGAGAGAGGATCCCCTTGTCTAATTCCTCGAGATGGTGTAAGGTCTCCTTTAGTTATGTCATTTAGGAGAAAAGAATAAGATACAGTAGAGATGCACTGCATCACCCAGTTAGTCCATTTAGGATGGAAAACAAGCCTTTCTAGGACAGCTTTTATGAAGTTCCATTCAATTCTGTCATAAGCTTTAATCATGTCGGTTTTAACAGCTATTGTGCATCTCTTTGTTGCTTGTGAGGTTTTGAGGAAGTGAAGAACCTCATGTGTGATGAGGACATTGTCAGATATTACCCTTCCTTGCACAAAAGCTTACTGGTTCTCAGAGATTAAACCATGAAGTACAGGCTGGAGCCTCTTGGTAAGAATCTTGGATATTACCTTGTAATAAACATTGCATAAGGCTATGGGTCTGTACTCTGAGACAGTTTTGGGGCTCTTAACTTTTTGGTATTAGCCTTGTATGAGTCTTGTTGATTGTTCTCGGTATAAAACCAGAGGTAAAGATTTCTTGTATTTCCTTGACAATTGCAGGTCCCACTATAGACCAGTTGGAATGGAAGAACCCAGCAGAATAACCATCAGGGCCTGGGGCCTTGTCGGCATGAATTAAGAACATTGCTTCCTTTATTTCCTTTGGATCAGGGTCTTTGATCAGCTTGCTATTAGTTTCCTCAGATATCTTCGATTTTAAGGCCTTTTCAACAATGTCTGAGTTTCCGCATGTCTCTGCAGTGAAGAGAGACTGAAAATAAGAGGTAATGATTTCTGTTATTTGATCTTCTTCGTAGCACACCTCTCCTACATAATTGTCTATAGAGGAGATTCAGTTGATTACTCTCCTTGATCGGGTACTAGCGTGAAAGTAACCAGTATTTTTGTCTCCCAAGTTTAACCATAGCTGTCTACTCCTCTGTTTCCAGTAAGATTCCTCTTCCTTATAGGCCTTAGCTATATCAGTGTTGATAGACTGGATGAGGTTTTCTGGAGTTACAGTTGTGGACATTGCATACTCTAGTTCTCTTTTCAACTTTTCAATGGCAATCTTTCTGTTTTTATGTTTCTCCTTGTTCCATTGAATGATGGCTCTCCTACATCTGCTGATTTTTTCTTCAACTGATGTGTGAGTATCCTTTTCCCAGTGTTTTTCTATTAGCAGTAATCTACAAGAAACAAACGGACAATATAACTTGTATCTAAATGGGAATCAATCAAAATATTGCTAACTATAAAATCACTCTTCATATCTTCCCCGCTCACCATCATTCTTTTTTTTTTTTTGAAAATATTTTTCTATTGAAATGCATGAGAAAGAAAAAATTTACATGGCATAGCCCATTGTTTAAATAAACCAAAAGCTCTAGTATCAACACCACAAATTGATAAGTAAGGGTGAATGCGTGTACTGTTTTTACAATAAAAACCTTGAATACTTAAGAAAATGATCAATGCTTTACTCGTAAAGTGATTAAGCATAAATTGTTTGTTTTTTTTTTTCACAATGCGTCTTCATACTTACGACAAACAAACATAGAGGAAAACACATGAGAGGGGAAAAACTAAACAAAAAAATCAATTGTGCGTAGAGTTCCAAACAAAAAGTGTAATTGTATGTAGAATTGTTATCCAAGCTTTGTTCGTAAGAAGAAAAAAAACAGAATCAACAATATAGTAGCCGTTGACATTAAGTTTTTAAAAACTGGATTCTGATCGAGGAGATATACTAAAAACTCTGACATCTACTATTTCTCATGAAATCGTATAACACAAATAGCTCTTAATAAAATAAAATAAAATATAACACAAATAAATAATTTTAGAGAGTGATTTGGAGTTTACCGAAATGATAATGAAATGTAATGTAGATTTAGAAGTGAGATTATGGATCGAAGATCCGGAACTCCAACGGTTTTTTAAAAAACAAAAAGACAATGAAATGTAGTCGGTGGGAGGGTGATGGAATTTTTTTAGACACACAGAAAGTGAAAGTAGTTTATAAAGATGGTGGCGTAAAAGAGATAAGATAGTTTAAAGATAGTGGAAGATAAACTTGGGAGTTTTTATTTTTCTTTTAATATAAATAATTTAGAGAAAAAACGTAAAAAAACTTATTAATTATCGTTTTCTAAAATAATTTGCTTTCGACATATGTCACACTCACAGTTGTCGACTAACTTCTACTTTACATATATAAAAATGTTATATAGTATTATAGCTTGCAAAACTTCTTTTAAAAAAAACACACGTTTTTCTTTCGATAAAGGCGATTAGTGTTTTTCATTGACTCGCCGCCGCCATCGGTGTGACCTCTCTCACATACTGATGATATCCTCCTAAGGATAGGCATTCTTAAGTTGAGAAAATGGATAGGCCTTACTGCTATCAAAACTGTGAAGCTTCACAGACACGGGTTGTGGATTGAGTGGTCGCACAGGAGATGCAGAAGGCTCCTGATTTACCAACTAATCTCGTCGTTGGATATTTCGCACCAAAGAGAAGATTAGAGTTTCTCAAGGATATTACACACCAAGAGAGATGATCCGAACTTAAGAAAAGTTTTTTGATAAAAAGTTGGATAGGTTTTTCTGTCCAGAAATAATATAATATAAAGGAGAGAAAAGAAGAAGATAAGGTACGAAACTAAGTCTTGGAACAAGCTCCAAAGACTGAATTTCGTAAATGACAAACAATTAAGACTAAGTTTGAATTTTGAAATAAAGAAGAGAAAAAGGCCAACAAAAATCACCTTGTCAATGGGCCTTGGGTCTGATCTGAGCAGGTTCATCTCGAGACTATCAGACAGGTCTCATGCATTCTTTACGGCTTTAAAGAAGCCAAAAGACTTCATATGGGATGACAAGTGCGAACAAGTGCGAACAAGCGCTTAAGCAGTTAAAGGAGTACCTAACGTCGCCTCCTCTCTTCTCGAAGCCAAAAAATGGGGAAGTTCTACTACTATATCTGGCTGTATCTGAGGATGCAGTAAGTGCAGTGTTGGTACGAGAAGAAGAGAAGAGGCAACATCCGGTTTACTACGTCAGCAAATCGCTCTTAGATGCTGAGATGAGGTACACTCACTTGGAGAAGCTTGCTTTGGCATTAATAACGAAGGCTAGAAAGTTACGTCCCTACTTCCAAGCGCATCCCATAGTGCTTGTCAGTTCAACCTCAATAAAGTCAGTCTTACACAAGCCAGAAGTATCAGGGAGACTAGCCAAGTGGGCTGTTGAGCTTGGAGAGTACGACGTAATCTACCGACCCACTATGGCCATAAAATCCCAAGTATTGGCGGACTTTGTCGTAGAGTTCACACCAAGCCTGATTCCTGAAGTTAGAGAAGAAGTAAACAACCTGTAGGAAGAGCCACGCAAAGGAACATGGAAGCTGTTCGTTGATGGATCTAGCAACATACGTGGACCAGGTCTAGGCATGGTCCTCACATCTCCGGATGGTAGAATAGCATCGAGATCGGTGATGTGCAACTTCCGAGCCACGAATAACGAGGCTGAATATGAAGCTCTCATAGCAGGGCTGACGTTGGCCAATGACCTGGGAGCCAAAGAATTGGATGTGTTCAGTTACTCACAACTCATAGTCAGCCAAACTCAAGGAGATTACCAAGCACGAGACGTGAAGATGACACGGTACCTTGATTTAGTGAAAAAATTGCTGAAGAAATTTGATAGGTGTAACGTCTCGGAAATCCCAACGGAAGAGAATAGTCACGCAAATGCCTTAGCAAATCTGGCCTCCGCTCTCAAAGCTGAAGGTCCTATCAACATTCCACTGATGGTCCTACAATGGCCATCAACAGACAAAGATCTTCCAAGTGAAGAAGTCGCACAGATAGATGATGTGCCCAATTGGATGACCCCTATTGTCAGGTACCTACGGGATGATATACTGCCAAGTAACCAGGGTGAATGCAGAAAAATCAAGCAGCAAGCAGCACGTTACTACCTCGTTGAAAGTCAGTTGTACCGTAGATCCTTCTCTGGATCTTACCTGAGATGTGTAACCCTAGAAGAAGCAAGACGGTCCTCATAGAGCTCCACGAAGGAGAATGTGGATCTCACTCAGGACGTAGAAGTCTTGTATTACGAGTTATGAGAGCTGGTTATTACTGGCCCATGATGTCTAATGATGCGACACGAGTCGCTCTTCATTGCGACAAATGTCAAAGATATGCTCAAGTCTCTAAGCTACCACCCGAGCACCTGAAGTCCATTAGCTCACCATGGCCATTGATGAAATGGGGCATGGACATAGTGGGAAAGTTGCCAAAGGCACCTTCTCAAAAAGTCTTCTTGTTGATAGTAACTGATTACTTCTCCAAGTGGGTTGAGGCAGAAGTGCTTCACCAGGTTACAGATACACAAGTAAGGAGCTTCTTATGGAAGAATGTCATATGCAAGTTCGGGGTTCCTCAGGAGATAGTCACGGACAATGGTCCTCAGTTCACAAGCCACAACTTCAAGAAGTTTTGTGCTGACTGGGGAATAAAGCTCAGCTTTCCAACTCCTAGACATCCTCAATCCAATGGACAAGCAAAGTCTTCGAACAAGACTTTCATTCAGATGTTGAAGAAATATCTTGATAAGGGCCAAAGGTAAATGGGTAGAAGAGCTCCCTGGTGTACTGTGGTCTTATCGGACAACTACCATGTCAGCCACAGGAGAGACACCGTTCTCTCTGAAGTTAGCATGAAAACAATTCGAAGGGAGCATCTCACGTACAAAGACAACGAAGAGCTAATGAAACTCGACCTTGACTTGCTAGACGAGAATAGAGAAACCACGAGAATTCGAAACTGGTGCTACCAACAAGACGTCGCAAGAAGCTACAACAAAAGAGTACAAACCAGAACATTCCAGCTAGGAGATTGGGTTCTTAGGCGAACGTTCCAAAATACAATGGAACAGAGCGCTGGAAAGCTAGGACCTGGCTGGGAAGGTCCCTACAGAGTAGTAGAGGTACGTGGCGCAGGAGCATACAAGCTACAAGATAGGAACGGCAAAGTCCAACCTAACAGTTAGAACGCTCTCCACCTTAAGAGATACTACTTCTAAGTGTGTTTTATCCATTAACAATGTATGAACTACGAGCGACTTGATCCCTTCTTGGGTACGTAGGCAGCTTTTTTCTTAAGGCACAATTGTGAATTTAAAAAAAAAAAAAAAGGAGAGTTGTTCACAACATGCCTACGGACACGGATTATAATGAAGGAGCTTTGATATGTTAATTTCACGAGGTCTTTTATGCAAATACTCAAGTAATAGTCAAGTTTAAGTGTTTAGAAGCACAACTTCCTTAGAACTAAAAGAAACATCTTTAAATTTGATGTTTGACTACGGTCAAGTATTCAATCAACTAAGGGGGCAATACTTCCCAAAAACGTGACAAGGAGCATCCACGAGATAATCTAAAGGCACAACCTAACAAGTAAGAGGTTATGACGACAGTCAACACCTGACAAATTAAGAGGTACATCCTCATAAGGAAATACCGAGAGTCAATACCTGACAAAACAAGAGGTACAACCTCGCAAACAAAAATAATGGTCATAACCTCATAAGACGAAGAGGGACGCCTCGAACTTGTGACAATCACTATAACAATATAAATTAGGAGGCACAGCCCCCGAAAAATGCTCAATGAAGTTAATTCCAAATTTGTAAAGAGGTACGACCTCGCAAAATATTGAATGGAGTCAAGTAGACAAAAAGTTACCGGCTTCCTCGGGTTATAACAACTTGTGTTTCCACGTGAAAACGAGAGGCAAGACCCCCAAAGAACAAAATACGATAACATGATGCATGTAACAAAAACCTTGGTGAATGCTAAATATGTAGCTACTACAGGGCAAAGGTACAACAGACATGTTCATTATAAATCTGATAGATCAATGGTGTCTGACAAAAGTAAACAAAAGAGGAGATCCTCCCCAAAAGGTTATTTTTTACCCCTACATATCCGACAGGGTAACATGCTAAAAAAATAAACGTGAGAAGTTCACGAGGTCTATCCTCGGTACAAGCATCACCAAGAGAGTTCAAAGGACAAGTTTAAATAGCAAAGACTCACAAAAATCAAACAACAACAATTACTACTCGGTAGAAGTAGGAGCGGACTTGGCTTCTGGAAACATTGTGAAAGCCTCCGGGAAAACCTGCGGAACCTCCCCATTAAGCTTGGCCCATGCGGTCTCTACCTCCCTGAAATGTTGCTCAACAGGCAATGGTTTCCAGTTCTTCGCGTGACCATTCATGTATTCCTGCACCATCTTCCAACGACAACGGATGGTTGCAGCAGGTCCAGCTGCATGCAGCTTCTTCTTGTACAGCGCAAGATCTTGCTCTAGCTGCTCGGAGTTTCTCGTCATCGAGTTAAGCTAGCTAGTAAGGTCGTAAACTTGATCTTTCAAGGCTTCACCTTCTACCTCCTTAGCGGTAATAAGAGAATCCCGACGTAAGATCTCTGCCTCTTTGTCTTTCTTTAGGAGTTGGTTAGCCTCTTTGAGACGAGCAACCTTTTCTGTCAAAGCATCAAGTTCTGTTTTGACATGACTACAAACAGACATCACCTACAAACAAGGTGAAACCATAGTAACTCAAGACAAGTCCGAGAAACATATATAAGGAAAAATAGCGAGAGGGAAAGACAATGAACCTCCAAGAGATGATGTTGTGACTTCTCAAGTATAGCAGCATATCCTAGTTCATTCAAAGCTTCTCGGTCGTGTGGGAAAACTTGTTTTCTTAGATTACCTAAGGCGATAGAGTGGTCACTCGCAATCAACAAGCTACCGCCTAGACAAACACAGAACTTTCTCTTGGCAGTCCTAGCAGGTTAGCGGGTTAAGTTAGCTGTTGTTGCGCTACGCTTAGGACCAACTTGTGAGGATGGCTGTTATGTCTCCAGCGGCGGTGCAGTGATACTCGCTGGAATGTCAGACATGGCCTCGCGAAACAATTGCAAAGCATCGTCTCTGATTGAACCATCTCCTGGTACAACATCAAGAATTGACATCTCGTAACCTGCAAAGCAAAGTCATAAATATGAGGATGGGCAGGTAATTCAATAAGAATAAGACACACGATGTCTATAATGTTGGCTTACCCCAAATGGAACTCTTCTCTAGTGCGAAAAACTAGTTAAAAAGAGTACTTCACGTTGCTCTTTGGTGAAATCAAAAGCTCTCGTGACACCGTTTACGCCTTCAGGAAACTTATCACACTCGATAGCTGCATAAAAAAGAAAAAAAGAACCATGAGATTAACCAAAGAGTAGTGATGTAACCTATACCAGCAATCTTCATCTACGTCTAGGAAACCAAGAGACAGGATAACTAGGATCACGACCTACTCGCATAAAGACGAATATTTTATGCCATTGTTTCTCGTATGAAGTCTTGTACCTCACCTGCCTGTCTAGGTCGTATACCAAAGGACTTGAATCTGGACGTCTCTTCTGGATCAAGTATCGGTAGTTAACATAATCATAGCATTTGAAGAAGTAGACAAAGAGAACCTCCTCCAATCCTAAACTCACAGAATAAATCTCGCTAAATACTTGGATTGCGATCAACACCCTCCAAGCGTGTGGGTTAAGTTAGCCAGGGGAAATACCAATGAAATTCGCCATCTTTGCAACTAAGGAAGGCACCAAGTCGCGTAAACCTAGTGCAAAGAAAGCTTCGTAAACTACAACCTCATCAGGTCTGTTGCAGTCAAGTCCTTCATCCTCCAAAGGAATCCTCAAGTCTACTGATTCAGAAATGTTGTAAGCATTTTTAATCCTGTTGATGTCTACTTCGCGGAGACTGGAACCACAACAAGTGGGAGATGGGAGGCAGAGCGTCGGCTGGTCCAAGAGGTCAAAGTCATGATATTTTGACAACATCTGAACATCGCCAGAAACGCCTCTAAAACCAGTGGGAGATGACTCAACCTCATATACAAGAGGGTCATATTCCTCTTCGCGCTCAATCTCATAAACACTCCCAACATCACTTGAGTCCGAATTAACCTCAAATGGACTTGTCACTTGACAAGAACTCTCGGCCATACTATTTAACTCGAACAGCTAGAAAGCAAAATTCTTGCAAACTCACCTATGAAAGGAGCTCTGGTGGAATCAATTGCGAAATAGTGAGGAAATGACCCCCTACGTAGTACTACGAGCACACTTTGCCTGCGAAACGAGGTGAAGACAGAGTGCCAAATAACCACGAGGTTGGGAAATACGGACTTGTTGTGAGCAAGCACCGGACGTTGAAACAAAATCAGCCGCCGCAGATGCTAGGTTTTCATTTCGTGAAGCAGAACGAAAGTTATGAAAGAAGAAGACGAAATGGGCAATAACACTTGGGCCACAAGTTGTGACAATTATGTGGGCTTAATATTAAAAGTCGTGGCCCAAGTCTTGTTTTAACGTACATGAAGACGTTGCTTCGCTTCATTTAAAAAAGGAAAACAAAAACAAAATCTTGTCACAAACACGTGAGCAAGTGGGCTACAAGCTTAAATAATAGAGGTAAAATCCAGCGTGGTATTACATGGTTATGGACCTCTCTAGATAAAAATATAGGCGCTGAGTCTACAAGAGAAATAAAGGATGTAGTATTTATTTTCTCTACTTGCGTTCATTTTTCCACAAGGTATCATGTGGATCTGGATGTTTCCGGGTCAGGAAAGATCGAAGATCTAGACTTCTCTACACATCAAAGAGTATGTATACATACATAAACCTGAAAAGGCAATTTGTCAAGTCTAAGCGATACGTCGCCAGACGAAGTCCACCACACCAAGCTCTAAGTTAACTACTCTTCAAGTTCTAAATAAGAAATTAAAGAGTGGGGGGCAAACTGTTGGGAAAAATAAATTCACTACTTCGTAGACCTCGGTTAGTGCTGGTTAGAATATTAGACTTGGCTCTACACTATTTAGGCCTGGTCTAATAAGCTGATGACATGCTATTACCTGCCAATACCTCATATATGTCAGGTAGAACGAGGTCCTAACTGGCCTCTACCTGACAATACATCATCAACGTCAGGTAAACTGAATTAATAACTCGCCTTTACCTGACGATACGTCATTTACGTCAGGTAGAACGAGATCATAGCTTACTGATACCTCACGAGGGGTTGTCTACACAAGATAAAGTCAGATAATAACCTGACTAATACCTGACTACACGTCGTCTACGACATGCTAAACGATGTAATAACTTGCTAATACATGACAATGCGTCATGTATGTCACGTAAAATGAAGGAATGACTTGTCAGTAGCAAGTGAGACCTCGTTACTTTGTTGTTATCAAGTCGTGGACGCCGTTACGACGTCGTTACAAGGCTAGTTAAGTTATTTAATATAAAATAAATACAAGTCTATTAAGATAACTTCACATGGACTTGGCGGTGTGAAGTACAGTGAGGTCCATCATTATCTTGACTTCATAATATGAAGAGGTAAATGATTCGAGTATATAAAAAATCCCAATTATTAGGGAGATAATCATGACGTCAGGTCTCATCTTAATCCGAAAAGGATTTGATCACGTCTTATAAATAGGGACATCCTAGAGAAGAGGAGGGCATCGAAAATCACACATAGAAAACCTAAGTGCTACATCTTCACAGCATCCCAGCGATCGCAACCAGAGACCTAGCCTTGTTTTCCACATCCAACGAAGTTCTTTATAAAGTTTTAGACATCTAGACGTTGTAATACCATTCGGCTACAAGCCTACTTCGTTGATTAATAAAATGATACTTCTCTCTATCATTCCGTAGTTCTGTGTACTTGCGAACCTGGTTAAATTTTCCCGAAACATAACCTTAGGGGAGCCTTAACCCTCACACAGTGAAAAAACTGGTTCGTATGTAACGTCCAAGAAAGAACGAAATTAATTGTGGGCTGTTCATTATTCTGTTGTGTGTGGATTTTTGTTGAGGATGCGGTTATACCTCACATGAAGTTTCAGTATATATATATCTCAAAAATAAATTAAAAAGTATTATTCAAACTGGTTTTTACTGAAAATTAATAAAAATTGACAATATGGCTACTACAGAAATTATGATAGAATGTTACTAAAAATTATCGTTTTATACATCTTTTTAATTAAGGAATTTACAGGAATACCTTATATTTTCAAAGGTGATCATTTATAAATAAATTATTAAAAGAAAAAAATAGAACTTTATACGATTTTAAATTACTTCAGATAATACTCAATGCTAAGCTTTATACCACTTCTATTTTCAACTAATTGTTGGACCAAATTTTGGAATAAACACTTGGAACTTGTATTGGGCATATGCGTTATGCAAACTTGGTAGAAATGTGAATGAGAAAAGCCTATTGGTTAGTAAGTGAGTGACTTGTAAATGTCCCATATCTAAAGTTTGGAAGTTTTTCAAGTAGTATATATATGGTCACTCATATGTCTATGTTCAAAACATGACACATCTATGGACCAAGTGTAAGAAGAGGGAAACCCCACACGCGCGCCGAACCAAACCGGGCTTGGGCTTGGGCTTGGGCTTGGGCAATTGGACCAAAGGTCCATCAAGACTATTCTTTTTGGACCAAGTAAATGGGCTTATAAAAGCCTTTCGATTTTGGCCCAAATTATAAATGCCCAAACCGCTCGGCGGTTTTTAAACTGCTCGATAATTTCTCATTCTCTGGCGGCTATATAAACAGGAGTCGTCTTCCTCGTTGGGATATATAGCGTATATCAAAAAACCACCAATCTCTCTCTGTTTCTTCCAATAAGTCTTTTCCGAGAGTACTGTAGTTTCTATTAGTTCGTTAGAATCGTCGTTCGAGTGCTCGCGAACACGATTGCAGTGGTTGTATCCTGGGACTCGTGAATCTATAAAACCTGTCGCACTGCGGGAGATTCTTAGAGTTAAGGAAAGAGATTTCGTATCTCGACTCCACTCTCTGTTCTGATCTCTTCCCGTATCGTAGTGTGCCAATTTCGGTCCTACACTAATAACTTATCATATATAAACTAAATACATTTAAAAAAAAAAAATTATAAGAAAATAAATTTTAACCAAATTAAAAGTAGCTAAACCCTAAAGAGGGGGAGCTTTAACCCTAGGAGAGCCTTAACCCTCACATAGTGAATAAAACTGGTTCTTATGTAACTCCAAGAAAGAATGAAGTTAATTGTGGGAGGTTGGTTATTCTTTTGTGAGCGATTTTTGTTGACGATGCGGTTATACCTCACATGAAGTTTTAGTATATATCTCAAAAATTTAATTAAAAAATATTATTCAAATTGGTTTACTAAAAATTACTACAAATTCACCATATGGCTACTACAGAAATTAAAGATAGAATGTTACTAAAAAATTATAGTTTTATACATTTTTTAATTAAGGAATTTTTAGGTTTATCACGTCTCTTCTCTCGAGCATGTGCACTTTCAAATACTTGCTAGATCCCATACAAGGAGTCTTGAGAACAACACCAACATGAAGCAAATATTTCCTTCCCCATATTCTCTATTCATTAGATATAAGTTTAACTTGTTGTTCAAATTGTACGTAATGATCTGTTTTACTCACATTGATAGCCCTTTCCAATCATCCAACACCTTGAGAAGGTCAACTTTCTTGTTACCAAGTGTATTTAACTATCTAAACAAAAAGAAATTTGTTGTGAACGTGCTGAATGAATAAATTGTACATGCAATATCAAAGAATTTATTTTAAGTGGATGACGATATTTTAAATCTTTAATTTTGTAGATTAATGAAAAAATGTGAAGATGAACATAAACACTCCAAGACTCGAGAACTATCAAAACACACATTGCCACAATGCCCAACCCTCTCTTTTTTTTTTTAATTGACGTCCAACCCTCTCTTATCCATGAAATGTGAAGTTTATAATGTACTTGCTATTCGGAATGTTCGGTCTTAAGAGTTATAATAAAATAAAATAAAATAAAAACACAAAGTTACAACTTTGCTAATGAGCAATTAGAACTTTCACTGATAAGACCAAAAGACGTTACTTTCATTATGATAATGACTATTACATAGCCTATAAAGAGAAACACTCCCATTTGATTGGTCTGTTTTCAGACTATTTAATTGTGTATAACTCTTATTTCTTCATCTTCATCTTCCTTTCTAAAGAGCACATTCCCAAAAATTAATCAACCACTATAAAATATAGAAATCTCTAACTTGGTATCGAAAGTATATAAACTCAGTCAAAACATATACGCAAAGAATCTACAGAACTCAAACTAATACGGAAAGTTTAAGATTTTGGAACCAAACACATAGGAGAAAAACAATTACTTGTAGAGAATAAGATAAAGGAGTAACCTTCGAGCAAGATTGATATCTTTGAAATCATCGAATGCACCTGGGATACAAAAGAATAGAGAAATATAAATTTCTTAACAAATTAAACAAAAATCTAAACGACAATCATGATTCATGACAAATTGACATGAACTTACATAGAAAATCGAGAAAATGCCTATCAAATTATTCAATAAACTCTCAAGGATTTTTTGGTATGAAAAACAATGCGAGATAATTTGGAGAAAAACGCACTCACCTTGCAAGTCAGATAGACCAACTTGTGTCACCCCAATGGTTGTTAGCCATTAAAAAAGCTCAATAACCTTGGAAACATATCGATTTTCTCCGATGTATACTACAAAAAATTAGCAACAGAGTTTCTCGACATTGATGGATCTGTACTTTTAATAATTTATAACGATAGAGCATAGCTTTCAGCCTTTCAATTACGTCAAAGACGCTAGAAAGGAAGTGTCATAAGCTCACATCAATGTGTATGAAACGCCATAGGAAATCAAGACCAAGATCATCATTAACATATAATCATCTATGAATTTGTGATGAACATAATTTCTCAACAGAAATGAAGTTATGACTTAGAGAATCAAATTACAATTCACGCTAATTTCACACTATCTAAACACGTTTTGTGGTAATGATATGAAAAACACTTTCCATCACCAACTTGTTCTTGATCACTTAGTTTCATAAGAATCTAGTGATCGTATAATTAAAATGGGATTAAAAACTCACTTGACCAATCCAAGAAGGCATATGTTGCACTATACCGTTTCATTCAAATCCTTATATCTGAATCTGAAAAAAGAGAAAACAATATTACATACGAGATATAGACAAATAAAATCAGTTACAACAGCGGATTATGGAGCATGAGTTAATTAGGGTATAAACAACCTAAAACCAGAATTAGAAAAAGAAAAAAAAAAGTCAGATCAAAGAGAACATAAGCGCACATAAGAAGTGATTGTCTCTATATACGAAGGTGTTTACGGCGTATGATAGAGATGTTTCCAAAACCAAACTTCGAATAACCAATACAACTATCCTGAAACACAAAACTCTTTTTTGATCTTAGTTATAATAAAATGAAGAATTTTGAGATGTAAGATAAAGAATTTCAAATCACCATTTTCCAAGCAGCTCGACCTCAACATCTCTCCACGTCGTAAGGAGATAAATGACTCGAGAGATTCTGAAAAACACACAATCAACAGCGAAGAAATATTTTACAGAAAACAAATGATTGCATGAGTCGAAACAATTAAATGTTTAATGGAAAACAAAAACAAACCTCTACAAACACAAAATTAACATGCAAGTATGGATTTATAATAGATGTTTTATGCCCAAAAATCGAAGAAAAAGAAAGGGACACATACCTTTTGAGAAGACGACTCCATCAAATCCCTATTTTGGGTTGAAAAGAAAAAAAAATTCAGATCCAATATAAACAAAATATTATATTTAATATGAAATCATAAATCATACACATGAAATAAAACCATGTCCATGAATCACGATGAAATTCAAAGGAAAATATTTTTTCACATAATCAATTTATAGTTTAAACGAAAGAAAATATATGGGAAAACGTGCACCTATGTCCATGCATCACGATGAACATGTTGTAAGTAGCGATGGAAGATATCATTACCATAAACCGACTGCAAGATAGAAGACATATATTAGGATCGATGAAAAAAAAAATGAAAAAAGCAAGATTGTGACTAAACCCTAAAACACACATATATACAAAATTATGTAGGTGCTATCTAGGGTTTTTTACATAAAATATGGTTAAAAATCCGTCTCTGATTATTATTTCTCGAGTTATGAAGGACGGTTTAGAAATTAGGGTTGCACTTATGACCATAGTTATCGGAATAAAATAAAGAATACTTCCTATATATCTATTCTATTATATGTGAAGTAAATTGTCCTACGTGGTTGCTTCTCATGGATTTGAGGGTGGTTGATTACAAGGTACCCTCTAAAAAAAGCCTTAATTACATGTCATGCCATCGATTTTTTTGGACTAATATGCCCCTACGAATTCGATTCATATATGCTTAATAATTCGATCCTTATATGCTTATTGGGTTAGATGCGATATAATTGTTGGGTTTGGCTGTTTGGGCTTGATTATTATTGGCTCATAAGGAATAGTCCTCCTATTGAAACCCTAGATGCAACCATCGTTATTTCTTATATATATTGAAGTTAGGGTTTAGCATATTATTTTGTTTCGTCTTAATTAGTCGTGTGTTTACTTATTGTTTGGTTTTATTGTTGTTTAATTTTTATCGAATATAGGAGATTTTGTTATAGATCGTGTTATAATCTTTTTGTGCACAGATCAAAAGTTGCAGGGCCGGGGTTTCTTCTACTGTATTGAGAATTTGATTTGATTATGAGGCAAGGTTCAGTTCAGTTCTTCTACTATATTGACAGTGAGTGATTGGTTTTAACTTATTATTTAGTTGACTTATCGGTAGAGATCATCTTTGTATACTAATGACTTTGAATTGTGAAGATTATATAATTGGTATATGTGATCTTGATTGGCAAACGATCGCTCTGGATGTTGTTTCTCAAGTTTTGTCTTTGCTTTTCTTTTTGGTTCGATTCTTATATTCTCATGCTTCTCGGATTCTTATATTTTTGTTCGATTAATTTTACTTTGTAAACCGGTTATTGAAAATGGAGAAAAAAGCTCTAATTCATAAACGGGTTTGTAGGTGATTACTGTAAAGGTTGGACAAGTGATACTCCTGATATTTCCTAATTTAAATTCATAAACGGGTTTGCTCATTGTCTTTTTTCCATTTTTGTGATATCATAATATTGAAACGTTATTCTTACACTTTCTTTAGGTAACTCATCCCAGCTGATCTAACCGTTGGCCAATTTGTGTATATGATTCGAAAAGAATCACGCATGGAACCGAGAAAGATATGTTCGTCTTTGTCAAGAACATATTACCTTCAACCGGTAAGTTTTGATACTCTTACACCATTCATGACCACAATTTAATTTGATAGTTGACAATTGAAATATTGTTTGTGTGAAAGCAATTGAATTATCAAAAACAATCTATGATGAGTTCACTTTTTATCACATATAAACTGTATTGATGAATTTTGTAGAGACCATATTCCTTTTGATATTTTAGGTAGTGTAATATTTTATGAAGTAATAACAACATCTATAAGAGTTTCACTTTTCTGTTACGTAATTTTACTCATCTATCTATAGAATAGATTATTTTTCGTTTACCTCCTTTGTATATTTTTCCTGACATCAAAAAGAATTTTATAGTCACTGTATTTAAATAAAAATTATGATTGTATTTGTGTGCATATCTTAAACTCACTCTGCCTTTATTTATGCTAGTTTTTAGTTTGGTTTCTAGGTCTTTTCAAAAAAATATGTTTGTTGATATTTCGAGTGATTTATATGACCCTGCACTAGGATAAACGTAACCTAGATTCTTTTATCATTAATTCCATGGATTTGCATTGTATGTGCTATATTTGATTTTCTTATACTACTCTTATATAAAATATGTTTGTTTTCTAAAGATGATATAGATCGAAGTGTGTCAATACATATTTTCAAGACTTCGTCTTCATGTATTTAAATACACTTGGTAACAAGAAAGTTGAGCTTTTCAAGCTGTTGGATGATTGCAAAGAGCTACCGGAGCTGGACATCAATGTCAGTAAAACAGATCATTATGTACAATTTGAGCAACAAGTTAAACTTATTTCTAATGGACATAGAATACAATAAGAAAATATTTGCTTTATGTTGGTGTTGCTCTCAAGGCATGATCTTAGCGGTTCTAAATTATGTCTTATAATATTTAAGGGTTTGAGATTTGTGTTTTCTTTTAGATATTTTTTGTTCCTCTGTTTGTGATATCTTGTGTCTTTTCTTAAATTTTGTTTTTTGTGAAGCTGAAAATTACGAGAAACATAATGATGATAGTGATGAGGGAGAACATGAAAGGAGAATAAAGAGAACAAATAAAAATCCCTAGAAAAGGAATGAATTAAGAAGAACAAAGAAAAAGAAAACAGAAGAGAAGGCCCTAAGGACTTCTATCACTTAAAATGCCCTTGTCGAAGAAAGAGACGAAAAATAATAACGAAGTTTATTTTTTTAATGAAGTTAAAGACGAAAAATCATATAATTTTATATCATACCTACTTAGATGAGTGTAGCCAGTGGAGTTATAAATTTTTAGATGACTTATATTACATTATATAATGTGGTGATGATATATCTGTATTACATAAGATCTACTGTACGGAGCTTTAGGTTACAACACTTTCATGGTGCTATCTAAAATCTACTTTTTTCATATACGTTGCAGAGAAATCTATTCAAAAAGACAAATGTTTATTTTAATCAAACCAATTTCAATAAAACCATAATTAAGTTCCATACATCAATGAAACATTCATAGAAGCTAAAGCAGTTTTTGCTAACAAATACCACAAGCACAAAAGCAGATTTTGGGTTAATTATGGTTTTCTTCTTCTTTCTTGACTCCTTTTTAAGATTGGTCTTTGATATCGACATGGTGGCTCATTCTCTCTGTTACTTCGGAGAATACAAAACATGCCATATATACGAAGGATAATGTTTAGTTGTGTTAACCAATTTTTACCTGAAAATGCAAAAATTGTGATCTCATTTATGGTTTTGAATATTGAAGCAAACATTAGTATGCAAGCATCATGCTTTTATGTGTTTTTATTCTTTTCCAGATTGTATGTTATAACATGCATGGTATAAGAGCTCCAACCACAAAGACAATTATCCAAAGCTACGTTTACGTTCTAGCTATAGGAAGCAAATATGTGTCTAATTGGTATCTCAGTTGACATACGTGTAGACTCTATGATTGGGTTTGGTTTGGAATCTCGAAGCTCTCAATTACGGGATATAGTGTACTCTCACCTCCACCCATATTTTCATTGCTCAAACCATAGTTGAAGCAAAACTGAACGAATCATATCAGAGGAAGAGAATCGATCACGACGACAACGTAATTATAGTTTTATCAAAGAGGAAGAAGAATAGAAGTACAAAATGAGATGTGGATTTATTGGGAAACGGTTGTTTTGTTTCATTTTGACTTGTGTTTTGTGTGAGAATGTGGCTTATAAAAGAATGTTGTGGTAAAGGCTTGTGAGGAACGAGATCAATGGATGGAGGCCCAAGTGGTGGAAGCTACTGTGCAAGAAATTGAGGAGGAAAGTGGAATAGAACAAGTCAATCAATGGAAGAAACCCCCGGAGAATTGGCTCAAATGTAATATTGGTTTTTCTTGGTCAAAGAGGAATCAGCTTCTAGGTGCCTCGTGGGTGTTGAGAGATGAAAGAGGATTGGTTTTACTACACAGTAGAAGATGCTTTGCTAATCAACTATGTTTCGGTGATGCAAAGCTATTAGTGGTTTTGTGGGCAGTGAAGAGTATGTGCTTTCACAAGGTAAACAATGTTATCTTTGCAACTCAGTTTGTGGACTTGGTTGGGGTGGCTACAAGACCAAATGCTTGGCCGTCTTTTAGTCATCAAGCTGGTGAGTTGATGAAAGCTTTGGAGCCGATAGGTAACTGGAAATTCTTTTTGGAGACCAAAGAAGCTAATAGAGGAGCATTTCTCATTGCTCTAAGTGTGACTCGGGAGATGCGACTTCCTTCCTATGTTTCGGTCAGCTTCCCGTCGTGGCTTAGGGATCTTTTTGTCAATGAGAGCGTATGATCCTCTTTTCTTTGATGCTTGGTATTTTTGATGTAGATAGTCGTGATGGTTTGGGTGGTTTGACCGTGTTGTGGTTACCCCTGTTGTGAGCCCCTGTACTTGTTATAGGTGTGTCTCTAGATGTTATTGAATTGTCATTCCTGCCTTTTAATATAATCTTTGATTAGATGGAAAAAAAAAGAATGTTTCAAAGTATTTATGATTTTAACCAAAAGCCATTTTTCTGTTCTTATTAGTACTGTTGCATAAGAACAGAATGGCTTAGAGGTCTATTCTCATCTTCATATGAATTAAATATTTTATTCGGTAGACCAAAATATTTTGTTCGATATTTTTAGGTTTTTCATATATTTTTTTTTCAATAGAAATTGCATATTAACAATAAAATAATCATATCCTATTATCAATGGCCTTAGGTATTGATTCATCCAATTTGTCTTCGACAGTCTTATTTTAAAATTTACCAAAACATAATAGCTTTTCTCCTTTTAATGATGATGATGATTTATATTAAATTTTGTCGTGTTAGAGTACTAGCTCTGTACAAAACTTTTTGATGTTGATTAAAGTTTTTAACCTTTCTACATTAGAAGCTAAACACATGTTTTAGTTTTGATTATATGTTTGATATAATCCCACGGATGGTTCGTTAAAAAAATTATGAGTGTAACAATGATAGTGAAAAAAAAAACAAAATATCATAAAAAAATAGAATTGGTTATCTTCAAAATGAATAAAAAATTACATCCTATATACGTAAATTTGTGACCCCATTCTTATGAGCACGATATCATGGTTCAAAAATCTATGGTAAGCCTCATATTATTCGAGAAGAAGAAGAAGATGTGATTAGAGGAGAGATTCAAGTTACTCAAAAGATACCAAAAAACATCAATCCTTTGAGGATAAGATGAACTTAGCTAATGTATACATAGACAATGAATGAATTTGGAGTGAATTATACCCATGATTGGGGGAGATTCACAGCCTCAGTCTATATGTTTGAACGAGAATGCGGTCTAAAAAGTACGCTTGACGTAAATTGGTTATCAAAAGAAAATGAGCGTAAATTGAAATTTCAAAGAGGTTTTAGCGTTCCTAAAGCATATAGTTTGACTATTTATTCGACCACACGAAATATTGGGAGAGTGGTAAATAATTTGGACATAATTTTTGTGTTTGATGTAAATATTCTTACAAACGGATGTGAGATTTGTGCATGTTGGTTACATTTTGATATATGAAAAATTCAATACGTTTATTCTAGAATCTTTGAGGTTTTGTGTTTTTCTGGGATCTTCGATAGTTGTTGAATGGAAAATGTCGAAGGTTTTTTATCCATCAAAGTCACAAGCTTTTAATTATTCCCTTTCCTATTTTTAAGGACCATAGTTTGTGACCTCTGCGTATTTGGGTTTATGTTTTATAGTTTTGGTATTAATAAATTAATATAATGTTAGGACTTCTGAAAATTTTCTCTTTGAAAACAAACAAAAATGACTATAATTTGAACAATATACGAATACTGAAGTATTATTATTTTGAAATTTTAAATTTATTGATGAAAAAAACTATAATTATTTACGAACTAGAAAAACTTTTGATGAAAGGAAAAACAAGGATGACCTTAGAGAAAATATATCTTTTGGTTTGCATCATTTTATGTCATTATAAATACAAAAATCAAAGTTGTGAACTGAATGTGATGAAGAAACATATTAAAATTTGTGGTGTTTGTATTTTCGCTTATATTGACACATCTTTTGGAATGGGAGAGGCTTGGTTGACAAAACAGTCCCAATCTAAAAAATTGTGCGACATGTTTTTCATCGTGTTTATAGTGATTAAGAAAAATTATCAAATATTATATAATTATATGTCTGTTATTGTTTGGATAATTTATATTTCTTTCATTGATATTGTTGAGTATTAATCTTCAAAATCATATTTGATTGAATTATTCAATTATATTTTCTTGTATATTACATGTATAATATATCAAAATTAGGTGTCCATTAATTAAAATAATTAATAGGTATTGCATTGAATGTAAATATTTAATTTGCAAATTTAAATCCTATTTTTGCTAATGCGCGGGTACCTGTCTAGTAATTAGATGATTTTCTTAAAATATATAGATAATTATGGAAAACTTACACGATGATATACAGATAATTATGGAAAATTTATACAACTATCTATACTTGATTACGGAAGATTTACACGCATTGATTCGTATATATATATGGATGATTTCCTTCAAGATATTTGACTATATCATAAAAGATGCCCTTGTATCACTAATTATGGGCCATAAGAGTATGGTTGAACTAAGCCCAAGAAAATAAATCATACGGAATAGTGGTTAGGCTGTATATATATCATAATATTCAATTTGTTTTTTTCGATACACCGAACGTTTTTTTTTAATTTTTTTTAGCCTCCTAAAATGGTTCTACACATAAGCAAAGTGACTTCTCTTTTATAAGTATTAAGTATCTAAAATGGCTCTGATTTTTAATTTCATATTAAGTATCAAATATTTGAGGACCGGCCCTGTATGTGGGGCTCTTTTTAAAAAAAAAAATAATTAATAATTTTTTTTTTATCAAGACCCTAGGAAAATGAAAAAAAAAAAGTAGAGTCATAATTCACTAAATACTAAATAATCTTTTATGTGACAACGTCATAACCATTAGAATGTAGGATTTTTTTGTTATGTTTTGAGATATATTTTTTTTTTTGGTTATCCAATTAATTGACCCATTCTCTAAAAAAAACTTAAATTGAAATTAGTTTTTCTACTAAAAACAAAATCGTGATATCTTTAAAATCTGTTTCTTTTCTTTGGTATTTGAGTTTTGTCGTTGATTGATATTTGATAATCCACTATCAAGGAACAATTTTTGTTGATAATTTGATTTTGACTTTTGTTATGTTTATGTTTTCGATTATATTTTAAGTAGATGATCAAAATTTAGTTTTCTAATTACGCTTTTATATCTTTTAGTTTAAAAAATGAAGTTAAAAGATAAATGTAGAGTTACAAAAATAAACAAGAAGAAAAGAAAAGACAAAAGTCAATTGCAAAAATGTTATTTTTGGTGTGTACATTTGTAAGAATGTCACTTAGGTGTCTATTTGCAAAAATGCCACTAATTATGGATTTTTAAAGCCCAAATTTTAAAATTATAAAGCCTAAAACATGTTTTAACCTCTAAAACCCTTTAAACCCTCAAAACTAAACTCTAATATAACATAATTAACCTAAACATAAATGATATCATGAAAAAATAATTTTGAAAAAGTGGCATTTTTACAAAGATTTTGAAAATGTGGCATTTTTGAAAAGTGGTATTTTTTGAAATTTCTGAAGTTATATCTAGGTCTATATTAAGGTATCTTAAAAGTGAAAGAGGAGTTATTTTTTAAAATCAATAGGCTTTTATTAGTTTGGAGGATATTGTAATTTTTTTTTTTTGGTTTTTTTGCAAATATGAATTTTATAAACAACATATTAGTGTTTTTATTTTATATAAGGACCTGATTTTTAATTTCGTATTAGGCCTCAAATATCTCAAAACCGGTCCTGGTTTAGAAAAACTTTAAAATATTATATAAGATTTTTATATTATTCGGATATTTTAGGGTAGATTTAAAAAAATTTCATTAAGGTTGAACCAATGTTTTAGTTGTTTTTTCTGGATTTTTTCCGTAGTTTATATTCTTTCGGGTACATCTGGGTATAGAAAAATACCAACCTTAATCTTTAGGTTTTTTCCGGTTCTCCATTCATATAACCGAACCGAATTGAACTCAAACTAGAACCAAAAGTATACTGTACTTCTAAATATGTAATTGGACCTCAAGCCTTAGACCCGAAACCCAAAATTCAAAAGAACCGACCCGAGCCCAAGACTTACTCCCGCATGAGACCATATGAGAAGTCCCTTTCCTCCTCATTAACCACAATGAAATGCGGTTGTGGATTTTGTTTTGTTTTGTTTTTCGGTTATATAATTTTGAACGATTGACAATAAACTAAACATCACGTTTTTTGATCATTTACATTAATTAATTAAAGAGAAAAAAAAAATCCTTACCAATTCTTAACACTGAAGGTCCAACCAATGATTTATTTATTCATGATACAGGGAGAGAAGACTTTTCTTTTGTCTTACTCTCTTCGCTCTCTTCATTCCAACTCCCAATGTGAACGACACGAACTGAAGAATTCATTACACGAACTTAATTAGTACTAATTTATTCATGATATGGCGAGCGTAGACTTTTACTTTTACTTTGTCTTCTTCTCTTCTCTCTCTCTGAAGAATTCATTAAACGAAGATAATGGAAGATCCACTTTTACTGGTAGACGGTCAGTCAATCACCGCGAATCCAAAGCCGACGCCGACATGGTGGACGGACTTCACGGCGGAGCTGAAGAACGTCAGTCGCATGGCGGCGCCGTTGGCCACCGTGACCGTTTCTCAGTATCTATTGCCTGTCATCTCGATCATGGTCGCCGGCCACCGCGGCGAGCTCCAGCTTTCCGGCGTCGCTCTTGCCACCTCTTTCGCAAACGTCACCGGTTTCAGCATCATGGTAATAAACTATCCTCCAATTTTGAAGGATCCAAATCGAAAGTCAAAATCTTGAAAACGTTACAATTTGTTTGTGTAGTATGGATTAGCTGGTGCACTTGAAACTCTGTGTGGCCAAGCTTTTGGTGCAAAACAATATGCCAAAATCGGAACTTTCACTTACTCTGCAATTGTTTCCAACGTACCCATTTGTTTACTCATATCGATTCTCTGGATTTATGTGGACCAACTCTTGATTTTAATCGGACAAGACCCTGACATCTCTGGAGTAGCTGGTTCCTACGCGGTCTGGCTCATACCGGCTTTGTTAGCTCAAGCGGTTCAACAACCGTTGACTCGGTTTCTCCAGACTCAGGGTTTTGTTCTACCTCTTCTCTACTGTTCCTTAACTACACTTTTGTTCCATATACTCCTTTGCTGGACTCTGGTCTACACGTTTGGCCTCGGAAGCAATGGAGCCGCCTTGGCGATTTGTCTGTCTTACTGGTTTAATGTCTTGATTATTGCTTGCTATGTGAGATTCTCTAGCTTCTTCGAGGAGACTCGCCGCTTTATAGCTGATGATTTTGTGTCGGGCGTCAAGCAGTATTTCCTTTATGGTATACCATCAGCTGCAATGAGTTGGTAAAAGATTCCTCTTCTTTATCACTGGTACATGCTGCTTCTTTTTGCTTGATTTTATTTGATTGTTTTCTTCTTCTATATGCAGCTTAGAATGGTGGTGTTTTGAGCTCCTTGTATTGGCCTCAGGACTCCTCCCTAACCCGAAACTCGAGACCTCTGTTCTTTCAGTTTGGTAATCCGTGTTTCTCTTTCGATTTTTCTCTCTTTCTTTATGAGGAGGAACCATCTCAAATATATCAGTTTAGATCAACAGATTGGCATCTATGCAAACTACTTTTCACTCTTTATTGATGAGGAAACAAAATTTCAATCTAATTCCTTTTGACTGTTGTTGTTGTCGTGTTCATGACAGTCTTACAACAGGATCTCTCCACTATGTCATTCCAATGGGTATCGCGGCTGCTGGAAGGTATGCTTTCGATAAACCATCTCGATGTTTGTTATGGAATATGCAGATTAGTCACACTAGTCGGTCTCTGTTTTACTTTGACAGTACAAGGATTTCAAACGAATTGGGAGCCGGGAATCCTGAGGTCGCAAAGCTGGCAGTGTTTGCCGGTGTTTTCCTTTGGTTCATAGAGGCTACCATTTGTTGCACACTTCTCTTCATTTTCAGGGATGTATTTGGCTACGCCTTCAGCAACAGCAAAGAAGTTGTAGACTATGTCACAGAGCTATCTCCTTTGCTCTGTCTCTCATTTATCGTCGATGGATTTGCTGCAGTGCTTGGTGGTAATAACATAAACCCTATCAACTAGCAAACGAACTAAAAGGAAACCGATTTTACGACTCAAAGTGTGTTTTACATGCTTGGCTTTTTTGAAAAAGGGGTTGCTAGAGGAAGTGGGTGGCAACATATTGGAGCTTGGGCAAATGTGGTGGCCTACTATTTCATCGGGGCTCCGGTTGGACTTTTCTTAGGATTTTGGTGTCACATGAACGGCAAAGGGCTATGGATCGGTGTGGTAATTGGGTCTCTGTCCCAAGGCGTCATATTGGCTATAGTCACTGCTTGCATGAGTTGGAACGAGCAGGTGAATAGCAATCACTTTAATTTTTGGACACTTTATGACTCTTTGTTTTCTCTACTGAATATTTGCTTGTTGCCATCTGAAAATTGCAGGCAGCAAAGGCAAGAAAGAGGATTGTTGTAGGGACTTCTTCGTTTGGCAATGAATCTGCTTGAATGGTTCTTTATTTATTTGTTAGACAAGTCACAGAGATTGAAGGCCTGGCCAAGGAGCCGAACCGTATTGGGAGAATCCAAACCGACCCGGATTGTCTTAAATATCGAATGGTTTCCTCTTTTAAAAAACACTTGATTTTTTTGTTATGATGTATAAAGTTTTGAAACCGAACCAAATGACATGCCTCTGAAAACATTTGTAACTTGGCTTTTAAAATGAGCCAATACTACAACTCTAAAAGAACGAGAAAGCTAATCATGCTTATCTCGGTTTGAAGTGACTTGAAATAGAATCAAAGAAATCTTGGCTCAGAATATACAAATCTTTTGTGTGAAACAGAGACATTCATGTAAAGTATTAAACAAGAATCAACCACTGGCTGAACATTGTAACAGAGTGAAATCAGAGTAAAAGCTGAAATATTGCAGTCTCTATTCTACAAAAGTCGATTCCAATCAAATGCTTAACATCTACAGATATATAACTCTAGAGTAATTCATGATTACTTGGAACAGAAGAGGAGGCGAGACCCAGACCTCAATGGGCAGATCAGACATTTAGGTTTCCAAAACATTAAAGCATAGTATCAATGATCCAGGAATAGTTTCATATATAAATCACACATCTTCTCACTAATTTATACTGTATCTAGAAGAACATTGGAGAATAGGAAATCTATCATTATTACTAATTTATATTATTTACATATTAGTTTAGGTCATTCAATCTCTATATATTCTAGGCACGTTATTTCGAGAGTCTATTCTAAATTCTTCCTAAACACTTTGTGTTCTTACATGAACAATGTGATAGTGTAGGTTATATCAAATCAAGACCAGAGAAAAGGTTGATATTGACATATTTCTCTGCAGATGTTCTTTAGCTGAACCAGTTGTCAATCCAGCAAGACCGAGTTTTGTAAACAGAAAGAAAATCGATTGTGTTCATGTTTGGGTAATGCCTGTTTTTTAATTCTTATGTTCTGTAGTGCAATTGATTAGGAACAAAATAGAATGGTGGGTTATGAGGCTTTTGAATTACCAAAATAAACTGGTATTTCAATATTAACGAGTTAACTTCTTTATAGTGAAAAGAGAAGCAATGATTTTATTTGGTTGAAAGAAACGAAATATTAGAGAAGAATAGATTGAAAGAGAGTAAATGTTTTTATTTCATTACACGCACTGGAAACAACGTACACATCCCCCATCTCATTGAAACATATGATCAAACAGGTGATGCCATAAAATATTGGTAGGCTTTAACCGCTCCTACAACGGCAGCAGCCACAACCACCACGGCAGCCACACCCTCAACGACGGTCTTCCTCCATAGTCTTTGCCTTAATGAGCCAAACTTGCTATGAAATTCACTTGCACACTTTGATATATTACTCGTATCATCGTCCGCTTTATGGTCCCGAGCTTCTGATGTGTTTCCCTTAGAAGCCACTGAAGGAGCCGCCGCTAAAGGGCTCGTCTTTGGCATGGTCACGTACAAAACTCCCTTTGAGAACTTTGCGCGAATCTCATTTCTTCTGCAGTTTTTCGCAACTTTGGTTTCTTTGCTGAACTTGATTGATTTTGTTTGGTCCACAGGACAGCATCCTGTTATTGTGAGTAAACCATTGTTGTTGATCTGTATTTTAATATGCTCTTTCTTCACACCTATACAAACACCAATTCCCTTTTTCAATGATGAAAAATAGTATAATCTTATGTCTAAACTTTGGTTAGTGGTTTTAACTTAATTGGAAATTATGCAAAATCATGTATTATATCGGATCACTGATTTAAAAAATTTTGTCAATATTAATTTTGTTTTTAAAGACATGTTCTTTTTTTTTCATCTGAATTTAAAATATATACCAAAGAAATAATTACACATTTTACCAAAAAATTGGCTGCTGCCAAGTTATAGAAATTTAAGACAGTGCACTCAAATCTGATGTTATTTGTTTAATGATTTTTAATTGGATTTTAATTTGAAGTTAAAATTTTGAATGCTCAAATGTAAGGGTAAACCTTGTCATTTTTTTCTAAGAACCTTGTTATTTAAAAAAAAAAACGATCAGAATTTCTATATATATGAATATGAACCGTTACATATAATCTATTGGTTTTTTTTTTTTTTATCAAAAAAAGAAGTATTATACATGATGTTTTGTTTCTACCATCGAAAAGATTCTTTGCTTTTGTTAGTGAGTTAAGAAATGGATATTTTGATAGTGTTAATATCAAACAATAATCTTCTTCAATTATTTTCTTAAGAATTCGTCATTAAAATCAGGCTAAGACGTTGTAAACCAAGGAAAGAAATGTTATTATTTATGGTTTGTTATAAATTTGTAGTAATGATGAGGGAACAACAAATATACCTGGCTTGATGAAACAAAAAATAGTAAAATATCAATGTACCTGGAGGGAGATGTAGCTCAACAATGTCGATGTCTTCCGCTCTCCTCCATCGACAAAAGGGTTCAATTTCCTCGTAAAAGTGCGTTTGTCCACCTTCCATAATTACTGCCATTTGTTTAAAAATGTCAAAGAACCGAACAAAAATATTGCAGAAAATCTCTCTTATTTCGAATTTGGTTAGAGAAACTATTGAAGGATTGGTGGTTGTGAAGATGGCCCATCTAGTTGCTTCTGTTTATATCCTCTGTTCTGTGAAAGGAGTCCGGGTTTCCTATGCACTGAATGATTCGTTTACTACTCATAAAGATTTGCTTTATCATATAAAACTTTAATTCTGTCTTTGAAGTTTATATATTTGGTTGTTTCTTGTGAAATGGGTGTTTCTTCACATGCACAAATCTTCGTATGTGGTTCCATAGAATTTTTTTTTTTTTTGGTTTTAACACATAATAATAATAATATAGTTGGTCACTGATATTGATCGATCGTTTCATTATCGGATAGGATGTTGAGTTGGATATCTTCTTGGAGTGCACATTAACTGGTTAAAATACTAGTAAATGATTATGTAATTTACTTTTGAGAAAATTAAATAGATTAGCACTAATTCATTCATATATTACTAAACTAGCATCCATTCAAAAACACTTAATAAAAAACGTGTAAAGAGTCAATTAACCCATCAAACTTCATTTCTATAACATTAGTGCCATTTTATTACTTAAAAAAACAAAAAATTATAGTAATTAACAATTATAAAGTTTACGCCGAAGGTTTTTCTTTCATTCATCGACCAATTCTTGTCTTCTCCGGTGAGCATTCTTGTCTTCTTGAAGCCTCCGCCACCATCCTTCTCAATTCCGATGACCGTTGCCTCCACCGTCGTCCCTATTTCTCCATTCCTTCGATTCTTTGATTTGATTTTCAAAGCTAGTGAAAGTAAAATTATGCGCTTATTTTTGTTTTGAATCGCCAGTTTGATTTTAATTCTTTTATGTGAGCTACTGAGGATGATCTTTGCACCTATTGTTTATAGAAATGAATTTGGATTTGTTATTCGATTGGGAACTTATAAGTTTCTTTTGTATTATCAAGTTGTTACGTGTATATGACTTGGTGTTCAGTGCAGGTCACATATGACAATTCTGATTGACTGCAAAAAACGTGTGTCGATCGACACACCCCCATGGTGTCGATCGACGCACACACCAAAATTTTCAATTTTGGTTTGCGGACGTTATATACGTCTACATGCATTTTTAATAGAAATATAGGTAACTACATGCAAATGTATCAACTGTAATAATGTATAGTTAACTATAATGTGGAGATATAATTAAAAATATAGTTAGCTATATGAATATGTAATCAATACATGACTGTTTAGCTAAATATTTTTGAAATTTGGGTAAAGTGCAAGTAAATATAATCCATTATATTAGTATATTAGAGATTGTGCACGCGTTGCGTGGATTTAAAAATTAACATCATAAAATATGTAATAATTCTAACGTATTGATTATTTGTGTATTTTTTTGTCAAATTATTTGTGTATTTAATATTACAAAAAATTTGTTGTTGTACTAAATAATTATCTAGGTTTAAAGATTAATCATTTGGAGTAAACTATTGGACATATACAATGTTATTTTTGAAAAGAAATAGTCTTATCATTTATTAAAATTACAGCGTACTTTTGATAAAAAGAATCGTTACATTAACCAAAAAAACTGGTATGAGAAAATTAATTAGTGATTTTTATCTTTCACATCGATTAATTGGTGAACTATTATGTTTTTTTTTTAAATCATAATTTGTGGTGGAATAAAGTTTTCTTTCGAGAGTCTTGTTTAGGAGATGATAAATCACTGATTAATTTTCTCACATCATTGTTTTTTGGTTAATAAAACGATTCTTTTTATTAAAGTCTTTTGTGACTTTATTTTTGTGACTTTTTGTTTTAAAATAATAGTTACATTTTCTAAAGTTTTAAATATTTTTGTATAGTATATTGTTGAGTTTAATAAATAAATATATATATTTTTCAAACCGTTAAAAGTTCACAATAACATATTTAAATTGAAATTATAATTTTTGGTGGATATCAAAAAGAGAAAAAAAAAAGATAATGGTTAAAGTATTTGGAATTGGTCATCTTAATGTTACACTTTAATATTTGGAATTAAATTACATTGGACGTACCTATTAAATTGTAAGAATTGACTGTTAAAGTTATGAAAAACATTTCTTTTTTTTTCAATAAAAAAAATCAAAAAGACAAATGTCCAAAGAGTAGATGACACATGGCATCCTCTAATGATTTGTGTTTAGAAAAACCTTAAATTATTATATAAGACTAGGAGTTTATTTCAAAATATTTCAGCAAAACTGTTTTTTTTTTTTTAATTTCTTTTTTATTGCACATTACAATATTATAATTTTAGTTTTGTATTCATGGGCATTCAATGTTATATCATCATATATCAAACACAAAAGAAATTAAGGATAATTCTCCGCGAGATCAAAACAATTACATTTATTTTTCTTAATTCAGTTCAAATTATATTACACCGATTCTCTTTAACTGGGCTGCTAAACACAATTTAAATTTTGATCCGTTAAGTGCTATATATTGTTCGTAGATTTTTTAGGTTAGCTTTCTTTTTCTCTATTTTTGATAACTTTTTCTCAAACGATTCTTCATCTTTCTAAGATGGTTCCGTGCTTCTTGTTCATGTTTTGAGTCAAATAAATTTAACTGTATTGTTAATGTAGAATTATAATTATTTAATAATACGTTTTTTAATGATATATTTTGGAAAGTGGATGGTAAAATCATTCAAATTGTTAATTATGACTTATATGATTGAATATGATTGTAATACTTTAAGTAATGTAGGACAATTTATTTGTAAGCTAATAATATTTTACGAATAAATGACAAAGAAATCTAGTACCCATGAAAACTAAAATATTTAATATGTAAAAAGAATTACAACATACACTTTGAATATACCTATAAAAATCGATTGTTTTCACAAAGAAATACAATATTTTGAATACTTAGAAATTTGATTTTATACATGTGACATAGAATTTTTTGATAATTATTAAATTTAGATTCAGTAAACTTAAGTTATTCAAATATTTATAGTATATTAGTTAAATACATGAAATATCAAAAGCTATGATTTTTTGTTTAATTTGTATTTCAGTTTTATTTAAAATTTTGTAGTTAATGTAGTAAGAATAATTTGGAATAATTAATAATAAATTATATAAATAAATAAATAAATAATTGTAAAAACACATATCAAACAAGTAAATGACATCTAGTAATTTTTTTTTTTTTGGAAACATCTCTAGAGAAATTTTACTATATTATACTATAAGATTCTGTTTTGGTGGGAGTTTGACCATAAAAATCCTACCCATTAAACAAAATCTATCAAATTCTTAGTTTCATTTTTAACAACATCTGAGCTCGAAGGACAATCATGTCCATGGCGATAATTGTCCGACCACTCTTTGTTCCTGATAATTCTTTTCAATGCCTTCTTCTCTTGTTTGGCTCTGTTTTTAATCCATTAGAAAGTTCTGAGAAGAAAGAGTTTATGTGAAACTATATTATATTTTGTATTTCAGTTTTAATTAAAATTTTGTAGTTAATGTGGTCAGAATAATTTGGAATAATTAATAATTAATTATATAAAAAAATAAAAAAAAATCAAAATGATACGTAGCAATTTTTCGTAGGTTTGGTTCGGAGAAACATTACTATATTATATAAGATTTACTAGAGATTGTCCACGCGATGTATGGATTTAAAAATTAAAATTGTAAAATATGCAATAATATTTTAATTTATTGATTGTTTATGAATTTAATATTATAAACTTTGATGTTTATATTAAATAATTATCTAAATTCGAAAAATAAATATTTATAGCAAATTATTAATACATTGTTCGTTAATAAAAATTTGTATATATTATGAATAAGAGAAAGAGAGAAGGAATTGTGTTATCTTATTTCATCAATAATGGAGAGTATATATAGGATTACAAATATGCAATAATATTTTAATTTATTGATTGTTTATGAATTTAATATTATAAACTTTGATGTTTATATTAAATAATTATCTAAATTCGAAAACTAAATATTTATAGCAAATTATTAATACATTGTTGGTTAATAAAAATTTGTATATGTTATGAATAAGAGAAAGAGAGAAGGAATTGTGTTATCTTATTTCATCAATAATGGAGAGTATATATAGGATTACAAATACTTGGAGAACAAGTATAACTTAGGGAACAAGTTAATCTAGAACATTCTAGAACATGGGCCTATAATGGGCATCCATCTAGTGGGTTTATAACACTCCCCCTTGGATGCCATTATAGTAAAAATATTTTTAATGCTCATAAAATGTTGCCTCATTAAAAACTTTACCTGGAAAACTCAATTGGGACAAAACCATGGTTAAGGGAAAAAGAGTGCAACGCGCTATTTCTCCCCCTGATGAGTGCACAACTTGATATCTTTGTGACGACGTACCCAAATGTTGAACTTGCATCTTCAAAAGACTAACTGGAAGTGTCTTGGAAAATAAATCCGCCAAAGCTTCACTTGAACGAATCTGTAGAACATGTACATCGCCTATGTACATCGCCTTTCTTCTGCAACTCATGGGTCTTTTAGATGATTCATCTGGATCATTCTCTTTATTTCTCTCAATACCATCAATGTATGATATACATTTGGGAGATTGATAGAGTTTCATATATCATTGTAATGATAATACTTCTCTTTAAGTGTCTATCATTTGTATGTTCTTTGATGTCTCATTAAAAACCTTTCATAGAAAAATCCTATGGGATAAAAACTATGATAAGGGAAAAAGAGTACATCCACGCTTATCATTATATTTCTCCCCCTCGGAAACATCTTCTTCTAGATATGAATTCCGATCTTTCGAAATTACTATAAACATAGCTTTAAAACTCATATAATTGTTATATGATATCTCAGATTATTGGACTTTTGGTCCATACCATCTTTTCCTTTATCATACATAATCTCATTGCATTTTATGTATGGTACTTCAGGACCAAACATATATGAGCATTTTCTGTAAAATCCTCTAAGGATTTATTGAGATAATATCTTTTGCGTTACATGTTTAACTTGAGATATCTGAAGATACATTTAACTTTCCAAGGTATATTCTCAAATCTTTTCTTCAGATATTAATCTCATAAGGAGTTCTAGTGGTGTTCAAATCATCACATACATTGCTATTATAGCAAATCATTTACAAAATCTCCTTACATTGAATCTTCTGGACTTTCATAAATATCATTATCTAGTGATCTTTTATCATATATTATTATCATCGTACTACTTGTGATAACTCTGCTGGAGTTTCGATGATCTTCAATTAAGAATCACTTTATCAAAATCTTTTGATAAATACATGATTATACCCCATGTTACATATTTTCTATTCATTTGATTGAATAGAGTTCCCGGGAACATAATTCTGATACCGTTAATCCTTCGGGGATTGTATTTTTACATCCTTCAAGGATTGCAATCATATGTAATTATCCAGTGTTCAATAACATATTGCCAGACTTATAAGGATTGCTTCCACCACAAGAGAACATATCCCTTCATAAAATATTCATTGTCTTTGTGACAATTTCACTATTGTTTCACACAAAGACTCATTTATCTTCCACTGGTTTTATACTTCACGTGCATAGACTACTAGTCTAATTCTCTGCAAGAGATTATACGTCTATTTTTTTTCTATTCCATTTGGCCAATCATTACTTTGTGTACACTTTTCAATAGACTTTATTTCATGATCCTCTTCTTATTCATAAAATCAACTGCTTATAGCATGCAAAATATTACGACGTCGATTTGCTTTTTGGTTCCATTTTATTTCAAACATGACATAGCTAGCTAGCTCTCTTCATCATCAAGTACTTGAATATTTTTATTCGTCATGTTTATGTCTCTTCTAGAGCTCATTCGGTCTCCTCTGGAGATCATTCGAAATCTTTCTTTCCTCGATCTGGTCAATCTCATTTTGCTCCTTTTCTTATCTGAGGATTTATATATTAGGAACCAAATATGTCTATCACGCTTCATGCGATCTTTAGACTCACTAGCAGTTTGATATTGTCCTTCCGGAACATCAATTCTAATTGGAGCATATACAGCTGGATAGGTGATTTCATCACTCTATTTGGGTCAGTAAATGCGTCTGGCAATCAATACGCTAAATTTGGAATTATCTTTTGGACTTCTAATTCTCATCATTTAGTCCGAGGATCATTGATAATTCATAGATACTTATATTTTTTCCAGCTATTTTACTTTCTCCCCCTAATGTTGGAAAAACTGACTCATTTAAATGAGAGTCTTCAAACAAAGCCTTAAATAAATCTTTCTGGGATGGCTCTAGATACTTAGTATTATTCATATCCAACATATATTTTTATCTTCTTTTGAGGTCCCATCTTAAAGTGATTTGGTGGAGCACTTTTCACATTCAAAGATTCATATGGGAACTTTTTGGTTTCTGCCCTAAACCAATATTGATGGGGAGAACTATTATTTATTCATTGGCTTGATGCGAATCAATGGTACTATACCATTTTGTGTATAAACATTTTGTGTATGAACATGAACTTAGGATGTTCAACACTTATTCCAATGGACTACTGGTATGAACTCACCAGCATTATCAGATTAAATTTTTTTGAAATGAATATATATCAAATAACTTCACAAACTTCAGGTTGCAGTTTGATGACAAGGATAAATGTGAATATCTAGTCGATGTATCCATTGACTTTATGCGTCAATCGAGTCAATGCGTCCACTGAATTGATGCGTCTATGAGAACCATAAGGAATAAAAAATTTCACATGGTGGGTGATCAGCCCATAACCATTTCCTTGTATATATTTCACATTACCTTTAGATTCCAAAATATTTTTATCTGGTAAAAACCACATTATCATATTGCTTTCTCAGCAAGCAACCTATGATAAATCATTAAGAAGAAACTTCTAGTTCTTCATGGAATGTCCACATAAATTTTTTTCGCATCATCATTAAACCAGGATGACCAATCCGGTTAAGCCAAATATTTAATCTCTTAGTAAACATCTGGTTTACTTTTCATTCTTAGTAAACTTCTGGTTTACTTTGTTTCGCTTATCACTTACTCCTTTCAGGGGATATCATAATCAAAATTGCTTTCAAAAAATCAAAAGTGAGGCTATCACTTAGTAGTCATTTTCTCGGTGAATTTTATTTGGTCTTTTCTTTTATATGTAAGATATCATATTCACTTTAGGAAATTGACCAAAAATAGTCATACATGAATCATGAATTCTCATCAATAACTCATTAAAAATGTTCTCTCAACAGAACTGAGTTAAATTCACTTACAGACTTCAAATCTTGTAGTCTTAACTATCACATTCTGGTGATCACACTTTTTCTTTGAGAATTGTTCGAAGAACCTAGTGAACATAATTCTTTAATTCTTCCCCTCGAGATGGTGAAACTTCAGGTTCATCAATCTCTAATTGCCACTCTAGAATCAACAACATTCTTTAATACTTGAGATTTGAGAGAGTATAACGCATTAATGATTTTAAATCGCGTTCTCATAGGCAAATTTTATATATGCTCTTCAGGAGTTTTCACTAAGCTTTATACTTCTTAATATTGTATTCACAATAGATTCTTTCATCTAAAGAAACCCCATAGGCAATACTATATTTGTGCTCTTTTAGAGCATACATATGCTATTCTTTAGAATTCAATATGTTTCTCGTACTATCTTGTATAGTACCATCTTTATTTTCTCACTTCTATTGAAAATATAAGTTCTTGATAGATACTCTTTGATCTCGATATTGACCATTCAGGACAATCTTTATAGCCACATCTTTTGGCTTAATGTTATTAGTATGATCTTATGTATAAGACGTCACATTCACTTCAAGGAATGGACCATAATCGATTTCTTACTATTTTCTTTTCACACTTCTGGTGAGAATTTAAGTTCTTGAAAGAAACCTCAAGACAACTTTTATAACCATTTCTTAGGCTAGTGATATTTTTTCTTTTCTTACATACAATTTCACATTCACTTCAGGAAATATATAATAATCAATTAGATTTGACTCATGAACTATGAAAACATAACGATTTCTACTAATCATCAAATCAAAGAAACATATCATATATCACAATTAATTTTGATTCTATAGACATCGTCTAGGCTTTCACACATAAGTCTAAACTAACATGTTTACTCAGAAGATGATCAGCTGGCATGCTACTTAAATCAATATCATAGAGACGATCACGAAACATAAATTAAAATATTTCACGATAAGATAATTGAGATCGAATCTAATAATGCCAGACTTATAGTTTTAAATCATAAAGCATGGTGAGATATCGATAAAAACCAGAGTAACTTAAAGCATGTAAAACTCAGATCTACGATCAAAAGCATGTGTGTTGTCAAAGCATGTGTCCATCTCAATCAATTAAAATCAATAATTTAATAAAATATTTTCCCAACAAATAAGCATATATACTCTATATAACAGATCAACGAAGCCATATTGGTAATTTAATGGTCGATTCATACTAACAATAAAACAATGAACCAATCAACCAATCAACTAAATCAAATTCATCATGCTCCACTAAACTACTAAACAAAATCGATGGTAAAACAACACTAAGCAACTTAGATGTTATAACAAAGCATGAGATTGAATTATGGCACGAGGTACTTATCTCGATGGATAGAGAGAGTGGTGGTGAGATCGAAGACGCCAGAAAGAAACAGGCGACGTTGGAAATCAGAGCCAGTGTCGAAGTACCAGCCCATTTTCTTTTTCTTTTTTTATTTTTTTTTTCTCGCATACCAAAAAACAAAACAAAGCAACAAAATATGTCAGATTAAAGGTCAATTTATTTGTTATTGATCGATAAGTAACATGAATCGCTAAAGCATATATCAAAATTTAATAATGGAAACATGATAAATATTTTGATCCAAACAATTAATTAAAATGATACGGCCATAGCATGTGATAACGGAAACATGGTAAAGCATCAAATGATAATTATTTAAGCATGATTCGATTAAATCTCAATAATCCATGTGTGAGATCTATAAAGCATGATTATTCTTATATTGAAGCATGAAACGAAATGTTTTAAAGTTTCATAAAGCAATTAGTCAGAGCCAATCAAATCTAATCAACATATATATATTTTTTTAATAGAATAATCAAACCATCAACATATAGTCTAACTTTGTGATAGTGTATATTTAATTAATAAAAGGACATCAATTACATGCTATATCATATCATATACAAATATTCCAACCTAACTAGACACAAAAAAAATCGATAAATCATGTTTCGATAATTGTATATCAATAAATAGATAAACTGTAAATCATGATACATGGAAAACAGTTTAATCAAAAGTCAATAATAAAGCAATATGCTTATAATATCAATCAGGGAAGCATGATTACATGCTTTTATAAAAGCAGATCGCTAGTAAAACAATACTTGATCTTATTTTTAAATATTCGATAACATAAGTAAATTAATAAATTATGAGATGATCTACTTATCTCGATCAAAAGCAAATTCTCCTAAATGTCAAGTATTGAAGCAATATGCAGATTATATCGAATAGGGAAGCATGTATACATGCTTTATGAAAGCAGATCACTAGTAAAACAATACTCGATCTCAATTTAAATATTCGATAGCAGAAGTAAATTAATAAATCATGAAAGGATCTACTTATCTCGACTAAAACGGAGGGAAAGTAGGAGATGCCGGACAAACGAAGACAAGACGAGTCGACTAGGTTTTAGTGCTAATACGGCTAGGGTTTTGTGCTCAAACGGTTAGGGTTTCGTGCTCAGACGGCTAGGGTTTTACTCAGTGGTTAGGGTTTCGTGCTGATAACGTGTTATGAATAAGAGAAAGAGAGAAGAAATTGTGTTATCTTATTTCATCAATAATGGAGAGTATATATAGGATTACAAATACTTGGAGAACAAGTATAACTTAGGGAACAAGTTAATCTACGTTCTAGAACATGGGCCTATAATGGGCATCCATCTAGTGGGTTTATAACAGTATATGAATTGTTAAAAAATAGAAGCACAAAACGGGGAAAGAAGTCGGACCAGAGTTCGCTCTAAAGATGCTCTCAGACATGGTTTCCGAGGTAGCCGTTATGAGCCTCACTCTCCGCCGACTGTAACTCCGGCGACTTCGAAGCGGTTCTTTGATCTCCTGCCGGTGGTTGTCTCCTCGCTACCTCACAACGTAATGACAATACACGCGGAACAGATCAACTCTGCTTACCGTGGACAAAAGGCAAAAGGCTTATGGATTCTGATATATCATGGTTTTTACCCATTTTCAACCATGATATAAGTCGTTTTTGTAGAGTCTTTTTGGTGTTTTTAGTGTCTTTACAGGTATTTGGTCATTTGGAGCTTAATGGAAGATTTTGGAACATTTTGGAGTAAGATCAAGTTGGAATCGGCGACAGAAGCTTCTCTGTCGATCGACATTACTACTGTCGATCGACACGCGAGTTGACGAAGCAGAAGATTTTACCAGAGAACGTCCTGTCGATCGACACACATTAATCCTGTCGATCGACACGAGATTTAATGAAGATTTCCACACGAGTTTTCCAAGGCCCATGATGACTTTTTACCTTTGTATATATAGTTTAACTTAATTTTTTAGTTCATAATCCAGTTTTTCATTGAGACTTGAGAGATATTGCTAGGGAGAACTTTTACAGAGTTTTCATACTGCAAGCTTCAAAACCCTTTGTATCTCTAACTTCATCTCTTTATGCAATTTATTATATTCATGATGGTTGCTTTATTCAACATGAGTGAGTAGTTTGCTTGTTAGGTTGTGGGGAATTCTAGGGTTTGATGAGAAATTGATAGGATTGCAATTCTGCTAGGGTTTATCTGTAGGATTCTTCATCTAGATTGTTTCTAATGCTAGTTCTAGCTTGATCACCTAGTATCTTAGATCTTAGGTTGCTTTAATAGACACGGAAGTGTTATTAACAACTGGACATAGTCTTAGATGAGCAAAATCACCTATTCGCAAAGGAATTTGGCTTAGGGATTTTGTGAACAATTGAACTTGAACTTAATGCTTGTTTAGATTCAATAAATTCGCAAAGGAATTTGGAATTTAGGGATCTAGGTATAGATAGTCTCTGCAACGGAAGTTGATTGGCTTTACCTTAGTGTTTGAGTTCTAGAACGGCACTTATTAAACCCTGCAGTAGTTTTATCCTTAGTTTCGAATCATTCCTGAAGAATTACCCACCGCCTAGCTTTTGTCTCCTTGAATTACTAGAAACCAAAATCATTATCTCTTGCTTGCTTTATTAATTGTTTTTCATTACATATTTCTTGCTTAGCAAAATCTGAATACTTGAACTGATTGTGTAAATTGATTCCCTGTGAATTCGATCCCTAAGTACTACGAGGATCTCTTAATTTGAGAGAGTAGCTCATGGTTAAATTTGAGCATATCAAATTTTGGCGCCGCTGCCGGGGAATCGAATTTACCATTCGATTTTAGTTACTAGGATTTTGTCTAAGTTTTTATTTTTTTATTTATTTACTTACTTCTATTTTCTTTTGTTTTTGCTGTTTCAGGTGCATGCTTAGTCGCAAAACCAGAAGCAACAAGAATCAAGAGTTAGTAGATTTTATTTCTGAGTTAGGAGCTTTAGAGCGAGCTAACCGAGCAGCAACGAAAGCAGCCAGAATGGTCAACAACAGGGTGATTTTGATCCAAGGTGTGGATGGGACCATCACAGACCGCCAGGGTAACAAGTACAACGCTAATGGTCAGCGTCTAGATGAGAATGGAGCTGTGATAGCTGAGGAGATTGAGCAGCAAGCGCCAGCTGGGCATGTGCGTACTTTGGGAGAGCATTACAGGCCAGAGCAGTTCTATGCCAACAGGGCAGCTATCAAGCCTCCCACATTCCCTAGGAATGATTTTGAGCTGAAGCCAGCTTACTTCTCCTTGGTAGCTCAGCACCCCTTCCATGGTCTTCCTTCAGAGCATCCAATGGACCACATTGAGATGTTCGAGGACTTAGCTTCTAGCATTAAGGCCAATGGAGTTCCAGAAGACTACCTCTTCTGTAAGCTTTTTCCCTATTCTCTGAGTGGAGATGCAGCTTACTGGCTGAAGCAGCTAGCACCGGGGTCTCTGACTACTTGGGAGGAGACCAAGAATGCTTTCCTCATCAACTTCTTTGATGAAGCGAGGTCCGAGGATCTAAGGATGAAGATTTCTACATTCAAGCAGGGACCAACAGAGGCATTCAAGGCTGCTTGGACCAGATTCAAGTCCTATCAGAGGGACTGTCCTCACCATGGCTATAGTGACGTGCAGCTACTGGGTATCTTCTTCAGAGGGATTGATTGGAGGCACCAGAGTGCGCTGGATTCTGCTAGTAAAGGGAATTTCAACACCAATGTTCCAGTTGATGCGCTGGCACTCATTGAGAACATGGCCTCCAGCAGTAGCACGAAGAACATAGACTTCGAGAGGAAGCAGCTTGGTAGAAGCATGGATGCAGGTCAGATGGCTAAGATGGAAGCCAAGCTAGACACAATGCACAACTTGCTAGTGGGGAAGAAGTCAGTCCAGTTTGCTGCAGAAGTGGAGACCTTTGAGCCAGAGGAAAAGGATGTTAACTACATCGATGGAGCTAGTATCAGAGGTTTGGTAGTCACCAAGGGTATCAGAAGAACGAGTTCCAGAAGCCTTATCAGAGAAACTATGGCTCATCTTCTTACCAGGCTCCTCCTCCTAAGTCCTCAGATAGCAAGATGGAGTTGATACTAGAGCAGCTCTTGGAAGGTCAGCAACAGATGACGGTGAACTTCAATGGCAAGATAGATACCTTGTACACCGATTTGAATGGCAAGATTGAGGCTATCAATCTCCACATGAAGAAGCTGGACACTCAGGTAGCTCAAACGGCGGAGTCGGTGAAAAGGCAGGAAGGATTTCTACCGGCTAAGACTGAGATGAACCCAAGGTTGCATATTAATGCAATCACTGTGGGGAATGAGGAAGAAAGCGCTGATTTGGAGACAGCAGAGGTCGTGTCGATCGACACAGGAGCCTGTCGATCGACAGGAAGTTACGCAATCTTTGATGCTTCGGACAGAAAGTCTCCTGTCGATCGACACACTGCTTATGTCGATCGACACACTGCCCAGAACAGCCCACCTTCTTCAAAACCTTCAGTCAAAGCAGAGGAAATGGTGTACAAGCCTAAGCTTCCATTCCCACGGGCTATTAACATCAGATCACCAGAGGAAAAAGGGAGACATGCTCAACCACAGCTGAGGAAGTTGCAGAAGATAACAAATCCAGGGATGTTCATGGTTCCTTGCTCAATCAAAGGTATGGAATTTAAAAATTCTCTTTGTGACACTGGAGCTAATGTGAATGTCATGTCTGAGTCTGTGGCAAGGAAGCTAGGGATTAAGGATCTGCAACCTTCGAAGATATCTATCACACTGCCCGATTCTTCTTCACCGTGTTCGAAAGGATTCATTCCTGACTTGATGCTTCAAGTAGGAGATTGTCTGGTTCCGGTAGATTTTCACCTTATGGAGACGAAGAATGACAGGGAAAGACCATTGATTCTTGGGTCATCATTCCTTGCCACGGTGGGTGCAATTGTAGATTTTCCCAATCAGAGAATCTCTTTCTCCAAGATCAACAAGGATGTCTTCTACCCCTCAGCTCGGTTTGAGAAGAACTCTTGTCTGACTGTTACAAATGAAGAAGAGTCGAGTTCAAACCTTGGAGATGACACGAAGGAGATCCCGTATGCCCCACCCTTGACTTCACCACCCAGCCCAGCTAAGGCCAAACGCAAGAAGACTTCCAAGCCATTCTCCAAGTTCAGAATTATCATTCCTATGGAGTTAAGTGAGAAAGGAGAGGAAGTGATCCAGGAGATGATGTTAAACACCATGAAGCTCTTTCCAGGTGTTTCTCCCTGCACCATTCCACGAAAGACCTGAGTCTGACACAGTCGAGCTAATGACTGAAAACAAGCGCTTAGTGGGAGGCAACCCACTTGTAAGTTTTTCTATTTTATCTCTTATTTCCTTTTGAGTCGGTTAGTCTTTGGATTTCTTAGGAGCTTGAACTTGATCATCTTATGGATTTGCTTTGTGTTTTCCTCTTTGATCGTGTTTGTTGAGTGATGCAGAAAACTTGCAGTCTGCGACAGTGAGGTATCTGTCGATCGACACGGACCTGTGTGTCGATCGACATGACCTTCAATTTTCAAAATTCTCGACATCACAATGATCCGATCCCTCAGACCTCGTGTCGATCGACGTGACTTGCTTGTGTCGATCGACAGGGTCCCCACTTTGGTAAATCCCGTTCACTTAAATCAAGTTCAATTATCCTTTTGATTCTTTTTGCCAAACTCAGCTTGATAACACTGGGGACAGTGTTGGTTAAGTCTGGGGGAGGAAACTACTAACGTGTTTCTTTTTGTTTTGGTTTATTTTGAGTCAAATTTTTGTTTTATCGAGTCAAAACTAGTTAGGAACAACCCTTCTTTTGGTTTAGTGGAGTGTCCTTTTCAGCGTGTGACCATTCCTCCAGAATCAGTTTCAAAGTTAGACTAATGGGAAATCCTAGGATTGACCAGTTGACTGGAGACGTCTGCTACTTCCGGTATAATCCGCCAAGTCAGAGCTACTGCACGGTTCTCCTTGGAATTGATGTCCAAGGGCTTGACTCCTCATTCGTACCTGACAAGTGCAATCTCCTGTTGAAAGTAATGGTACTCCTCTCTCTCATAAAAACAAAATTCATCAATTGTGTTAAGATTGGGGTGAAATGATAGCTCCTGAGTATAAGACGAGGAATAAAATCCGGTGAGTCTGTACTCAAGAGGTGATCACCCAGCTCAAAAGCAGCAGTCTGAGTCCCGTAGAACGGATAAGGAAGACGAGCACTCTCATGAAACTGTCTCCTCACAAGGAACAACGGTAGTGAGTCGCGACCCTGTCTCCTGGGAAGGAACAACAATAGCAATATGCACTGTTTGAGTTTCAACAATCATAAAAAAAAAAAAAAGGGAAATAGAGAAACAAATAAGTCTGGGGGAGAGGAAGAATACCAAGTATAGTATGGGTTGATTTGGCACGGTATAGTATGGGGATGAGTCTAGAAGGTTCTTGGCATTTAGAACATTGAGACCAAGCGATGAAGACTAACGGATTATGCTGTGAAGTGGTGGAAGAATTTGGAAGGCTGCGAATGTCTGCGGAGAAGTACATGGTGGTCTGATTTTGGTTGGTTCTGAATTATGTGGTTCACTAAGTTGGAAGGGCCAATTCGCTGCATCAAGGGAAGGTATGTTCTGTGTTTTCAAACCTCTTCCACAGTTTTGGTTTATGTTTTGCTTGAGGGCAAGCAAAGGCTAAGTCTGGGGGAGTTGATATATCATGGTTTTTACCCATTTTCAACCATGATATAAGTCATTTTTGTAGAGTCTTTTTGGTGTTTTTAGTGTCTTTACAGGTATTTGGTCATTTGGAGCTTAATGGAAGATTTTGGAACATTTTGGAGTAAGATCAAGTTGGAATCGGCGACAGAAGCTTCTCTGTCGATCGACATTACTACTGTCGATCGACACGCGAGTTGACGAAGCAGAAGATTTTACCAGAGAACGTCCTGTCGATCGACACACATTAATCCTGTCGATCGACACGAGATTTAATGAAGATTTCCACACGAGTTTTCCAAGGCCCATGATGACTTTTTACCTTTGTATATATAGTTTAACTTAATTTTTTAGTTCATAATCCAGTTTTTCATTAAGACTTGAGAGATATTGCTAGGGAGAACTTTTACAGAGTTTTCATACTGCAAGCTTCAAAACCCTTTGTATCTCTAACTTCATCTCTTTATGCAATTTATTATATTCATGATGGTTGCTTTATTCAACATGAGTGAGTAGTTTGCTTGTTAGGTTGTGGGGAATTCTAGGGTTTGATGAGAAATTGATAGGATTGCAATTCTGCTATGGTTTATCTTTAGGATTCTTCATCTAGATTGTTTCTAATGCTAGTTCTAGCTTGATCACCTAGTATCTTAGATCTTAGGTTGCTTTAATAGACACGGAAGTGTTATTAACAACTGGACATAGTCTTAGATGAGCAAAATCACCTATTCGCAAAGGAATTTGGCTTAGGGATTTTGTGAACAATTGAACTTGAACTTAATGCTTGTTTAGATTCAATAAATTCGCAAAGGAATTTGGAATTTAGGGATCTAGGTATAGATAGTCTCTGCAACGGAAGTTGATTGGCTTTACCTTAGTGTTTGAGTTCTAGAACGGCACTTATTAAACCCTGCAGTAGTTTTATCCTTAGTTTCGAATCATTCCTGAAGAATTACCCACCGCCTAGCTTTTGTCTCCTTGAATTACTAGAAACCAAAATCATTATCTCTTGCTTGCTTTATTAATTGTTTTCATTACATATTTCTTGCTTAGCAAAATCTGAATACTTGAACTGATTGTGTAAATTGATTCCCTGTGGATTCGATCCCTAAGTACTACGAGGATCTCTTAATTTGAGAGAGTAGCTCAGGGTTAAATTTGAGCATATCAGATTCTCAAATCCTGCAGTGTACTCCCGGTGGAAGAGTTCATTCCCATCTTCTTCCATTTCTTTGAGACTGGTTGAATCTTCTTCCCTCTCTTGGAGAGTGGTAGAATTCCCGAACACTATGCCGGGACCTTCAAAGTCACACTGGAATGTGACCAACCTGAAACTCTCCGCCTTTGCCGCGAAGACCCTCTTGACGCATCTGAGGCATGCTTTGGATTCGCTGTCCATCTTTTGCGATGATCTATCTACTTTATGTTTTATTGCTTTTCAGTTTTGGTGTAGTAACTTAGGAGGATGCTTAATTCTTTCTCTTTGTACTTTGTTCGGTTAAATGAATGAAGAAAGTTTGTCGACAAAAAAAAAAGTTAAAAAATTATATTTGATATTCTTTTTTCTTGCATCAAACACGTTCGTAAAAAGAAATTTATTGATCTGACAAGTTGTAGTACGCTTGGCGCCTCTACCAAAACATATGCATCATCTCAACAGAGATGTTGGAACTTCTCTATGTTTATTTCATTAGAACTTTGAATCGTAAAAAAAAAAAATTATTACTTGATTGTATTTTTGTCTCTCTTTTGATCATTTTGATGTGATTTTTATCTTTCACATCGACTCATTAGTGAATTGTTTTATATTTTTCTCATCGTGATTACAGTGTGGAAGGAATAATAAAAATAAAAAAGAGTTTTTATGGATTCACAATTTGGGTGGAGTAGGTTTTTCTTTCAAAAATCTTGGTTAATACTTTCTCTAGTAGAAAGTTTTTTTAATTGCACTAATTGTTTTTTTATGTGTTATTAAGTTTTTTTGGTGTAGTATATTGTTGGGTTTTAATTTAATAATTGCAGAAATTCATTTTTTATGTGTTATTAAGTTTTGTTGGTGCAATATATTGTTTGGTTCAATAAATAAAATATATATTTTTCACACCGTTTAAAATTTTACAATAACACATTAAATTTGGAATTATATTTTTTTATGGGTACCAAAAAAAAGAAAGAAAAAATAATGGTTAATATATATTACAACTTATTGGAATTAATTAACATTAGAATTAGTTATTGATTGTCAAAGTTATTAGAAAGAGAAAAATAGATATAAATTTTTATTTTTCTTAAATAAATAAATTAAAAAAACACATGTCAAAAGATTATGTAACACATGACAGCTTTTCATAATTTTGGTTTGAAAAAAACTTTACTATATTATAGTAGATTGAATTAGTTATCATTAATTTACAGATTTCGACATGATTTATTACCGTATATATATTTAAGTGTGGTTTTTAATCTTCTTTTTTCTTAGATTGGTTCTTGAGTCATGCATATTGTTTCTATTTTTGTACATTAGAATACATTTTTGGGATTATTACATCTAGACATACTTTTTGAAAGAGTTGTTTCAATATAGGTACTTTCTGAGAAAGGTGTATTTCTGAGAATTTTAAAAGTCTTTTTTGACAATTTTGCCCTTGCAGCTAAACGAGAGTCGGAGAGAGAAAAGCAATTAAGAATTGATGGATAATCGTGTGGTTGTATTTACAGATCTAAAAGAGGTCACGCTTTCTTCTTCTTCTTCTTCTTCTCCATCGCGACTCCATCCTTTGCTCCGATCTTCTTCTTATTCGTCGTCGCAACTCCATCATTTGCTATGTTGTTCTTCTCCGCCTCCATCGTTATACTTAACAGCGGCCGTACGATTTTGACTTGCTCTGTTATTTCCGTTCTTTGGATGTTCTGATTCTACTAACTCGGATGCGACTCGTTGCTCTAAGTTAATTCGAGTTCTGGGTTTAATAGAAGGATGTGATTTCAAGCACTAGCTAGTTCTCATGAAGCCTCCCAATGGAAACGCACTTCGAAACGACATCGTCTGATCAAAACCTTAGCCATGGCTTTAGGGAGGTAACTTTTCATAAATGTGATTTGATTATACTTGAAATTCAGTTTTTTCCAATAAGGGTTCTCGTTGTGTGGTAGATATTAATGTAACTATAATGTGGAGATATAGTTAACAATATAGTTTAAAGATTAAACATATACATATACAATGTTATATATGGGAAAAGAAATAGTTTTATCATTAATAAAAGTTAAGTGTATTTTTTAATTAAAAAAATTGCTACACTAACCAAAAAAATTGGTATGCGAAAATTAATTAGTATTTTTTATCTTTCACATCGATTTATTAGTGAATTATTATGTTTTTTAATTCAGAATTTGTAATGGAGTAAGCTTTTCTTTCGAGAGTCTTGGTTAGGAGATGATTGACAAATTTAGCGTTCTAACAATAATAAAATTCCTAAAATCACTAATTAATTTTCTCACACATTTTTTTTATTAATGTAACGATTCTTTTTGTTAAAACCTTTTGTGAGTGACTTTTTGTTTTAAAATAGTAGTTATCTATTTAAATGTTTTTATATAGTATATTGTTGAGTTTAATAAATAAATATATATTTTTCTATCCGTTAAAAGTTCATAATAACATATTTAATTTGAAATTATAATATTTGGGGATATCAAAAAGAGAAAAAAAGATAATAGTTAAAATATTTGGAATTGGTCATTTTTATGTTATATTTTAATATTTGGAACTAAATTACATTGGACTTAGCCATTAAATTATAAGGATTAATTGTTAAAATTATTAAAAAAAAGAAAATTTCAATAAAAAAAATTAAAATGACAAATGTCCAAAGAGTAGATGACACATGAAAACTTCTCGTGATTTGTTTTATAAAAATTTTAAAAATATTATATAAGATAGTTAGTTATAACGTGGATGTATAGTTAAAATTATAATTAGCTACATCCATATTAACATTTTACTGTATAGTTAACTATTTAGTTTTCAAAATAAATCAAAGATATAATAGAGAATTCACAAAATAATGTTATTTACTAAATTTCATATTATGATATGGTAGATGTTTAATTCATACCTAATTTCTGTTAAAGAGTCCAATTTCTCCTATAATAATATAATAACAATAATTAATTTTGCCAATCTAGCAATAATTCTCTCTAGGAAAGTGGCACATCACCAATTTCAAGTTTCTCCACGTGTACATGTAATTTACTTTTCCTCTTCTCCTCTTTCCTAGGGTTTGATCTCAAATATGTATGCAACTATATAATCTTTCCGTTCACCTCTGGATCGTCTCCTCCATGATATGTTTCCCATTCATCTCCTCTCTCGAAAGAGTGCCTTGTTCTCCCCGCAGCTACATTCATCTAACATCCTCACTCGAAAAGTATCATTTTGATTTTCACGCACTGGTAGTTTCTGCTAGCGAGAACTTTAAGATTTTCTAGAAACAATACTAAGTTCTCCAACCATTGATTTGAAAATTATGTATTGTATAATCAAATCGGCAATTAGCCATCTAAATTTATGTCCAAGATAAAGTGTTTCATGCAGGAGATGGACATCTTCGAAGGTCTAAAACGTTTTCTCGGCTTCAGCAATAAACCCATCGTGGCTTCATCGATCTCACTCTAAGCTGAAATTTATTTGTGTTTCTTTTTTCTCTCTGATATTTTACCTTTTCAGATCCTGTATGCTGCTCACACTTCCTCAAACAAGCCTCTACTCGGCCAAGAAAAATTTGTCTCATGCCAAAATTAGTTCAGGTGCGAAATTGATGGTATTAAGATTAGAACCGTGATATTGATGCATGTTATTTTTTATTTGCTATTGTGACTTGCATATAGATAATGTGATTCCTTAACTGCTTTCTGAAATCAGTTAAAATAATTTACATGATGTTTTGATTCACGACATCATTAGCCTCAGAAGGAGGCGATCCTAAGTCTTTTTCCAAAATAAATTATTTCCACGAAAATTAGAAGTCATATTAACCACTGTGAAACAAGTATACGTATGTATTCCCCTTGCAAGTATTTAGAGTTCATACACAGAAGCAAATGGAAGATCAATTCGACAGGTTATAATGCTTCTTACTTCAGTTACAATACGAAGCTCTAACATGCCTTTGATTGCAAATCACTCTTCATTGATCCTTGAAACAACCCTTCACTTAGGTTTATATTCTTCTGTTATCCTAATTTGCTTTTTATCTTCTTGTTTTACTTGTCATTAGTTGTTTGTTATCTTTTCATGCTAAATTTGGCTTATGGTGGTACTCTCTCTCTATAGTTTTGAGCAAAAATACAATGATATAAAACAGTGAAGCTACACTTGAACTTACTCCTAAAAGTTTTGCTGAGTGGTATGTATGCTTGTGTTTTTTTTTTTATGTTTTTCTGGCTTAGATCGTTTTTGGATTTGTTTTCTCCTTTGATCCCACAATGTGGATCGAAATATTTGCAGTCCTTTTACGAGTATATGTTGTAGTTGTGCTTCGCATTGAACTAATTAACTTGGAAACCAAGTATTAGATCGTTTTGAGAAATTTATATTATGTGGATTGAGAGGTTCTCATTCTTGAATTCATTTTCTCATTTTATCTTCAAGTTTTTGTATGATTGGAGATTTTATAGAGAACTAAACGAAGTTTAAGTCTCAGCATTTTTGGATTTTTTTAAAAGTCAAGGAAACAATGACAACTAGGGGAGAACATCATACGGTTCCACTTTTTGTTTTCCTCTAGCGTGAATCAGCAAATGAGAAGATAGACAACCCTGAAGTTGTACATGGACATGCAAATCAAAGCAAGAAAGGAGAGGATTTTACGCTTGTTAAAACATAGTGTCAAAGAGTCATGGGAGATGATGTTACTACCTTCTCAGTGTTTGGGGTATTTATTTTCTCTCCTCTCTTGCATCTTGCTATTCAGCTTTTCTCTTGGATCATCAGTTAATAGATTTCTGCAATTCCTTAATCTACATGGACACAGAGTTGAAATTTCCCCCCTTTTCTCCTTTAAAGTTAGAAATTTGGTAACTATAACATAACTACTTTCCAAAAACTAGGAATCCCAAGTATGCTACTGTGTATATTTTATATGGATTATGTTACATGGTTTTATGGCTTTTTAGGTTTTGATTTGAAGATCTATGCATTGATGGTAAAGAATGAAGAGGAGTGCAACCACGGTGACCCAACAATAACAAACGCCAACATCAGCATTAGGTTAGGCGTAACAGAGAAGGATTTCTTCCCAATGAATCACGTCTCTCTTGAATCTCTCTAATTAGTTTACAAGATGACAAAAGGTTTTTAGAATAATGGAAGTGGAAGAAGCTGATAAGGCTTGAACGTCCATTCTGCCGTGTCGCAAGCAAGTGAGAACCATTCAACTTTCATGGTAAGATAGTTAACTTTGTTGTAAGTATGTAAAGTTCTTAAATTTCGTGCTCCTAAATTTCTTAGCTAGGTAACATCCTGGTCATGATTTATGTCTGTTTGTGAAGAGTACTTTGATGAATAGCTGACACACGCTCTACTCTGCGAAGTCGAAAAAGTTGTTCCTGAGAACGATTCACTTATGTACTCAACAAATTCGTTTGCAATCTGTTTACTTATTATGGATTGAAGATTTGAAAGCATTGCGTTTTGATATATTTGTTATCCTTCTCATGTATATGCAAGATTGAAGGCAAGAGGAAGAACAAACAATTTTGAGTTTCTGGTCTTATGAGTTACCGATGTGCTCATTCTTACTCAAAATCTTTCAAACGGATATGGTGTGTTTCCCAAATCTTCCTATGTATGTTCATGTCTTACATTTCCATTTTCCTCTAAAAACGTTCTCATCAGCTGATCAGTTTTTTTTTTAAATGATCAATTTGTGTTACACAATCGTCGCTCCTACTAGGTTTCGACCTGATTACGATAAGCTTACCATGGTAAGAGAATGGTGCATATGTTCCTGTTTGTTGTGGACCTCATACCTGACATGGACATGTTGTGGACTCCATAATTTGAAGTCCATTCTAATTTTTTTAAATAACTACATGTCCATGTCTGGATATGAATGATCAGGGACCTGATCCGAGAATTACTACCACTATGTTTGCCGACGAGAAGTAAACATACTGTAAAAAGGTGTCGAATCGAAGGTTAAAATACTGGTTTCTTTCCGTTTTCTGCTTCTACCTTATACAACCATTGTTCTTATGGAAAAAGATGTATTAATTAAAGAGACCAATTACTCATTTCAAGTTTGTATTATTTCTTGCTGTCTAAAACTAATATTTAACTCATATATATTGTCACAATACATGGTACTCGATGTTTAATGAGATCACACCTGGTCCACATACAAAGATTTATCCTCAAGACTGTCAAACTGGTCGGGTACGTCTATGTCGTAACACTTCTCTTTGCTCCCACAACCTTTAGGTGCAAAATAATAGTGTTTGCTCTAACAAATTATATATAATTGACTATCATAGAAGTTTCATCAAAGTCGTTGGATTTATTTTACACATACTGGTTGGGGAGTATTGTTTTATCTTCAAAATCGCACCACAATGTGAATCAATAACAATAATGAACTTCGGGATGTATAACTTGGTCATCCCATCTATATACTTAATAAACACAGCAATATTTGATCTTTTTTTTCTTTTTTTTTTGAAATTTGAAATTTATTGATCAACAAAAAAAAAAAAAAAATTACTTACATGAGTTCCATCATATTAGCTAAAATTTGAGAGCTTAGACAAGTTGAAAACAAAAGAGACAAATGAAAAGACTATTTTCCAAAAAACCAGAGGAGTATCAATTAGCTTTGGATGCTGATGTTGTCCACCGATGCATCATTTCAGCTAGTCTATCATCATCCCCATGGTAGGCAGCTTGTAGTCGATTTTGGATGTCTTTACGAAGAGACAAATGTTTGATCTTCGTAAAGCAAATGCAATTTTTTATGCAGTTTGCTGATATCATGACCAAGTAGGAAACAAACACCTACTTCCTAAACAAACTACATACACAAATCAAAACGTACAAGTCAAGAGCAAAAAGAAATAAAAAATCTTGAATCTCGGATAGGATTAGAAAACTGAGAACACCCTAATAAACACAAACCCTTATGAAAATCTTGAATAGCTTTTACTTTGGCAAAAAAAAAAACATGAATATAACATGATGGTTTCACACTGGCCAAGGCTATTTAAATGATATCGTATAAATTTTTTTAGAAATGCACCGATGATAGTTTTTGCAATTGTTTCTTAGAATTGTGTATTCCCAACTAAATAACCCTAATAACAATAGATAGAACACAATCACTTCAAGAAAACATGGCAATTTTGACAATCAATATGGAATATTTAAGAGAGATTTTCGAAGAAAAGAACAACTAAATTTGTCAATCAAAATTTGTCAATCGAATAAATAAGAACTCACCTAGTTATATAAGAATTTAATATATCAAAATGTAATTAGTTGATAAACAAAATAAAACAATAGTAATCATATACGAAAACAACAACAACAAGAATTTTATTATGCACATAATTAAATGATATCTATATCAATTATATATATATATATATGTATATATGATAACTCTAATAATGAAATAGGTTCAAAAATAAAAGAAGAAAAAAATCAAAAACGAGAAGAGAGATATTAATAATTTACTTTAGAAACTTCAAAGTTTAAAGTTTAAATATTAGAGTGCTAGTTTTTTTGCTTTCTACATCCAAAAATAAAATAAAAAAGGAAAGAAAATACTATAGACTTAAAAACATGAATGGGTAACATTTAGTGTTGTAGAAAAGAAGTCAAAACGAAATTGCTCGCCTTCTCTTATATCTCCAGCTGTCGTCCTTGTAAGATTTTATGGCTGACGTTTCTTCCCACGTAATTGGAACGTGATCCCCAAGTTTATTATCTAGTTGCATTTGTTTTTTTATTCGTTGGTAAGTGGAACGTGACCCCCAAGTTTATTACCATGTATTTATTTTTATTTTTTCATGCATTTCCTTGCTACTCAATCATTGTGATAAATTAATTGGGTATTTCTCTTGCTATTGTTCGTATCTTTGTATTTCAAATTGATGTTAATGGACGACTGTTGACTACGAGTCTACGATTTGCTCCGTTTGTTATCAACTAATATTTTATTATATAAAGCTTCATGTTTCATACAATTTTGAAACGTGTTACTTAATCGATTACATTTTGATACATATAAAAATTAATTCCAGTTAGATTTTTTCATATATCAAACAATTTTATTTTAAATTTTAAACTTACATATTCGTATTTATTAACTAGAAATTTTGATTTTAAACATAAATTGATAACACAATAAACCATAAACATTAGAACATTAAAACATTATACTGTACGTGTAAAATGTTTTTGAGTTTGAGCAGACTTAAGTTTGCATACCTAAATATTCGATGATTATAATATTTTATATTTATTTAAACATTTTTTTGCTTTCTCTATCTTCTCACCAAGCAATTCAAAACTTCAGCAATCTCTTCCATAGAATTTATTTCCACTTTTTCATAAAAAAACAACGATTACAATCATTTTTTATGATAAAAAAAATCATTGTTTACAGCCTCGATATCATCAGTGATATGATGTGATTTAATTTATTTCTCCATTTTATTAATAAAGTAAAATTATATTATTTTGCTACGTTTGATTCATCCACGTTACAAATAATCTTATGAGGACATGTTTGATTCAATCGATCAGATATATGCAACTGTAAAAGATTTTTTTTCAATTCCATTTAGTCAAATGTCAAAAGATTAATTTATTTAAAAATAATAAAATCTATATTTTTAAAATAGTAAAAAGTAACTTAATTTAAATAGATTTAGAAAAATCTAATTATTTAGAAAATACGTGATATAATTTAATTGAAAATCAATTAATACAAAAAATTTATAAAAATAACGTAGATAAATATTTGATAGATTTCTCTATAAGAGAACATAGACAAATATTTGATAGACTTCTCTATAAGAGGTTTTCTATAAACATTCGTAATATTATTTTATTATTTCATAGAGCGATCTTTTTTCTTGGGTCAAATTTTCATGGAAGGTTTTAATTTTGTCTTTTTTTCGTGTTTGATTTGCTTTTTGTGAGTAATAAAATATTTAAAGAGTAAAAATATTTCAAATCTAAATATGAGAATAAATCCATCAACATTTTAAGATGTTTAAGTAGTAAAATAAAATAAAAAGTATATCTAATTTAAATAGGAATAAGAAAATCTAATAATTTGAAAATATGTGATAAATTTAATTGTAATCAAATAATAAAAGCATCAAAATTAATAAATAAATATTATGTTTCTCAATCAATATTTTTACTTTGATTTTATTTTCTTTAACGAGTGATCTAACTTTTTTTTTTACAATTAAATATATTTTTTCACAGGCATATAAAAGATTAAATTACAAACTTGCATATATGCAGCTTTAATCTAGTTAGAAAGAACTTAGCATAATTAACAAATATTAAATGTAAAATTTATTCGAACCAAAAAAGTCTTTTAATTACAATGAATGTTTATGTACTTTAGAAAGAAAGATTAATAAAAATCTATAAGTTATCAAATTATTAAAAATTTAGATATTGTATTCTTTGTATCATAAACAATACAAAATTGATCTATTACATGTTCTCTCTATCTTCTCATTCTATATTTCTCATTCTCCTTAACATAAAATACATTCTTTATTTCTTTCTTAATTGCTAACACTCGAGAAATCAGCTCATGTGTAATAAACAAACATGTGAAGGCCAGAAAAATACGATTGGAGGATATTTTTCAATGGCTCTCCAATACTCAAGTTAGAAAAAAAGCAAAAGAAAATGGTAGAAGAGAAAATATTGCAAAGATTTAGGGAGAGCAAAAAGATCGAAAAACATAAAGAGAGAAAAGAGAATGACTCTTAGTCGAGATGGTCCACGGAGTATAAAAACGTTAGGAGTAAGAAATGTATGGTGAGATAGAAGGGGAAAGCAGAATATGTTGAGGGAACGAGTTAAAGAACAACTAGAAAAGAGAGAACTCTAGAAGAATTCAGAGAGAATGGTCTTAAACATTCTGAATGAGACTAAAAACGCAAGAGATTGGGTATTAGTCTCGAGCAAAATGGTCTAAGTGTATTATTTGTAAGCATAAGATTCATATCCTTTCTGAAGGGAAATAAAGGAGTATATATAGACTTTTACCTGCATGGTTCGTGTACCGGATTCCGCGTCATTAGTTTGATCGGGTTTGGATTATAAGGTCTGGTATACTACGATGCACTCGAGTGCTTTTCACCTAACATCTTTGTATTCATGTGCTAGTTGGCCAACATTATGGTTCTGCATCACTGAGCATGACCTTCCCCTACCGTTGACATTATCTGATGTAGCGGCTGCTCTCTTAGAATCAATTCCCTTGTGCTTTAATCATTATCTAAATGTGGACTACCTGCTTTATTTACCCTAAGACGCATAATGTAAAAGTTTTTACCTTTTGACCAAATATTTAAACTAATGTATTTGAGAAAATTTGAACTCAGCGTCTAAAAAAAATATTTCATATCTATCCCCAGATTCTGATATGGGAACTCGGGCAGCATGTGTCGTCTCCGGATAATGAGGATATTTACTCGTCTCAACACTAAATACAGACCCATATATGAATCAGTCTCTCATGGATTTACTCGTTAAGCTATTTGGGTCACTGTTGATTCAGACCCAAATTCTCTTGGGTTTAGTCCAAAGGATCAATTTCTTCAATAGAGCTATAAGACACACCTAAGTCAAAAGACATTTGGTGTTAGACGAAATTCTTAATTCAGATGGAATTACTTTATCCCCAGCATTTGTCATTTTCAAAGTAAAATATCTTTTATAAAACAAAACATGGTAAGTATTAATTATAAAATCTTCTTGTGAGAAAACTTTCTGATCAAATTTTGAAATAAAAACAAAAATTATTATAAAATATTTCTTAAAATCTGTTTTGCATATTAGTGAAATATACGATTTTTATTAATTTTAAACTAACTTTTTAATGAAATAAATATTATAGAAAATTTTGTGATAACTAATCTAAATTTAAAACAGAAATTTCCTTTAAAAATTTCATGTTTTTTTTTTCTAAACTAAATCATAATTTTTAAGTCAATTTACAATTGCATTGACGACACGACATGAAACTTCGTACCAGGATTCTTTGTGGAAAAATTAGAATGCTTCTACGGGTTGAGCTAAAGTCATGTAAACTGAATATTTTATCCTTACAATTCAGAAAAATAAAAGTGTTCATTGACATTGAGTCATTGACTGTGTCTATAAAAATCCCATTTCATCAAAAATCAAAGGCAAGGCCTTCATCAAAACTAGTACAGACGACAATGGAAGAGCCATTTCTTGTGAGAGACGACCAGTTAGTGCCCTGTAAAGCAACATGGCAAAGAGGTCAATTCATGGTCGAGCTGAAGAAAGTGAGCCGCTTGGCCGCTCCTATGGCCACCGTGACCATTGCTCAATACCTACTGCCTGTTATCTCAGTCATGGTCGCTGGCCACTACGGCGAGCTCCAGCTCTCCGGCGTCGCTCTTGCCACCTCCTTCACTAATGTCTCTGGCTTCAGCCTTCTAGTAATTATGCTATGACTCTCTTCTCTTCAATTCGAGAATCCAATTCACTCTCTAGTGTTGCAACTCAAAACCAATTGGCAATAAGCGAATTGGTCCCATGTCATTTATATATTACTCCAGGTCCTCTCTAACAAAAAAGTCAATTATTTTTGCAGTATGGGTTAGTTGGTGCTCTGGAAACTCTTTGTGGCCAAGCCTATGGAGCCAAACAATATGAAAAAATAGGAACCTACACATACTCTGCAATCGTCTCCAACATTCCTATCTGTTTACTAATATCAATCCTCTGGATTTACATTGACAAGCTTTTGATCTCTCTCGGACAAGACCCTGACATCTCCAGAGTTGCAGGGTCCTACGCCTTTTGGCTCATACCGGCCTTGTTCGGCCATGCTATTGTCATACCACTGACTCGGTTTCTACAGACACAGGGTTTGGTTCTCCCTCTTCTCTATTGTGCCTTAACCACCCTTTTGTTCCACATACCGGTTTGCTGGACTTTTGTTTTCGTGCTTGGTCTGGGAAGCAATGGAGCTGCCATGGCTATTAGTGTGTCTTTCTGGTTTTATGCTGTGATACTCTCATGCTATGTGAGGTTCTCCAGCTCTAGCGAAAAGACACGCGGATTTGTATCGGATGATTTCGTGTCTTGTGTCAAACAGTTCTTCCATTACGGAATCCCATCAGCCGCAATGCTATGGTAAGTCAATTTAAATACCTTCTTGGTCAAGCTACACACATTTATGCTTCCTCTTATCTAGCTTGCCCTTTTGTGTCTTTGTTTGATAGCCTAGAATGGTGGCTATTTGAGCTGCTGATACTCTTCTCAGGACTTCTCCCTAACCCGAAACTCGAGACTTCTGTTCTTTCAATATGGTAAGTATCATATACATATACTTCTTAATTTCTATCTTTTCTTTTCCCTTCACTGATAACGTATTCTCTAATTCTTTTTCTTTCATTTCAGTCTTACAACATCAACGTTGCACTATGTGATTCCAGCTGGAGTTGCGGCGGCTGTGAGGTATGATCTCAGTTCTCAATCCAAAACATCTTTATCTTCCTTGTTCAACATTGGTCATTAATTGGTTTCTTGTTTTCTTGAAGCACACGTGTGTCAAACAAATTGGGAGCTGGGAATCCTCAAGTTGCTAGGGTATCAGTAATGGCAGGCCTTTGTCTGTGGCTTGTAGAGTCAGCTTTCTTTAGCACACTTCTCTTCACCTGCAAGAATATCGTAGGCTACGCATTCAGCAACAGCAATGAAGTTGTGGACTATTTCGCGGACCTATCTCCTTTGCTCTGTCTCTCCTTCATACTCGACGGATTCACCGCAGTTCTTAATGGGGTTGCTAGGGCAAGTGGTTGGCAACATATTGGAGCTTGGAACAACGTGGTGTCTTATTATCTAGTAGGAGCTCCGGTTGGACTTTACTTAGCTTTCATTCGTCGGTTTAACGGAAAAGGCCTATGGTGCGGTGTTGTGGTTGGATCCGCTGTGCAAGCCACTATACTTGCTAACGTCACTGCTTCTGTGAATTGGAAAGAACAGGTTAGAGCTTTGTTACACTTATACATTCTGGTTTTACATTTATGCTCTGGAGTGATTGGAATTTATGAATTTGCAGGCCGAGAAGGCGAGGAAGAGAATAGTCTCAACTGAAAATGGATTGGCATAAAGGAAAGGCTGTTTTGTGTGTGAGAGAGAGAGTAAGATTTTGTCTCTCTTCAATTTTAGTATACAAATGTAATAGTTACAAACTGAATAAAAAACCTCATTGGTTCCAAACTGGAATAATCCCCTGCGCAGCAACGCGCTTTTCGACCCAGAACACAACGTGGTTCGTAGTTGTTTTTTTTGCAAATGTACACACCAAAAATGACATTTTTTTCAATTACCACAATTTTTAGTGAAATAAATAGTTACATAAAATTTTCAAGTCACTTTACAATTGTATTGACCACATGACATGAAACTTCTACTAGTTGAGCTAAAGCCACACCAGGATTCTTCCTGGAAAAAATAGAATACTTCTGTGGTTGAGCTAAAGTCACGTAAATTGAGAGGCCGTTTTGTAGTAGTTGTTACTACCGTAAACTTTTGGCTACATAGATTTTGATTGTAAATGTTGTAATCGTTATTTTAAATATTTATAAAAGTGTGACTGGTAATAGAAATTGTAGAAGTTGTAACTGTTATTTTATTTTAATAATTAAAGATAATTAAAAAAGGACAATTGCAAAAATATCATTTTTGGTGTGCCACTTTTCAAAAATGTCACAATGGGTTGTCCATTTGCAAAAATACCACTAATTATGAATTTTTAAGCCTAAATCTTAAAATTCTAAACCCTAAAAAATGTTTTGACCCATAACAAACCCTCAAAACTAAACCCTAATTCAATATAGTTAACCCAAATATAAATAATATAATGAGTAAATAATTTTGAAAAAGTGACATTTTGCAAAAATTTTGAAAATGTGGCATTTTTGAAAAATGGCACTTAAAAAGTGGCATTTCTCAAACTTTCTCTTAAAAAAATAGAAATTGTGACATAAATTAGATAAAATAATATCTAAATAAATAAATTTCATTTGTATATGTAATTTGATGTTTGGATCCAATAACCAAAAGCTTCATCAAAATTGGGAAAAAAAAAATATTTGATTCTAATTTTTCTCGATTGTACTAACATAAATAACAACTATTTTTCACCAAAATCCGTTCAGTTTAAAACAAAAACAGTAAACCAAAAAAGTAAAAAACAAAAACAGTAAACAAAAAAAATACTTTTCCAATAAAAAAAATGCTTGGAATTCTAACGATTCCTCCCCAATAACAAAATTGTTTTTCTCATTGATTTTGAGAAATTTTGATAGTTTATGAATTTAAATAATAATGAATCTCAAAAGAATAGAAAAAAAAAAGATAATAATTTAATCAATCAAAAAATTTTAGTAATAAACTATATATAAATTTAGTAAGAGCTTTGAATAATCTTAAAAAATAAGAGAAAAAAAAAATAACTTAAATGCTGTCATAATTTTTAAAGACCTAAAAATGTACTACTTGCCAAGCACTCACTGAATATTTTATCCTTACAACTCAGAAGAAGAAAAGTCTTCATTGATGACACTGACTTTCGTCTGTCTATAAAAATCCCATTTCATCAAAAATCAAAGGCAAGGCCTTCATCAAAACTAGTACAGACGACAATGGAAGCGCCATTTCTTGTGAGAGACGACCAGTTAGTCGTCCCTTGTAAAGCGACATGGCAAAGAGGTCAGTTCATGGTCGAGCTGAAGAAAGTGAGCCGCTTGGCCGCTCCTATGGCCACCGTGACCATTGCTCAATACCTACTGCCTGTTATCTCAGTCATGGTCGCTGGCCACTACGGCGAGCTCCAGCTCTCCGGCGTCGCTCTTGCCACCTCCTTCACTAACGTCTCCGGCGTCAGCGTTATAGTAATTATGCTATGACTCTCTTCTCTTCAATTCGAGAATCCAATCCACTTTCTAATGTTAAAAACTGTTCTGTTTTTTGGAGTAGCAAATTAGAATCAATTGGCAATGAGGAATTGGTCCATGTCATTTATGTACTTTCATATCTTAGTTTTAATTTCCGATGTGATGTTCCTAACAAAAAACATCAATTATGTTTGCAGTATGGGTTAGTTGGTGCTCTAGAAACTCTTTGTGGCCAAGCCTATGGAGCCAAACAATACGACAAAATCGGAACCTACACATACTCTGCAATCGCCTCCAACATTCCTATCTGTTTACTAATATCAATCCTCTGGATTTACATCGATAAGCTCTTGATCTCTCTCGGACAAGACCCTGACATCTCAAGAGTCGCAGGGTCCTATGCCTTTTGGCTCATACCGGCTTTGTTCGGCCAAGCTATTGTCATACCACTGACTCGGTATCTGCAGACACAAGGGTTGGTTTTCCCTCTTCTCTATTGTGCTTTAACCACCCTTTTGTTCCACATACCGGTTTGTTGGACTATGGTTTCCGTGCTTGGTCTGGGAAGCAATGGAGCTGCCATGGCTATTAGTGTGTCTTTTTGGTTTTACGCTGTGATACTCGCATGCTACGTGAGATTCTCCAGCACTTGTGAGAAGACTCGCGGCTTTGTATCGAACTATTTCATGTTTTGTGTCAAACAGTTCTTCCATTACGGAGTCCCATCAGCAGCAATGCTTTGGTAAGTCAATTTAAATATCTTCTTGGTTTTGGTATACACTTATGCTTCCTCGTATCTAGCTTGCCCTTTTCCATCTTTGTTTGATAGCCTTGAATGGTGGCTATTTGAGCTGCTGATACTCTCCTCAGGACTTCTCCCTAACCCGAAACTCGAGACCTCTGTTCTTTCAATATGGTAAGTATCATATACAAAGACTTCTTTCTTTCTATCTTTTCTTCTCTTTACTGATAAAGTAATAGTTCTTTTTCTTTCATCTCAGTCTTACAACAGCAGCATTGCACTATGTAATTCCAGCTGGAGTTGCGGCGGCTGTGAGGTATGATCTCAGTTTTCAATCCTTAACATCTTTTATCTTCCTTGTTCAACATTGGTCATTAATTGGTTTCTTGCAGCACGCGCGTGTCAAACAAACTGGGAGCTGGGAATCCTCAAGTCGCTAGGGTATCAGTATTGGCAGGGCTTTGTCTGTGGCTTGTAGAGTCAGCTTTCTTTAGCACTCTTCTCTTCACCTTCAAGAATATCGTAGGCTACGCATTCAGCAACAGCAAAGAAGTTGTGGACTATGTCGAGGACCTATCTCCTTTGCTCTGTCTCTCCTTCATACTCGACGGATTCACCGCAGTTCTTAACGGGGTTGCTAGGGCAAGTGGTTGGCAACATATTGGAGCTTGGAACAACGTGGTGTCTTATTATCTCGTAGGAGCTCCGGTTGGACTTTACTTAGCTTTCGTTCGTGGGTTCAATGGAAAAGGACTCTGGTGCGGTGTTGTGGTTGGATCCGCTGTGCAAGCCACTATACTGGCTATCGTCACTGCTTCTGTGAATTGGAAAGAACAGGTTAGAGCTTTGTTACACTTATACGTTCTGTTTTTTACTTTTATGCTCTGGAGTGACTGGAATCTATGAATTTGCAGGCCGAGAAGGCGAGGAAGAGAATAGTCTCAACTGAAAATGGATTGGCATAAAGGAAAGGCTGTTTTGTGTGTGTGAGAGAGAGAGAGAGAATGAGATTTTGTTTCTCTTCAATTTTGGTATACAAATGTAATAGTTACAAACTGAATAAAAAACCTCATTGGTTCCAAACCGGAATAATCCCTTGCGCAGCAAGGCGCTTTTCGACCCAGAACACAACGTGGTTCGCAGTTGGTTTCCTCTCGTCCACTAGAAACGGTTCCACTGTGCTTGGACCTGACCCGTATGACGAAATTGAAAACCCCTTTGCTCCTGTTTTAAGAAACACATACAAAAGAGATATGTTCCATTCAAATTTGCAGAGTAATAACAAGTATCTGAAATAAAATGATCAAACAATTACCTGTGAGGTTTCCAGTGGGGAAGAAGGCCCAGAAGGAATATTGGATACCTTTCTTCAAGAAATAACCCTCTAGCTGTCTCTGTAACAAACACAAGTTGTTAAGTTAGAGATGATGATGATGATGATAATTGTTATACAAGTTTAGAATCAAGAAACCTTATCGTCTTGGAAAGATAAATCGATTTCAGATATATCATCTTGAGCTTCAAGAATGGCTTTTAACGGAGGAATCACGTCTTCCTCCATCATCTGTTTCAACGGTTTCACCACTGCTGCTTTCGCAGCTGCGGGTTTAGGTTTCTTTGCCGGAACCGCCACTTTTGAGTCATCTTCTTGTTCTTTGTCGTTACTCTTCTTCTCAGTAGCAACTGGGAGAGAACAAGAAGGTTAATTACATTTTTCTTGTGTGTTTTCGATTGATTCAAACAAGCAAACAAAACATTCTCCTGTATTTACAATTACCAGTAGAAGTGGAAGACTCTTGCAAGGCACACCGCAATTGATTGTCCTTTTTATTACATGATTGCTGCAGAAAGAGACAAGACAAAATCTGTGTCAATTATAAAAGAGGCAAAATTAATTAATGAGATAAAGAATCCATAGAAATGAAGAGATTACAGACCAATATTGTTAGTGATGGAAACAAAGAAGAGGAAGAGAGAGTTGGAATGGTTATAGAGATACGAGAGATTTGGGCTCTAAATGATCCTCCTCCTATTGCTGCTGCCATTCTGAAACAGAGCTTCTCTTCAAGATTCGTTACTCTCGACTCTTTAGTTTCTCTCCATTTTCTTCCTCAAACTAAAAACTCTAATGTTTATTTTTTAGTGGAGCAAAGTGAAGGAAAAGAAGAAGGAATAAGACAAGAGAAAAATGTGAAATTGGTTGAGCCTAAAGAGTTGCCAACCACACACACACACACACACAAAGAAGGGATATAACATATTTTAGTAACAAAAAGAAAACCTGCATCATAACTTTTTTGATAAATTTATGCTTTTCAAGCTTGAACCTTTGCTAGATAATCTCTTAATTAGGGCTCTTCAGATTTTCTATCTCCGCTTGTTTAATCTTCCGGATAGAAAAGAAGTTCTTAATTAGATTAGAAGGATGGACTAAACCATTACTTCATAAAGTACAAAGATAAAATGGACAATTTTCTGTAGTTTCGGGGTGGAACTCTGCAAATAAACTTTCTCACGTGATTAGGATAATAAAAGATTCCTTAGCCAAATTCCATTCGTTAGTTAAAGATGCAAAAAGAATCAAACTTTAGGGGTAAATTGTAAATAGTTTATTTTCAAGGATGATAATGGACTAACTAATGGTACTTGACTCGTCTTCTCGCATAAAAAAGAAAAAAGAAAAAAGAAAATGGAGGTAGGGTTTCTGGGTTTGGGTATCATGGGAAAAGCCATGTCTATGAATCTACTGAAACATGGATTCAAGGTCACCGTATGGAACAGGACACTCTCCAAGGTAACCAAATCTCTAACCTTTTCGTGTTCCCTAGATTTTTAAAACCTAATTGAAAAAGGGTTTAGTGGAGGAGTATGATTTGTTTAGTTTAGCTTTTCCTTGTTCAGATCTGATTAGTCAATTTATTGGGAAAATTTTGATAATGGAACAGTGTGATGAGCTGGTGGAACATGGTGCTTCAGTATGTGAAAGCCCAGCTCTAGTAATCAAGAAATGCAAATACACCATTGCTATGCTCTCTGATCCTTGTGCTGCTCTTTCGGTATACAATCCTTCTTTTCTGGTTTGACGATGATGATAAGAACCATTGAAAATAGTTACAATTTTTGGTGGTCTGTCTGAGTAGGTTGTTTTCGATAAAGACGGTGTTCTCGAGCAAATCTGTGAAGGGAAAGGTTATATAGATATGTCAACAGTTGATGCAGAGACTTCCTTAAAGATCAATGAGGTTGAAACCTTTGTTGTGCTTTTGGACATAATTAGACAAAAATAAAGATCGATTGGTTAGATTTGGCTGTGTTGTATATTTGGCAGGCAATCACCGGGAAGGGTGGTCGGTTTGTAGAAGGTCCGGTTTCAGGTAGCAAAAAGCCAGCAGAAGATGGCCAACTCATTATCCTTGCTGCTGGTGACAAGGTACTACTACTCAATCTATACTTCTGGATCAATCGATTGATCTCAAGTACTCTAGCTATAATTCGTGTGTATTTAATCCTTTTGCAAGGCCCTCTTCGAGGAATCGCTCCCAGCTTTTGACGTCTTGGGGAAGAAGTCGTTTTACTTGGGACAAGTTGGAAACGGAGCTAAAATGAAACTAATAGTGAACATGATAATGGGAAGGTGAATAATGTTTGTCTCTTTTACTATTACAAGTATGAATGGAGCTTGATTCATGACCCGGTTGTTACTAATTTGAGACAGCATGATGAATGCGTTCTCCGAGGGGCTTGTATTGGCTGACAAGAGTGGACTTAGCTCTGACACTCTTCTGGATATTCTGGTGAGACAATCAAAATTTGTAAGCTCTGAATTAATGTTGTTGGTTAAAATTGGTTGTGCTGTGAGCAGGATCTTGGCGCAATGACCAACCCGATGTTCAAGGGCAAAGGACCTTCCATGAACAAGAGCAGTTATCCACCAGCATTTCCACTGAAACATCAGCAAAAGGACATGAGGCTAGCTCTTGCTCTTGGCGATGAAAATGCTGTTTCTATGCCTGTAGCTGCGGCTGCAAATGAGGTCAGTTACTCAGAGACAAGAAAAAATTAGTTCTCATTTTGATTGGCATGGATCTTAAGACGTTTCTTTATGTTTTTAACAGGCTTTTAAGAAGGCGAGAAGCTTGGGACTTGGAGATCTCGACTTCTCTGCTGTGATTGAGGCTGTGAAATTCTCCCGGGAATAGCAAACTGTCGAAACAAAAGTCCCCTCGGTTACTCCTTAATTTCTTCTGGAATGACTCAGTTTACTAAAATGATTGTTATCTTCCCAAATAGAGATTTGCTCATTTGGCCAAAACATATGTTAAATCTTCACCAAATAACAAGCCTTTAGACACTATTCATCGTACATCGGTTTCTATGGTAGCAAATGCAAACGCTTGGTAGTTGAAGAGTGAAATAGGATCTCTAATCCAAAACGTTCACACAGATGCAAACGCTGCAACCTGACGTTATGATTTATGGGTTTTCTGTATATAATGAGAATCTAAATGTCTAAAATGCCTATGCCATATTCTAAATGTACATGAATTTGAAATACTCAAGCTATATGTGTGTTGGTTCAAGAGACAAATTTGGAATCATTAATCAACTTTGAATTCGAATGCAAAAGACAGAAATGACTAGAAATGTTGTTTTCTATAGAGATTGATGAGAGAGAGAATAGTTATAGAGTTAACTAGCTACAAAACCATACAAAGTTCTTTAATTAGAAAACTAAACGTGAGAATCCAAAACCTCAAAATCATTGTATCATAGTTTGTGGTGATTTACGATAAATCTCCGGAAGTGGTAAATGTGTATGTATATGTTGGGAACCGATAAAATCTTGTGTATGAATGTATGTGTATGATATTAGTCGTAAAAAGAGTAAATCTTGTTCAATATCTTTACAGATATCCCTTTCTCTTCTATATCTTTCTTTCTTTTTCTCTTTCTATCTCTATCATTAGAAGTAATAGATAGAGAAATCTGTCCGAAAGAAAAATCAATATCGACAGAGAAAATGGTGGTGATGATAGCAAAAACGATTATGATGGTAGCGAAGTAGGTGGTGATGGAAGATAGTAATCTCTCATTTTTCTATGTTTTTTTTTTATCTCACTGATAATTCAATTCTGCGTCACCGTTCACATCCACCAAAATATATCATTTCTTTTGATACAAATAAAATACCGTGGTAATTATTTATGATGGAGTAAAAATGAAGATCAAACAACGAACAATGTGAATAACAAATATTACACATTATCACGTAAAATGAAAATTTAGAGGTAAACGCATACACGTTCCAACTTTGGTACCAAAACATATATATGATTTCTTCCAAACAACAACCTAGAGGGTCCATGTAAAAAAAGCCCTTGGGCCCTTATACTATATGGACAAATCGTGGCCGTTAAATCGTTTATTGAGCCCATAAAAATCGTGGGCGTGGAAATTGGAGAGCCCAAGAAGGGAGTCATCTAGGGTTTTTCTTATAAGTTCTCGCATTTAGGTCATTCCGCCTCTTGCCTTCTCGTCACTCATCTCACACCCCAAAAGCTTCGCTTACGCTTAGCTCCAGAATCAAACAATGGTAAGCCCTAGCTCTCGATCTCTCTCTCTCTCTTTATACCGCCATGGTTTCTTCTAGTTTTTCTCTCGTATTACTCTTCAGACAATCGGATTTTGTTGTTCTTCATTTCATATAGAAATCTCCTGCAGTATCTCTTCAGCGTTTCCTTTGGAATTCATGGTTGTGTTCTTCATTTTTTTGTTTAGGACTTGATTTAGATTTGAAATATATGCATATTCTCTTGCTTTATCATTTAGAACTACATAAAGAATTAATCTTTGTTGCTTAAAGGCTGTAGTTTTTGCTCGGGTCATCGATATTTCAGCTAGATCTCTGGTACCTTTGGAAGAAGAGCTATATCGTTAGATCTTAGGTTTTAATTAGGGTTTATATCATGAACTGATGAAATACGATGATTTATATTGTTAGGTGTTTGTCAAGCCCAATAAGTCGAATGCTTACTTCAAGAGGTACCAAGTGAAGTTCAGGAGAAGAAGAGGTATAGACTCCTAATTTCGTTTCTTTCCCTCTTCTCTTTTTCAAACTGTTCTAAAAAGTTGTTTCATATTCTGTAGATGGCAAGACTGATTACAGAGCAAGGATCCGTCTTATCAACCAGGACAAGAACAAGTACAACACTCCTAAGTATAGGTTTGTGGTCAGATTCACCAACAAGGACATTGTCGCACAGATTGTGTCCGCCAGCATTGCTGGTGACATCGTTAAGGCTTCTGCTTATGCACATGAGCTTCCTCATTATGGACTCACTGTTGGACTTACCAACTATGCTGCAGGTATTGAATCAGCCCTGTGATTTTGGTATTTAATACGTTTGATTCTGTCTTTATGGTTTCCTAAAGTCTTATTTTTTTTTTGTCAAATCAGCATACTGCACTGGCCTTCTTTTGGCTCGCCGTGTTCTGAAGATGTTGGAGATGGATGCTGAGTATGAGGGCAACCTAGAGGTATGTGTTGGCCTTGGTTTCATCTTGAACATGAGTCCCTCTCTAGGTTAAATGAAACTCAATCATATTATTTCATGACCAGGCCACTGGAGAGGACTTTTCTGTGGAACCAACTGATTCAAGGAGGCCTTTCCGTGCTCTTCTTGATGTTGGACTTATCAGGACCACCACAGGAAACCGTGTTTTTGGTGCACTCAAGGTAGAAACATATGTATTGGCATTGTTCTTAACTGTTCTACTGTGTTTTCATGTGCAAATGATTCACTGGCAAGTCTTTAATACACTTTTGTTTTGCTTCATGATTACTATAGGGAGCTTTGGATGGAGGACTTGATATCCCACACAGTGACAAGAGATTTGCAGGTTTCAACAAAGAGAACAAACAACTTGATGCTGAGTTCCACAGGAACTACATCTATGGTGGCCATGTCTCAAACTACATGAAGCTTTTGACAGAAGATGAGCCAGAGAAGTTCCAAACTCACTTCAGTCAGTACGTGAAGAAAGGAGTTGATGCTGAGGACATTGAGGAGATGTACAAGAAGGTTCACGCAGCTATTCGCGCAGATCCCAACCCTAAGAAAACTGAGAAACCTGTTCCTGAGACACACAAGAGGTATTACTAACAAAAGCATTTCATTTTTTTATTTTATTTTAATGGCTTGTAGGTACATTGGTGTCTCATTTGGATTTTGATTTGATGAAACAGGTACAACTTGAAGAAGTTGACCTATGAGGAAAGGAAGAACAAGTTGATTGAGAGAGTCAAGGCATTGAACGGAGCAGGTGGTGGTGATGATGATGATGAGGACGACGAAGAGTAAATCACTGCAACTTCCATTGTCTCATGCCTCTTGTAGCTTGCTGAGCTTAATGCCTCAGCTTTTTTATTTTCAGACTGAAAGACTCAGTTTTTGTTATCACATTTTAATTTTGCGTTCTGAGGATTTTGATTTTGAGGTTACATTTTCTATTAAGAATCTATTATCTTTTACTATACCCATTTGTCATTTTCAGTAATTTGCGTGTCAAATAAGGAGGGTTTATGATCCATCCTTTGGCTTAACTCACACAGCTAACTCACCAATGGCAACAGGATAGTTAAAGAGACTTGTGCAGCAGGATCCAAGTTAACATAGTGTGCATTGTTCGCCCGATCGTTTCACAGTATAAAAAGCAGTAAGTTGACTGCTCCAAGAAACATATATAATATCATGATTGAGTAAAATTGGTTTGGTAACTTCAACTTGCATTCTTGTGCCTTCAATTTAAATTGAAGCAGTAAGTTTGTCCCAATTCCATTCTAGTTTCTCTGAGATTACCCTAAATTCTTCTCCTCCTACTTCTAATCGTCAGATGCACTGCAAAATGTAAAGGAAATCGCACAGGATTGTGGGATCTAGATCTCCGGCAGGAGATACTGTCCCGCCTTGGATTAAAAGCCAACATCCGAGCTTCCTTTGTCTGCAAGGCATGGTTTGAATCAGCTGTTTCTATCCGTAACTTAAAGCCTTGTCCCTGGTGTAAGTCAACATGGCCCAAACCGTATGGGCCTCGTCCAAGAAACTGCAAAAAGCCCAGTCGTCGAGCCCATCTCTCTGGTTCAGAACAAGACAAATCTTGTACCTGCAGAAGACGTTGGAGGAAAAGGGAAGACGCTCCTCAAGCTGCAGAATTGATTTGATGCTCTTCAATCTTGACCAAATTAACCAGCTAAGAGGACAACTGTTCACATATGTTCTTATCCTTCTAAGTTCTAGATTGTTCTTTTCTTTCTATAAAATCTCTATTGTATGTGATGATTAAGTAAAACAGAGCAATAAAGTTCAAAACTTCAAGTTTTGTTAAAGTTCACATGGTATCAGAGCCATTGTCACCTTTACAGGTATAATGGCGACGACCTACCTTTTTCCGGACAACATTCACGTTTCCAGTTACGTCACCTTGAAGCTGAGCAACAACAACTATTTGCTCTGGAAAACTCAGTTCGAGTCTTTGCTCTCCTGTCAGAAGCTTGTTGGATTCATCAATGGCAGTATTCCTCCACCGTCTCCTACTCACACAGTCGTAGTCGGAGAAGTCACAAGCATCGTCCCGAACCCTCAATATGAAGCCTGGTTTTGCACTGACCAGCTTGTTCGTTCTTGGCTATTTGGTATTCTCTCAGAAGAAGTCCTCGGGTATGTTCATAACCTTCCAACATCTCGTGATATTTGGGTCTCGTTAGCCGAGAACTTCAATAAGAGTAGCCTTGCTAGGTAGTTCTCTCTTCGCCGTAGTCTTCAACTTCTTACAAAAAAGGATAAAGCTTTCTCTGTTTACAGTCGAGATTTTGTGGCTATCTGTGATTCTCTGAGTTCCATTGGGAAACCTATTGATGAATCCATGAAAATCTTTGGGTTTCTTAATGGATTGGGCAGAGAGTATGACCCCATCACCACGGTTATACAGAGCTCCCTAAGTAAATATCCTGCACCTACCTTTGGTGATGTGGTCTCTGAGGTTCAAAGCTTTGATTCCAAACTTCAGTCCTATGAAGAACCTCCCTCTGTCAATCCTCATATGGCGTGTTGATATATCATGGTTTTTACCGATTTTTGGCCATGATATAAGTCCATTTTATAGAGTCTTTTTGGTATTTTTCGAGTCTTTTCACGTCTTTATAGGTCCCCGTACGTTTTGAGCATAATGGGAACCTTTGGAGGGTTTTGGAGCATTGTGGAAAGAGTAGCCAAAGTTATGAAGTCGGAGTCGATATTTCCTTCTTGCATCGATCGACGCAAAAGGGTTGCGTCGATCGACGCAATCCCGACGGATCGAGCTGAAAATTTGACACACGCTAGAACATTGAGTTAGCTTTCATTTGGAAGATATTTGAGGTCATTCCAACGGTTGGATCGAAAGTTATGCAAGTTTTAATGACGACATGTCAGTCTGCCCTTAACCGACCAGTTCGCTGGAGAAAAAGGAAATTGCAGTTTTTCCTATTTTGACTTGGTTTTGTCAGAGAGATTGAACCAAAAACGTGATTAGACCTATTTATTCGAGTTTTTAGCCATTGTTTAGGATATATCTTGTTTTCTATTGAGACTTGGATTTGGAGACTTGGAGAGAGATTGTTCTTAAGAGATTTCAAACCCTACTTTATATCTTTCTCTATCTTTCTATGCAATTCTATTCATCTATGATGTTTGTTTCAATCACCATGTCTGAATAGTTTGCTTGTTAGGTTTAGGGTTATCAAAGGAATATGAGAAATTGTTAGACTTGTTAGATCTATTAGGGAACACCACTTGGTTCTTCATCTAGATTGTTGTTAATGCTAGTTCTAGTTTGATCACCTAGAACTTAGATCTTAGGTTAATTGTTAGATGCGAAAGTATTGATAATTACCTGAACTAATCTTAGATGAGCAAATTATCTATTCGCAAAAAAATTTGGCTTAGATAATTTGTGAACAATTGAATCTGAACATTAATGCTTGTCTTTATTCACTGAATTTGCAAAGAAATTTAGAATTTAGGGATTTAGTCGTAGATAGTTTTCGCAACGAAAGTTGGTTAACTTTACCAGTGTTTTCATGTTCAAGAACGGATCTTAATTCCCCTAACGATCTAATTTGTCTACAGTTTCGAGTTTCCTGCGATTTCCTGAACACTGAATCACCGTTTATTGCTTGCTTTGTGTTTGATTTACTTTCACATCTTGTTCCTTAGCTTAATTCGAATTCATTAGTTGATTGTGTGATTTGATTCCCTGTGGATTCGACCCCTAAGTACTACTACGATCTCTTAATTTGAGAGAGTAGCTCACGTTTCAGATTCAAAAGAATAATTTCAATAACAGAGGAGGATACAGAGATCGTGGACGTGGTTCATCTCGAGGCAGAGCAGGTTATTTTACTAGTGGTCGAGGATTCTCTCAACATCAGCCTACTCAGGCAACTGCCAATGAATGGCCCATCTGCCAAATATGTGGTCGCACTGGACATTCAGCTTTAGAATGTTACAATCGGTTTGATAGAAACTATCAAGATGAAGTGTTTCAAGCCTTCACCTCTCTGCGTGTGTCTGATGATTCAGGCCAAGAATGGTATCCTGACTCTGGAGCCTCCACTCATATCACCTCTACACCAGACAACCTTCAGACAACAAAAGCTTATGAAGGAAATGACACTGTCATGGTAGGAGATGGCACATAACTTCCCATTACTCATGTCGGCTCAACCACCATTACTTCTGCTTCAGGTACTCTTCCTCTCAATGAAGTCCTTGTTTGTCCAGAAATACATAAATCACTTCTCTCTGTGTCAAGGTTGTGTGATGATTACCCTTGTGGAGTGTATTTTGATGCTAACAAGGTCTGTGTAATTGATATCCAAACTCAGAAAGTGGTGGCAAAGGGGCCACGAAGTAATGGCCTTTATATGTTGGAGAACAAAGGTTTTGAAGTCCTCTATTCTAATAGACAGTGTGCAGCTTCTGAAGAAACTTGGCATCACAGACTAGGACACTCAAACACTCACGTTCTCCAACAACTCAAACTAAGCAAGGAAATTCAAGTCAATAAGAGCAGCATCTCCCCTGTGTGTGAGCCTTGCCAGATGGGGAAAAGTTCGCGTTTACCTTTCTTTGTTTCAGAATCTAGTGTATTGGAACCTCTTGCTCTGTACACTGTGATCTTTGGGGTCCCTCTCCTACTGTGTCCAACCAAAGATTTCGATATTATGCAGTCTTTGTTGATGATTTCTCAAGATTTTTTTGGTTTTACCCTATGCGTACAAAATCAGAGTTTGTTTCTGTCTTCATTGCATATCAAAAGTTGGTCGAAAATCAGTTAAATACAAAGATCAAGGAGTTTCAGAGTGATGGAGGAAGAGAATTTACAAACAATCAACTCAAGAAACATCTAATGGAGAATGGTATACAACATAGAATCTCTTGTCCCTACACACCACAACAGAATGGGGTAGCTGAACGAAAACACAGACATCTAATAGAGCTTGGTCTATCTATGCTTTTTCATAGCCATACTCCACTGCATTTTTGGGTAGAAGCCTTCTTCTCTGCTAATTTCATAAGCAATCTTCTACCTTCCTCTGTGTTGAAGAACTGCTCTCCCTTTGAGATTTTGTTCAAACAGAAACCAGACTACTCAATGCTAAGGGTATTTGGTTCTGCGTGCTACCCTTGTTTACGTCCTTTGGCAACCAACAAATTTGATCCACGATCACTACAGTGTGTCTTCCTTGGCTCAACACTCAGTATAAAGGCTATAGATGTTTTTACCCTCCAACTGGAAAGGTATACATCTCTAGACATGTCTTATTCAGTGAGGACTGCTTCCCCTTTAAACTGCAATATCAATCTCTTGTCCCAAGGTATGAAACCTCTTTGCTTAAAGCGTGGCAAACTGGTTCTGTTTCTTCTCTGCCACAGGACATAGCTACTCCTCCTCCTCCTCCCCTTCCTCGTCCAAGACCTATGCAACAAGTCAATGAAATCCCAAATTAGTCTTAAGATGTTCCTGGTTTTGAAAATGACAATGATCTACCAAGTCAGTCAGAAGAAGACCTTGATCTTGATATAGAAAATGGTCCACAAACAGCAGTTCAGCATGAGATCCCACCAAGTCCTCTCAGTGCTACGTCTGAGGAAATTGAGCCTATCCAAGAAACCAACACTCATCCTATGACTACAAGAGGAAAAGATGGAATATTCAAGCCAAACACTAGGTATGTGCTTCTTACTTCTAAGTTCGTACAAGAAGAACCTAAATATATTACTGCTGCGCTGAATATCCTGGATGGAATCAAGCTGTTCTTGATGAGATGAGTACTATCCACATGCTGAACACTTGGACCCTAGTGCCTCCTACACAAGAAATGAATATTTTGGGTAGTAAATGGGTTTTCAGGACAAAGCTTCAACCTTCTGGATCACTAGACAAGCTAAAGGCAAGACTCGTGGCTAAAGGTTTTGATCAGGAAGATGGATTAGATTACCTTGAAACGTTCAGTCCAGTTGTGAGAACATCTTCAATCAGGCTTGTTCTGGACATAGCCACTGCAAAAGGTTGATCAATTAGGCAGTTGGACGTTTCCAATGCCTTTCTCTATGGAGAACTACAAGAACCTGTCTACATGAAGCAACCTTCAGGTTTTGTGGACCCTGAGAAGCCAGATCATGTCTGCCGCCTTACCAAAGCTCTCTATGGCCTGAAGCAAGTTCCAAGGGCATGGTTTGATACATTTAGCTCCTATCTTATGGAACTTGGCTTCACCTGCAGTAAGTCAGATCCCTCAATGTTCAATTACTACAAAGATGGAAAAACAATGGTATTACTCATGTATGTTGATGGCATGTTGCTTACCGGAAGCGATCCAATTCTTCTCCAGAAGCTGCTGGACTCTCTCAACACGAGGTTCTCAATGAAAAACCTTGGACATCCCAAATACTTCCTTGGGATTGAAATGGAGACGCTTCCTGAAGGTCTCTTTCTACATCAATCAGCCTATGCTACAGATATTCTCCACCGAGCTGCTATGTCAAGCTGCAACCCAAATGCCAACGCCTTTGCCTCAGCGTCTTGACAACCTTAACTTTGAACCATTCCCCGAGCCAACCTACTTCCGAAGCTTGGCTGGAAAGCTCCAATATCTTACCATCACTAGACCGGACATACAGTTTGCCGTCAATTTTGTCTGTCAGAGAATGCACTTGCCGACTCTCTCTGATTTTGGTTTGTTGAAAAAGATTCTCCGGTACGTAAAGGGCACAATACACATGGGACTGCACATCAACAAGGACCCAACACTTACTATCTCTGCCTACTGCGACAGCGATTGGGCAGGATGTCAAACAACTCGCCGGTCAACCACCGGATTCTGCACATTTCTTGGGTCTAATCTGGTGTCTTAGTGTGCTCGAAGACAAGTTACAGTCTCCAATTCGTCAACAGAAGCTGAGTACATGGCTCTTACAGCAACTGCTCGAGAAATCGCCTGGCTCTCCTTTCTGCTCAGAGATCTTCGTATCCCTCAACCACATCCTACTCTGGTTCAATGCGATAATCTCTCCGCGGTCTATCTCAGTGCCAATCCTTCTCTTCACAAAAGGTCCAAGCACTTCGATACTGACTATCATTTCATTCGAGAACAGGTGGGTTTGGGTCTAATTGAAACCAAGCACATCTCCGGCTCCCTTCAATTGGCTGACATTTTTACGAAATCATTGCCGCGAGCTGCCTTCACCGAGTTACGCCGCAAACTCGGTGTCGCCGAGTCACCCACACCGAGTTTGAGGGAGGATGTAAGTCAACATGGCCCAAACCGTATGGGCCTCGTCCAAGAAACTGCAAAAAGCCCAGTCATCGAGCCCATCTCTCTGGTTCAGAACAAGACAAATCTTGTACCTGCATAAGGCGTTGGAGGAAAAGGAAAGACGCTCCTCAAGCTGCAGAATCGATTTGATGCTCTTCAATCTTGACCAAATTAACCAGCTAAGAGGACAGCTGTTCACATCTGTTCTTATCCTTCTAAGTTCTAGATTGTTCTTTTCTTTCTATAAAATCTCTATTGTAATCTCAATGTGAAGATTAAGTAAAACAGAGCAATAAAGTTCAAAGCTTCAAGTTTTGTTAAAGTTCACACCTGGCTTTTGTGTGGAACATTCAAAATAAAGTCTCCCTCTGCCTCACCCTACATTCTTGTTAACCCATTCTCAAACATATAAGCTCGACTTCCCAGAGTTGAACGAGCATGCAATCTGTTGTTCTAGGGATGGTTGGGTGCTTGTCAGGCCATACAGTCACAAATATGCACTCTTTCTTAACCCTTTTACCAAGAACCACTTCTACTTACCCGAACGCGAATTCTATTACATTGATGATTCCTTAGCTTTCTCTGCCGCTCCTACTTCAGCTAGCTGTTTTGTCATCTCCTACACACACCTATATTATATGGCTACTGTAGCGATCAGAACATGGCGGCCTGGTCAAACTGTATGGACCGTCCATATGTTTAGAAACTGTGAACTCTATAGTTGATGGAAAAGATGCGTCTTCTCCAATGGTATGTTCTACTTGCTCAGTTCCTGCGGCTACCTTGGTGTTTTCGACCCATGTCAAACAAGCTGGAATATTCTTCCAGTGAAACCCTGTCCGGCTTTTAGACCGCTAGAAATGCATGAGCCAATGTTGATGACTGAGCTTGAAGGAGAAAACTTTATTTTGTATACACGCAGCAACAGAAGCCCGACTGTGTTTAAACTAAACTTGAATCAAAATGTATGGGAAGAGAAGAGAGATCTTGGAGGCTTGACAGTATTTGTAAGTCTCCCTACCACTTTTATAAGAGTTGGCCTCTCACCGGAGGAGAGGAACAAAATATATCCATCATTCACTACTACTTATCAGCTCCATGGCATGTACTATTCCCTCGGTGATGGGAAAAGCTCTTATCCCCTTCGAGAAACCATTTTTTATTTCAACTTCGCTTGGGTGGAGCCACCCAAGAACCTTAATCTCTCGTGTTTTTTTTTTTTCTGATCAGAAACTTCATTTATGCGTTTTATATTCTTTTTGAATTACTTTCAAGTCTTTTTTTACATTGTAGCTCGGATACTCTGTGTATTGGACAAGTTCCTATTAATCCAATGCATACTCTTAAGAAAGTCAAACTGTTAGAGCATCATCAATGGGGGTTTTTAAGCCCGGTTCTTAAATATAAAATTATTAAAACGCACACTCTCTCTTCTTTTTACTCAATTTTTTACTTTCTCTTTCATCATTTTACTCAACTTTTATTAAGTTTATATTTAAACACTCTCTCATCATTTTAAAAACACTCTCCAAAAGTTCTTTTTTAAGCAACTCTCTCTTCCTTTTACTCAACTTTTATTAATTTTATATTTAAACACACCCGCTATCTTCTCTTTACTCAAATTTTATATTTCAATACACCCCACAAAAACACTCTCTTTCTTCCTTTTACTCAAATTTTAATAATTTATATTTTAAAAACTCTTTAAGCACCCCCATTGATGATGCTCTTAAACCGACTCTTTTAGAGCTCTAGTCGAGCAATATCTTCATCAATTTCTTTGGTCTTTACCTCATCGTCTTCTCCAAACTGAATGCACTTGTCGATTTCAGAAAGTACATATTGTATGCTGCCCACACAAATGTTTCAAATTCGTTATCGGTTTGTATAAAGTCTCTACACTTAGAACGGAATTGATTTTGAGTTTACCTCCTCTCTTTTCTCAAATCAAGCGGCGTGAAACTCACCATGCTGTATTGTTCCACCTAGCACCAACATTCAAAATGAGGATTTCATGATCCAATATTTACTGTTACAACTCCATTTTACCAATATAACAAACACACAAACCAACTCCATTTTCCAGTACACATACCAACTCAATTAAGACTTTGTTCAGTTTTGCAAATTGAGGAGACAACTCACACAGCAATGTGCGAGGCACCGGGTCCAAGTCCATTGCTTTGTTATTTTAATTACTTATCTCTGACAATGAGCGATCAAATAAAGACCTCTACTTTGACAGAAATCTCAGAGTTCTCTTCCTAAATCTTAGGTTTTCGCCCAAAGCTTCAGCTGAGGATTTTGTGTTCTTGAATCATGATGAAACTCATCTTCTGGAAGCGAAAAACTCCTGCAGGTTCTTGTTTCAGCTCATAAAAAGTCTATAAATTCCTCTCAAATTTTTACTATGCAAGTTGTGGAAAATCTTGGATATGTAGTTTAAGTTTACCTTATATGTGTACTTCTTTGCAAGGTTTATCATAAGGTTTTTAATTTGTTGGTTCCAGAACTTCTGCGGCAAAAGAAGAGGATGCTTGACAGATCTATCAGAGAGATAGAGAGAGAAAGGCAAAGCCTTCGAACACAAGAAAAGATACTTATTGCGCAGATTAAAAAGATCGCAAAACAGGGCAAGATGGTTTGTTTCACTCTCTTATAAACTGACTTTGTGTCAAATTCTCAAGAAAACTTGTCTCTGACTATAATCCTTTGGGTACTTTGTGACAGGGAATTGTGAAAGTGATGGCAAAGGATCTTATAAGAATGCGACACCAGATGGAAAACTTTTACAAGCTTAAATCCCAACTCCAAGGTGTGTCTCTAAGGATCCAGGTATGGCTTTATTTATATATCTTTGTTTTATGACTTGGTTATTGTGAAATCATAGTAAAAGTTTTGTATCGAATCTAAAATATCGGTTTTTCAGACTTTCAAATCAACACAAGCAATGGGTGAGGCAATGAAAAGTGTGACTAAAGCGATGGGGCAAATGACAAGGCAGATGAACCTCCCATCGCTGAAGAAAATCATGAAAGAATTTCAGAAGCAAAACGAGAAAATGGAGATGGTCTCTGATGTAATGGGAGGTGCTATTGATGATGCTTTGGAAGGAGACGGGGAAGAGCAAGAGACAGATGATCTTGTTAGCCAAGTCCTTGACGAAATCGGAATCCACATCAATCAAGAGGTAAGTACATTACCCTTACCTAACTCTTCACTTATTCCACATAGGGATTATTTCAACCTGATCCAAAAACTGAATATAAGTGCAAGTTAAAATAGTTTACTTAACCAAAAAGAACCCATGTTGAAAACTTGAATATTTACACCATGATTTTGACCCGGTGTTTCCAGCTGGTGAATGCTCCATTTGGCGCGGTTGGAGTAGCAGCAGCAAAGAACAAGGTGGTGCAAGATGAAGCGGCGGGAGCTGAGGACGGTGGGGAAATAGATAGTAACCTTCAGGGAAGGTTGAACGACCTTCGAAAAAAGTGAAGCTTTCCGGTTTTTTTCTCTTTTCTTTTTGTAATCATACTTACTGATGGCTGATTTTCATCTACTAAATGTGGCTGACGATATGTTTACGTTTTTCGGAATTTAGAGAGCTCAAAAATCTCTTGCTAATAATCAGTTATGATAAAAATTTCTCCAAATTCTTAAGAAATCTTTTCTTTCTCAGTCGTGAAGGACGGGTTTTGGTATTTTGTGGCCTGTTTCATTTCTTTATAACTGGCAGGATAGTGTAAACACTCAAATTATGCTTCTCAGATGATTAATGAGCTAAACATTCAAGGGAAATGCTCTGTAAAGTAAACATGTTTTATGAATGACTTGGAACATAACTAAACCAAATGGGCAGAGATGGTACTTCAAAATCCGTGTGTCTGATTTTATTGTCCTCTCCAACAATGTATACCCTGGTTTTGCCTCTGCACAACCAGCTATCACAGCACAAGAGGACATTCTTCTCCTCACAGCACAGGAAGAAACTTACAGAATGCCAATAAACATGTTCATACTTCAAATCCACTGCTAACACCATGCTCCACGACTTCACTTTGGTCCCACCAATCTTATTTATCACCCATATCTCGGTCTTTATCACTCAATATTTTGTAGCTATTATAGTGGGATTTGTTCCCTTGGTAGGATCCAAGAGTATAAGTGTCACTTCTTTTGGAAGTATATAAGGGTTGGATCCACTTGGTTCCATACCACAAGCCTAGTATTGTCATCTTTGCTAACGCATAACAATAACAATAACCCCTCGCAGTGAAAGACTTCCGATATCTCGACTTGAGGGTCAATTTGGCTAAGTTCACTTGTGACCTTCACATGTGGAATTCTATGGACATGAGGATAGAACAAACCTTAAAATTGATCGACATGAGAGTCATAAACTCTTTTGTGGCTTTATCCAAGTGCTTTCTTGTGAATCTCCTATCGTTGAACAAATGGTTCCATCGTTTGCAAGTAGATCGTAACCGTTTCAAAGATGTAGCCGGAACACGACATAGTATCTCCTCTACCAAGTCCTCTGGAAGTTCCGACATTGCTGTGATTCGTGAATCTTGATCGATCTCCCAAGGAAGAAAGAGTGTGGGTGGCTGCTTGTTTAGGGTTTTCATATTTGAAGTAAAAATGATGTAACGCTTGGTTTGATTGATGATCAAGTAAAAGGAAAAAGGAAAGCCTCTCTCTTAGAAAGAGGGTTCAGTTTGCGCAACCCTAGAAGAAAGTATCTAAACTTGTGTGGCTTTTTGTCAAATGCAGAAATCTGAAATACTCTCTGCACTTGGGAAGATCAATAATGGGTTTTCATCTTCTTAAGTTTCCATTAACCTTGCGATGTTACAGTTTCTCTCTCGTTGGCTTCTTCTCCAAATCTCACAATCCTCGTCTCTCTGGTATATTTCTCTTTCTTTGCAAATGTAATTCAGGTTTGAGTCATTTTCACAAACACGTAGAGGGCATTGTTAGCTTTCTATTCACTTTCTGCGAATCTGGGTTTTGGAAACTCGTGAGGGGACACAAATCGAATTATTTGACCGGGAAACCCAGTAATTATATGCCAATTGCTAGAGGAAAGAGACAATTTTTCGCTTTAGCCTTCGAATTTTCAATGAAAGCTTGGGTTTTTTTGTCTTCCTTAGCTTCTGTAGTGATAGTGTTTTGTTATCTTTGCACTGTGTTATTTGTTCAGCGAGATGGGTTAGTACCGGAGATTGCAGTTCAATGAGATGTTTTGCGTCTTCTACACCTACACGTGGAAAGAAGTATGGTCTTTTCTTTAATACTGAAATCAACTTTCTCTGCTTCATTCTCTTCTTGTTCAATGAGACTCCATCTTTCTCTGCTTCATTCTCTTCTTGTTCTGTAACAGCAAAAAACAGAGACTTGACGAGGCCTGTGTTGAAAGGTATCAGGAATACAGTCGCACACTAATACAATCTTGGATTCTACAAGGTATATAACTAACTTACCGGTTTATTCTTTGTATTCGTATACATAAAGCAGAAGCTTAATCTCTCGTGTGTATGTTATTCAGGTAAAGTGCTTGTGGATGGTAAAAGAGTTAGTAAAGCTGGAATGCCTGTATCCAATGGTTCATCCATAAAGATTACAGCTGAGGTTCCAAAATATGTATGTAGGTGATTATTTCTCCCGAGTTACCCTATGTTTCTACAGTTTCTTCGTGCTTTGAGACACCTTTATTTGTCGACTGTCCTCTACTGTTTTTTCACTTGCAGAGGTGGACTCAAGCTGGAAGCTGCAATTGAGAAACTAGATGTTGATGTTTCTGAGAAAGTAGTTCTGGATTCCGGACTTTCTACAGGAGGGTTTACGGATTGTTTGCTTCGTTATGGTGCAGCTCATGTTTATGGCGTAGATGTTGGTTATGGTCAGGTGCTATGTATTGTTCCTACAGATTGTTTGATTTTTGTCCTGCAATCAGAGTTTTATTAGCAACTTCTTCTAGTTACTAATTAGTCAGTTATTTATCCGGTGTATGGTAACAGGTAGCTGATAAAATCCGTAACGATAAGAGAGTGACTGTTATAGAGAGGACAAATCTGAGATACCTCCCTTCACTCCCTCAAAAAGTCGATGTAGTGACACTAGACCTCTCATTCATTTCCATTCTCAAGGTAAGTTTGCTTCTGTTCATTTTGTTCACAGGAACCTTTTATAAGCCGCAAAGTTTTGAAACTTAAAAAACCTTATGAACAGGTGATGCCAGCTGTTATGAATGTGATGAAAGCAGATGCAACTTTAGTTACGCTGGTTAAACCCCAGTTTGAAGCTCGAAGATCACAGGTAATCAATCTATTATTTCTAAGATGCTAGATTTCTGATACACTAAACTCCAAGAAGAGCATACCCATATGTATAACATATATGAATCATCTCTGTTATTCTTACTTTTTGTTCTTCAACATTTTGTTTCCCGTTAAGGTTGGGAAGGGTGGCATAGTGCGAGATCCCGAAGTACATCAGGAGGTATGTTTGTATTCCTGTCCTCTTTGTGACAACTGAATCTTCTCGGGTTAATTGACAAACATTGATGTTCTTTGGTTATTGTCTGATGGGTTCCTTCTGTTTCTAAGTTGGGATAGCGAGAAAGCCTTGATCTTATATACAATGACTTGTTTATGGGTGAAGGTTCTTGAGAAGATAATAAATGGTGTTGAGCGGTATGGATTTACCAACAAAGGATTTATCGAATCTCCCATAAAGGGCGCCGAGGGAAACATAGAGTTCTTGGTTTGCTTCAACCGAGGGACAGTAAAACGCGAAGATGAAGAGTAGACTTGTATCCCATTGCTGGGAAGTTAGAACCTAGCATGAAATGCTTTTGTTTCTTCGTTCACTCATTCCATGATTTAAAGTAACACATTTTTTTTGACAAAAAAAAAAAAAAAGTAACACATTTTATAACTGTTCTTTTGTTTTGGTGATATCATAAGTCTTCAAGTTAAATAGCACAGGAAATTCAGGTTAATCATTTCAAAGAATCTCGGAAAAGCATTTTAGGTAGAGAGCACAGAGGACTTTCATAACAATAGCTTGTCCCATTTTATCGTAATGGAGAAATCAGTCTGTAGATAAGTAGCTGGACCTTGAAAAGGTTAGCTTTTACAAAGCAACGACTGGTCTTGAGATCTAAACAAGTCTTTCAATGTATAACAAGTCTTCCACCTAGAAAGCTCGATGTCCCGTACTACATTGTCTTGCCACTGAAAAAATTGAGGCAAAAGCTTAACTGGGAGAGAGAAAAACAAGAAAACTTTTGCTATAGCATAAAGTAACAATGTCTGCATACCATTAGGCTATGGTCTTGAATCAGTTTTCAGTGCCAACAATGGATGCCTCATTGTTGTTGGAAGATTTAACATTTTTTGTAGAATACATATGCACAGGTGGAGGCAAAAGCTCTTCTTGAATGGCCTGAGACATTGTTTAATAATGATGCAGCAAGATAAAGACCAAAATCATCAGAACCAATGCAATGTAGTCTACCTAGCAAAATCAACCATCATAATCATACTGATTCCAGAGAAAGAGAGAGAGAGAGGTTTTACATACCAACCAACCATTCTTCCCTCTTGCGCCGCCTTTGATATAATAAGCCTCTTTGAAGCCATTCTCGACCAGCAACTCAGCCACTTTCATGGAGTTACCATCAAAACTGCCTTCCACATCAAAGTTTCTAATCAGTGATCACACAAAGCAAATGTACAATTTTGTTAAAAAAAAGTTTGACGCTTTTGTTTATCCCTTACTTGTCAAGAATACAAACAACTGTATTCTCCGGATCAGAGAAGGTTCCTTTGACTTTCTTCAAGAACACTGACTCGTCATCTTCACTATACGGAACCTGAATCGAGCTCTTACCCAAAAACTTGAGATTCGGTGATGCCAATGAAGCCAAAGTCTTGTCATCTCTAATATCCAAAAGCTGCGACTCAGGTTGCATCTTGAGCTTACGAAACGCGTTCATGGCGCTTATTGGCTTATACTTCCTCAGGTAGAAGATAACCACAGGGACAACCACGAGATAGACGAATGTACATCCCGCAACGAAAAACGGGTACTTGTTGAAAAAATTGTCAATTGAAATCAGAATTGATTCCAAATCGATTTTTCCAGTGGATTGATCGGAAATTGAGGTGAAGGATTCTGATGCGAGGACAGGAGAAGAGAGGATGAACTGGGAAACGGCAAGAGAGAGATGGGTTTTGGGTAGAAGCTGCAAAGAGTTTGGGGAATTGCTGAGAGGAATTAGGGGAGTCTGAGGAGAGGAAGGTTTGCAGAGGTTTCGCAGAGGAGAGGATGCGAGGATTATCGGAAGAGACGTCATCACTAATGACGACGAGAGAGAGAGACGATGTGTGGAAGCGCCAAGACGATAAGAAATATATTGGCCTTACTTGTGAGCTAACCAAAATTTCTAGTCAAATTGGAGAAAAAGCGAAATGAGGAGGCATAACTTATAACCAATTTTTTTTTTTTTTTTTTTAAACATGTAACTTTATTTTTATCTTTTGTCGTAAACATGTAACTTTTTTTATTTATATAAAATCCAAAATTACATAAGAGAAATTGGTAATTATAGCCAAGAAAAAAACATAACCTAATATCTAACCAAAACAATTTTATGTGGCAAAATTATAGTCATTAAATTTACGTGTTTTGGTTAGATATTATGTTTTATTTTTTATTTTTGGTTATTTTTGTAAATGATCCATTACATAATTCATACAAGAATTTTTTTTAAAAGGTAAAACTAATTACATAATTAAAATTTTGGAAAACAAAACAAAATGATTTTTAACGATGTTTTTCTCCCAAAAAGTCTTACTCGCTAATTGAATATCAACTCTACTATTTTTTTTTCTACATATTCGCATTCAGCACGATTTGATCTTCCTCTTTAGCTATCACCTATTCGGTGAATCTATTATATAGTGGGAGAATTTTCTATCCTCTTAAGATATCCAGATCATCACTTTAAACTTCTCACATCATTTTAAAAAAAAAATAATTACAATAAAACTTAATAAAGATTTAATAAATTTTTCATTATTCTTCTATTAATTTTCTTACATTAATTACCACACAACTTGACCAAAAAAAGGGACATTTACAAAAATACTACTTTTTGTGTTCACATTTGCAAAAATACCACTTTTGGTGTCTATTTGCAAAAATGCAACTAATTATGATTTTTTAGAGTCTAAATCCTAAAAATTCTAAAACCTAAAAAATCTTTTGACCCCTAAAACCCTCAAAACTAAACCCTAATACAACATAGTTAACCCAAACATAAATGATATAATGAATAAATAATTTTTAAAAAGTGGTATTTTTGTAAAGATTGTAAAAATGTGGCATTATTGTAAAGTGACATTTGAAAAGTGATATTTTTGAAATTTCTATAAAAAAAACTACCACACAACAAAATTAAAAAAACGAAAATAAAAAATACAATAAAATAAATAGAGATTTGAACTTTTGAAGAGTTAAATGTGAAATTTTGAAATATAAAATATAAAATTATTAGAGAATATTGGCCAAAATAACACTTTGTGGGAGAAGCGTGTGTTTTTGGCTCATTTCCGAAAAATTGTGTCTTTTTAGCACTTTCTAAAATATTTTGGACCATTTTGCCCCTGAAGCGGAAGTGTATAGTCTGACGATAGTGGACGAAGTACATCAACATGTACGACCGAATTCGTTATTGGATGTTAAGAAATGCATCATGTAAATTATATATGTTGTATGTGTACATATATACACATGTCATAGTAACTGCATATGTTATTAACAATGTATGCGTAAATGTGTATATATTGTAGATTAACAGAATTTAAGTGTACGTATGTTAATCATGATATCTATATGTTAGATTAAATGTATGTTCATTATGTATCTTGTGGATGTACGTATATATACCATAATTGACAAAACATTAGTGTACATGTACACTTATAGCATATTATATATGTACATATATACTATAAGTGATAAAATTAGTGTACATGTACAGATACGACATAATACATATATACATATATATCATAATTAATATAAAAATTTGTGTACATGTACATATAACATATTATATAGGTACATATATATTATATTTGATAAAATAAATGTACACGTACACATATAATATATTATATAAATACATATATACCATATTTGATAAAAATTAGTGTATATGTATCTGTATGATATGTACACATTTTGATACGTGGATAGTTACATATATGTCTATATGTTAATATGTACATGCATAATTCAATTTATTTTTTAAATGAATAATAAAATTAATAAAGTATACCAAAATGGGTATGAAAGCGTAAAGAAAAATAAACTTTAACATAATCTAAAAATATTTTTTTTTACTATAAAAAGATATGAAGCATATGAAAAATAAGAATAAGGAGAAGTAGAAATAAAATAAAAGGAGAAAAATAAAAGAAAAAGAGAGATGTTTCGTGGAAGGGAGAAGAAAGGAAAGAAGAGTTGGGTTACGAGGATAGTATAGTCAATTCGCACTACAAAATGTTATGTCCATAAATATTTTGAATTAAGTGTTAATGTTATAAACCCATTGGAATTCATGAATAAGTGTTATATGAGCCAATTTTTTCAAAATATTATTATATAAATTCTTCCAACTTTCATTAAATGTATTTAATTGAATTTAAAAATTAAGGATATATTATCACATCATATGAGTAAACTTTTCTATTTTTTTTTTGAGTTCTTGATTTTTAAATTCAAGACAAATAATATTTCAAAGATTCTTAACCCGATTCTAACTTTATTTGGTTATTTTTTGGTAAAAAAAAATTGTTATTTTGCTTTATCGTATTCGGAGACTTTCACAATTCATCTTGATTTTACAACTGAAAATAATTCAATTAGTCGGATTTAGTTTCAATACTATTAAACTTTTGTTTTCGAGTTAATCAATATTATAATCTATTGTTTTGCTAAAATTTAATAAAATACTAACTAACTATATATGAGAAACACAAAAATTTTAAAGACAAAAATACATAAGAAACTGAATTATTCTTTAAAGCTAAAAAATATATAAACTAACGAGACTAAGATAAATAAAAAATAGAAATGATAAGTAATCATATTATAGAGAGATAATATATAGAAAAAAGATTGAAAATTGTACTTTTAAAATCTTAACCGGTTATTTAAAAAACCTGATTTATTCAATGATAAATTTTACATAGATAAGAAAGTTTTATACAAATATATTTAAAAACAATAAATACGTTATTTAAATGATTGACAATTTTTTCATATTTTCATGCAGTATAGATAAAAATAATAATTTATATTATTTCATATCAAATATCATTTTGTATCTTCAAAGAATTGGTTGCTTTGTTAAACATAAAAACTAAACTAATAAATGAAAATCCAAATGTTTTATACCAAATTAATATTATTGTTATACAAAACTCGTGCACCGCGCAAGTAATATTCTAGTTAGACTAACCAATTTCTTTTGGAAATTTATATTACTTTTGAAATTATAAGATGTTCAAAATAAAACACGAAATTGATAAATTATTTCTATGTTTTTCGGAGAATTATGTGTATAATCGCCAGCTTTGAATTTTAATTTGTATCTCAACTAGCTTTAAAAAAATATCAAATTACCAAAAAAGAAAAAAATATTTTTTCATAATTAGTTTAAGAAAATTCCACCAACCAAATTTTTACTTTGTCGAATTCAGAAAAATAAAAATAAATCAAATAACATTAAAATCTTCATACAAAATTGTAATTAATAATAAGTCCATACGATAAAAAAAAACTACTACATTTCGATTAACTCAAAAATAATTTGCTTCAAATTCTAAACTAGTGTACTATATTTTTTGCATGTGATTTAAAATAAGTTACATAATATCATGTAACCGATATATCAATAAAAATAACATGATATTTTGTAAAATCCTAATCCACAAAATTCATGTTATTTACAAAACATACGATCAAACATAATTATTTTTGAAAAGGTTATTGTCAAGTTCTCAATCTATCATTTTGCAGATAATAAGTTTGGATAGATCGGAACCGAATACGCAGAAGCAAAAGCATATGGGACAATTACAAAAATGCCACTTTGTGTGTGCATATTTGCTAGAATGCCATTTAGAGGTGTCCATTTACAAAAATACCACTAATTATAGATTTATAAGACTTATATCTTAAAATTCTAAATCCTAAAAAATGTTTTGACACCTAAAACACTCTAAACACTCAAAACTAAACTTTAACAGAACATAATTAACCCAAACATAAATAATATAAATAAAAAATAATTTTGAAAAAGTGGCATTTTTGTAAAAATTTCAAAAGTGTGATTTGTAAAATGTGATTTGAAAAATAGTATTTTTTGAAATTTCACAAAGCATATATTAGCGAGGAGTCAGCTAATCATAACACTTTCTGATTCTTTTGATACTTCCTTTATCAAATTGTCCAGTTATTTATTATCCTTTTTCCACTTTGTACATAGCACTAATATTTTTTGTTGAGCAATAGATCTGAAATTTCAAAAAAAAAAAGAGAGTTAAATTATACTCTCAAAACATAATTTATTACCTATTTTTAACAGCAACAAATTTCGATTTATTCTTAAAATTTAAGATGAACAAATTTAAATGTAACCCTATATTATTTTACACAAATGTAGAAAAAGAAATGCTTGTTTGTCTGTTTCCCTCCCTCTGTATATATTAATCTATTATGACAAAACAACCCATCACTGGATACTTTTTACAAGTTGCACATACAAAGTTGATATCACATTAAGAAAAACTAATGAGATGAGTTATGTTCGTCGTCTTCTGATGATGAAGAGGAAGAAGAAGACGAAGAAGAAGGTTGCTTTCGTCCACAGAGTCCAGGTAGAGGTTGTGGCAGCATTGGATTCACTGGAACTGGAAACTTATGAGCAGAACTAAACGTTGTTCTTTCATTTATCATCCCTACTTCTTTGCACACTCTGTCTACTACTCCGAGGAAGTCTCTAACCACCAAGAATATTCTAAACGGGTGCGCTTCTTCTTTCGCCGAGTTTCCATGGAAATACTCCGTGATCTCTTTTACAAGAGATAATGCGACGCTCTCTTGAGCTTGTACTCTGATGATATCTTCCTCAGCTCTTTTCAGAAACGTGTTCATCGATTCCGAAAATCTCTGATTGCTGCTTTCTTCTGTTATTGTTGATTGGATTTTGATAGCCTCGTTAATCTTGGCAATGCCTTGAGAAAGCTTGGAGACGTAGCTGCTTAGTACTTCTGAGTCCATTGCAGCAGCTTTCTTGACGTTACTAAGCTCTGAGCATAGACTTGATACAACTTCGAGGCCGAGTTTCCTGCATTTCATGTCATCTGTTTGCGTATTGTTACCTGAGAGACGTGTTCCTTCTGCTCGGATTATCTCTTGTACAACGAAATGCAAGAGAGTTGTTTTCCCATCAGCACCTTTGACATCGACGAGCTTGAGGAGTGTGTCGAGCTTGAATGCATGTGCATCCCCTCGGTTTGTCCCAACGTTCATCCGGTTTCCTGTCTTTAGAACCGCTTCTAGAAGCTTTAAAAACATCCTGCTGTTCCTCAGTTCCTCACAAGCAGCCTAACCAAAGAATGTGAATGAAGTCATGATCCGTGATGGTACAATCAATATGGCAACAAGAGAGAAGATTGCTATATATGTACCTCAAGAGTCTCAAAAGATTTCTTCAGGTATTCAACTTCGGACTCAAAGTTAGCTACATAGAGCATTGCATCAACTCTTTTAAAGGCAAAAGGGATGTCTAGCATTGCCTTAAGGAATTTCTCAGCATGTCCAAGCTTAACGGGCGAATCATCCTTGTACTCTTTCAACTTGCGCTCTTCCTCTTTTGTCGGAGCCATCTTCAGTAAGCTCTCAAGAAGTTCAGTACCAAGTGTATCAGCATTGCCTGAAAAGCATAGCAAAGCACAGGAATATAACACTAATAATATCTCAACCATGATTGAAAATGAAGCGTTCAAAATAACTTCATTGAGTCACTGAAAACCCCTCAAACTATCATACTTAGCGATGTATTAATCATTCCGGCAGGGGGAAACGTGAAATTATGTATGTGACATGATAGTTTACCTTCAAGAAGAGCCTCGCAAACTTCTTCGATAGTGACATTGAGTGCGCGAAGCAAGATCGCAATATTTTGAGCCTTCTTAGGGTCCAAGACTCTGTTCTCTTGGTTTGGGCTCGGGAGAACACATCTTGCAGTTGTCTGACTCTGATTTGGTTTGTGATCTAACGACTTTGCGACAAACAACGTTTCAATCATCTCTTCATCTAACCTGCAATCACATCAATAATTTCAACAACCACATTCTCAAGATGCATCAAAGACATTATGGCATGAAACTCACTTGAAAGAGCTTGATCGAAGATGATCCCAAACCATCTCACGATCTGAACTTGCTCTGACTTTATCCCAATGTAACGCCTTTAGCTTCGGTTTAGGAGTTTCTTCGGCTGGCTCAGTGGTACAGAACGTCTCTGCAGTCTCCTTTGGAAATGTTACCGGCAGGTTTTCGGATGGGATCACAAAAGGATTTGAAGGTGGCGTGAGAGAAGGCGGTCGGGACGCCTTAGGAGTCACCTGATTCCGTTGTGCCCATGACGGAAATGGTGGAGGAGGTGGCGGAGGTGGCGGCGGCACCCACGAAGCTCCGATTGCAGACACCGGAGGCTGTAACATTTGAGATGAAATGTACGAAGTCCGTGGAGATACATCTAAGCTATGGCTAAAATCTCTATCCGGAGAAGAGGACAGAGATGATGACGAGGCAGACTGCGAATGTCGGGGAGATGTGACCGGTGACTTGTGAGAAGCTTTATCCGGTGAAGAAGAAACAGAAGACGACGGTGAACGAGACCGCAATTCGTCTAACTGCTTAAGGAAACCTTGTCCCGGAGAATTAGAAGAAGAAGACAGTAATTGAGATTGCAACCCTTGCCGGAGATTACTCATAAACGCCGGTAATGCCTCCGGAGATTTCTGGAAGCATCTATAAGGTGATGTAGAAGCAGAAGAATGCATAGGGGATCGCATGTAAGCTTCTGGAGTATCGTTTGGTCGTCTTTCTGGGGAAGTAGGAGCAGATGATAGCGTCGTAGATCGAGAACTTCGAGGAGAGTCGTCGAGATTCTGGATAGAGTTTTCCTTTTTGTTATTCATTGATCTGTCTGGTGAAGTTGTCAGAGATGTAACCGTCGGCGATCTCGAGATCTGACGTAATCCGTCGGCGTTTTTCACCGGGCAAAGTCCCGGCGATAAAGAAGCTAGGGACAGTGATGGAGACCTCACGAATTGATAATCTGTCAACTGTGAGATCTTTCTCGGGGATGATTCAGAGATTCCCGGAGAAGTCTTCACCGGCGGCTCTGGTGCGGAGATTACCGTAGGCTTAGGTTCGGATCTCTTAGGACTCATTGACGGAGAAATACTGATGAAGGTCGATCTCCCTGGAGAACCTGAGCTTGATGATGAGCAAGAAATAGTGTCATCGTTCACAGATCTAGGGTTTTGATTCGGAACCGCCGCAAAAACTCTCCGAGACTCGGATCCGAGTTCGCGCCCGCTCGCTGAACCTCGGGGAGAGTAGAATTCGTCTTCTTCCTCTTCCCCTATCGAACCAACCTCTGGGTTTAGCCGGAAACTCCGTTTCATGAGAGGAGGAAGAGGCTGGAGATCTGGAGATTCCAGTTTCCGTGAGCTCGAACTATTATTGCTCCGATTACTATCCGATTGATCTTCAACTCCTCTTTGATTCACCATCGTTCCCAAGTAAAGAAACTCGGAGCTAGTGTTGGTGGCGCTCGTCGTTGTCGTCCTCTGCTTACTATTTCTACAATCCGCATTGCGCCGTACCGGAGGATTCGCCGGCGGAGGAGGAGGATAAACTCGACGGCTACTGTCGGTAGTCCATGTCTTGTTATCATCGGGTAAGTTACGATCCTGATTTCTTCTCCTTCTTCGCCAATAGAGCAACGCAATAAGTGCGGCGACTAAAGCGGCGGAGGATACGGCGGAGATGGCGACGATAAGAAGTTTTCGAGAATTAGGCGGCGGATTAGTGGCGTGAGGGACGATGAGAGAGGAGATATTGGCCGGGAAGGAAGCAAAAGAAGCCGGAGAAGGAGGCGGAGGAGATGAAGGGTATAAAGGGAAGAAGGGAGTTGCAGTTGGGTCTGAAGGAGGATTGGTAGAAGAGAAAGGAAGCTTAGGAAGCGGCGGTGACTGAGGAGGTGACGGTGGTGGTGAATCTACGGGGAAGAAAGGCTCGTGGAGAACTCGACGGTCGGCGAGCACCAGATCGGAGAATGAGAAGAAAAATAGGAAGAAGAAGAGCATTGTGTTATACTTCGAGATCTGAGAGTGTGGACTCTCTCTCTCTCTCTCTCTTAGTTTCTGTTGGTTTTCTTCTTCAGGATTTTCTCGAGAAAAGATGAGAAAACTTGAGGAGAGTGATGGATCCAGCTAAGATTCTGCTGGTAATGGTGTCTATTGATCTTCTTCACTCTTTTTTTTTCTTTTTTTTTTTAACTTGAACAACTGAGTGATGGTGAGAGAGTAGTGAGAGAGGCCAAAAGAGCTGATGGAGGGAGAGTGGTTAATTATTCTCTTACGTAGTAGGGCCCGCTTTCCAGACTTCACCTAATCAAATAATGACACGTGTACAAGACGTGGACTTTGTAAATAGTCCTAGTTAGCTACCGCGTAAGTGTACACACTGCACTGCATTGCACCGTACGCACATTAATGAAATATAAAAATGCGACTTGATTTGTTTCTTCATTCTTGTTATTATTTCTCAGGCGGAATTGACTAAGGGCATCTCAAAATATAAATAAATAGTATATTTCTATATTTAGAGGAACACTATTTATTTTTTTTTTTTTAAAATTAAATTTTTTTATTTACAAAATAATTTTTCAATTTTTACATATTTTTATTTTATATCTAAACAAATTTATCATACACATAAATACCCATAAAAATAGTATACAAACCTAACAATATTAACTCATCATATATTTTTCTATTTATACGATGTTTTAAATTTTTATTTTTATAATAAATGTTATTAATTTTAGTAGTATTAAAATTTTTTGCTGTACTATTGTTACAAATAAAATACATTGATATAATTTATAAATTTTAAAAGTAAAAAAATTTGAGCAATAAAATAAAAATAAAATATATTTGAATTATTTTACTTTTAAAAAGAAAAGTAGAAGAAAATTTTTACTCTATTTTTAGAGAAATTTATTTTTAGAATAAAAAATAGAGGCAATGGAAATGATCTAATAATTAAACGAGAGTGTAATAAAGGAAGTATGGATTTAAATATAAATGTAATGGTGTGCTACTGTTTGAGAAGGAAGTGCGTGTGTTGTGCTAATTATTTCTTTTTCTTTTACCGACACTACTGCTACAAATGGTCGGTTCATGTGTTTCCCCCAAATGCTGTACTCCGAAACTTGGATTAATTTTTAGAGAAATTGCATATCATAGCAACGGATTATCGAGTAATTGGTAAACTAACTAAGATACTGTCGCCAAAAAAAAAAAAGAACTACGATACTGTTTGAGCTTCAGTTGACCTTTAACTTTGTTCATTCTCGGGTAACTAGGACATATAGTACAACGTTCATAAATTAACACTTTATAAATTAATAATCACAAAAAGTTAATAAATTTTTCGGTACTGAAGTCGGACTAATGTAAAAGTTAATAAAATTCGATAAAATAATAACATATATTTTATTAAAAAATATTTTATATAAAATATGGTGTCAATAATAGTATAAATTAATAATCATGCATATATAACTATGAAATGTACCAAAATATGGCTTTGATGATTTTTTATTTTACTTGTTACATAAGAAAAACTTTTATGATTTTTTTCTCGCTACCCAAAACTTCTGAAAAATTATATACACGATAATTGATTCTTTACATATATATCTTTCCAAATGTTTCATAAAATACATCGTTTATGACTTTATAATCAACATTAAGAATAATAACGTGTAATTAATAACATGCATCATTTTATATAGATAATATATTATGATATTAACAATAATTCTATTGCGATAACTAAAAGTAGAAATCATACTCTCAAGTTAATGCATATCATTTTTACAAATAGATTTAATTTAATTATTTAATATAATGTCATTTGATATATATTTTTTTAAAAACTTATTACCTAGAAGGCTAAAACATATATCTCTTTATAAATTAATATTTCAATTAATTAATAACTTTATAAATTAATAATTTTTTAAAATTCCAACGATTTTAATTTATACAGAGGTTTTACTGTAGAACTAATAATAATATGAAGAGAAATTTTAAAAAACGCCATTTTTCAAGTGCCACTTTACAAAAATACCACACTTTTGAAATCTTTACAAAAATGCCACTTTTTCAAAAAAAACAAGTTTTATATTATTTATGTTTGGGTTAATTATGTTCTATTAGTGTTTAGTTTTGAGTGTTTAAGGGGTTTTATGTTTCAAAACATTTTTTAGGATTTAGAATTTTAAGATATATGCTTTATAAATCTATAATTAGTGGCATTTTCGTAAATGGACATCCCTAAGTGACATTCTTGCAAATATACACACAAAAAGTGATATTTTTGTAATTGTGCATAAACGCTCTTTGAAAACATAAGTAGTTTGAGAGTTAACCATGTTAAACATATAAAATTTTTGTTGCAGATGTATATGATTTAATAAAAATTAGGAAAAATACAACATGTACAATGTCGACCTAGAGTGCACAATGGTTAGCAATAAAATAGTAAATTAGCAATGAAAAAGCCACAAGTGCACATATTCTTAGAGTGCACAATGGTTAAGAAGAAAATAGAAAAAATCACATTGTTATTTGATTGCAAGAAATTAAATCACACTGAATTAAAAATGTTTTTAAACAATAATATCAAAGCGTTAGGCATTCAGATCATTCTTAAGGATTCATAACTCGAATTATTCAGGTTTTATTTATGAGGCTAGTGACATTTTTTTCTTCGTCTTAAAACTCAAAGCAGTAATTTGTGACTAACTCGCTCTGGTGGCTGATAATGAATAAATATAAATTAATCATCTTTTGCACTCAATCAAATGGGCTGACGATTTATTTCCCCCCAAAAACAAACTTATAACTCCAGATCTACACAGTTTTGAGACCCCAATGTCTTTCTCCATATTCTGGAAGTTAAACACTTATGTGCACACGATTTAAAAGTTACAGACTTATACACACACGACGGGTGGGTTATGTTGGTTTGACTCGAAACCGATACGAAACTAACGAACCGAAATAGAAAACCAGAATCGACCCGTTACCCGACTTAAACCGTGACCCGACTCGAAACCCGACCCAAATGAGATATTGAAGAACCCTAAAATCGATTTCTCTCTCAATTTTGCAGAACGAGGAGGAGGAAGAAGAAGAAGAAGACGAGTCTATTGAGAGCTTCCTTAGTGATTGAAATCCTAGAAGATAATCGATTTCTGGGTTTTGTGTTTTCTTTCTTCTTTCAACATTTCTTTAGAAATGTGCAGATAATCGATTACGTGTTTTTCTTCTTCTTTCGGTTTCATGGTGATTTTCTGGGTTTTGCAGGTTTTTTGGAAATACGATTGTGAACATGAGCTCTGGATCTTCTAGTGGAACATCAACTGCCCGACGAGGAGGAAGAATCATGGGTGTGCCAAAGAAATGTTGGTGTGGACAGAAGACCGTGGAATTGATATCCAAATCCGATGCTAATCCTTACCGTAGGTATTATCGATGTGCTTTTGCTGCAGAACAGAAGCTTGTCAATGACAATCATGTATTCAAATGGGTCGATGAAGCATTGAGGTTTCAAATGTCGAGTCTCCAACAATCCGTGAAAGCTATAACTGAAGAGAAGATGGAGCTTGAGAAACTCGTGTTTGATAGGATGCAATTGAAGTTCGAGAAAGAGATATTTGAGAGGATTGAAGATGAATTGGCGGAAGAGAAATCAAGTGTGAAGAAAATGATGATTTGTGGAGTGTTTGGGTTTATGATATTGGTTGGTCTGATGAAAATACTAGGTTGATTTGTTGTTTTCTTTGGTTTGGTTCAGTTTGTAGTTGGTAAGTGTGTTATGTGTAGGGAGGGTTTGCATTCATTGAACAGAGAAGAAGACAGATTCGTTTGTAACCATATGTGTGTCTTACTAAGAAACAAAGAATTGAATGAATGTGTTGACGGACTAAAGTATGGGTTCTTTAACTGTCTCACATGCCTAGTTTTTGGTTTTTTCCTGTCAAGTCATGTGATTAAGTAGTTGCATTCATCGAAAGAAATGTCCAGCAGTGAAGTTGTTCTCAATTGATGTGTTTCTCAAATGCAGTGAAGTAGTTGCATTCATTGAAAGAAACTCCATGCTCAACAAAAATATATATAATGTTTAAGAACACAAACTGAAACCTTATTGTCACACAAACTCAAACCTTATTGGCATTGTTATGAAATCGAGCGTTATGGCCCGTTTCTTTACATACTCCACACAATTGAACACGTTTCAATTGTTTTGGTTTCTTCTTGAGGGGAGACTCATTCTTCCCTTTCTTTCTTTTCTCCTTCTTCTTCTTCTTTTCTCTTCCAGGTTGTGTGGCTCCGGAGGCACATGGATTAAATTAGCCTCTGATCTACCTGGCCAAAATCCTGCACTTCTCATTAGGATCACTCCATTCGTATAAGTTCTCCTCCACGTAGCTGTCCTAAACCAATGACTGACAAAGTCGTCAGGATGTAGTTTCCTATCTAAAATAACCCCATATCCATGCTCACAAGGTATCCCGGTTATTTGCCACTTCCTACAGGTACAAGTCCTCGTATCTAAACTCACACGGTGAGAACAACCTCTCAGCTCCACTAGGAACATATTGTTGGTGCTCCTGTAGACCTTGCATTCTGAAGCCAATTCATGTTCTGCTTGAAGATACTTAACCACATACGGAGTACATATGCCTTGGTGCATATGAGTTTTGACATCCCGTTTAGCTATACGGACCATTGCAAGTCTTGCAATCATCTGAAGCATAGGGACAAATGGTCTCTCCCTTGCATTCACTATACTGCTGTTGAACGACTCAGTGGAGTTGTTTTCCACGTCCTCACAATGGTTTCCGATCTTGTAGAAGGCCCTACACCAACTCCTTGGGTTTGACTTCATGACATCCTCATATACTCCACTGTCGTATCTAAGTAAGTTCTTCAAGTGCTCATTATACTGTGCCTCATTGTAACTCCACGCTAAATTCCATATGAAGGGCTTCATGTCTGATTTCTTTCCATGCTTAGCCTTTAAATTCCCATAGATGTGTCTAACACACATTCTATGCTCGATGTTTGGTAACTCCAACTCAACTGCTTTGATAAGTCCCTAATAACATATAAATATATAATTTCAAATTAGTAAACAAAGCAATACACAACATTAGACAATGAGCAATGACCAGAAATCAGAATTACTAACCTTTTGACGATCAGAAATCAGAATATAACCTTCCCCATCTTGTAATCCCAAATCATTCTTTATCTTCTGCACAAACCACAACCAGTTGGGAGTGTTTTCCACTTGAACTACAGCCCATGCTATTGGATAAATAGCGTTTTCTGCATCTCTACCTAAAGCTACAAGCAACTGCCCTTTCATTTTTGATCTCAAGAAGCAACCATCTAATCCTATCAACGACCTACATGTTTCTTTCCATGACCTTCTAAGAGCATCAAAGCAGACGTAGAACCTGTTAAACACATCTAGACCTTCTTCATTTGTAAACGTGTCAATTTCAACTGAAGACCCTTCATTAGTTTCTAATATCTCAGCCCCATAATCTCTTAGACGTGAAAACTGCTCAGCATATTCAGCATCAATCATTTTCAAAGCTTTACGCCTAGCATTCTGACATTGTATCCTAGTAACAGTGATCTTCCATCTTTCCTTAATCAATTCCTCAATCTTCATTGGCATAAAGTATTTTGGATCATCTCTAATCTTATGAATGAATAACCTAGCTATCACAGGTTCCCTCATCAACTCACATTCTCCATTAGGAACACATGAATGCAGGCTCACGAATTTGGTAATTCTCCACTTACCAGTCTTCTTACTTCTAGAGCAATATACACGCCATTCACAATTGTCACCAACACAATTAAAGCCAAGCTTTGTCTTGTCATACATGTATTGTCGAATATTCCGAGCTGTGTTCAGAACATAGTCGAGTACAGCCTCCTTAAATGCTATTCTATTGTACAAAACTTGTCCTTTGTACAAGTTTCCATTCCCTCTTCTCATATCGGAATGATCTTTCTTTCTTCTGGGAACATCTTCTTCTTCATCACTCTCACTGTCTGGATAAACGTCGTGACGAATCGGAGGCTCGTCATTGAAGCCCGCAATAGCTTCCTCGATGTTGTAGTCATTCCGTTCGCCAGGATCTTCGTGGTCGCGAGGATCTTCGTGGTCGGATTCATCTCTTTCAATATACTCCACGATTTCAGCCATGAATGACAGATGAACAGACCCAAATTCTAGGGTTCGTGATTTGGGGATTTTGGTTGAAGTCAATTTTGGGGGGGTTCAATGTTTGGGTTTAATGAATGGGTGGGTTATCCATTAAAATCGGGTCAAAATTGGGTTTATACTGGTTTAATCACGGTTTTATGGTTTAATCTTGGAGTTTACATGGTTAACTGTGGTTTGGTAAATAGTAAGCCAAAACAAATTTTCGATTGTGTGTATTAAGGTTTTCAACTTTAATTTTGTGTGTGTGTAAGTCTGTAACTTTTAAATCGTGTGCACATAAGTGTTTAACTTCCAGAATATAGGGAAAGACATTGGGTCTCAAAACTGTGTAGATCTAGAGTTATAAGTTTGTTTTTGGGGGGAAATAAATCATCAGCCCCAATCAAATAGATAAACAAGCATTCAAGCGCCTATCAAGTGTTCACTTAACTTAGTAACTTTATTCTCACAGGTTAAAGGGCAAAGCCTATCAAACATTATATCAAGATGACAAGTCTAGTGATGTGCAAGCCGAAGTCATTCTAATATCAAGTTCTAAGTGTTCAAGATTGAATTGCTGCATAAAACAAAAAAAAAGTAAATGAAGAACTAGTCTAACTTATCAAGAGCATCACTATATTTCTAAAATCTATATGACGAACCATGAAAAAACTCATTGAATTTTTCATTATTCCCAACAAGAAAACTATTGAATCATCATCAAACAACCAGAAGCATAGCAATAGAAAATGTATTCATTAACATCAATAGGGTTCAAAATCCCTTCTTGGCCTTCTTATCAGCTTTCGATTCTTGGCCTTCTTGAATCATCACTCCATGATCATCGACTAACACCTCCTTTAACCATAGAACGTTCTGATGAGCCAACATCCTCTTCTTCCACAACAAGAAATATCCACTCTCTCCAAGTAAAAATTGGAGCTTTGATACCATTTGCTTTGATTTTCTTTATGTGATATACCTTAGAAACTTAATGTAGAAAATTCTCATGCCTCTCAGTCACTGAAGGAATCGATCATGATATCGCATGAACAAGAGAAGGCAAACCAACCAACGAAAGTATGGAGGAAGAACACACACACAAACATGATTTTCTACCCAGTTCAAATCTCAATGTAGGATCTCCATGTGATGTCAAACAATTCATTGGACACAAGAGTTATGCCTTTCAAATCACAAGATGATGATTCTCTCCTTATGCAATTCTTGAACTTGTATATATCGCGCATTGTTTTTATTTTTTCCTCTTGTTTTCTTCAATCGAAGAACACTCATACATTTTTTTATATAGTTCTTGTATGCGAATCAACTGATATTATGGCAAATGCAATCGATTAAGAATGTTAACATCACCAATAACTAAAATAAACAACTACGACTAAAACATATATCTATCACAAATTTTATAAATGTACTTCTAATATATTTAAGGAAATTAATTTTTGATTTTATGTAATTTGTTTCTTGAAAAAATTGGCCACAATGTCACTTATTCATGATGTACAATGTGTTTATCACACTTTTTCAAATCTCTTTGTGCACATAGCACTTTCCTATGTCAATTGACTCTAATACCCTCATGTGATGTACAACACACTATATCTCATTCTTACCATATTTCATATTTTGTTTTAATACATATACATATACGCATGAGACTATATACCATACATATAAGACATACGTACACATTTATATGTACATATATACACATATTTATATGTACATATATACATGTATATATATAAATATAATAGCTATTGTACATATACATGGAACACTTGTACACATGTACATTAATATACTATATACTTGCACGAAGATATATGCGTAAATGTGTGTACGTATATTTTATATGCATGACATATATTCACATGCATATATCTATGTGTACGTATATTGAAACAACCCAACCCATTTTTTCTTTGTAAATGGACTCGAATTAGCATTCACATAAATACTAACTCTCAGCATCCAATCAACATCAGCATTCAATCAACAACAACCAGCAAAAAATACTCAATAACAATTTAACCAATTCAATAAACCACTCCAAATTCAATACTCAACCAATTCCATGAACCAATCCAATAACTAACAATTCAGTTCATAAACCAGCATCCTAGTGGTTCTAAACAATTCAATAACATCACCAAAACGAGACAGTAGATCATCTCCTCTTCCTTGCCTTGATTCCACGATCACATTTTCTCTTTACCTGCATCACATTGATAAAAGAGATACGTGAGTATTATCACCAATACTCAGTGAGACGGTCATCCCATCTACCGGCTATACACACATGCATAAGGAACAAACCACACCACCAAGCTATAACTAATCATCACACAATAATAAATACGTCAAACTGATGGCATCGATCGACACACAACCTCGGTGATGATCGAGGCAACATCGCAGAAATGCAGAATCGACCTTCTCCTCTCTGGTCCGATTCGGCTCTGCCTCGAGTCGATCTCCTGCACAGAAACCGTCAACAAACACATCCAATAACACGAAATCACCAATATCAATGAAAAACAATCATCAATTCATCACACAAATGCATTGGAATTCATTCCTTTACCCAGATAAACCATGGTCACGCACTCATCTCGATTTCGGATAGGAAAGGCTATGAAATCGACGAAGAACACGAAGAACACGACTGATCGAATCTCCCAATCCGGATTCCCTCCTTCCCACGCTATGAACACAGACCAAAATTCAATTCCACAGCCACACAATCACGAGAACAAGCTTTCAGGACCGAGAACTCAAGGAAACAACAATGATTCCTTCACAAAATTTAATCCTCTCAAAAACTCACATTTTCTCACTGATTTCTCTGAAAAACGTGACTCAATACGCATCCATCGGCATTTATAGTCGAAACCTAGGGTTTCCCTAATCCGACACGACAAACCGACGCCCAAAATCGAACAAACTCGGTTCAATTGCAGCTTGTGTCGATCGACACACACTTTGTGTCGATCGACACAACGCCCAGAACCTGACTTCTCACAAGTCAAAAACACGCGTGTCGATCGACATACCACCCTGTGTCGATCGATGCACCAACCAAAAATCCACCTTTTGGTTCACCGGCGTTACAATTCTCCCCCACTAACACGGATTCGACCTCGAATCACACAATACCATCCCACTAAGGTTAACACTCATTTCCGAAACCCGACCAGATTAGCCCGAAAACATCAACAATGCAACGTTCCCTGATCCGGATTAGGTCTGCTCGATTGATCGCGCAACAATCAAACAAGAACATGCACGACCAACCGTAGACCCAAAATTGGACCAATTGATCGTGCAACAATCAAACAAGAACATGCACGAGCAAAGACGCTACATCTGTTTACCAGGGTCGTCTGAACCGAGGTTCCAAACGCAAGTAAAAACCCTAGACTAGACATCCACTTATACATCCTTATCACACTTCTGACCCACCCGGCCAGCACCACCTGAGATCACTCCCAATCTCTGAAGCTCATATAGTCTCATACTTATAATCACATCATAGACGTTATGCTCGTAACCCATATACATATACACCCCTCACACTCTCAGGATCGTCACCTTTTGAGCTATCGGGTATATCATACCACTCCCACTGTCATAACCGTCGTCCATCAGGCTATCGGTATGCTCCATGCCCCTCCCACTCTCGGGACACAGTCTGTCAAGCTATCGGCATGCACGAGACCTTACTATCCCCTGGAGAGATCCCTGTCCCTCGAGATATATGCAGGAGAAATCACTATCCCCTGGAGAGAACCTCACTGTTCCCTCGAGTATATGCAGGAAACCTCACTGTCCCCTAAAGCACTAACTCTACAACGTGCCTCATAAGTATCAATCGACCAGAATCACTTCACGTGATTATCTCATGACATCTCCTAACCCGGAATATCATCATATCCATGACCAATCACTAGGCCATCCGAAACAATCCAAACACTAGGGTGTTTCCTCCCAGAGTCCCTGGAAAACGACAAGTTCTAACTCGCCTAAAACATCTTTTTCCATACTTCCCCTAGGAAATAGACATGTTCTAACTCAGATAAACCTCTATTTCCCAACCATCACATAACACATGACCCCACTAGTCATACAATATAAGAACTCACATCTTATAGACACATTTAATAAGAAATACCCATCCTATTAAATCACCAGAAATGTATAATCGTTACAACACCAAACGAAAATACATAACCAAAACATAGCCACATGCTATCTCCAAACTGAAAACCAGAAAAGACAAACTCAAGCCCCCACTTGCTTCTGGAACCATTTCGAGAACTTTGCCTTCATCTTCGCTTATGGTTCCCAAGTCTCCTCCTCGACACCGTCACAGTCCCACACGACTCTCACCAACGGTATCCTCTTCCGGCGCAACATCTTGACTCTTCTCTCGAGAATCCTCACAGGTCTCGCCTCCAACGTCATGTTGGGCTGAAGATCCTCCGGAATCCTAACGAACACCTCTTCAGACTTATGCAGGCACTTCCTCAATATCGACTCGTGGAAGACCTTATGAAATGTCTTCATATTTTGAAGTAACTCCAACCGATAAGTTACTGGTCCAACCCGCTCCACAATCTTGAACGGACTCATAAACCTCGGAGTTAGCTTATTCTCTGAAATGAATCTGTTAGGACCCTTCAACATCGCTGCCTTGAGATACACCTGATCTCCCAACTCAAACTCTAGCTCTTTCCGTCTCTTATCAGCATAACTCCTCTGCCGATCTTGAGCCTCCTTCATGATCCGCTTCAAGACACGACCTCCTATACAGAGCCTCATATGGAGCCCTACCAATACTCGTCTGGTAACTATTGTTATACGCAAACTCAACTAGGTTCAGATGATCCACCCAATGAGCACCGTAATCCAACACGCACATCTTCAGTAAATCTTCAAGAGTCTGAATTGTCCTCTCAGACTGCCCATCCGTCTGCGGATGATATGCTATACTCATATGCACCTTAGTGCCCATCTCAACCTGAAATGCTCCCCAAAACTCAGAAGCAAATCTTGGATCCTTGTCTGACACAATACTCGCAGGCACCCCGTGCAGCCTCACAATCTCACGCACATACTTCTTAGCCGAAACTGCCGCTCCATCGGTCTTTTTGATGGCAAAGAAATGTGCTGACTTAGTTAGACGATCCATAATCACCTAAATAGGATCATAGGTCTGTGACACCGGTAACTCTGTCCCAAAATCCATTGTAATCATGTCTCACTTTGATATATCATGGTTTTTACCTGTTTTTGGCCATGATATAAGTCTATTTTATAGAGTCTTTTTGGTATTTTTCGAGTCTTTTGGAGTCTTTATAGGTTAAGGGACGATTGGAGCATAATGAGAGCTTTTGGAGCATTTTGGAGCATCAAGGAAAGAAGTGCCGAAGTGATCAAGTAGGAGTCAAGATTTGGAGCCTGCGTCGACCGACGCAACCCCTTTGCATTGATCGATGCAAACATGTCCGCGAACCGAGCTATGAGATTGCGTCGACCGACGCAGACTTTTTGCATCGATCGACGCACGCCAATATTGAAGAATTTCCTCTTCTGCCTAAAAAGCTCAGAAGTTTGCAGAAGAAACCCAATCCGATTTTAAGACTCTATATATAGTTTTTATGTAGGGTTTCATGTATATATCTTGTTTTCTATTGAGACTTGGAGAGGGATTTTTTTTTGGAGATCTTTTAGGGAGACAAGTCTGTGCTTGACATCCATCGATTTCGAATCCTCTGTATCTCTTTCTCTATCTTTCTATGCAATTCTATTCATCTATGATGTTTGTTTCAATCACCATGTCTGAGTAGTTTGCTTGTTAGGTTTTGGGGATTCAAGGGTTTGATGGGAAATTGTTAGGATTGAGACTCTGTTAGGATTTATCTATATGTTCTTCATCTAGATTGTTATAACTCTGATTTTAGCACTGGCCAACTGAAATTGGAAATCCTAGGTTGATTTGATAGATGCGAAAGTATTATTAAAGAACCTGACCTAATCTTAGATGAGCAAAATTATCTATTCGCAAAGAAATTTGGCTTAGTAATTTTGTGAACAATCGAACTTGAACTTAATGCTTGTCTTCATTCACTGAATTTGCAAAGAAATTTGGAATTTAGGGATTTAGTCATAGAAAATCTCTGCAACGAAAGTTGATTGGTTTTACACTTGTGGTTGAGTTCTAGAACTGTGCTTAATCAATCGTGACAGTCTTTTATCCTTGATTTCGATTCATTCCTGAGAATTACCCCATGCCTAACTCTTTTGTCTCATTGATTACTAGAACCTAAATCATAATCTTCTTGCCTTGTTTTACTATTATCTTAATTTTAACACATATTTACTTAGCATAATTTGAATTCATTAGCTGTTTGTGTGATTCGATTCCCTGTGGATTCGACCCCTAAGTACTACAACGATCTCTTAATTTGAGAGAGTAGCTCAGAGCAAATTTGAGCATATCACACTTCCACTCCGAAATAGGTAAACTCTGCAACAAATCACTTGGAATCTGATGCTTAGCCACATCCTTCTTCATCCCGACCTAGTGATAATACCGCTTCAGACCCTGGTACATCTTGGTCGCTCCCGGATGAATCGATAACATACTCGAATGAGCCTCTCTCATTATCTCCTGCCGCAGATCCTCATCCTTGGGTACACAGACCCGCCTGTTCACAAGTATCATCCCGCTCGTCGAGACCTGATACTCATAACCAACCACTTTAGAAGCATCAACCAAAACCTGATCCTTCTCCTGAGCTGATCGAACCATGCTCAGCAAATCCGCCTGATTAGCTGCCTCTGATCCCAACGGTTCATGTGACATAACACACAACCCCAAGGTGCTAATCTCACTCACCAACTCCTCCATATCCCGCTCCTGAGCCGAAACAATCTTCTTCCTGCTCAACACATCTGCAACCAGATTAGCCTTACCCGGATGGTACCCAATCTCCAAATCATAATCTGCTACCAACTCCATCGAGCGCCTCTGTCTCTGGTTCAGCTCTGGCTGAGTCAAGAAATACTTCAGACTCTTATGGTCTATGAACACCTGCACATTTCCGCCATAAAGATAAGATCGCCAAATCTTTAAAGTGAAATTCATTGCAGCCAATTCCAAATCATGGGTAGAGTAGTTGCATTCGTGGTTCCTCAACTGCCTCGAAGTATATGCAAATACCTTTCCCTGTTGCATCAGAACATAACCCAGACCAACTCCTAAAGCATCCGTATACACCACGTAAGGCTCGCCCGGATCAGGCAATGCCAACACTGATGTACTCGTCAACATCTCCTTCAGCTTCTCGAAACTCTCCTCGCAAGCTGAAGACCAAACAAAAGGAACGTCCTTCCCTGTCAACTTCGTCATCGACTGCGCCATACTCGCGAAACCCTTGACGAATCTCCTATAATAACCAGCCAAACCGAGAAAACTCCTGATCTCAGTGGTATTCCTCGGTTTAGGCCACCCTCTGATGGCCTCAATCTTTGCCAGATCCACCGAAAACCATCCGCCGAAACCACATGTCCGAAAAAACCCATCTCTCGCTGCCAGAAACTGCACTTGCTTAGCTTAGCATATAGCTTCTACTCCCGTAACTTCTCTAGAACCTTCCTCAAATGGACCTCATGCTCCTCAGAACTCCTCGAATACACCAGAGTATCATCAATAAAGATGATCACAAACTCATCCAAATACTCCTGGAACACTCCGTTCATCAACCGCATGAACGTTGTTAGCGTATTCGTCAACCCGAAAGGCATCCCCACGAACTCATAATGCCCATATCTCGTCCGAAAAGTAGTCTTCCTGACATTTGCCTTATCAATCGGAATCTGATGGTAACCCGATGCCAAGTCAATCTGGGAGAACCAAGTAGCCCCTCGTAACTGATCCAACAACTCATCAATCCATGGAAGAGGATACATGTTCTTCACAGTGACTCGATTAAGTCCCCGATAATTGATACACAACCGAAAACTACCATCCCTTCTTCTTCACAAACAACACTGGCGCTCTCCATGGTGAACTATTCGGCCGGATAAAACGCTTACCCAACAAATCCTCCAGATGCTTCTTCAGCTCTGCCATCTCTGCTGGAGACATACGGTAAGGTGCCTTGGATATCAGAGTCGTCCCCGACTCCAATTCAATCGTGAAAAAATAAGACCGAGATAGTGGTAATCCCTGCAACGACCGAAAAAACATCCCTAAAATCTCGAACGACCCGAATATCACCCACTGAAACCTCTCTAACAGACTCTGCCATCACAATCGTCGCTAAATATGCCTCACAGCCCTTCTGAAACAACTGCTCAGACTGAATCACCAAAAACACGAGACTTCCGAAAGTCGGTCTCACCCCCTGATGCACCAACTTTCTTGCCTCTCGCTCGAACACGACTCATCCCCGATGACAATCCATATGAACCCTGTACTGATCCAGCCAATTCATTCCCAGAATGAAATCATACAGCTCTGTATTAATCAAATATACTGGCATTAACTCCCCCGCCACCAGAACATCCACACCTCGAGCCCGCCCGAAAGTAGCCAAAGACTTCCCCCCAGCAACCCTCACTACTCCCGACTGTTCTCCGGAATTGCTCCGGATACCGTTGCTCTCCGCACACTCTGGAGTAATGAAGCAATTCGTCGCTCCAGAATCAAACAAAACATGGGACTCACACCCGCCCACTACTAAGATCCCTGCACAAATCCCATGTGCCTAAGAACCCTAACATTCTATCACAGAACACCCCCGAGTATCTCAAGCATCATCCTTCCTAGGACAGCTCGCCTGCCTGTGATCCATGCTTCTACACCCGAAGCGTCTCCGACCACTCTAACTTGACCTTGAAGTACTCTCCTAGTTCCTCTTCTACCATTCCGCAGGCTTGCCACCCTTGCTCGGACCCACCTGCTGCTGCGGTCTTCTCTGCTGAACCGGTGGACTAACCACCACAACCTACTCAGCCCTGAGATCCTCCTCGATCGCTGTAGCATTCTCAACCAGCTCTGCCTTCATAGCGAACTTGCTCGTTCTATAACAAGTCCTCAAATCCAACCGATACACCACCTCCTGCGGGAAATACTTGGCATTAAACTCAGCCAAGAAGTATTCCCAGGGCATCTCTGCATGCACTCTCCTGGCCACTACACCTCTCCACCAGAGATGCGCATCACCATCTAGATAATGCACCGCCAGGTCCACCCGGTATGCCTCTGGACATCTCAACGAGTCGAAATTACGCTCTAACCTCAGCCGCCACTTATCTGCCTCCTCAGGCTTGACACCACCCGAGAAAAATCCGGTGCTAATCCTCTGCATCTACTCCTTCATCCTTAGATATGATGGAAGCTCCTCTGCAACCGTAGCCCTCTACTGCACACCAGCCACCCCCGGCTGCACACCAACCACCCTCGGCTGCACACCAGCCATACCCAGCTGCGCTCCCGGAGCCTGACCCTGAGCCGGCACCTGTAATACCCCTGCCATGCGGTAAAGTCACCGGACCGGCTAAGGGAACGACCGAATTTTTGAAGTTGCGGTCTCGGCAAAGTTATCACGGACGGACGGACGCGACGCGGCCTTACACACTACGGACGGTCAAGACGAAGGTTTTTGTGGTGGAGAAGTGTAAAATGTGGCCAGCCGTGAAGAGACCACATGCAAATTGGCGGTGGTAAGTGGCGGCAGTGGAGTGACACGTGGCGGCTGTCCGGTGACACGTGGCAAAATGTTGGTTGGTTTGGGGACAAGGATCCGGATTTTGGGGGATCATGTAGGAATCCCAACCAATAATTTTGAAGATTTTGTGGGATCTTGCTAGGATGCATGCCAACAATTTTGAAGATTTTGTAGGATCTTGTCCTTGAGTTTTGCCTATAAAAGGAGGCCTTACCCTTAGGATTTCCTATAGAGAAAACCACAACCAAACTCTGCCAAAATCCCTTCAACACCGTAACTTAGTGAGAGTGAGAGATCTTAGCCTTTTTCCTAGCCTTTTTATTTCTTTACCCTTGAGTGAAAGAGAGATCTTGTTGAGTTAGGAAAAGCCATAGTTTTCTATTGGAGTTAGGAGAAAACCTTGGAGAAGAGATCGAGTCTAGGATCCCCCGTAGGAGAAACCTGTGAGTTTCGGTAGAGTTGTTTGTTCTAACGATTTATTTGTGCAAGTTAAATCTTTCATGTGTGCGATGGTCCGTCCCAATGGCATCGTGCATGTAAAGATCTAAGATGGACTTGAGGTTCTAAACCTGCCTCTGATGGTCCGTCCCAACGGCATCATGCATGTGAAGACCAGAGGTTCTAGACGTGCCTCTGATTATCCGTCCCAACGGCATCATGCATGTGAGCAGTGGAGAGATCTAGAGTGTAGTGTGGATGTGTCACTTAGTGATTTATCTTATAAGTCTAGATCGGAACCTTGCGAGGTTCGGTGGAGAGCATCCCATGATTTTACTAAGTAAAATTCATCCGGATTGCTAGGTTTTACTTAGGACATGCATGTGTGGTTTTCCTGACATGTTCCTAAGTAAACCTTTGCATGTTGCTTGTTAGGTAGATCGAGTCGTAGGTTGTGTCTCGATACTCCAAAACGCACCTACATCAAGATAGGAGACTCGAGGGACTTGGTGATAATCATGGCCGGGGATACATGAAGGTAGCGCTCTCGGGGGACTTGATTATCATCATGGCCGAGTGTTGTTAAGCGGCGTGGCCAGAAGGTGATTGTTGATTTCGCGTGTCTTTGTGATTGCGAATAGACTTTCATTGGACGGGTAGAGAGTATTTCAGAGGGCCCCTAGGATGTTAGAGTTATGTTAGGTTGTGTTAGGTTGCATTCATGTTAGATGGTCGTAGTTAGTATAGCTTCCGCATGTGCATTACTCTTGTTTGATTGCTTGTTTTTTCATTGCTTGTTGATTTTTTTGCTTTGGGGTGGGTTGGGGACTAACGTTGTTTTAGAGGGACCGACCTCACTGAGTAATATTAGATTACTTACCCATTTCTTTCTTGTAGGTAACCAGTAGAGGGAAGCCTTAGGGGACGATCGGGATGTTTGGACCATCGGAGTAGTTTTTGATGTCTTTTGCAAAATTATGTTTTGGTGTATAAGTAGTATGTATCAATGTTTTAGCATTAGGCTTAGTCCGGACATATATGATTTGTAAAATTTTCTTGGATAATATTATGTAATAAAGGAAGGTTTTGTAAAGTTGTGAGTGTTCAATGATATTAGTCTTGTCCGGAACAACATTAGAATCGAGTACGGGTTGCAAAGCCTTAGGCCCGGTTCTGGTGGTAAAGATGTTGGGAAGGGTAGGGTCTAGGTGCATGATCCGTTCTAGCACTTGGGCCTAACCGTTCTCAATCATCTATTGTGGCATCTTCGGGCTGGTCTATGTCTAGAACGGTTCGGGGGTGTTACACCACCCCTCCAGATAACCGCTCCAATATCAACTATAGCAAACTCGCTAGACGATCATCTCAATCCTGGGCTAACTGTAACGCCCGTGCTCCGCGGTTTGGCCGACGCGGACAAGTGATCGAGTCGCGATGGGCAGTTTTGGCCGAGAAAATTGATTAAGGGAAGAAAAACTAAGCTGGGCAGTTGAATTCGAGCTGGGCAGATTTTTCAGAGTCTCGGTCGGATTGAGACATGACGGTTACCGCGGTCTGTTTTCGGACAAGGTGGTTACGCGGTAGACTATCGGATTGAGCTGAAATGTTCTAAGGCATTTGCGTGGAAACGGTTACTGACTCATGCGCGGTACATGTCTTTTAATGAAAATACGCGAGAACGGTTATTCTGGGCCTTAGAGCAGAAAAGTGTGGGAACGGTTATCTGGCGGTTTCTGGGTGGTCTATCAAGGCAAAACTTCTCCGTTGCCTTAGTTTCTACGCGGAGAAAGAAAGAAAAGACTTAGAGAGAATTTCATAGAGTTTTTTCGAGAGAAAACTGAGAAGGCTCGAGAGAATCAGTGTGAGACTCGAGCGTGGGTAACTTCGATCGTGTCTGTACGTGACGACGATCGTGTCTGGGGAAATTTGGGTGATCGGCTGGACTTTGTGTTCGAGAGATCATCGCAACAAGAGGTGTCAGAACTAAGACGGGTCAAGCAATCATCAAACCTAAGTGACTAAGGTGAGTGCGTGACCGTAGGCCTACATCTAGGGTCATTTTCTTGCATAGATTCATCGAGTCTAGGGTGATTCTGACTGTGTTTATCTGTTTCTGGCTTGATCGTGACGATTGATCCCTTTCACCGAGAGTTTAGATCAGGCAACACGCTTAGGGCCAGCGATGCTCGCTAAGGCTTGTCTGGTTGCGGGAAGACTGCTTGGGTGACTTGGGATAATCGGGCCGACAAGTGACTGATGCGATGAGCATATGATTGACTGATGTTATTGACTGTTTGATTGCAATTTCTATATTGTGGCTAAGTGGGACGGGACGACCGCTCTCACTAAGTAATTCTGTTGCTTATGCCTCCTTTGTGGATGCAGGTAAAGAGATTTCCAGTGATGGGAATGTTAACCGCAGTGACTAAGGCTCGGAAAGGAAGGATGGTGGATTGAATCGGGTAGCTAGGTCTTTGCAATGTAATAGCTTATAGTGAACTGATCACTGTAATTGAAACCTTGCGATTTAGTGTAAGTATTGAAGTTTATGCTTAAAAAGTCTTGTCTAGATCGAAAACGTTGAAAATGACTAAGTAAAGGAAAAGACTGGAAAAATCTAAGAGGTTAACCTAAAATGGCCAAGTCTGGTCATGACAAACTGATCTGGAACCTCATCGCGGTAAGGAAATCTGGGTCGGGGTGTTTCACTAACCTCGTGACAGCACCCACCGCAACACTGGTCATACCGGGACCCTTACTAGTCCCACCAGTCCTCACACTAGCACTCACACTAGCCAAACCCATGGACCCCTCCTGAAACGTCTTCGAATCCGCCACCTACTCCCTCGCGAAACCCTGGGCCACACACATGGCAGCAGACTCACTCACAAGTCCCCGCCCGCACCCACGTCGACGACTACCACGGCCTCTACCTCTACCATATCTAATCATATCTCGCTGTCCTACCAACAGCATAACTAAGAATACTAGAAAGCCAAAAATCAAACAAACACTTACCGTGGAATCTCTTTGGAGGCTCGGAGAAGATGATCTAAGACTTCAAACCCACACAACAATCAATCGACTAACTCACATAATCAATCAATCAAGTGCATCCGCCCTAGAACCAACTTGGCTCTGATACCAAACTGAAACAACCTGACCCTCTTTTTTTTTAAATGGACTTGAATTAGCATTTCCATAAATACTAACTCTCAACATCCAATCAACATTAGCATTCAATCAACAACAACCAGCAGAAGATACTCAATAACAATTTAACCAATTCAATAAACCACTCCAAATTCAATACTCAACCAATTCCATGAACCAATCCAATAACCAACAATTCAATTCATAAACCAGCATCCTAGCGGTTCTAAACAATTCAATAACATCACCAAAATGAGACACTAGATCATCTCCTCTTCCTTGCCTTGATTCCACGATCATATTTTCTCTTTACCTGCATCACACGGATAAAAGAGATGCGTGAGTATTATCACAAATATATTCAGTGAGACGGTCATCCCATCTACCGGCTATACACACATGCATAAGGAACAAACCACAACACCAAGCCATAACTTATCATCACACAACAATCAATACGTCAAACTGACTGCATCGATCGACACACAACCTCGGTGTCGATCGACGCAACATCGCAGAAACGCAGAATCGACCTTTTCCTCTCTGGTCCGATTCGGCTCTGCCTCGAGTCGATCTCCTGCACACAGAAACCGTCAACAAACACATCCAATAACACGAAATCACCCATATCAATGAAAAATAATCATCAATTCATCACACAAACGCATTGGAGTTCATTCTTTTACCTAGATAAGCCACGGTCACGCACTCACCTCGATTTCGGATAGAAAAGGCTATGAATCGACGAAAAACACGAAGAACACGACTGATCGAATCTCCCAATCCGAATTTCCTACTTCCCACGGTATGAACACGAACCAGAATCCGATTCTAGAGCCACACAATCACGAGAACAAACTTTCAGGACCGAGAATTCAAGGAAATCAACAATGATTCCTTCACAAAACTCAATCCTCTAAAAAACTCTCATTTTCTCACTGATTTCTCTGAAAAACGCGACTCAATACGCAGCCATCGACATTTATAGTCGAAACCTAGTGTTTCCCTAACCCGACACGCCAAACCGATGCCCAAAATCGAACCAACCCGGTTCAATTCCAGCTTGTGTCGATCGACACACACCTTGTGTCGATCGACGCAACGCCCAGAACCCGACTTCTCACAAGTCAAAAACACGCGTGTCGATCGACACACCACCCTGTGTCGATCGACTCACCAACCCTTGTGTCGATCGACGCACCAACCAAAAATCCACTTTTTGTTTCACGGGCGTTACATGTATAGTATATTAATGTGTACGTATATGACGATATTAAATACTATACACATGGAACACATGTACTTATGTACATTAATATACTATATACGTACACGTACATATATACATGTGAATATATGTCATACATATAAAACATACGTACGCACATTTTCTTATACATATACACATACATATATACATGTAAATATATGCCATGCATATATAACATACGTACACACATTTATATGTACATGTTCACATACATATAACATACGTACACACATTTATATGTACACATATATTTATAACATGTTGTATATACACATGTAACACATAGTATGTATGTATGTACGTGTATACATATCTGTAAATGTACATAAATCAAGTATCATGTATATGTCTGTGTACATAAAACTACTAGATATATATACACGTACATATACGTGTATTTGAATATATTCCACATATATAAAACAAATGTATATCACATTATATGTATAACAAGTGAATATGTGTACACCACATATACGTGTATATATATATATATAATTGATGTACATATTTGTATGCATAATATAATGTGAATATGTGTAATCATAAATCTAAAATTATTATAATTTATATATAAAAAAATGATAATATGGAGTTAGAAAGATTAAAAAAAAACGAATTGTGTTTGAAAAATAAAATTAAATATCTGTTTATAAAAATAGAAAACAAATGTAAACTGAAAAAAATATATATAAAATAAGGATATTATATAAGAGGTGGGTAAGAAAGAGCAGTGACATAACTGTGATTATCTGATTTTGTGAGAATAGAAGAATGATGAATAGTATGAGAAAATATCAAAATTGCACCATTTTCGACAGAGTGTCAAAACCACAACTCAATTCACCGAAAATGTCATTTACACCAATTTACTCTTGTTTCTTTGTGAATAATTGCGAAAGCTATGTAAAGTTTTTTTTTGTTTTCTTGGTCGAAATGTAAAGTGGGTTAACATTTCATATACGAGGTTTTTTATAAAGAGGTGGAAGAAAACTATAATTGGACTTAAAAAGGAGTAAAACAATTGGTCACGTGGGGAAGGTACCGAAAATGTAAGAGTAAGGGAAGTATAGGAAGACCACCGACACACTGAATTAATATGTATACTTTTCATTTAAATTTTTAACACAAATAATATGTATACTTTTCATTTTAATTTTTAACACAAAGGACCTTATAATATGTATAGACATTCTTCTTTTTATAAATGAAAGAGAATTATTAGAAGCTTTTGTTGTAGAATGGCAGTGTCTTTTTTGATTTTCGTGTTTTTTAACCTTTATAGAAATGTTTACTATTAACTTTTAATTTTCTTTCTTGAAAAGAGATTTTGTTCAAACCAAAACTATATATAAGAAAAATATTTTTACATTTAAAACATTTCTTCATATAATAAATTATAAACTCATTCAAAACCAACAACCCCAAACAAAGAGAGACAAAGCAAAGAGACGCAAGCCAGCATACCCAATGTCCATAGAAAAGATAAAAAAAAAATTGCAAGGTCTTAAACAATGAAACTAAACATAAAACTTGAGGAAGAAGAATTACATAATGTATAAGGAAAAAAAAAACCCTCACCACTAAAACTAAGTTCCTTAATCGAAACAATCGCACAACTTTTTCAGAGTTTTAGTTAGGGTTAAGATTTCGGGTAAACCAATCCGAACATATCGGTTATTTTAATTTTTTTATTGAAAATTCTACTGAAAATAACCGAGTATAATTTTGGTTCGGTTATCGGTTAGTTCGGTTATTTTTGTTTTTACCAAAACTAACTGAAATTTTGAAACTTTGTTGAAATTCAGTTAAAATTGAATAAATTCGGATACTTTTGGGTTAATTTTTGGTAATTTGATTCTGCTGAGTTTGGTTCAGAATTTTTTAAAATATTTAAATTTTGGTATAAATTAGTTTTTTTATATTAAAAAAACAGGTAAATATAGAAAAATCGAACGGTTCGACTGAGCCCAACCGAACCGAACCAAAAACCGAGTTAATTCTAATAATGTTGAGATAATCATGAGAGACTAAGACCAGCTCCAACAGTGGTTTTATTAAGAAAAATTATTGAGTTCACCCCTAGAGGTGAACATCTCTTATTCACCCTCTCTTAATTAAACAATTAAAATTTGCCATGTATTCTAAATAATAATTAATATTATATAAATAAAATAATTAAATTAAAGTGTGTATTTTACATAAATTACTAATGGTTGTATATATTTTTATTTTTTTTATGTTCCTATAGTAGGGTTTATTACCCCTTTCAAATCTACTAAATTATTCAAATCAAGTGTTTTAAATCATTCAGCATTTTACGTTCTTCTGTGAGAGTTTAGGCTGACATCTTAGGGTTTAGTATTTTTTTAAATCCACTAAATTAGTCAAATAGAGTGTATTAAATCATACAATATTGTACGTTCGTTTGTGAGAGTTTTGATTCCCACACTAGGGTTTAGTATCCCTTCAAATCTATAAATTTAGTCAAATCGAGTGCTTGAAATATATAATATTTTACATTCGTTTGTAAGGGTTTATGCTCACATATTAGTGTTTAATACTTCTAAGTTTTTAAGAAAATTAATAATGAAACAAACATGTTAAAATATTTTATGAATCCACTCTTTATTTTGATTAAAATGTAAAAAAGTAGACATATATATAACCATTCGTAATTTATATAAAATATACATTTTAATTTAATTATTTTTATTGATTGTTTCTAATTTTTTTATTTATATAATATTAATTATTTAATAAAACTATATGGCAAATTTTGATTGGTTAATTAAGAGAGAGTGAATAAGAGAAGTTTACTCTAGAGGTGAATCCAAATTTTTTTTCTTAATTTAAAGTATCTAAACATTGAAAAAAATGAAAAATCAATTCTTAAACGAGAAACTCTTAAAAACTTTATAATTATGGTATTATTTGTATTGTTGTGAATAGTTCAATTTTTTTATATGAATAGTATTAGTATTATATTTGTTAGATATTATCTGGAGAGCCTCTATCTTTTATTTATGATAATAATTTGAGATAAATTTAAAAAAATGCCATTTTTTAAGTACTATTTTTTAAAAATGCCAAATTTTCAAAATCTTTGTAAAAATATCATTTAAAAAAAAATTCATTATATCATTTATGTTGATTAACTATGTTGTATTATAGTTTAGTTTTGAGGGTTTAAGGAGTTTTAGAGGTCAAAATATTTTTTAGGGTTTATAATTTTAAGATTTAAATTTTAAAAATCTATAATCAATGTCATTTTTATAAATAAACACTTTTAAATAGTATTTTTTTTAAAATATATATCGAAAATGATATTTTTGTAATTACTCTATAATTTGATTAGTTGCAATATTTATATACGTATATACACTATTACTAGGCATATGAGCATGTACATTTGTCGTATTATTGAACAATAATTGTGTAGTGTAGGCAATTTCTTTTTCTTCTATTTATTTGCTTGTAAATAGCGCGGCATCCAAAGAAAAAGCATCGAAGCTCGAGATTCCACTGAACTTCTGACATAGTGGATTAAAATATAGAGAAGATATTAATATATATTTCTAGAGATGATTACTACGCATGATGTGATTTTTTGTTTTCCGAATTTTCATTGACTTGCATAAAATAGAGCAATTAAATCGAGCATCAAATCGCGACGCCATGACCCCAAATTTTGAGATAATTATGATTTTTTCTTGTTTAGATCATTTGATTTGGATAACTTTGGGATAATTGTTGTAAAATATATGTGTGAGGTGCGATGTATATGTGTATATATATATAAATGTGTATATACTATATATTATATATAAAGAAGTTAGAAATTACAACACAACATAAATAGATAATGATTACCCATTGATAACACTATAGATAATTATTTAATTTATTCATTTTTAGTAATGTTGAGTTGTGGACCGCCTCGTTAAAAATTTTTTCATGAAAAATCCGTTTAGAATAAAAACCATGATAAAGGAAAAAGTGGAATCTCCCATTGGAAAACGGATATGATCTTTCTTTCATAAATCGCATGGATGACGTAGTCTCTCCCTCGAATAAGTCTTGTCTCTTCATAGGTTCCATAGATTGATTTATCTTGATCATTCTCTTAACTCGTCATGATCTCATCAGTGTATGACAAAGCATTCAGAATAATGATAGACTTTTATCGTTGGGACTAACATTCCCCTTAGACATCTATTTTTAGCGTGTTCTTTGCTGTCTCGTTAAAAACCTTGTCATGGAAAATCTAGTGGGAAAAAAACCATGATAAGGAAAAAGAGTGCAGCCACGCTCATCATCATATTTCTCCTCCTGGAAACATCAACTTCAAGAGATGTATTCCTAATATATACCATTCTTCTTAGAAGTTTTGCGTGTTCTTTGTTGTCTCGTTAAAAACATTCTCATAGAAAAATCCAGTGGGACAAAAACCATGATAAGGAGAAAAAGAATACAACTACGCCCATCATCAAATAACTCTCTCAGAAAACTACATCTTCATGAGATACATTCCATATATATGTTCCACTATTTTGGGAGGTTTTGCGTGCTCTATGCTGACTCGTTAAAAACCTTGCCATGGAAAAATCCAATAGGACAAAAACCATGATAGGAAAAAAAGAGTACAACCACGCATATCATTACCATTCTTCCCGTGGAAGCGTCATCTACCAGGGATGCATTCCGATAATTTATACTCTCGGCCATGTCATTTTGTGTATGAACATGGGAAACCGAATGTTCAAAATCTGAATAAGCAATGAATCTTGCGAAAAACCGTTTTTCATGTTGTCAACAGACATATATGTGATCATCTACCAGATGTGTCGATTAATACCATAAAGTATCAAATCGGCCCGCAAAGTGGATGAATATATCCACATATATCGCTATGTATTCTTTCTAAGAATACTAGAGATTCATTTCTAACATTTGATAGTGTTGGCCGAATTATGAGCTTTTCTTGACAATATATGTCTTATATTGAAACTCTCTTAATTGAAAAATCTTCAAGTTTTTCAATGGTGAAGATTTTTCATTGGGTGGCCATTTGATTTTTACACAAATCTTTTCATCATGACTGATCCTAAATGTTCTAGCCTCTCTTGCCAGACTTTAAATGTACTAGTAAACTTCTGGTTTATTGTAACATAGGATTCAGTCGTATTTATTTAGTGCAGTATAATCTGAAAGATATCGATGGTAATTCTTCCAATGTATTCTTTCTTTCCGATGTAACGCAAAGATATTCAATGCCATTCTTATTCATACTTTTAGTATGATATCCATTTCTCAGATATCCTTGAAACTCAAGAAGTTTCTTGTATGAATCAGGAGAACATAAATGCATCATTAATCTCGAACATTATTCCCCTCGACATTGAAAACATGACTCTACCAGAGTTTCTAATGAACTTTGCATTATCAAATATAGTACTCACGTTTTTAGCGGAGTCCCTTAATTTCAGAACGGAAAAATACTTTTGATCTCTAAGTATTTTGTGCGTCGTCGCATTGTTTGCTGACATCTTCCTTTTAAAATATTCTCTGAACAGAGTCTTAGTGAATAAATCCGTATGATCATCATAATTTCTCGGGTCACTGAACTCTCAGTCCATCCCGCTCACGTAGAAGATCATTTTTTATATGTTTTAGTTTTGCCTCAAACTTCTTTTTACGTACAATCTTCTAAATACTCGATTGTATTTACGAGTTATTCATACTCTCTTTAAATAAATATTTTGGCTTTCTTTTTTACTATACAAAAGCACATCGTATACCTCCAAATTTTTTATACATGAGGTATCACCATAAGTTACTCACAAAATATTTAAAAATTTGGTACTTCTCGACCAAATAGCATTTCTTTTAGAAGTGTTTTGATGTGAGTTTTATTTAAATTCTCTTAGAATTTTCGTATAACATATCTTTCACTAGGTGTTTAATTTTGGAATACCTAAGGATACTATTGCCCTTCCAAGATCTTGAATTCTAAAACATTTCTATTTACTTGCGATAACTCTTCAGGAGTCCAGTCGCGTAGAGTTCTCGAGAACATAACAATGATATCATTAATCCCTCTAAGATTATTTATATAAATGTTGAGGCGCAATCCAAGTCATTTTGTCCATTCATTCTCTTGGACCAAAACCTTTTAATGTTTGGACTTCTGGTCCAAAAACTTTTTGTTCGTCAAACGAGTATAATACAGACTTGATTGCCTCTTTTAGCCAATATTTTCTATCTCTACGCTCATCTATAGAGCGGAGATTCAAGATCCTCATTATTCACATCGCGTGTTTTTTCATTTATGTTATGTCGACATTTATTTGATATTTGGTTCTATTTTATCGTAATGACATGGTCGAGATCTCTTCATCATTTACAATGATATCATTTGTCCACTTTCATTAATAACCACGTCAACGATCTCTTTACTCCTCTTTAGGAGTTTAATCCTCTCTTTATTTGCTCCATTTTCTTATCGAGGATTTTTTTTATCTTTGGAACTAAGTAGTCTATCACGTTTTTTACGTGCTATAGACTTAATAGATTCTCCTTCAGAGACATCTATTTTATTGGATCACGTTTTTTACGTGCTATAGTCTATCACGTTTTTTACGTGCTATAGTCTATCACGTTTTTTACGTGCTGTAGGATCTTTGATAATTTTTTTTCATGAAATCTCATCAACCTTTTATTTGATTTGCAACATAGTTTCGAATAGTGATCTTTTTAAACTTTTTGAACTCCACGTTCATGTGAACTTGTTCAAGGATACCAACTATTCAATCATTTTCCCATGGAAAATGTTCTCATCAAGATGATGATTGCAATTCTTGTAATAAGCCCATCTCTACTTGATGGCTTAATATATTACATGCACGACTGCATGTTTTATGGCAAATCATAGAGATTAAATTTCACCATGGTAAATCTTTACAATCTCTTAGACTTACTTTACAAATAAATCATTAGGCTCATCTCGAATGTGAACATAATCTTATTTATGTTTTCTATCTCAACATACAAGTGATAAATTTTAGGATGCAAAATCATCAAAAATGATCAAATTTTGGGATATAAGCTCACCAAAGTTATCAACTTTTGTTAACGTGGGATTCTTTAATTCTCCCCCTCGAGATAATAACTCTTCTAGTTCATTATCTCGTACTGAATCACACTATAATAACTCTTCTGGCCCATTCATTTGAACCGAATCTCACTTTTAGATCGGTTATACAAGGGGTGTACGTAATTTTGGAGATTAAAGAACACAACCAACATATCCAATGAGCCTTTTTAACAAGATAAAATGGTGATTCAACTATGAATCTCTCATGCTGGCCTTATTTTCGCTTAAGACATGCTACATGAAACCTTTTGGTATTCACATGAATTTTCAATGATCTTTTATATCATTGCTAAATTCGGACAGCATAACTGCTCATAAATTAATTTTTCTTAAATCAAGTAGTAAACTTCTGGTTTTCTATACCAGTTCAGTGAACTTTTGTCATCCTTATTCTTTGTATGTACGACTACATACAAGCATGTCTCAGCCATATGCTCTTCCAGAGCATTCTCTCTTCTAGAGCGTTTGCACTGTCTAATATTATATTGACACGTACATCATAAATTCTCTTATAAGAATTTATTTTATTTTGAATTCTAAATTCAAATAAACATGTTAAATAATTGAGTATAAAAACATCATAATTTAAAACAGATATCTCAGGAGGCAAAGCCTTTCATATAATTTGAGATAATAAAATTAAACGCAATAAGAATAATAACTGAATAAAAAAAATTAAGCAGAAATAAATAACTGTAAAACATAATCAATCAATAGGCATAGTCTTCCACATAATTAAGGAGGCAGAACCTGCCATGAGATTACAGAGACATAAAAAAAAATTGATCAAGGAGCCAGCGCCTACCATAATAATGATCAATTCGAAAAAGACATAGCCTATTATATGACTTTTCCAGGAAGCAGAGCATTTCCATATAATTTGCAATAATAATAATAAACAGAAATAAATAACGGTATGAAAATAATAATAAATCAATAGGCATAGTTCTCTACATAATCAAGGAGGTAGAACCTACCATGAGATTATGGAGATATAAAATTTTAAATTGATCAAGGAGACAGCGCCAACCATAATAATGATCAATTCGGAAAAGACATAGCCTATTATATGGCTTCGCATAAATAATTAGTAAGCCTAGCTTAAAGAAGAGATATAATCTATCACTCCGTAAATAATATATAAATTTAAATTTTGATCAAAAATACATAAATCGAAATCTCACCTTTTTGGAACGGACATAAACCGTTTTTACTTTTTTAGTATATGACCGGATAGAGAGACTAACGTGTTGTAAAATATATGTGTGTGGTGAAATGTATATGTGTATACATACATATATAAGTGTGTGTATATACTATATATTACATATAAAGAAGATATAACAGACCAGAGAGAAAAGAGAGAAGAAGAGAGCTTCTTCTTATTATTCTTTAGTCATACAACCCATATATATATACGGTTTTGAGTCGGCAAAAACTTTCTTGATGAAGGAAGAAATTACAACACAACATAAATAGATAATAATTATCCATTAATAATACTATAGATAATTATTCAATTTATAATAATAATTATGATTTTTGAGATAATTATGATTTTTTCCGAATTTTCATTGACTTGCATAAAATGGTGATTAATTTTGTACAGGTTTTAGCTGAGAAATATTATTTTTCAAAAATGCCAGATTTTCAAAAAAAAAATTTAAAAGGTTTCACTAATATTATAGAGAAATTTTAAGAAATGTCAATTTTCAAGTGTTATTTTTGAAAAATGTCATATTTTCAAAATTTTTGTAAAAATGCCATTTTTTCAAAATTATTTTTTCACTATATCATTTATGTTTGGGTTAACTATACTGTATTAGAATTTAGTTTTGAGGGTTTAAGGGGTTTTAGGGGTCAAAACATTTTTTAGAGTTTATAATTTTAACATTTAGGCTTTAAAAATCCATAATTAGTGGTATTTTTGCAAATGGACACTCATAAGTGGCACTCTAGCAAATGTACACACCAAAAATGGTATTTTTGCAATTGTCACAATATTATATTATTTATTTGAAATATTATTTATGTTTGGAGTAAATATATTATCTTACGGTTTAGGTTCTAGGGTTTAAAGTTTGTTAGAGTCAAAACCATTTTTAAAGTTTATAATTGTAAGTTTTAAGGTTTTTAAAGTTTTTAAAATTTTTTTATTTCTAGTGTTTTTTAAAATAGATAAAATTATAATGAATGGTAGATTTATTTTGTTTGACAGTAAATTAAAGTCGCAGGGTACATTTATTGTCATAAGAGACATACATACACAACTTTTAGACTGTAGATTTATTTTTAGTGACATGATGACTGATTTATAATTAGTAGAAGACTTATTATTGAGGCGATAAAGTTATTCAATATTTTAAGGTTGCTAAAACAACTTTCAGTTGGTAGATATATTTATTGGTTGCTATGGCGTTAGATTTACTATGGTAGATTTGTATGTTTACATATAATGATAGAAAACTTGTATGTTTACATACAATGGTAGACATGTATTCTTAGATATGATGATGGTATACTTGTATGTTTACATATCATTGTAAATTTATATGTTATATACAATGAATTTTAGAACGCAAACACCAGTTGATATATAAGTCTACCATCATTTAGAAATAAGTCTACCACTAATGATAATGTTTTTTTTTTTGCATACTGCAAATAACTCTACTATAACATCTAAAACAGTGGAAAAATGTACCATGATTTCAAATCCAAAAGCCAATAGCAAAACGCAAATGCCGATTATAAACGAAGGTCACAAACATCAGTCGCAAACAGAGGTCATAAACGCTGGTTGTAAACGCAATTTCTAAATGCCGATTGCGTTGAAGAAACTTTGTGAAACAACCCGACCCGTTTTTTTTTTTTTAACTTCGAATTAGTATTCCCATAAATACTAATTCTCAACAATCGTATTAAACTAGCAAATCGAACATAACCAGCAGAATCAATTCGACTTAATTCAAACAATTACCCATTAACCAAATAAACCGATTCGAGTCAATAAATAACCAATGATAAATCAACAAATCAATTCATCAAACCAGCAACCTAGCGGTTCTAAACAATACGATAACACACAATCGAGACGCTGGATAATCTCCTCTTCCTTGCCCGATCCACGATCACATTTTCTCTTTACCTGCAACACATGGCAAAAAGAGTTGCGTGAGTATTATCACAAATACTCAGCGAAGCAGTCATCCCGTCTACAAGTTATTTAAGTATCTACATAACGAAAGACAAATACCAGGATGAGCACACAAGCAAGCAATAAGAACTAACACGAACCCGTACAGGAACTCTGCGTCGAGCGATGCAACCTCTAGGCGTCGGTCGACGCGAAGCGTCTGCGTCGAGCGACGCACAACCCTGGCGTCGATCGACGCGACATCCACAGAAACGAGCCTATCCTCTCGTGGCTCGAATCCGTCGCGATTTATCGAGTCACCTGCAAGATCCCAGTCACAGAACACACGAAAACAACAATCAAACGCATTCCATCTATCCCAATGCCCACACAACCCACGATCACGCACTCACCTCGAAGGATCGAAATGAAAAGAATGAATGACGTTCACTAAAACCCTCGTACACGACGAACCACTGGTCCAATTCCGAAACAGGTGACTGTTCTGGAAACTAGACACACACAGCTACGTGTCGGTATGCGGATCGCCTCCAGACTCCTTCTGGTTCGATCGGAATTCCCCTCTGAACCCGACTGATCGCAGACAACAATCTGCACAAACCCACCGAGTTCAAACAGCCATAACTCGGTGAATAATCAACCCAAGACGAACCGTTTTCGCCTATGACACGAGCAGAGATTGGAGAACTTACCCTCCAAAAATACTCTAATCCGCCACGAATAGCCCAGCCGTTTACCCTCTCAAAGTTTCGATCAGAAGCTGTTCATACACATGAACCTCTCAAGAACAAAGTCTCTCTTCCCAAACCTTTTTTCTCTGATTCTCATCAACCAAACGGCCAGGACACTGTTCCAGCCTTTTATATCGAACCCTAGGGCTCCGCTAAACCATCATGCAAACCGTGCGATCAAACCCGATTTCCCGGTCTGATTAAAGATTAGCGTCGCTCGACGCACATCCCCTGCGTCGCTCGATGCAACACCAAAAATACACATTTTGGTTCACGGGCGTTACACTTTGGAGTAGATTTCTTCACTTTTTTAGAATCTCAACAATAATTTAATATTATTTAAAAAATCTGCATAATATTTTAATATTATTATTATTTTATAATATTGTAGATATTTACAGAGATACCCATTGTTGGAGATGTTCTTATACTCCCTATATATCTAAATATAGTAATGACAGTTTTTAGAATCAGAAAAAATTAATGACGATTTGGTAAAACGGTTTTTGTTATAAAAAAAAGTAAAATAGGTATAAAATATTATTTAAGTAATTATGAAAGATTGACATTGGTCTAGTGAAAAATAAACTTTTTAAAGTTATTTGAACAAAATTTCGAAAAACAAACATATATATATATAAGGTTAGGCCAGCCCCGCATGTTTATTTTTTTTAGTTTTTGAACCTGATTATAAAAGACGCTTTGATCATCGCAAATTTTATGTACAGTGTATAGTTGGTTGGGCTTTAAGTGTCACTTACAGCCTTAATTTTCTCTAAAACATAATTTATTTATCAATCATGTTGTAGTTTTAATTCTTAGAATTGCAATTTATATATTTTTTATCAATCATGTTTTAACTTTAATTCTTTAACTTAAAGCCTAAATTTTGTTTTTAAAGTCTTACTGCCCGTATAAGAATTCTATAGCCCCCTATATTGGGCTGTAAAGGCTGATATTTTAGAAACAAATGAGACAAATATCAAATAATTATTTAGATAATAACTCATAAAAAAGAAAGATATTGAAAGAAAAAATATGAAAGGATTCTAAAATAAGATTACAATGAATCTATGGAATAAGTAAAATCAAATTTGTTATCAATTATTTTTTTGATCACCAAAGTATTTTTTATACTTTTATATATATTTACTGCAATTATTTAATTTTAAAATAACACTTTTAAATTTTATTTTAAATATGTTCATTTAAAAATAATTTGGAGGTTCACTATTTATTGCATTGAAAATAACTTAAAGTTTCCATAAACTCTATTTCTGAATGTAATACAAAACATTTTTATTTTCATAAATTGTATGCAATACAAAACATTTTTATTTTTATAAAAATAGTCTTAAAAATACAACATGTATCTTATATTTACCAATCATGTTTATTATTTTAAAATATTTAAAGTTACATCCAACATTCTTACTGTACAATTTTTACAGCAGCAAAAAGTTTAAAGCTACAGCCAATATACTTACAACACAAATTCTACCGCAGCAAAAAAATTAAATCTATAGCCAACACACTTACAACAAAATTTTTACAACAATTAATCTACAGCTACAATCCAACCAATCATCCACACAATCTCAAAGTTTGCGTCTTTTTCCTCTGTCGATTTCGGACTCTCCACTACTAAGTTTGTGATTCTAGGTTTGCTTTTTCACTTTGTGCATGGATTTTTTGTTTTAAAATGTCTTAGCTTTAAGCTCATTGTCATTCTTTGTTGCATATACCATACACTCAGCGTTAGATTTCGTTTTGTTCTCGCTTAGGATACGATTTTTACATATTATTGCAACTTTTAGGATCCTCACGATTCAACTCTGTTTGAGTTTGTGTGAGAGAGGTTGCTATCATGGGTTATGCACAGCTAGTTATCGGGCCAGCGGGCAGTGGAAAGGTTAATTTCTTTGGACAAATCATCTCTTGAGTTTTCAATTTAAATGAAGGCACAAGCATGCAAGTTGAATTTACCAAACCAATCATGAGTTTATGTTTCTTGAGCAATCAACTTATTGCTCCTCTTTATACTAACACTGCGAAACGATCGGGCGAACAATGCACATTGTTAACTTGGATCCTGCTGCAGAAGTCTTTAACTATCATGTTATCATTGGTGAGTTTTTATGTCACCTCAATTCATTCTCTTTGCTCATTCACTGCCTCTGTCTTTCGTTTTCTTAGTTTAACCAAAGCTTCCATCTTTTTGTCGGGATGGAGATATCCGAGAGCTAGGCCCGGCTCAGAGGGTAGGCGGACTAGGTCATGGCCTAGAGTCACCAATTTTTTTTGTCAATTTATGTGTCACATTTTTATAAAACAAATGTTTGTGCCACATGAAAAATATATTTTGGGCCACAAATAAAAGATGTTTTGGACTACAAATATAAAAAAAATATATTGGGGTTTGTGAACTATTATGTTTTTATAAATTAATATTATTAAAAAAATTTTAATAATAAATATTTAAAAATTTATTTTTGCCTTGGACCACATATTTCGTTGGACCGGCCCTGGCAAGAGCTTGCTTTTGTTGAATATATTATGGAGGAGCTCAGGTGTGGTCCCAATGGTGGACTCTTGCATTGTATGAAGTATCCTTACTTATTACATCTGAAGAAAAAAAAACTATTTAAGCCAGTTCTGAAAATTTAATGGTCACAAGCAAAAAAAACAAATTGGGTCTGTAATTATTGATTTTTAAAAAGAATTTTAAAAACAAAAATGATCAAACGGTGAATTGAATCCTCCACCTTTTCTTTACTCTATATAGCCAATGAATTACAAGAACTAAAGAAATTTTATATATATATTTTTTTGCCGATATATGATAATATATGTGAACAAAACATAAAAATTTTTGGGTTGCAAGCAGGAGCTTGGCCCGCCTACCACGGGGGCCGGCCGTAACTATGAGGCCTTTGAATGCTTTAAAGCAATACTGCGTGTGATTTTGGTTTTTGTATTCTATTACAAAATAATCTAATGAGTGAAACTGGAAGAAGCTTAACTTAAATCCGTAGTTACCTTGAGGAATATAGTTGGTTATATGAAGAATTGGAGAATTTCGCAGACAATGACTACTTAAGACTTTGACTGTCCAGGAGTCTCTTCAAGAACCTTCCCAACCTTAACGGGAAACAAAATGTTGAAGAACAAAAAGTAAGAATAACAGAGATGATTCATATATGTTATACATATGGGTATGCTCTTCTTGGAGTTTAGTGTATCAGAAATCTAGCATCTTAGAAATAATAGATTGATTACCTGTGATCTTCGAGCTTCAAACTGGGGTTTAACCAGCGTAACTAAAGTTGCATCTGCTTTCATCACATTCATAACAGCTGGCATCACCTGTTCATAAGGTTTTTTAAGTTTCAAAACTTTGCGGCTTATAAAAGGTTCCTGTGAACAAAATGAACAGAAGCAAACTTACCTTGAGAATGGAAATGAATGAGAGGTCTAGTGTCACTACATCGACTTTTTGAGGGAGTGAAGGGAGGTATCTCAGATTTGTCCTCTCTATAACAGTCACTCTCTTATCGTTACGGATTTTATCAGCTACCTGTTACCATACACCGGATAAATAACTGACTAATTAGTAACTAGAAGAAGTTGCTAATAAAACTCTGATTGCAGGACAAAAATCAAACAATCTGTAGGAACAATACATAGCACCTGACCATAACCAACATCTACGCCATAAACATGAGCTGCACCATAACGAAGCAAACAATCCGTAAACCCTCCTGTAGAAAGTCCGGAATCCAGAACTACTTTCTCAGAAACATCAACATCTAGTTTCTCAATTGCAGCTTCCAGCTTGAGTCCACCTCTGCAAGTGAAAAAACAGTAGAGGACAGTCGACAAATAAAGGTGTCTCAAAGCACGAAGAAACTGTAGAAACATAGGGTAACTCGGGAGAAATAATCACCTACATACATATTTTGGAACCTCAGCTGTAATCTTTATGGATGAACCATTGGATACAGGCATTCCAGCTTTACTAACTCTTTTACCATCCACAAGCACTTTACCTGAATAACATACACACGAGAGATTAAGCTTCTGCTTTATGTATACGAATACAAAGAATAAACCGGTAAGTTAGTTATATACCTTGTAGAATCCAAGATTGTATTAGTGTGCGACTGTATTCCTGATACCTTTCAACACAGGCCTCGTCAAGTCTCTGTTTTTTGCTGTTACAGAACAAGAAGAGAATGAAGCAGAGAAAGATGGAGTCTCATTGAACAAGAAGAGAATGAAGCAGAGAAAGTTGATTTCAGTATTAAAGAAAAGACCATACTTCTTTCCACGTGTAGGTGTAGAAGACGCAAAACATCTCATTGAACTGCAATCTCCGGTACTAACCCATCTCGCTGAACAAATAACACAGTGCAAAGATAACAAAACACTATCACTACAGAAGCTAAGGAAGACAAAAAAACCCAAGCTTTCATTGAAAATTCGAAGGCTAAAGCGAAAAATTGTCTCTTTCCTCTAGCAATTGGCATATAATTACTGGGTTTCCCGGTCAAATAATTCGATTTGTGTCCCCTCACGAGTTTCCAAAACCCAGATTCGCAGAAAGTGAATAGAAAGCTAACAATGCCCTCTACGTGTTTGTGAAAATGACTCAAACCTGAATTACATTTGCAAAGAAAGAGAAATATACCAGAGAGACGAGGATTGTGAGATTTGGAGAAGAAGCCAACGAGAGAGAAACTGTAACATCGCAAGGTTAATGGAAACTTAAGAAGATGAAAACCCATTATTGATCTTCCCAAGTGCAGAGAGTATTTCAGATTTCTGCATTTGACAAAAAGCCACACAAGTTTAGATACTTTCTTCTAGGGTTGCGCAAACTGAACCCTCTTTCTAAGAGAGAGGCTTTCCTTTTTCCTTTTACTTGATCATCAATCAAACCAAGCGTTACATCATTTTTACTTCAAATATGAAAACCCTAAACAAGCAGCCACCCACACTCTTTCTTCCTTGGGAGATCGATCAAGATTCACGAATCACAGCAATGTCGGAACTTCCAGAGGACTTGGTAGAGGAGATACTATGTCGTGTTCCGGCTACATCTTTGAAACGGTTACGATCTACTTGCAAACGATGGAACCATTTGTTCAACGATAGGAGATTCACAAGAAAGCACTTGGATAAAGCCACAAAAGAGTTTATGACTCTCATGTCGATCAATTTTAAGGTTTGTTCTATCCTCATGTCCATAGAATTCCACATGTGAAGGTCACAAGTGAACTTAGCCAAATTGACCCTCAAGTCGAGATATCGGAAGTCTTTCACTGCGAGGGGTTATTGTTATTGTTATGCGTTAGCAAAGATGACAATACTAGGCTTGTGGTATGGAACCAAGTGGATCCAACCCTTATATACTTCCAAAAGAAGTGACACTTATACTCTTGGATCCTACCAAGGGAACAAATCCCACTATAATAGCTACAAAATATTGAGTGATAAAGACCGAGATATGGGTGATAAATAAGATTGGTGGGACCAAAGTGAAGTCGTGGAGCATGGTGTTAGCAGTGGATTTGAAGTATGAACATGTTTATTGGCATTCTGTAAGTTTCTTCCTGTGCTGTGAGGAGAAGAATGTCCTCTTGTGCTGTGATAGCTGGTTGTGCAGAGGCAAAACCAGGGTATACATTGTTGGAGAGGACAATAAAATCAGACACACGGATTTTGAAGTACCATCTCTGCCCATTTGGTTTAGTTATGTTCCAAGTCATTCATAAAACATGTTTACTTTACAGAGCATTTCCCTTGAATGTTTAGCTCATTAATCATCTGAGAAGCATAATTTGAGTGTTTACACTATCCTGCCAGTTATAAAGAAATGAAACAGGCCACAAAATACCAAAACCCGTCCTTCACGACTGAGAAAGAAAAGATTTCTTAAGAATTTGGAGAAATTTTTATCATAACTGATTATTAGCAAGAGATTTTTGAGCTCTCTAAATTCCGAAAAACGTAAACATATCGTCAGCCACATTTAGTAGATGAAAATCAGCCATCAGTAAGTATGATTACAAAAAGAAAAGAGAAAAAAACCGGAAAGCTTCACTTTTTTCGAAGGTCGTTCAACCTTCCCTGAAGGTTACTATCTATTTCCCCACCGTCCTCAGCTCCCGCCGCTTCATCTTGCACCACCTTGTTCTTTGCTGCTGCTACTCCAACCGCGCCAAATGGAGCATTCACCAGCTGGAAACACCGGGTCAAAATCATGGTGTAAATATTCAAGTTTTCAACATGGGTTCTTTTTGGTTAAGTAAACTATTTTAACTTGCACTTATATTCAGTTTTTGGATCAGGTTGAAATAATCCCTATGTGGAATTAGTGAAGAGTTAGGTAAGGGTAATGTACTTACCTCTTGATTGATGTGGATTCCGATTTCGTCAAGGACTTGGCTAACAAGATCATCTGTCTCTTGCTCTTCCCCGTCTCCTTCCAAAGCATCATCAATAGCACCTCCCATTACATCAGAGACCATCTCCATTTTCTCGTTTTGCTTCTGAAATTCTTTCATGATTTTCTTCAGCGATGGGAGGTTCATCTGCCTTGTCATTTGCCCCATCGCTTTAGTCACACTTTTCATTGCCTCACCCATTGCTTGTGTTGATTTGAAAGTCTGAAAAACCGATATTTTAGATTCGATACAAAACTTTTACTATGATTTCACAATAACCAAGTCATAAAACAAAGATATATAAATAAAGCCATACCTGGATCCTTAGAGACACACCTTGGAGTTGGGATTTAAGCTTGTAAAAGTTTTCCATCTGGTGTCGCATTCTTATAAGATCCTTTGCCATCACTTTCACAATTCCCTGTCACAAAGTACCCAAAGGATTATAGTCAGAGACAAGTTTTCTTGAGAATTTGACACAAAGTCAGTTTATAAGAGAGTGAAACAAACCATCTTGCCCTGTTTTGCGATCTTTTTAATCTGCGCAATAAGTATCTTTTCTTGTGTTCGAAGGCTTTGCCTTTCTCTCTCTATCTCTCTGATAGATCTGTCAAGCATCCTCTTCTTTTGCCGCAGAAGTTCTGGAACCAACAAATTAAAAACCTTATGATAAACCTTGCAAAGAAGTACACATATAAGGTAAACTTAAACTACATATCCAAGATTTTCCACAACTTGCATAGTAAAAATTTGAGAGGAATTTATAGACTTTTTATGAGCTGAAACAAGAACCTGCAGGAGTTTTTCGCTTCCAGAAGATGAGTTTCATCATGATTCAAGAACACAAAATCCTCAGCTGAAGCTTTGGGCGAAAACCTAAGATTTAGGAAATGAACTCTGAGATTTCTGTCAAAGTAGAGGTCTTTATTTGATCGTTCATTGTCAGAGATAACTAGTGAAAATAACAAAGCAATAATGGACTGTTTCATCAAAACCTAATAGTAATAGGATTCTAAAACATAAATCAAACAGAAGTTAAAACTCAAAACACATTAACCAAAACCCAAAATAAACCTAACACGAAACCGTACCCAACAAGGAAACACAATATTTGTAGAACGCATCAGGTCTCGTTCTGATCCCGATCTTAAATCCTTGTCCAATAAGCGAATGCAGTCACATACGAAAGAAAACGGAGTTTCTCAAAGTTCCTTTTACCGCAAGCGACATTTCAAGTGACCCAACCAATCAACGGAGACCTGTTCGCCGGTGACTTCAATCCCTAAACATGTTCTTCACTGTCCTTACTACTTTAAATGAAGTTGGTAGTAAATTAAACTTGCCATTTCCATAAAACCAACCAGAGAAAAACGGTAATTTGAATGAAGCACATAATCAGGAAGCGAATGGTTATGGAGTTCACGGCCCAGGACTTTGGCCCAGTTAAGACAAAACTGTTCTTCACTCTCCACTCTAATCGGCATACACCTATTTTTGTAGGAGTAACTTCTTCTGAAGTAAACTCCATTTAAGTTCTCAGTTCAATTTTCAATTTAATTAACTAATCAATTCTCAGTAGCTAGTTAATCCCTAACCAAAAATCAATAGATTCTTTTAGATTAGAGATGGTAACTATAATCTTGATTTTTAACGCATATATCCTTTTTTTTTTGCCTGCTTTCCAATTAGTAATAAAAAAAAATAACTTTGTAGCTTTACTGTCACACATAAAACTTTTTGAACGAAGCAATCATACTTTCCATAAACCACATAATCAAATTGCTCACACAGAATCAAGCTTGCGAAAGTGGAGAACGAAAACAAACTTACGACTTTGACACACTTGAGCCAACTGGGAGATGCACAAAAGATTATGAAACTAGAAGCTCTGGTGATTCTTCATCGTCTTTTCTTCTTTAAAAGCAAAGCAGCTCGAAGAAACATCTTATCCACTTCATCAAAGTCTGGAGACTCATCTTTCTCACCTCCTGATTTGGCCTTCCCTTGATCCCCAAAGTCTTCATCTTCTTCTATGTTGTTGTTTATCGCTGGGAACTTCTCAAATTCTTCAAGAAATAGCGGTCGCTCTGCTTTCTCATCTTCTGATTCCGAATCAGTCTCAAAAATATCAGCCAGATCCGAATCCGTTGCTAATTCTGATTCTGCTTCTTCTTGCTCATCCTCAAAACACTCTTGGTTTCTTTCTATAATCTTCTTCAACTCTTCTGACCTTTGATGATCTAAAGATTCCAAAGTCTGTTGAGTATCATCAGCCTTGACGACATTCGGGTATTCTCGCTTGGCCTCAGCCTGCGCTTGAAGCAACTGGAGCTCTTGTTCTAGCCTTGGAATATACTTTCTTACCGCACGAAGCGCATCCCGGCATTTGGATTTGTCCAAAGCCTTTTTCCTAGGGAGAGTAATCCTTGGTGACATGATTTCAGTTGGAGGTTGGACATAGTTCTTCCCTCTGTACATAATTATCGTGTTCCCTTCATGGATGTCAAGCACAATCCCTCCGGTCAATCTCGCTAACTCAACAGCAATCTCATTTACTTCCTCTGGCGTGAATGTTTTGATCACGACCTGCAGCGTCTGATGCTTCTTCCAGTGAAGGTGCATGTTCAGAATCACTCCTTGGTATATACCGCGTCTCCCCACTGGAACGTAATTCTTGCACTTCAAACCCATTTTCAGATAATAGAAATGCTCCTCAGGTGTCAAAATCTCAGGATCATGTGTCGTTTCCGATGACTCTGCAGGTTCCAGTTTCTTCATCGTCTCCATAAGGCGTTCCTCTTTCTTTCGAGCCTGGGAAATATAAGAGATAAAAATACGCATAACTGTTGGTTTAAATAAGTAACAAGATGCTGCAATTTGTAGCTAACCTTTGTTAGTTTGTTAAGTATCTTTTCTTCAGCGGTCATTCTTTCAACCTCTTTCTTTTTCTTCCACCGGAAAAACTTAAGCCATCGCACAACCGCCCGCTTACCCTTGAGCTTTTTCCTTTTCAATTTTGTAGAAGCTTGAATCGAACTGTTGTCAGATTTGCTCGCGCAATCACCAGATGGAGTCGAATGAAACCAAGAGGATCTTAAGAAGTCAACATTCCATGCAGGTCCATTAAGAGAGTCCTTATGCAAAAGATTACCAGAGCTACTACATTATAAGTTAATAATAATCTTTGTGCAATTAATATAATCTCCTACGAGTCAATGAAATAACTTAGATGATCGAAATTTTAAAAGCCAAAATTCATAAGATTCAATTCTTTTATGTAGCAAGTATGTTAAATCCACTGAAGAGAAGCGAATTTGGATTCACTGAGTTATAATAACTGAGAGATGTTCACTGGAATACGAATGGTTTAATGGAAAACTGGTGGTGCTACCTGATAGGGCGAGGGGAGGAAGAGAGCGGCGGCGGCGAGCAGGCGGAGGAGGCTACGAACCCCAGCTGCCGAGATTTACGGCGTAGAAGCAGTGAGGCCGATGCCGAAACCCTAGCCGCCGTCGGAATCACCATTTCTTATCACCAGTTTACTGCTGTATATAATTCCAGACCATCCTTTTATTATATGTCCACAAACCGGAACCGGTCACGGTTGGTTGGTGTGACTGGAAATTCAAGCTGAATCCACCGGGTTAACAACGATGACTTAACCAATTTGTTTCAGTTTGGTTCAACTTCTTAACCAAACTGTACTGTATTATGGTGGTTATTATTATTTCTTTTGGCGTTTTAACCAGAATGATCATCAAATGTTTTACATGAGCCACTTAGTGTTGTGAGTTCTAGCTTGCTTCGCTAAATGATCCGCATTATCATTAGTTAGTCTATTAACCTGCCTGAAAGATAAATCATAGCAATGTCTTGTAAGTGAATTACTACTGAAAAATGTTGTCAATCTTGAACCTTCACTTTGACTTGGTTATGATGCAATAGTTCGCACATGAACGGTTTCATATCGCCTACGGCTACCAGAGGGGATCCAGATTCACGATGGTTTCCATGTCTCACTTCTTAAGGCACATAAAAGTCCACATTCTGAGCAAAGTCCCGTTTCACCACAAGTTATGCTAGGAAGAGTTGTGCCAGCAAGATGGATCAAGCTTCTTCGAGCCAGATTGAAAGAGGGAAAACATAGGTACTCGCCAAATGGACACAAGATATTGCAAACGATTCTAACTGGGGAGACCCAGAGAGGCTGATAGAGGCATATCCAGGATTGGAGCTTGAGGACATTTAATTTCATCATTCCACATAGTTTTGATTGAAGCTAAAAGATCTATACTCTGATAAAAATAAAACATTTTAAGTGGAGCCAAGGGCAGCAAAACCACTACCTTTCATCATTTGCTTGAACTCCTTAAAATTAACTCTACCATTTCCGTCAACATCAACCTTGATGATCATTTATCTTCTTGCAGTCCTCTAAAGTTCTTCCTTGCTTCAGCCCTATTGATGCCAAAACCGATCTCAGCTCTTTAACGGTTATGTAACCATCGCCATTTTGATCAAACACACTGAATGCTTCTCTCATGTCGTCCTCTTCGTCCTTCGCTTCCATTATTTCTTCATAAAACAACGTTCCAAACTCCTCTGAATACCATCCACATCAATCTTCTGTATCATCTCCAATACCTCTTTTTCTTGTATCAATATACCAACGCTTTTAAAGAACTCGCTCAATTCGTTTTTCGCAATCCTTCCATCTCTATTTTTGTCAAACATATCGAATAACCTACCTAGCTCCTCCGGATCCATTTTTACTTTTCGGCTTTACAAGATTTGAATCAAGAAACCAAGGGACACAAACAGGAATCTTGCGGCGCAAAACCCTTAAAATAAAGCTGGGATCACTGTCTCAGAATTTGGACATTGATCACAAATAACCGAAGTAAATGGACATGGAGAGGGTGGTGGCTAAGGATTTAACTTTTCTTTAAGGCAAAGATTAAGAAAAACGGTTTCTTTGAAGAAAATTAACTACAAGTCTAGAATAAAGAAGAGAAAGAGAGATTACCTTTCACTGTTGATGGAAGTGGCTCTGAACAATTTAGGATCTTTTGGTAGGCTAAAAATAGTTTTCGTTCCTGAAATAGAACACCTTAATCTCTTCCTTTCAAGCCAATAATCAACCAGCTTGACCATAATTACTCACCCAAACAATGGACAACCTAACCGTAACATTCTACATAACGCAGAAGACAACAAAGCTTGCACCATTTTACCAAATATGCATAGTAACTCCAGATCTAAGACAAATGACTCATGGAAGAAGCAATGCATTAATGTTCTCAATGGATACATTGGTTTCGTAATGAAGAAAAGTTTTCATAGCTCATCAAAATTGATAGCTAATTCACTTGTCCAATCAATCTCTGACGGTTTGGTGTCTGAATCAGATTCAGTATCAGAAGATTCTAATGTTTTCTCTAAAGAATCCGCCAAGTCAGCCTCCCAGAAACCTAATCTACATGCTCTCTTGTAAGTATCATAACCTGCCACTCTTAGCCCTTCTGCAACCATCTCTCTTAAGGACTCACCGAGTTGCTCTTCATTGTTAACCGCTGTGAGGAAAGATTCTGAGGAACCTGACTCCCAAAATACCAAAATTGCACAGCTTCTGTCTAAAAATTTAACATCAAACTCCTGCACGAAAACGGGGTGTGCCTGTTGTAGAGCATTCTTCAGCATTGCAGCTGTCATCTTTTTCCCCAATCCCCATATCAACACCAAATTATCAGAGCTTACTCTTCGGCTGTTCTTTGACCAGATTTTAACATTTTCATCGCCTGCGTTTCTAGCGCAAGAGGTGACAGAACTTGCATATTCATCGGACGCCAAAGGTTGGAAATCTTCATTTGATTGGACAGATGATGGATCTGATTTCTGTATGGTACATAGTTTTGCAAAAAGCTGAGATATCATCACAGCATTCTGTCCATGACTCTGATGGTCCTCGTTTAATTTGATCGGACAGCCTAATCAAGAGAAGCCAATTAAAGTCAATATTCATTCACCTAAATAGCTAAACTCATGTGTTTCAAGTATCTACGAGAGCGCACAAAAGCAGAAATCAACATCTTTGAAAGAGAATCCTGACCTTGATTTGCCACTTCCACATCCACAGGTGCAAAGAACCGATTTAAGGAGGACATAGCTGCTGGTAGATTGCTTATATTACTTAAGGGACTAATTTCTTTCATGAACTGACTGAGATCCACAACATCGGGAAAAGCTGAGCTCAGTGAACTGCTGAAGTCATCGACATTCGACGGTAGAGGACCCAAAAATTTAGCATGAATGGAAGTGAAATCTGCAACGAGTTAAGCATAAAATTATCATCAATGGAGGAATACGGGAAAAGCTAATTTATGTGCAAACTAAGGAAGAGAAAATACCGCTAAGGTAGTTCTGTGAAACAACAGGTTTCTGTGAAGAAGAAATCAAATCGATCACTTCTCGGAAGCCACGAACTCGCCTGTTTTCTTCGTTTTCAAGATTTTGAAGCTCTCTCTGTCCAACAACATAAATTCAGATATTTTTTTTTTTTTGCAAAGAGACCTTCAACTATGGGTCACACTGGATTTCTTGCTAATGAATAACCAACTAATCTCCGTACCTTAAAGAGATCCATGTCCTCCTTCGAACTCATGAAGACAGCACGAACTGCTTGTGTTCCTCTGCTCTTTGAAGCAATGAGTAGAGGCACAACATCGTCAGAGAACTCTGTCAACATCTGTGGTGAAAAATACAGAACACGTGTATAAATTTATCACACTAATCGTCGATACACACTGCGTTTATTGTGCCAAGTATCAACTAAGTTAATCTACCTCTAGGATGAGTTGCACTTGACGCTCACTGCAAACATCAATAGTCAAGCATAGCCTTGAACCATACTGCTCACTCCCAAGCACCAGTTTCCTCAGAGAGCTCACCAAATCATCTGAAATTAACAAAACAGAAGCATCACATATAAAAACAGGAAAACTGAAGGCAAAAGAGATACATATGAAATTGGCTAACACTCGCAAATGCACCATCTTCTGTCTTTGATGTCGTATCTAAACAAGATTGTCTCCAATTCTTGACGCGTGACCTAATCCTTCCTACGAAGACAGTATCAGCTACAGTCGCTGGAGAAGAAGGCACAGTGATGGCATCAGCTAAAATCGGATTCCCTGAGAGAAACTTGGATGCAGATTCTTGTGTTCTTGATAAGTATGAAATTCCTGTAAAAATGATCCATCAAACTACAATAAGAGACAACCACTCCTTAAGAAATGAATGAGAGGAAACAAGTAGCATTAAAACCTTACCTTGATAGATGCAGGTATTGAAATCAAATCCTTCTCTAGCCATGGCCGTTAAACGGGAAGCTTGGCAAGAGAAGCTATAAGAAGGCATTCCTAACTTCAATTCATCTCTTGGAAACAAATGGAAGTTATATCTACAAAAAACCAAAAAACCCTAATCAATCAATCTGCAACAGAGAAAAAGAAGAAAACGGAGAAGAGAGAGTCATACGGGTGAACGGTGAGTTTGGAGCCGCGAAGGGAGAATGGGCAGAGAGCGAACTGGAAGATCTGGTAGCGTTCGGCGGCGTATTTAGCTTTCAAGTAACTCGTCTCCGGGGTGTCAATGGCGGATACACGGTGCCACGCGGCGGCGTAGGAGCCGGTGTTCTGTAGCGAGAGAGCTACGAAGTCCGATGAATCGATTGAAGTGCGAATCTCATCAAGAGCGGAGCTAAAGTTGGAGTTTTTCACCTGCTTCACATTCCATCTCCGATGATTTAGGGTTTTACTAGTGCCTGAAACCGACGAAAGGAAGCGCCTTTGCATTTTGAGCAGCACCCAAATGGCTCCAAAGGGACAATCCTAGTTGCACAAGCAAGGAACGAGCCTTTTTATGTTTGTTTTCTTTTAATTTGTGGTGGTTGTGGTTTCGGTTATTCTTCTTCCAATAAAAAGTTTCCTGAGTTGAGAAAGAAGAAAAACAGAGTTTGTATACTGATTGACGAAGAGAATAACGACCGATGTTCTATATATTTTTATTCGATTTGGGCGCCTTTGCATTTTGAGCAGCACCCAAATGGCTCCAAAGAGACAGACCTAGAGTTTGATGAGAAGACAAGATTTGATGATCGAATATTAGTTTCCCCTGTACAAAGAAACACAAGACAAGTATCTAAAACATAATCTATCCGTTTCAAAATATAAGTTGTTTTAGAAGTTTTTTTTTTTTTTCAAAATATAAATTCTTTTGACAATTTTATGTATTTTTTTAACTTTATTGAATATTGTGTAGATATTAAATTATACTGTAAGACCAATAATATTCTACAGTTTCTTAATACTCGCGTTTTTAACTAAAACAGCATATATTTGAAACGGAGGAAATATGTATTAATGTTAAAACAGTAGCTAAATATGTTATTTTCAAATGGTTTGGTCGCTATTTTCCATTAAATATAATATTCACGTTTGTTGTATATAGTAGAAACTCTATAAATTAATAAACTCGATTAATTAATAAATTTTGTCGGTTTCGAGTCAGGCCATGCAAAATATGATATAATTCGATAAGATAATAAGATAATAATTGTTATCTTATTTGCACAAGTAAATATAATAAATAAGATAATCCTAGATGCACAAGTAAGGGAAAAAACTTTTTTTATGTTTGTTTTCTTTCAATTTGTGGTGGTTCTGGTTTGGGTTATTCTTCTTGCAATAAGAAGTTTCCTGAGTTGAGAAAGAAGAAGAACATAGTTTGTATACTGATCGAAGAAGAGAATAACGACCGATATTATATATATTTTTATTTGATTTGGGCGCCTTTGCATTTTGAGCAGCACCCAAATGGCTCCAAAGAGACAGACCTAGAGCTTGATGAGAAGACAAGATTTGATGATCGAATATTAGTTTCCTCGATACAAAGAAACACAAGACAAGTATCTAAAACATAATCCCTCCGTTTCAAAACATGAGTTGTTTTGGAAGTTTTTTTTTTTCAAAATATAAGTTGTTTTGACAATTTTATGTATTTTTTAACTTTATTGAATACTGTGTGACCAATAATATTCTGTAGTATCTTATTTATTTGATAAATTTTTTGTATCATAGATATTAAATTATATTGTGTGACCAATAATATTCTGCAGTTTCTTAATACTCGCGTTTTTAACTAAAACAACATATATTTGAAACGGAGGGAGTATATATTAATGTTAAAACAGTAGCTAAATACATTATTTTCAAATGGTTTGGTCGCTATTTCCATTAAATATAATATTCACGTTTGTTGTATACAGTAGAAACTCTATAAATTAATAAACTCGATTAATTAATAAATTTTGTCGGTTTCGAGTTAGGCCAATGCAAAATATGATATAATTCGATAAGATAAATAAAATAATGCACAAGTAAATATAATAAATAAGATAATCCTAGATGCACAAGTAAGGGAAAAAACCTTTTTATGTTTGTTTTCTTTCAATTTTTGGTGGTTCTGGTTTGGGTTATTCTTCTTGCAATAAGAGGTTTCCTGAGTTGAGAAAGAAGAAGAACATAGTTTGTATACTGATCGAGGAAGAGAATAACAACTGATATTATGTATATTTTTATTTGATTTGGGCGCCTTTGCATTTTGAGCAGCACCCAAATGGCTCCAAAGAGACAAACCTAGAGCTTCATGAGAAGATAAGATTTGATGATCGAATATTAGTTTCCCCTATACAAAGAAATACAGGACCAAACACTGAACCGAGGTATTTGGACCGTTTTTTTCCCACGGACTTGACGAGATAATCCATTATCTTATTCTTGACCGATTATAATCCCATAACCGGACCGAGACATTTAAACCGTTTTCTTTCCGGGGTCTTGACGAGATAATCCATTCTCTTATTCTTGACCGATCATGAACCCATAACCGGACCGAAGCATTTGGATCAATTTCTTCCCGGAACTTGACGAGATAATCCATTCTTATTGTTAATCTAGATAATCCATTCTCTTATTTTTGACCAATCATGAGCCCATAACTGGACCGAGATATTTAGACCTTTTTTTTCCAGGGACTTAACGAGATAATCCATTCACTTATTTTTTACCAATCATAAGTCCATAACCGGACCGAGGCATATGGACCATTTTTTCCCAGGGTCCTCACGAGAATCTATTCTCTTATTCTTGACCGACCATGAGCCCATAACCGGACCAAGGCATTTGGACCTTTTTTTCCCGGGAACTTGACGAGATAACCCATACTCTTTTTCTTGACCAATCATGAACCCATAACCGGACCGAGGCATTTAGACCGTTTTTTTCCTGAGGACTTGACGAGATAATCCATTATCTTATTCTTGACCGATCATGATCCCATAACCAGACCGAGGCATTTGGACTGTTTTCTTCCCGGGACTTGACGAGATAATCCATTATCTTATTTTTGACCGATCATGAGTCCAAACCCTGACTGAGGCATTTGGACACTTTTCCCAAGGACTTGACGAGATAATTCATCGTCTTTGTTTTTGACCGACCATGAGCTCATAACCGGACCGATGCATTTAAACCGTTTTTTGTTGGGGACTTGAGGAGATAATCCATTCTTTTATTCTTGACCGATCATAAGCCCATAACCGGACCAAGACATTTAAATTGAAACAACCCGACCCGTTTTTTTTTATATATAAATTAGCACCGAATTAGCATCCCCATAAATGCTAACCCTCAACATGCTAAAATTCTCAATACAGCAACATTCAGCGGAAATCAATTATGCAAATAAACAATTAAATAATATTTCATAAACCAATAACCAATCATTCAACATCCTAGACTATTCTATATCGAATCACTAACAACCTAGCAATCCAATAATCCACGCAAACGAGACCACGCCCTGATTCCACGATCATATTTTGTCTTTACCTGCATCACATAGCAAAAAGAGATGCGTGAGTATTATCACAAATACTCAGTGAGACGGACCTTCCATCAACAGACCATGTACTCAGTCATAGTATAGATACAATATCAGGGTTATCAAACAACACGCAAAACACAACGATCAATACGTCAAACTGACGGCAATCAGAAATGCGTGTCGATCGACACAAACACTGTGTCGATCGACATAGTCTGTGTCGCTCAACACGAACACCGTGTGTCGCTCGACACAGAGCCCAGAAAACGCAGAAAACCAGAATCGATCATATCCTCTCATGGATCGATTCCAGACGCGTTTTCATCGATCTCCTGCACAAAATTCAACATCCAAACACGAATACAACCAGGAACAACAGCAATCAATCATATTCCATCAAATCCTAATCCGAGGGTCAATGGTCGCGCACTCACCTTGATGTAGATCGTCCTCTGCGTCTCTAAGATTCAACGGGAAAACAGTCCGCAATCTCACTGATCGGAACTGGAAAAACAGAGATTTCAGAAACGACACCCTGAAATCGAAAGAACACAGAGAGCGGAGATTACCTCCGAATCAGGATCAGAACCCTGATCTAGAAACTAGACAGCGAGGTCTTTCCAACGGCACATGGATCGTCTCTTGATTCTTTCTGGTTCGACGGGAATCCTCCCTCGAAGCGGACTGATCGCAGACACGAAACTGTAGAAACCTCTCTCGGGAAAAGAACGATAACTCTCAAAATACACATCCGATTTACAAACCGTTTCCTCCTGAATCAAGATTAGAGCGTAGAGAACTTACCCTCAAAGTTTTACTCTGATCCGATTCCATCTTCCCAGCCGATCGTCTCTTCAAAAAACCCGAGCAGAATTGATTTTCTCTCAAGAAAATCACTTCTCTCACAATCCTCACATAAACACTCTCTTTCCTCTCTCAACCTCTTCTGATTTCGGCCAAAAGAAAAGAGAAAACGCGTTCCCCACACTTTTATAACAAAACCCTAGGGTTTCCTAAACCGGCCCAAATCGAAATGATCAGAAATCAAACCTCTCCGTTTGATTTTTAACCCGTGGATCGACACACATGCCCAAAAAAATCCCTTTTTTGGTTCACGGGCGTTACATAAACTATTTTCTTCACGGGGACTTGACGAGATAATCCATTATCTAATTCTTGACCGATCATGAACCCATAGCCGAACCGAGGCATTTGGACCGTTTTCTTCCTGGTGACTAAACGAGATAATCCATTATTTTATTATTGACCGTTCATGAGCCCATAACCGGACCTAGGCATTTACACCATATTCTCCCGGGGACTCGACGAGATAATTCATTCTCTTATTCTTGACTAATCATGAGCCCATAACCAGACCGAGGCATTTAAACCGTTTTTTTTTCCGAAGACTTGACGAGATAATCCATTCTCTTATTCTTGACCGATCATAAACCCATAACCGGACCGAGGCATTTAAACTGTTTTCTTCCTGGGGACTTGACGAGATAATCCATTCTTAATCTTAACCGATCTAAGCCCATAACTGGACCGAGGCATTTGGACCGTTCTTTTCCCGCGGACTTAACGAGATAATCCATTCTCTTATTCTTGACCGATCATAAGCTCATAACCAGACCGAGGCATTTAAACCGTTTTCTTCCCAGGGACTCGACGAGATAATCCATTCTCTTATTCTTGACCGATCATGAGCCCTTATCCGGACCGAGGCATTTGGACCATTTTTTTCCCGCGGACTGGACGAGATAATCCAATCTCTTATTCTTGACCGATCATGAGCCCATAATCGGTCCGAGGCACTTGGATCGTTTTCTTCCCGGAACTTGACGAGATAATCCATTCTTATTGTTAACCGAGAACATCTATTCTCTTATTTTTTACCAATCATGAGCCCATAACCGGACCGAAGCATTTAGACCTTTTTTTCGAAGGACTTGACGAAATAATCCATTCACTTATTTTTGACTAATCATGATCCAATAACCGGACCGAGGCATTTGGACCATTTTTTCCCAGCGACTTAATGAGATAATCCATTCTCTCATTCTTGATCGATCATGAGCCCATAACCGGACCGAGGCATTTGGACCGTTTTTTTCCCTAGGACTTGACGAGATAATCAATTCTTATTCTTAACCGATTATGAGCCCAAACCCTGACCGAGGCATTTGGACCTTTTTTCCCAGGGACTTGACGAGATAATCCATCCTCTTTTTTTTTTACCGACCATGAGCTCATAACCGGATCGAGGCATTTAAACTGTTTTTTCCTGAAGACTTGACGAGGTAATCCATTCTCTTATTCTTGGCCGATCTTAATCCCATAACCGGACCGAGGCATTTAAACTGTTTTCTTCTCGGGGACTTGACGAGATAATCCATTCTCTTATTCTTGACAGATCATGAGCCTATAGCCGGACCGAGGCATTTGGACCGTTTTCTTCCCGGTGACTAGACGAGATAATCCATTATCTTATTATTGACCGTTCATGAGCCCATAACCGGACCTAGGCATTTACACCATATTCTCTCGGGGACTCGACGAGATAATTCATTCTCTTATTCTTGACTGATCATGAGCCCATAACCAGACCGAGGCATTTAAACCGTTTTTTTCCTAGGGACCTGACGAGATCATCCATTCTCTTATTCTTGACTGATCATAAGCCCATAATCGGACCGAAGCATTTAAACCGTTTTCTTCCTGGGGACTTGACGAGATAGTCCATTATTTAATTCTTGACCAATCATGAGCCCATAACCGGACCTAGGCATTTGGACCGTTTTTTTCCTAGGGACTTGATGAGATAATCAATTCTCTTATTTTTGACCGATCATGAGCCCATAACCGGACAAAGGCATTTGGACCGTTTTGTTCCTAGGGACTTGACGAGATAATCCATTCTTATTCTTAACCGATCTAAACCCATAACTGAACCGAGGCATTTGGACCCTTTTTTTTCCCACGGACTTGACGAGATAATCCATTCTCTTATTCTTGACCGATCATAAGCCCATAACCGGACCGAGACATTTAAACCGTTTTCTTCCCGGGGTCTTGACGAGATAATCCATTCTCTTATTCTTGACCGATCATGAGCCCATAACCGGACCTAGGCATTTGGACCGTTTTTCCCAGGGACTGGACGAGATAATTCATTCTCCTATTTTTGACCGATCGTGACGCCATAACCGGACCTAGGCATTTGGTCCGTTTTTTTCCCAGGGACTTAACGAGATAATCCACTCTAATTTTTGACCATTCGTGAGCCCATAACCGGACCAAGACATTTGAACCATTTTTTCCCAAGGACTTGACGAGATAATCCACTCTCTTATTTTCTACCAATAATGAGCCCATAACCGGACCGATGCATTTGAAATCCATTCTTCTCTTATTCTTGACCGATCATGAGCCCAAACCGGACCGAGGCATCTAAACCGTTTTCTTTTCGGGGACTTGACGAGATAATCTATTCTCTTATTCTTGACCGATTATGAGCCCATAACCGGATCGAGGCATTTGGACCGTTTTCTTCCTAGGGACTTGACGAGACAATCCATTCTCTTATTCTTGACCGATCATGAGCCTATAACCGGACTGAGGTATTTGGACCATTTTCTTTCCGGAGACTTGACGAGATAATCTATTCTCCTATTCTTGACCGATCATGAGCTCATAACCGGACCAAGACATTTGGACCGTTTTCTTCCCGGAGACTTGACGAGATAATCCATTCTCTTATTCTTAACCGATCATGAGTCCATAACCAGACCAAGGCATTTGGACCATTTTCTTCCCGGAGGCTTGACGAGATAATCCATTCTCTTATTCTTAACCGATCATGAGACCATAACCAAACCAAGACATTTGGACCATTTCTTCCCAGGGACTTGACGAGATAATTCATTCTCTTATTCTTGACCGATAATGACCCCATAACCGAACCTAGACATTTCCACCGTATTCCACCGGGGATTTGAAGAGAATCCATTCTCTTATTCTTGACCGATCATGAGCCCATAACCGGACCTAGGCATTTAAACCGTTTTCTTACCGAGGACTTGACAAGATAATCCATTCGCTTATTTAACCGATCATGAGCCCATACTCGGACCGAGGCATTTGGACATTTTTTCCCAGGGACTTGACGAGATAATCGATTCTCTTATTTTTGACCGATCATGACCTCATAACCGGACCGAGGCATTTAAACCGTCTTTTCCCGGGGACTTGACGAAGTAATCCATTCTTATTGTTAACCGATCATGAGCCCATAACCGCACTGAGGCACTTAGACCGTTTTCTTCCCAGGGACTTGACGAAATAATCCATTCTCTTATTCTTGACCGATTATGAGCCATAACCGGACCGAGCCATTTAAACCGTTTTCTTTCTGGGGACTAGACGAGGTAATCCATTCTCTTATTTTTGACGAGATAATCCATTCTCTTATTTTTCTCAAAGATTTGACGAGATAATTCATTCTCTTATTCTTGTCTGATCATGAGCCCATAACCGGATCGAGACATTTGGACCATTTTTTCCCAGGGACTTAACGAGATAATCCATTCTCTTATTCTTGACCGATTATGAGCCAATAACCGGACCGAGGCATTTGGACCATTTTTTTCCCAGGGACTTGACGAGATTATCCATTCCCTTATTTTTTACCGATTATGAACCCATAACCGGACAGAGGCATTTAAACCGTTTTTTTCCCAGGGACTTGACGAGGTAATCCATCCTCTTATTCTTGAGAGATCATGAGCCCATAATGAGACCGAGGCATTTGGACCGTTTTCTTTCCGGGGACTTGACAAGATAATCCATTATCTAATTCTTGACCGATCATGAGCCCATAACCAGACCGAGGTATTTGGACCGTTTTCTTCCCAGGGACTTGACGAGATAATCCATTCTTATTTTTAGCCGATCATGAGTCCATAACCGGACCGAGTCATTTGGACCTTTTTCCTAAGGACTTGACGAGATAATCCATTCTCTTATTTTTGACCGATCACGAGCTCATAACCGGACCGAGGCATTTAAACCGTTTTTTCCTGAGGACTGAACGAGATAATCCATTCTTATTCTTAAACGATCATGAACCCATAACCGGACCGAAACATTTGGGCTGTTTTTTTCCCGGGGACTTGCCGAGATAATTCATTCTCTTATTCTTGACCGATCATGAGCCCATAACCAGACCGAGGCATTTGGACCGTTTTTTTCCTAGGTACTTGAGATAATCCATTCTCTTATTCTTGACCGATCATGAGCCCATAGCCGGACCGAGGCATTTGTACCATTTTTTTCTGGGGATTTGGCGAGATAATCCATTCTTATTCTTAACCGATCATGAGTCCATACACAGACCGAGGCATTTAGATTTTTGTTCCCAGGGACTTGACGAGATAATCCATTCTCTTATTTTTGACCAATCATGAGCTCATAACCGGACCGAGGCATTTGGACCTTTTTTTCCCAGGGACTTGACGAGATAACCCATTCTATTATTCTTGACCGATCATGAGCCCATAACCGGACCGAGGCATTTGGACCGTTTTCTTCCTAGGGACTTGACGAGATAATCCATTCTCTTATTCTTGACCGATCATGAGCCCTTAACCAGACCGAGGCATTTGAACCATTTTTTCGGGACAAATTTTTCCACGTAAAGATTGGATATAGCACAACAGATTAATGTGTACTCCGCACTTTTGTGGGTTATGAAAAGAAAAACAGAAAACAATACAAAAATAATACGGTGAAGCAAAGAAAGAGACTTACCTCTTGGAATGCTGTTCTGGCATAAACATGTGTAGTTAGCATCTTTGAAGTCAAAAGAAGCTCCACTAGCAACGCATCAATGATAATCTGTAGAGTTAACAAAAAAACACAGGGAAAGGAAATTTAGCAACATCGAAAACAGTCCAATGATTTTGGATAGGTACTGTAACTCTCTTACCTCTGGAGGGAAAAACACAGCAATACACGATGATAGCAGCCAGTGGGCGATTCCTCATGCGACTTTCTTACTTTTTTATCTGACTAATAATGGTGGACAATAGTCGTGTCTGACTTGACAAGCCTCATAAAGGTGTCCATCATTATTGTTGCCTGCAAATATGAAGACAAATGGGTAAACTGTACACACAACTTATGGCTGTTTACCAAACTATTATTAGTCTTGTGATTTTTCATACAATGTAGCAATAAAATTAGCCACTAGTCCTATGGCGGAGTCGAGAAAAAATCAATAAAGATATGACTATTGAAATTCCAAGTTTAGACCATATATGATGCGAGTTTGATATTGGACCCATCAACACGAATCTAATGTCAGATTGAACAAACTATAGAACAAGAGAAAGCCTTCATAACAAATCACCAATCGTTGCACCTCAAAATCATTTTTCCCCTTTCGTTATTTGTATGAGCGTCGACAGCAAAATGATAACACAGAGAGGAGAAATATAGCAAACTTACAATCTGGAGTTCAAGAAGAGACTCTGATCGAAGAGACTCATCCACCAAAGGGTTCTCTATCTTACATTCCGCTTCTCTAGCTTTCGGACATAACGCAGGAGCCAAGTCTTGAACTTCTGCAAGCACAGGATGTTAGGTTGTATAATGAAACTGTTATTATTAACGCTTTCTGGTTCTTTGAAAGAAGTCAAAGACCTGCCTCTTTAGGGGATCCACCATGATGCTACTGCAAGATGCTAAACAATATAACAGTTCAGAACTAGGTGGAAATGACTATGTATACAAGTGAAGACACTTGCTCCATACAAACATAATAATTTGAGTAATTTATCAAAACTTACAATAAAGAACCAAAAACAAATAGGATCAAGAGAACAAGATGGAACATTCTCCATAATCCTAAATCGGTTATTCTTTTTGATTAATGTATTGAGTAACCCGAAGCCATTGATAAAGCTAAGTTTACAAAATTTATTCATTTAACTCACCAACAAGTCCTTAAATTGCAAGTTCTAGATATTGAAATAAACAAAAAATCCCCTATAAATTAATAAAATAGATCGATCAAGGGAAGGAAAATTGGCCCAACCTTTTAGAAGCGAACCATCATCCTTGGATTTTCCAAATAGATCCATCGTTTCAACTCTACGGAATCGCGAATTCGAAACAGTAATCAGATTGACGGTGAATTACTCTACCTAAACGAAGATGAAGAAGAGGAATAAACAGAGAGAGGAAACCAAATCGAGTATCAACCGACCTAGTTTTGAACATCGGAGACGGAGATCGGCGAGATCAGAAGACTAGTAAATCGGACGGGATTGTACCGAACCTTATCGCCGGATTTCTCTCTATCTCTCTCTCTGTCTGTTTCGCGTGAAAAAAATTCGATTAGGGCAAAATAGATGATGAACAATAAGCGCGTAGATTCCCCTTTTTCCCAAAATTGAATTTCATCATAGACACGTCAAAATATTTATTTTTAGTAAAGACATTAATTGGGCTTTTCCAATAAAATTTGGGCCACAATCTGATACAAGTTGGACCTTAGCCGACCCAATTCGTTCAGTTCTAATAACGGTGTCGTTTTAGTTAGTGAGGAAGCATAGAAACGTCTAGGTCTGATTGGTTCAGACGCAGCAGGTGCGATTACGGTTGCAAAAGATTACGAAAGCGGATAGTAGCAGTTTCAAACATTATTAAGCGATTTATATGACTGGCGCAGCGGTTGAAAACTGGTGCATTTGCGAAATATTTATGACTGGTTGACAGCAGGTGGAGTAACGATTAAATATTAAATTAATAATATAAACACATTATATAATTATAAAAAAATCAAAAACCATACTATTAAAATAAAAAAAAATCATTGATTCAATATAATTAGTAATATAATATTATGAATATATATCTTATGTTCTTTTTAAAAATTTTTAGTTTAGACAAAAATTATGATTGTGACAAAAAAAATGAAAATTGTGATTTTAATGGAGAATTTTTTTTTATTTTAAAGAGATTAATGTGATTTTGAATATTTTAACTTGTTAGATTTATTAACCAGTGATCAAGAACAATTTATCGAAAAAATTACGATTTAAAGATTTTATAAATATAAAATTATGATAGGTTATTAAGTTTTTATTAGAAAGTTTCAAATTGTTGATATATTTCGTAACTATAGTTATTAAAATATCAATTTTTAATTTATTGTATTTATTTTGATTTTGAAGTAAATTCTCTTTTCTATAAATGAAAAGAAAAATCAATTTTTATTTTTTAATTATCTAATCGCAACCGTCCGCAACCGCAAACGCTCGAGGGAAGCCGTTTTTGAATCTGAGAGGTTTGGAACGACACGGAGCGGTATCAGGCATTTTTCATGATTGTTGTTAAATGCTAACAACCGCTACTGCCTACAAACACAGCATTTACGTGTGGTAACGGATGGTAGCGGGTGAACCAATCAACCGTTACCGTAGCTCTTATCCTCTTCTTCCTCACCCTCTCTCTCCCCTCCCCCAAAACCCAAACAGTCACTGGCGATTCATCTTCTCCGTCGTTACACCGGAGATAATTTCTTCTGGTTTCCTACTAACTCTAGTACCCATTTTCAGTTTACTCAATCCCTGCAAATTTAGTGATTCGAATCAAACTTCGATTTTGAATACTCTTAACGAGAACGATGTGATCGACATTGCAACCGCCGCGTTCTCTCTCTCCGACGATTCTACAGCTCTAAAACAATTGCATCTGCAGCTTCTTCTTCTTCCCCTGTGACGACGACGACCTTGGACGCTGCTTCCGTCTCTCCTCCTCAATCCCAGATTCTCACCACTCGTCGTTCTCTTCTCTCCGGCGAAATCACAGCTTCAGAGATAGCTAAATCTTATCTCTCTGAACCGCAGCTTAAATGTTTCCTTCACGTATCTCAGAATGTTCTGAGAGATCCTCAAGAGATCGATGAACGAATCGCTAAGGATGAGGAGTTGGGTCCTCTCGCCGGAGTTTTGATCGGCGTTAAGGATAATATCTGCACGGAAGGTATGCCTTCTACCGCCGGTTCTTGTATCTTAGAGGGATTATTGCTGGCAAAACCAATATGTATGAATTTGGAATGGGAAGCTCTGCATTTCAGGTTTGTATTATGAAAGATGAAATGATTTAGGGTTTAATCTTCTGCTAGTTTAGTTAGGGAATTGCAAATCCATGGGACTTAAGGAATCGAATTTTGATTGGTAACAATGTTGCTTATTGATTCTGCAAATGTTATCTTTGAATAGATGATTCTTATGGTCCTCAAGTTGAAGGAATACGGTTTTTGTTAGGGAAGGTTTTAGGATTTAATCTTCGGTTTGATTTTGGTTAAAGGAAACTGCGAATCCATGGGACTTGACCCGTGAACCGGGAGGTTCAGCAGCAGCTGTTGTGGCAAAACAATGTATGGTATCTCTTGGTAGTGATACAGGGGGAAGTGTGAGACAGCCAGCTTCGTTTTGTGGTGTTGTTGGTCTTAAGCCAACTTATGGGCGTGGCTCTCGGTTCGGACTTATGGCTTATGCATCTTCGTTGGATGTGATTGGTTGCTTTGGCTCTACTTTTGCTGATGCTGGGATGATTCTTCATGCTATTTCTTGGTATGATAGGTTCGACGCCACAAGTAGCAAACAAGTAAGGCCTCTTGTTGTTGGTTTCCTGCATTATAACGAGAGAGAGGAAAGATGTTTCTTTTAACAAAAGAAGCATATTTTCTTTGTTCAGGATGTGCCTGAGTTCCAATCTCAACCATGAAAGGGAGTGAAAGTTGGTCTGATTCCCGAGACACTCGAAGAAGGTATTGATTCTGGAGTGAGCTCTGCAACTCAGGAAGCTGCGTCTCACTTAGAAGCATTGGGTTGTGTATTAACAGAGGTTTTTTCTTTCGAATTCCTTTGTCTTTTTTTTTTTTTTTTTTTTTTTTTTTTTTGTATATTCTTTGTGTAAAATACATCATTAAAAGTTCTGAGATTGATTTCTGTTGCCAAATCTGTTGCCAAATTTACTGGTGTCTCTTCCTTCATTCTCTCTTGGACTACCAGCTTACTATGTGATTGCCTCATCTGAGTCATTTTCAAATTTATCACGTTATGATGTTGTCAGCTACTTATATATATATAGTCCATAGTTATTTGAATTCGCCAACGTGTTATATACCAAAAAGATTGATTCTTGCGTTGGAAATGAAGATGTGGGATCAAGTTATGGCTGACGAGCTCAACAAGCTGTATGAATGTTTTCCCCGTGGAGAATGATTTGGTGGGGAGGTACAATTTCGGTTTTTAGGTGAAAATGAGAATTTTAATGGGAACATATGCACACTCTCTGCGGGTTACTACGATGCATTACAAGCGAGCTCAACAAGTTGTTGGGGTCTCACCAAACACTTTGATTCAATTTGAGAAATCACATTCACAAGTCTCTGAAAATAATCGTCAAACACAAACAACTGAGATTGAAAAGAAAAGAAGATATCACGTGAGTAACATGTGCAGGGAAATTGTCTTTTTCATTTTGAAAATTAATTATTGAGAAAATTTGGAAAAATAGACCTTTTGACTTTTTAAATTTGAAAAATACACTCTCTTTTTTATGTTTTGAAAACTACACTTTTCTAAATATTAATTTACAAAAATATCCTCATAAAATTTGAACAATAATTTATATAATATTTGCTGCTTGTTTTTTAAAAATGTAAATAGCCAATTGTGCTTCAAACACGGTGATATATATAGTCTTTGTGCAAATTTGTTTTTAAGTATGTTTATGATGATGCTACATCTACACGGTGGTTCAATCGAAGATTTTGCGTTTATGCATAGATATTGTACTTTACGTTTACCAATTATGCACAAACCGACATGATTCACTCTTTGTGTTGGAACAAACTCATATGATTTCTATAGTGCTAATAAGGAATGAGAATACCACCAAGTAATTAAAACTCTGAAACAAGAAAAACAAGGTCAACGTCATGTTATGTAACTTTCTGTTTTTCAATAAACTAGACTTCTAACTAAGGCACACAACCTATGTTATGTAACTTTTTTTTTTTCACAAACCGACAGTACTAGGAATTACAGTTTAGAAAGTTAGAAAATACAGTTAGGGCATGTACAATGGCAAAAACACCCCATGTTCTTAAATATAAAATTATTAAAACACACACTCTTTCATCCTTTTACTCAACTTTATACCTTCTCTTTCATCCTTTTACTCAACTTTTATCAATTTTATATTTAAACACACCCACTATTTTCTAAAAACACTATATAAAAAGTTCTTATTTAAGATCACTTTCCAAAAGTTCTTCATTAAATACACCCACTATCTCTTCTCTTTACTCAAATTTTATTAATTTTATATTTCAATACACCCCACAAAAACACTCTATTTCTTCCTTTTACTCAAATTTTAATAATTTTATATTTTAAGAACACCCTAAGATCTCCCCATTGTACATGCCCTAAAGTTAGAACTTAGAAGAATTCTTACTAATAGAATTTTTTCTCTGAAAGGTTAAGATCCAATCATTAACTCAACATCTTTAACATATTATCTAATGATAAATTTTAAACTTGATATTCCTATTTATTATATAAGAAACGTAGGATTGAAAGTTTGTTGAAGATAAATTTGATATATATTTCAATAGATTTATCTAAAACAACTTTAGATAAATATTAAATCAATAAAGCAACTTTATCTCAAATAAAAATAAAAATAAAAATAAATTATTAATAAATATATTTACGAAAATTATTATTTATATAATTTCTAAATTAAATCAGGATAAAAGAGTATTTTCAAATACTAAAAGAGTTAGTTTTCAAAAATAAATAAAAAGGGTATATTTTTCAAAATTTCAAACACAAATAAGGTATTTTTCAAAAAACCCCTTAATTATTTATCCAGGTTGACGGTGTGTATCCCCATGAGAATTATCATATAATCATATATAGAACCCGAAAGTTTACCTATATATGTCAATGAAACTATAGTTCGAAACCTATATACCCACGAAATAAACAATGAATGTTTACATAGCCCCAAAAAGAAGTTCAAAAGCACATAACCCAAATAATATAGTTATCGATGGTTTAGTGTTGTTCACAAGGAGTACTCACTCAATTCTCAAGTCTGAAGAGAGGAACTAAATGCATTGTAGCGAATTAGGAATCAATATTTTGGTCTATCATTATCATTTTAAGCCACAAACATCACGACATAGTTTTAAACCCGATTGAATTAGAAGCTTGACAAAAATCGACATTCTAGAACACAATAAGACAATGAAATTCGAACCTACTTTTTGTCCTTACAAACGATTTCAGAAACCAGAGTAAAGAAAATCGATTTGGGGATTTTTTCAATTGAATTGAATGTATGGTTTCAGTTTTGATTTGGGATTAGGGTATTACCGTTATAATTGGTTTTCGATCTTTACGGGTCAAAGGGTCGGGTTTTGGTTCGACTCAGGTCGCGGTTTCGGTTTCGAATCATGGTTCGATGGTTATGTCTCGGGTTACATATTAAACCAGTAAAACCAATCAAAATCGAATTTCGTGGGTATATAGGTTTCAAACTTTAGTTTCTTGGACATATAGACAGAGGTAAACTTTCGGACTCTATATATGATTATATGATAGTTCTCGTGGGGATACAGACCGTCGATCATATGTAAGTTCTGTCGATTGATGAATGATGAATGATACTCAGTTTTCTTCAATTTTTATCTTCTACACAAAACTTCTCTCTTCTTCTAGATCAATTTTAGTGTTCTTCGTTTTTTACAACAACTAGATTTTTGTCCCGCGTCAAACGCACGATTAGAATATTCAATAAGAACATGATTTTTTTATAACTAGATTAGGACCCGCGTATCAGCGCGGGTAATACACTAAATTTTATTAGTATCAAAATGGAAGTTTTAGTTAGTAACCCGTTAAATTATAAAAATATTTAAAATATTTAAATATGAGTCTCAATCCATTAAAGTTTAATTTGCAAACACAAAAATACACGTACAAAAATGGGATTTAACACATATACATAGAAAATTTTTGAGAAATGCCACTTTTGAAGTGCCATTTTTAAAAATGTTTGGAATTAGTTTACATAAGAATTAGTTATCAAATTGGTAGAACTAATTGCTAAAATTTTTAAAAGACATTTAAAAAAAAAAAAGAATTCGTTGCCGACCTCAGAGGGCAAGAAACAAAAACTGTAGATGGCAGATTTAATGAAAAATCAGAGGTGGATTTGATGGAGGACGAAGCGTAAACGGAAGCCGCGTAAGCAATAGCACCTCTCATAAGAAAATGATACGATGGAGAAGCCCACGATTTAACCAGAGAAGACGGGGATCGAACAATGAATGCAAATAACCTTTCGAGTTTACATAATCATTAATCACAAATTAAAAAAAAGACACATGTAACATATATAGAAGCCACATGGCAGCCTCTCAGAGATTTGGTAAAAAAAAAAACCTTAAAATATTGTAAGAGATATAATAATATGGATAATTTAAGCTATAAAAGAAATTATGGAGGATTTGAACGTTTGATCCAAACAATTAATGCTAAGGAGGAGAATATCAGACGTTCAACGGAAGAAAAGACAAATTATCATTTTTTTTTTTGTTATTTTAAAATCTTAAAATACTATTTTTTGTAGTTATTGTCCCCCACAACGCGCCGGTATCTGCCTAGTATGGATAATTTAAGCTATAAAAGAAATGAATGTTATAGAACAACATGGCAGAAGATGATGAGATAAAATTGAAAGGATCTATATCTTCTCTTTTGCTAGAAAACGACTATAAAAGTCCAATGCCTCATGCGGTTTGTATTCTGGAACGGTATGTCCTGCACCCTGCAAGCAAAACATTCACAGAAGGAAACATCAAAATCAAATAACCAATTACATTTTTCTTTTTCTGTTAAATATGAAAGAAATTAAGAGTGTGATTCTTGCCTTGATGGTTAAAAATGTAAGATTGTTGATGTACCCTTGTGTAAACCTACAATACAAAATTGTAGGAAGGGTGAGTCTAAGAAGCAAATCGATAAAAAGAAAGTTATAGAAAAAAATTACCCAGCGACTTGACCATTTGATATCCATGGCCTCCATTCATCGACCACCTTGTATCCCATTGAATTCGTCCATGCTTCAGACCCAGTATATGGTACACACATATCATGATCTCCGCTGCAAAACAAAAAAAAAACACATTTGTTAATTGTTATACTCTACACATTTTGTTTTGGTAATAAGGGTAGATCATCCACTGAAACTAATACTAATCCCAAAACCGATAGAAAATAGGTATCATTGCCAGTTGAGATGTCTGTAATGGTCAAGAGAGAATCAAAGATGATGATCATAAATAGTGGGATACGTTCCCTGGTTTTGACCCACTAGACGAGTATTCTACCACTAAAACAACACCACTGGACCATACCAATTTCGTTCTACACATTTTTCTTTGGTTTTACCATTAATGTACATGTATATATTTATATATATACCTGTAAATTAGAGCACGATAGCCCCCTAGAGTGAGGTTTCTATGGAATTCGATCATGCTTCCAACGTTATGATCGTAAACGATTTGTTTTGTGTACAATACCCATCTTCCAATCTCGCTTTCCTATCAATGTTTCAGACACAATCTAATATGTCAAATGGCTGTTTATCATCTTATTGCAACCAAGAGAAATATGGTGGATCAAATAGAGACCTCTTTAGCATGAACCGCTTTCCTCACCGCTGGATCATTTAGCCAGGTTGTTGCAACTCTATCATCCTGCATCCATACAAACTTTTCAGTTTATAAACTAGTGTAAAAACACATATGAAAACAAATTTATCACAACTAGTTCTCAAATTTTTTTTTTTTTGGTCAAACAGTTCTAAAATTTTTATTTCTTCAAACCTACCAAGTATTGGTGTTTACTTGTTTTAAATTTTTTTTTTTTAATTGTTATAGTTATATCTAATATTCTAATACAAATGGATAAACCTAACTGAAAATATGTAATTTCGTGTGTAAATAGTAGTTTCCCCCCAAACATATGAAGTATGCATGATGAGGTTAATTACTCACAATGCAAAAACCATTAGAGTCAGCAAGGAGTTGAGACCAACTAGGGACAATGCATGGACGCGCAGCAACATCTAAGGGCCACGCACGTCCAAACATTCTCTTTCTCACTGGCAATGGTCTTTCTGTTTTGCCCAACTTAAGGAAACTTGGAGGAAGAGATCCGATGTCAAACGAGGATAGAGATGTTTTGTGGTAGCATGGTTCTATAATGTTATATTCGTTTAGTAAGCTAACTGTATCTGTCACTTTTTGAATTTTTTCAAGACATTCAGCACTAGCATTTGGCACATCATAATACTTTTCTCTGCAAGCCGCTTCAGTCTCCTGCCATTTCTTGTTACATATTAGATAAAATTATTGACGAATAAAGTGAAAGTTATTTGAAATTAAGCAACCAAACGAAACCTCAAAGAGTTCATTAGATATAAGTGCCATCCCATGTGCGAAGGGAACAAGAGCGTGACAATCAAACATCGGATCTGTAACTCCATTACCCACCAAATATCCCTATTCAACGTATATATAGGTACAATTTAAGAATCATGAACCATAACCCCACTAAAATTTCAATTTAAAATAAATCTTTAGTTGTAATATTTCATTAGTTGTACCTTTAAGTTGATAATTGGTTTTGTCACATTCGTTGTTGTTTTGTTTCTTTTATTTTTTCTTATTTCATTCTTATTTCCTACAACATAATCAAAAAAAAAAGAGAGATAAATTAGAAAACGCATTTGTTGGTGTTGTTGCTAACATATGTAAAGGAGCTAATAAGATGATAAATAATAATGACCTTTGACAATTTCTGAAGCAAGCATTGGCACATAGATACCAGCATATGATTCTCCTGAGATAAAAAACGGATTGGATTGAAACTCTGGAAACTTCTTAAACCACTGTTGAACATTGAATTTAATAGTTAATTCCTTGAATCACACATACAAGTACAACAAAAAGAAAGTTGTTTGCAAATCAGTTACATTCTTATTTCACCTCTATAAGGAATGCATGAGAGTCAAATGCAGTTTTTATATCATTTGTTGTATAGTCAGACTTGTCCTTCGAGTAAGAGTATCCCACACCAACTGGAGAGTCAAGGTATATGATATTAGAAACCTGAAAAAAGAACATTTCAAAAATTTTACAATTATATCATAGAAAAAAAAGAGATGGTATGTTTATCAAGAGTCTTCCTTTCACCTTAGACCAACTATAACGATTGAGGTGCAAACGAGGGACGTTTGTCTTTGTCAGTTCGAAATTGAAAGGTCCTGCAATTGTATTGCATTAGATTATATGTGCGAGTATTTTTGGGTCGAATTCAAACAAATATTTTTGTATAAACCGAGTATTTTTCCTACTTAAAGCATCTATATTACTTGACATAAAAACACAGACCTAATCCCACCTTAAGTATCCTGATTTTGATAAACGAAAGGTTGATTATTCGGAGCTTACCGTGCTCGTAAATAAATCCATCCATGCTAGAGCAACCTGGACCACCATTAAGCCAAAGCACAACAGGATCTTCTGAAGCATTTTTCTCTGATTCCGCAAAGTAATACCATAAATTCTTACTACCCTCCTTATCTATCGCTACATACCTTAGATCATACACCAATTCCAACAAAAGAGTTTAAAAAATTTACAGGAAGAAACTCTGGAATTAAACTACATGAAGTATGAGATGTTTGGTAAAATGTAAGCATAAAAATTAAGTTTACCCGGCATAGTGTTTAGATGGAAAGCTGTTATTGAAGCCAGGAAGTTTGGTGATGAGATCAGATTGAGGATCTGAATCTGTTATTGCAAAACTCAAAGACAACAATATCAAAGTAACAACAAATTCCACTAACCACCCCATTTTGATAAGGAATAGAGGAATACAATTACAACCAATATCTCTTTATCATAAGAATTGTTTTTAAAAACACTAGATGTGACAAAAAAAAAAAAAAGAGAAGAACATTAGGTGTGACCAAAAATCTAGGGAATTTAATGAAGAGACCACTAGATATGGAAAAATATCTAGGGAATTTAATGAAAATAACACTAAGTATGGGAAAGTTTTCAAGGAATTTAATAAAAATTGTTTGCAAGTTAACGCTTTGGCAATAAAATAAAAAATAATTACAATAAGAAAATATTGGGTAGTAATAAGAAGAAGTTTAATTTAAAATAAAATAAATTATTTTTATAAAAAAAAAGTAATATTTGAAAAGAAACATAGAAAAAAATCTCATCCCTTTCCTATTAAAAGACAAGTACTATTATTTAGTCTTCTTATGTGTTTTAATTTAATTAGCCTTAAATGATGACATGTCTTTCAATAAAAGATGACATGGCTATAAGTTACTTAAATTATTGAATTAATACTAAATGTTTAATTATCAAATAAATTATTTAAACCGTAATTATTTATTGCAACATCTGAAATACTATTATGAATCTTCTAACCATTAAAATGTGTTGGTTTTGTTTCAGTCTTAAAAGAAGAAGTCGGTTAACTTGGTTCAAGATTTCTAAGTAACAACTAACGATATTGAAATTAAACCATTTGAGAACAGAACATGCGTTGACTATAATCAATCTTAAAGTCGTTGATCAAACTCCGGTTCTGAATTTTGTATCAACTTCCGGTTTTCAATCTTGTAACGCCCGTGATCCAAAAATAGGATTTTTGGTAGGGTGTCGATCGACGCAACAGGGTGTGTCGATCGACACGGGTGTTTGTTCGCGTGTTGGATTCGACCAGTGGGGTCTGTGTCGATCGACACAGAGTGTGTGTCGATCGACACGGTTTCGAAGTGAGAATTGGGAGTTGGTTTTGGTCGGGTTGATCGCACGGTTTGCGGGTTGGTTAAGGGAGAACCCTAGGGTTTGATATAAAAGGCTGGAACAGGGTCCTGGCCGTTTTGTTGGATCAGAATTCAGAAGAGAAAGGTTGGGGGAGAGAGTGAGACTTGTTCTTGAGAGGTTCATTGTATGAACAGCTTCTGATCGGATCTTTGAGAGGGCAAACGGTGGGGCTTTGCTTGGCGGATTGGGCTGATTTTTGGAGGGTAAGTTCTCCAATCTCTGCTCGTGTTTTAGGCGAAAACGGTTTTTCTTTTGGTTGATTATTCACCGAGTTATGGCTGTTTGAACTCGGTGGGTTCGTGCAGATTGTTGTCTGCGATCAGTCGGGTTTGAGGGGGAATTCCGATTGAACCAAAGGGATTCTGGAGGCGATCCACATACTGACGCGTAGCTGTGGGTGTCTAGTTTCGGTAACAGTCGCCTGTTTCGGAATTGGAGCGGTGGTTCGTCGTGTACGGGGGGTTTTAGTAAACATCGTTCATTCGTTCATTTCGATCCTTTGAGGTGAGTGCGTGACCATAGATTTATCAGGTGTAGGTTGAATAGGATGCGACTGATTGCTGTTACTTTGTATGTATGTGGTGTGCTATGTGCTAATACGTTGCAGGTGATCGATTGGGTCGTTCGGATCGGAGCCATGGGAGGATAGGCTCGATCCTTCGATCAGCAGGTGCCGTGTCGATCGATACACTTGGGTTGTGTCGATCGACGCAGCAGACAGTCGTGTGTCGATCGACGCCTAGAGGCTGTGTCGATCGACACAGAGGCTGCTGGCCGGATTGTTGTTCTGTTTGCTTGTTTTGTGTGTGCCGCATGATTCACCCTGGTATTGTATTCTTTTTATGCCTGATCATGTAATCTGTAGATGGGATGACCGTCTCGCTGAGTATTTGTGATAATACTCACGCAACTCTTTTTGCCATGTGTTGCAGGTAAAGAGAAAGTGTGATCGTGGAATCGGGCAAGGAAGGGGAGATGATCTAGCGTCTCGGTTGTTGCATTTATGTTGAATTGCTAGGTTGCTAGCGAATTCTAGAGATTATGGAATTTAGACTTGGTTAAGTATTGAATTTGATGTGACATAGTTCTGGTTGATTCGAATGAATGTGGTTGGCATTTTACTGGTTTAATCGGTTTGTTTTGGTTATGTGTGTTAATTGATTGGAAATTGTGAATTAATGTTTATGGGAACATTAAATTCGATTCCAATGTATAAAAAAAAAAAAAAAGGGACGGGTTGTTTCAAATCTTTTGATTAGCTAACTTGGTTTTGTATTAAATTCTGGTTAGGCTAAATTTTCTTTACGTGTATGTTTAGCAAAAAAAAAAAATTATTATTTACGTGTATTATCCAATTAGTGAAGAAGATTAACTACACTTTAGGGTTGGTTTAGTATATATTTAGAATATACTCAACAGATACTTTAGTTGTTTTGTCAAATCAATTGATTTAGTTATTGTTTTTTAAATTTTGATTTTGTAAGACAAATCTTTAACAAAAAAAAAAATCAAATGTATTTTTTTTTCTGAAAATAATTAAGAATATTTTCTTATGAAAAAGATATTGAAATTCACTATTTATAATTGATTGTTCTCGAATAAAACTATTAGATATTGAAATAACAAAGCCATGCTATTTTAGATCATATTTGGTAGGGCAAGTAGATTTTGATATTTTATTAAGATTTGTTTGTTACAATTATAGAGCAAGTTTCTCTTAATTAGAATTTTTTATTTTTAGATATGTAAATTGATTTTGTTCTTTCAACCAATCATCATTTCCTTTATAAAGAATCCAATTCTCCATTGTCAACACATCTCAAAATATGGTTCGCAGATGTATATTTCTTTACTTTTAGATTACGATTGAATTGTGAATCTTCTAACTATTTTTTGGTGGCTAACTATTTGTTTGCCCATATCTTTCTTATAAAGATCATGGTCAGATGTTTTGTCTCAAGTTCTAATATGCATTTTTTATCATTCGATGTTGATTTTCATTTCACATACTCATTTCTTATTGTTTTTATTTGATGTCTTTTTAGACGAAAAATACATAGTGATATGTATTGGATGCACCCGCTAAGACGGTTCACTGACAAGTGATGAGATTGATTAAAGTGGTTCATGAAAGCATATTTGTATTTTTTTTATTTACTCATTGTTTTATTTGAATCAATTACTCAAATGCAATTACAATTTTTTAGTTTTATGTTATATCTGTACATATTTAACCCAAAAAAAAAATTTCATGCTATATAGTTTTTTTGAAAAAACCACCCTTATGCCGAAGACTGGAGAGGTAAATTATGTGTGATAAATTATAATATTTTCAACGTGATGCTACAAAAATTGGTGTCCATTAGATAAAATGTTATTAGATACCAAAATTAACTTAATTTGCTAAAAAAATTTATGTCCGCACACGGTGCGGGACGATCACCTAGTTCCTATTAAAAGGCAAGTACTTTTATTAATATTGCTTATTTGTTTTAATTTCATTGGTTCAAAACTATAACGTGGCTTTAGAAAATTATGATATGGCTTATGAAAAAGATGACATGGAATAAATTTAAACTAAATAAATAAAATAATAAATATCAAACAAAACACTATAAAAAATAATTAAATCTCAGCTATCTTTTTCACAAACAATTTTTATTCATGTTGATTAAATATAACCATGTATTTTAAATTGAATAAATCTTAGCTAAGAAACGCATGATAGATTGATTCAGTACCAGGTTAAGGAAGAAGACGAATCAATCCGATGGTATATAATCCCATCCACTATTAAATCAACATGAATTCGATCTAATGACATGCGTTTATCCAGTAAACAAATTTTTACGATGATTGACCCGTATCATATGCGGATATATAAATTTATAAAAAATTAAATTTAAATTTAGTATTTTACGATGCAGTTTTTCATTTATAAAAAAAAGTTTATATCATGTTTGTGTATCTCATGTTTAATTGTTTATATGATTTATAATTTTTTATTGTGATCTACAATTTTTTTTTTTTGTCACGAACACACTTCATACGTTGATTAAAAAATTACAGAATCTGGAAACCAGTAAGGAACCGAAGTGATGATTGTAGAAAAAACTGCTTGTTTTAGGTGAGCGTTCCTAGCTAGTAGGTCTGCTTTCTTGTTCATTTCCCTATGACAATACTTAAGAGTAAAGTCTGGAAACGACACGCTTAAAACCTTCAACTCGTCGATTTCGGGTTGGAACCGGGGCCAGTTATCCGGATCAGACACCAACTGAACTAGTTCCTATGAGTTTATTACGAACAGCTCACAAAAACGATGCTTGTGTCTTAAGCTCTCCATTGCCCATAAAAGACTTAATTTCTTCTTTTTCCTCCTCTTTTGTTTCTTTTTCAACCATATATTGCTTTTAGAGAAAAACAAAATATAATAATTAACACTTGTCTAATACTAATACTAAAGTTTGGATCTGTCGTTTGAATAGAGTTGTGTTTGTTTGAAAACAGAAACTGCGAAACACATTTTCATCAATAATTGTTTATATAATGTAATATAAAAGAATGTTAAAGGTATATTATTTAAATTACGAATGGTAAAGAGTCAAACAAACAAATGTATGTGTTGTTTTATGATTTAGTAATTAAAATATACAATTTTTAATTCACAAATATATAATTACTATTTGTAAAATATGACATATGCTTTTGTTTAGTAATTACTATGAGTCATTATAATTAACATGTTCTAATGCACAATGTATTAAATTAATGTAATTTTCTTATAAAAAAAAATGTCATGATTACGTTTAATGCTTGTAACGGTTATAACAAACATAAAATTATAATCTACTATTGTTAGGAAGACAAAATATAAAATATAATGCTAGAACGATGAAAGAATAAATATTATGAAACATAAAATAATTGATGATCAAAACACAAAAGCTAAGAGCTACCCAAAAGTTAATGGTGAATGAATGAATGATTGATAAAATTAGGATTACCATTTGATGATGTGACAAAAGTTAGTATCACATAAAAATAATATCATATTGAAGAATGTTGCTTAGAACACAAAAATAAAGAACAAAATATTTTGATTATTCTTTGTACTTCTAAGCTTTGTTCTTATCTTACTTTTCTTTATAAAAAAATCAGCCGGAAAACACAATCGTTTACATTAAAACACTCAAAATAACAAAAAATATATATATATATATATAAATACATATATATATATATATAAACACTCAATATATATATATATATATATATATATATAAATACATAAGAGATGGTTTATTAACAAAAACTATAAAAAACAATCATAATCAAAAACTTTAAAAGATAGAATTACCTTTGCATCACCGAGAATTAGCTTGGAGCAATATAAATATTTCTACAACTCATCAACAATTAAATCATAATTAAAATAATGAGAATTATCTTTGAATCACGAAGAATTAAATATGTATTTGTATTATAAAAAAATCAGATAGTGATTAATAACATAAAATTAAATATGATGAGAAAACTAACCTTGAATTAGAGAGAATTAACTGTAACAATGAAGATAGATCATAACATGGTTGTTTGAATCAAATGTAAGAACCTTAATTTTTTTCACTTTCTACTAATAACACAAAAACAGTTTAATAAGAGAAATGCAATAATTATATCTTGGGATTGAACTACAAAATAAACAACAAAGCAAATTTTTTTTTAAGATGCAGAGTAGTACAAATTTATCTGGAAATGATTAACATGGATCAAAGTTACCTCATAAAAGACAATTCAAAGCATTGATTATAATATATAATATAGTCTTATGATCCAGCAACAAAAACTATAGTAGCTTGAATTGATAAAACTATTTCAACTATAAAAAAAGTAAGCTACGGAAAATAAATGTTAAAATTTATGAAAATCGCTTATGAGAATAACAGATAATTGAAAATGGTGAGAATAATATGATTTATATAAGAGGTTAAGTGAATAGGGTTTTTAAATTGTAACAGAACTAAAAGATTGTATATCGTTTAAATCGTCCTAAAAATAAGTAAGTTGGTAACTTAAATAAATGAAAATTAAAACAGAATCCGAAATAGTTATTGTAACGCCCGTGAATCAAAAAAGGGATTTTTTTTTGCATGTGCGTCGATCCACGGGGTAAAATCAGACCGACGGTTTCGGTTTCTGAATTGTCGGTTTGGGGAGTGGTTTAGGGGACACCCTAGGGTTTGTATAAAAGAGCTGGAACAGACACGTGTTGGTCTCATTTTGGCCGAAAATCAGAGAAAGAGGAGGATTCGAGAGAGAATCAAGAGAGGTTGTGAGTTATGTGTGATTGAGGGTGAAGGACAGCTTCTGTTTGAGTGTTTGAGAGGGCAAACGGCTGGGAAATTCGAAGAGGATTGGGGTGAATCTTTGAGGGTAAGTTCTCTGATCTCTGGTCTCGATATGGGCGAAATCCTTTCGTCATTTCGTTGAATATTCGTTGAGTTATGGCTGTTTGAACTCGATAGGGTTGTGCAAACTTGTTGCTGCGATCAGTCTGCTTCGGGAAGGCTCTCTGATCGAACCAGAACGACTTAGGAGATGATCAGCCTATCTGTAGAAAGCTCTCTCTATCTAGTTTCTAAATCAGGTTTCTGATCCTGATTCTGAGGTATTATCCGTTCTCGGTATGCTTTCAAAGTCAGTGTGTCGTTCTTGTCTTCTGAAATCCTAATTCGGTTTAGGTGATTGTTGGAGGAGACGAACGGCTAGGAAAATTAGGTCGGATCAGGGTGAAACTTTGTGGGTAAGTTCTCCAATCCTTTTTCTTGATGTGGGTGAAAACCGTTCGTCAATGGGTTGAGTATTTAGGGAGTTATGATCGTTTTAACTGGGTAGGTTTCTGTAGTTTTCTGCTGCGATCAGTTCACTTAGAGGGAGGATTCCCGTCGAACCAGAAAGAGTCTGGAGATGATCCGCATACCAACGTGTAGCTTGTTCTGTCTAGTTTTCAGAACCGTTTTCTGATTCGGATTTGGATAATCCGTTCGTCGTGTGCGGGGCGTTCTTATAGGCGTCGTGTTCTTCATCTTTTCAATCCTTTCGAGGTGAGTGCATGACCGTAGGTTTATCTGGGTAAAGGGTTTGATCCCAATGCATTGTTTGTTGATTTGATGGTTGATTCTCGTGTTATGGATGTTATGTGTTGTTTGGTGTTGTGGTTTGTCTCTTATGCCTGTGTGTATAACCTGTAGACGGGATGACCGTCTCACTGGGTATTTGTGATAATACTCACGCATCTCTTTTTGCTATGTGATACATGTAAAGACAAAGTATGATCGTGGAATCAGTGCGAGGACGAGATGGATGATCTAGTGGTCTCGTTTGCGAGGATTATTGGATTGCTAGGTTGTTAGTGATTCGATATAGAATGGTCTAGGATGTTGAATGATTGGTTATTGATTTATGAAGTATTATTTAATGGTTTATTTGCATAATTGATTTCCGCTGAATGTTTGTTGTATTGAGAATTTTAGCATGTTGAGGGTTCGCATTTATGGGGATGCTAATTCGGTGCTAATTTATATAAAAAAAAACGGGTCGGGTTGTTTCAATTATATTGAGGGTGTTTTAATTAGATGGATTTGTATTTTTAATATGAATTTTAAATTTTAAAAAATCTTATTCAACGAAATATAAGTAGTTAAGAAAATCTTGAAGAATCAATAATGACAATCGAATTATTTTATTTTTAACAATAATGAGTAATAAATTTAAACAGTATAAAATACTTATTTAATGGTAACAAATTTTTTTTTTAAACAATATTTTACTGAAACGAAAGCTAGTGCTCAGATTTGAAAGTTTGATTTAACTGAATCGAAATATTTGATTCTATATCTATTTTTTTTTTTAAAGCAAATCTTGTGTTTGTAACAAATAGTCAAAACAAACGTTGAACCGAATGTTGTTATGCAAAAAATCAAAAACGAACGTAAAATGTGCTTTAAAATGATATGCAAAAAATCAATTATACGAATTTAATATGGGATCAAAAACAAACTTAATCATATTCTTAGTTGTATTATTTTAAATAGTTCAAATTTAAGCCATGTCATCTTTTTGGACAAGCCATGTTATAGTTTAGAGCCAATAAAATTATAACAAATAAGCAAAGTTAATAAATCTACTTCTCTTTTAATAGGAAGGAGATTATAGAGCAAATTTCTCTTAATTTGAATTTTTATTTTTAGATATGTAAATTGATTTTGTTCTTTCAACCAATCATCATTCCCTTTATAAAGAATCCAATTCTCCATTGTCAACACATCTCAAAATATGGTTCGCAGATGTATATTTCTTTATTTTTAGATTACGATTGAATTGTGAATCTTCTAACTATTTTTTGGTGGCTAACTATTTGTTTGCCCATATCTTTCTTATAAAAATCATGGTCAGATGTTTTGTCTCAAGTTCTAATATGCATTTTTTATCATTCGATGTTGATTTTCATTTCACATACTCATTTCTTATTGTTTTTATTTGATGTCTTTTTAGACGAAAAATACATAGTGATATGTATTGGATGCATCCGCTAAGATGGTTCGCTGAGAAGTGATGAGATTGATCAAAGTGGTTCATGAAAGCATATTTGTATTTTTTTTATTTACTCATTGTTTTATTTGAATCAATTACTCAAATGCAATTACAATTTTTTAGTTTTATGCTATATCTGTAGATATTTAACCCAAAATTTTTTTTTTATGCTATATAGTTTTTTTCAAAAACCACCCTTATACCGAATACTGGAGAGGTAAATTATGTGTGATAAATTATAATCTTTTCAACGTGATGTTACAAAAGTTGGTGTCCATTAGATAAAATGTTATTAGATACCAAAATTAACTTAATTTGCTAAAAAAATTTATGTCCGCACACGGTGCGGGACGATCACCTAGTTCCTATTAAAAGGCAAGTACTTTTATTAATATTGCTTATTTGTTTTAATTTCATTGGTTCAAAACTATAACGTGGCCTTAGAAAATTATGACATGGCTTATGAAAAAGATGACATAGAATAAATTTGAACTAAATAAATAAAATAATAAATATCAAACAAAACACAATAAAAAATAATTAAATCTCAGCTATCTTTTTCACAAACAATTTTTATTCATGTTGATTAAAGATAGCCATGTATTTTAAATTGAATAAATCTTAGCTAAGAAACGCATGATAGATTGATTCAGTACCAGGTTAAGGAAGAAGACGAATCAATCCGATGGTATATAATCCCATCCACTGTTAAATCAACATGAATTCGAGATATTGACATGCGTTTATCCAGTAAACAATGTAACTAATACATGGTACTGAATTGATTCGTGTATCTCACTTACAATATAAATATGGTTGATCATCACAATAACAATTATATGATTTTTATACAAATACTATAAATACTGTCGATCATCACAATAACAATTTTATGAATTTTTTTTTTTAAATTCTTTCAAATAAATACATTATCATTTCATAATGAATTCTACTCAATTCCTTATATGTAATTAATTCAGGTGAAGAAAAAGTCTATCTAAGCTCTGATTGCATTGAACCTTCAGATTTTGACCCAGAAGATGACTTGGTGTACCCAAAATAATTTTTGAACAGCATCAAAGTATCTGGAATGCCTAAGCATTGTTTGAGATTAAAGGTTGGTGCTCCTAACATGTGTCTTCGTAACATTGATCCTAAAGGAGGGTTATGTAATAGGACTAGGCTAATTGTTACTTAGTTGGCGCATCATGTGATTGAGGGTACAATCCTAACTTTCGATGATATACTAGACGAAAAAGTTTGTATCTCTAGGATGTTAGTCACACCACCGGAAACCAAGTTCCTTTTCAGGATGCGTTGCATGCAGTTTCCAGTGATTTTAGCTTTTGCAGTCACCATAAATAAAAGTCAAAGACATACACTGAAAAAGGTTGGTTTGTGGCTGCCTAGACCGGTATTCTCTCATGGACAACTATATGTTGCCGTATCGAGAGTAACATCTAGAAGTGCGTTGAAATCCTAAATCACCGACAAAGAAGGAAAAGTGCAAAAAAAGACGATGAATGTCGTCTACAAGGAAGTGTTTCAAAACGTTTAATAGCTTTGAAGATATGACTTTTGTTTTATTTATATTTTTTCAAACAGACTTATGTTCTTTGAGAACTTTTATTATTCAACATATCATTGAGTTAGCCATTTAAAACTTTTTTCATCAATGCTTACATATTATGGTATATTATCTTTTCATACTTTATAATTTATAATACATTTGATATTAAAATTTAACATATATGAGAATCGTGTTTATACCCGCACATGGTGCAAGTCAGTCATCTAGTATAAATTAAGAGAAAATAATTTTGCTAATCAAAAAGATATAATGTTAGACAACACGACCAACGAAATATTTCTGTGTCATAATATCTTTAAATTATTCGCATTTTAGATTTAGTTTAGAATACGATGGCTAAAACTATTAAATTTATACAATGTCTTTTTTCAAATATTCATGTTCTATTATAGTAATCTACAATAGTTTAATCGTTTTTTACATTTGTTTACTTCAATATTTTTTACATTATACTAGTTGGTTGGTTTGCACCAAACGCGGCCGTAAATGTTTTATAAATTTTTTTTCTAAAATATAAGTTTTCTTAACTAAAAAATATGAATAATATGCATAAAATAAGAAAATAGCAAATGATACAAATTGTGTCCACATTAGCAATTTTGTTTTCAAATAATTTCTAAAATTTAGTGAATTAACATATTATATTATACTTTTCAAATAACTTATAGCAAAAAAATTAAAACATATGTGGTTACAAAAGAGATTAAACAATTGATATATCGATATAGTGATCCAAAGTGTAATATTTAGAATATGAATTACGCTTATGCATAGCAACAAAAAATCAGTTTAAATAACATATCTCTCGAACCTTTATTATATAATTTTATTCACCATTTTTTTCGAAATTTCTTTATTTTTATTTTGTTATTGCTTGAACTACTTTATATGGTCTTTTGAGGAGAGGTTTATTATGTCGAAGAGCCGAGTAATACTTCTTAATATAAACACTTCATGAAATAGCATATAATAAAAATAAATTAAAAAATAATAGCATATGAAGTTAAGAATAATTTGAAACATCATGATCCAAAACATATAAAAAAAACCACTAAAAGTATCTTTTTTTTTTCCAGCAGAAGTATCGAGAATGCCCTGAAAACGTAACAGCTACTACTATAGAGATTATAATTGTCATGGCCCAATCCCATAAAATTCCCCAAAACCTAAAAAACCCGTTACGTGTGGCCCAAGTGCTAAGTGAAACCCTAACCTAGAGTCTCCTTTATCTCTATATAAGCCACGCAAGTGAGAGGAGGATCAGAGTTGCGTAGCTAGAGAAAAACCCTATTGTTCTCCCACTTGCCTTCTCAGTTAAGCTAGTTCCGAGTAGCTGTTTTTCGGGGCTGATTGCCAGCGTCTCAGAAGGAATTAGATCGTGATTCTTTTATCTCTGGAAAGATCACGGATTCTAGTTTCTACAGCTTCTTTTCGATTCCAATTACGAGGTACGGTCTGCTCGCAATTCGTGTTTGAATATCGGAAAAAATCTCAGTTATCTGAATCTGAATTTTTGGTCTCAGATTCGACTAGTGAACTTTCGGGGCGATTTTCCGGCTCTCCGTGAGGAGTTAGGCGACGATCTATATACCGTTGGAAAGAGGATTCTTCGTAGATTCTGGGGATTTTTCCGATTTGGATTCCGATGTAAGATGAATCCGGAATTTACGTTTTAAGTTCGCCCTAGTTATCTGACCAAAATCTGTTCTCGGGTTTCACAGTGCTAACTTTGGAGGAAGGTGCACGCTGCTACAGAACGAGTTAGATTACGATTTTGGTACTGTTGGAAAGCTGACGTTACAAGGATTTCAGATCAACTTTTGGCTTTCCAATCTGATATAAATTCGGTGAGTTACTGACGTTTCTTTCTGGTCAAGAAACACTGATTCTGTCAAAAACCAGAAACGCTATTTTTTTGACTTGAATCGCTATTTTCCAGAATCCAACCGCCCAGAACGCACATTCACATCCTTCTAGGATCACTCCTTTGTTTTTGATCATCCAAAAGGCTAAGGTGAGGGTGTTGGCTAGATAACTCTAATACTAGTTAACGGTAGTTGTTCTTATACGTTAGGCTAGGAATGTAATGTGACGTTGTGGTTATATATGCTAAGTCTAGGAATGTTTGATGCTTGCTGAATGATGGTAGTGATTCTTGATGTTGCAAACGGTTTGGATAAGAGAGAATGTTAGGATTAAAATTATTCTTCGAGATTGTAGAATAGATTATAGTTCTGGGAACGATCGCGTACGTAAGCCCGTTACAGAACTTTGCGTGTTGGACTACGAACAATCGCGTATGTAAGCCCGTTGTAGTCCATTAAGGCCATAAAAGGCCGACGGGGAGGACAGACCCAAAACGGTAGAAAGGGGTTGGCTCCGCCGTCGTACGTAATATATTAAGTAAAGGAAGGAAAAGTAATGTATGTGAAAAGGAAAGAAAGTAAAGAATGTAATAAGTAAAGAATGTGAAAGGTGAAATGTTTAAGTATGATAATGTATGAGTGAAAGAGATTATGGTCTAGAAATGTTAGGTATGAAGATTATGTTACTAGTAATAGGTTGAATGAAACATGTTCTATTTCTGGTTTAATGTGTTTGAATGCTTATTGTCATCAAGTATTAGAGTGGTCGTGGGTAACAATCTCACTGAGTAATTTCTTTCCGAAATTACTCACCCCTCTTTTTCCCCCTTTCAGGTAATGATGAGTAGCGGCTCAAGGTGGTTGTTGTCCGGGTGCTTGTTTTAGCAGGATTTATGTTTGGATTTTTAAAACAATTTACTTAATATTTTTTTTCTACATTGGTTTTTCACGAGAAGGATTTATTAAGTTGGAATTATGGTTTTGTGGAATGATTTAAGACTTGAGCTAGGAAATAAATTATTGATTTTCATAAAAGTATCCGTTAGAATTGATAGGTTGTTTTCATGACTTGCCATCTCGGCTAAGTAAGCGAGTCGGGTGTTACAATTTGGTATCAGAGCCTAGGTTAGCCAAGCTGGTTCTGACCCGGAAGGCTGGTCTTAGAAAAAAAAAAAAAAAAAATATTGTTTTCGAAATTTGGGGATGGGTTTTTATATATAAAAAAAAAATAAAAGAGCACCGGCAACACTACACTTGAGCAAGTAAGTTGAGTTCCGTTTAGAATATTCTAATATTTGGTTGTCTGCACAGAATGGTTCGTGGAGGAGCACGCGCTGGGAGAGGAAGAGGAAGAGGACGTGGTCGTAATGGGCCTAATTCAGTTGAGACTGCATCTGATTCAGCAAGTACACACAACAATGGTCAGGCGACTCACAGCAGTGGTCAGGCGTCAGTACAGGGAGTGGATCCTGAGATGCTGAGGAACCTCGTGATGGACTCACTCAAAGAGATATTGGGGCAAACACAAGGGGCAGGTCAGACTGGTGTACCACCTCCACCTCCTCCGCCTCCTCCTCCGCCCCCTCTGGAGGATCTGAGGCATGACTATTGGAGGATTTTGAAATTGATGAGGGAGTTGGGTACTGTATCTTTCAGTGGTGGCACAGATCCGATGGCTGCAGATAATTGGAGGAAGCAATTAGAAAGGAACTTTGGTACGGTTCGTTGTCCGTTAGGGTACCAGGTGGATATAGCTTCGAGCTTTCTGCTGGATGAGGCTCAGGTTTGGTGGGAGGCAGTAGAGGGAGAAGCCCCTCAGGGTTATGTGATTCCGTGGAGTACCTTTCGTGAGGAGTTTACCCGGAAGTACTTTTCCCAGGAGACCATAAATGAGCTAAAGATGGAGTTTCTGACTCTCAGCCAAGATAATAAGACGGTTAGGGAGTACGAGCGGGAGTTTACTAGGCTGAGGAGGTTTGCTGTGGGAGTAACAGATGAGCAATCTATGATTCAGAAGTTCATGATGGGTTTGCGGCTGGATATCCGTAAGATTTGTCAGATTCGTGATTATGGGAGTCTCATCGAGCTTGTGGAGAGAGCTTCTATGACAGAGAAGACAAATGAGGCTGAGAGCAAGTTAGTCAAGAATGCTCCCCAGAGGACTAATAGAGCACCGGATCCGCCAAGACAGCAGCATGGTAATCAGGGTAGAGTGCAGGCGAATGTCCCGATGTGTGGTAGGTGCGGCAAGAATCACAATGGAGTTTGTTTGTACCACACTGGAGCATGTTTTAAGTGTGGACAAATGGGACACAATGCGCGAAATTGCAATGGTTTTGGAGGAACTTGCCACACTTGTGGTAAGTATGGGCATCGTGCTAGAGATTGCAGAGTACGGACAGGAGGACCAGAACCAGCAAACCGAGCCAGAGAGCAATTGCCGCCGCCTCCAAAGAGAGCAGCTATTGCGCCTCGCGCATATGTTGCTGGAGAACATAAGGGTGCAGAGCCGATCGCTGGTAAGTTACAGTTTAATATTTCTTAAGTCTATACTTGGGTGATGTTTGAAATAAATTTTGGGTTGTTAAGTTCAAATTGCTTAGACTAGTAAATCGTGTAGGATCGGTTTATATTGGTGAGGTTCCAGCTTACGCCTTGTTTGATACGGGGGCTTCACATAGTTTTGTGAGCCCAACATTAACCAAGTATTGGCACTTCAAAGGGAAAGTCGTGGATAGACCTTGGCAGATTGAGACTGCAGGAGCAGAAAAAGTAAAATCCCAGCGGTATTTCAAGGATGTTCCGGTTATCATAGAAGGAGTAGAGTTACTTGGGACTCTTGTGGAGTTAGAGTTACACCGCTACGATGTAATCTTGGGCATGGATTGGTTGACTCGTCATAAGGACGTGTTGGATTGCCTGAGGACCCAAGTGACATTTTCCAGACCTGAGAGTAGGCTCGTTTACCGAGGAGTGAAGACACAGAGGGGGGTTCCTATCATTTCTATGATTCAAGTGGAGGAGTTAATAAGCCGAGGAAATGATGCATACCTCGCTGTGATCTCAATGGAAGGAGGAGAATCAGGAGTTGAGTTACACTCGATTCCGGTGGTGGCAGAATTTGCAGACATATTCGAACTGCTTACAAGACCGCCACCAACACGAGGAGACGCATTTACTATCGAGTTAGAGCCAGGGACAGCTCCCGTTTCTAGAGCACCGTATCGGTTGGCACCAGCAGAAATGGCGGAACTAAAGAAGCAGTTAGAGGATCTCATTGATAAAGGGTTTGTCAGACCTAGTAACTCACCATGGGGTGCAACAGTATTGTTTGTTAAGAAGAAAGACGGCAGTTTCAGACTTTGCATTGATTATCGGGGACTCAACAAGGTGACTATTAAGAATAAGTACCCGTTGCCGCGTATTGACGAGTTGCTAGATCAACTACAAGGGGCATCTTGGTTCTCAAAAATTGATCTCGCATCTGGATATCATCAGATTCCGATAGCTGAAGGAGACATAAGAAAAACTGCTTTTCGGACTAGGTATGGACACTACGAGTTTGTAGTAATGCCGTTTGGATTGACTAATGCACCAGCAGCATTTATGAAGTTGATGAATAATATATTCCCGGAGTATTTGGATAAGTTTGTGATCATTTTCATCGACGACATTTTGATCTACTCTCGTAACCGTGAGGAGCATGAGGAACATTTAAGGGTTGTGCTAACCAAGCTCCAGGAGCAGAAATTGTTTGCAAAAGAGAGCAAGTGTAGTTTCTGGAAGAGACAGATTGGATTCTTGGGGCATATAGTTTCAGAAGCAGGGGTAGCAGTGGATCCGGAGAAAATTTTGTCTATCACCAATTGGCCTACACCCACTACTCCCACAGAAGTTCGTAGCTTCCTTGGCTTGGCCGGTTATTACAGGAAGTTTGTAAAAAGCTTTGCTAGTGTGTCTGAACCAATGACTCAGCTTACGGGAAAGGGAGTAAATTTTGTGTGGTCAAAAGAATGTGAAGAAAGTTTCAAAAAGTTGAAGGAGCAGTTGACTCGAGCACCGATTTTAGTACTTCCACGGACAGGAGTGCCATTTAGTGTTTACACTGATGCATCAGGAACAGGGTTGGGATGTGTGCTCATGCAAGAGGAAAGAGTTATTGCTTATGCATCGAGACAGTTGCGGCACCATGAGGCTAATTATCACGCACGATTTGGAGCTAGCTGCAGTAGTCTTCGCCTTAAAGATTTGGCGTGCTTACCTGTATGGAGAGAAGGTTCAAGTATTCACTGATCATAAAAGCTTGAAGCACGTCTTCACTCAAAGTGACCTAAATGTAAGACAGCGAAGATGGATAGAGTTACTTGCAGATTATGATTTGGATATTGCTTATCACCCCGGGAAGGCTAACCTTGTGGCATATGCTCTAAGTAGAAGGAAAGTCGAGGTGTCTGAATGCAAGGAAGTTCAGGAACTCACGGGAATCTTGGCTAGTCTAGGATTGTATGCGGTAACGGTCGAAGATGATACCGTAGGATTGGAAGCAGTGAATCAAGCAGATTTGTTATGGAGGGTTAGAGCAGCGCAGAAAGAAGACGTCTCTCTGATGAAGGCATTGGAAATTGGTGTGATTGGATATCGCACGACATCTAATGGAACAATCTTGTATAGGAGTCGAGTGTGTGTGCCTCCAGTCAAGGATCTAAGGGACGAGATCTTGCAACTTGCCCACGAGTCTCGATTTTCGATACACCCAGGGAGCAACAAAATGTATCAAGATCTAAAAGGTACTACCACTGGAATGGGATGAAACGGGATGTTGCGGAGTATGTGGCCCAATGTTCAATATGCCAGATGGTTAAGGCAGAACATGGACTTCCAAGCGGGTTGCTACAGAGCTTACCGCTACCTGAATGGAAATGGGACATGATCACTATGGACTTCGTTACTGGGCTTCCAAAGACGACTGGTGGAAAAGATGCCATCTGGGTGATTGTGGACCGGCTTACCAAGTCTGCTCATTTCTTGGCTATTAAAAAAACGGACGGAGTGGAAGTATTAGCAGAGATGTATTTAAAGGAAATAGTCAAGTTGCATGGTATCCCAGTGAGCATTGTTTCAGATAGAGATCCAAGATTCACTGCCTTATTCTGGATCGCCTTTCAGAAGGCATTGGGGACTAAGGTACATTTGAGCACTGCTTATCACCCTCAAACAGACGGGCAATCGGAACGCACTATTCAGACATTGGAAGATATGCTAAGGGCGTGTATGCTGGATTGGGAAATGAGTTGGCTGCGCTATTTACCTTTGGTAGAATTTGCTTATAATAATAGCTACCACTCGAGTATTGGGATGGCACCCTATGAGGCCCTTTATGGACGGCCATGTCGCACACCCCTATGTTGGACCGAAGTGGGGGAGCAACGGGACCTTGAATTGGAGCTTGTTTAGGAGTCGGAAGAGCAGGTAGCTTTAATTCGGGATAAACTTAAGGAAGCTCATGATCGTCAGAAAAGCTATGCCGACAAAAGAAGAAAATACTTGGAATTCGATGTTGGAGATGCAGTGTATTTAAAAATGAGACCATTTAGGGGAATGGATAAGTGGAGGAAGTTGAAGAAGCTCAGACCGCGGTACATTGGTCCATATGTTATAACCGAAAGGATTGGTGCAGTAGCCTATCGGCTAAACTTACCGGAGTAGCTATCCGACTTCCACGATGTGTTCCACATTTCAGTGTTGCGCAAGGTGGTTAAGGAACCAGAATTGATTATCCCACATCCACCGTCTGACTTGGGAAAGAATTTGACAATACCAGCTGTACCCGTACGAATTTTGGACCGTAAGGAAGGGACACCGAAAGGAAAAGGCAAATGGAAAGTGCAAGTTTGTTGGGAAAGAGATGGGATTCGAGAGACGACTTGGGAGTTGGAAGACCGGATGAAGACAGACCATCCAGAGCTCTTCCAAGACTAGACGGGGCGTTGCCCCAGCCATGCAATTCGAGGACGAATTCTTTCTATGTGGGGGAGAATTGTCATGGCCCAATCCCATAAAATTCCCCAAAACCTAAAAAGCCCGTTACGTGTGGCCCAAGTGCTAAGTGAAACCCTAACCTAGAGTCTCCTTTATCTCTATATAAGCCACGCAAGTGAGAGGAGGATCAGAGTTGCGCAGCTAGAGAAAAACCCTATTGTTCTCCCACTTGCCTTCTCAGTTAAGCTAGTTCCGAGTAGCTGTTTTTCGGGGCTGATTGCCGGCGTCTCAGAAGGAATTAGATCGTGATTCTTTTATCTCTGGAAAGATCACGGATTCTAGTTTCTACAGCTTCTTTCCGATTCCAATTACGAGGTACGGTCTGCTCGCAATTCGTGTTTGAATATCGGAAAAAATCTCAGTTATCTGAATCTGAATTTTTGGTCTCAGATTCGACCAGTGAAATTTCAGGGCGATTTTCCGGCGCTCCGTGAGGAGTTAGGCGACGATCTATATACCGTTAGAAAGAGGATTCTTCGTAGATTCTGGGGATTTTTCCGATTTGGATTCCGATGTAAGATGAATCCGGAATTTACGTTTTAAGTTCGCCCTAGTTATCTGACCAAAATCTGTTCTCGGGTTTCACAGTGCTAACTTTGGAGGAAGGTGCACGCTGATACAGAACGAGTTAGATTACGATTTTGGTACTGTTGGAAAGCTGACGTTACAAGGATTTCAGATCAACTTTTGGCTTTCCAATCCGATATAAATTCGGTGAGTTACTGACGTTTCTTTCTGGTCAAGAAACACTGATTCTGTCAAAAACCAGAAACGCTATTTTTTTGACTTGAATCGCTATTTTCCAGAATCCAACCGCCCAGAACGCACATTCACATCCTTCTAGGATCACTCCTTTGTTTTTGATCATCCAAAAGGCTAAGGTGAGGGTGTTGGCTAGATAACTCTAATACTAGTTAACGGTAGTTGTTCTTATACGTTAGGCTAGGAATGTAATGTGACGTTGTGGTTATATATGCTAAGTCTAGGAATGTTTGATGCTTGCTGAATGATAGTAGTGATTCTTGATGTTGCAAACGGTTTGGATAAGAGAGAATGTTAGGATTAAAATTATTCTTCGAGATTGTAGAATAGATTATAGTTCTGGGAACGATCGCGTACGTAAGCCCGTTACAGAACTTTGCGTGTTGGACTACGAACGATCGCGTATGTAAGCCCGTTGTAGTCCATTAAGGCCATAAAAGGCCGACGGGGAGGACAGACCCAAAACGGTAGAAAGGGGTTGGCTCCGCCGTCGTACGTAATATATTAAGTAAAGGAAGGAAAAGTAATGTATGTGAAAAGGAAAGAAAGTAAAGAATGTAATAAGTAAAGAATGTGAAAGGTGAAATCTTTAAGTATGATAATGTATGAGTGAAAGAGATTATGGTCTAGAAATGTTAGGTATGAAGATTATGTTACTAGTAATAGGTTGAATGAAACATGTTCTATTTCTGGTTTAATGTGTTTGAATGCTTATTGTCATCAAGTATTAGAGTGGTCGTGGGTAACAATCTCACTGAGTAATTTCTTTCCGGAATTACTCACCCCTCTTTTTCCCCCTTTCAGGTAATGATGAGTAGCGGCTCAAGGTGGTTGTTGTCCGGGTGCTTGTTTTAGCAGGATTTATGTTTGGATTTTTAAAACAATTTACTTAATATTTTTTTTTCTACATTGGTTTTTCACGAGAAGGATTTATTAAGTTGGAATTATGGTTTTGTGGAATGATTTAAGACTTGAGTTAGGAAATAAATTATTGATTTTCATAAAAGTATCCATTAGAATTGATAGGTTGTTTTCATGACTTGACATCTCGGCTAAGTAAGCGAGTCGGGTGTTACAATGATACTGATGTAGAAACAGAACACAACACAAGGGTTTTCTCAAAACACGTTTACTAGTATTAATGACTTGAATACTTACACGTATTGCTTTCACCCAATCCTAGTCTACCCTGTTCACGAATCACACTTGATATCGTGAACCTCTCTTTACCCCTTAGCGCTTGATACAAGATTTCTTTTATATTTGAAACCCTTATCCCTTTATTAAGAATTGCTCTCGTTGTGTTAACCCTTCCCTCGAGTTAACCCTAACCTATATATATTAAACGGCTTGCGGCTTGCCCTAGCCTTGGCCTCTACTCCATGCAAGATTCACTATTTCTTCAAATCTTCATGGGTAGATACACTTTCCTTATCTTCTCCTAAGAATAAGGAAACCTTCAAGTTTGAGTAAATCTTCTCCAAAGATATCCTCCAGCCTTCCTTGAGTGCAAGTCACGCCCTTCCTTGCCTGGACCGACTCACTCCAACAGCCCATCACGCTTAAAGCCCACTAGCCTGTTCGCCCTTCTCCTGAAGTTCTCTCATCTGGTGCTGCTACAGGTTCCTGCTACAGCCACTGCATCTTCAATCTCCCCCTTTTTAGCTTTGTGTGTCTCCCAAGTAACTGCAATACAAACTCAACACAAACACAGAGACAACCAGCACCAAGCACAACCAAATTCCAACTCATCCATACGAAATGAACTTGTAAACGTTATTACAAGCATGAACACAAAAACAAATAAAGTACTAGAGTTTGGAACGAGGAGTAAAAAAAAACAGAACACCAAAAGCAAACTCCCCCATAACTGAAACCGATCTTTAAAACAGAAAAAAACAAAAATAGCCCCCATGCTCCCCCATGAACCATGATCTACTTAGCCACTCTCATCATCACTTTCTCCCCCTGCTTGGGAGCACACAAGTTAAAAACACAATCATTAGTGCAAAAGCAGAAAGAGAAGAGATCACAGAGACTCACATTGATTGGCTTGGTGCACCTCCTGAATTATCCCAGCCAGCTGATGCAGAACGGAGGTGATCTGGTATAGTGCCTTGTTGACAACCCTCTGGCTCGAGTGTCCCTGAGGCACACTGATGTGACCAAGTGAGACATCAATTGGTGCGACAAAACGAGCTGAGCGGGATGGCTTTGACCATTCTGGCTCTCTCTTGGTCTTTTTCTTCAGTGCAGACTGACTTAGAACCGGCTGAACCCTCTTCTTAGACGATGTTTCCTCTTTGACTATCTCAGCACCTTGGTCTGAGTACGCAAAGACGTCCTGGTAGCTCCTGTTTCCTTCTTCTCAATCCTGATGTCCATATGGTAATACGAAGGAAGAACCACAACATCATCCTCACCAGTCACTGCACCACACTGTTCTTGAATCATCCCAGCAATCAGGTGTGGAAACACCAATTTCCTTGCATCAGGCTGCTTATTATCCTCTCTCTCAATCTTGCTTATAGCCATAACTTGCTGAAACACCATTGCTCCAAAATCTACACGAACCTTTTGAGCGAATTTGTAGAGAAGCAGGGCTCTGTACTGAGCAATGTGTGTCCGATGAGTCGTCGGATACCAGTTGTACCCAGCCAAAATAGCCAACGCAGAAAACTTTGGAGAGAGGTGAACCGTAGACAAGGCTGGTGCCTTCTTGTGACGCTTTCTTGTGGTCTGGACAACAACCTCCTGAGTCTCATCACCTCTGAGGTACTTGGCAATGAAATCAGGCTCCACTTTGTCAAGTGCTGCAGCCTCTTTCTTCTCTTTGGAACTCAACTCAGACAGATTCATGAACTTATTGATGCGAGCAGAACTGAACCTCACAATGTGACCTCTGACTAAGACCAGAACTCCCCCATCAACTAACACGGTATCTCCCAGATTAGCATAAAACTCATTGACTACTTCCCTATCATAACCCGACTTAATTGAGACCGTGGAAGTAAACGAGGCATCAGTAATCACAGAGGTATACTCACAATCCTTTTGGTTCTCAAAATCGACAAGCTTCTCAGCAATAATCCCACGGTTTTTAAACACGAAATACCTCTGATATGCTCCGGCAGAGCAAAACATGTCATTTGAGAACGACAGATCCTCAGCAGTGGAGTCTGCTCCAGCCGCAGATCCTGCTCCAGCCTCCTCTGAATCACCTGATTCAGAGTCTTCTTGCTCTTTAACCTGTTTCCCTTTCTTCTTCTCCTGGTTCTTCTCTAGTTTCACAGCTTTCAGCTTCTGGGTTGAAGCGTCTTCATCGTCGATGTCATCAACCTCTTTTTCCGGTCCCCACGCTGAACCGAAGACTTCCTCTGCTTCCGATTCGTCCTTCTCTTCAGATTTCTCACCGGAGACTGGAGACGGAGATCTACTCCGATAGTCTTCTGCAAGCTGCCCGATGAGATCGGTCGATTCGTCGTTGCGAGCACTAGAAGGCGAGAACTCCTCGACGCCTAGTTCAGGACCCAGAGTCTTGTAGATGGTCCTCGCCTCATCTTCACTCGACCCGTCGTGTAGCTGAAGTTGATTCGCATCACTCGATGGTAGAATCTTCTTGGGTCCCTTCTTCTTGGTAGCTTTTGAGCTCGATTCTTTCCCCATAGCAACAACTAGCACTCTTCTTCCTCCTCCTCTGATTTTCTAGGGTTTGAAGTAGATGACCCTTTGTTTTCCCCTTTTCTTCTCACGGCCAAACAAAAGAGATTATTTAACCTAACTCAATTCTTTTGGGCTACGACCTTACTAGCCTTAGAGGCCCAATTCCTTTTGACACAAAGTCCATTACAAAATATGAAACCCAATTTCTTGGATTTGTCTGAACCAAGGCAGATTCTGAACCAACTCCAGAACACTGCAACATCTCTTAATACTCAAAGAAAATCAACACAACCACATTTATTTTAAGAACAAACTGGGGATTAGACTAATAATGATGGCTCTTGTCATGATTTAACCTGGCTTTTAAAAAAAAAAACTTTTTGACACAAATTTAATTTACCGTTTTCGAGTGATGTTTCAGAGACTGAACTTCGCCCAGTTCGCAGCACATACTCAGCTCGTCCTGATTCAAAACATCTGGTCATCTTTAACTCCAACGAGTAGCTTTCACACTACCATGTCTTTATCTTGTCATGACCAGTTTTCAACCTTTATTCACTCGAGAAAGTTGCTGAAGCATTCAAGGCGTGAGGATTACTTTTCTTGCATCTTTTGGTTTGGTTCACCTCGGCACGCCTGCCCACTTTTCTGGGTTCTTTTATTTATTTATTTATTTTTATTATTATTTTTTTTTGAATGAGACATCTCCATCACTTGACTTCTCAGGATCTGTCTCTTGGCTTTTCTTCCTTTCAGCTTTTATTCTTTTTTTACCATGAAACCTGTACTGATGTCAAGACAAGACGACATGATAGGTAGCTCTTTCTCAGTGATGTTTCAGACTCCAAACAAAATCTGAGCCTCATACACACCTTGAACCAGTACCTGTATCAGTTCTGCACACTTCACAAATGATTAAATTCCACAAACACCAATTGAGTTTCTTAAGGTGATAAACGATTAAAATCCAGTGGTTTTGTGAATAAATCAGCCAGTTGTAAATCAGTAACAATATGTTCCACCACTACCTGATTCATATGACCTAGGCATTGGTGCCATAGATTCAGATCATCGGTTGCACTGAAGCAGTTGGTGACTTCTTGCTTCCACATGTAGCAGTTGTTACCTGTTCGAACTCCCTTTAACACAGTCTTCCCAGTGTCGTCAACTGCTTTGCAGTCATGTTTTGTGAAGCACACCATTAACCCTTCGTCACACAGTTGAATTACACTGATAAGATTAGCTTTCCGTCCCTGCACCAGATAGACATTCATTAGTTTGGGTAAGCCAGCATGGCAGGTTTGTCCTTTTCCTTGAATGATGCCATGTCCTCCATCACCAAATGTTACTTTGCCTTTCCTAATCTTCTTGAAGCTCTTCAGATTACTCAGGGTTCCAGTCTAGTGGGGGAGAATTGTAACGTCCGCGAGCCAAATGTGTATTTTTGGTTCGGATGTCGATTGACCAGCTCGTTTTCAATCGACTGGGTCGTTTTTATTGGGAAAAATTCTTCGTGTTAAAGGAAAAATAGTCGGATCTCGGGAAGGTTTTTAGCCATCGTGGGTAACGGAGGAATAAAATATTTGGGTGTGGTGGAGTGATTAATTAATTAAGCATGGGTGTTGAGAATTAAACAAATGAGCATGGGCTCTTTGATTAAAGAATGAGTGGCATGGGTTTTTTTTTGTGTTTGGGAAATGTTAAAGAAGAAACATGTTCCCCCATGCTCATCACACCCATGCTTGGATGTCTTGGGGCTTTGCCTATAAATATCACTCCCTCCCTTTTGTTCTCAGCCACTCTTCTTCCATACCAAAACGCTGCCCAATTTTTAGTAGAACCGAGAGTTAGTGAGAAAGAGAGGAGGAAGAAGAGTAACAACCGAGTGAAGAAGGGACGAACGACTAGGGAGAACGGATTGGTTTGGTCTCAAATTTTGAGGGTAAGTTCTCCACTCTTTTAGCTTCATATAGGAGAAAACCGCTTGTCTTTTGGTTGAGTATTCTAGGAGTTATGGTCGTTTTACTGAGAGATGTTTCTGCAGCATCTCTTCTGCGATCAGTCCACTGCCAAGGACGATTCCCGTCGTTCTGTAAGGACCCAAGAGGCGAGCAAGATTTCATTGGAAAGCTCTGAGTCTTATCTTTCCACAGACACCGATTTCGGTTTATTCAGAGGTGACCTCCGTTCTCTGTGTGTTTTTTAAGTTAGTGCGGCGTTTCTGAAATATTTGTTCTCAGTTCTGATCATCGAGTTTGCGAGCTAATTTTCCTGTCGAACTGCTTAGAGTTAGGTTACGTTCTATACACCTCTGTAAAGCTCTCGATGTCTAGTTTCTAGAACAGGTTTTATACCTTGATTTGGTTAAGAATTTGCTGAGTTATGGTCGTTTGAACTTGGGTAGTTCGTGCAGTTTTTCTGCAATTTCCTGCGGTTTCGTCCGGAGTTGCTGTTTTTGGGGACGATTTCCCGGCAAACCGTTTGGAGTTAGGAGTCTTGCAATACGGCGTTGGAAAGCTGTTGGTGTCTAGTCTCCAGAACCATTTTCCGTTCGCGATTTGGTCCAGTGAGTCGGAAGTTATTCCAGTCGCAAAACAGGTGAGTGCGTGACCATGGTTTTTGCGTGTATGTGGGTGTCATAATGCGTTTGATTGCGAATTGAAATGATTGTTGATCGATTATTGCTTGTTGGGGTGTTATTAGTGTTTATATCAAATTTAAGTATCATGGATTGTGGTTGATTTTGGGGTTGACTTTTCGGGTTGACTTTTGTGTTGACTTCTTGATTGATTGATCGTTGGGTATTATGGTATCCCTTATGCCCGTGCATCTAGCCAAGTAGATGGGATGACCGCTCCACTGAGTATTTATGATAATACTCACGTATCTCTTATAACCATGTGATGCAGGTAAAGACAAAGTGTGATCGTGGAATCCGGCTATGAAGAGGAGATGATCTAGGGTCTCGTCATTGTGTGTTTATTTACTTCATGTTTTCGTTCTGACGCTGTTTGTTGTTTGTGTTAAACTGTTGTTTTTTTAACTGTTACATTGTTGTGCTGAATTGTTTTGGAGAATTAGTATTTATGGGAATACTAATTCTCGTTTATCGTATTTAAAAAAAAAAAAAAAATTGGGTTGTTTCATTTTGGTATCAGAGCCCTAGCGGTTCTAGGGCGCGTATGGACCCTAACGGGTCTAGGGCGAGGAGCCTGGTGCTTAGGGTAGATGCATTTAATTAATTATGTGAATTAATTGATTATTTGCTGAGTGAGTTTGGAGTCCTAGATCATCTTCTTCGAGCCTTTGATGTGATTCCACGGTATGTGTATTTCGTGTTAATTCTCGCTTTTCTAGTGTTCTTAGCATATTCTGTGGGAAGTGCAGTGAGAGATGGCGAGAGGTTCCGGAGGACGAGGTTGTGGACGAGGACGTGGACGCGGACGGGTTCCGGTGTGTGAGTCTGCCGCGGGTTTGACACAGGGTACTGCTCAGGAGCAGGCAGCGGATTCACCGGCGCGTCAGGAGGGTCCAGTAGGTGGTGGTGTAGCGGGCCCACAGGCAGGTGCTGCTGCAGGTGGGGTCCGGGAGCAGAATGTCCATATGGTGCGATTGCTACAGCAGATCTTGGAGCATCTACCGGGCGTGGCGCCGGCCCAGGGTCAGGCTCCGGTGGCGCCAAGTGTTGCGGGGGTTCAGCCGGGTGTAGCGGCAGGGGTTGTGGTTCCTTCCTATTTGGAGATGTTGGGGCAAATGGGGCGGATTACTACCGCATTCTTCTCCGGGGGTACTAAGCCTGAGGAGGTGAGCGAGTGGAGGAGCAGACTGGAGCGCAATTTCCAGTCCTTGAGGTGTCCGGAGGAGTACTGGGTGGACTTGGCTGTGCATCATCTTGTGAGTGACGCGCATCTCTGGTGGAGAGGAGTCATCGCTAGGAGACCTCGGGCGGGCATTACGTGGGCGGATTTCGTGGCGGAATTCAACGCCAAGTTCTTTCCGCCGGAGGCAGTGGATCGGTTGGAGGAGAGGTTCTTGGCTTTGGTTCAGGGTGGCCGTTCTGTCAGGGGGTTCGATGAGGAGTTCAACAGACTTCTGGTGTATGCTGGTAGAGAGTGGGAGAGCGAGAGAGACCAGGTGAAGAGGTTCTTTCGAGGACTTCGACCAGAGTTGAGGACCCAGTGTCGAGCAGGTACGTACGCCACGAGGGTGGAGTTGGTTGAGTTGGCAGCTGGGATTGAGGACGACATGAGGGAGCTGTCCGTGGTGGTCAGTGCACCGGTGCAGCCGCCAAGGAGGCCTCAGCAGCAGGCAGGTTTGAGTGTAGGCAGTAAACCTACACAGGGACAGAAGAGGAAGCTTGAGCACTCTGCAGGTTCGGGTCAGAGAGGACGAGGTGGTTCAGGCTGCTTCAGGTGCGGAAGCATGGATCACAGAGTTGCGAGTTGTCCGAAGAAGGCCGAGGCTCAGGGCAGTCAGGGTGGTCAGGGATGCTTCAGGTGCGGGAGCATGGATCACAGGGTGGCGACCTGTCCGATGAGGATGGAGGCTCGGACTGCGCAGGTGTGTTTCTACTGCAGGGAGCCGGGGCATATTAAGCCCAACTGCCCTAAGCGGCAGCAGGGGATTGTGGCGGTGGTGCAGCCGTCACAACAGGGAGCAGCAGTAGTGCAGCCGTTGCAGCAGATTGCAGCACCGCCATGTGTGTACACTTCGGTGGAGGCAGGAGGCTCTAGCGCCAGGCCGATCACAGGTACATGTCTGATCTATAGCTTGGTGATTTTGTTGGGAATTTTCTGCTTTAGAATTTGTGTATCTGTGATAAAACTTTAGGGTTCTATGACACATGAATTGTGTAGGGACCTTAGTTGTAGGCGGTCATGAGTCTCATGTCCTGTTCGATTCTGGAGCAAGTAAATGCTTCATTACGCCGGAGTGTGCAGAGAGCAGCGGGATCCGGAGTGATTCCAGGGAGCAGCACGGGATAGTAAGGGTAGCTGGAGGGAGGACGTTGGCTACTTTCGGACGGGCTTGTGGAGTTGATATTCTGGTGGCAGGAGAGTTGATGCCAGCAGATCTAATTATCAGTCCGGTGGAGCTGTACGATGTTATTTTGGGTATGGATTGGCTGGATCGGTACAGGGTGCATCTCGATTGTCATCGAGGACGGGTAGTGTTTGAGCGAGAGGCTGGGAGGTTGGTTTATCAAGGGGTGAGACCTACTTCAGGGAGTCTAGTGGTTTCGGCGATTCAGGCGGAGCAGTTGATCGGGAAGGGATACGAAGCGTATCTAGTGACGATCATGACGCCTGAGACTGTTGGGGAGATTGCAGTTGAGGATATTCGGGTTGTTCGGGATTTTTAGGATGTTTTTCAGTCGTTGCAGGGGTTACCACCGTCATGGTCTGATCCTTTCACGATTGAGCTGGAACCCGGGACGACTCCGATATCCAAGACACCTTACAGGTTGGCTCCAGCGGAGATGGCCAAGTTGAAGAAGCAGTTGGAGGATTTGTTGGAGAAGGGTTTCATTCGTCCTAGTACTTCACCGTGGGGAGCACCGGTGTTGTTTGTGAAGAAGAAAGATGGGAGTTTCCGATTGTGCATTGATTACCGGGGACTTAACCGAGTCACTGTGAAGAACAGGTATCCTTTACCGCGGATTGATGAGTTGTTGGATCAGTTGCGTGGGGCTACTTGGTTCTCCAAGATTGATTTGGCTTCGGGTTACCATCAGATTCCGATTGACGAGGAAGACATTCGGAAGACTGCTTTCAGGACGAGATATGGGCATTTTGAGTTCGTGGTGATGCCTTTTGGGTTGACGAATGCACCAGCAGCGTTTATGAGGTTAATGAACGGGGTTTTCCAGCGGCATCTTGACGAGCTCGTGATCATCTTTATTGATGATATATTGGTGTATTCGAGGAGTCCTGAGGAGCACGAGGTTCATTTGCGGGTGGTCTTGGAGAAGTTGAGGGAGCAGAGGTTGTATGCTAAGTTGAGCAAGTGTAGTTTTTGGCAGCAGGAGATCGGTTTTCTCGGTCATGTGATCTCTGCAGATGGAGTTTCTGTGGATCCGGCGAAGATAAAGGCTATTCGTGAGTGGCCTAGACCGAGAAATGCCACCGAAGTCAGGAGTTTTCTTGGGTTAGCTGGGTATTACAGGAGATTCGTCAAGGGGTTTGCAAGTATGGCGCAGTCGATGACGAAGCTGACCGGGAAGGACGTTTCGTTTGAGTGGACTTCAGCTTGCGAGGAGAGCTTTGCGTGGCTGAAGGAGATGTTGACGAGTACACCAGTGTTGGCGTTACCCGAGCCGAGTGAACCATACATGGTGTATACAGATGCTTCAGGAGTTGGTTTGGGTTGTGTGTTGATGCAGCATGGAAGGGTAATTGCTTATGCGTCGAGGCAGTTGAGGAAGTACGAGTGCAACTACCCTACCCACGATTTGGAGTTAGCTGCGGTGATTTTCGCTTTGAAGATTTGGAGATCTTATCTTTATGGTGGGAAGGTTCCGGTGTTTACGGATCACAAGAGCCTAAAGTATTTCTTTACGCAACCAGAGCTGAACCTGAGACAGAGGCGTTGGATGGAGTTGGTAGCGGATTACGATCTAGAGATTGAGTACCATCCGGGTAAGGCTAATCTGGTTGCAGATGCGTTGAGTCGGAAGAGGGTTGCCTCGGCTCAGGAGATTAGTACATTGAGGTTGTGTGTAATCTCACAGGAGCCGTTGGGGTTCGAGCAGCGCAGGAGCAGGATCCGGTTTTGATTGAGGCGTCGAGGGCTGCAGGTTCAGAGTATTCGGTCTCGACGAATGGGACGATACTTGTGAAGGGGCGTGTGTGTGTGCCTAATGTTGTTGAGCTGAGACAGGAGATTCTTCGTGGGGCACATGCGAGTATGTTGTCTGTTCATCCGGGAGCGACTAAGATGTACCGGGATCTGAAGCGGTATTATCACTGGGTCGGGATGAAGAGGGATGTGGCTAACTGGGTTGCAGCGTGCAACGTGTGTCAGCTGGTGAAGGCTGAGCATCAGGTTCCGAGTGGTATGTTGCAGAGTTTACCCATTCCGGAGTGGAAGTGGGATATGATTACCATGGACTTCGTGACGGGGTTGCCAGTGTCACGGACCTATGATGCAATTTGGGTGATTGTGGATTGTCTGACCAAGTCAGCACATTTTCTTGCCATCAAAAAGACCGATGGGACGGTGGTGTTGGCTAAGAAGTATGTGCGTGAGATAGTGAGGCTGCATGGGGTGCCAGCGAGTATTGTGTTAGACAGAGATCCGAGGTTTACTTCTGAGTTTTGGAGAGCGTTTCAGAGTGAGATGGGCACTAAGGTGCATATGAGTACAGCGTACCATCCGCAGACAGATGGGCAGTCGGAGAGGACGATTCAGACACTTGAGGATTTGTTGAGGATGTGTGTACTGGATTACGGTGGTCATTGGGTGGATCATCTGAACCTGGTAGAGTTTGCGTATAACAACAGTTACCAGGCGAGTATTGGGATGGCACCGTATGAGGCTCTGTATGGGAGGCCGTGTAGGACACCGTTATGTTGGACTCAAGTGGGGGAGAAGAGCATGTTCGGTGCAGATTTTGTTCAGGAGACGACGGAGAAGATCCGAGTCTTGAAGCTAAACATGAAGGAGGCACAGGATCGCCAGAAGAGCTATGCAAATAAGAGGCGGAAGGAGTTGGAGTTTGAGTTGGGAGATTTGGTGTATCTCAAGGCGGCGATGTTGAGGGGTCCTAACAGATCCATGTCGGAGAATAAGTTGAGTCCGAGGTTCATAGGTCTGTTCAAGGTGGTGGAGCGGGTTGGACCAGTGGCTTATAGGTTGGAGTTACCTCAGAGCATGAAGGTTTTCATAAGGTCTTCCATGTGTCAATGCTGCGGAAATGCCTTCGTGAGTCTGAGGAGGTGTTGGCTAGGATTCCAGAGGATCTTCAGCCCAACATGACGTTGGAGGCGCGACCGGTGAGGATTCTTGAGAGGATAGTCAAGGTGCTGCGCCGGAAGAGGATACCGTTGGTGAGAGTTGTGTGGGATTGTGATGGTGCCGAGGAGGAGACGTGGGAACCAGAAGCGAAGATGAAGGCAAAGTTCGCGAAGTGGTTCGAGAAGCAAGCGGAGGCTTGAGTTTTGTTGTGTTTCAGACTTGTACGCGAGGGATTTATGAGTTGTATTTTCGTTTTGGGTTGTAACGATTATACATTGTCGACGATTTAATAAGATGGCGTATTCTTGTTAATCTTGGTGTCATGATGCGAGTTTTGTCGACATGTGACTAGTGGGGTCATGTAGATCGACAAGTTATTTTTGATGCACGTTTCAGGCTATTGTCTCGGTGAGGGGGACGGTGGGTCTCGGCATATACTCAGAGATAGTGGGTCTCGGCATATACCCAGAGATAGTGGGTCTCGGCATATACACGGGGGATAGTGGGTCCCCTGCGCACCGTAGCTCAAAGGGTGACGATCCTGCGAGTAGATACGGTAGACTGTATATGAGTATGAGTATACGTATGAGTATGAGTTATGAGCAGTAGTGCCTGAACGTGATCGTGATTATGAGACTGGAGGAGTTTCAAGAATTGTGGAGTAGATTGTGGAATGGCGTCTAGTCTAGGGTTTCGCTTATGATCGAGACTTCGATTCAGATGAACGTGGTAACAGATGTAGTACCCTTGGTCTAACTTTAGGTCTACGGCTGGTTGTTCATGTTCTTGTTTGATTGTTGCGCAAACAAACGGACAGACCTAATCCGGGTCAAGAACGTTACATTGCGGATGCTCCGGGTGAAACTGACCAGGGTTCCGATCAGAAGTGAGCCTTAGGGTGGCAGGTTGTGTACGGTTGAGGGTGATCTCGCGTACGGAAGGACGGATTTTTGGCCAGGAAGGCAGGCTGTAGAGCGGTAGAGTTGAGTGATTCGAGGACGAATCCTTGTTAGTGGGGGAGAATTGTAACGTCCGCGAGCCAAATATGTATTTTTGGTTCGGATGTCGATTGACCAGCTCGTTTTCAATCGACTGGGTCGTTTTTATTGGGAAAAATTCTTCGTGTTAAAGGAAAAATAGTCGGATCTCGGGAAGGTTTTTAGCCATCGTGGGTAACGGAGGAATAAAATATTTGGGTGTGGTGGAGTGATTAATTAATTAAGCATGGGTGTTGAGAATTAAACAAATGAGCATGGGCTCTTTGATTAAAGAATGAGTGGCATGGGTTTTTTTTTGTGTTTGGGAAATGTTAAAGAAGAAATATGTTCCCCCATGCTCATCACACCCATGCTTGGATGTCTTGGGGCTTTGCCTATAAATATCACTCCCTCCCTTTTGTTCTCAGCCACTCTTCTTCCATACCAAAACGCTGCCCAATTTTTAGTAGAACCGAGAGTTAGTGAGAAAGAGAGGAGGAAGAAGAGTAACAACCGAGTGAAGAAGGGACGAACGACTAGGGAGAACGGATCGGTTTGGTCTCGAATTTTGAGGGTAAGTTCTCCACTCTTTTAGCTTCATATAGGAGAAAACCGCTTGTCTTTTGGTGAGTATTCTAGGAGTTATGGTCGTTTTACTGAGAGATGTTTCTGCAGCATCTCTTCTGCGATCAGTCCACTTCCAAGGACGATTCCCGTCGTTCTGTAAGGACCCAAGAGGCGAGCAAGATTTCATTGGAAAGCTCTGAGTCTTATCTTTCCATAGACACCGATTTTGGTTTATTCAGAGGTGACCTCCGTTCTCTGTGTGTTTTTGAAGTTAGTGCGGCGTTTCTAAAATATTTGTTCTCAGTTCTGATCATCGAGTTTGCGAGCTAATTTTCCCGTCGAACTGCTTAGAGTTAGGTTACGTTCTATACGCCTCTGTAAAGCTCTCGATGTCTAGTTTCTAGAACAGGTTTTATACCTTGATTTGGTTAAGAATTTGCTGAGTTATGGTCCTTTGAACTTGGGTAGTTCGTGCAGTTTTTCTGCAATTTCCTGCGGTTTCGTCCGGAGTTGCTGTTTTCGGGGACGATTTCCCGGCGAAACGTTTGGAGTTAGGAGTCTTGCAATACGGCGTTGGAAAGCTGTTGGTGTCTAGTCTCCAGAACCGTTTTCCGTTCGCGATTTGGTCCAGTGAGTCGGAAGTTATTCCAGTCGCAAAATAGGTGAGTGCGTGACCATGGTTTTTGCGTGTATGTGGGTGTCATAATGCGTTTGATTGCGAATTGAAATGATTGTTGATCGATTATTGCTTGTTGGGGTGTTATTAGTGTTTATATCAAATTTAAGTATCATGGATTGTGGTTGATTTTGGGGTTGACTTTTCGGGTTGACTTTTGTGTTGACTTCTTGATTGATTGATCGTTGGGTATTATGGTATCCCTTATGCCCGTGCATCTAGCCAAGTAGATGGGATGACCGCTCCACTGAGTATTTATGATAATACTCACGCATCTCTTATAACCATGTGATGCAGGTAAAGACAAAGTGTGATCGTGGAATCCGGCTATGAAGAGGAGATGATCTAGGTTCTCGTCATTGTGTGTTTATTTACTTCATGTTTTCGTTCTGACGCTGTTTGTTGTTTGTGTTAAACTGTTGTTTTTTTAACTGTTACATTGTTGTGCTGAATTGTTTTGGAGAATTAGTATTTATGGGAATACTAATTCTCGTTTATCGTATTTAAAAAAAAAAAAAAAAAAAATTGGGTTGTTTCAAGAACTGCCACTATCAAAATACCAAGGACCCGTATCTTCCTGTTCTTCTGAAACAATTGCCATGTTACATTGAAACCCAACTCCTGAAGCATTGTCTGATCCTCGTCTTGTAACTGGAGACCTCAAATCAGATTTCCTTACCCAAATATGGTTATGGCTTCCATTCCATGTGAATTTTCCTTCATAGCGAAGACATCTGACCTTTTCCCAGTACTTGTAGCAATAGGCCCTTATGTGTCCATGTTTCCCACAAAAATAGCATCCAGTCATTTGTTTCGTAATGATTTTAGCTCTTCGTGCTTCAGTATCTTCAGTTTTGTTGGCAGGCTGTGACTGACCACTGGCGGCTACAAATTTGATATTTTTAGATTTTGATCGACCGCTTCCACTGTATCCAAGGCCTCTGTGAACAGCTTCAGTTCTTCCGTAAGACAGAATATTGTCAAGCTGTCTTGTGCCAGCAAACATGCGAATCTTCTTATTCTGCAGATCCAGTTGTGACTGAAGCTCGGCAGAAATCTTTTTCTCAGCATACAGTTCCTTCTCCAGATTAGCTGCTTTGACGGCCAGGTTGAGTTTCTCCTTCAGCAATAACACACTCTCCTGACTCAAGTTTTGTTCATCCTATAGTTCACTCTGTAATGATTCAACCCGTGCTTCAAGTCGCCGCTTCTCCTTAACTAGTAGAAGATTCTCTTGTCCCAGTCTGATGAGGGTCTCTCGTACCTCCTTGTAGCTTTCAACAAGCTCATCATCATCAGATTCAGATTCTGACTGTTCACCTTCAGCGTTCACTTCCAAGATTCCCACGAACGACACCAAGTTGTTCAGAATTTCTTCATTCTCACTGTCAGCTTCAGAATCTTCTTCGGCTATCATCGATCTCTCTCTCCTTTGTTTCTGATTGCCAACACACTCCAGCTGAGTATGTCCGACTCCCTTACACCCTGAGCACTTCATTTCCCTTTTCTTGAGTGTAGGACATTCAGATCTGAAGTGATCATATCCCTTGCATTCGTGACATTGAAGTTCAGCCTTCTTACCTTGCTTGTCTCCTTCAGGAAGGTTCCTACCTGCTCCCATACTTCTTTGACTTTGACCACGCTCCATTTTCATCAATGCTCGATCAAACCTTCTTACCAACAAACTCAACGGATCTCCATCATCTATTTTTTCAGTTTTCTCACACGATGTTAGTGCCAAGTTTTTGGTTTTCCTGAAGTATAATTCAGCATTATCCAGCTCCATCTCATGAGCCTGTAGCATTCCCACAACTTCACCAAAACTCAGTTCCTCAGTGTTGTGAGATACATTCAGAGCCGATTTGTAGGCCATGAATCGGGGAGGAAGACACCTCAAGAACTTTTTCACCAACTTTTTATCCTTGTACTTCTTTCCCAGGGTAGGAGACTCCTGTGCCAGTGACTTCAACCTTGAACCAAAGTCAGATATAGATTCATGTTCCTCCATCCTCATGTTCTCAAATCGAGAAGCCATCATATCCCTTCTGGAACTTTGAACCTTTGTGGTTCCTTCAAAGTGAGTCTGAAGCAAATCCCATGCTTCTTTTGCTGTTTCACATCCTTGAATCAGCTCGAAGGTCTTCTTAGTTACACTGCAGTGTATGGCAGACAAGGCTCTGGCGTTGTACTTAGCTTTCTTCAGCTCTTCTTCCGTCCATGTCTCCTCTGGTTTGGGAGTCCTAAATCCATTATCATCCACTATCATAGGTGCTTCCCACTGTACCAGTACAGATCTCCAAGCCAGTACATCAATACCTCCAATTAGAAACTTCATCCTTAACTTCCAAAAACCGTAGTTTCCCCCATCCAGTATCACCTTCGAACTGTTAACCAATTCATCGTAGCTTTCCATTTTCTCCGCAGGACCTCACCCGTAGAATTACGAACAAGTGCCACTCTGATACCAATTGAAAACATAACAGCTACTACTACAGAGATTATGATACTGATGGAGAAACAGAACACAACACAATGGTTTTCTCAAAACATGTTTACTAGTATTGATGACTTGAATACTTACACGTATTGCTTTCACCCAATCCTAGTCTATCCTGTTCACGAATCACACTTGATATCGTGAACCTCTCTTTGCCCCGTAGCCCTTGATACAAGATTTCTTTTATATTTGAAACCCTTATCCCTTTACTAAGAATTGCTCTCGTTGTGTTAACCCTTCCCTCGAGTTAACCCCAACCTATATATATTAAACGGCCTGCGGCTTGCCCTAGCCTTGGCCTCTACTCCATGCAAGATTCACTATTTCTTCAAATCTTCATGGGTAGATACACTTTCCTTATCTTCTCCTAAGAATAAGGAAACCTTCAAGTTTGAGTAAATCTTCTCCAAAGATATCTTCCAGTCTTCCTTGAGTGCAAGTCACGCCCTTCCTTGCATGGACCGACTCACTCCAACAGCCCATCACGCTTAAAGCCCACCAGCCTGTTCGCCCTTCTCCTGAAGTTCTCTCATCTAGTGCTGCTACAGGTTCCTGCTACAGCCACTGCATCTTCATGCCCGTCGTTTGGTTTCAAATGGTTATGGCCTTTAATGATCTAAGAATTCAGGTTGAAGATATTTCTTGCTAAATAAAAAAACTCATAGATCATATAAAGACAAACAAAAAAAGGTTTTTAATCACTAATTAAAAAACTAACAGTTGTGTGAATCTTCTTTCTCTTTAGAAAACTTCATTGAGAAGATGAAACTTCATAAGCTTGTAATGGCGAGTTTTCACCTTTTTTAGTTTCAAGATTCATCATTACTTGTTTTACTTGCATCTCAATCTCCACCACAGTTTTTTCCCCACTGCGCTTATTAATTTTCTCCTCACCTTGAACAATCTCTACTCATCACCATCATCATAATTTTTTTAATACAATCTACAACGACATTATCACCATTAAACTTATGATCTTAAGAAAACAAAAAATGGAACCAGAGACTCATAAGAAAAACAAACAACCTTGGATTTATTGTTGCTCCGGATCACAAACCAAACCTTGCTTCTTCTTATTCTTTTCAAGAGCATTAACATGTTTTTATGTTTTTTTTTCTCGAACATGTCATTGAAATTAGTCGTTCTTTAAAATCATGATGTTTTTCTTTGTCTTCATATAAAATCTAGCATTTGTGAGGATTTTAAGTGATTTGATTTTAAATAAAATTTTAGATTTCAAGGATTTCAGTTAAAATACTCTGGAATTTAATCTAAAATTATGAGATTTGTCTTTTTAGATTTTTAACTAAAAAACTCCACCAAAACACCTTAAAATCATAACAAATCTCATAAAATCTAATATTTATAGTATTTCTAATAACACTGGATTTTAAAGTAGATTTTGAAATCACAAATTCAATAATACAAGATTTGGAAATACTTTTTCAAATTCATGTTTCAATAACATAGAATTTGTCACTTTAATACAAATCACTCCAAATCTCACAAATACAAGATTGAATACACTATCTGTTTTCATTATCTTTTATAGAAAAGAACATGAAATGGTTGAATATTTGTGATAGATTCATGAAGGCTATGTATACAAAAAGACATAAATTAAACACTTATGTCATTTTCATTTTGATCTTGCATTTAAAGTACAATTAAATACTATGTTAGATCGGTGAAATGATCAACATAACTAGATAATTATTTCTCATGCAACGTGCAATCTAGGAATTAGAAAACATACTTAAAACCAAAGAATATATAATAACTATTTTAATATATATATATATATACTGTAACGCCCGTGATCCAAAAATGGAATTTTGGAGGAGCGTCGATCGACAATAGGGCTGAGTGTCGATCGACACGGGGTTTGTCTCGTGAAGGGTTTTGAGCATGGAGTTCTCTGTCGATCGACAGGGGTGAAGCCTGTCGATCGACACGGGTTTAAGCCATTCAAAGATGTTGATTTCCGGTTTGTTTTGAGTTGGGCCGGTTTGGGGGACTTATATATACTTGGAGAAGGCGTTTCCTCCTAGGTTTAGCCACATCCTTTTGTTTAGAATCAGAGAAAAGAGAGAGTTGAGAGAACTAGGGTTTCCTCTTGAGTGTTGAGAAGATTTCGTCGGTTTTGGAGGAGGCAGACGGCTGGGAAGATCAGAACGGATCGGTGGGAAACTTTGAGGGTAAGTTCTCCTTTCTTTCCTCTTGCCGTAGGCGAAAACCGCGTGTCTTTTGGTTGATTATTCACCGAGTTATGGCTGTTTGAATTCGATGGGTCCGTGCAGATTGTTGTCTGCGATCAGTCGGGTTCAGAGGGGATTTTCGATCGAACCAGAGGGAGTCTGGAGACGATCTACATACCGACGCGTAGCTGTGTGTGTCTAGTTTCCAGAACAGTTGCCTGTTTTGGAATTGGACCATTGGTTCGTCGTGTACGAGGATTTTAGTGAACGTTGGTTCATTCTTTTCACTTCGATTCTTCGAGGTGAGTGTGTGACCATAGGTTCTCGGATGTAGGAATGGATGGAATACGTTGATTTCTGTGTGTTTTGGTGTGGAATTGCTGTGGATTTGTGCTGGAAAGCGATCTGTAGGCCTGAGATTCGTTCCATGAGAGGATAGGTTCGATCTTAGGGTTCCGCAGGTCCGTGTCGATCGACAGGACTGTTGTCTGTCGATCGACAGAGGGACAGAATTGTCTGTCGATCGACACCTAGAGGTTGTGTCGATCGACAGAGATGCTGCTGTCCTGTTTTGTGCTGTTGATTGTCTATGCATTGTTGAGTGATAATCCTGGTATTTGGTGCATTCTTTCATTTGAGTAATTGGCCCCAAGAAGGCGGCAGTCAGTGCACCTAGTACACCTAGTGCGCCTAGGGTGTGCTATCAGTGTGGAGAGTTGGGGCATATTAGGCCCAGGTGTCCTCAGCTTCAGATGGCGGTGGCGTTTGTGCAGCCAGTGCAGGAGAGGGCAGTGGATGTGCAGCCATTGCGGCAGATGACTGCGCCGCGGGGGCGCTAGTTCCAGGCCGAACTGTCCCCAGTGGCAGCAGACGACGGGTGGAGTAAGAGATTTGGGGAGCAGAGGTTAAGAAGGGAAGCAGGATTCGGGGAATGGTCTGGGAGCGGACCAAAGTTTGCATTTGTTTCGTATTGTTCCAGTTCGGTTTAGCATGTTCGCTACGTGGTTGTGGGATTTATGTTTTCGTTGAGGATTGACGATTGTTTCATTTTTTGGGATTTAATAAGATGTGTTTTCTTATTATTGTTGGATCTTAAGATGTGAGTTCTTATATGTTATGACTGGTGGAGTCATGGGTTGTGATGACTGGTAGGTCATGTAATGGCTGGGAATGGAAGTTCTATTCGGCTTAAAGCTAGTTCATGTGCTAGGAGTGGCTAGTAATGAGCTTGTTCATGTTCTAGGAGTGGCTAGAAATGAAATTCGTGTGCTAGGAGTAGCTAGTAACGAAAGCTTTATGCGAGTTAGAATATGTCTATTTTCTAGAGGAGTCGGGAAGCAAGCCTTAGGTGGGATCGAGGTTTGTCTGTCTCGGGACTCTGTGCTGGGGAATATAGATCCTAGGTGGGATCGGCATCTGTCTATTTCCTAGGGGAGTCTGGAAAGTAGGTTATGCGGGACTTATCTTTTCCAGGGACTCCAGATGACTCGCTGAGGGGTCATATACGATATTCCGCTGAGGGAATGTCATGGTGAGCCATGGAGGCGTGTTGGTCGATAGATGTCTATGACGGCACGTTGCAGAGTATTGCTCTCTAGGGACGGTGGGTTCCTGTATACTTGAGGGATAGTGGATCTCTCCAGGGGATAGTGGATTCCCTGCATGCACTCGAGGGGTAGTGGGCCTCTCTAGGGACGGTGGGTTCCTGTATACTTGAGGGATGGTGGATCTCTCCAGGGGATAGTGGATTCCCTGCATGCACTCGAGGGGTAGTGGGCCTCTGGGGACGGTGGGTCTCCTACATGTACTTTGAGGGATAGTGGGTCTCTCCAGAGAATAGTGGATTCTCTGCATATCGTAGCTCAAAGGGTGACGATCCTGCGAGTAGGTGTGGTGTATATGTGTACGAGTCATGAGTATGAGTACGAGCAATAGCGTCTGAGCAGGTTGCAAGTGGGCGACCGAAAGGCCATCGGGGATCGAGAGGGATCTCAGGTGGGTTGACCGGTGGGGTCATGTGTGTGGGTTGGATGGTAGGGTCTGGTCTAGGGTTAGTATTTGTGCTGGAACTTCGATTCAGGCGATCCCGGTAAACTTATGTAGCGTCGTAGTCGCGCATGTTCTTGTTTGATTGTTGCGCGGTCATTCGGTTCTACTCTTGGTCTACGGTTGGTTGGGCATGTTCTTGTTTGATTGTTGTGCAATCAATCGGGCAGGCCTGGGCGGGACCATTAAACGTTGCATTTTGGTAGTTTTCGGGTGAATCTGGTCGAGTTTCTGGGCGGACGTGTTAGCCTTAGCAGGAACGGGGTTGTGTAACTTGTGATTCGAGGACGAATCCTTGTTAGTGGGGGAGAATTGTAACGCCCGTGATCCAAAAATAGAATTTTGGAGGAGCGTCGATCGACAGTAGGGCTGAGTGTCGATCGACACGGGGTTTGTCTCGTGAAGGGTTTTGAGCATGGAGTTCTCTGTCGATCGACAGGGGTGAAGCCTGTCGATCGACACGGGTTTAAGTCATTCAAAGATGTTGATTTCCGGTTTGTTTTGAGTTGGGCCGGCTTGGGGGACTTATATATACTTGGAGAAGGCGTTTCCTCCTAGGTTTAGCCGCATCCTTTTGTTTAGAATCAGAGAAAAGAGAGAGTTGAGAGAACTAGGGTTTCCTCTTGAGTGTTGAGAAGATTTCATCGGTTTTGGAGGAGGCAGACGGCTGGGAAGATCAGAACAGATCGGTGGGAAACTTTGAGGGTAAGTTCTCCTTTCTTTCCTCTTGCCGTAGGCGAAAGCCGCGTGTCTTTTGGTTGATTATTCACCGAGTTATGGCTGTTTGAATTCGATGGGTCCGTGCAGATTGTTGTCTGCGATCAGTCGGGTTCAGAGGGGATTTCCGATCGAACCAGAGGGAGTCTGGAGGCGGTCTGCATACCGACGCGTAGCTGTGTGTGTCTAGTTTCCAGAACAGTTGCCTGTTTCGGAATTGGACCAGTGGTTCGTCGTGTACGAGGATTTTAGTGAACGTTGGTTCATTCTTTTCATTTCGATTCTTCGAGGTGAGTGCGTGACCATAGGTTCTCGGATGTAGGAATGGATGGAATACGTTGATTTCTGTGTGTTTTTGAAACAACCCGACCCGTTTTTTTTTTTTTTTATACATTGGGATTCGGATCAGTGTTCCCATAAACATTGATCCTCAATTCCCAATCAATTCACACAACAACCAGCGGAAAATCATAATAATTCAACCAATCAATTTCCAATAAACCAATAAACCGTTTACACCAATTAACCAATATTTGAGTCAACAATAACTGACAACCTAACCGTCTACAATTCCATAATCCAGAATCGCTAACACCCTAACAATTCCAATCAATCGAGACCCTAGGATCATCCTCTCTTCCCGGCCTTGATTCCACGATCACATCTTTTCTTTACCTGCAACACATGGTTAAAAGAGTTGCGTGAGTATTATCACAAATACTCAGCGAGACGGTCATCCCATCTACAGGTCAATTACTCAAATGAAAGAATGCACCAAATACTAGGGTTATCACTCAACAATGCATAGACAATCAACAGCACAAAACAGGACAGCAACATCTCTGTCGATCGACACAACCTCTAGGTGTCGATCGACAGACAATTCTGTCCCCTGTCGATCGACACAACCTCTAGGTGTCGATCGATAGACAACTCTGTCCCTCTGTCGATCGACAGACAACAGTCCTGTCGATCGACACGGACCTGCAGAACCCTAAGATCGAACCTATCCTCTCATGGAACGAATCTCAGGCCTACAGATCGCTTTTCAGCACGAATCCACAGCAATTCCACACCAAAACACACATAAATCCACGTATTCCATCCATTCCTACATCCGAGAACCTATGGTCACGCACTCACCTCAAGGGATTGAAATGAACGGATGAACGATGTTTACTAAAACCCCCGTACACGACGAACCACCGATCCAATTCCGAAACAGGCGACTGTTACGGAAACTAGACACCCACAGCTACGCGTCGGTATGTGGATCACCTCCAGAATCCCTATGGTTCAATTGGAATTCCCCCTCAAACCCGACTGATCGCAGACAACAATCTGCACGAACCCATCGAGTTCAAACAGCCATAACTCGGTGAATAATCAACCAAAAGACACGCGGTTTTCGCCTACGGCAAGAGGAAAGAAAGGAGAACTTACCCTCGAAGTTTCCCACCGATCCGCTCTGAACTCCCCAGCCGTCTGCCTCCTCCAAAACCGACGAAATCTTCTCAACACTCAAGAGGAAACCCTAGTTCTCCCAACTCTCTCTTTTCTCTGATTCTGAACAAAAAGGATGCGGCTAAACCTAGGAGGAAACGCCTCCTCCAAGTATATATAAGTCCCCCAAACCGGCCCAACTCAAAACAAACCGGAAATCAAACATCTTTGAATGATTTAAACCCGTGTCGATCGACAAGCTTCACCTCTGTCGATCGACAGGGAACTCCATGCTCAAAACCCTTCACGAGACAAACCCCGTGTCGATCGACACTCAGCCCTACTGTCGATCGACACTCCTCCAAAATTCCATTTTTGGATCACGGGCGTTACAATTCTCCCCCACTGACAAGGATTCGTCCTCGAATCACAAGCCAATAACCACTCAGATCCGTGCTAAGGTCACCACTTAAGCTCAGAAGCCCGACCCAACCTTCCCGGAGATACACCACAATGTATCGCTGTAGTCCCGGCCCAGTCTGCCCGATCAATCGAACAACAATCAGACAAGAACATGTCCGACCCACCGTAGACCCGGCATAAAGGACTAACTGATCGTGCAACAATCAGACAAGAACATGCACGACCAAGATGCTACATTACTCTCCGAAATTGTCCGAATCGAGGTTCCAGCACAAATACTAACCTTAGACCAGACCCTACCATCCAACCCACACACATGACCCCACCGGTCAACCCACTTGAGATCCCTCTCGATCCCCGATGGCCATTCGGTCGCCCACTTGCAACCTGCTCAGACGCTATTGCTCGTACTCATACTCATACTCATGACTCGTACACATATACACCACACCTACTCGCAGGATCGTCACCCTTTGAGCTACGGTATGCAGAGAATCCACTATTTTCTGGAGAGACCCACTATCCCTCAAAGTACTTGTAGGAGACCCACCGTCCCCAGAGGCCCACTACCCCTCGAGTGCATGCAGGGAATCCACTATCCCCTGGAGAGATCCACTATCCCTCAAGTATACAAGAACCCACCGTCCCTAGAGAGGAATACTCTGCAACGTGCCATCATAGACATCTATCAACCAACACGCCTCCATGGCTCACCATGACATTTCCCCACTGGAATTACTCAGCAACGCTGTAACCCCCACTAGGTTACCGTAACCCCCCACTAGGTTACTACACAAGAATTCGCATCTTACGATCCAACAATAATAAGAAAACATATCTTATTAATCTCCAAACCGTACAATCGTTACAACAAAACGAAAATACAACAACTGTAGCCTCATGCTACTACAAAACACCGAAACATCAACAGAACGAACTCAAGCCTCCGCTTGCTTCTCGAACCACTTCGGAAACTTGGCTTTCATCTTCACCTCCGGCTCCCAAGTCTCCTCCTCGACACCATCGTAGTCCCACACGACTCTCACCAATGGTATCCTCTTACGACGCAGAACCTTGACTCTCCTCTCGAGAATCCTCACAGGTCTCGCCGCCAACGTCATGTTGGGCTGAAGATCCTCCGGGATCCTAGCCAACACCTCTTCAGACTCATGTAGACACTTCCGCAGCATCGAAACATGAAAGATATCGTGAAAAGCCCTCATACTCTGTGGCAACTCCAGCCTGTACGCTACCGTCCCAACCCGCTCAACCACTCTGAACGGACCCATAAACCTTGGACTCAACTTGTTCTCAGCAATGGATCTGTTAGGACCCCTAAACATGGCTGCCTTGAGATACACCATATCTCCCAGCACGAACTCCAACTCCCTCCTCCGCTTATCGGCATAACTCTTCTGCCGATCCTGAGCCTCCTTCATGTTCAGCTTCAAGACACGGATCTTCTCCGTCGTCTCCTGAACGAAGTCTGCACCAAACATGCTCCTCTCCCCCACCTGAGTCCAGCACAATGGTGTCCTACATGGCCTCCCATACAGAGCCTCATACGAAGCCATCCCGATACTCGCCTGATAACTGTTGTTGTACGCAAACTCTACCAAGCTCAGATGATCTGCCCAATGACCACCGTAGTCTAACACACACATCCTCAGCAAGTCCTCCAATGTCTGAATCGTCCTCTCAGACTGCCCATCCGTCTGAGGATGATATGCCGTACTCATATGCACCTTCGTGCTCATCTCGGCCTGAAAAGCTCCCCAGAACTCCGAAGCAAATCTCGGATCTCGGTCTGACACAATGCTCGTCGGTACCCCATGCAACCTCACAATCTCCCGCACATACTTCCTAGCCAACACTGCCGCCCCATCAGTCTTCTTAATGGCCAGAAAGTGTGCTGTCTTGGTCAGACGATCCACAATCACCCAGATCGCATCATAAGTCCGCGAGATCGGCAACCCTGTCACAAAGTCCATAGTCACCATATCCCACTTCCACTCCGGCATAGGCAGACTCTGCAACAACCCGCTCGGAACCTGATGCTCAGCCTTCACCAGCTGACACACGTTGCACCTCGAAACCCAACTCGCAACATCCCTCTTCATCCCGACCCAGTGATAGTACCTCTTCAAGTCCCGGTACATCTTGGTCGCTCCAGGATGAATTGATAGCATGCTCGAATGAGCCTCACTCAGAATCTCCTGCCTGAGACTCTCATCCTTGGGTACACAGACCCGACCGTTCACCAGTATCATCCCACTCCCGGAGACCTGATACTCCGAACCCGCCTGCTGAGAAGCATCAATCAAACCCTGATCCTTCTCCTGAGCTACCAGAACTCTGCTCAGCAAGTCCGCTCGGTTAGCTGCCTCTAACCCCAACGGCTCCTGCGAGATAACACACAGGCTCAACGCGCCAATCTCGCTTGCCAGCTCCTCTAAATCCCGCTCCTGAGCCGAAGCAACCCTCTTCCGACTCAACGCATCTGCAACCAGATTAGCCTTCCCCGGATGGTACTCAATCTCTAGATCATAATCCGCTACCAACTCCATCCATCGCCTCTGTCTCAGGTTCAGCTCTGGCTGAGTGAAGAAGTACTTCAAACTCTTGTGATCCGTGAACACCTGGACCTTCCCGCCATAAAGATAAGATCGCCAGATCTTCAGGGCGAAGATCACTGCAGCCAACTCCAAGTCATGCGTAGGGTAATTGCACTCATGCTTCCTCAACTGCCTCGAAGCATAAGCAATCACCTTCCCCTGCTGCATCAGAACATACCCCAATCCCACACCAGATGCATCCGTATACACCACGTATGGCTCGCCCGCATCCAGCAACGCCAAAACTGGTGTACTAGTCAGCATCTCCTTCAGCTTCCCGAAGCTCTCCTCACACTCCGCAGACCACACAAACTGAACATCCTTACCCGTCAACTTCGTCAACGCCTGCGCCATACTCGCAAAACCCTTGACGAACCTCCGGTAATACCCAGCTAATCCAAGGAAACTCCTGACCTCCGTCGCATTCCTCGGTCTCGGCCAATCCCTAATAGCCTCGATCTTAGCCGGATCCACTGAAACTCCCTCGGCAGACACGACATGCCCCAGAAAACCCATCTCCCGCTGCCAGAAACTGCACTTACTGAGCTTCGCATACAACTTCTGTTCCCGCAGCTTCTCCAGAACCAACCTCAGATGAACCTCATGTTCCTCCGGAGTCCTCGAGTACACCAAGATATCGTCGATAAAGATAATAACGAACTCATCCAAGTACTCCTGAAACACCCCGTTCATCAGCCTCATGAATGCCGCTGGCGCATTCGTCAACCCAAACGGCATCACCACGAACTCGTAGTGTCCATACCTCGTCCTGAAAGCCGTCTTCCTCACATCGGCCTCATCTATCGGAATCTGATGGTATCCCGAAGCCAAATCGATCTTGGAAAAACAAGTAGCCCCCCGCAACTGATCCAACAACTCATCAATCCGCGGCAGAGGATACCTGTTCTTCACTGTAACCCGGTTAAGGCCACGGTAGTCGATGCATAACCGAAAACTACCATCCTTCTTCTTCACAAACAACACCGGCGCTCCCCACGGTGAACTACTCGGTCAGATGAAACCCTTACCCAGCAAATCATCCAACTGCTTCTTCAGTTCTGCCATCTC